>CM068754.1:5394363-7794363 GCA_035084275.1 Hydrolagus colliei
ACCCCACTCACCACACAAACAGGCCACCCCCCCACACCATCACACCAGACAGCCCCCCCCCCACATCTACAACAACAGCACCCCCCCCGACCATCACACCAAACAGCCCCCCCGCCCCCACCATCACACACAGACAGCCCTACCCCCACCATCACACCAACAGCCCCCCCCCCCCCCCACCATCACACCAACAGCCCCCCCCACCCATCACACCAACAGGCCCCCCCCCACGCATCACACCAACAGCCCCCCCCCACCCATCACATCACCAACAGCCCCCCCCCCACCATCACGACCAACAGCTCCCCCCCCCCACCATCACACCAACAGCCCCCCCCCCCCACCATCACACCAACAGCCCCCCCCCAGCCCCACCCTCCATCACACCAACAGCCCCCCCCCCCCACCAATCACACCAAACAGCCCCCCCACCCACCCACCATCACACCACAGCCCCCCCACCATCACACCAACAGCCCCCCACCCCCCCCACCATCACACCAACAGCCACCCCCCCCACCATCACCCCCAACAGCCCCCCCCCCCCCACCATCACACCAACAGCCCACCATCCCCATCACCAACAGCCCCCCCCCACCCATCACACCACAGCCCCCCCCCCCACCATCACACCCAACAGCCCACCCAGCCCACCATCACACCAACAGCCCCCCCCCCCACCATCACACCAACAGCCCCCCCCCCCACCATCACACCAACAGCCCCACCATCACACCAACATCCCCCCCCCACCATCACACCAACAGCCCCCTCCACCCCACCATCACACCAACAGCCCACCCCCCCACCATCACACCCAACAGCCCCCCCCCACCATCACACCACAGCCCCCCCCCCACCATCACACCAACAGCCCCCCCCCTCCACCATCACACCAACAGCCCACCCCACCATCACACCAACAGCCCCCCCCCACCATCACACCAACAGCCCCCCCCTCCACCATCACACCAACAGCCTCCACCATCACACCAACAGCCCCCCCCCTCCACCATCACACCAACAGCCCCCCCCCTCCACCATCACACCAACAGCCCCCCCCCTCCACCATCACACCAACAACACCCCCCCTCCACCATCACACCAACAGCCTCCACCATCACACCAACAGCACCCCCCTCCACCATCACACCAACAGCCCCCCCCCCTCCCACATCACACCAACAGCCCCCCCCTCCACCATCACACCAACAGCCCCCCCCTCCACCATCACACCAACAGCCCCCCCCCCACCATCACACCAACAGCCCCCCCCCTCCATCATCACACCAACAGCCCCCCCCCCACCATCACACCAACAGCCCCCCCCCTCCACCATCACACCAACAGCCCCCGCCCCGCACCATCACTCCAACAGCCCCCCCCCCCACCACCATCACACCAACAGCCCCCCCCTCCACCATCACACCAACAGCCCCCCCCCTCCACCATCACACCAACAGTCCCCCCCCCCACCATCACTCCAACAGCCCCCCCACCATCACACCAACAGCCCCCCCCCACCCATCACACCAACAGCCCCCCCCCCCACCATCACACCAACAGCCCCCCCCCCACCATCACACCAACAGCCCCCCCCACCATCACACCAACAGCCCCCCCCCCACCATCACACCAACAGCCCCCCCCCCACCATCACACCAACAGCTCCCCCCCCCCACCATCACACCAATAGCCCCCCCCCAACATCACACCAACAGCCCCCCCACCCACCATCACACCAACAGCCCCCACCCCCCACCATCACACCAACAGCCCCCCCACCCACCATCACACCAACAGCCCCCCCCCCACCATCACACCAACAGCCCCCCCCCACCATCACGCCAACAGCCCTCCCTCCCCCCACCATCACACCAACAGCCCCCCCCCCACCATCACACCAACAGCCCCCCCCCCCCACCATCACACCAACAGCCCCCCCCCCACCATCACACCAACAGCCCCCCCCACCATCACACCAACAGCCCCCCCCACCATCACACCAACAGCCCTCCCCACCCACCATCACACCAACAGCCCCCCCACCATCACACCAACAGCCCCCCCCCCCCACCATCACACCAACAGCCCCCCCACCATCACACCAACAGGCCCCCCCCCCACTATCACACCAACATCTCCCCCCACCCCCACCATCACACCAACAGCCCCCCCCATCAACAGTCGCCCCCCTCCCCCCACCATCACACCAACAGCCCCCCCCCCCACCATCACACCCAACAGCCCCCCCCCCACCATCACACCAACAGCCCCCCCCACCATCACACCAACAGCCCCCCCCCCCACCATCACACCAACAGCCCCCCCCCCCACCATCACACCAACAGCTCCCCCCCCCCCACCATCACACCAATAGCCCCCCCCAACATCACACCAACAGCCCCCCCACCCACCATCACACCAACAGCCCCCCCCCCCCACCATCACACCAACAGCCCCCCCCCCACCATCACGCCAACAGCCCTCCCCCCCCCACCATCACACCAACAGCCCCCCCCCCACCATCACACCAACAGCCCCCCCCCCCCACCATCACACCAACAGCCCCCCCCCACCATCACACCAACAGCCCCCCCCACCATCACACCAACAGCCCCCCCCACCATCACACCAACAGCCCTCCCCACCCACCATCACACCAACAGCCCCCCCACCATCACACCAACAGCCCCCCCCCCACCATCACACCAACAGCCCCCCCCACCATCACACCAACAGGCCCCCCCCCACTATCACACCAACATCTCCCCCCACCCCACCATCACACCAACAGCCCCCCCCCATCAACAGTCGCCCCCCCCTCCACCATCACACCAACAGCCACCCCCCCCCACCATCACACCAACAGCCCTCCCCCCCCCCCCCACCACACCAACAGCCCCCCCCCCCCCCACCACACCAACAGCCCCCCCCATCAACAGCCCCCCCCCCCCCCCATCACACCAAGTGAAGCCTCGCTCACACACTCGCAAGGCAATGATTTTGAGCCGAGTATTATCAGTGCTGTCCTGTTGTTGTTGTACTGGATGTGTAGCTATCTGACATGACCTGGATAAACGCCATCAAACAAACACACAACCCTTTTTTGGGGGGGAAAAAGCTCAAATGCCTTAAGAGAATGGCCAGCCCAGGAGTGTGAGTCGCCTCTCCCTTCACTGGAATACTCTCTCCACTAAAGCCCCTAGTTGTTTTTGCTTCCCTTCCACAATCCTCTCAACCGTTTATTTTTAATCATGGATGAACTTCAACGTATCTGTGTGTATCTGTCTGTGTGTGTGTGTGTGTATCTGTGTGTGTTTTTAAACACACAACCTGGGATCGTTTATTCCACGTTTATTTATTTGAAAATTATTTTATTGTTGGTCTCTCTCTCTCTCTCTCCCAACCAAACTAACGTACAAGGTGTTCACAAAATCCTGTAGCCCCCCCCACCCCCCCCAACTATCCCATCAACCCACCCATCCTGTGTGTCGTGTCCTTACCATTCACTGCAGATGGAGTCCAGGGTAACAATGTCTGATATCACTAACTTCCTCCTCACTCCATCCATGTTACAGAAGTTGTGACACTGAATATAGTGATGAATCAATATCCACCATGACAATGATAGCACTCACTCTCTCTCTCTCTCTCACTCACTCTCTCTCTCACTCACTCTCACTCACTCCAATCCTCTGGACTTCCAAATGGAGTTGAATATGTTGCACTCAATACAATGAAGTATTTCTTAAAACACAATGAACATCATTCTTCCACATGTTTCAGGTTCTGGTCAAATGGCGCCGTCCAAAGCGAAACATGTTTATTCCATCCTACAATCCCTCCGCCTCACCCCGCCCCCCCCCCCCCCCACCCCCCTCTCCCTCGCCTCCTTCAAATGCTGTCTCAAGACCCTCCTCTTCGACCCTGCCATCCGTCACCTCCTACCCACCCCACACCCACCTCGCTTCTCCTCCGCCCTCCCCGACCCCCAAGCTCGGATCCGAGACACTGACTGTCCAGCGCCAAGGGACGTCCTCCCGACGTGAAAGGTGCTATACGAGTGTCATTTTGTTGTTGTTGTTGTTGTTGTCATGCAGCATAATTTCCAAATGTGCATTGCGTCACAGTAAATCTTCCATTCTGACCCCATTTCACCATCATTTTAGAGCTCACACGTTACATGCATTTCACCTTTTACATGTATTGGAGCTCAAAAAAGTGAATAAAATGCAGTTCACATATTTGGGCTGATGATAATAACAATAGTAATAATAATCCTTGCGCTATTCTGTCAAGCGCTTTTCACGTCTGCCTAAGACGTCTCAAAGCGCTTCACAAAATACATTGTAAAGTGAATTGACTGTATATTTGTGGGCGAAACGCGGCAGCCAATTGCGCACAGCAGCGTCCCACAAACAGTCGTGGATTGAAAATGACCAATTTTATTATTGTGGGTTTTTTTTTGGAGGGTTTATTGTTAGGCGTGTGGAGTAAGGAAACTTGCCCAAGGTTTCACCCTGAACTGCTGGGAATCGAACCCAGGTCTATTGCTTGTAAGGTAGATGCTCTAACCACTGAGTTACTGGACTAATAATCCTTGCATTTGTGGGCGAAACATTTTGCATGCAAGATATTTGTTATAAAAACTCAGTGGACACTAGATATTGTGGATAAAATAATAATCCTTGTGTTTTTGATATGAGCTTTTCACGTCTTCTCTACGTCTCAAAGCGCTTTACATAATAAACTGTAAAGTGAATTGACTGTATATTTGTGGGCGAAACACGGCAGCCAATTGCGCACAGCAGCGTCCCACAAACAGTCATGGATTGAAATGACCAATGTTTTATTAATGTTTTTTTTTGGAGGGATTATTATTATTATTATTATTATTAGGCGTGTGGAGTAAGGAAACTTGCCCAAGGTTTTGCCCTGAGCTGCCTGGATTCGAACACAGGTCTCACGGTTGTAAGGCGAGTGCTCCAACCACTGAGCTGCAGGAGTCCAGAGTGCTTCAGGAAAATGGAGGTCACAAGTTTCTGAATTGCAAGATAGAAAATACTGCTCACGAACGGAAAGACCACAGTCCTCTATTTTGTGGAAAGAAGCACGACCGGCCAGTTTCAATTCCGATGCAGATTTAAATGAGATGTTAATGTGTGGTGGTGTCTCCCCGTTGGAAGTTATTACGACCTATAAATTGATAATGATAATCCTTGCACTTGATATAGCGCTTTTCACAACTTATCAACCACTCCGAACTCTTTTACCTCCTCTTCGTGTTTCACCCCTTCCCAAACACTCCCCTCCCAGCTCGGGTCACACGCCTCTTGTTTAGCGCCTTGGGACGTCCTCCCGACGTGAAAGGCGCTATATAAATGTAAATTGTTGTTGTTGTTGTTGTTGTCTCAAAGCGCTTCACAGAATATACTGTAAAGTGAATTGACTGTACATTTGTGGGCAAAACGCGGCAGGCAATTGCGCCGAAGTGTCCCACAAACAGTCGTGGATTGAAATGATCAATTTTATTAGTGTGGTATTTTTTGGACGGATTATTATTAGGCGTGTGGAGTAAGGCAACTCGCCCAAGGTTTCACCCTGACCTGCCTGGATTTGAACATAGGTCTCACATTTGTAAGGCAAGTGCTCTAACCACTGAGCCACAGGTAAGCTACCGATAATAGTGCTCTAACATTTTCAAACATCTCCAAGCAAGTTCCTACAAGTGCAAACTTCATAGAAACTTTATTTTGCACATTTCTGTCACCATCCAAATATACAGTCAATTCACTATCCTATGAAGCGTTTTGAACATCTCTACGATGTGATAAGCCACTGACTGTATCAACTGCAAGGATTAATAATAATAATAATATTAATAATCCCTGTATTTGATATAGCGCTTTTCACGCCTTCTAGATGTCTCAAAGTGCTTTACGGAATATATTGTATATTTTGTGGGTGAAACCCGACAGTCAATTATGTACAACAGCGTCCAACAAACAGTCGTGGATTTAAATCACCAATTTATTATTAATTTTTTGAGGTATTATTATCAGAGGTGTGGAGTAAGGAAACATGGCCAAGATTTCACCCTGTCGGGAATCAAACTCAATTATCTTGCTTGCGAGGCAAGTGATCTAACCATTGAGCTACAAGTTTCTTATCATTAAGTATAATTATCGTTATACAACATCAAATGCCGGAATCTTTAATGCCCACCTGAACAGGCAGATGGCACCCCAGTTTTACGTCTCATTCAGGATGTGTCACAGTCAAAGCTATGGCTGTCATGCTTGGATCTCCAACTAGTCATTTCAAGATACTGGACCTCACCCTTAAAGCCCTCAATGGCCTTGCCCCATCCTACCTCTGTGATCTCCTAACCCCCACAACCTGTTTGCTCCCTCAGCAGGCTCCGGCCTGCTCCATGTCCCCCGACATACCCATCCCACCGTTGGCGGGCGAGCCTTCAGCCCCCAACCTCTGGAATTCCATCCCGCAGTCCCTCCAGCTCGCCCCCTCCCTGGCCTCCTTCAAGCTCCGCCTCAAGACCCTCCTCTTCGACTCTGCCATCGGTCACTACAAATCGCCTCCTTTCCCTCCACCCTCCCCGATCCCGACTCCAATTTGGGTCTGAAACACTGACGTGAAAGGCGCTATACAAATGTAATTTTGTTGTTGTTGTTGTAGTCGGTCCATTGGTGAGTGGCGTTTTCTGGCTTGCAAATCAGAAATTGCTGGCACTCGCTCCCCACCCAGCGCCTTCGAACACGCAACACCACGAGCTTCTCTGACTTTTTCTTTAAAAATACGTCAACACAACAACAACCTTTTTTCCCCCCCAAAATCAGACTGGCTTAGTAGGATTTATCCCGACAAGAAATCATCTAAGGAGGTGGAAAAATCGAATGCAAAATGCTCATCCTGGACTGATCTATTACCTTGTAGCAATTCACTAACAGGAGGCTGCTGTAGATAGTGTGAAGGAACAAGGATCCCAGCGTGAGCAATCAGATGAGAAGTTTCTTTTTAAAACCATTAACACCCTTCAGTTCGCGTAACAATTGCCTCTGCTAATGAAACGAAGGGAAAGGGGGCAGAAGAGAGAGAGCGCGAGAGGGAGAGAGGAGCGGAGACAAGTCAGGCAGAAAGTCAGAGTTAGAGAAAGCAAGAAACAAGAGATAGAGGAGAGTACAATCAATCAGACAGACAGATTGACAGACAGAGACTTGTATGCCTGTTGGCCCCCCTAAGTGTCATCACTGTTCCACTGCTATGTTCCCGAACACACCCAGACGTGTCACACTGTTGCGGCTAACATGTTTCGCAGGCATGTCTAATTGGGGTCAGAGTACTAAACTGGGACTGCAGGGGCAAAGCCCAGCTGAATAATTTATGATGTTGGGCAGAAATGCACAAGGTATATTTTTCTGTGTCATTCAAACCGCCAGGTTTGAAACCGAACCCAGCGTACCCCAAAAAAAATCTGAGAACTTGACAACTTTTCACAACCCATGGCCACCGAGCTGACGGGCTTTCAATAGTCTCCTCTCTGTTGGATTCACACCGAAGAGGAGTTTATTGGCTGCGGGAGTCGATCTAAAAAAATCCCACAAAAGGTTGGCATTGCCCTTTTAAATCCAGGCTCTGACCCCCTTTAAACTTCGTTTTAAAATGGCCATATCCCCTCGTCAACTTCAGCTCCTATCAAACAGCTCTGTTGGTTGTTGTTCTCGTAGTTGTGGCGAGGTTCTCTTTGTTACGACGTCAATATACGCAGACACAGAAGCTGACAAAGGCTTTGTTACGTCTCAATTTCAACCCCCCGCTCCACCCACCCCAACCAAAAAAGAAAACGACTGTGAAATAATTCTCTGGGCGTTTCGCTCTGAAGCTTCACATCCACGTTTGACTACAGAGAGAGGTCATCTCATTCAGGGCTGGACTTTAAATTGACAATGTAAAACTCGTCCAAATTGGTCCCGACATCGAAACGGTGGCTGACGCTCGCATTTTGCCCACTGTGGGTGGGAATGCTCAATGGATCATCCACCTTATTGTCTGAATCTTCAGGATTTACCTGGGTGCGCATGCATGAATCACGCCAGATTGACAAAACCATCTGAATAATAATAGTAATAGTCCTTGCATTTGATATGGTGCCTTATCACGTCATCGAGATGTCTCAAAGCGCTTCACAGGATTTACTACAAACAGGATTGATTGTGCAGCTCGTGGGTGAAAATGCGGCAGCCGGTTGCGCACATCAATGTCCCACAGACAGACGTGGAGAGAGTGACCAATTTTATTCTGGGGACTTAATGGCCAAGGTACTAGGAGAACCTCCCTTCTCTTTTCAGATAGTGCCTATCCCCTTACCAACCTGCCCGCCCCTTCCCTCCGCTCAGCAGGCTCTGGCCTGCTCCACGTCTCCTGACCCACCTGTCCCACCATTGGCGGGCGAGCCTTCAGCCCCCAACCTCTTGAACTCCATCCCGTAGTCCCTCTGCCTCGCCCCCTCCCTGGCCTCCTTCAAGCCTCAAGACTCTCCTCTTCGATGGGCCCATCGGCAACTCCTCACCTCCCCACCCCCTTCCTCTCACCCCCCCCCCCCCCCCCCCACCCACCCTGTTCTCAGCTCGGGTCTGAAGCAATAACTGTCCATCGCCTTGGGATGTCCTCCTGACTTGAAAGGCGCTACACAAATGTAATTTTGTTGTTGTTGTTGTTGCCATGGTATCGTTAACCTGCACCTGAACAGATGGACGGGACCTTGGGTTTCAAATCTCATCCGCAGTACGGCACCTCCAAAAATGCAGCAGGCACCTCATTACCCAGACTACGTGATTCCAAGTCCTGATGTGGGGCTTGAATCTACAACCTTCTGACTGAGAGGCGAGATGCTACCGCTGAGCCAGGCTGTCACACGAGTTCACCCATAGTGCATAGGTAATATCGCTAGAAACTTAAACCATAGAGACTAGAGGGTCTGGCCCTCAACCCTGTGACAGCAGGTAGTGGGTATGTACTGTGCAAACAGCAGAATTTGCTCAAATCCACACTCCACCCTCTTGAGGTAAAGTTCAATATTAAAGCATTATTTTGCGGCAAATAGAGTCCTGTTTACAATGAAACATGAACTGATCCTGATGGATATTTGGATACAAAACAAGACTTTTTTTTTAAAAAAGGTAGTAATGCAGAACAGACCCTCTCACATGCTGGGAATTCGGCGATAGATAATACCAAATTGCACTTGTATCGGGGCCTTTCATGTCGGGAGGACATCCCAATGTGATAAGACAGAAGGGGGTGGGAGGGGAGGGAAGAGTCTCTTTCATGCACGTAAAGTGACCACAGTCTATGACGACAGTCAGATACCACATCCAGTAGACGTGACTTTTCTTTGCAATTGTCTAATTAATATTGCCCAAAAGAAACAAAGATCAAAATTTTAAATGCAGACACAAACAGACATCGAATTGTATGTCTGTACCTGAATGCACCGTTGCAAAAATAAGTGGGTGAAGAGTAATTAATCTGAAAACATTAAAAACATATGTTGTATCAATGTGCAGGATTGACGATAACAAAAACAACAGAATTATATTTATAGAGCGCCTTTCACGTCGGGAGGACATCCCAAGCGCTGAACAGTGAGGTCGGGACCTGAGCGGAGGTGGGTCGGGGTAGGGGAAAGGAGAGGGGGGAAGAGTTAGGAGGGGAGCAGAAGGCACGGTTGAAGAGGAAGCTCTTGAGACCGGCCTTAAAGGAGGAAAAGGAGGAAGCGAGGCGAAGGGATTGCTGGATGGAGTTCCAGAGTGTGTGGGCAGAGAGGCTGAAAGCCCAGCCACCGATGGTAGGGCGGTTCGGGGGGGGACGTGGAGCAGGTCAGAGCCCGCTGAGCGGAGGGGACGGGCAGCCTGATAGGGAAACAGCAGGTTGGAGAGATAGGCAGGGACAAGGACGTGAATGGCCTTGAAAGTGAGGAAGAGGATCTTGAATTCGATCCTCTGGGAGATGGGGAGCCAGTGGAGACGGGCGAGGGTGGGAGTGACGTGGTCGCGGAGCCTAGCGGGGGAGAGTAAACGAGCTGCAGAGTTCGGAATAATCTGCGGCTTGTGAAGGGAGGAGCTGGGAAGGCCGACGAGGAGAGAGTTCCCGTAGTCGATATCACGCAATGTGCTGATCGGGACAATTCCTCCAACAATTTTAAAAGTCAAAGCCAACCCACAGTCAAAAAAAAACATGCATTTTACCAATACTATTTAAAGGGGCTGTTGCCCTTTTAATTTTTTGTAAGTAAGCCACAAATACTCCAGTGCCAAACAGAGGTGCTTATCCCACAGGTAAATAAGGCTGAATTTCAAATCAATCAGTTTAGCTCTCCTGCACCTATTAATTCTGTGTGAAGCACCTCCCCGGCTCTATTGTATGTTCACTTCTGTCCCTGGTGACAAATGTGTTAAAAGACAATTAAACCATCTCTGGATGTAAATCTGGAGAATTGTACTGTTCTCGCTGTACTGTTCTCCACATTTTTGCTTCAGCCAAATAAGCTAAGATACAATACGTTACATTCCAGGTATGTGTATGTTTGATCCCCACTACTTGCTTGTAGCTGTAGGGGTGAACAGAACAAAGCTATGGTGCTCACTTGCACCAAGAACAATTTGCGTTTACGCCCATCACGTAGAATTATGTCCCGATTGCTTCACAGGGACGCGGTTGGATGCCAAGCAAGGGAGGAGAGAGAGGCGACTGAAGGCACGGTCGTAGAGGTGGGTTTTTAAGCAGGATTTGAAGACAGATAGACAGGGGATGAGATGGAACATGGAATGGAGCAATGGAGTTCTGAAGGGTGAGGGCAGAGTTCTGAAGGCCCAGACGTTGATCGTGGGGCAGAGGTGTTGGGGGACGTCCGAGTTAGCTGAGAGGAGGAATGGGTCAGCAGATAATCACAGACAGGGAGGTGCGAGGGCCATGAAGGGATTTATGGATGAGAGTGAGGAACGTTGATAGTGGAGGCAGTGAGCGAGGGGAGCGCAAGGTACGGGGCAAAGGGCATGTAGAGTTTGGTAGGCCAAGGAATTAGGCAGCGAGATTAGAAGGCGGGCATTTGAGAAGTCAAGGCGAGAGGTAACATCAAGTGTGAGTCCTTCTACACATACATAGTACTGAGGAACTGAGTACATAAATAAGTACATAATAATAATCCTTGCATTTGATATAGCGCTTTACACATCTTATCGACGTCTCAAAGCGCTTCACAGAATATACTGTAAAGTGAATTGACTATATGTCTGTGGGCAAAATGTGGCAGTCAAAACATCCCAAAGCTCTTCACACATCCCGTCATTGCTGTTGAGTGCAGGGACTGGGTAGTTGTGGACCACAACAAACAAATGGCTATTCACTTCGCGGCTGTTTGTGGGACACTGCTCTTTGTGAATTGACCGCTGTATTCACCTACAAATACATACACGGCAACCACAAAATCCTGACGAGGTGTGGAAACTGAGAAGGCACTGGACAGTGAGGGGTTTGACAGTGAAGTGCCTTTGAGAGATCTTGACAGCACAGGAAGATGCTATATGGAAAGTGAGGATTCTTATTACAAACAGTGCGATTGGTGTAAAGCCAAAGATGACAGGGAAGTGAGACAACCACCCCTACCCCCCACCACCCCCTGGGTACTGGGTGTCTGACTTTGACCCAAACTAACAAACAAGCTGAGGTGTGAGCTCTGCTGAGTATTCAAACCATCAGTGACAGCCTCAGACCCACATCTGTGAGACACAGACCCTGTACCCAGGGGATTTCAGCAATCAGTGTGAATTGCTGGTTAGTTTAGCAGCAAACAATAACAAGGATCACATTTATACACAGCTTTCACGTCAGAGAGATGTTCCCAAGGCCCTGGCTAGTTAGGGGTTTGCGCCCAAAGCTGGGGGTTCGAATCAAGAGGATTGGAGCGTCGGAGGGAGCGGGGATGGAAGGGTATCCGAAGGCATTGTCCAGGAAGACCGGCTTGGGACGGGTCTTGAAAGAGGCGAGGGAGAGACCGAGGCAAAGGGGATTCGTGGAGAGTTCCAGAGGGTGGAGGGCAGAAAAGCTGAAAGATGGTGGGGCTGGCAGGGCGGGGGGGACACGAACAGGTCATTGCCCACCAACCAGTCACCGGAGACAGGGAATCCTCCCACTCAGCTCTCGTTAACCCTGCAAGTCAAACCCCTAATGAGTAGGGTGGTCCTAGCTGGACCAAGCAGCGGGAACGATTGCCAGACACTTCTATCGCTGGTTAGCAGTACCCTGGTGTACACACTCTGGGGTCTTGAAGTCTTGCCTCCGGCCAACCTGCATCTGATCCTTTCCGCAATTAAGTAAGCAGAGTGCGTCACTCCAGAGAGAGAGAGAAAGAAAGAGAGAGAGAGAGAGAGAGAGAGACATTCCATTCCAACAATCTATCTCTTGAATTTTCATGTGGAGGAGGGATGCGTGGAATTCTCGGCTTGGGTTTGGATATTCTCAAACACGGTGACGGGTATCCACGTGTGTCATAGACGCCCAGCCAGCCAAAAACAGAGGGAAAGAAAAAGTGGACGAGCAAGGTGAGTCAATTGTAGAGGGAGCGCAATGAGGAACATATGTCGGAGAGAGTGATGTGGCTCATTGTGGATCCTGAAAGCAGGGGTGGAGGGAGGGAGGGAGGGAGGGAGGGAGGGAGGGAGGGAGGGAGGGGGAAGAGCTGACACCTTAACATAAAATAATGTCAAATCTACAGGAGCTGTTCATAAACTGTCCGTCAAGCCGATAATAATTGCAGCAAGTAAGACATTGCTTAACAGAGACGCTGGCTTAAGTGGAGTTAATTGTACTTTTAAACTGATGCATAATTGGACTGAAATTGCAGCTGATCTGATGAAGTGGTGAAGAGTGACGTTACATTACTCCTATGAGAAGCTATCCATTCCCCATCAAGAATTGGCTTATTATTGGAAGGCAATGGCGTGATCCAGCCCTGAAATTTATCCCCGCCCCCCACCAGGATAAAACAATTTAATCCCGGTAAAGGCTAACTTTGGAGTCCGGTAGCTCAGTGGTTAGAGGACTCGCCTCACAAGTGAGGGACTTGGGTTCGATACCCAGGAGGTTGAAACGCTGGGCAAACTTCCTAACTCCACATGTTTCTGATTACCTAGCAATAAGTAAGAACCCGATTGCTAGTCGATTGGCGAATCGCATTTACGATGGTAATAATCTCTTTAAACAAATCAGTCATTTTGTCACTCAAACCACGACTGTTTGTGGGAATATACTGCTACGTGCAATTGGCTGTCGCTCTAATACGCAGTCAATCCATGTTACGGTATATTCAGTGAAGCGCCTTTGGGATGTCTCAACAACAGCAACAACAACAAAATTGGGAGGGTCGGGGTAAGTGGAAGGAGAGTGGGTGAGGGGGAAGAGTTAGTGGGGCGGTCGAGGGGGAAGGTCTTGAGACCGACCTTGGAGGAGGAGGAAAGGGAGGAAGCGAGGCGGAAGGGCTGCGGGACGGGGTGGGATTTAACATGATCAGGCGTTAAAGTGAATGTGAGGATTCTTCTTCTTATTATTATTATTACTCACCACCGGTTGGGTAACGTGTGCTTTATAACGTCATCAAAGTATTTCTGGTGTCGCAACAGGCTGCTTGTAAGAGCACATCGAATCTGAACGGATTGTTTTAACCAAAGCTGGAGCTTTGTAACTTCAGCTCACCCTGAAAGGTTCAGCTGTGGTACCCAGTGGCCGTACGACAAACCACTTTTTTCCACAGTTATACCCGCACAAGACTGACGTAAACACTCCCTTTCGTCCTCACCTTTAAAGCCCTCCGCTGTCTTGCTATTCCATACCTCTGCGACCTACCAAACCTTCACCAACCTGCCTGCTCCCACGACTCGGCAGACATTCGTCTGATCCGCGTCCCCCGCCCTGCCTGCTCCACACCATCGGCGGTCGGACATTCAGCCTTTCTGCCTCCACCCTCTGGAACTTTCACCCCCTCCAACTTGCACTCCCACCCCCTCACTTGCCTCCTTCGAGGCCCATCCCAAGACTTCCCCTTTCTCGACCGTGCCATCGGTCAACTTCTTCCTCCCACCCTCCCTGCTCTCCACCCCTCTCTGATCCCGACCGTCCGGAACAGTGCAAACCCATTACGTATCCAGCGCCTTGAAGTGCTCACGATGTAAAATGCCAGTGTAGAATACAATTTGTGTGGCTGTTGTTGTTGCTGCTGCTCGTGGTCATTGCAGCCTCCCTTCCCTGCAAACAAGCTGTTTGTTTCACTGTTGGAGTGTGTGTGTGTGTGTGTGTATAATAACCTCATTGGGGGATTGAGAGGCCTCCAAAGCTCAGAGATTCTCATCGCGGAAGGAGGAAATCGACACAGAGGTCTGTGCTGTGCTAACTCCCTCCACTTGAGAGATTCTCTCTAATGCCACATCCCCCGGGAATCACAGCAACTCAGTGAGACTATGGCACTATTTAACAGATTTTTTTTTAATGATTTACCTATGGTGGCTACAGCGGATAGGTTTGGGAGCCTTCTGATTGTCCCAGCTCCTGAAACATTCATGAACAGTCAAACCTTAAATCAGGAGAAACCGGGTTTAACAACCGATGTTTGTAACCAGCACAAGGAACCACATGGGAAGCATAACCGATCACCGATAATATAATAATCTCTGCACCTAATCATGTGGTTGAGACTTCTCAAGACGCTTCGCGTGATTATTGTGGAGTCCTGTTAGCTCACTGGTTAGAGCATCTCGCCTTACAAGCGGGAGACCTGGGTTCAATTCCAGGCAGCGTGAAACCTTGGGTAAGTTTCCTTACTCCACACACCTAATAATAAACCCTAAAAATAAATGGGTCATTTCAATCCACCAGTGCTTGTGGGACACTGCTGTGCGCAATTGGCTGCCGCGTTTCTCCCACAAATATACAGTCAATTCACTTTACAGTATATTCTGTGAAACGCTTTGAGACGTCTAGAAGAAGTGAACAATGCTATATCAAATGCAAGGATTATTATTATTATCACTATCACTGTACCCGGGTGTGGCGGGGGGAGGCTGCACTAATATGCTAAAGATCTCATCACGTTTACACGGCAACAAATCTTTATCCCTCCCTAATTGTCATTTTCTTTGTTTCTTGTTTCTAAACAAGCAGATTTCCGCGTTTTTCTCATGATCTTACCTTTTAAGAGTGTGCGGAATTTGGGAAAATTCTCCAAATCAGCCTTAATTTAAGAACGGCAGAAAATTAAGAACAATTTAAGTATTTTTAAGGTTCCGTGCACGGTCTTACATTTGAAGGAAAGGGGTCTTATGGCTAAGACCGTGTGAAATGTTATGCCTCGAGCTTTTCTTTTGATGATTTCTTCAGTCTCCTTACACGCTTGGTCTTGAGTTATCGCACTAGATTACACTAGATTAGTTGTAATTATCTGTAATAATAAAGAACTAATTCTTATTACGAGCACTTCACACAATAAGAGCTACGTACGGTGAGGTGTAGAAATCTATTCAGGCAAACTTGGCATCTAAAATCACAGTAAGGGGGGGGGTTGATCTGGAGTCCTGTAGCTCAGTGGTTAAAGCACTCGCCTTACAAGCGTGAAACCTGTGTTCAAATCCAGACAGGTCAGGGCAAAACCTTGGGCAAGTTTCCTTACTCCACACACACACACCTGATAATAATAACCCCTCCCAAAAAAAAACACAATAATAAAAATTGGTCATTGCAATCCACGACTGTTTGTGGGACACTGCTGTGCGCAACTGGCTGCCGCGTTTCTCCCACAAATATACAGTCAACTCACTTTACAGTATATTCTGTGAAGCGCTTTGAGACGTCTAGAAGACGTGAAAAGCCGCTATATCAAAATGCAAGGATTATATCTGTTTTGGTGAATTTGGATGAAGGAGGATTATTTGAATGAAGGAGGGACACCGAGTGAACTGCCTGCTTTTAGTGACAATCAGATCTTTAACGTCCACCTGAATCAACAAACTAGAACCTCAGTTTAACTATCTCCCTCTCTGAAGGACGTCACCTGCAACAATTCAGTTCTGCAGCGAAGTGTCGACTTTGATTGTGATTCCAAGTCCCGGTGCGGGGCTCACACCCACAACCTGTGTCCGACCGATGAGATTGCTACCGACGGAATCAAACTGACACTATCTACATCACTGGGGATATTTCATGTGTAAAGAAATCACTGTCACATGTGTGAAACATCAAGCGGTGGAGTGGCCCGGCCAAGCACCACATAGAGAGAGAGGGAGAGAGAGAGAGAGCGAACACTGGTTCGTCAGTGATTTTCCAGACAGTGAGCTTCCGAGCCTGGCCAGCGAGAGGCACAGTGAGTGTAGGCCAAGTACTGCTTCACATTAATAATTATCTTCTTATTAATAATAATCTATACATTTGATATGGAGCCTCTCACATTGGGGGGATATCTCAGAGTGTTTCACGTGATTATACGGTGAAATGTAGCGACTTGTATTTTGCGGATGGACGGGGCAGCCGCACGGTTTGCACACGGGAATGTCCCACAAATAGCCGGGAATCGAGTGACTAATGATCAATTTTATCATGGGGATTGTTGGCCAGGAAACCGGGAGAAATTCCTCTCTTTTTTTTCGAATAGTGTAGCTCCTGTAGCTCGGTGGTTAGAGCACTCGCCTTACAAGCGTGAGACCTGTGTTTGAATCCAGGCAGATCAGGGCAAAACCTTGGGCAAGAATAATAATAATAATAATAATAATAACACCTAATGATAATCCATCCAAAAAAAACACAATAATAAAATTGGTCGTTTCAATCCACGACTGTTTGTGGGACACAGCTGTGCGCAATTGGCTGCTGCCTTTCGCCCACAACTATACAGTCAATTCACTTTACAGTATATTCTGTGAAGCGCTTTGAAACGTCGATAAGATGTGCAAAGCGCTATATCAAATGCAAGGACTATTATTAGTAGTAGTATCACGGGATCTTTAACATAAATAATATAATAATAATCCTTGAATTTGATATAGCACTTTTCACGCCTTCTAAACGTCTCAAAGCGCTTCACAGAATATACTGTGAAGTGAATTGACTGTATATTTGTGGGCAGAAACTCAACAGCCAATTGCGCACAGCAGCGTCCCACAAACAGTCGTGGATTGAAATGACCAATTTTATTATTGTGGGTTTTTTGGAGGGATTATTTTTAGGCGTGTGTGCGGAAGTAAGGAAACTTGCCCGAGGTTTTGCCCTGACCTGCGTAGATTTGAACACAGGTCTCACACTTCTAAGGTGAGTGCTCTAAGCTGCAGGACTCCACCGTCGACAAACAGGCAGGAACCTTGGTTTTACGGCACCTCCGACAACACGGCAGCACATCCCAGTGTCAGCTTAAGTGAGATCCAAGTTCCGATGTGGGACTTGAACCCACAACCTCTGACTCAAGAGGTGGCGCTGCTGCCAACTGAGCCAGGCTGACACGCGCACACAAGGAGGAAGTGACTAGGAGGACGAACAGAAAAGGGGATACTTCCACCAGTTGCCTGTAGAAACCTGCAGTGCAGGCTGTCAGTCTTACAGAGTGCTAGCGGAAGTCAGGGGAGGGGGAAATGAGACAATTAATCAATCATAGAACAGACAGTGTAGGAGGAGGCAAAACTACTGCTGTGTCCTAGAATGTTGAAGCATTCTCCCAACTGAGCCAGCGCTGCTTATTATACGTTTAATGAATCAAAAGACGGTTAAAAGGCAAGCTGATAGAAACCAGGCGTCAGCGACTTGTATTTGAATGGATACAGGTTGCTTTTTAGAGGAAGGTGCTCTTCAGTGAGAAGTCTGACACACGTCTTTTTGTTAATAAATAAACAAACAAATAAATAAATAATACTTACATTGCATTGAGCACCTTCCACATCGGGAGGACGTCTTAAAGTGCTTTGGGGGGATTTACTGTAAAGTGCAGTGACTGTGCGTTTTTTTTAGGCAAACGCGGCAGCCAATTTTCGTACAGCAATCTGCCACAAACAGCGGTGAAGTGAATGAACAATTTAACCTGGGAGACTGTTGGCTGGGACACCAGGAGAGAAACTCCATTCCCTTTTCAATTTCTGCTGTGGATCTTTAAGGTCCATCCGAACAGGTAGACGGGACCTGAGCTTAACGTCTCAACCAAAGAACGTTTGGTTGAGACGCCAATGTAGTACATTCTCTGCACTGCCTTCTGAGTGTCAGCCTGGAGGCGTGAGTTCCTCATTGGGTTAGACTGTGGTCTATACCAGATTAATTTAGTTAGAAGAGGCAGAAGAACCTACGTGACTGTTCTCATGAGACAGGTCCAGATCAAAATGGTCCTTCAGCTCATTCAATCTCACACTTTCCACAATAACCCACCCCCTCTCAACTGCCATCCTCCCAGTACAGCATCAAGCTGTCTCTTCAATACGTCCAGGATTCTGAGTGTTCCCTGGTGTGCCCGTCACATTACAATGAATTCTGATCTGATTTAGCCGTATGGAAGGTACGATTAAACCTCTTTAAACTTTTTTTTTCTACGTGAATCTATTATCAAAACGCAATATTAATGCAGTGTTATTCGATCGAGTCTGGACTGAGCAGGGAATCTGGGGTTGGTGCCGATTAGCCATATCTTTATCTCTTATTAAACATAGATGTTACTCACGTTCCAAGAATTTGGGTGTTTGAAGTGTTGAAAACGGTGATCTGTTCTCCCCGTGTTCGCTGCACCCACCACTGGAACCTGCTCTAGTCGTGCGAAAGGTTCATCTTAACCCTAAATGGTGGGGGGAAAAGCTGTTAATATCAACACTGTCTCAATCATATTAAGTCCTATACACACGGAGTACTGTAGGACAGTTATCAAGCCAGAGGACCTGGGTTCGATTCCTAGGCAGGGCGAAACCTTAGGCAAGTATGCTTACCTAGCAGTAAGTAGAACCTGGTTGCGAGTCGATTGGCAGATCGCTTTCTGAGGGTAAGTAATAATTCCTCAAAAACAATTTGGTCACTCAATCCACAATTGCTGGCAGGGCAATGCCGTGCGCAGTTGGATGCAGCATTTCACCCATGATTCACCCAGTCAGTCCACTTTACAGTACATTCTGTGAGGTGCTTTGAGACGTCTCAACTGGGTGATAAAGCGAATGCGAGGATTCTTATTGTTGCTGGGAAGGCAGCTTGCAATACTCACGATCGTGGTAGACTGACAAGATGCACTCACTACTACAACAACAACTTTGATTTATATAGTGCCCTCCACGCCGGACGGCGTCTCAGAGCGCTTTACAATAGCGGATCCCAGGCCCGAGGCAGGGGCAGGGGGAAATAAGTGACCGAAGGTGCGGTCGAAAAAAAAGGTCTTTAGCCGAGAACTGAAACTAGGAAGAGATGGGGGGGGGGGGGGGGGGGGAGGGGAGACGAAGGGAGTGAGGGAGTTCATTCATTCATATTGAGACATTCAAGCCGGGAACAATTGTCGCCCATAGATTTAGCTTTCAAATGATTTCAACGCACCAAGCAAAGACTTTCCACACACACACACACCAAGCAAAGACTCTCTCTCTCTCACACACACACACACACGCACACGCACACACACACACACAGTTTCTGACCCCAAGTGACAACTGTCCTTTCAGCCCGATCAGAATAAATAACAGCAACAACAATATGCGGAGTAACACGGAGCGAGCTCTTGAGATGAAGAAATCCAAGACCTCTTCACATTTGCAATTGGATGCTGCATTTCGGCCACGAAACACACAGTCAATCCACTTTATTAAATCTTCTGTCAAGCGCATTGAGCCGTCTCAACAACGTGAGAAGTCACCACACCAAGTCACTAAGCGCTCCGAGACGCCGCCTGGCGTGGAGGGCGCTAAATAAATGCAAGTTGTTGTTGTTGTTGCTGTACCAATGGAATGAAGTTGATATTAATAATCCATGCTCTTGATATAGTGCACAATCACATGGCACCTACTAAAAGCACACGGCGGCATTTCACTGTAAAGTGCAATGGCTTCAGTATTTAAAGGCAGGAAAACTCGGCTCTCTTTTCAAACAGTGCCATGGGATCTTTAACTTCCACCTAAAAACAGACAGATGGGACATCGGTTTAAACGTCTCATCCAAAGGACAGCACCACTGAGCACTGTGTGTGGAGTGTCATCTTAAGACTACGACAACTTGCATTTATATAGCGCCCTCCATGCTATATAAATAGAGAGCTTCATAATAGCGGAGCCCGGGGCCGAGCCAGGGGGAAGGGGAAGGTGACTGTAGGCGCAGTCAAACAGAAAGGTCTTCGGGCGCGACCTGAAAATAGAAAAGGAGGGCGGTGAGGCAAAGGGAGCGAGGGAGGGAGTTCCAGAGTTTCAGGGCGTAGTGGCTGAAAGCACTTCTGCCGGTGGTGGAGCGAAGGATTCGGGAGACGAGGAGGAGGTCAGGTCCAGTAAAGACAGCAGGTACTGCTGTGAGGAGAGAGGAGGTTAGAGAGGTGGGAGGGTGCAGAGGAGTGGAAGGATTAAAACACGAGTGAGGATCTTGACATCGATCGGCTCTGTGACAGGGAGTCAGTGAAGTTCAAGTCACACGTACGAGCACATTTCAATCGCGTCCTCTCTCGAAATTCATCCCTTTCACAGGCATCTCATTTGACTGGGAACATGCTTCCACCTTCCTACCAGAGGTGCTGAACAGCAACCCCCAGGCTGTTTGCTTTCCAAAACACTCCTCTCTCTCTCTCCTCTCTCTCTCTGTGTGTGCATGGGGGAGGTGCCCGGCATCTCACTCCCACGTGACTTGAAAGTTCCTCGAAGCTGCTGGCACCTCAAAATATCTTTCCTCTGCTTCGGAAGGAAAAGGTTTTAAAATGCCTGCCTCCTGTTTTGTCACCGCTGGTAACTAATTGTCTGTTTTCCACTGACGCGCGCTTATTAAACACGGTTTGGGAGATAATGGCTGTAAAGAGCAAGCGTCCTTGTTGAAGGCATTCCTCACACTGTGAGGAGGGTCTACTGCAGCTACGAGCCCCTATAGTGAAGCTACACCAGCTCAAACAATGATTCCCCCACCTCCCCCCACCCGCCTGACTGAAAGGCAAGAAGTTACTGATCGGAACCCCACGTATGGTTGAGCACAGACTGAGCAGTACAGTGATGGGATCAGTGAAACACTGTCACCTTGATTGACAGTCAGCCTTCACAGAGCTACTTAGTGCAGAGAGCGAGCATGGGGAGAACTGCAGCTCAGCGGTTAGAGCATTCGCCTTGTAGGTGAGAAACCTGAGTTCAAATCCAGACAGGGCGAAACCATGGGCAAGTTTCCTTACCCTGCACGCCTAATAATAATCTCTTGAAAAAAAAAATCGGTCATTTCAATCCACGACTGTTTGTGGGACACTGTCGTGCACAATTGGCTGCCGCGTTTTGCCCACAAGCATACAGTCAATTCACTTTACAGCATATTCTGTGAAGCGCTTTGAGACGTCTAGAAGACGTGAAAAGCGCTATGTCAAATGCAAGGATTATTATTATTATTTCTACAAAAGATAAAGCAGAGTCTGATCAGTGTGGATCTCTTTAATCACTGACTGCTCACTGAGCTGCCTTCCATATAAACTGGAGGGGAAACGTGGCTTCACTCAGCTTCAAGGAAAGGAAGATGAGACCGGACATTGTCGATTGGCGGACGCATCAGTTAAGTACTGAGTAATCGCGGGTTTTGGGAGCATGAGAACATCAAGCTGTCCTGTAAAGGCACATGGCCACCACACTGAAGGCAGAGCTTAGACACATAGCTTTTGAGGAAACTCTGAGATTTGGGGTGACAGCTGCCGGGAGGCGTTACTTGGCAGTCCGAGTCTGTGTACCATACAAAATTACATTTGTACAGTGCCTTTCACTGCCTTTCAGGAGGACGTCCCAAGGCGCTGGACATTCAGGGATTTGGACTCGAGCAGCGGGTTGGGATCAGAGGGGGTGGAGGGTAGAGGCGGGAGGATGCCTGAAGATGCGGTCGATGAGGATGGTCGTGAGAGGGGCCTCGAAGGAGGCAAGGGAGGGAGTCCACACATTTGTACCTGCAGCGTTAAGAAGCCACTTTGATTGGCTTACAAAGAAGAAAGTAGCCGCTACTCCAGCTCCACACTTCCAACTGGTGGAACCCACAGAGTTAGTTACCGTCTGTCCTGAAATTGTGCTTAAATTGTTACTTTTTAACATCTACATGCTCTCCCTTGGTGACATCATCCGCAGACATGGGGTCAACTTCCACTTGTATGTGGATGACACCAAACTCTATCTTTCTGCCTCAACCCTTGACTCCAGGATCACTGCTGTCCTGATAAACTGCCTGTCAGACATCAAGTCCTGGATGAGAGCTAACTTTCTGTCATTGAATGTCAACAAGACCGAGGCTCTCTTGATTGGCTCATGCCAGTGCCTTCACACATCAGGCATTGGCAGCATCAACCTCCATGGTTGCTCACTCGACCTCACTGAGCCAGTCAGGAACCTAGGTGTCTTGTTTGATCCTCAATTGTCTTTCCTCCCCCATATCCAAGCCATGACCCGTACTGCCTTCCCTCACCTCCGCAACATTGTCCGACTCCATAGCTACCTCACACCTCAGGCCACTGAAATCCTCATTCAGGCCTTCATCACATCCCGACTCGACTACGCCAATGCCCTGCTTATCGGCCTTCACAATTCCTCCCTCCATAGGCTGCAGATAATCCAGAACTCTGTGACCTGTGTCCACCACCATTCCAAGCTTCGTGACCCCACCTTCCCCATCCTCACCTCACTCCTTTGGCTCCCCATCTCCCAGAGGATTCAATTCAAGATCCTGGTCCTCACATTCGAAGCCCTCCATGGCCTTGCCAAACCCTACCTCTGCGACCGAGTAATCCTCTACCAATCCGCCCGCCCCCTCCACTCAACAGGCTCTGGCCAGGTCACGTCCCCTGACCCATCCGCCCCATCATTGGCGGGCGAGCCTTCAGCCGCTCTGCCCCCAACCTCTGGAACTCCATCCCGCATTCCCTCCACCTCGCCCTCTCCCTGGCCTCCTTCAAGTCCCACCTCAAGACCCACCTCTTCGACGGTCCCATCGGTCAACCTCAAATCCCCCCTTTCCCTCCACCCTCCCCGTTCCCAACCCTAGCTCGTGTCTGAAACAATGATTGTCCAGCACCTTGGGACGTCCTCCAGACGTGGAGGGTGCTATACAAGTGTAATGCTGTTGTTGTTGTTAAACAACTCTAAACATATATCCTCTTTTTCTACTGTCTTGATGCATCCTGAATCACTCAATCCACAGCGACACTGCTGCGCACAATTAGCTGCCGCGTGTGACCCACAAAATACAGTCAATCGAATTACAATAGATTCTGTGAAGCGCTTTGAGACGTCTAAATGACGTGATAAGCCGCTCCATCAAATGCAAGGATTCGTCTTATTACAGCTTTAGTATTAATTGTCTCTTAATGTCCTTGTAAAAACGCTTCCAAAAGTTTCTCCTGAAAAAAACATGACACACCCCAGTCCCTGTTCCTACACACTTTGGGAGTGTCCATGTCCGTGGCAATGATTAACACACTGCAGTGCTAAACCCACGCTAGTGCAGCAAGCTTTTGCCATGAGGATAATAAAAATATAATTATAATAATGAATAATAATAACAGTGGAGTTCTGTAGAGCACAAGTTAGAGCACTTGCTTTGCAAGCAAGAGTCCTGGGTTCGATTCCAGGCAGGGTGAAACCTTGGGCAAGTTCCCTTACTCCACATCAAAACATCAGTCACACCGGGGGCAGGCAGGTTGGTAGAGGGTTATGAGGTCGCAGAGGTTTCTGTTTCATTTAAGGATGATCGCAAATCAAAGTCAAAATTAATAGCTGCTGAATTCAGCAACTTGTCAGATTGTGCAAGCCCCAAAATGTTACACAAGACACCGGTGGAATTTCTCCTCTAATATCTTTTCTTTCCCCCTCTCGTTCTTTCTCGCTCTCTCATGTAGCGTCATATTCATTTCAGTAGCTATTAAAATCCTCAAGATCGTTCCATCACCTATGTTAACAAACCAGCCTCCTGCACGTCCCTCGCACCCTCTGCCCCACCATCGGTGGTCGCGCTCTCAGCCACTACACACCCAAACTCGGGAAAAATTCCCCCTGTATCCCTCCGCCTCGTCCCCACTCCCCTTTCCCAAGTCCTGCCTGAAAACCTTCCTCTTCGACTGTGCTTACGGCCACCTTCTCCCCCACCTGGCTCGGAGTCAATTTCCACCGCTGTTAAGCGCTCTAAGACGCTACCCTGCTTGGAGGATGCTGTATAAGTGCAAGTTGTTGCTGTTGTTGTTATCTCAGAGAGGATCCAATTTGAGCTTAGCTGGAGCGGAATTCCCCACGTTACTGCTCAAATCAACAGAATGTCATTCAGTCAATCACTTCCTTTTAAGATCTCCTATGAACCGTGAGTTATTGTATTCCGAACGGCAGCGTTTATTGTTGTGAAACCAGACAGCTGCCACAAACCTTCTTCTACATTAGGGTTAGGGCTGGTGGATTCCAGTAGCTCAGTGGTGAGGGCACTCCTCTTACAAGCAAGAGACCAGGGTTCGATTTCAGGCTGGATGAAACTGTGGGCAAGTTTCTTTACTCCACACGCCTAATAATAATCCCTCAAAAAATAAAACAATAATAAATTGGTCATTTCAATCCACGGCTGTTTGTGGGGTCACTGCTGTGCGCAATTGGCTGACGAGTTTCACCCACAAATATACAGTCAATTCACTTTACAGTATATTCCGTGAAGGGCTTTGAGACGTGTAGAAGACGTGAAAAACGCTATATCAAATGCAAGGATTATTATTAATGTTATTACTGTATTTGGAAAGCTCGCCAATAGTAAGGAATTTCTTCATCTTCTCTCTCCCTCCAAACAACGTGGATTGCACCGTCCATACCCTGATCAGTGACAGTTCTTCAAGTGTTAGAAAATGTTACTGTTTGGGAAATTGTGGGGAGGTGGGTGCTCCTTAATGTTCCCCACTGATTTTCTCTCGTTTGTCCCCTCTTTGTAAATGAGTGGCATTCTTTTCCCTTCCATCTGAGTTCAGTTCCACTTGTACTGACCAGTGCTTCGTCCAGTGGGCTTGGGCCTGAGGGCTTTAAGCGCTCTGAGACACCGTCCAGTATGGAGGGCCCTGTATAAATCCAAGTTGTTGTTGTTGCTGCTGCATTGTCGGAGGCGCTGTCCTTCACATGAAACATTGAACTAAGGTCCAGTTTCCATATTTGAGTGGACATTAAACACCCCAGTAAACACTGCTCAAAAAGAGCTGGGAGTACCCTGGACAACGATCTCCCAAATAAAATTGGTCACTCACTTTGTGGTTTCATGATTCTCTGTGGCCTACAACTACATATTTATTCTGCTTTACAGTAAAATCCTGCAAAGTATTTTGAGATGTCTCGACATTGAGATCAAACACAAGCTTGTTATTATTCACATACAAATCTTGACATCAAATTTTGTCATTCGACTATGGAGAACTGAGCCTCATTTGACGTCCATACACAAAGCATGTTCCTCCGTTGGCTGCTGATCAGCTGTAAGCAGGACCATGGCTGGTTTTCCCCCTCCCCTATGGAACCCCAACTCCCCTCCAACTCCATCAACTCCACTAACACAACAGAGATCTTCCAACTCGCCGGTCTCCCCTCCTCCACAATCCACAGAGTCCAGCTGATTCAGAACTCTGCCGCCTGCGTTCTCACCCACACCAAACTTCGCTCCCCCATTACCCCAGTCCTTGCCAGACTTCACTGGCTCCCTATTCCAGAGAGGATCGACTTCAAGATCCTCACCCTTGTCTTCAAATCCCTCCACTCTTCTGCACCCCCCCTACCTCTCTGATCTCCTTTCCTCAAATCAGCACCCGTTGCCTTCGCTCCACCAGGTCTGGCCTCCTCCATGTCCCCCAAATCCTCCGCTCCACCCTCGGTGGCCTTACCTTCAGCCCCTACTCCCCGATGGTCTGGAATTCCCTTCCTCACTCCCTTCGCCTCGCCCGCTCTTTTCTCAGCTTCAGGTCTCAGCTGAAGACCCTTCTCTTCGACCACGCCTTTGGTCACCTTTCTTCTCCTGCCCCTGGGTCGGTCCCGGGATCCGCTATTGTGAAGCGCTCTAAGACACCGTCCGGCATGGAGGGCGCTGTATAAATCAAAGTTGTTGTTGTTGTTGTTGTTGTAGTAACTCAGCAAGAATTGGGGGATCAAACCTGGATCAATCCCAGTCTGTCCGGCTCGGCTGCTCACTGAATACACCCTGCAGAGGAGGCACCCAGTCGTGGAGCCTGAATTGGAAATCGCCTACAACAAGGAGACCACACGCTGGGGCCAACGGATTATTGCAAATCTCTAGTCGTTTTCCGCAGCAACAAAAGAAACCCAACTGAGGCATGCTCCAAACTGATAACTGGAACCGCCCTCCCCAGCCTGCAGACCCGCCCAGAAAACAACTGTCGAGTGACAAAAGGACAGTGTTAAAAAGAAAGCACTTTCAGTTCTGATCAGCCGTCAGCTTTTATCCACACTAAACAGGACATCAGAGGGCATTGCATTGAAATAAGGAATCACCAGAGCTGATCAAGATATTAATTCCTTGGATGGAGGGGGGTTGGCGGGTGGGGGGGTGGGGTGGGGGGGGGGGGGGGGGGGGAGTACGGATGGATGGACGTACGGATGGAAAATCTTAGATAAAAACATAGGACATGGCAAAACCCTAGGCAAATTTCCTTACTCCACACAGCTGTTTACCTATCAGTAAGTAGGAACCTGGCTGTTAGTCTCTTGGTGGATCGCTCTCCAGGTGTAATAATCCCTTTCGAGTATACATAAACAATAATCATTTGGTCACTCAATCCACGACTGTTTGTGGGACACTGCTGTCCGCAATTCACTGCCATGCTTCACCCATAAGATATCCAGTCAATTCACTTTACAATGTATTCTATGAAGCACTTTGAGACATCTCAACAAGGTGATAAGGCGCTATATCAAATGCAAAGATTATTATTTTTACAAACTGGAATGACTGAAAAATGTCCTAGGAGAACTTTCCCCCCCAGTCTACCCTCCCTCTCAGTATTCACTTGCACATTGCTCCCAGTTTTGGCCACTCGGAACATAACAGAGAAAACCTTGTGTAAGAAAAGTACAGCCAATATGAAGAAAAGATTTAGTTGGAAAATTCTTTCACAAATTCCAAGGTCAGGCAAGCAAAGTTTACCTGCACAATATATTTCATCCATTTCACACCAATGTAAAATTATGAAGAAAGACACGCAAGCAGGCAGACAGGCAGATGCAACCGGGTTCCTACTTACTGCTTGATAAACAGTGGGGTGTGGAGTAAGGAAATCTTCCCAATGTTTCACCCTGTCCAGGAATCAAACGCAGGTCATCTCGCTTGTCAGGCGAGTGCTCTAACCACTGAGCTACAGGACTCCACAGGATGCCACTGTCGTCAATGGAGGAACTCCCCCAAGGAATGAACCAGTCACAGACCACAGTGTCACCCAGTGAGCCAGACTGACACCTCGTGTAAGTGCAACATAGAGCATTGCATGTAAAACAGTCAAATGCACCAGATGTGATAGGTGTGTCAACTATCTCTAAATCGCATTTCGGCCACAAAATATCCGGTCACATTTACCGTACAGTATTTGCTGTGAAGCGCTTTGAGACGTCTCCAAAACGTGATGAGGTGCTATTTCAAATGCAAGGATTATTTTTGTTAACTGGAGTGGCAGAAGAATATGTTACCATTGCTGTCAGTACCACCGGGCTACAGTAAAGGAAATCAGTCACAGTTCCCAGACTTTAGGCAGAAATTCCTCCTAGTCTTTGCCTCGAGACAGCCCTCTTAAATTTGAAGATCGTGCAGAAATTGGGAAATTTCTTAAATTGATTCAGAGTCCTGTAGCACATTGGTTAGAACACTCGCCTCGCAAGCGAGAGGACCCGGGTTAGATTTCTGGGTGGGATGAAACCTTAGACAAGTAGCCTCACTCCACACCTAGCAGTAAGCAGGAACCCAGTTGTTAGTCGATGGGCTGATCACTTTCCCGGGGAGAATAATCCCTTCAAAAACAGAATACTATAATAATTTGATCACACAATCCATAACTGTTTGTCGGACACTGCTGTGGGTAATTGGCTGCTGTGTTGCATCCACAAAATTCACAGTCAATCCACATAAAATATATTCTATGAAACACTTTAGAGAGTCAACAACGTGATAAGGCCCTAAACAGATATCCCACCCCAACCGCGGCCTCGCCAAACATAAAATGCATGCATCCACGGTTGGCTAAATGCAACAACCCTCGCAAATCACATTTTGCGCGTCCGCGATTTAAATCCGCGGGTTTAAATTTTCAAGTTTAGCATAGCGTATAGCACTAGGACCCAGTTGCTGTGTCGCAATCAACCAGCAAGATGTTGCTTCTCTCTTAGGATTAAGGTAAATCTCCGTTGATTTCTCTCCCCCATCCTCCGTGTCACCCACCCTCCCCCCATGTATGTTATAACTGTATGTGTTTCTTTTTTGTTTAGTTTTACTAAACGCGAACTTACTTCCCCAATCCCCATGTTTCCCATAGGGCCCTGCATTTTCCAACCGCGATTTTACCAACCCCGGAGGTTTTTAACACAGGGAGGGATACCTGTGTATATCAATAAGAAATAATAATAATCCTTGCATTTGATACAGCGCTTTTTCACATCTTCTAGACATCTCAAAGCGCCACATATCAAATGCAAGGATTATTATTATTATTATTATTATTATGAACGTGTGGTGGATGTCAAGTGATGAGATTCATATTGTCGGTGAACCTCTCAGCAGGCGGACAGCTTCGTATTAGTATTATTTGAAAGCCAGTTTCTGTAGCTCTTACAGTGTGGTTAAAGTGTGATGGTGTTACCTGGGATGCTCTATTCTTTAAGAAGCCACAGAAAGCCACAGAAATTGTCACGTTCCGTCAGCTGCGCACCTCATGAGATACTAAAGCCAACAGCCTGGGCTCCCAGATAATTCATTTGGCAAAACTCTTGACCAGTCTGTATCTAATCCAATGCAGACCAGAAATTCTGAGGTTCCAGCACAGGGCTGTGCTGAGTTGACTGAGTTCAGCTGGTGTAGAACTATACAAGCACTAGGACTGATAGGTTAGTGGGTGACACTTAGTGACTTAGTAGCAGTGCACATGCTGCGATTGGTCTCTGTGTCACATGGGTTACAGAGGGGCAAAATTGCCCATGGATGACACTCTTAATCGCTGTCCTGAACTCGATGCTGGAGTCCACAGCCCCTGGGGGAGTCACGTAGTTTAATGGTTAGCACGCTTGCCTCACAGACAAGAGGACCCGGGTTCAATTCCTGGCCAGGGGCAAACCCACTAACCTATCAGTCCTAGTGCTTGTATAGTGCTTGGCCAGGTTTCCTTACTCCACACACCTATGTTTACTTCCAATTCACTTTACAATAATAATAATCCTTGCATTTGATACAGCGCTTTTCACATCTTATCGACGTCTCAAAACAGAATATACTGTTTAAGTGAATTGACTGTATATTTGTAGGCGAAACGCGACAGCCAATTGCACACAGCAGTGTCCTACAAACAGTCGTGGTTTGAAAATGACCAATTTTTATTATCGTGGTTTTTTTTGGACGGATTATTATTAGGTTTGTGGAGTAAGGAAACTTGTCCAAGGTTTCGTCCTGACCTGCCTGGATTCGAACACAGGTCTCACGCTTGTAAGACGAGTGCTCTAACTGCTGAGCTACAGGAGCTCCACAATATTTTCTAGGAAGCTTTGAGACATCTCAACAATGTGATAAGGCGCTATATCAAACGCAAGGATTATTATTATTATTAATAAAGTATCAGGTGGTGAGAATCAGGGCACTTCTAATTAGAGTAACAGTAATAATAATAATGAGAGGTCTCAAAGTGCTTCACAGGATTTTACAGTGAAGTGTAGTGACTGCATTTTTATAGGTGTAGATCAATAATCTGAAAGAATCATTGGGGCTATTTCACTTTAAATAACCATACGCATTGTGACGCAACTTTGCTGAAAATCATCTCTCTAATTTTCAGACGCAGCCTTGTTTCCAGATCAAAGCACTGGCAGCCTTTCATCCCCACAGCTATCCACCAATTAACCTCTGACTGCCACACCTCAGAATGCGCTAAACAGGCAAAACACTGATGGATTTTGTAATGCATACTTCAGGAGCTCATACACAGAGGCTTCTGTGAGATTTGTGGAGTTCTGTAGCTCAGTGGTTAGAGCACTCACCTCTCAAGCTAATAGGACTGGGATCGATTCCTGGCAGGGCAAAAGTTTGGGCAAGTTTCCTTGCACCACACGCCTCTGTTTACCTAGCAGTAAGTGGGAACCGGGTTGTTAGTCCATAGGGTTTCCAGGGGTAATAATAATTCCTTAGCAAATAAACAAACTGGCCACTCAATCCACGACTGTGGGACACTGCTATAGACAATTGGCTGCTGCGTATTGTCCATAAAATATACAGTCAAATTCACTTTACAGTGTATCCTATGAGCTTTGAGGTATCTCGAAGATGAGATAAGTCACTACATCAAATGGAGGTATTATTATTATATATTATATTATTTGTGCTGTTGGGAGTGAACTTCCTTTACAAACATGTCGCGCTGTTTACTGCAATCAGCTACAAGAAGCAAGCTGGGAATAATAATAATAATAATCTTTGCATTTGATACTATAAAATAATAATAATCCTTGCAATTGATATAGCGCTTTTCACATCTTATCGACCTCTCAAAGTGCTTCACAGAATATACTGTAAAGTGAATTGACTGTATATTTGTGGGCGAAAGGCGGCAGCCAATTGTGCACAGCAGCGTCCCACAAACAACCGTGGATTGAAATGACCAATTTTTTAAATTCTGTTTTTGTTTGAAGGGATTATTATTAGACGTGTGGAGTAAGGAAATTTCCCCAAGGTTTCACCCTGATCTGCCTGGATTCGAACACAGGTCTCACACTTGTAAGGCGAGAGCTCTAACCGCTGAGCTACAGGAGCTCCTCGAGTTCCACAAACTGATAGCCTGATACTGCGCCTGTAACAAACAAATCAAATCATTTTGCAGGTTATTGCTGTGTAGTCCAGTAACTGCAGGCAACACAGAAGCCAATTTGTACAGCAATGTGCCACAAAACACTATGAAGTGACTGACTAATTTAGTTGGGGATTGTTGGTCAGGACACGGCAACACATTTCCTCCTCGTTCACTGCGGACGCAGTTCCTGATTGCCTGTAAATAATTGGCCACCGCATGCCTGATAACAGCAAATTGATAATAATCCTTACATTTGATATAGCGTCTTCTGGACGTCTCAAAGCGCTTCACAGAACATACTGTAAACTGAATTTATTTATTTTTTGTGGGCGAAACGTGGCAGCCAATTGCGCACAGCAGTGTCCGACAAACAGTCGTGGATTGAAGTGACCAATTTTATTACTGTTGTTTTTTTCTTGAGGGATCATTACCAGGCGTGGAGAGTAAGGAAACTTGCCCAAGGTTTCGCTCTGCCGGGAATCAAACCCAGATCTCTCACTTGCAAGGTGAGTGCTCTAACCACAGACACCCTACCAATTTCAACAGTCAGTACATTTTCTTTCTTTCACTGACATTTATCTCTTCAGGAGGAATCAGTGTCCTAACTGTGATCCAGGCATTCATAAAACAGGATGTCTTATAGTCTTATTATTGATACGTTATTGGGTGTGATCATCCTTTAAGTTGTGCGTGCAGGGGGAATGAACAGGGCCTGGTCTTAAAGAGATAGTCCATTTGAAGAGCTCAGACTCCAAAATAGTTGTACAGTATTTATATACGACTGCTACACATGCCTTTGCATCTTTACTGCTCAGAGCACGAGCCATTTAATAATAATAATCCTTGCATTTGATATAGTGCTTTTCACATCTTATCGACGTCTCAAAGCGCTTCAAAGAATATACTATGAAGTGAATTGACTGTATATGTGGGCGAAACCAGACAGCCAATTGCCCCACAAACAGCCGTGGATTAAAAATGACCAATTTTTATTATTGTGTTTTTTTGGGGGACGGATTATTATCAGGCGTGTGGAGTAAGGAAACTTGCCCAAGGTTTCGCCCTGACCTGCCTGGATTCGAACACAAGTCTCACGCTTGTAAGGCGAGCGCTCTAGCCACTGAGCTACAGGAGCGAGGTGTAGTGTCGTTCCACAGACAGAGTGAGGTGTAGTGTGTGGCAGTACAGCATCGTTTGACGTCAACAGTAGGTGCTAGCAATCTCAAAACACAACATGTTTGTAAAGGGGACACTTGTAACAGGAAAACGAGGGAGAATGAATATGAATAAAATGTTGCTTTTCAGTTTTGAAACACGGTGACGCTTGTGTGTAATAAATCACACTGTGTTAGTTTTGCGCATTGGAAAAAAAATGTTGACCTTGTGTGGAGCTAACTTTATCCAATTTGTTTTCTATTTATTGGTCCCTCCCCTTTCCCATTGTTCAGTTACTTGTCAGTTTAAGACCTATCTTTCCCACAGTGCTTTCGGCCACCCTCCCACCTCCCCCACCTCCCCCACCTCCGCCCCCCCAGGTCAGGCTGCTCCCAGTCATCTGTGTGAAATGCCTCGAGATGACTTTCTGACATGAAAGGCGCTATATAAATGTAAACGTACACTAAATCCCTGTGTCTATCCCTCCGCCTCAACTCCTCTCTTTCTGTCTTTAAATTCCACCCGAAAACCTACCTCTTTGACTGTTTCTATGGCCACCTCCCCACTCCGCATTCGCTTCGCATTCTGATCCCAACACTGCGCAACGCTGCCAGTCATCCGAGGTGAATAGCACTAAATGATAATAATAATACTGTACTTGCATTTAATATAGCGTTTTTCACGTCTTCTAGACCAGCGGATCTCAACCAGGGGTACATGTACCCCAGGGGGCACAAAATTACTTCCAGGGGGTACTTTGATTTATTTAGCTCTCTTATTTAGTGTTTTATAGCCTTCCAAATTGTACATTGAATTGTTATTCCCCTCGTTTTGTATGTGCTAGTTATTTTGTTATATTAGAAAAGCTTGGTCATAAAATGCAAGTGGAATGAGGGGGGTGGTGTGTGTGTGTGTGTGTGTGTGCATATGTCAATCAAATCTTACATTTATATAGCGCTTTTCACGTCGAGAGGACGTTCCTTACAACGTAAGGAAACTGCCCCACATTTGATGCTGCCCTCCCGGGAATCGAACCCAGGTCCTCTCGTGTGTGAAGCGAATGCTCTAACCGCTAACCTACAGGACGGCATAACGATCAAGGTCACTCTCTCTCATTCTCATTTCAAGGTGACCACGCCAATCACCTGGAAATGCCTCCTGGAACAATAGCGCGTTCAATGCAAATGGTAAGAATCCTGTGTTAATACGAGTCCCTGTTGTTCTGACAGATCGTGTTAATCAATTGTCGCCGAAGTTATTATTGCACATCAACAAGTCAGGGAGTCAACGACTCGATCGCTCGAGTTCATGCCAGGTTCTAGAATCCGAGCACAGAAGGAGGCCATTCGGCCCATTGTGCCTGAGCAGACTCTATGAAAGAGCTATCCAATTAGTCCCACTCCTCCGTTCCTTCCCCCGAGCCTTGCAAATGTTTTCTTTTCAAATAAATATTTGAAAGATATTATTGAATCTGCTTCCACCACTCTTTCAGGCAGTGCATTCCAGACTGTAACAACTTGATCTGCCTCACTGTTAACGCTCGAACACTTCTTGAAAGTTACTGGGGGAAGAATGATTTTTCCTGAGCACTCATGTTACTCTTAAATCGAAAGCTCTGTGGTCAACTTGATGATGATCTCTTGCACTGGTCAGAAGTACTTCTGTAACCAAAGTAATGTGAATTCTACACTCGATCTTAACCTGGATTTTGATTTCAAGATCCTCTCACTCTCATTCCCTTCCTACCTCTCCGATCTACTTACTCCCCATTTCATTCCACTGTCGCATCTGGTCGACTGGCTCTGGCTTCCAACTTGTCCCTCATACCCTTCGTTCCACCTTTCAACCACTCCACCCTAAAGTTCTGGAGACCTTCCTCTTATGCTCATGTCCTTTCCTCCCACCGGCTTAGTGTCAGGCTCCGTCACTGTCAAGCGCTTTGAGATGCTCCCCCGGTTACGAATTCATTCAATTCTCCCCGAAATAGGCTGGTGGAAGTCCCAACACAGCCAGAGAGAGTGGGGGAAAGAGCCGTGAAACCATAAAAGCAGCATCTCAATCCAACACTTCTCATCGAGAGTTCAAAATGATCACAATTAGTCGAATCAAAATGTGTAGCGTAGTGGTTAGCTCACTCACCTCACAAGAAGCAAGAGGACCCCAGGTGTGTTCCCCGGGAACAGCAAAACCTTAGGCAAGTCTCCTCACTTCACATGCCTCTGTTTACCTAGCAGTAAGTGGGAACACAGTTATTAGTCCATTGTCGAATCGCGTTTTGGGGGTAAAAATCCCTTCAGAATAAATAAGAATTTGGTCACTCAATCCATGACTGTTTGTGGGAAACTGTTGGTGTGTAGCTGGCTGCCGCGTTTCGCCCACAAAATATATTGTACAGACAATTCCCTTTACAGTACAGTATATGCTGTGAAGCGCTTTGAGACATCTTGAAGACATGATAAGGCGCTATATTAAATACAAGTATTATTATTATAAGTCACACAAAAGAAATTCCAAGGATAGAGTGCATTGTCTTTTCTCTGCCCTCAAGGTCAAGAATACTCACAACTCACTGAGGCAGTGCAGGCACCAGGTCCCTTCTTAACAAGACAGTAACCATCACCACATGATTAAGACTCCAAATCGGCATCCGTACCCAAACCGCAGCTAAAACCGCAGCTAAAACTCGATCTTAGTCAAAAAGCCGACAGAAGCAAATCCGCCAATGTTATACTTTACTTACCACCGCACAAAGTATTCCAACCGCCGCGTTCACCCACAAAATACACAGTCACTCCACTTCACGGTGAAGAGCTTTGCGACGTCTCGAAGATGTGACAAGACACTTTATCGAATGCAAGGATTGGGCTGTCGCTGTTTTTCGCCACGTAGACCTACCGAGCCAGCACGGGCCGTAATCACCCCTGCTTTCCCTGTTAGCATGGAGAGGATTTTGTGTAATTAGTCAAGTGTCTGCCCCATGTAGAAACCCATCACCATGCTTAACAGCATCCAAACCAGCCTGAAACGTCCATGTTGTGCCACCTCCAAATGGAAATTACCGTGTTTGAAATGGAACGAGCAAGATTTGCAGGTTAACAGTTGCTGAGTGGGACCAAGTGACTCCAAGTGACTCTATCTCCCTCCACCCACCCACCCCTCCACCCTCCCACCCCTCCCCCTATTAGTCTGGCCAGGGTCACTGATGCCTCGGGTATCATGGACCAGCCTGACTCAGGAACCAACCGAGATGGCCAGCAAGCATTGACTGCCAGGCGTATCACCTTGGAGCCAGATCAGCTACAAGGAGATCCTGCTTAATGTGGAGATGTGACACGAGAAGTGATGTAAGCCGTGGATTCACAGTTCTAGGAAAAACAATCACTTCACCCAAGTGTTAGGGTTAATATCACCATTCAGTTTGGGTTTAACTCGAGCACGTCAACAGTCATTCATTAACATTAGGAAACGGGTTCCCCAGGAAGGTAGTGGAAGTGGGTGTCACAAGCAATTTCACAAAGGAATCGGACACATTTTCAGTGGCAAAGGAGATCAAGGAATATTTAGGGCAGAGAGACAGATAGACCACAGAGATAATAATTCTTGTATTTGATGTAGCACCTGATCACAAAGTCGAGACGTCACAAAATGCATCACAGAATATACCGTAAAGTGGTTTGGCTGTATTCTGTGGGCAAAACACGGCAGCCATTTGTGTAGGGCGACTCCCCACAGCCGTGAGTGAACACTGACTCACACTGGTTTGGGGAGAGAGGAGATCAGAGAGGTAGGGCGGTGCAAAGGAGTGGAGGGACTTGAAAACAAGGGTGAGGATCTTGAAGTCGATCCTCTCAGGGACAGGAAGTCTGACAAGGACTGGGGTAATGGGGGAGCGAAGCTTGGTGCATGTGAGTATGCAGGCGTCAGAGTTTCGAAATAGCCGAATTTTGAGGATTGTGGTGGCGAGGAGATCGGCGAGGAGGGCATTGCAATAGTCCAGCCGAGAGGTGACAAAGGCATGGACCAAGGTTTCAGCGGCTTTTGGGGTGAGGTATTGCCGGAGACGGGCGATCCGTCGGAGGTGGTAGAAGGCAGTGCTGGTAACGGACCGGATGTGGGGGAGGAAGGACAGTTGGTGGTCGAACCTGACGCCTAGGTTGCGGACAGGTTCGGAGAGTTTTAGGGGCAGGCCGGGAAGGTGGAGGAGGTGAGAGCCGTGTGAATGGAGACGTTGACGAGAGCCAAGGAGTATGGCCTCCGTCTTGTCAACATTCAGCTGCAAGAAATTTGCGCTCATCCCTGATGTCTGACAGGCAGGCTGACAGAACATCAGGGGACTGGGGGGGTCGCAAAGTGAAGTGGAGAAATAGAGTTGGGTGTTATCCGCGTACATGTGGAAGTGTGCCCCATGTCTGCGGATGACATCCCCAAGAGGGAGCGTGTAGATGAGGAAGAGGAGGGGACCAAGGATAGGTCCCTGGGGTACCCCACAGGTAACTTGGTAAGAGCGGGAGGAAAAGCCGTTTGTGGAGATGTACTGCTGGCGGTTTGTGAGGTAGGACTCGAACCAGGCGAGTGCGATCTCACTGAGGTGGATGATGGAGGACAGGCGGTGGAGGAGGATGGCGTGGTCAACTGTGTCGAACGCAGCGGACAGGTCCAGGAGGATAAGGAGGCAGAGGGAGCCCTGGTCACAGATAGAGAGGACGTTGTTTGTGACTTTCACAAGTGCAGTCTCTGTACTGTGGGCAGGGTGGAGGGAGTGGGAGGAGGAAGTGGGAGGAGAGGTGGGTACAGGGTTGGTTTGCAATAATGTGTTCCAGTGCTTTTGAAAGGAAGGGCAGGTTTGAAATAGGGCTGTAGTGGCTCAGGTTTGAGGGATCTAGGGAGGGTTTTTTAAGGAGGGGGGTGATGGCAGCAATTTTGAGGGGGGCAGGGACTCATCCTGTGGAGAGGGATTGATTGATGATGTCAGCCAGCAGTGGGCAGAGGTGGGGGAGCAGTAGGTTGGTGGGGATGGGGTCGAGGCAGCAGGTGGTTGGCTTCATGGAGGTGAGAGTGCGTGAGAGGGAGGAAAGAGAGACTGGGGAGAAGGAGTGTAGGAAGGGGGTCGAGGTAGGAGCTGAAGGTGGGTGAGGGGGATGGGGTGGTAGTGGGTGACAAGAGGCAGGAGGATGACGCTGCCTGGCGGATATTGTGGATTTTGGAGGAAAAGAAGTCCATGATCTCCTCGCACTTTGCATTTGAAGTGAAGATTGAGGAGGCCTGGGAGGGTGCTCGGAGGAGGTGGTGGGTGGTGGAAAAGAGGACTTTGGGGATGTTGTTTGCCTCCAGGATGATGTTGGAATAAGAAGCCGTTTTCGCTCGACACAAAGATCGGCAGTAGCTGCGGAGATGCTTTTCACATCAGGAGGACATCCCAAAGCGCTGGGACGCTTTGTTAGTGCCTTGGTATCTTTAACGTCCACCTGAACAGGCAGATGGGATCTCAGTTCAACATTTCCTCTGAAGGATGGCATTTGCTGGCGATCCTATGTAATCACTGTCAGAGATGAACGACTGACAGTGACGCGTTAGTTAGATCGGACTCACCATCAATATGTAAACTTTCCTAATTATGAATAGAGGATTCGGCATCACCAGCTACACATTGAACTGAGTTTAATCCACGAGTTTGAAGAACTAGTCGTTCACAAAGGCCTCAGACGTAGAAAAAAAAATCAATCGGCAACATGCCTGGATCACTACAGTAACTTCCACTCCTTATATAACCATTTGCATGTTCATTTAGTAGTCGTTGATGTTGTCATTATGTTCATGTGCAAACGATAGTCAGAAGCAACTAATACTTTGGAAATAGTAATGTTTTAACTGAACTAAGTCTCTGCGTGTAATAACATTAATGTTGGTTCCCATGGTGATAAGGCTTCAGTGAATCTGTTCAGCGTTTGGGTTACCTTTGGTCAGTGCAGATACTATTGAATGGCAGCAGAGATGCTCTGCCTTCTGAAGGAAACTCGCTGCATTTTTTTGTTAAAGTTGCAATGTCAAAAAATAAGTCACGGGAATGACAGAGACTGCTAAAGTTTGGGGTTTCTTCAAAGACGTCTGATATTGTTGCAGTAAGACTCTCGGGTGAGACGTTAAACCGAGGTCCCGTCTGTGTGTTTAGGTGGATGTTAAAGATCCCACAGCACTATTCAAAAAGAGAAGGGAATTTCTCCTGAGTGTCCTTCCTAACAATCCTTCTGACTGTTTGTATGACACCATAGTATGCAATTGGTAGGCTGCCGGGTTTGCCTACAAATAGACGAATGTTCAATGTTTCGAGACATTTGACAAAATAATAATAAAAATCCTTGAATTTAATACATGTATAGCGCTTTTCACACCTTCTAAATGTCTCAAAGCACTTCACAGAATATACTGTAAAGTGAACTGACTGTATATTTGTAGGCGAAATGCCGTAGCCAAGCATCCCACAAACAGTCGTGGATTGAAGTGACCAATTTTATTATTGTGGGGTTTTTTGACGATTAGTAAGGAAACTTGCCCAAGGTTTCGCCCTGAACTGCCTGGATTCGAACACAGGTCTCACACTTGTAAGGCGAGTGCTCTAACCACTGAGCTACAGGAGCTCCACGCTACATGAAATGCACGGATTATATTATTATTCAAAGAGAGAAAGAGTGACTTTCAGAGGAGTCACGTTGAAGAGATTTGTGTAGGAAGAGCTGTTGCTTTGCAGACTCGACTGCACCTGTCCTTTATATCCCGCTGGTGTGAGGCAGCAGTTCTGGGGACCTCAACTCTAACAGGTGCAGGTTAACAATCCTTTAAGTTATAGCCAATTACGTGACACTGCCCACAAACCCTGAAAAGAAATCTCAGTTGTCAATCAGTCAGATATGCAACCTCGACCTTGGGAATGTCTTCAGATTCAGAGGCACTGAGTAGGAGGGAAAGAAAGTTTCCCACAGGTGATAGAAGACAGCAGCATCACCTGGCGAGTCGCCTGGCACAGTGAATAGCACTCTGGCCTCTGAGTCAGAAAGTTGTGGGTTCAAACCCCACGTCGGCACTCGGTATCACACAGAGGAAGCTGACACTTCAATGTGGTGCTGTGGGTCCCATTGTTAGAGGCTGTTCTTTTGGTTGAGATGCTGAACCGAGATCTGATCCGTCTGTTTAGATGGATGTGAAAAGATCCTCTGACACTACTCGAAAAGCAGAGGGAAGTCTCTCTCCTGTTGTCCTGGCCAACAAACGCCCCCAAATAAAATCGGTGACTCACTCCATCGGTGTTTGTGGGACAATCCTGGGCAAAAACTGGCCACTTTGCAGTACGTTCTGTGAAGCGCTCTGAGCTGTCTCGACAATGTACTAAGGCACTATTATCAATTGCTAACATTATTATCACAGTTATGGTTGTCTGGTCGCACAGCCAATACTTTCGGTAACAATGGGCCCAACGAGAGCACGGACGTGATGGAGAGGTTAGGGATGCCCTGTGCTGTTTCTATGAAGGTGTGGAGCGACAGAATAATAATATCATGATAATAATCCTTGCGTTTGATATTGCGCTTTTCACGTCTTCTAGACGTCTCAAAGCGCTTCACAGAATATGCTGTAAAGTGAATTGCCGGTGTATTTGTGGGAGAAACGTGGCAGCCAATTGCGCGCAGCAGCGTCCCCACAAACAGTCCTGGATTGAAAATGACCAATTCATTTTTATTTATTTTTGGAGGATTATTAGCCGTGTGGAGTAAGAAAAGTTGCCCAAGGTTTCGCCCTGACCTGGAATCGAAAGCAGATCTCTCCGCCTTGTAAAAGCAAGTGCTCTAACCACTGGGCTACAGCTACAAGCTAAAGCTTACACGGGGAAGGAAGGCATCAATAGCCAACGCCCAGCCAGTGGAATTTTGTCTCTCAATTCGCGACCGTTTGTGGGACGCAACCATACGCACTTGGCTGCCGCGTTTCGCCCACAAAATACACAAACAGCCCACTTTGCAGGGTATTCCGTGAAGCGCTTTGGGATGCCTTAACGATGTGATAGGGCGCAGTAGCAAAAGCAAGGATTATGATTGTACTGAATACATTGAAGTACTTCTAGATACAGTTATCATCGTCCTTCCACCTGTTCCAGTTATTAGTCAGTGAAAGAGGCGAGAATCAAAACAGGGTAACAGGAGTTTGGGTGTGGACACCCTGTTGTACATGTGAGAGAGCGTGGTTGATAACTGAGGCCTTATGGTACTTAGTTTCATCAGCTGTACGTTTCCGGCTGTCCTTGCATCCCAGCTGTTGAGTACGCAAAGAAGCAAGAGTTTCTGTCTGCCCTTGTCCCCTCCTCCACACCCACACCCCACCTCCCCCCACCCCACGCGGGGGAGAGGTTAGGACATGCACTATTGTCTACCAGCGAAGGACATCAATGCAGCTTGGCTGCGGTGAAAGCATTTTGGGCTCCAAAGGGTACATGGGCCGGCCTGCTTTCTGCTGCTTGTTCAGCCCCCCCCCCCACCCCAAGTCCGGAACGCTATCCTGCATGAACAGCGCCAGAGAAAGGCTAATAGTTGTTGTTGTGTCCATCTCTCCAAATCTTACTGATGAGCCAGGCGGGTCAATCACCACGAGGTGCCCGGGACCTCTTGATCACCACCGACAACAACAAAATAATAATAATCTTTGCATTTGATGTAGCGCTTTTCACATCTTCTGCACGTCTCAAAGCGCTTCACAGAATAGACTGTAAAGTGAATTGACTGCGCATTTGTGGGTGAAACGCGGCAGCCGATTGCGCACAGCAGTGTCCCCCGCAAACAGCCGTGGATCGAAAGGACCAATTTATTATTGTATTTTTGCGGACGGTTGATTATCAGGCGTGCGGAGTCAGGAAACTTGCCCAGGGTTTCGCCCTGACCTGCCTGGATTCGAAACACAGCTTTGTGCTTGTAAGGCGAGCGCTCTAACCACTGAGCTGCAGGACTCAACATCAGCGCATATCCCACAACTGGCAGTCGTGTAGCCTTCAGGACTAGTCTGGTGGTAACTGACTTAAGTCCCAGCTGAGAAAGGTCAACAGTGGACACAGATACACTCACTCACTCACATACTCATACACACATACATACATACACTCACTCAAACACACACAAGCTCATACACACTCAAACATACACACACTCATACATACTCAAACACACAGAGACATAAATACATACTCACACACACATTCACTCAGTTAATCTCACCCACTCACTCCCCTCAACAGTTTACACTGACTCATGCATTCACTCTCACACCCACACATGCACACACTCACTCGTTCACACACACACTCACAGGCTCTCAGACACACACACACACTCACAGGCTCTCAGACACACACACACTCAGAATCATACACACACACACTGACTCCCTCCCACACCACAACTCAGGGTACATCTCCCAACACAGTGAACACACACACACGCACGCTGTACTCTCCTCCCCACCACATCAAAGATGGCAGCGAATGAAGCAAGCAAGTTGCAAGGCGTCAATTTACACTTTGACTCGCACTCCAGTCTCCCAATTAAATGAAAACGTTTGCAATTTTAAATAAAATAGGTGCAAAACTCGCCAAGCTAACTAACTAACTAACTAACTAGTGGCAGCCTGCAAACCTGACTGACTACACATTGTAATACTAGGAAGGGGGGGAGAGGGGGGGGGGGGGAGAGGGTGTGTGTGGGGGGGGGAGAGCAGAGTAGAAAGAGAGAGATAGTGGGGGAGAGAGAGAGAGAGAGGCTGTGTGTGGGCAATAAAATCATGTCCATTTCACTGAGGCTATTTCCAAAGGCCAGGGCAGGGCAACAAGGCAAGAGTAAGACAGGGTTTCGATTCCTTGCAGTTGCAATGCTTTTGAGAAATCACCAGAGAGAGAGACACAGAGAGAGAGACACAGAGAGAGAGACACACACACACACAGAGAAAGACACACAGAGAGAGAGACACAGAGAGAGAGACACACACACACACACAGGGAAAGACACACAGAGAGAGAGACACAGAGAGAGAGACACACACACACACAGAGAAAGACACACAGAGAGAGACACACACAGAGAGAGACAGAGAGAGAGACAGACAGAGAGAAAGACACACACAGAGAGAGACCGACAGACTGAGAGAGACAGACATAGAGAGAGAAAGGGGGGGGGGGGGGGGGCAATACTCGTGTAGATCTGTGTGTTACTGGCGAGTTACAGGAAGGAGACACGCACACACACACTGTATATGTGTGTGAGAGAGAGAGAGAGAGAGGGTTTGCTTTAAAGCGGAATAGCGAGTCGCTGAATTGGACAGTGAGTCCGTCACATCCTCTCACCCGCCGGCTGATGTGAAACACAGGCTCTCGGCTCAACTAAACCATTCCCCACGCACACTCACGCACACTCACACACACGCACACTCACACACACACTCACTCACACACACTCACACACGCACTTACACTCACACACACTTACACTCACACACACTTACACACACGCACACTCACACACACACACTCACTCACACACACTCACACACACACGCACTTACACTCACTCACACACACACACTCACACACACTCACTCACACACACACGCACTTACACTCACTCACACACACACACTCACACACACACACGCACTTACTCACACACACTTACACTCGGACATACACTTACACTCGCACACACTCACACACACACACTCACACACACACTCACTCACACACACACACACACACTCACACACACACACACTCACTCACACTCACACACACACTCACTCACACACTTACACTCGCACACACTCACACACACACACTCACACACACACACTCACACACACTCACTCACACACACACACACACACACTCACACACACACACACACTCACTCACACACTTACACTCGCACACACTCACACTCACACGCACTTACACTTACACTCGGACATACACTTACACTCGCACACACTCACACTCGCACATATACTTACACTCGCACACACACGCATTTACAATCACACACACACTTACACTCACTCACACACACTTACACTCGCACACACACGCACTTACACTCGCGCACACTCACTTACATATACACACACACTCGCACACACTCACACACACTCACACACACGCACGCACGCACACTTACACTCACACATACTGACATATACACACTCACTCACACATGCACACACTCAATCACGCACATTCATTCACACACGCACGCATTCACACACATACACACTCAAACATACACACTCAATCACACACACTGAACACACACACTCAATCACACATTCACGCACGCATTCACTCACACACATACACACTTTCACTCACATACACTCACACACTGAACACACACACTTATCCTCAGCCCCTCACTCACTCACACTCATTGGTAACTCACTCACTCACAGACACTCACACACACTCACCTCCTCACTCACTCGAATTCACTCGCACTCATTCACTCACTCACAGAGACACACACACACACTCTCACACACACATTCACTCTCACACAAACATTCACTCCCACACTCTCATACACATTCACTCACATACACTCTCAAGTGCATACTCACTCACAAACACTCATTCATTCTGACCCTCACAAACACACCCTCATTCCTTTCACTCACACGCACACACACGCATTCACTTACATACGCTCATTCACTCACTATCTCTTGCCACACTCACTCACACATTCACCATCAGAGACACGCCACTACTCTCTCACTCACACTCTCTCACACTCTCAATTCACTCTCCCTCCCTCCCTCTCACTCCACACTCACTCACTCACACGAACACTCACTTTTTCCACTTCGGATGAGTTCATGCACGATCCGCTATTTTGTTTGTACAAGAGAGGGAGGGAGGGGGAGAGAGAAACACGAAAAATTAATTGGAGTGAAATTTTCGGGCAAGGGGAAAGTGTGGGGCTTCTGATTTTGTTGACAGAATAGAGATTGCAGAGTGACCGAGGTGTGGGAGTGAGTGTGTGTGTTGGGGGAGGGGGGGTCAAAATAAAACAAAATAGCGAGTCAGTCAGGGTAGATGAATATTCTGACCTCTCCCCCCACCACTCACACACACTCACTCACTCCCTTCCACCAAGGACAACACACACACACAGAATACGGATATAGTGTTGTACAGCTTGCTATATATCCAAACACACCATCTCTCTCTCTCCCTCCCGCCCCCCACCCATCCTTCTCTCTCCCCCCTCCCTATCCCACTCCCTCCACCACCTCTCTCTCTCCCCCCCATCTCTCTCTCTCCCTCCTCCATCTCTCTTCCTCTCCCCCTCCCCATCCCTCTCTCTCCCCAAACACCCCATCTCTCTCCCCCCACCCCCATCCCTCTCTCTCCCCCCCCCCAAACACCCAATCTCTCTCTCCCCTATCTTCCCCCAAAACACCCCATCTCTCTCTCCCCCATCTCTCTCCCTCATCCCTCTCTCCCCCATCTCTCTCCCCCATCTCTCTCCCTCATCCCTCTCTCCCCCACCTCTCTCTCTCTATCCTTCTCTCCCCCATCGCTCTCCCTGTCCCCCCCATCCTTCCCCCTCTCCCCCCTCATCCCTCTCTCCCTCCACTCCAAAAATCCAATCTCTCTCTTCCCCATCTTCTCCCCCCCAAACACCCCCATCTCCACCCCCACCTCTCTCCCCTGCCCCCTCCCCCACCTCTCCCCCGCCCTCCCCCACCTCTCCCCCGCCCACCCCCACCTCTCTCCCCTGCCCCCTCCCCCACCTCTCCCCCGCCCACCCCCACCTCTCTCCCCTGCCCTCTCCCCCCCCCCCCCCCACCTCTCTCCCCTGCCCCCCACTCCCCCCACATGAGGCTGAGGCTGACAATTTACTACAGAAAATGACTCTGAATTGTGAGCATGTTGGAGTCCCCTGTGATGAACTCTGATGATGTGGGGGGTGGGGGGGAGGCTTGTCAGCTGGGCTTGTCCGACCCTTTAGCTTTTAACTCACCCCCACCCCCACCAAACGTGCATCTGAGCCCTGCAAACTACCAGCCAGCGATTTACAGACCCCCCCCCACACACACACACACACACACATACTGTACTCATACATACACATCCCCCACACAGACACACACTAACACCCCTACACATTCCAGCCCCCCCTCCCACACACACACAACTCGCCCCAAACACATACAAGGCCCCCCCACCCCCATACACATAACTCCCCCCACACACACCAACACACACACACATACAAGCCCACACACACACACACACACACAACTCCCCCCACACACACACAAGCCCCCTCCCATACACACACAACTATCCCACAAACACACATACGCACCCCCCGCCCACACACACACACACACCAACACACAACTCCCACACACGCACAGCTCCCCACCCCATACACACACACACACAGAACTCCCTCCCCACATACACACCCCCACACACACAAACAGACACACGCCAACCCCCGACACACACTCACAGACGCACACACAGATCACACACACACACACACAACGTGTTACTCTCTTCCCCTCCCCACATCAATGAAAATGACCAGTGTGTGTGTGTGTATGGAGTGGGGGGGGGGGGGGGGGGGGAAGAGAAACAAGGCCAATTAGAATTGGAATAAGTTGCCCCCCCCCCCCCCCACACACACACCTCCCCGGAAGTTGGGACATGTAACCTTCTTGTTAAATGCCAGCTTCGCAGCCTTTAAACTTGGGATATTATTATTATTATTATTATTTTTTTTTTGTGAGAGAGAGAGGGAGGGAGGGTGTGGGGGTGGGGGGGTAAAAAAAATAAATGCAATTCCAATTATCCTCAAATAAACCTGGAATTCTGATTACTCAATGCCCTGTAGTTTCTGTCTCTCTGTGTCTCTCTCTCTGTCTCTCTCCCTGTCTCTGATCTCTCCCCCTTCACCAGCAAATGTACATTTGCAAACGTGGAATGTCTCTGATCGTTGGATTTATTTATTTATATACACACACACACACACAGAGAATATATATTTTGCGAATCACCTTTTTTTTCCTCCTACCCACAGCAGCTGGCGAAATTATGAGGCGAGGGAGGAGAGAGAGGGGGGGGGGGGGGGGAGAGAGGGGGGGGAGAGAGAAAGGGGGAAACGGGGAGGGAAGAGAATGAGGGGGGGGGGGAGAGAGAGAGAGAGAGAAAGAAAGAGGGAAAGAGAGACACAGAGAGAGAGAAGGGGGAAGAGAAAGAGAGAGGGGAAGGAGAGAGACGGGGGGGGGGGGGGGGAGAGAGAGAGAGATAAAAGGAGAGATAGAGAAAGAGATAAGAGAGAAGGGCAGGAGGGAGAGGGATAAAGAGAGAGAGAGAGAAAGAAAGGGGACAGGAGAGAGAGAGAGAGAGAGGGGGGGGGGGGGGGGGGGGAAAGCCCGTGAAACTGACATAAAACATCGCCCCCCGAAGCCTCTCCTTTTGTTAATGTTTAGAGAGAAGCTGAACACACACACACACAGTACAGACACACACACACACACAGTACAGACACACACACGCACACACAGTACAGACACATACACACACACAGTACAGACACATACACACACACAGTACAGACACATACACACACACAGTACAGACACACACACACACACACAGTACGTACACATACACACACACACACACACTGACAGAAGGAGCCAGGGGGTGGGTTTTGTGGTGGATGTGAATGATGAAGCCGGCGATTAACATTAGATAGAGATAGACACACAGAGAGAGAGATATTTACCTGGATTATCTGGGGGGTGAGGTTGTTGGAGGAGGAGGGGGTGGGGGGGGTGGAGGGGGGGAGAAGCTTCTTTTCGTCGCTTGTTTGTATTTTCGCCTCCCCTGGTGCTGTGGTCACAAAGTCCTGTGTCGCTCTGTGTCTGTCTCTGTGTCTGTCTCTGTGTCTGTCTCTGTCTCTGTGTCTCTCTCTGTGTGTGTCTCTCTCTCTGTGTCTGTCTCTCTCTGTGTCTGTCTCTGTCTCTCTCTGTGTCTCTCTCTGTGTGTGTCTCTCTCTGTGTGTGTCTCTCTCTCTCTGTGTCTCTCTCCCAGTAGCGGCTGGAGTTGACAGTGTGTGTGTGTGTGTGTTGTAGGTCTCCAGTCTCTCTCTCTCTCTCTGTGTGTACAGAGGGGAGTCCAGTCCCCAGGATTGACTGACTGAGTGACTGAGTTTACTTTCGTTGCCTCTAACGCTGTCTCGCTGCGCACATTTCCTTTCGCTGCAGTCGCGTCCCCGGGGTCCTAACGCTGTCGCCTCCTCTTCTCTACATATGTGTGTGTGTGTGTGTATGTGTCTGTGTGTACTGTATATGTGGATCAGTTCAGTTGACCTGCCTCGGACTTGTACACAAATAAATCCCTGTCCTGTCCTTGAGGTGTGTCTCTATATCTGTGTCTGTGTGTCTCTGTATGTGTGTGTGTGTGTGTCTGTCTCTGTGTGTGTGTCTGTCTCTGTGTGTGTGTCTGTGTGTCTCTGTGTGTCTGTGTGTCTGTGTGTCTGTGTGTGTGTGTCTGTCTGTGTGTCTGTCTGTGTATGTGTGTCTGTGTGTCTCTGTATGTGTGTGTGTGTCTGTCTGTCTCTGTGTGTGTGTGTCTGTCTGTGTGTCTCTGTGTGTGTGTGTCTGTGTGTCTCTGTATGTGTGTGTGTGTGTCTGTCTGTGTGTCTCTGTGTGTGTCTGTCTGTGTGTCTCTGTGTGTGTGTGTCTGTGTGTCTCTGTATGTGTGTGTGTGTGTCTGTCTGTGTGTCTTTGTGTGTGTGTGTCTGTGTATCTCTGTATGTGTGTCTCTGTTTGTGTGTCTGTGTGTCTCTATATGTTTATGTGTCTCTGTATGTGTGTGTGTGTGTGTTTGTCTGTCTGTCTGTGTGTCTCCGTATGCCTGTGCCTGTGTATCTCTGTATGTGTGTCTCTGTATGTGTGTGCGTGTCTCTGTGTGTGCCTGTGTGTATGTCTGTGTCTCTGTATGTGTGTCTCTGTATGTGTCTATGTTTCTAATCCTCCACCTCAGTCTTCAGCTCAGCGCTGCCTCCCCTTGTCCACCTACACACTCCTTCACCAGCTCTCTCTCTCTGTCTATCTCTCTCTGTCTCTATCAACACCCCCCCCCCCCCTCTCTCTCTCTCCCTTTCACCCCTTTTCTAGCACGCGATGTAATGTTTATTCCATGTTCCCTCGTCACTGACAACACACCAACGCGACAAATCACCCTCCTGTCTGTCTCTGTGTCTCTCCCAAGCACTTGTTTTGCCCTCAGCCCAGCAGGTAACGTGCAGAAAGGCCAGTCCCTCTGTGTGCACTAAGAAAGTCACAGTTTGCTGGGTGTTTTGCGAGGAGGAGAGAGAGAAAAAGAGACAGAGACAGAGAGAGAGAGAAACCTTTAGTGAGTGGGTGCACTGACTGAGTGTAGCATTCCCTAGGTGTGCCTGTCTCTATTACCTTTACTACTACACCACCACTCTTTACCTAGCTATCTCTCCCTCCCTCCCTCCCTCCCTCACCCCCTTTCACACAGTTCTATTCAATAGCAAAACATCTGTGTGTCGAGTTGGTCATTCCTGTTTTTCAGATTCTTAACGTGTGTCTAAGCGTCGCCTCTCCCTCCCTCTCTCTCTGTGCCACATAATGCGCTCTCAGTGGCTGTCTGGCAGGGGCCTGTGACATGTCTCTCTCTCTCTCTCTCTCTCTCTTCCCTCTCCTCTTCTCCCAGGTTTGAGTTCTCTCCCCCTCTCCCTCTCCCCCCCCCCACCCCACCCCTCTCTGTCTCTCTCCCTCCCCACCCAGCTCAATTGTCACAGTGAATAGCTGTTTCAAAGTCAGATTGATTTTTTGTTGGCCAGATTGAAGGGGTGATGTATACAGAGTGTACCAGCGACAGCTCCCCGCACCCCATCGCTATCCTCACCTCTCCAGCAACTTGTACTGTAGTTTTCAGTATCCAACACACACACACACACAGTCAATCCACTTTACAATACATGCTGCGAGACGCTTTGAGACGTCTCAACGACACGATAAGGTGTCCCGCAGCTCAGGGGTTAGAGGCGCTCGCTTTACGAGCGTGGGACCTGGGTTCAATCCCAGGCAGGTCAGGGCGGAAACCCTGGGCAAGTTTCCTCGCTCCACGCGCCTGATCATAATCCCTCAAAAAAGAAGACAATAATAAATTGGTCATTTCAACCCACGACTGTGCGTGGCGGAGGCTGCCGTGCGCAATTGGCTGCGGGCGGAGTTTCGCCCACAAATATACAGTCAATTCACTTTACGGTATAATCTGTGAAGGGCTTTGAGACTAGAAGACGCGAAAAGCCCCGTGTCAAATGCAAGGATTGTTATCGCTAATGAAATGCTTGGATCTCCTGAACGGGTCTCACTTTTTGACTTCAGTTACACCCCCCCCCCCCGCACCCCGCACCCCCCCACCCCAACCCACACCGCTGTCACCGTGATTGCTTTAATATATATTTTTAAATGTACACATTTAATTAAATCCGAATGATTAAACGTCAGAATCTACATAATAATAATCCTTGTACAGTATTTTAATGTAGCGCTTTTCACATCTTATCGACGTCTCAAAGCGCTTCACAGAATATACTATAAAGTGAATTGATTGTATATTTGTGGGCGATACGTGGCAGCCAATTGCACACAGCAGCGTCCCACAAACAGTCGTGGATTAAATGCTTTATCATTGTGGGTTTTTTCTTGAGGGATTATTATTAGACGTGTGGAGTAAGGAAACTTGCCCGAGGTTTCGCCCTGACCCGCCTGGATTCGAACACAGGTCTCACGCTTGTAAGGCGAGAGCTCTAACCACTGAGCTACAGGACTCCACACACATAGATCAGTACTTCTAAAGAGACCTGGATTGTGAAAAGCACCTGGGTTTGATTCCTGGGCAGGGAACAAACTTCGGCAAGTTTCCTTACTCCACACATCTCCGTTTACCTGGCAGCAAGTAGGAACCTGGTTGTCAGTCGATCGGCCGATCGCTTTCTAAAGGCAGCAATCGCTTCAAAACGAAAAATTGGTGACTCACTCCGTGACTGTTTGAGGGACGCAGCTGTGCACAATTGGCTGCCGCGTTTTGCCCACAAAATACAGTCAATCAATCCACTTTACAGTATATCCAGTGGTGCTCAATGACATGATAAGGCACTATATCAAATGCAAAGATTATTAATATATAGACGCACATATAACAACAGCAACAACACAATTACGCTTGTACAGCGCCTTTCACGTCGGGAGGAAAGGCACTGGAATATAAGAATCCTTTTATTTGATACAACATTCGCAGCGAGAGACTATCTCACCCGCTTCACGGGATTTACTGCAAAGTGTGGTGACTGTGTATTTTGTCAGCAAATATATATATAATACATTAATGTATATGTGTGTATACATACGCACAGACCGCAAAAAGAATGAAAACACGCAGTTAATGGGAAGGAGCTGGTCTGAAATCCCTCCACATACATAAGAGAGTGATGCCTGTGCAAGTCTTGCTGTCAGTTTCACAATAACCGTGCCCTTCACAGTCTTAAAGGTGCAGTCGATTGTATCTTTGAAAATATTCCAACACATGTTTATCCGTGAAATCACAATCAACCCTCCTGTTCTTTTATATTTCCAACATCTTTCAACTTCTCCCCTTTCTGATTCCCTCTCCCCCAGTTTACACAGCAGCGTGGTCGACTGACCAGTCTATCGCGCATTACCTTGTGAGTTGACAAAATAAAACCTGTAATTTTTTTAAATAATAAATAACAATTCTTGCACTTGATAGGGTGATTGTCGCGTCACTGAGACGTCTCAAAGTGTTTGACAGAATTCTTTTGCGAAGTGGGTTGAATGTGTAGTTTGTGTGTGACACTCAGCAGCCAATTGCGCACAACAGTATCTCAAAAACGCTCGTGGATTGAGTGACCACATTTTTTTTAAGGGATTGTTAAAGCGATCCGCCGATCAACTGACAAGCAGGTTCCTACTTACTGCTAGGCGAGGCCTATGGTGTAAGGAAACGCGTGTAAGGTTTTGCCTCTCCCGGGAATCGAATCCGAGATCTCTTGTTTTGTAAGGCTAGCAGTGTAACCAATACATTACCGGACTCCACAAATACACAGTCAATCCACTTTACAGTACAGTACAGTACTGTACATCTCATCAGAAGCACCTTGAGACATTGCGATGACCATAATCAGATGCTGTGTCAAATACAAGGATTATTATTAGGTTCTTGAAGTTTAAATCCCTTTGGAGAGGTGATTTCCTAATGGTTTTCAGTGATGGGTCAGCCCGTGATACCGAGATCACTTTACATTTGAATGGATGTTATTTTTATCAATATACACTAATAGGTCACTGGAGGTTGATATCTTGATTTTGTTATTTATTAAAGATCCAGAAATGGGTTTTGAACCCACGAACTGCTGACCCAGAAGCAGAGTGTTACCCAAAGTGACGCCTATTTCTCCTGCTAATCTCCGTGGCTTTCTCATCTTCAGATTGCTCCACCGATGGCCTAGTGGATAAAGCTGCAGCGTTTAAACATGCAAACTGCAATGGTTGCGGATTCAAATCCCAGTCCGTGCTGAGTGGACTGATCTCAGCGGGGTTAAATGGAACTGCTCTTCTGCTTCCTATTCAGAACCCCCCCAGCCCACTCCCCCCGCCCCCCCCCCCCCCCCCAGCTGGTAAGGACCCATTTAATAACAATAATACTTTGGTTTGACATAGAGCGTTATCACACTGTCGAGATATCTCAAAAGGGCTAAGTTCCCTTGTGAATTGACAAGTTATATTGGAAAGTGGATTGGCTGTACATTTTGCGAGCGAAACGCAGCAGCCAGTTGCACACAGCAGTGTCCCACAGACAGCCACGGAGCGAGTGACCCATTTTATTTTGGGGGATTATTGGCCAGGAATCCAGGAGAGAGAAACTCTCTTCACTTTTTGACTAGAGCCACGGGATCTTTGACGTCCATCGGAGCAGGCGGACGGGGCCCTCAGTAAGCACTGAAAGCAGCTCACACAAACTACACATAGAAAACCAGATGCTTGAGGCAGAATAACAGGTGTACCCTGGGATCTTGTGGATCTTAACTGACTGGCTACAGAAATACAGAAATATGTGTGTATCGCAGAGGGATGTGAGGCATGAATGGTTATGACGTATGATTTTTATTCCACACAAGCAATGCTAATAACTCACAAGTGACCTTGTAAATGCTGCAGAATTAAATTCACCGTTCCCAGCTGGCCACGCAATATTACAATATTACCTTTGTATAGCACCTCTCACGTCAGAAGGATGTCCCAAAGCGCTGGACAGTCAGGGATTTGGTCTTGAGTGGGGTGGGGGGGAGGGCAGGGGTTGGTGGGGGCAGGGGGGAGGGGTGGGAGTTGGGATCAGGGAGGGTCGAGGATAGGAGGGAGGCCGAAGGTGCGGTCAAAGAGGAGGGTCTTAAATCTTAGTTTAGATTAGATTGTGAGCTCAAAGACCCCTTAACATAATGGAGTGTGGCCAATCTTGTGGTCATTGTGAATAAGGTTGGACAATTTAATACCAATTCATTCACCCTCTGGCACTTCCCTACCTCCCCAACCTCCTCACTCGCTATTCATCCACTCGGCTCCTCCGCTCAACTGGCCTCGGCCTCCTGTTCGTCCTTCGTACCCTCCGCCCCACCATCAGAGGTCACGCTTTCAGCCATTACGCTCCCAAACTCTGGAACAATCTCCCTCAATCCCTCCCACTTGCCCCTCTCTCCCCTTTTTCAAATCCCTCCTGAAGACCTTCCTATTCACCGTGTCTACCGATGGTGGGAAGGACGGGATGAGGGACAGGCAGCCCAGCAGAGGCGGCAAGTGGTAGAGTGGCGAGTAAGCAGGGGGAGAAATAGGGAGGTCCAGAGCGCAAAGGGATTTGTGGATCAGTCAAGATATTATTAATGATAAAAATAATAGTATTATTAAAGGGAATTTGAACTCTGTGAGTTCACATTCATTAAACCGGGCTGAACAATGGCCAACAAAATTCAGATGTCTGTTCAGCCCAGCAGAGTGGAGGATTTTCATTCAGTCTGAGCTGGAATTTGGACCCAGCTCCCAGAAGTGTAAAAGGCAATGTACTAGCCTATGTCAACCAATTCTCTACCCACTTACATGTTGTGGCTAAACGAAGGAGAAGCTCTGTAACAGTGGCCTCGGAAGAAAGACCCAATGATTATAATATACCGCCTTAAAGTGCTTCCTAGAATTTTGCTGTAATGTGCAGTGACTGTGCATAAATTGACCATATTTGCTCTGCGCTTTGCCAAATGCTAGGATTATTATGAAGTGTAGTCCTAGAGCTCAGTGGTTAGAGCACTCACCTTGCAAGCGAAAGACCTCGGATCAATTCCAGGCAGGGCAAAACCTAGGGCAAGTTTCCTTACTCCACACGCCTGATAATAATCCCTCAAAAGAAATATACAATAATAAATGAGTCACTTCAATCGACGACTGTTTGTGGGACACTCCTGTCCGCAATTGGCTGCCACGTTTTGTCCAAATATATACAGTCAATTCACTTTACAGTATAATCTGTGAAGCAGATTTGAGACGTCTAAAAGATGAGAAAAGTGCTATATCAAATGCAAGGATTATTTTTTATTTACAATTATTATTATCACAGCTAGGTTCAACATTTAACACTAAACTGTTGATTAACTACCCTACTGCATTGCACACTGACAGAGCATAGCCAGAACTAGAGGGTAAGGTTGACTTGGCAATGATGGAGTGAAATGGATAGATATTTGTCAGGTCAGGGTATTAAGGGATACGGGGCAAGGGCAGAAAATTGGACTTGAAGTGCATGTCAGCCATGACAGGTCTTAATGGCAGAACAGGCTTGAGAGTGTGGGAGGGGGGCGGTGGGGGAGGAATGTTGACAGGAGATTGGGCTGCCCTGGCTTTCGTGCAACAAGCGAAAGAATAGAAATAAGTATTTAATAGAAATCTTGGTGTTTCACTCTTTCTCTACACAGGTGACCACAGCTTCTCTCAGGCACCAGCCACACTAACATATTAGAATCTCAGGAACGCTCTTTGGGGAACCCTAACGTGGAAACTGTGAACTTTCTCTGTGGAATAAAAACAATCCTTACATTTAACACAGGCACAACCTCGAAACGTTTCCAAAGTGCTTCACAGGATTGACTGTGGAGCAGAGTGATTGTATATTTTGAGTGATTGTCTATTTTGGGACATGGCAGCCAATTAGCACACAGCAATGTCTCGCAAATAACAACAAAATTATACTTGTATAGCATCTTTCACATCAGGAGGACGTCCCAAAGGGTCAGGGACATGGAGGGTGGAGGGAAAGGGGGAGATTTTGGATGACCGATGCGACCGTCGAAGAGGAGGGTCTTGAGGCGGGACTTGAAGGAGGCCAGGGAGGGGGCGAGGAGGAGGGCTGCGGGATGAAGTTCCAGAGGTTGGGAGCAGAGTGGCTAACGGCTTGCCCACCAATGGTGAGATTGGTGGGTCGGGGAACGTGGAGTAGGCCGGAGCCTGCTGAGCGGGGTGGGGCGGGCAGGTTGGTAGCAGTTGGGAGGTAGCGGATGTAGGGTGTGGCGAGGCCGTGGAGGGCTTTGAATTTGAGGAGCAGGATCTTGAATTGGATCCTTTGGATGATGGGGAGCCAATGGAGTCAGGTAAGAATGGGGGAGATGGGGTTCACAAAGTTTGGAGCGGCGGAGGACACGGGCCACAGAGTTCTGGATTACCTGCAACCTGTGGAGAGAGGAATTGGGAAGGCCGACCAGCAGGACATTTGCGTAGTCAAGCCGTGATGTGATGAAGCCATGAATGAGGGTTTCAGAGGCCTTGGAGGTAAGATAGTAGCGGTCGGGCAATATTGCGGAGGTGAGCGAAGGCCGAGCGAGTCATTGCTGGGATGTGGGGGAGGAAAGACAGTTGAGGATTGAACGAGACACCTAGATTCTTGACTGGCTTGGTGAGGTTGAGTGTGCGGCCATGGAGGTTGATGCTGCCAGCGCCTGATGTGTGAAGGTGCTGGCGCGAGCCAATCAGTAGAGCCCCTGTCTTGTTGACATTCAACTGTCGAAAGTTAGCTCTCTTCCAGGACTTGATGTTAGAGGCAGAAAGATACGAGTTCGGAGTCATCCACATACATGCGGAAATTAACCCCACGTCTGCGGATGATGTCACCAAGGGGGAGCATGTAGATGTTAAAACGTAGGCCAAAGACAGAGTCCTGAAGTTAGTGATCAGTTAAAACCAAAGAGCCGGGCAACTGTGAGAGAGCAGCCCTCAATCACCACTGGGGAGAAAAATGCAGATGTCTGGATCTAGATTTATTTAGATTTCTGTAGCATTTCTCTTGTTGAGCAGTTAGAATTTTCAGAGATTGGATCAGATGGTTTCTTTATCGCTTGGTTGTGGAGCCCTGTAGCTCAGTGGTTAGAGCACTCTCCTTGCCAGCGAGAGAGCTGGGTTTGATTCCCGGCAGGCAGGTCAGGGCGAAACCTTGGGCAACTTCCCTTACTCCACACTCGCCTAATAATAATCCCTCAAAAAAAACAATAATAAATCGGTCATTTCAATCCACGACTGTTTGTGGGACACCGCTGTGCGCAATTGGCTGCCGCATTTCACCCACAAAATATACAGCCAATTCACTTTACAGTATATTCTGTGAAAGCGCTGTGAGACGTCTAGAAGACGTGAAAAGTGCTACATCAAATGCAAGGATTATTATTATTACTTTACAACGGTTGGGTTTGCTCTCGGATGTCAGCCTGGCTCAGTTGGGAGGGCTCTCGCCTCTGAGTCAGCAGGTTGTTGGTTCAAGTCGCACAATCTTGCCCCCCACAATTCCTAGGGTGTAGCTATAGTCGAGGCTGACACACCAGGACATTGCTGGGGTAGGGCTTTATTGTTGGAGGTGCTGTCCTTCCTCCAGATGAATATTCACTGAGTTCCCGATGGCCTGTGTAGAGGGTGTTAAAGATCCCACTAGACAATTCGAAAAGTGAAGGGAGTGTCTCTCAATGGCCTGGCCAAAAGACCAAATTGGTCATTCACGTTATGGCTGTTTGCAAGGCACTGCTGTGTGCAAATTGGCTGTCCCGTTCACCTCCATAATACACAGTCACTGCACTTTACAGTAAATCCTGTGACGCACTTTGAGTCTTCCTCCTAACATGAATATCGTACACTAGAATTATTTTAAGAAACCAACTACAAAGGTAAAAGACTGGATTCAACAAATGCTCTGAAACGTTGCATCAATAATAATATTAATAACAATCCTTGCATTTGGTATAGTGCCTTGTCACATAGGAAGGGCGTCTCAAAACACTTCACAGAGACACTGTGAAATGAAGTGACTGTACTTGTGGCTGAATGTGGCAGCACAGTTGCACAAGGCAATGTCCCACAAAGAGTCATGAAACAAGTGACCAATTATTTTTTGGGGGGGTTTGTTGGCCAGGACACCTGGGGGAGAAATACCTTCTCTTTTTTGAATAGTGTCGTAGGATCTTTAAAGTACGCCTGAACAGATTGCCTCGATTTAACCTGTGTTCAAATCCAGGCAGATCAGGGCGAAACCTTGTGCAAGTTTTCCTTACTCCACACGCCTAATAATAATCCCTCCAAAAAAAACACAAATAAAATTGGTCACATCAATCCAATGTTTGTGGGACACCGCTGTGCACAATTGGCTGCCGCGTTTCGCCCACAAATACACAGTCAATTCACTTTACAGTGTATTCTGTGAAGCGCTTTGGGACGTCCGTAAGCTGTGAAAAGCACGATATCAAATGCAAGGATTATTATTATTATTAACGTCTCATTCGAAGGACGGCACCTCCGACAACGCAACCAAAATCCCAGGACTGTGTTGGAGCATTGGCATAGATAGAATATGTCAAGTCAAGTTGCGGCATGGGATTTGAACCCACGACCTTCTGACTCAAGAGGCGAGAGTGCGACCAACCGAGCCAGGCCAAATAAAGTCAATCTAGATAGACCCCGATATAATCAGGATAGACCCCGATATAATCAGTGTGTGAGTGTGTGAGGCAATGTGGGGGAAGTGACAGGCTGGTTGGTAGTGCAGTAACATTATACTCAAGTGTCTCTCTCTCTCTCTCTCTCTGCTCGATCTCCACAACACAAACTGTATTTTGAGTCCCCCCGTTCTCAGCTCACAAAACAAGGCAGACAGATAAACAGGCTCAGTGCAGCCACGGACAGCAATGTCTGCCAATTAGGGTTCGCTCACTCACTGGAGGGGGGGGGGGAAACGACGACAACAACAACTTCCATTGATAAAGCATCCACAACAACAAGATTTATACAGCACCTACCCCCCCCCCCCCCGGGCAGGGTAGTGCCCCCAGAGAGCTCGACAATCTCCGAGCACAACCCCGGGGCCAGGGCAAGTGGGTGACCACAGACACGCTCTAAGGCAAAGGTCTTCAGGCCGCGACTTGTAGATGAGGAAGTAGGGGACAAGGCGGAGGGAGGAGGCTGAGGGGAAGAGTGTTCCAGAGAGGGAAGGGAAGAGAGAGAAAAAAATGAGCCATTATGCAGAAATGTCTCCAAATGAAAAAAAAGTTTCATGCCCTGTGTGTGTGTGTGTGTCTGTAAACCAAAAGTGCTGTTTAAAACGTACCCTTTGGCAAAGAAGTCATTCAGATGCTGTGTACAAGGGGCATGTTAACTTTTGAATTGAATTGAGTGCAGGAGAAAGGGAGAGCGTTAAGATTCATTCACCACTGACTTGCACAGTCATTTTGAAGCTCTGCTGTATTACAAGTGCGTTTAATCGGCTCATGACCTCGACACATGTATGTGGGAGGGAGAGAGGGAGGGAGGGAGGGGGATAGTGGTGTGGGTTGGCTTTAAAGGGTTAAAGAGATGTCAAGGGAAGGGAAGACACGATCTATCGCTCTCAATCTGGCTTGAGAGCGTGAACAGCTTTCAAATAAAGGTTCCTCAGCATTTATTAACCCTCCTTTTTTTCTCTCTCTCTCTCTCTCTCCCCCCTCCCACTCCTCTCCTCTTAAGAAAAAAAATCTGGAAGACAAACTAAAGGAGGCAGAAAAAAGCACACAGATTTTCTGGTCATTTCAGAGTCATTGCTGGTGAATCTCTCCCCAAATTCCCCCCCCCCCCCCCCCCATTTTTTTTTAGCAAAACAAATATACCCAGAATTATACAATACTGTATATATATATATTTTTCAGGGTGTGAAATTAAATGATCGAGTTTTATTATGGAATACACGTCAATTGAATCCCCCCCCCCCCCCACCACACACACACATTTATCTTCTCTCCCCCCCCCCCCCCCACCCTGTCTCTATTTTATCTCTCTCTCTATTTCTCTCTCTCGTCCATCCTACCCCCAAGGGAACCCTGAGAATGTTCCTACTCTCCCCCCCCCCCCCCCCACCCCCTCCATCCCCCACCAGTAGAGATTGCTATGAGACTCCCCCCATTTTATGGCAAGCGAATGAAGAAGGCACGATGTCTCTATACTGCAATGTGTTGCATTAATTGGGAGGAAAGGGTAGTGTGTGTGTGGGGGGGGGGGGTTAGAGATTTGGTGGGGGAGGGGAGGGGGGGGGGAAAGCCTGTGATATTCCCAAGTTTTACCAATACTTGGAACTAACTTATAGGAAAAACAACTTGGGAAAAGTAAGCTCAGTTCCTAAGTTTTCTTTGTGTGTGTGTATATATATATATACTGTATATGGATTTCCCAGCATATCGTATATACAGGAATGATTCTTGCTTTGGACTGTTTTAAATACAGTGCAGTGTCCCCCTGGCACTGTGTGACTAGACCAGGTAACAGTAGGGAGGGTGGGGGGAGACAGAGAGAGAGAGAGAGTGGGGGGGGGTGGGAGGGAAGGGGGGGGGGGGGGGGGGATGGCCATTTGCTGTTGTGTTAAAAGCATTGAGGCGACTTCTCTCTGCACCGAATTGACGTCGATTGCAAAGATTTTGCAATGTTTTTTTCCCTCCCCAGCTCTAGTCTGTCTGTCTGTGTCTGTTTGTCTTGTCTGCTTGTGGGGTGGGAGGGGGGGTGGGGGGGGTGGGGGTTAAACTGTATCCTGATCTGTGATAGTGAACACTTATATAAACCTCCCCCACCAAACACACACACACACACACCTTTTGCTTTTAATTTTATTTTACTCTCTGTCTTGTCTGTCTTGTCTGTCTGTCTCTCTCTGGTCCCGATCTCCCCCCACCCCCCCCCCTTCCCCCCACCCCCACAGAATACCCCAGCCAAGATGGCAGGCAGGCAATCTGTTTCCAACCCTGTGCCAATGCTGCTCTGGGAATGAATGACTTTTGCCAGGAGGTGGTTGAGGACAAGCGTGGAGAGATGCACCTCACTCAGCCCCCTCTCCTCTCTCTCTCTCTCTCTCTGTCCCTTCCACCTTCCCCCAGCTGAGATCAGAGGCTACCATATGGATTGTGTGTCCACATCCTCTCACTCACTGAACTCTTGTTAATGCTCTCTCCCCCACCACACACACACACACACACTTCCCCTCCCTCTAACCCAGCTCTTAAACTGTGTAAGACACCAACCAGGGCTCATTGCAAGGCTGCCCAGGTGGAAAAAGTCCACAGCCGTCATCCACCTCACACACCATTGGTTTGGTTTGCCCAGCCCCAGCCCAGGGCAGGTGGAGGAGCCGAGCAACACAACACAAGGGAAGGGAAGGGTGGGAGGAATGGAGGCGACCCATTCCCATTGCTGCTCTCACACGCCCCATGGTGGCTGTACCTAGAGAGGCATTGAGACGATCTGTAGCTGCGATTGGAGAGGTGGGGTGTGGGGTGGTGGGGGAGGGGGTAAGGAGGGGATGAGGTGGTGGGGGAGGGGGTAGGGAGGAGGTAGGGTGGTGGGGGAAGGGGTGTGAGGTGGTGGGGGTGGGGGTGGAGAGTAGTGGGGGTGGGGGGTGGTGGGGGAGGGGCAAAGGAGGGGGTGGGGTGGTGGGGGAGGGTGTAACGGGGGCTGGTGGGGAAGGGGGTAAGGGGGGTGGGCGGGTGAGAGGAGAAAGAGACGAGAAGAAAAGGGGGAGAAAAATAAATCCAAAAGGTAGAACCACAAGAAAATGCCATTCAACCAATCGAGCTCCCCCCACCCACAGCCCCAGAACCTTATCATCCTTTCATTTGATACACACCATCCGCATCAAAATGACATTTGTCGGGAAGACGTTCCAAGGAGCTGAAAAGGACCTTCCAGGTTAGATTCCAGGACAGGCGGAAACATTAGGCAAATCTCCTTACTCCACACGCCTGTTTACCCAGCAGTACATAGGAACCCGGACTCGATTGGAGGGTCACTTTCTGAGGGATATTAATCCAATCCCCAAATTAACAGTAATTATATTTTGGTCACTCGAATCCACAGCTGTCTGTAGGGCACTGCTGTGCACAATTGGCTGCTACATTCGGTCCGCAAAATACACAGTGACTACCCTTTACAGTATACACTCAAGCGCTTTATGACAACAACAACAACTTGCATTTATATAGTGCCCTCCGCGCCAGGCGGCGCCTCAGAGCGCTTCACAATGACAGAGCCCGAGGCCAAGCCAGGGGGAGGCGGAAGGTGACTAAGCCCGGTTGAAGAAAAAGTTCTTTAAACGCGACCTGAAGACGGGAAAGAGGGGGTTGAGGGAAGGAGTTCCAAAGTTTCAGGGTGTGCTGGCTGAAAGCACGGCCACCGAGGGTGGAGCGGAGGATTCGGGGGACGAGGAGGAGGCCAGATACGGTGGAGCAGACGCAACGGGTACTGCTGTGCAGAGAGAGGAAGTTAGAGAACTAGGGGGAGGTACAGAGGAGTGGAGGGATCTAAACTCAAGAGTGAGGATCTTGAAGTCAATCAACAGCAACTTTGATTTATATAGTGCCCTCCATGCCGGATGGCATCTCAGAGCGCTTCAAATTTTCGATCGGCTCTTTGACAGGTAGCCAGTGCAGGTTAGCAAGGACTGGGGTAATCAGGGTATGGAATTTGGTGCGGGTGAGAATGCGGGCGGCGGAGTTTTGGATGAGCTGAATTTTGTGGATGGTGGAGATGGGGAGAACAACATGGAGGGCGTCAGAGTAGTCTAGCCAATACGTGACAAAGGCAGGGACAGGGGTTTTGGTAGCTGTTGGGGTGAGGTATTGGCAGAGACGGAAAATGTGGTGGAAATGGAAGAAAGCGGTGCTGGTGAGGGAACAGATGTGGGGAAGGAAGGATAACCGGGGATTGAACTTGATGCCTAATTTACTCGTAGGTTCGGAGAGTTTTAAGGACCAGTCAGGTAGGTTGAGGTATGACGTTACAATTATGTGATAAGACATTATATCAATTGCACCGGTTATTATTACTGTATTATTTCCTTCCCAGAAGATCAGCAAAACACTTCACAGGATTTACTGTAAAGTGTAGTGACTGTGTTATTGTAGCCAAACATGGCGGCCAATATTGCTGTGCCAGTCAAACAGCCATGAAGTCAACTAACAATTTGATTTGTGGGGGGGTGGGAGGGGGGAATTATTGGCCAGGACACCTTTCTCGTTTCAAATAGTTCCACTATTAGCCAATACAGGCAGACGAGACCTTGTTTTACAACAACACAAAATTACACTTGTACAGAGCCTTTCACGTCGGGAGGATGTCCCAAGGTGCTGGGGCGTTTTAATATCTCATTCCCAAGCATGTCACCTACAATAGTGCAGCGCTCCCCCAGCACTGATTAGACCAGTGGCTTCCAAACTGTGGGGCTCACCTCCCTTGGGGGGCACGTACCATTGGCTGGGGGTCGCAGAGCTTTAGAGCCTCGAGCCCCCGAGTGCGCGCGGAGCCGAGGACCCGAGAGCGTGTGGAGTCGAGTGTGAAGGAGTGGGGGCGCAACAAAAAGTTTGCTGAGTTAGGGGGTGGGGGGCGCCGTTGTTTAAAGTTTGGAAGCCACTGGATTAGAGAGTCAGCATAAAACTGTGAGTTCAAAGTCCTGATTTGGGGCTTGAACCCACAACCTTCTGACTCAGAAGCGAGAGTGCTACAAAGCTGACGACAAACCTTGTTATTTGGCTGTTATTTGCTGCTGTTGAAAGTGCCATCCTTCAGATGAGATGTTAAACCCAGATCCATCAGTCTATTCTGGGGCTCGATACCATCATTGATGTACGATTCTGATCCTCGCGAAGGATTGGAAAGGAACAGACAAACTAAATACAGTATGTTCGGTATTCTTGTTACTTTCAGTTACTTCACCCTGCTCTCTGGAACTCTCATCCCAAATCTGACTATCTTGCACCCACCCTCTCTGGTTTCAAAACCTTTCTAAAAACAAACTACCTCTTTGACTGCACCTTCCCTCACCTCCCTCCTTCCTCTTGTAGTTCAGGGCTATCCCTCAGTCTCCGTAAAGCACGGTGTGATGGTGTCCTACATGGAAAGACACCATCCACACTAAGTGCAGGGAGATGTTTGAAAAGCAGCAGCTTATATCCCCCAATGACTAAATGACTGCACAAGACAATGCCTGATATGCTTTTATACACAATTACAGTTTTGTACTACTGTACTACTACTACTAATAATAATAAGCATTGCATTTAATATAGCGTTTTTCACGTCTTCTAGACCAGCGGTTCTCAACCAGGGGGTACAAAATTACTTCCACGGGGTACAGGTGACGGTACATTGATTTGTTTAGCTCTCTTATTTAGCGTTTTATAGCCTTCCAAATTATATATTTAATTGTTATTCCCCTCGTTTTGTATGTGCTATTTATTTTGTTAAATAAAAGCTCAGTCATAAAATGGAATGAGGGGAGTGGTGCGTGTGTGTGCTATGTGTTGGGTGGGGGTACACAATAATGTTGAAAATTAACAAGAGGTACATTACTAAAAAAGGTTGAGAACCATTGTTCTAGATGTCTCAAAATGCTTCACAGAATATACAGTAAAGTGAATTGACTGTATATTTGTGGGTGAAACGCGGCAGCCAATTGCGCACAGCAGCGTCCCACAAACAGCCGTGGATTGAAATGACCAATTTTTGTTACTGTGTTTCTTTTTGGACAGATTATTATTAGGCGTGTGGAGTAAGGAAACTTGCCCAAGGTTTCGCCCTGACCTGCCTGGATTCGAAACATGGGTCTCACGCTTATAAGGCGAGTGCTCTAACCACTGAGCTACAGGACTCCATTTAAAGTTCCCTCAATTGGTGCAGTTTGTGAACCCCTGAAAGAGACTTGAGCAGTGCCAGGTTTAATCCCTGATCTGTGCTGAATTAGCTGGGTCTGAGCCAAGGCAGCAGTCGGGATGCAGCACTTGTGGGCTGGAGAGAGGAAAAATCAACCAGAATTCCTGTTCCCAACAGCTGCCTATCGATCTGCTAGACCTGGTCTTCAGACGAGTTAGAATCAGGCTCAGAGTTTGATTCTCTCTCTCTCTGTCGTTGGATAGACTGATGCCATTCAATGTCTAGTTTCATACCTGAAGGATTCAGTCCCTTTTTTGTGCAGGTGTGCAGCGTATTGGTTAGAGCACCTGAGTTTGATTCCTGGTCAGGGCGAAAACGTCGGCAGGTTTCCTTACTCCACACACTCTGTTTAACCTAGAAGGAAGTAGAAACCTGGTTGTTATTCAATTGGTGATCACTTCAAAAATAATGTGGTCCCTCGTTCCAGGCTGCCTTGGCACGTCCTCCCAATGTGAAAGGCGCACTAAAAATGTAATTTTTGTTGTTTGTGGGACACTGCTGATAAGCGCAATTGGCTGCCGTGTTTCACCCACAAATTACACAGCCACTACACTTGACAATATATTCTGTGAAGCGCTTTGAGACGTCTCTCAACAACATAAGATACTACAGCAAATTCCAGGATTACTATCATTATTATGCGGGTGCTAGGCCCAGATACCAGAAATCTATTGTTTGAGGAGTGCTCACCATAGTAGGAGGGAAGAAATTTGTAACTTGCTATAGTACGATGGCCTGATGTTAACTTGGAAAATACATATGGGGGAGGGGAGGAAATGGTGGTGTGGGTTGGGGGACTTGTGGTTTATGAAAATAAATGACCAGTTTGAATTGGCCGATTTTAACCTGCTCTATAAGAACGAGTGAGTTATAGGAGCCAGGACGTGAGCGGTTAGTTTTGCTAAGATCACTGCTGACTCCTTTGTATATTTAGAATGGGAAATTCCAGAGACTCCATTGGCTCCCCACCCCCAGTGGATCGTGTTCAAGATCACCCTGCCTCTGTGACCTTGTAAACCCCTTCCCACCCGCTTGCTCCCTCCACTGACTGCCACTGGCCTGTTACAGGTCGCCCCCGCTCTGCCTGTCCTACCATCGCAGGCCAGGCCTTCGGCCTTTCTGCCCCCATTCTCTGAAACTCTATCTTGGGAGTCCCTTTGCCTCAGCCATTCCATCACTTCCTTCAAGGCCCATCTCAAGATCTTCATCTTTGACCGTGCCTTTGGTCATCATCCCTCATTTCCCCACTTGACATCTCGCCCTCGCCCCCCACCCCCCCACCAACCCTAAACCCCCCCCCCCCCCCCCCCCGCCATCTCCCCACCCCCACAAAGAACCCAACGTGAGAGGCGCTGCACAAATGAAATTCATTGTTGCAATGAAAGGGTCACAACTTTTAGTGTTCGTCATATGATGGGCTGACTCAGTGAGGTTCAGATTTCTCTCGATTTGTGTTTTTGCGTGCTTGAATTTCAAGAGGAATTTGGCAGTGTAAATTCCATCACATAGTGAGGAGCGATATTGTGGAGTCGTGCAGCACAGCGGTTACAGCACTCGCCTTACAAGCGAGACTCCTGGACTTCATTCCCGGCCAGGGTGAAACCTTGGGCAAGTTTCCTTACTCCACACGCCTGATGATAATCCCTCAAAAAAACCAATAATAAATTGGGTCATTTCAATCCACGGCTGTTTGGGGGACGCTGCAACTGTCTGCCGTGTTTCGTGGACAAATATGCAGTCAATTCACTTTACTGTATATACTGTGAAGCGATTTGAGACAGAAGACGTTGAAAGTGCTATATCATATGCGAGGATTATTATTATAATTGTAATGCAATTTACACCTATAAAGGGCCTTTCATGTCAGGAGGATGTCTCGCATCACTATGCTGGCCAAGAGTGGGTGGGCCTGGGGAGAAGCCAAGAGATGGAGGGGGATCGAGAGGTGACAGAAAGTGTGGTCATCGAGTTTTGAGAAGGGAGGGATTTAATCCGAGAGGAATTCCAGGATGTAGTTTCAGTGAGCGGGGGCAGTGTAGCGTTAGCAAAATCAGAGGGAAAAGAAGTAAATAGTAATTCAAGCCCTCAAAACGTTTTCAGATGTAAACTCAATAATACAAACAAAGAAAGATACAAAGTTTGTGGAAACTGAAACTCCTCGTGCGCCGGAGGTTTGGAGAGAGAGAGAGAGAGAGAAAAAAAGAGTCCAATGGATTTTAGCCTCAGCGGCAAAAGTCGCAAGTGACTGGATATATATTGAGTAATTATGGTTTACCTCGTGCATTTTTGTGGAAGGTTTAATATTGCTTTCCAAAGCAGCAGCCTTTCAGAACATGACAGAGAAAAATCAATACTAATCCTAGTATTATCCTAAGCACCTTATCACGTCGTTGGGACGCCTCAAAGCACTTCACAGGATGTACTGTAAAGTGTAGCGACTGGGTATTTTGAGGGTAGAATGTAGCAAACGTATGGGGACGTACGGTTCCACAAGCAGCTTGTGGAACCGTACGTCCCCATACGTTTGCTACCCACAGTTAGTGCATCTGTGGGCATGATGTAGGGACAGGTGTTGAAGGGAACGCTGGCGATGTTCAAACCAAGGTAAATGTACAATTTCAGGGCTCCTCTCTCAGTGGGAATGCTGCTAACCACAATGAAAGGTAGTTTGAAAGGTGCCAAGTGTGATCCTGGCTACACTGGGTTAGTTGAAATGTGTCCAGGCAGCAGGAGAGATACTATAATTGGCCTTCCTGTCTCTGGGGAAACGAATAAAAAATACAGCCCAGTTTTTTGCTCCAGGTTTCTATTCAGTGTCCTTCACAAGAAATAGTCTTACACACTCACTGTAGTGACTGTTCCCGCTCACACTCACTGTAGTGACTACCTGCTCACACTCACAGTAGTGACTACCTGCTCACACTCACTGTTGTGACTGTTCCGTTCACACTCACTGTAGTGACTGTTCCGTTCACTCACTGTAGTGACTACCTGCTCACACTCACTGTAGTGACTGTTCCTGTTCACACTCACTGTAGTGACTATTTTGGTTGACAGTCACTGTAGTGACTAACCTGCTCAAATTCAGTGTGATGAATGTACCTGAGGTGATGGAACATTGCTGTGCTCTTCACTTTTAACCTCCCTTTGTGCCTCCTCTGATCGCCTTATCATTCTTGGCGACTTCAACCTCCATTTCACCCCCTCCTGCCCCATTTCCTCTGAATTCTCCTTTTTACTTTCGTCTTTCAACTTCTCCCTTCACATTAACACTGCCACCCACACCCACGGCCATCCTCTCGATCTGGTGATCACCCGAGGCCTCAACGTCTCTGGCGTCACCATCACCGACAAGGCCATTTCAGACCATTTCCTCATTTCTTTCAACACCTCTATCCCTCCCCCCTCCACCTCAAAACCCACCACCATCTTCTACCCAGCTCTGGAAGAAGATTCCCCCTCAAACTTTCACCTGCCCTTGAAACCTCCGACCTCCTCCCACAGTGGCACTCTTTTTGCACCGACCCATCCTCCGCCACCACCCCCCTCCATAACACCCTCTCCACTACCCTCGACACCCTGGCCCCCCTCACCTCCAGAACCGTCTCCCACTCCTGATCAGCACCGTGGTACACAACTCACCTCCGCTCCCTCAAAAGCCAAGGGAGAGCAGCTGAACGCACCTGGCTCAAATCTGGCCTCACGGTCCACTGGCAAATCTGGCTGGACCGCATCAAATTTTACCATTCCACCCTAGCCACCGCCAAATCAGCCTTCTATTCCAGGATAATCCTGGAAGCGAAGGACAACCATCACCTCCTCTTCGCCACCACCAACCAGCTCCTCCGCCCCCCCCCCCTCACCCCCCCCCCCCCCCCCCCCCCCCGTCTCGCTTCGCAGATCCTCTCCTCAAACGAACGTTGTGAGGAGATGTTGGACTTCCTCGAGTCCAAAATAGAGAGAATCCGCTCCGCGGTTTCCTCCCCCCACCTCTCCTCCACCTCTGCCCCTCCATCCGTTATCTCAACCCCCACCCAACACCCCCTTCATACTTTCAACCCCACCACCCCATCTTTAATCACAAAAATAATCACCACCATGAAACCCACCACGTGCTCATTGGACCCCATCTCCACCCCCCTCCTCCACGCCCAGCTCCACCTTTTGGCCCCGTTCATTTCTGACATCATCAACCTTTCCCTCTCCTCAGGCACCGTCCTTACCTCCCTTAAAACCGCCACCATCACCCCTATCCTGAAGAAACCCTCCCTTGATGCATCGCAACCATCAAGCTATCGACCTTTCTCCAACCTCCCGTTTTTATCCAAGGTCCTTGAAAGAGTGGTTGCCTCCCAGCTCTGCTCTTTCCTTTCAACTCACTCACTCCTTGAACCCCTCCAATCAGGTTTCCGCCCTATTCACAGCACAGAAACTGCCCTGGTTAAGGTTACAAATGACATCCTAACCGCCTGTGACCAGGGCTCCCTTTGCCTCCTCGTCCTCCTTGACCTGTCTGCTGCGTTCGATACAGTCGATCACACCATCCTCCTTCAACGTCTTTCCACCCACCTCAACCTTCAAGGCACAGTCCTTCACTGGTTCCATTCCTACCTGACCCACCGTTTACACTTTGTATCTTCCAATGGTTTTTCCTCAAACCCCCGCAGTTTCTCACGGCGTCTCTCAGGGCTCTGTCCTCGGCCCCCTCCTTTTCACCCTTTACACGCTCCCTCTGGGCGATGTCATCCGCAAACATGGGGTAAATTTCCACATGTATGACGACACCCAGCTGTACCTTTCTGCCTCATCCCTCAACCCCCAGACCATCGATGTTCTGACAGCATGTCTGTCCGACATTGAGTCCTGGACGAGGGACAACTTCTTGCAATTGAACGTGAGTAAGACCGAGGCCCTCCTGATCGGCTCAAGCCAGCGCTTCCGCACATCGGGCGCTGCCAGCCTCAACATCCAAGGCTGTACTCTCCACCTCACAAAGCCAGTCAGGAACCTCGGCATCAAGTTCGACCAAAAACTCTCCTTCCTCCCCCACATCCGTGCCGTGACCGGCACCGCTTACTTCCACCTGCGCAACATTGCCAGGCTCTGCAATTATCTTACCCCCCACGCTGCTAAAACACTCGTGCACGCATACATCACCTCAAGGCTGGACTACGGAAACTCTCTCCTCGTCGGCCTCCCCAGCTCCTCCATTCACAGGCTGCAGGTCATCCAAAACTCTACAGCCCGTGTACTATCCCGCACCCGCCTCCGCGACCATATAACCCCCACCCTCGCCCGTCTCCATTGGCTCCCCATTCTCCAGAGGATCGAGTTCAAGATCCTCGTCCTCACCTTCAAGGCCTTACACGGCCTTGCCCCGCCCTACTTATCCAATTTACTCTCCCCCTACAAGCCCTCCGTTCAGCAGGACTTGGCCTGCTCCAAGCCCCCCGCCCAAACCGCCCCACCATCGGAGGCTGGGCCTTCAGTTTTTCTGCTCCCACCCTATGGAATACCATCCCCCAATCGCTCCGTCTCGTTTCTTCCCTTTCCTCTTTCAAGGCCGGTTTGAAGACTTTCCTCTTCGACCGTGCCTTTTGTTCCACCCAGAATTTTTTGACCTCCCCTACGTGTTTCACACCTTCCCAAACACTCCCCTCCCAGCTCGGGTCACACGCCTCCTGTGCAGCGCCTTGGGATGTCCTCCCGACGTGAAAGGCGCTTTATAAGTGTAATTTGTTGTTGTTGTTGTTGTGTGCAAATTGACTGCCGCGCTCACCTATAATAAGACAACCATTACACTTTACAGCATACACTGCGAAGCGCTTTGAGAAGGTCCTGCTTTATCGAGTGTAAGGATTATTATTGATAATGCAAAGTCAATTCTTTTAATATAATCGGAAATGCGATAGGTCATAGTGCAGGACACCCACCACGAGTGAATGGAGGATAAAGGCAGCTGACATACATCAAACAGTGCGGTAACGTTCATTGAACTATGTTACGTTGACAGGAAAGAGTGCCATTAATGGAGACTGTAGCTGTTTTTCTTTGTGTATCTAACAGCCCTGATATCAGCTGTGTGTGTCTGTGCGTGATTCACTTTAGAAGGCTTTGCCAGTAATTATGCGGAATACATTTTTCAGCTCCCATATATGGCGTATAGAAATTTATTCCACATACTTGAGATAGCATCTTTTACCAAGACTATTTTCGCATGCCTTCCCACGCCGTCAGGTCTGTCAATTCAGTGCGTGCCACACAGCACAATTTGTTTCAAATAAAACTCCGCTGCCTTTTGTGACACGAGAGCTATCGGTTTCAAAAAGTCTTTTACCGTTGACACGCCCGCCTTGGTTTTCAGTTCTCGACCCTGTATTTGGCTCTCGGCTGCGGGGATGCTAACAGTTTCCATTTGATCGGCACCCTTGTGTGGCAGTGGGAGCACACTGTGTGATGGGCATGTGCCAGGCCTTGTTTATCGCAGTGGTACAATGTTGGGACAGTGTTACAGTGAATGCCATAACTGCAGACCACTGTGCTGAGATGATGGTGCAAACTTTGCAGTTTAATTCCATGCTGGTAGTACTGTGGCTGAAACTGAAATGTGTGCAAATTTTTAATAACAACCCTAATCCTTGCCATTGATATAGCGCCTTACCACGTCAGCGAGATAATAATAATGATCCTTGCATTTGATATAGAGCTTTTCACGCCTTCGAGACGTCTGAAAGCGCTTCACAGAATATACTGTAAAATGAATTGACTGTATATTTGTGGGCGAAATGCAGCAGCCAATTGCACACAGCAGTGTATCACAAACAGCCTCTAACCGCTTCTCAGAGTATACCGTGTACAGTATTTTATCAGCACACGTGGCAGCCAGTTTGCGCACAACAATGTCTCACCATCAGCCACGGATCGAGTGGCCAATTTTATTTGGGGACAGATTAGGGTGATCCCATGGTTCTGCGCATGTACTCTCACCTCTGAAGCTGAAGCCCCACGTCGGCACTCGGAATCACATTGTCTAAATTGACACTCCCAACACAGCACTGGGGTGTGTTCCATTGCTCTCCTTCAGATGAGATGCTGAACCCAGGTCCCATCGGCCTGACCTGAGCAGAGCAAAGCCGTTGGAGATATATATCAATACAAAGACGAGGATCTTGAAATTGTGGATTTACTATGAATGCTTTTTACTATGAATTATAACTTTTACTCTAAAAGGTGTACAGTACTTGCTATCTATTTCAATAGCACAAGGATGCTGTTGCCACAATAAAGCTGCTCTATAGTTTGAAAAGCTTCACCGCTGTAGTATTAATGGTATTCAGAGCCCTGAGCTGAAAGCACGCAAGACTGTGGGTACAGCTGACGTAGACAGAAGTGTCCGGATGGGGTCCCAGCAGTGTAGGGGTTAAATGCGTGGCCCAATGCCATCACATTGAGAATCACATTATTGCACACAGTTCTATTTATAAATCTGTACTGTGCTAATCACGTGGCAATGAAACGTTTAACCTGCCCTGGGTTACCATAACTCCCTCATGCCCGCTAATCAGCAGTATCACTCTGGACGGCTCGGGAAGGCACTCGAAATGCATTGATCGGAAGGGTACATGGGGGTGTTCGTTCCAATCGATGATCGGCCTTCCTGTCTGGGTGCTGTAGTGGTCGCCAAATTTTGCTGAGAAAGTGCCCTTGGTGGGGACTGTACTGAGCAGGAGTGAAGGGCACTCGGGTCGTTCTCGTCTCTCTTCAATGATCGCTGAGTCCCAATGCAGATTAAGCTGGTGGCGTGCGAGACATGTGCCCAAACAGTTCTCCTTCATGGTTCCCAGGTCCCAGGGTTGAGCATCGTGAAGGGTGTTGGGTCCAGGCCTGAGCTGCGAGATGGATTTGTGGTAAAAAGATAAAAGCGGCTGGGGGGGGACGGACTACATTGACCTGTTGTCGTGTCGTGTCCCGATCCCCCCCACCCCCATCCTCCCCCACCGCCCCCCTCCCCCCTCCCACCCCCCCCCCCACCCAGCCCCCCGAAGCTGTGCAGTTGTAGCTGATTAAACTCCAGCAGTTACCCCCAACTCACACTCTTGGTGTCCCCAAGCCTTCCAGGAAGAGAGTGTGCATACCATTCCGAACCATAATGGAGGTGGCAATATATATGTAGGACTTCAGTCTAGTCTGAATACTGTAATACCTGACGATAGGTTTCCGCGTGTGTCAGTGTCCCAGCTAAGCCCCCTCAAAATCCCCCCAAATCAATGGTCTTTTCATGCCACTATTATTTACAGTTGTGGTACCTTTGTCCGGGACAAAGAGAATGGAGTTCTGTCCGACATGGGTCAGTTACATTGGTCACATCACCTCCTGCCTGTTTGTAGGTCTGTTTGCTGTGTGCAAATTACCCACAAATACACAGTCACTATACGTTGCACTTTACAGAAAACTCTCGTGACGTGCTCTTAGATGTTTTGCTGTGATAACAGCAACAACTTGTACATTTATATAGCACCCTTCACACAGCCTTCATGCGTCCAATATTCTATTTGATAAAGCGCTTTATTAAAATGCTTCTCAGAGCGCTTGAACAAGGCGCCATATCAAATAGAAAAGATTATTGCTGCCACACTTTCCGACCATAAGCTGTCGACTCTTGCAGAAAATGTTAAATAAGATTTTTTTTTCGAAGTGAGCTAACAACGTCGGACATTTGAAGCAATACGTGCCTCTCCTTATTCCATAACCAACCCAGCGCTTCTTCTTACCCAGGTCAGACCTGTCCATTTGTACTGTCTTTGCATCTTCCTGGTTTTACTATAATAACAACAAAATTACACTTGTATAGCACCTGTATAGCACCTGTCACGTAAGGAGGACGTCCCAAGGCGTTGGACAGTTACTGATTCAGACCCAAGCTGAGGAAGGTGGGGCGGGGGGGGGGGGGGCGGGGGGTGAAGGACTTGCCGATGGGGCCATCGAAGAGGAGAGTCTTAAGGGTCTTGAGACTTGAAGGAGGCCAGGGAGGGGGCGAGCGGAGGGACTTTGGGATCGAGTTCCAGAGGTTGGGGACAGACTGACTGAAGGCTCGCCCACCGATGGTTTGGTCGGGTGGATCGGGGGATGTGGAGCAGGCCAGAACCTGCTGAATGGAGGGGGCGGGCAGGTTGTACGTCTTATATTGCAGCTTATCAAGACATCTCAAAGCTCTTCACAGAAAATGCTGTGAATTGAATTGACTGTGTATTTTGTGGGCGAAATGCGGTGGCCAATTGTACAGAGCAGTGTCTCAGAAACAGAGAGATTGAGTGTCCAAATTATTGTTGGTATTGTAATAATAGTAATCCTTGCATTCGATGTAGCGCTTTTCACATCTTCTAAACCTGGAATTGAACCCAGGTCTCACGCTGGCAAGGTGAATGCTCTAACCACTGAGCTACAGGACTCGTAAAGCTTATTTATTTATGTTGGGAGTGTTCATTAGAACCCCCACCCTCCACCTGCGGAAAACCATCCACCAATTGTCCAATAACAGAATCCCTACTTACTGCGCGGTAAATCAAGGCGTGTGAAGTAAGGAAACTTGCCTAAGGTTTCCCCCCCACCCGCCCGGGAATCGAACCGGGGTCCTCTTTTGCTTGCGAGACAAGTACTCTAACCACTGCTTTAGCGGACTCCACAATAATAATAATAATAATCTTTGCATTTGTTATAACATCTAAACAAGAAGCAACTGTGTCCTCCACAGGCTGGAACAAGCGAAACCTAATCCTGGCAGCGTGAAGAGGCGTCCCCAGCCATCAACAGAGTGTGTCATGGGAAGGGCGGAGGGGAGTGGGGTTGTGAGCAGGCTGGCTGGCGGAGGGGAGTGGGGTTGTGAGCAGGCTGGCTGGCGGAGGGGAGGGGAGTGGGGTTGTGAGCTGGCTGGCTGGCTGGCGGAGGGGAGTGGGGTTGTGAGCAGGCTGCCTGGCTGGCGGAGGGGAGTGGGGTTGTGAGCAGGCTGGCTGGCGGAGGGGAGGGGAGTGGGGTTGTGAGCAGGCTGGCTGGCGGAGGGGAGGGGAGTGGGGTTGTGAGCAGGCTGCCTGGCTGGCGGAGGGGAGTGGGGTTGTGAGCAGGCTGGCTGGCGGAGGGGAGGGGAGTGGGGTTGTGAGCTGGCTGGCTGGCTGGCGGAGGGGAGTGGGGTTGTGAGCAGGCTGCCTGGCTGGCGGAGGGGAGTGGGGTTGTGAGCTGGCTGCCTGGCTGGCGGAGGGGAGTGGGGTTGTGAGCAGGCTGGCTGGCGGAGGGGAGTGGGGTTGTGAGCAGGCTGGCTGGTGGGGAGAAGGGTAAGGAGGAGAGCAATAGGACCAAACGGAATGCTCTCACACCTCAACAGGACAGGGTTTCCACATCCTCTGTTGTTTGCTGACTGATCCTGACTGAGATCTGACATGGATTCACTAAACCCAGCCCAGACACTGGGGAGTCAGTGTTCAGGAAGAAATTCATCCCCCCCCCCACCCACACACCCCCTCCCACCCACAACAAAAAAATATTTCTTTTGATTTGTGCAAATTCCTTCCAGTGCCTTAGATATATATATATATATATATACACACACATATAGAGAGAGAGATCCCTGGCACAACCAATGCAATCTCTCCCTCTCTCTCTCTCCCCTGCCCTATAGAGAGCTATTTGATTGTATCACAGACACACACACACACAGCCCAGCCAGACCTTCAGTAAAGTCTCCTGACAGCTGACCATCTCAATCTGTGCAGGGCCCAGTGCGGCCCCGGGGTCCTAACGCCGACCTGTGAATCAAAGACACCCCCCCTTCCCATCCCCAACTACAACAACTTGTATTTATGCTGCGCCCTCCCCCCCCACCTCCCCCCGCCAAGTGGCGTCTCGGAGCTGTGAGTCTTCAGGCGTGACCTGAAGGTGGGGGATGGAGGGGGTGAGGGATGGAGGGAGGGAGGGAGGGAGGGAGGGGAGTTGAGGGAGGGAGTTCCACATTATTTTCGAAGGTATTATTAGCCCCGGGAGGAGATCCGCCAATCGATTAACAGCCAGGTTCCTACTTAGAATAACAACAACAATAATCCTTGCGTTTGATATAGCGCTTTTCACGTCTTCTCGATGTCTCAAAACTCTTCACAGAATGTATTGTAAAGTAGATTGACCCGTATGTTCGCGGGCAAAAACGCGGCAGCCAATTGCGCACGGCGGTGTCCCACAAACAGTCGTGGATTGAGTGACCAAATTCTAATTTTTTGGGGGGAGGGATTATTACTTGGCGTGTGGAGTAAGGAAACTTGCCCAAGGTTTGGCCCTGACCTGCTGGGAATTGAACTCAAGTCTCTCGCTTTCATGGCGAGTGCACTGAGCTATAGGACTCCACTTACTGCCGGGTAAACGGAGTGCGTGGAGTAAGGAATCTTGCCTACGACCAGAAATCAAACTCAGCTGCTCTAACCAACACAACAACAAAAAGCTTGTATTTATATCGCGCCCTCTACGCCGGGCAGTCTCAGAGCGCTTCACAATGGCTGAGCCCGAGATCGAGCCAGGGGGGGGGGAGGGGGAAGGTGACCGCGGACGCGGTCGAAGAGAAAGGTCTTCAGGCATGACCTGAAGATGGGGTAGGAGGGGGTGAGGTGGAGGGCTTGAGGGAGGGAGTTCCCGCGTTTCGGGGCGCAGTGACTGAATGCACGGCCGCCGATAGTGGAGCGGAGGATTCCGCCGAGACATTCACCCAATCCCTCATTCCCACAAAATGCCCAGATCTGCCGTGTTTCCAGTTCAGTGTGCAATCTCTCTCAATCACTCGCCGTAACAAACGGTGATCTCGACGGCAAGCAATGTGGTTTGGCTGGTTAGACTCCAGCGGTTACCTCGGCCACACTCTGGGTTCCCGAACCTTGTCAACCTGCGCTTAATAGGTAAGCGGATGGATTTCCACACGTGGGTGGAATGCGTGGAATTTTCGGTTTGGTTCGGATACTCTTTAAGCACGGTGACGGGTTTCCGCATGTGTTAGACACTCGGCTGCCTGAAGAAAATACCCATCAAAAGCCTCCCTTCTTCAAGCTCCATATGGAGCTCTACCTTTTGTAGTCCTGGGCTGAAAGTTAGTTATAAAGTGTAAATTGGCCTCAATGCAGCAAAGTTTACTCAAAGCATTATAAATGTAATGGAACACGAGATTATGATATAACAATAATAATCCTCGCATTTAATAACCCATTTTACATGTCGTCTCAGTGTCGCAAAGTGCCTCACAGAATATAATGTGCAGTGAATTGACTGTATATTTTACAGGCGAAAAATATCAGTGAAATCGTATCCCAATAAGGCACAGTAAACGAAGTGAGTCACAATGCGCTGCAAACAATCTGAAACTTAAATAAGTAGATGCATATAAATCACAATATTAATATAGATATAAGGCCTCTACTTATTATTCAGAAAAACAAAAAGTAAAGTGTCTTTATTCCCTCGGCTAAATGTTAATAGCGATGATCAGTTGTAAATGTAGAATAGCAGGTGGCTGGGAGTGACTGCGGGGCAGTAATGCAATTGAAGCAATCCCAGCTGTGACTGTTAACTCTGGTGCCTAAGGTTGCCACCTGTAACCTGAGATAGTTACGCGAGTGGGGAATGAAACAGGCACTAAAATGCATAAAATGGTTCTTGTTCATCCTGTCTCTGCCGGTTGATGCGCTTTGTGTTACTCACACCTTCTTTAATCTATCTCTGGAATCTCCATGCGTAGGTGGGATGCACGGAATCCTCAGTTCAGTTTGGATACTGGTTTCCGCGTGTGTCAGACACTCGGCTGACAAAACGAAACATGCTGAAAGACTAATGACTGAGTGATGTGGAAACAGCCAGGTGGTAATAATAATAATCCCTGCATTTGATTTAGTGCTTTATCACGCCGTTGAGACAACCACAACAAAAAAATTGCACTTCTACAGCACCTTTCACGTCGGGAGGACGTCCCAAAGCGCTGAGACGTGCTTCAGGGAAAACACTGTAACATGGATTAACTGTATATTTTGTGGGTGACACATGGCAGCCAGTAGCACACAGGCGGTGTCCCACAAACAGTGACGGAGGGTCGTGGATGCGAAACATTGACTCACTTTTCTTGTCTCCATGGATGTTGCCTGGCCTGCTGAGTTTCTCCAGCAGGTCCAGCAACTTTTCCAGCAACTATTGGGAAAATAGAGGCCCACGGCATTAAAGGGACAGTGGTAGCGTGGATCCACAACTGGCTGCGAGACAGAAAGCAGAGAGTGTGGTGAGTGGCTGCTTTTCAGACTAGAGGGAAGTGTGCAGTGGCGTCCTCCGGGGATCAGTTTTGGGACCACTGCTCTTTTTAATCTACATTAATGATTTGGATTTGGGTTTAGGGAGTACGGTTTCCAAATTTGCAGATGATACTAAATTAGGGAAAATGGTAAATAGTGAGGAGGATAGTAGCCATCTGCAAGAGGATATAGATAAAATGGTAAAGTGGGCACTGGGCAGACACATGGCAGATGAAGTTTAATACAGAGAAGTGTGAGGTGATATGATACACTTTGGGAGAAGAAATGAGGGGAGGCAATATAGGCTAGATAGTACAATTTTAAAGGAACAGAGGGATCTGGGGATTTGTGTTAGTGACTCTCTGAAAGTGGCAGGACAGGTAGACAAAGCCGTTAAAAAGGCATATGGGATACTAGGCTTTATAAATAGAGTTATAGAATACAAAAGTCAGGAAGTGCTGATTAACCTCTATAAGATTTTGGTTAGGCCTCAGCTGGAGTACTGTGTACAATTCTGGTCACCACACTTTAGGGAGGATATTAAGGCATTGGAAAGGGTGCAGAGGAGACTTACTAGGATGGTACCAGGAATGAGGGACTTCAGCTACAAGGAAAGGCTAGATAGGCTAGGCGTATTCTCTCTAGAACAAAGAAGAATGAGAGGAGACCTGATAGAGGTTTATAAGATTATGAGAGGTTTCTACAGGGTGAATAGGGAAAGACTGTTTCCACTGGTGGGCAATCAGTGACTCGTGGTCACAGATTTAAAATAGTTTCAAAACGAAGCAGAGGGGAGCTGAGGAGAAATTTTTTCACTCAGCGGGTTGTTCGAATCTGGAATGCATTGCCTGAAAAGGTGCTGGAGGCAGATTCCATAACAGCTTTTAAAAGGGAACTAGATCTTTATTTAGGAAGAGCACGTCTGTTAGGTTATGGGGAGAGAGCTGGGCAGTGGGATTGAGTTGCTCTGTTCAAAGAGCCGGCACAGACTAGATGGGCCGAATGGCCTCCTTTGGTGCGTATAATTCTATGATTCTATGAACTTCTGTTTTTGTCCCACAAACAGTCATGGATTGAATGACCAAATTATTATTATATTAAGGGATTGCATGTCTGGAAAGCGATCTGCCAATCGATTAACAACCAGATTCCTACAGAGGTGTATGGAGGAAGGAAACTTGCCAATTGTTCCACCCTGCCCGGGAATCGAACCTGGGTTCTCTGGCTTGAGAGGCGAGTGCTCTAACCACTATGCTACAGTAATCCACAATGATCCCAGATAGACCCACTGTGATTCATTTCATTTATTGACTTGCCTCCGTTCTTATGAGTGAGAAACTAAACTGCACAAGGTTGGTCATCATCAGAGAATGTACTTGTCAGATCCCCTCTAGAACAAGTTAATCGAAGTGTTAATCCACCCCCATCTCGTCTTCTAGAAACAAAGTGGATTGTCACTTAGAGAATCATAACAGCAGCATTTCTACAGCCTTTGGTTCGCAGTTCAACTGGACTTTCAACTTCCTCAGGGGATACAATCAGGAGGTCATGATAAACCAAAGGTCATCCTCTGATTCTAACATGTATGAGAAGGAGTCTTGGGGTCACTGCTTGATCCCACTGTGTTTGTCATCTCCATCGACAGCCTAGTGCATATCGTCAAAGCTGTGTTCTTTCTTCCAATGACACTACCCTCCACCCCTCATCTGAAAGACAAGTTGCAACTGACCGACTACTGCAAGATACAGACCGGCTTTAGTTCATCGCAACAACAACAACAACAAATTACACTTATAAAGCGCCTTTCACGTCGGGAGGACGTCCCAAGGCGCTGCACAGGAGGCGTGTGACCCGAGCTGAGAGGGGAGTGTTTGGGAAGGGGTGAAACACGAAGGGGAGGTAAAAGAGTTCGGGGTGGAACAAAAGGCACGATCGAAGAGGAAAGTCTTCAAACCGGCCTTGAAAGAGGAAAGGGAAGAAACGAAACGGAGGGATTGAGGGATGGCATTCCATAGGGTGGGAGCGGAGAAACTGAAGGCCCGGCCTCCGATGGTGGGGCGGTTCGGGCGGGGGGCTTGGAGCAGGCCAAGTCCTGTTGAACGGAGGGTCCGGGTGGGCGTATAGGGGGAGAGTAGATCGGTTAAATAGGGCGGGGCAAGGCCTCTTTGACCGCGGTTTTGGTCACACCTTCTACCCTCTACCCCTTCTTGATTCCAACCGCCAGCTCAGATGCAAACCCTTCACTGACCAGCACTTTGGGATGTTTGTCTGACGTGAAAGGCACTGTATGAATGTGAGTTGTTGTTGTTGTTGTTGACAGTACTGGCTGGGTATCCAAGCTGGGGGGGGGGGAGCTGAGGGGGGAGCTGAGGGGGGAGGGGAAAGACGGTGAAAAATTGATGAGTGAACTTCTGATCCAAAGACCCTTTGGCAAATTTATTCAGATCTTTCCAGAGGGCCCACACAAGTGTTTCTCCATTGCAGCTTAATGCCATTAGATAAGTCCAGACCGCAACCACTCTTCTGGATAACCCATTCCAGCTGTTATCCATTCTCTATATAAAGAACTACCCTCTGGTGTCTGCCCTGACATAGTCCTCCACAGCCTCTGAAGTTCTGCCTCTTGTCCTGCTGCCTTGGAGTAAGATAAAGGATTATTCCGGGATTACATTATCCCATTTAGCATCTCATGTGCAGTGCTTCCATAAGTCTACCTTTGGCACAACTGCAAAGGAAGATTGTCTCAATCGTGTCAGCTAAGAACTAACTTCCTGCAGTTGAATGTCGGTAAAACGAAGGCCTTCCTGCTTGACCCCATCAGTGCCTCCATACCTCGGGCACTGATAGCATCTCCCTCCACGGATGCACTCTATTTCTCATGGAACCAATAAGAAACTCAGCATCCTGATCGACCGTCAACTGCCCTTCATCCACGCCTTCACCTGCTCTGCCTTTTCCCATCCCTGCAATATCATTCGGCTCCGCCACTGTCTCACAGCGCAGGCCACCGAAACCCTCATACACACATTCATAACATCCAGGCTCGAGTGCGCAAACTCCCTGATTGTCGGCCTCCTCAATCCCTCTCTCCACAACCTGCAGATCATCCAGAATTTTGCATCACACATGTCATGTAGCCTCTTATCACATCTTCCATTTGCCTCAAAGCATTTCACAGAATATACTGTAAAGTGGATTGACTGCATTTTATGGACGAAAGCAGAAGCCAGTTTGCACACAGCAATATCCCACAAACAACCATGGAGTGAGTGAGTGATCAATTCTATTTTGGGGGACTGTTTGTTGGCCAGGACACTGGGATAGAGAAACTCCTTTCTCTTTCCAAACAGTGTCATGGGATCTTTAACATCCAACCCGATCAGTCAGACGGGATCTCGGTTTAACGTTTCATCCCAAGGACGGCACCTCTGACAATGCCCCCAGCGTTGCATTGGCGGGTCATCTCACACTGCGAGTTCACGTCCCGATGTGGGAATCACTAGCTGGAAGCGTGGCGGACCTCAAGAAACTTAAAGTCTACTTGTCAATGTCAAGTTTCTGTTTGTCAGGTTCCGGAGTAACCCAAGATTGTAATCCTGGAACCAGTCCAGTCTAATTCCAGTCAAAGTCCAACTTCCACGGCATTGGAGGTCTGTGAGTCCTTTGCAACGCTGTGACTGAGGCAGCATCACGGGAGTCATTTAGACCTCCATGTTTATGCCAAGAACACAGCAGCTACTGTAACGGCGCGTCAACATTCTGTATCAACATCCTGCAAAGAATCTACAAAACATACCAGTGGCAACGCCTCACACACACTCTCTCTCTCTCTCTCTCTCTCTCTCTCCCCTGCATTTCCAGCTCTTCCCCTCAGTCAGTGCCGTCAAACGGCTGCTATTTCACTGAACTGCAGAGATTTTACTGAGAGTCAAAATAACCGGTGAATGCTGAATACAGAGCCTTACGCTGATTTACAATTAAGAGGTCTCAAGTGGAACTGGAGATTCCTGTTCTCTCTTCCCCCCCCCCCTCTCCCCCGCCCACCACACACACACACACAGACACACACTTGATATATTGAAATATAACATCCCAGTAAAGGCAGAAGCTACTGCCTTACTTACAGCTGGACACGTATCCACTTGAGAACAGTATTGAAGGCTTTATGGTAACTGTGTACTACAATGTACAAACTGTCCATAATGATCACTTTGGGGTGGGTGGGGGGGTGGGGGGAGGTGGAGGGGGATATTGTAATGTAGGGGTGGGTGGTGAGGCCAAGTTTGAAGAATGACAATGTGAGGATGGAGGAGTAATGCGGAGGTTTCGTTTGTCTGACTTTGGCTAGGGAGTCTACACACAATTTCTTTCTATGGGACTATGAGGTGGAGGTGAAGTGAAGTCCCTGTCGGGATGGACTGTGTGTAGACCGTGCAGGGAGTGGACTACATGGCCCAATGAGCTTTTTGTCTTTGTTTACATTCTTATGTTCTTAAAAGGATTCCAAGTTAATCAATTCCTGCTTATCTTGAAGTGGGAAGAGGTCGGAAGTGAGGAGAGGCAAACATAATGTGTCTTTCTTGTTTTTTAACTAATCTGTGTCTCAATAAGCCCAGGTTTTGACTTGAGTCAATAAAACTCAACGGCAGTACAGTGAACAATCAATCTGAGTGCAGGATTGTTGGCCCGGGCACCAGGAAAAACTCCCTTCTCTTTACGAACTGTGCCATGGCATCTTTCATGTCTTCCTGAACAGGTATAGGCAGGACCTTGGTTTAACATCCCTTCCGAAGGACAGCATTTGCCAATCCCTGGGTTGGATTCTCAGGCGAGATTGTGAGTTCAGATTCATGATGTGGGGCTTGAACTCATTGAGGGGGGAAGGGGCATAGATCATTATAGGTAATAGATACAAGTTTAAAGGAGGATATACATATATATATATGTATGTATATGTAGTATACTGTGTATATATATATATATATAAATATATATACACACACAAGCACATTCATGTAGCCTTGTCTTGTTACCATTTAAAATAAAATAATTATACCTTGCTTTTGATACAGCACCTTATCCCGTCATCAGGACCACCTCAAAGCGCTTCACGGGATGTACTGTAAAGTGGAGTGTAGGGTCCGTTGATATAGAAATTTTCCGATTTAGATATATCGATGGGCTCATATCGAGATATACCGAAATATCGATATTTTCGGGGTTTTCGTACTGCGCATGCACATTCGGGGCCTATCTCCTCAGGAGGTAAATATCTTTCTCTCTGTGTGTCTCTCACACTCACTCTCTCCATCTCTGTGTTTTTCTGTCTGTGTCTCTGTGTCTTTCTCCTCTCTCACATCCCCCCCATCTGTATCTATCTGTATATTATTACATCCACCCCACCTCTCCCCCCCCCCCCCCCCGCTGCCGTCCCTCTCTCCCCCACCCCTCCACCGCCGTCCCTCTGTCCCACCCCCCCCCCCCCCCCCAACCGCCGTCTCTCTCCCCCCCCACCCCTTGCTTACCTGTATATTGTATTTGAGGACTATGAATACAATATGGTGGCTTTCCACCTCGGTCTGTGCATTGTGTATAGAGATGAGCATTCTGGGTCTTGTAGTTCAGTGCGCGCGCATCCTGATTTTTTCGATATATCGACTTTTTCGATATATCGATATTTTTTAAATGCCTATATCGGCGTATCGATATGAAAATTATATCGGGTTTTAGCGATATATCGATATATCGCCGGACCCTAGTGGAGTGTGAGTGTGTCTTGTGGGCGAATTTATTCAGATACTATTGGCAAATCGAGCTATCCTGGTGGCTGACCTCGGTGGGGGCTGACGCTGGTGGTTAAGGTGTGAGTGAGACCCGGGAAGACCGAGGACAAATGACAGATGATTATTGAAGCACGTCAGGGGTGTTCCAAATCTGTTCAGACAGTTATTTTGCCTTCAGCACTGAACAGTATGCAGTTACATGGCGGCGGGTCTACTAATAGATTTAACCACTCCTTCAAGGACAGAGCTTGGCTGCCCTCCAATGTCTAACTATAGCACACTTGGCTATCGTGGCTACTACAGCTCATGCTATTGGGTGGCCTTACTTCAGCACTATGCAGTTACCATTACTATGGTAACCATTTAGGCTGTTATAATCATGTATCCACGGCACGCTGCCTCTTCCTTTAACTTGTATCCATTACCCATTCATTACATTGTCTTTCAGTGGGGAACGATAAGTGCGGGCAGGAGCCTGGGCTTCCCATGTTTTGATTTCTTACTTATTTTATATGTCGTTCTCACTGACAACGGGGATTTGCTCACACAAGGAGGGAAGGAAGGAAGGGCCAGTGTGATTGATACACAACGCAGCAACGAGGGCTGGAGGGTTACACAGGTACGACCCAAACACATGACTTTGCTCCTCGTCTCATTGTCCAGTTCATCTGTGAGAATCCAGGCTGGACCTGCCTGCTTGCCTGCACCAAAAGTTCTTCTGTTAGTTTGTTAACCAATTCCAACTTTAGCTGAGGAGGCAGGCAAACCCTCTATTTTTTCAGTTGAATGTCCCTTCAGTATGGTAATAATCCATTAAAAAAAAATTGGGTCACTCGATCCGCCACTGTTTGTAGTACGCTGCTGTGCTCAATTGTCTGCTGCCTTCACCCCCGTCTAAAATATACGTTCTATTTCATTTTGCAGTATATTCTGTGAAGCGCTTTGAGGCGTCTCAAAGACTTGATAAGGCACTATATCAAATGCAAGGATTATTATTATGAATTATTAGAGCTAACCAAGATCTTCTATTGATAATCTGTGGGGCATGGTGTCCCAGGTAACCAACCCCCAGGTAACATCAGTCATTCACTTTATAGCTGTGTGCGGGGCACTGCTGTGCTCAAATTCACTACCACATTTGCCTACACAAATACACAGTCGTTGGCTGCACTTTACACTGGATTCTGCGAAGCACTTTAAAACATCCTCCTAAATTAAATACAAGGATTATTATTATATTAGTATTATCAGTACTATAATTATTATTATTATTATCATAAGGGGCAATTAGATTTCCGAGGCTTAAAAATTCTAATGATTTTAGCTTTTTAAGAGCTGTGCAAAACCAGCTTCTGAATCAAGACTGAACTTGAGAATTTTCCCGGAATTCTCCACAATCGCAAACACTTTACAATATATTCTGTGAAGTGCCTTGAGATATCTCAACAACGTGATAAGGTGTTAATATCAAATGCAGGGATTATGATTATTAACACAAAGTTTTCTTACATGTTAAGACTGTGTAATTTCAGGCCTCTGCAGATATCTGAACAAGCTGGTGTTCTTTAGTTTAAACCGTAGTAAAAATGGCATCTATCCCAGTATTACTAAGCAACAATAGTTGTTTCATAAAAGATTACTAAGTTAAACGTACAATTAATCACAAGTAGGGAGTAAAATCAATGCCTCTCCTCTCAATGTAGTGTTTGGCCTTCCGAACAACATTGAAATTAGAATTACACATGAAATTAGAATGTACATATGTACCTTTATATGCATCGTGTGTGTGTGTGTATATATGTATTCCCCAAGTCTCCTTCACATTCCAACCCTACCCTTCCATCCCTCCCCACCTTCAAACTTATCTCCCCCTCTTCTCTCACCACTGCTTTTACTTTGATCCACAGATGCATGCTTCACCTCATCAATCCAAACTCAACAAACCTAGGCATCTTGTTCGACCCTAACTGCCCTTTCTCCCTTCACATCCATGCCATGACCGGCTCTGCCTTCCCCCACCTCTGCAACATCACCCAACTCCACCACTGCCTCACCCCTCAGGCCGCTGAAACCCTCAAACATGCCTCGACTACTCCAATGCCCTGCTGGTCGGCCTTCCCAACTCTTCCCTCCAAAACCTGCAGATCATCCAGAACTCTGCAGCTCGTGTCCTGTCACACACCAAACTCCGTGACCCCATCACACTCGCCCTGCACTACTGGATCCTCATCCCTCAGATGAGTGAGTTCAAAATTCTTATTTTCAACTTCAAGGCGTTCCATGGCCTTGTCCCCTCCTGTCTATCCGACCTGTTAACCCCTTATCAACCTGTCCGCTCCCTCCACTCATCAGGCTCCAGCCTGCTCCATGACCATGCCCCACCATCGGCAGTCAGGTCTTCAGCCTCTCTGCCCCCATCCTCTGGAACTGCATCCCACATTCCCTTCTCCTCACTCCCTCCCTTGCCTCCTTCAAGCCACGCCTCAAGACCCTCCTCATCGACCTTGCCTTCGGCCGCCCTCCTACCATCGCTGCCTTTCATCCTCCCTGATGCCGCTACTCCATCCCTCCTGATCCTTCAACGACATCCTCCCAGCAAAAGATGCTTTACAAATGTAATTTTGTCTTGCATTAGACTCGGATCAGATAGGAACTCCGAATAAATAAAGAAAAAATTCAGAGGATAGCATAGGTCCTATCTTGTATCCTTTCCACATCAAAGGATGAAAACAGAACATGTTCTTTCGTTGTCCATTTAACCTTTCTCTTCCCTCCCCCCAAAATGAACACTATTTTTACCCAGCAATTTGAGTTCTTTAATTAAATTCATATAGAACCCATTAGCTGAGTGATATTAATACTGTACACTTTACACAATGCATTTTTATAAGCAACTACCCATATACTGTATTCACATCTTCATCCTTTGATCCGAATGTGTTTCGGAGTAGGGCACTTTATTTGTCTCTCAATGGGTGATATGTTACTGAATCCCAAAGCTGATTTGTGTACTCCAGTGAGCATGTTCCAATTATTTCGTTGACACTTTAGGATTTGAAGGTTTTCGCACAGTCACATTGAATGCTTTGTGAAATATTGCAAATGCTGTAAATTTCACTCCATTGTGTACCTTTGCGTCCCTTTTCCATTTCCATTTACAGGGAAGATTTTTTTTCATCCATTCCCCCTCTTCCACGCTACCCACTCTCCCCCGCCACCCCTCCCCCCACCTACCCCTAATCCATCTCCCTTGTCAACGAGGTTAAATTTGAACCTATATTGATAGAAGGTACTTGGAAGTCCTTGGAAATCTTTTCGAGACAAGCACATCTTAGTATGAAATGAATTGCAACCCAACCTCCTGTCCACAGCTCGGCCACACATCTCTACCCATTGAGGATGGGTCCCATCAACAGGAAATGCAGAGTTTCATAGGCAGCTTTTCTTATCTCTCTTCATACCAATCAAAGTAGATACGAAGCCCTGGATATATTAGAATGTGTTCAGTCAACATGACTCGTGGTAATATCTTCCAATAGCTGTAAGGCTGCTCAATATTATGGAAAATCGTTAAATTCTGACTTGGGTTGGAACCCTTGAAAGTACAATAGTTCTTTTGAAGAACTACGGAGAACTAACTTTCGATTTCAGACTGAAATGTGAGGATTTTTTCATAATTAATAACAATAAAAACAGTCATCCTGGTAATTGATGTAACACATTGTTGTGACGTCTCAAAACTCTTCACAGAATATACCGTAAAGTGAATTGACTGTACATTTTGTGGTCGAAACTCGGCCGACAATTGCGCTCAGCAGAATTCGGTGCTGTGTTAAATTTTAAGAGAACATAGAATTTCTTCTTGCAGCCTGTTCGTGCATGTAACCTTCTGGAGACGGTAACAAGATCAGTTTAGGAACAGGGACCCTGGTTAACTGGCCAAGCTTTTCCCTGGGGTGCTAAAGGCCAACTGCGGTGTCCCAACTGCTGTCCTGCTGAGATCAGCGAACTCGGAACAGGACATGAATTAAACCTGTTCTTGTCCATTTGGCGTGACGACACACTGGATGGCACATTTAACACCGAGCTATCAGAGAGGCTCTTTGTGTGCTTCTACATAGAATCAGGGTGTTTTTTGTGTCGCTGCGTACTGTCAGTGAATCTATCTTTCTGTGTGTATTCTGCATCTCTATTGCTGTTCCTTTGTGTATTTCAACAGAAGTTCAGTGAGTGGTGAACTCCACGGCAGGTTGTGTAACTGCTGCATCTGCTGGACTTTGTCTTGCTGTGTCAGTCCCTTTCACATCCCACACCAACACACTGGGCACAAGCCAGAGCGTTGAGCAAATCCATTTCAATGAAATAAAACACAGAGATTCTGAAAACTGCATCTAAAGAGGCTTGATGTTAATAATAATAATAATCCTCTCATTTGATATAGCCCCCATCCATCGCGTCATTGAGACGCCTCAAAGCGCTTCACAGAACATATCGTAGAGTGGATTGACTGTGTATTTTGTGGGCGAAACCCAGTAATGTCCCGCACACAGTCAGTTGTTTGTTACAAAAACAGAGAGAGCTGGGAACACTCTACAGGTCAGGCAGCATCTATGGAGAAAGGAAAGTGAGTCAACGTTTCGGGTCCACGAGCCTTCGTCAGTTGTTTGTTGATTAGCGATCCATTCCTACTTACTGAGAGGTAAACAGAGGCATGTGGAGTAAGGGAATTAGTCTAAAGTTTTGCCCCGCCCGGGACTGAAACACGGCCTCCTCTGGCTTATAGGCTAAGACTAGGTAGAATTTGGGGTCTCTTGAGAGGTTACTGGGTAAAGCCACAACATTTCACCAAGCTTATAAGCAACGCCAATATTGATGAGAATATTCATACTAACTTGTTGCATATTGAATATAAACACTTGTACCTCTGAGTTGCATCTCTCGGTAGACAAGTTAACCCTTTCTACTCCACCTAAAACATGATTTCCTCTCTGGACTCCATTCTCATCTCAAAAAAAACCCTTAGGATATTTGATAAGATAGAAGGAGGTTAGGATACTAACAGTTAGCTGTTAACGTTTTCAGTCTGGTAAGATACTGTATATCTTACATCCTGTTATTTACATCAACAATAACCCATATAGTACAGGACCTTAAATCAATAAATATTCCTTTCCTTTAGGATGAATGTCTCAAGGTGAAGAGTGCCAGTTTTGAGGCTGGTGTGTAGCACAGTGTAGCGTGAAGTGCAGTGCATTTATTATTTGTGTGAAAAACGTAAACTGATAAAAATACAAGGGATCAGAGTTGGTTGTCTTACATTATCACGTAGTAGCCTTTGAAATAGCCTCTTCGGAAGACACAGATTTGATCACAACTTCTAACAACTTTTAGGAGAGAAGTAAATTAACTGGGGAGGCGGGCGGGGAGGGTGGGGGCGGGACAGGTTTGCAGGGCTATGGGGAGAGCGCGGGGGAGTGGGATTGATTTGGAGCCGGCACAGACACGATGGGCCGAACAGCCTCCTCCTGCGCTGTATAATTCTATGATTCTATGTTGAGATGTCGAATTCAAAATGTATGATTCATGCGGTGACGTGGCCTGTGTCCAACCAATGACTCAGTCGACTGATGAAGCATTTGTCCTCTTGTATAAGGAGATGGAGAGAGGCAACGGACTCTTCATAGCAGAGGTAACAGCTGACGCAATCAGCGAGAGATACAGAGAAGATACTAATGCATCATAAAAGCCCATTATTTCTGATGAGTGACATGAAGGGACACATCACTCTACTGAGGAACCCTAAGACCCTTCCTCCCACTGCCCTAGCAATGAATAGAAACTGCACCAAGGACTTGGGACAAAACGCATGCTCCGCTCCACAATCACTCAACATCTTTACGACATACTTGCAGTGTACAAGCATTAGGGTAGCTTGCCAAACAGGTTGGTTCTACAGTCCATCTCCTGACTAATAACCATCATAACAAAATCCACAGTAAATCCACTTGACAGCATATCCTGTGAAGCGCTTTGAGATATCCCACCGACATGATAAGGAGCCACATCAAATGCTAGGATTAGTATTATTATCATCATTGTGTCACCTTCCCTCATGTAATTCAAGAAGGTTTCAGTAAGAGTTCCTGGAGTCCTCTGATGGCCAGTGTAGTAAGTGTGACACTGGTTCGAGACTGACCCTAAGGATTGAATTGGATACTCCAGAACATCAGTCTCAACTTTCACACGCGCAGACTGCGAACAGCTCAGACTTAAACATAATGATAATAATCCTTGCATTTGATATAGCGCTTTTCACATCTTATCGACGTCTCAAAGCGCTTCACAGAATATACTGTAAAGTGAATTGACTGTATATTTGTGGACGAAACACGGCAGCCAATTGCGCACAGCAGTGTCCCCACAAACAGTCATGGATTGAAATGATCAATTTTACTACTGCGTTTTTTTTTGAACGGATTATTATTAGTTGTGTGGAGTAAGGAAACTTGCCCAAGGTTTCGCCCTGACCTGCCTGAATTTGAACACAGGTCTCACGTTTGTAAGGCGAGCGCTGTAACCACTGAGCTACAGGAGCTCCACAAACGTGACGGAGAAGTAAGTCAAGTGAAGACAAAGCGATTCAGCGACACAAACGGTGGGTTTTGAAAGGCTGCATATTGCACGAGCGACAAGAGACCGAGGGAAGGACGGAGTTCAGCACCGCTCAAGGCCCGGGAAAGGCCAGGTTAGATCAGGAGACAGAGAAATACTGTTTGATTTGAAGCTGCTTGCGTGGATCCCTGTGAAATTTGAGGCTCCCTCTTCCTGAAACATACAGTATGACACTGGTTCCGCACACCCTGTTTCTATATTTATTAGCTGCAGAACCAAGTGGCAATGAATGACGAAAGCCCAGCACGTAAGTTTTGGACCAAGCTGTTTAATTTGACAATTGCACATAACATTCTTCTGAACAGCTGAATGAATGCCAGGATTAAATTAAACTACATGCACATGGAAAATACCTCTCTAACTGCAGCACGCATCATGTGTGGTTAATGCGATTCAGTCAATATGCCCCTCACCTCTGCAACCTAACTGCTACTGTTGGGAGTCCTGCAGCGCAGTGGTCGTCACGCTCGCCGCGCAAGCAAGCAAGTGGATCCAGGTTCAGTTCCCAGCCAGAGTGAAACCTTACGCAAGTCTCCTCACTCCACACGTCTCTGTTTACCCAGCAGTAAGTAGGAACCTGGTTATTATTCAATTGGCAGATTCTTTTCTGGCAGATAATCATCCCTTTAAAAAAAACTTTCCACATTCAACCCATGCATGTTTGTTTGTGCACGGGACATTGTTGTGCGCAATTGGTTATTGAATAATAATTATTATTCTCGTCCCCTGCCTTACTCTCTCTCTCTCTCTCTGTTTGCTTTTACATCCCTGTCATGGGAACCTCCCTCTCCCCCTTCTACCTTGCTTGGCGCCTGGCTCCATTATTGTGAAACGCTCTGAGTTGATGTAATAATAATACTTGCATTTGATGTACATGCCTTACCACGTCTTCGAGACGTCACAAAGCATTTCACAGAAAATACTTTAAAGTGAATTGACTGTATATTTTGTGGGCAAAATCCAATGTGAAGTGTGCTTTTTAAATGCAAGTTGTTGTTGTTGCAATAATAATAATAATAATCCTTGCATTTGTCATAATGCCTTATCACATCATCGAGACGTCTCAAAACTGTCCACAGAATTTATTGTAAATTGAATTGACTGTACGTTTTGTGGGAGAAACGCGGCAGCCAACTCGCACAGCAATAGTTACCAAAAAACCACAATTATATACCACAATTATAAAAATTGGTCATTTCAATCCACGACTGTTTGTGGGACACTGCTGTGCGCAATTGGCTGCTGCGTTTCGCCCACAAATATACAGTCAATTCACTTTACAACATATTCTGTGAAGCGCTTTGAGACGTCTAGAAGACGTGTAAAGCGCTATATCGAATGCAAGGATTATTATTATTATTCTCATTATTATTAGCTCTGACGTATTGAAGAATCTATTCTGTGCAATAACTTTAATCTGCTTTCCCAACCGCTCTTCGAATGATCCCATGACACACCCTCTGTCCTCTGACTGGAAGGACAGGGTCACAAACTGCTCTGATGCCTCCACACATTGTGAAACAAGACTGAAGAAGTTGTGTAAGATTGATCAGTGTGAGCCACTCTGTGGCCTTCCCTGCCTCCCAGTACCACTTTTGTGTCAGGTATTGTTGTTTGTTAACGTGCGTTTGGTGCCTCTGACTTTCCTTATCATGTCCAGGCACACCATATAGAGTGCCGGCATGCCTGTGTGTGACTCAACTCCACTGTTGACATTACATTTGAATATTCAATGCGTGATTAAGATTACTTGTGGACTGATTTTGCATCCACTCCCAATACAGGAATATAACAATAATAATAATAATCTTTCATTTGACATGGCGCTTTTCACGTCTTCTAATCTAGACGTCTCAAAGCGCTTCACAGAATATACTGTAAAGTGAATTGACTGTATATTTGTGAGTGAACCGTGGCAGCCAATTGCGCACAGCAGTGTCCCACACACAGTTGTGGATTGAAGTGACCAATTTAAAAGTTATTATTGTTTTTTTTTGGATGCGTGTGGATTAAGAGGCGTGTGGATTAAGGAAACTCGCCTGACCTGCCTGGCCATACAGTCACTTTACGGTGTGTCCTGTAAAGTGCCCCGAGACATCCCAAAGATGTGACGAGGCTCCATATCAAATGCAAGGATTATCACCATGAGACACAGAGAAACACAGAAAGCCTATTTGATGCGACACCTTTCACATTTGGGAGGATGCGTTAAAGCACTTCACAGGATGACTTGTAAAGTGTAGTGACTGTATTTTGTAAGCGAACGCAGCAGCCAATTTGCACACAGCAATGGCCCACAAACTCCCAGGAAGGGAAGGAATGATTTTTTTCAGGGGGATTGTTGGCCAGGACACCTGGAGAAATTCTGTGTCTCCTTTCAAATGGTGCCATGAGATTTTAACATCCACCTGAGCAGGCAGATAGGACCTCAGTTTAATTTTTCATAGAGTGACCTGACTATAAATAAATAAATATATCTGTGTATTTAAAAATAATTTATTTTTGATGAGAAAATCTCAGTCCAGCTGTATTATATCATTTAGTTAGCGTACACAAAATGTTCTCCCCTGAAGGCTGCAGCTCAGAGCTGTAGGCTTTACGTGGATCACCAATAGTCCAGGACCTTGCTCAAATGGCTAGATTACATCTTCGAAGTACAGTTAGCAGAGTAGCTCAGTGATTAGAGCACCTGCCTTACAAGTGTGAGACACATGTTCGAATCCAGGCAGATCAGGGCGAAACCTTGGGCAAGTTTCCTTACACCACACATGCACTCGCCTAATAATAATCTGCCCCAAAACAAAACCACAATAATAAAATTGGTCATTTCAATCCATGACAGTTTGTCGGACCCTGCTGTGTGCAATTGCCTGCCGCGTTCCACCCACTAATATACAGTCAGTTCACTTTTCCTTGAGACGTCGATAAGATGTGAAAAGCGCTATACCAAATGCAAGGCTTATTACTATTATTATTATTATTATTTGATGGCAGCCTGATGCCGGGATGGTGGGACGGGTGTTCTGGAGGAATGAAATCAGTTTGGCCAAAGGGTCTTCTTCTGTCGAACCGAACCTATGATCTTGTGAGGAGCCGCCATATCCAAACCTGATCCTCTCCGCATGTGACGTGTCAAACACATGCTTTTCCAGTAGGAGGTCACCAGCAGAATCCTGGGCCACTATTCTATAATAATAATAATCCTTGCATTTGATATAGCGCTTTCCACATTTTATCAACGTCCCAAAGCGCTTCACAGAATATAGTGTAAAGTGAATTGACTGTATATATTTGTGGGCGAATCGCGGCAGCCAATTGCGCACAGCAGTGGATTGAAATGACCAATTTTATTATTGTGATTTTTTTGGAGGGATTATTATTAGGCGTGTGGAGTAAGGAAACTTGCCCAAGGTTTTGCCCTGACCTGCCTGGATTCGAACACAGGTCTCCCCAGCTTGGTCTCCCCAGCTTGCAAGACAAGTGCTCTAACCACTGAGCCACAGGAGCTCCACATTCTCTGTCTGTCTGTGGTTAATCACAGGCTATTATTCGTCCGTGCTCTGGCTGAGGTTGGCTGATCGAGCGCAGGCCTGGAATCGAACCTGGGACCTTCCTGTCCCAATGATTTTTGGGCTCTTCCCCGACCCAGGTTTGTCGAGACTTATCGCAGGCTTCCTTCCTCCTTGCCGACTCTGCGAGATCAAGGAATTCAACAAGTCGGGGGAATCAATGCCGGGACTCTCCTGGTCCAGTTCAATTTCCCCCCAATGCAGTAACTCTGTGTGTAAAACTCCCTCTGTACCTGGTGTGTCGACCAACCGCGTTTCTGAAGCCGACAGTAAGTGCAGACAATCACCGATGTGGTTTGCCTCGTTCACCGCTCATGTCGAAACTGACATCGAAACGGTGAGCTGGATTCCAGAGTCAAACGTCATCTCAAACATAGTTTAGCAAGTGTTTCCCCGAGTCGGCTATTCTTGGAAGTGGAGGCGTATCTGGTGCGCTTTTTTAAAAAAACAATGCCCCATTCTTTGGGGTTTTTTTGGAAAAAGGAAATGATCTGCGCTATACATTTACATTGGAAATAATGACACCGGCCAAAGGCAGGGACGTGAAAAGGCACGGTCGATGGCACATATCTAACCACTTCCTCTGGATTATCTGTCCATCTGTAATAATAATAATAAAAATAATCCTTGCATTTGATACAGTTCCGTTTCATTTGGTTGAGACATCTCAAAGCGCTTCACAGAATGTATTGTAAAGTGCATTTTGACGGTGTATTTTGTGGGCGAAACACGGCATCCAAGGTCCCGCAGTAACCAAATTATTATTTAGTTAATTTTTGGGGAGGTACAGTATTATTAACCGGAGTGAAGAAACTTGCCTAAGGTTTCCCTCTGCCCAAAAATCAAGCCCTGATCCTCTCACTTGCAAGGCGAGCGAGCTAACCACTGCCCTTCAGGACTCTCTTTCGTGTTTCTTATGGTTTCTGTTAATTAAGAGCCGATCAGCTGCCACATCATAGTTTTCAGGCAAAATTCTCTGCTCCTGATCAGCGAGCTGTTTTTCGAGAGGTTGTATTATGGGGAACTGAAAAGCAAACAGTTGATTTATGATGCAACCAGTTCCAAACTATAAAACCACTGTGCTAGTGGAGCTAGGCTTCCCCATGTGGATTTAGTGCAGTATAGCTCCCATGGTGATGGGTTTCCGCATGTGTCAGACACCCGGCTGACCAAAAAAAGTATAGCTGTGTGTGTGTGTGTGTGGGTGTGTCGCAATCCTGAAGAACTGTATCAAAGTTTCAATCGACCATTTGTTCCTAATCCAGAGACTACATACGTATTTTAAACACTATTTATTGGAAAACGACATTTTGCCGAGCTCATCTGTTCGCTAAACTTTCACGCTAAAATACTTGTATTTTTGTTCCTTTTTTTTAAGTAAAGAAAAATCTTTTAGGATTTTCATTTCTCCCGGAGGAACAGACTTAAGATGGGGAATCGAGTGCTCAAATTAACCCAGACATTTCAGTGGGCGAGTGTTGGTGGCTGTTCAAGTGTGCGTGTTGTGCGTGTGTTTGTGAGGGAGGGGTCACCTCACACCAATCATCTCACCACCCGAGCCCAATCCTTGACTCACCAGATGATGCACACGCACCTACGTTCCAGCAGGGGTCACTGCATTAGCAGTCACCAACCTTTTAGTTACATGTTTAAAACTCGGGTAACTTTCTTTCTCCAGAATGAGCAAATAAGCCTTCTTACATCGAAGTGACTCGATGTGCTCCACAGGCAGCCAACGGCTGGCCCAAAGCAGCAGATCTGGGGACCGACCTGTCTATCGAAAAGCCTCCAGCAAAATAAAACAGCCATGAATTTTTTTTAGTGTTAGACAAATAATAGTAATCCTTGCATTTGATTTAACGCTTTTCACGTCTTCTAGACATCTCAAAGCGCTTCACAGAATATATGTTAGGCAGGGAGCAGATGCGGTGAAGTTGGTTGGGATTTAGTCCAGTTGGATGGAGTGGGGAGTCGGGTGGGGGTGGGGCGGGTGGGTCTGAGAGTCGGGGGGAAGGAATAGGAACAGTATAAAAAGTTTCCTTTTTGGCTTTCATTTCATTCCTACGCTGCATTTCCTTTCGTGTCGTTTCCTATCAGGGATCTTCACCTTTTAAGATGACCCATGTGTGGGCTGGATTCTGTCTCTTTCTCTTGTTCTCCAGACTAAGTCGAGAGAGTGAGTCGCTCTCCCTCTCTCTCTCTCTCTCTCTCTCTTTTTAACTCTGGCGATGAAATAATTCTCTTTGTTTCTTCAAACGCAGCCAGTAGCGGAGGCTGTGATACGATTTTGAACACACAGCCTATTTCCTACAGCAGTGAACAGTCCACATTGAGGTTTTTTTTTAACACAGGGCTTTGTGCTTTATACTGAAGGCACACACACATAAACACACATAAACACACACACACACACATACACAACAGAGTACTTTTTGTTAGGCCTCTCCACAATATCTCACTCACTGGCCACTCTCTTGTGTCTGCAAGCGCGAGGTGGTGGTGGGGTGGGGTGGTGGCGGGGGGATGGGGGGAAGGGGGTTGCAAGTCAAGACAAAAGCAGCAGTGAGCGTAGATGGAAAGAAAGTGTGTGATGCCGTGCAGTCACTGGCTTGCAGTTCACCTGCTCTTACCTCGACTATATTTTCCACCCAGCAGCAGCAGATGAATCCTAAGCGTTGTATTTGCGAAGTCCAGAGCCGTGCTATTTATTTACCTTTCGGTTGGCTCACAGATATATACATATACATATATATACACAGGATATATAAAGAAAAGGCACACATAATGCATTTTGTTTTAAATATGACAATGTGCCCAAATGTAGATGGGGGAAATGCCCCTGTTTCGAGCTATTCAGACGCCACTATGATTTAACCAATGGAACAATTCGGAAGATATAATTCTATAAATATTGATCATTCACTTCATGATTGTTTGTGGGACCCTGCTGTGCCCAAATTATCTGCCGCGGTTGCCCTCAAAACGTCCTGTCACGGGACTGTAGACTTTAATAATAATAATCCTTGCATTTGATATGGTGCTTTTCACATTATCAAAGTGCTTCACAGAATATACGGTAAACAGTCGTGGATTGAAATGACCAATTTTTATCATTGTGTTGGTTTGGATGGATTATTATTAGGCATATGGAGTAAGGAAACTTTAATGTCAATATTACTATTATTTTTATATCTTGGGAAGCACCAATGTGAAAGGCGCTAGACTGACTGTGAGAATATGGATTTATTATTGATTATTATTATTGTGTTTCAGTTCATCTACTGGTTCAATCACCAGGAGTGCGCTACGCAGACCTGAAAGGCCCTACTTTTGATCCCTATTTTGCTGTGATTCACCCTGAAACTCTGCCGTTGATGAAACAGCATCCAGCGTGGGTTAAAGCCTTCAAGATGGGAGCATCAAAAAACTCAGGGATTCTCTCCTTTCTGACTGGCCTGCCTACAAAAATATACAGTGAACCCACTTTACAGTAAACCCTATGAAATGCGTTGAGATGTCTAGAAGGATCTTTATCAAATGCGAGGATTATTGTAAATAATAATTTGATATGGCGCTTTTCACGACTTCTAGACGTCTCAAAGCACTTCACAGAATATACTGTAAAGTAAATTAACTGTACATTTGTGGGTGAAATGCGGCAGCCAATTGCGCACAGCAGTGTCCCACAAACAGCCGTGGATCGAAATGACCCAATTTGTTTTTGAGGGATTATTATTAGGCGTCTGGAGCAATGAAGCTTGCTCAAGGTTTTGCCCTGACATGCCTGGATTCAAACACAGGTCGTATGCTTGTAAGGTGAGTGCTCTAACCACTGAGCTACAGGACTCTGCACAACGTAGTTATATGTTTCATGGATATGTGCGGGTAATTCGCCTTCAAACACATAGTCACTCCACTTCACAGTAAATCCCGTGAAGCACTTTGAGACTCCTTGCAACATGCAAGGAGATTTACCAAACGCGAGGATTATTATTATTGCTCAACTAACAGGTTAATTTCAGGTTTACCAAACAGATATCAACACTAAAAATAATCGCACTCAAACATTCACACGCAAGCATTCATACTCAAACATTCACACAAAGATATTCACACATAAATATTCGCACATGTACAATATACTATAATAACACCTTGCACTTATGCAGCATCTTTCACATAGAATAACATCTTAAAGCAATCTGCAGATGCACAATGGAAGCCCAAGCAAGGTGGAATATTGGAGGGGGGTGGGGGGGCTGCCCAAAGGCATGGTCAGTAAACTATCTATTCAGAGGGCATCTGAGGGAGTGAGGGAGTGAGGGAGTGAGGGAGGGAGGGAGGGAGGGAGGGAGGGAGGGAGGGAGGGAGGGAGGGAGGGAGGGAGGGAGGGAGGGAGGGAGGGAGGGAGGGAGGGAGGGAGGGAGGGAGGGAGGGAGGGAGGGAGGGAGGGTGAATTCCAAAGAGTGTCGGTATAGTGATGAGTGGACTGGATATCAGGAAAAATTTTAGAGTACCCCTGTGATTATATCGTACAACAGCAAGAACAACAAAATTACATTTATAGAGTGCCTTTCACATCGCAAGGACGTCGCAAGGCGCTGGTTAGAATACTCGCCTCGCAAGCAAGAGGATCCGAGGTTCGATTCCTAGGCAAAGAGAAACCTTAGGCATCTTTCGTTAATCCACATGCCTCTGTTTATCTAGCAGTAAGTAGGAACCCGGGTAATAATCGCTCCGCAAAAGCAATTAAGACTTGATCCCTTAATCCACGACAGTTTGTGGGACACTGCTGTGCACAATTGGCTGCTGCGTTTCGCCACAAAATACACAGTGAATTCAATTTACAGTATATTCTGTGAAGGTGTTGTGAGACGTCTCAGTGATATGGTGTTAACTCAAATGCGAGGATTATTATAATGATTATTATTATGATGATCAGCTCCCAGCCTAAGTCAGTGGTTCCGTTCAAGCCCCAACAATTTTTTTTAAAAGGTGCGGACGCATTAAGCCTTTTGATGGGCCCCATCTCCCACGAATTGACACCCATATTTTCCAAGCACTATCCCTTGTGCTTTCAGGGAGCCAGTCCGACAGTGGGTTACAGTGAATGAAAGTGAACCTGAACCCCAGTGTGCTCGGACACCTCTTTGGGGGCAGTAACAGCAGGAGTTTTTAATGCACTTTATTGTGGTTCCTCATCGATCTGCCTTCTGCAGTTCGGGCTTCTCTTTGATCTTGGCAAAATCGCCTTTTCTCAAAGCAATGGCAGCGTATTTTCAGTTCAATCGATGGTGAGGTACATTTTCAGGAGGCTTCGGGCACCCAGGGAGCGAGGACGTGAGGCAGAGAGATTTCCAGAGTTGCCGTATAAGGCTTGTCAGATCTCCTTATGTCGGTCTAGGCTGACATTCCAGTGCAGTGCTGGGGGTTGCTCTACATCGTGGGGAGGTGCCGTCCTTAAAGTGATGCGGAATTGAATCAGTCTGTTAAAGATCTGACAGCCAGGGTGCCAGATCTTTGGTGTGTGGAGGGTGGGGTGGGGGGAGCGATAAGGACATGACCATCAAATAAACAGGAGACAACAGTCACTTGGAGGTTTCTCGATACAGCAGACGGTCGAAGTGGAGATGGAAATGCCATACGTGAAATGTTTTCAAGTGACAGAGTGCCATCACAATGCAAGTTCTTTCTTTTTAACAGGAGGGGTATTCCATAAGCAGTGAAATAGATTCCCTGACTCTTGTAAGAGCAAAACCTTAGGCAGGTTTCCTTACTCCACATGCCTCCGTTCAACTAGCAGTAAGTAGGGAGTAGGTTCGGTTGTTCGTCGATCGGTGGATCGCTTTCCGGGGGGTTGTAATCCCTCAAACAATAACTAAATAAATAAAAAATTTGGTCCCTCAATCCACGACTGTTTGTGGGACACGGCTGTGTGCAATTGGCTGCCATGTTTCATCCACAAAACACACTTTTGTTCACTAATTGACTTTCCCAGTATTTTCTTGTGAATCACTTTAGAGACGTTCCATTGACCTGAAAAGGCTCTGGATCTTCAGAGCATAGTACGTGAGTGTTGAAACGTAATAATTATTAATTGAAGATAAGGCAGGACAAGGCCCAATTTTAATGCTGAGCTTTTCGACAGGAGGAGTGATTTGGAGGACAAGCTCAGACTAGCATTATGAGGGAACTGGATTAATCATTGTTAGAGATACTCACTATCCCTCCCTCCCTCCCTCACCATCTTGTCATTCAGCTGTGTCAGTGTGCAGCAGATCAGCGCCCTCCCCCCACTCCCTTTCTCTCTCTCTCTCTCTCTCTCTCATACATACACACAACACACACAGTGACTCCTTCAATCCACTTCCCCTCCTCCACCAGGCATGCCTTCCTCTCTGCTTGAAAAGAACATTATATTGGAATCAGCTGAAATAGATACAGGAGTTGATTAAAGGGACCTGCAGCCCACACCATTTGATCCAATGGTTATCAGTACTGCTTATTATTCTCAGCCCAGGTGTTGGGGGGGTGGGGGAGGACTGGTGAGAAGAGGGGTTGATGGTGAATGACCTTGATTCCCTCTCCAGTTGGGTATGACCATCTGTGGGTGGCTCACCACCATACGTTCCTCTTGAGGTCTCAATGCCTCTATCTGTGGCTGAGCTGTTGGTTCCTATTTCATAGAATCATAGAATTTTACGGCACAAAAGGAGGCCATTCGGCCCATCGTCTGTGCCGGCTCTTTGAAAAGAGCAACTCAATCCCACTGCCCAGCTCTCTCCCCATAACCTTAACAGACATGCTCTTCCTAAATAAAGATCTAGTTCCCTTTTAAAAGCTGTTATGGAATCTGCCTCCAGCACCTTTTCAGGCAATGCATTCCAGATTCGAACAACCCGCTGAGTGAAAAAATTTCTCCTCAGCTCCCGTCTGCTTCGTTTTGAAACTATTTTAAATCTGTGACCACGAGTCACTGATTGCCCACCAGTGGAAACAGTCTTTCCCTATTCACCCTGTCGAAACCTCTCATAATCTTATAAACCTCTATCAGGTCTCCTCTCATTCTTCTTTGTTCTAGAGAGAATAAGCCTAGCCTATCTAGCCTTTCCTTGTAGCTGAAGTCCCTCATTCCTGGTACCATCCTAGTAAGTCTCCTCTGCACCCTTTCCAATGCCTTAATATCCTCCCTAAAGTGTGGTGACCAGAATTGTACACAGTACTCCAGCTGAGGCCTAACCAAAATCTTATAGAGGTTAATCAGCACTTCCTGCCTTTCTATTCTATACCTCTATTTATAAAGCCTAGTATCCCATATGCCTTTTTAACGGCTTTATCTACCTGTCCTGCCACTTTCAGAGAGTCACTAACACAAATCCCCAGATCCCTCTGTTCCTTTAAAATTGTACTATCTAGCCTATATTGCCTCCCCTCATTTTTTCTCCCAAAGTGTATCATATCACCTCACACTTCTCTGTATTAAACTTCATCTGCCATGTGTCTGCCCAGTGCCCACTTTACCAATTTATCTATATCCTCTTGCAGATGGCTACTATCCTCCTCACTATTTACTATTCTCCCTAATTTAGTATCATCTGCAAATTTGGAAACCGTACTCCCTAAACCCAAATCCAAATCATTAATGTTTATTTGCCCCCAAACCTCTGGAGGGCGCGGGTCCGAGGGATTTCCATAGAGTGGGGGCAAAGTGGCTGAAAGTTTGTCGGGCACAAGAATGGGAGAGAGAGTGTGAGCGAGTGGAGTGCGGGGGGGGATGTTGTTGGCCTGCAGAGGATCACAGAGGTGAGGGTGAGTGGATGAAGGTTAGAAACGAGGGTTGTGACGACAATTTTCGAGTGAATAGGGAGCCTAGCGTTATATAAAACATGTAATACGTAATGAGAGATTGTAAAGACGCTGCATAAAATGTAATTTTACTGTGTTGTTTACCCCCCCCACAAAAAACAAACAAGGTTTCAGAATTTGTTTTAAAAACAGCGCTGTCCAGGGATAATAATAATCATAGTACAGTTACTAATAATAATCCTTGCAATTGAGATAGCACTGTATAATGTCATTGGGAGGTCTCAGTGCCTTGGGATGTCCTCCTGAATGTCATTTTGTTGTTGTTGTTGTCGTCGTCTCAAAGTGATAGTGTAAAGTGGATTGTATTGTGTATTTGTGGGCGAAACGCAACAGCCAATTGAGCGCAGCAGTGTCCCCACAAACGGTCATGGATTGAATGACCACATTGTTTGTGTGGGGGGATTATTACCTCCGGAAAACGATCCACAAATCGGTGAGCAACCGGGAAATAATGTGTGCAAACGTTTGATTTTCCCCTGGAAAATGCCTCCCGATGTATCGCTTCAAAACATACTGTCTCCTCTCGCCACCGCTTGTGGCTGGCATTCTGTCGTAGCTCCTCCGCTTTCATCCCCTCCTCAGAAAAAAAAGGGTCAAAGCAAACACTTTAAAGAAGTAAATGTCTACCAATTTACCCCTTCCCCCACATGCCTGTCCTATACAATAAAATCACTTCCCGTTTTGTACATCAGTATGGTGCACAGGCAGGAGGTCTGCCCCTGGCTGAACGCTTGCAGAGCTCTCTCTCTTTTGTGTTTCTCTTCCTTCCTTCCTTTCTCTCTCTCTCTCTCTCTGTTACTCCCTCGTTCTCTTTCAGCCTGTTCACAACAGTACGTCTCTCTGACTTGTCCACGTGAGCGGAATCATTTCCACATGGCTTCCCGTCGGCTGATGTTCCCTCAGCTCTGAACTCTGCCCCATTTACATTCCTCGGAGCTCAAACAACAAAGTACCATCCTGTGTTACTGCCCAACGATCATACAGTGTTTGGTAACATCTCCCTGCGAATCAACCCCGTCCTCCCACAAATATGGCTCTGTGTGGTATAGAACCCCACGCTCCTAAGCGCAACATTTTATACTGATCTCCCTTAGCTTATTGGTCTGAGCCCTCGCCTCGCAAGCAAGAGGACTTGGGTTTGATTCCCCATCGGGGAGGAACCTTAAGGCAACTTTCCTTACTCCGCACGCCTCTGTTTACCCAGCAGTAAGTGAGAACCCTGTTGTTGGTCGATTGGTGGACCGCTTTCAGGGGTACTCACTCACACCTTCGACCACTTAATTTGGTCACTCAATCCACGAATGAATCCCCCTCAATTGGCTGCCACATTTGTTTGCCCGCAAAATATCCGGACAATTCACTTTATACTATGTTCTGTGAAGTACTTTGAAGCGTCTCAATGATGAGACAAGGTGCTATAAAAAAAGCAAGGATTATTATAATAATAATATAATAATTCTTGCATTTGATGTAGCACTTTATCACGTCATTGAGACGTCTCAAAGCACTTCATGTGATTTACTGTAAGGCGCAGTGACTGTATTTGCAGGAGGAGACGCACGGCAATGTCTGACAAACACTCACAAACAGGCTCAAATGAAAGATTCATTTTATTTGGTGGATTGCTGGCCGGGACAATGTGAGAAACTACCTTCTTGTGGATTTGGGCCATTGAGCTGGGGATGCTCTGGTGAGAATTTAGTAACTCGGGCTTGTATTGTGCTGACATATAGCTCTCTATCCTTGTACAATAGATCTCTGAATGGCAGTTGTGCGGTATTGGGAGCCCACATTCAGCCACTCCAATTGCTGACAAAGTCCAGGTGTATTTTCTAATACATTTATATTGCTACTTATGGCAATAGTAATGGCAATAACAATATAGTAGTAACAATCTCAAGCCCACTCCTTCAAGGCAAATACACAAAGTTGTCTTGCCAGGGAAAGAAATGACTGTGTAACAATTCACATGGGTCTAAACGTGCTAGAGGGACGGGCAAAATAGTGACCAAAAATTTCTGAATATCGTTGTGTATCTGACCCCATTTTTTCCACCTTATAAATCGAAAATAGCAATCGTTGCATTCCCGTGTTCCTCTGGCGTGTTCCAGTGTAAACCGGTATTTGTTTTCGAGCCTGTTTTCCGCAGGTTCTTTCGGGAGTTATACGACGAGAAACATGGCTTCACACATTCAAGGCTAAAATCGAAGAAACGAGTCAAATTTCTGCACTCTATGGAAATAATAATAATAATCCTTGCATTTGATAAGAGCGCTTTTCACACCTTATCGACGTCTGAAAGTGCTTCACAGAATATACTGTAAAGTGAATTGACTGTATATTTGTGGGCGAAACGCGGCAGCCAATTGCGCACAGCAGCGTCCCACAAATAGCCGTCAATTGAAAAGACCAATTTTATTAAATGTAACAGACACAAGTTAGGATTCGTCCCCTCCTCCCCCTTCACTGGTTCATACCTAATAAATCTTCAAAGTAAGAGCCCGAGGGTTAGTTCAGCACAAAGCGCTCTCTCCCCCACTCTTTCCCCTCAAACAACTGTCTGTGCTTGTTAATCGCCTGGTATTTGAACCAACCGGTATCTAGGACCCAGAGGCTGTAGCTGAGGCTAAACTAGTCCCACAGACACTGCTCCTCTCTTTCTCTCTGTTTCTCTCTCTCTCTGACAAAACTTCGCTCTCAGCGATCCAGTCCAGCTGCAACAAGAAAACCGGAGTCATTCCACGGAGGAAGCAAAGCTAAAATACTTAGTCTAAAATAGTGTCGTTTGTTTTTTGTCTGTTGGTTTGTTTGTTGTCCAGCGCTGAGCCTTATTCCCGAGCTGTGAATCGGAATCTGGTTGTCAGTCGATCGGCGGATTGCTTTTCCGGGGATAATAACCCCTTCAAAAACAAATACTAATCTGGTCACTCAACTGTTTGTGGGACGCTGCTGTGCGCATATTGGCTGCCGCGTTTCTCTCACAAAATACAGTCAATTCACTTTACAGTACAGTATATAGATTCTGCGAAGCGCTTTGAGACGTCTCGATGACGCGATAAGGCGCTATATTAAATGCAAATAGTATTATTATTTATGGGACGTTCTCCCCACGTGAAAGGCACTCTAGCAATGTAACTTTGTTGCTATTTGTATTATTTTACAGAATAAAGGCTGGGGAAAGAGGAGAAGGCTCAATTTAAACGCACAGACCATGGTGCGATTCTGCCGAGTAAGTGATTGATTCCTGAGTGAAAAGCTGTGAGTTGAAATGCCATCCTCGCTGGCCAGTGTTTCTGGTTCATCCACGCCTGACCCTCCCTCGGCAGCAGCTCTCGTCACTGGCAAAACATTTGTGAATGAACCAGCCTGGGATGGAGTGCACAGAGTTAACCCTCCGTGCGCCGGCTCCCACAACCAATGCGCACAACGCTGAACACTCAGGGGAGGAGCAAACACAGAGATGGGATCGAGATGGTCGTTTATAGACAGGCTACAGAATAACGAGCGTTTGGATGTTGCTGGATAATAATAATAATAATTGTTGCATTTGATTATAGCGATTTTCACGTCTTCTAGATGTCCCAAAGCGCTTCACAGAATATACTGTGAAGCAAATTGACTGTATTTTTTTGTGGTCGGCCAATTGTGTCCCACAAACAGTCATAGATTGAAATGGCCAATTTATTATTGTTTTTTCTCTCTCCTTCCCTTCCATCTTTAAATCCCAAATCCTCAAACCTATCGGGTTTCGTCCACAAATTATGAATTCAGTTCACTTCACAGTATATTCCGTGACGCGCTTTCAGACGTGCTGTGTTGAATGCAAGGACTATTATTATTACCTCTTCAACTATGTTTGTGGTTATTTCCCTCGAGCCCTTCTTGTTTGTCCCCAGCACTGGGAAGCGCTGGAGCTGGTATCCTACGTAAAAGACACTGTATGAACGCACGTTATTGCAAAATGATCATTTCTGAAACACCCCGAAACCACATCCTGAAAGTCATAGAGGCAGTGCTCAGTGAGAAGCCACCCGACAAGAAGTGATTGCTCGATTAAAATACAAAATATACAATTGATCCACTTTGCAACATGTTCTATGAAGCTCTTTGAGACGTTTCAATGACGTGATAAGGCGCTCTATCAAACGCAAATCTCATCAATGATAATAATAATAATCGTTGCATTAGACATGACCCTTTTCACGTCTTCTAGACGACTCAAAGCTCTTCAAAATAATATTATTATAATAAAATCCGGGCGATTTATTGAACAGAAACAACATGTTAACATTCATCAATTTAATGTCTGGAGCTCCGGATTGAACTCTTATCGATAAAATCCTTGGTGTAATGGCTGTCGGATTATCGTTCCGTGCCATCTGTCAGTGCTAAATGTAAATGAGATATCAGGCTAGGGCACACTATTGTAGCAGAGCAGAGGGGGCTTTACTCTGAATCTACTGAACCACTGCTGCAGCACTGCTGACCTGACAGTGCTAGATAATAATAATCCTCTCATTTAATATAACGCCTCATCAAATTGTTGAGACGTCCTCGTGACGTGAAAGGTGCTCTGTAAATGAAATTTTGTTGTGGTTGTCTCAGAGAGCTTCACAGGATCTACTGCGAAGTGGATTGACTGTGCATTTTGTGGGCAAAACGTGAGAAACTCCCTTTTCTTTTCGAATAGAGTTGCAGGATTTTTGAAATCCACCAAATCAAGCAGTTGGAACCTCGGTTTAAAGTCTCATCCGAAGCACAGCACCTCCGACAACGCCACACACCCCTCTGTGACTGTGCTGGAGTGTCACTTTAGACTATTCCGAGTCCGGATGTGAGGCTTGAACCCACGAGCTTCTTAGACACACTGAGCTGCTGAAAGTATCCCATTTATATATAGTGGAATCCTATAGCTCAGTGGTTAGAGCACTCGCCTTACAAACGTGAGACCTGTGTTCGAATCCAGGCAGGTCAGGACGAAACCTTGGGCAAGTTTCTTTACTCTACATGACTAATAATAATAATCAGTCCAAAAAACCCCCATAATAATGAAAAAAAATTGGTCATTTCAATCCATGACTGTTTTGTGGGACACTGCTGTGTGCAATTGGCTGCCGCATTTCACCCACAAATATACAGTCAATTCACTTTACAGTATATTCTGTGAAGCGCTTTGAGACGCGTGAAAGGCGCTCTATAAATGTAATTTGTTGTTGTTGTTGTTGTATAGAAGACGTGAAAAGTGCTATAGCAAATGCTAGGATTATTATTATTATTTCCCAGAGCCTCGGGAACACATTTAAAGTAAGAAGGGAATAATATATAGACGAGTTCTCACCTGTGACAACAGGCTGCTGCTCATTGTCATAACTAACTTATAAAGTGCTTCCTCATAAACCTTCTCTCCATTCCACCGAATGTGACAGTGAGATATTACCGGGGGAACGTGGAATAGATGGTGTAAATGATGGAACGCGCCATAAACCTAGCTCCAGTCGCTTGTCACAGGGCTGTAAGATGCTCAACAGATCACAGGACATTGCTTACGCCCAGGGAGGTTTGAGTGGATTATCAGTGTTACCTATACCCCAGAGCGCAAGAGGAAGACATAGTGTATAAATGGAGAAGACAGAGGGATTGAGAAATTTACAGTATCGTTCAGCAGTAAATTCTTGGCTAGATTTAAAGCACACCTTCAACACTGTTGTAACGTGTACCAACGAAAACTGCAGCACAGTGATCTGCACTTCCATTCGAGGCAATAATAATAATAACCATAATAATCCTTGGATTTGATATAGCGCTTTTGCATCTTATCGGCGTCTCAAAGCGCTTCACAGAATATACTGTAAAGTGAATTGACTGTATATTTGTGGGCGAAATGTGGCAGCCAATTGCGCACAGCAGCGTCCCACAAACAGTCGTGGATTGAAAATGACCAATTTTTATTATTGTGGTTTTTTTTGGACAGATTATTATTAGGCGTGTGGAGCAAGGAAACTTGTCCAAGTTTTCGCCCTGATCTGCCTGGATTTTAACACAGGTCTCACACTTGTAGGCGAGTGCTCTAATCACTGAGCTACAGTTGCTCTATGTTAACTACATGTTAATGTTCTGAGTTACATAGAGCCACATACAGCACAGAGATAGACCATTCAACTTAAATAGTCCCTGCTGGTGTTTATACTTCACAGAAGTCCTCAACCCCTCCCTCACCTATAGCCTCCCATCACGCACCCCCACCACACCTCCCCAACCAATTCCTTTCGTCCTCATGTGTGCATCAAGTTGTCTTGTAAGTTATATATATTTGTGAAGATTAGCGTTTGCCTGTGCATGATGTTTCCACATTGCATTGAGCCAATACTCCCAACCTGCAATCAATCAATCAATCAAAATTGCATTTATATAGCGCCTTTCACGTCGGGAGGACATCCCAAAACGCTGAACAGTCAGGTAGGGACCAGAGCAGGAGGGGAGTGGTCGGGGTAGGGGGAAGGAGAGTAGGAAAATTGTATATTTGTGGGCGAAATGTGGCAGCCACATTGTGCACAACAGTGTCCCACAAACAGTCGCGGAGCTGAGTGAGAATACGCATTGTGGACATTTGGTGGCCATGTGCAACACTGCGGACTTCACTCAATGGCTCAACTCAGTTCCCCGAGAAACATTCATTTCCCATATAAAAGACCCTAAAGTGCCTCAGCTGTGAGCGAGAGAGAGGGGGAGAGAGAGAGAGTCAGGAATTTCATCTCATTTGCCAAAGTCCGTCATAAATCACCCGTGCCTGTTGCAGCCCTTGAAAGAGATCTGTGTTCAAATCTACGTGTGCTAATCCTCCACACTCTCATCTATAAATAAAGGATATTCAGTGGGTGACTGTGGAAGGCACGTTTATTCCAGGAGCGAGAGCAACATCTCAGCTCATGAATGGGATAAAATGTAATTACATGGTTACCCATCGAGCTTTCCAATAGCCTTCCGCCTTTTTTTGTTGAAAAAAAACACATGCAAGCAGAGATTGACTTATATATTTGTGCAGGGAAGGGGGTTCCCAGACCATCCTCTCACACTCCTCCCCCACACCAACCCCCACCCCCCACCCCCCACCCCCCCCATCACTTTGGGAGGACATCTCAAGGTTGTGGACTGTCAGGAATTTGGACCCAAGCTGAGGGTTGGGATCAGGTAGGAGTTGAAAGATGGTCAGGGGCAAGGTCGAAGAGGAGGGTATTGAAATGGGTCTTGAAGGAAGCAAGGGAGGGGTGAGGCAAAGGGACTGTCGGATGGTGTTTCAGAGGGTGGGAGTAGAAAGCTTGAAGGCCTGACCACCAATGGTGGGGCGAGCGCGGCGGAGGACATGGAGCAATCCAGAGCCGGCTGAGCGGAGGGAGTGGGCAACTCGATGTGGAGGTAGCAGGTCACAGAGGAGCCAGGGTCATGGAGGGTTTGGAAAGCAAACTGAAAACCACTGAAATCGGCAGCGGAACAAATTAATTCAGGAGCATTTCCCCCCCCGCCACCCACCAAAGCCAAGTGATACAAATACAGTCTTATGCAGCCATACTGAATCAAATCGTCAAATTCTAAATTCTGTCCAAATCCAAAAGCCATTGGGTCTGAATCCACGAGGACTGCTTCATGCTCAGTGGCGTGATTTCAGCGTCATGGAGAGAAGATTCTCCACCGTGAGAGTATCAAGCGCATGCGACAGAGTAACAGCACAGTAACGGGTTAACCCACGTCTGTTACCTTCGTCATAAAGACCTTGGTTGTAAAGAGCAACTTGTTGCACTATTGGAGGTGCCGCCCTTTATATGAACTTTAAACTGAGGTCTCAACAACAACAACAACAACAACAAGCCGCTGGACAGTCAGTGTTTCAGACCCGAGCTGGGAACGGGATCAGGGAGGGTGGAGGGAAGGGAGGGGTGAGGGAAGGGAGGGGTGGGGGGGCGGTAGGGGGGTGACCGATGGCACTGTCGAAGAGGAGGGTCTTGAGGCGCGACTTGAAGGAGGCCAGGGGGGAGGTGAGGCGGAGGGATTGCGGGATGGAATTCCAGAGGTTGGGGGCAGAGTGGCTGAAGGCTCGTCTCATCCACCTGTTCAGGCGGATGTTGAAGATCCAATGGCACTATTCGAAAAGTGAAGGGGAGTTTCTCTTTCTCAGTGTCCTGCCCAGCAATCCTCCAAATAAAACCGTTCCCTCACTCCATGGCTGTTTGTGGGACACTTGCTGTGCGCAAACGGACTGCCGCTCTTCGCCCACAAAATACACAGTCAATCCACTTTACAGCATATGCGGTGAAGGGCTGCGAGATGTCTTGACGCCTCTTGATAAGGCGCGATGTGAAATGATGCGAGAATTACATGACCAGAGGATTGCAGGCTGCAATCCCAGCCTGTGCTGTGCTAGGCTACGTCACACAGAGTGCAACGCGCTCTTTATGGGAGTCGGTCACCTGATTGGCGTTTACGGGAAGCAGGATTGCTGTGTTTACTGTGTGAATTTTACTTCAAACTCACATAACATCAATGGGGGAAATCTGCGTCCCCATTTTCTTTTAAACCATATTGCTCTGCGCTACCCTGCGCTACCCTGCGCTACCCTGCGCTACCCTGCGCTACCCTGCGCTACCCTGCGCTACCCTGCGCTACCCTGCGCTACCCTGCGCTACCCTGCGCTACCCTGCGCTACCCTGCGCTACCCTGCGCTACCCTGCGCTACCCTGCGCTACCCTGCGCTACCCTGCTCTACCCTGCGCTACCCTGCGCTACCCTGCGCTACCCTGCTCTACCCTGCGCTACCCTGCGCTACCCTGCGCTACCCTGCGCGTTGTTGACACACTTTCCAGACGGTAGCAATTTGCACTCGATCCGTCTTAGTAAATTTCAACCAAAGGAAGCATTCGAGCAGCGGTTCAGTGGTATTAATAGGATGCCGATCGAAGAACTCGCAGGAGATGGGAGTGTTCCCAGATTTATGGGGATTTGAGCATTAACATGAATTTCTGCAGTGTGGGCGGGTAATGTCAGGGAAGGAAGGCAAAGCCTGCTGATATGTGGACGTGTAACGCCCGCTCTGTGACGCATTTTGTGCCTGAGCGAACAGACGAGCGCACAGACAGATAGAGATACCGTCAGAATGCTAACCCCGAACCAGATTCACCTATTGTGTGCCGCTAACATGTACACAACAAGAGACCTCTGTGGAGGGAGGCGTTTGCGAGCCCGCGGGCGGATCAGATTACTGGGCCAAGCCCTGTATCTGTCGGCAAAAGCCATCCGTCAAAGTCCACTCGAGCTCCACGCATCTGAGCATTTCCAGATTCCTGCTGTTATTTAAAAGGTTTCTCCTCCTTGTTCCCTGTGAGCGGTTTGTCCAAACACTGACCAACACAAGCCAAGAGTAATCTCAACACCGCTGTCACTTACATAGGTGGTAAATGCTTCTGAGCTTCACAGCTAAGCGAGGGACCTGTGCTGAGAGGCAGCTGGATAACGTCTACCCAGCAGTTCTACACAGTGAAGGGCCTCAGAGAAGATCTAAACGCCATCGTTCGGGTGTTGGTTTGAGCCCCGTGTCGGTACTTTAACGCACAGGACAGGCTGACACTCCAATGAAGTGCTGGGGATGCGAGCCATTGTCAGAGACGCTGCCAGTCAAATGAGACGTTAAACCAAGGTCCTGTCTGCCTGTTCAGGTCAACTTAGAGATTCCCTTGGCAACAAACACTTCAACAACAACTTGCATTTATATCGCCCCCCATCCACCCTACACACAGGTTAGCCTCCCAGAGTGCTTAATAGTGGTGGAGCACAACACTGAGCCTGTGGGGTGGTGGGGAGGAGGTGATCGTAAGCCCAGTTAAAGAGGAAGGACTTCAGACGTCATCTGGAAATGTGGAGGCAGGAGCAAGGTGGAGAGATCGAGGGAGTGAGTCCCAAAGTTTTAGGGCATAGTGGCTGAGAGCATGGCCGGTGGAGCGGAGGGGACGAGGAACAAACAGGAGGCCAGAGCCAGCCGAGCCGAGCCAGCGGGGAGTGAGCAAGTCGGGGAGTAGGGAGGTGCCAGGGCGTCAAATGATTTTCAACAAGAGGAGGAAGTTGCTCCCGGTGTCCTGGTCAGCAATTCTTCTAAATAAAATTGTTCAAACACTTCTTAAGTCTTTGTGGGCTTATGAATTGGCTGCCTCATTAGCCCAGGAAATAGACAATCAGCTCACTTTACAGAAATTTGGTTAGACGCGGTGCAACATTCTCTAAACGACAGACGCTACATCAAATGCAAGGATTATTACTATCATTTTATTATTTCTATAGTCCCTCCACTTTAGATCACTATGAAAACTCATTCACTCCCTCTCCTAACCCTGATTGCCTCAGTGTGAACAGTCACACCAAGTCAGTATGGTTGTGGAGGGAGCTATTCGCTCAGGCAGGTGTCTAATACTCCCTGCGTAGCTAAGCCCAGACAATGTTAAGTGTAGGTTGGCGAGAGCCATAGCTTGGGGACCCCAAGTGGGTTGGGTTGCTGTTTAATAAGCTAAAACCCCATAGCTGAAATTAATAACACTGTTTTTCCACTGCTTATCCAAAGTGTGTTCAAATTTGTGTTCAAATCCTCCACTCCTCTGCACCCCCCTACCTCTCTGCCCTCCTCTCTCCTCACAACAGCACCCGTTGCCTTCGTTCTACTGGGTCTGGCCTCCTCCTTGTCCCCCCAATCCTCCGTTCCACCGTTGGCGGCCGTGCCTTCAGCCACTACGCCCCGAGGCTCTGGAATTTCCTAACTCACTCCCTTCACCTCCCCCCTTCCTTTCTTATTTTCAGGTCTTGGCTAAAGACCTTTCTTTTCGATCGCGCTTTCGGTCACCTTCTTCCCCCGCCCCCTGGCACGGCCCCGGGAACCATTACTGTGAGGTGCTCTGAGACACCACCTGGCACAGAGGGTGTTAAATAAATCCAAGCTGTTGTTGTTGTTGTCTGTCCAGCTAGGATCACATTCAGGAGCTGTGTGGCAAGAATCTATGCCCCAGTGATGGGTCTGCCCTTCTGATGACCCGAGAGGATGGCCGGTATGTCATTGGCAGTGCAGTGGAGCTTGAATAGCGTGCGGAAGGCGTGCGGAGGCAACTATTCTCAGAGAAGAAACCACATCCTGTGTCTAGGAGTAACAGCTGCTTTGGTGAGCAGAAGCGATGAAGGGGAAGTGAGGACCGAGATGATGTGGGGAAGGAAGATCTGGGTTGGTTTAGAAGGAGCACGCTTCAGGGGAGACGTATGTTGGGTGATGGCCATTCTAAACTGTGAATCGAGGTGCCCGAGCAAACCACGGCGGCCAGTTCAACCTCAGGGTTGAACTTCTGAACTTTCATGAACTGCTGGCTCTGCGTTAACAACAACCACCAAGTTACATTTATGGAGCGCCTTTCACGTCGGGAGGACGTCCCAAGGGGCATAGAGTGAAAGATCTTCAATTGGCCAACTACGGGAGCCAAGGGAATAAGGGGACACCTTACTTACATTTGATATTGTGCTGCATTGCGTTGTTGAAACGCCTCAAAGAACCTCACAGAGTATGTTGCAAAGTGTGTTAACTGTGTATTTTGTAGGCAAAATGCGGCAGCAAGTTGCACACAGCAGTGTCCTACAAACAGACGTGGAGTGAGTGAACAATTTTATTTGGGGGACTGTTGGTCAGGACACTGGGAGAAACTGCCTTCTGTTTTCGACTAGTGTCGTAGGATCTTTAACGTCCACCTGAACAGGCAGACCAGATCCTCGGTTTAACAGCTCATCTGAAGGACGGAACCCGCGACAATACAATACACTGTGTACCCCCCACCACCCCCCAACCCCCAGTGTTGCATTGGAGTGTCAGCTTGGACTATTACAGGCTGTAAGAACAGCTATCGCTGCTCGCACCAAAGCTATATACAGTCTCTTTCTGAACCAGGCCTCAATGACAAAGGTCAGGAACTATTTGCTTTGAAACCCAAATCCCTGCAGACACTGACTGTTTGCCAGGGAAGGAGCAGAGAATCAGGGTCAATAGCCTTTGCGAGAGGAGACTTCCCCCTCCACCGCCCCCCTCCCCTCCCCTCCTCCCTCTCACTCCACACACACAAACACACACATCTCCTCCGCTTGTGTTTCCTCTTCATTACTTGCACGTAACTGAACAAAGCCCTGCCCTCCATGACAGAGCGCTGCAAGATCTGCGTTTACAGGCAGAACCCACAGTGAAACTCTGCCTCTGTTGGTGACTGCAGCTTTCGCGCAACAAGCAATGAACCCAGCTCCTCCCCCTGTATTACCGAGCTAATGAACACTCAAGTATAGAAGCAACGCGTTTAATTGTGAAACATTGCGAGATAGCAAAATTGTCACGTACATTTAATACTGTGCAAACAGTATCGCACAATACCAAAATCTGATGATGCAAAGTGCTTTCAGCCACTACGCCCCCAAACTTTGGAACTCCCTCCCTCAACCCTTGTCTCGCCCGCTCCTTTCCCATTTTCAGGTCACGCCTGAAGACCTTACTCTTTGACCCGCTTATGGGTCCCACCTCTCCCTGGCTCGGCCTCGGGCTCCGCCATTGTGAAGCGTCCTTAGATGCCGACCGGCGTGGAGTGTGCTATATAAATGTGAGTTGTTGCTGTTATCACCATGTTGCTGTATGGAAGAACGTCCACCTGACAATGTGGGTCACTCAATCCACAACTGTTTGTGGGACATTGCTGTACGCAATTGGCTGCCACGTTTCAGTATATTCTGTGAAGAGCTCTGAGATGTCTCAACGACGTGATAATATACTTTCACGTTTTGCATTTGATATAGAGCCTTTCACGTCTTCTGGACATCTGAAAGCACTTCACAAAATATACTGTAAAGAAAATTGACTGTATATATATATATATATTTTGGGGTGAAATGCAGCAGCCAACTGTGCACAGCATTGTCTCACAAACTGGTGTTGACTGAAGTGACCAATTTATTATTATAGTTTTTTTTCTTGAGGGTTTATTATCAGGCGTGTGGAGTAAGGAAACTTGCCCAAATCTTCGCCCTGCCTTGGAATCGAATCTATATCTCTTGCTTGCAAGGCGAGTGCTCGAACCACTGAGCTACAGAACCTCTCAATATTATTATCTCAAATGAAAGGTTTAATATTACAACAACAACTACTTCGATTTGTACAGTATGGCGCCCTCCACAGCATCTCAGAACGCTTCAAAAAATTACTAAATTGGTTACAAACAAGCAGCAACATGCATCTAAACATTATTGCACACTAATGTAAGGTGGCTGTCCTTTCATACCCCCCCCATTGTGATAACGACATACCAGACACTTGTAGTTGTTACATGTTGGTACTGTATTGTACTGTTTAGCACGATAATAACAACAACAACAAAATTGCATTGTATAGCGCCTTTCACGTCAGGAGGCCGTCCCACCAAGTCAAGTGTACGTGACTGGGTACCCAGGTAGCTGTGTGTGAAGGCGTTTTACGACGTGTAAAAATGTAAGTTCTATTTGCATTGTCACAACCATGGTGAGCAATGTGCGCAATGTGCCGTGCCTCGTTCACTTGCAAAAATACGCAGTCCATTACAATAAATCCCCAGCGCTTTGGGACGTCCTCCCGACGCGAACGACGCTCTAGAAATGTAATTTTGTCATCGTTGTTGATGTTGTTGTTGAAGAGCTTTGAGACGCCCTCATGAATATGAGAGGAGCTGATATCGAAGGCATAGGTGGTTTCCTTATTTATTTTGCGAGGCACCACTCTGAGCGAAAAGCGATGGAAAGCTTAAAAAAGGGGGCGAAACGAAGACACCTTTGCAAGCAAGTAGTCAGAGGCGTTCTCAGAGTTGCGTCTCTGTAAAAATCTGGGCCACAGACTTCCACTGGAACTCGTTAATATTCATGAAGGTTAGACCCAGAAGTCGCTTGCTGGTGAGATATCCTCAGTTGCGGATTATGTCGATGAGTTCCTTGCTATAAACCAGGGAAGGACGGGCCAGCGGTGGTTTTCTTAAGTATCGTGTATGAGTTGTTTTTAGATTGCAATAATCGTGACCTTGAGGGTGGATCTCTTGGTACAGTTCAGGCATCAGCTCACAGTAATGTGCATATCAAAGAGAAACTGAAATATTAGCGCTGTACAGTAAACCTCTGTGTTTCGTTGCCTGCAGGAGTTGTGGTAAAGGGCACACTATGGACCGAGTGCTTTCATGGACCTTATTAATATTATCAATAAATAATGACTGTTTTAAAGCCACCCTGTACTGTATTTCCATTCCTATTTCATAATAATAATCCTTGCATTTGATAAACTGCCTTATCACATTGTTGAGATGTCTCAAAGCGATTCATAGGATGTACTGTAAAGTGAATTGACTGTATGTTATGTGGCCGAAACGCAGCAGCCAATTGCGCACAACAGTGTCCCACAAACAGCCGTGGACTGAGTGAGTGACAAAATTATTATTTATTATTGATTTCCAGATTTATCAAATAAGTTGGAATGTCATTTAAAATTTGCACCTTTCCCCCCAACTTCTCCACTCCCACTACTCCTCCCCTCCCCCCAGTTCCTCCCGTCCACGCATACCCCTCTTCCCCTCTCCCGCTCCTCCCCTCCCCAGCTCTTCCACTCCCCCCACTCCTTTCCTCCTACCTCGTATTTTTTTCTTGATAATTTCTCCCCCATGAACTTTCCCCCTTCTCCTTTGAACGCATGCCTCCATCCAATAGGGAACAGTCCCACACTGCTAATGCAAACATTCATTCATATCACCCATTAGTGGAGGGGAGGCCTAGAGCTGTAGTGTAATGGGCAGTTCGCTCGCCTTGAGAGGATCCAAGTTCGATTCTTGGGTGGTGGTGAAACCTTAGGTAGATTTCCTTGCTTCATGCACCTCGGTTTACCCAGAAGTAAGTAGGAACCCGGTTGATTGGGGGATGGCTTTCTGGCAGGTAATAATCGCTGAAACAAAAAAGTGATCACTCAACCCACAAACGTTGCTGTGACGTTACTGTACGCAATTGGCTGCTATGTTTCACCCACAAAATACACTATCAATCCACTTTGCAACATATTCTGTGAAATTATAGAATCATAGAATGTTGCGGCACAGAAGGAGGCCATTCGGCCCATCGAGTCTGTGCCGGCTCTTTGACCGAGCAAGTCACTTTCATTAACCCCAATCACTAGCTTTCTCCCCATAACCATGCAAACCTTTCACAAGGTTTCATAATCTTGAAGACCTCTATCAGGTCCCTGCGTAACCTTCTCTGCTCTAATGGGAAAAGTCCTAACTTCTCCAGTCTGTCCTCATAGCTAAGGTTCCCCATTCCTGGTATTATTCTTGTGAATCTCCTCTGCACCCTTTCCAATGCCTTAATGTCCTTCCTTAAATAAGGTGCCCAGAACTGGATGCAGTACTCCAGCTGAGGCCTAACCAGTGTTTTGTATAGATTAACCATAACCTCCCTACTCTTATACTCTATGCCCCTACTAACAAAGCTCAGTACACCAAATGCCTTTCAAATGCCAAACATATTCTGTTTTGAGACGTCTCATTTACACTATATCGTATGTAAGGACTATTATATATTAAGGTACCTGCCCATTGCTTGCGTCAGTTTGTTACCTCTGGAAAGCAAGCTCGTTATATCACATAATAATCGATACAAATGCCCATGAGAATCTGGGTAAAATATAACCTGGCCATTATTTAGAGCGATTCAGAATCTTAATCTAGACATGAAGACGTTTGCTTAACAAAATAAATTTAGAGTAAAATAACTGGATGCATGCCACAGGTATTTCTGCTTTCCTTTTTGATGCAAAACACATAGTAGATCCGACACATTACTGCAAATCCTGTGAAGTGCTTTCAGAAATGCCTGCGACGTGAAAGGCGCAATATCAAATGCATGGATTACTTTACTTTTAATAAAACCTGCATTAGCGTGGAATAAGGCATTCAACACATCGCTTCCAACCTCCTCCATAGCATTCCCTCCCACCCCACCCCACCACCACCTATTCCGACAAGATTGAGACAAAAACAGCCCTGAAGCTCAGTGAGAGCAAGGCAAACATATTATATCAGAGATGAGAGGGAGCGTTTTCTTCACACATTGCCTGAGTGGGTTGCAGTGTGTGTGTGTGTGTGTACACCAGCTACAGTGAGGAGGCTGTCCTTGCTTTGCAGCCGTTTGTGTTTTTCTCCACACGTTACCGACCCCCCCCCCCCCCACCTCTGCTAGATGTGTTTGGTGCATAACAAAGGCTTGTGAGTGAGCAGCAGCAGAACATAAGAATCGCCAGATAGATCAAAAGAAGACCAAGGTCCATCCAGTTCGCTTACATATACAGACAATTTACTTTACAATATATTCTGTGAAGCGCTTTGAGACGTCTGGAAGACATGAAAAGCACGACATCAAATGCAAGGATTATTATTATATTATTACTATCCACCTGGCTGTTGGATGCATCTGTCGTGTATATGCTATATCCCAAGATATCCGTGGACCTTAATTTGTTTTTGGAATAATTTTTAATTTTTTGATTTCTCATTCATGAAGGGATTAAGGGTTACGGGGAAAAGGCAGGTAGCTAGGGTTAGAATGGAATATCAGCCATGATTGAATGGCGGGGCAGGCTCGAAGGGCCGAATGGCCTACTCCTGCTCCTACTTCTTATGTTCTTATGTTCTTAAAAGAAATCTACAGTATCTCATTTGCTTTCGATGGAAGAAATCGTGTTTGATGTTTTGATTTGACTTCAGTGATGGTGATGGATTCCCGCGTATGTTAGACACCTGTCTGACCCAAAATCGACACTCTCTGCTTCCACCGTCTCCCTCGGGAGCCTGCTCCGTACATTTACTACTCGCTCACAGCAAACCAAAGCAGGGAGTCTGAGCACCGAGATTCCTTTGTAATGCCCATGCCACAGCAATGAGGTCCTGCAGGCTAGTGATTACAGGGTTCACTCGCAGCTAACAACAACAACAACCACAAAATGACACTTATATAGCGCCTTTCGCATCGGGAAGACGTCCCAAAGCGCTGAACAGTCAGGTCGGGAACCGAACGGGGGGTGGAGGGTCAAGGTAGGGGGAAGGAGAGGGGGAAGAGTTAGTGGGGGAGCCGAAGGCGCGGTCGCAGAGGAAGGTCTTGAGAACGGCCTTGAAGGAGGAAAGGGAGGAAGCGAGGCGGAGGGGTTGCGGGATGGAGTTCCAGAGACTGAAAGCCCGGCCGCCGATGGTTGGGCGGTTAGGGCGGTGGACACGGAGCAGGACTGAGTCTCTGAATGGAGTGTGCGGGCAGCCTGATAGGGAGACAGCAGGTCAGAGAGATAGGCGGGGGCAAGACCCTGAATAGCCTGGAAAGTGAGGATGAGCTAAGTGGACCTGGGTTTGATTCCGAGGCAGGGCAAAACCTTAGGCAAGTTTGCTCACTCCACATGCCTGTTTACCTCACAGCAAGTAGGAACCCGGTTGTTAGTCGCCTGATGGATGGTTTTTCCAGGCAATAATCCCATTAAAAAATAATAAGAATGTGGTCACTCAATTAGGACTGTTTGTGGGACACTATAATAAAATAATAATGCTTGCATTTAATATAGCACTTTTCACGTCTTCTATACGTCTCAAAGCGCTTCACAGAATATACTGTAAAGTGAATTGACTGTATATATGTGGGCGAAACGCGGCAGCCAATTGCGCACAGCGGTGTCCCACAAACAGTCGCGGATTGAAATGACCAATTTTTATTATTGTGGTATTTTTAGAGGGATTATTATTAGTTGTGTGGAGTAACGAAACTTGCCCAAGGTTTCACCCTGCAGCGGTAGGTACTAGATCAAATGCAGGTATTATTATTAGTAGTACAGTAGTAGTATTATTAGGACCATAGCACACACCCAGCAGCAACCGAGGATGTGCTGGTTTGATTCAATTATTCCACTTGTCGCATCTCGTTGCTATCCTTATCCCAGCGAGGCTGAGCAAGCCTCGAGCTCTCTGCCTCTGCCTCCGCCTCTGGCCTGGTGGATGAGCCTAAGCCCCCGCTGAGCGAGGCTTCCCCCACCGGCTGGAACTCTTGTGAGCCTTTCAGGAGACGGGACTGGAAGTGGCAGCGGGGAAACCACATGGGAGGGAGCGCACTCCGTGGGGAGAATGATAAGAGCTGCAGGACTCTGCCATTTGTGTCTAAAAATAGCTCCGGTATTAAGCCACTGAAAATAAAAGCATTCTGTTTAAATGTGCCAAATTAGCAGGCCTCCTTTCTCTCCCCCTCTCTCACACCCCCGAAAAAATAACGATGTCTCTCGTCTGCTTTCATTTCTTTGCTTTCAATGTTGCTCTGCATAACACGCAGTCCTGCTCTCTGAGTTCTGGCTGACAATCAGGCCAACAGCTAGCGGCCCAGTGGATGTACAACAGGCAGAGAGAGGTCAGGGCTGCCCAGAAGCGTGAAGCAATTGCTTGAAACAGGAATCTCTCAAATCCCACGCCTCCAACCTCCTTCTATCTCCCCCTCTCTCCGCATACATCCCCACCCATCTCCGCCTCCAACCTTCCTCCACCTGCCTCTCCACCGCCCTCCCCCACCCCCCTCCTCCTCTCCCTCTCTGCCTCTACTCTTCTTCCCCCTCCACCCGCCATCCCCCTCACCCCGCCCCCCTTCTCCCTCTGCCTCCCCACTCCCTCCATCTCCCCACCCTCCACCTCTCCCCACTCTCCTCCCGCTCTCCCCCTTCGCATTCCCCCACTCTCTGCACCCCCGCTCCCTCCTCCTCTCCCATATCATTAGTGAGCGGCCTGGAGGAGCCGTGTATCTTGGGATTATGAAAGACGAGAGTGTGCTCACCTGAAGGCCCTCTGGGTTAATACCTGGGGTCTGTTTGTTACTGGACAGGTGCAAGGCCCTAACCTCATGGAATAAATCCCCTCCTTCGGATAAACCATCTACCTGTTCAGGGCCAGGTCCTCCTGACCTGAAAGGCGCTCTATAAATCTAATTTTGTTGTTGTTGTTATTGTAGCTGTTAAAGATCCCAAGGGCACCATTTGAAAAGAGCGTGTCCTGACCAACATCCCCACCACCTACCCCGCAAATAAATAACTGGTGCCATTTGTTTTATGGCTGTTTGTGGGACATTGCTGTTCGCAATCGGGCTGCCATTTTAATAATAATAATAATCCTTGCATTTGATGTCGCGCTTTTCACATCTTATCAACGTCTCAAAGCGCTTCACAGAATATACTGTAAAGTAAATTGACTGTATGTTTGTGGGTTTATCTAGAAATATACAGTACATTCACTCATCGTGAAGCGCATTTCATACATGATAAGGTACTGTACCAAATGCAAGGATTATGATTGTTATGACACACATGAGTCTCTGCCATCAATGACCAGTAAAGGTTGTCGCTGGTTGAGAATAAACTGTTTTGTGCCTGACAGCATCGAGGAAATTAAAGGAGAGGAGGAGCTGTCGGCCATGAACGGTGTCTCTGAACAGTGTTGATACTCATTGCGAATTGGTTTCAACCACAACACAATGTGTTATTGGGAGAAGTGGATGGCAATTACCGATGACCTTTCCTGGATTTACGCGAGCTGTGTTAAGCCCTGTGGGTAGGCAGGTAGACTGACCTTGGACCTTTGGCACTGCTGGCATCTCATACAATTCACTGCGGTGTAATCTGCACTGAAGTTAATCCAGTTAATTACACACTTTGGGTTTAGCAACTCTTCCAAAAGCTGATTCCACGATTCTGCTGTGAATGGTCAGTGTTGCAGCTGAATTTTCTTTTGGGGGGAAAAAACCTTCAAATTCAAATTCCTTGCGACCATTCCAGCTCGCCCAGGAAACTGATGGTCATAACCATTCATTTTGTTCACCAAGGAGAGCTGTGAGCTCGTGGTCCACACACTGACACTCCAATTCCGCAACAACAAAATTACATTTATAGAGCGCCTTTCACTTTGTGAGGACGTCCCAAGGCGCTGACGTGTCCGAGATGCTGTCCTTCAGAGGGGATGTTAAACCTGGGATCCTGTCTGCCTGTTCACGTGCCGCGTTTCTCCCACAAATATACAGTCAATCCAACCACGACCCCTCCCCCACTGCTCTGATCCCTGCCTCTTTTCTCCCCTTTCTTCCCTCTTGTCTTCTCCCTCCCCTCCCCTCCCCTGCTCTGGTCCCAACCTTGTTGCATTCTGTGAAGCGTTTAGAGACGTCGATAAGACGTGGGACGCGTTGTATAAATGTAAGGATTATTATTATATTATTATTAAAGATCTCGTAAACGAAAAGAAAAGGATTTTTCTCCCAGCTGCTGGCCAGCAATCCCCTAGATAAAATTAGCTTATTCATCTCATAGCTGTTTAGGTGGGGAATGTGGCGGTTCACAAATTGGCTGCCGCACTCACCGACAAACACACAGACGCTTTACAGATACTTTGTGAAGTGCTTTGAGACGTGCCTTAATCTATAGGTGAGAAATCAAATGCAATATTACTATTTGGGTTTTGATGGCAAGCCTTTTTTTTGTGGGGGAGGATTTAACAAGGACTAAATGCTACGTGTAGGAGTCCTATAGTTCAGTGATTAGAGCACTCGCCTCGCAAGCAAGAGTTGCCAAACCTGAGTTTGATTCCAGGCAGGGTGAAACCTTGGGCAAGTTTCCTTACTCCACAAGCTTAATAATAATCCCCCAAGAAAGAAAAACAATAAGAATTTGGTCACTCAATCCACGACTGTTTGTAGGGACACTGCTGTGCACAATTGGACACGCGTTTCGCCCACAAATATATACAGTTAATTCACTTTACAGTATATTCTATGAAGTGCTTTGAGATGTCTGGAAGACGTGAAAATCACGACACCAAAGACGTGAAAAGTGCTCTATCAGCTCCAAGGATTATTATTTGATTCTAGTGTCCCACAAACAATTCTGGATTAAGTGACAAAATTATTATTATTTTTTAATGGGTTTACTGCCGGAGAAAGGTTCCGTCAGTCGACTAACAATTGAGTTAGTTCTATTACATTTAGCACCAGACTTCAGTGTTACTCTCCGGTGTCACATACTGCACTGATGCTGGTGTAGATTGCTGCCTGTCACTGTCACCGATCATCACAACCACTGGTTCGAGATTCCATCCTGTATGTCAGCCACCCCTCCCCATAAACCTCTGCTCACCTGCGCCCCACGCACCCCCCCCACCCCCCGTGAATTCTACATGAAGGTCAACGGACACAGGAAATGAAAGCAATGAAAGCAGTTATTGAATCAAAGGGGTCAGATGAATGTAGTATCCTTCAATGATTCATAAATACCACATGAGCGAACATGATTGGATTGCTGGCTTGAGATTATTCAGTGGGATAATGGTGTACTTTCTAGGGTGGTTGGTTCAGTTATACCTGCGTCGTTATGTGGGCGAGGGCTCCCTCTTGGCGATGGTAGCTGAATGTTCTTTGGTTATTTGCAGGACAGTGACGTCACTGTTGGAGACAAAGCAGATTACATCCAGGTTAATAATGATAATAATAATCCTTGCATTTGATGGAGCGTCTTATCACATCATCCAGACGTCTCAAAGCGCTTCAGAGACTATATTGTAAAGTCAATTGACTGTGGATTTTGTGTGCGAAACACGGCAGCCGGCTGCGCACAGCAGTGTCCCACAGCTGGGGAGTGAGTGACTCCAGCGCCCATTGCCTTTGCTTTACCTGGCCGTCCTCCTTGTCCCCCGAATCCTCTGTTCCACCTTTGGTGGCCGTGCTTTCAGTCACTACGCCCCGAGGCTCTGGAACTCCCTTCGCCTCGGCCCCTCGTTTCAGGTCACGGCTAAAGATCTTTCTTTTCGACCGTGTTTGTGGGTCACCTTTCTCCCCCCCCCCTCCGGCTCAGTCCCGGGATCCATTGTTGTGATGCAATAACGGCGTGGAGGGCCCTATATAATGTTGTTGTTGTTGTTGTCATTATCCTCAGAAAACAATCCGCCAATCGATTAACTGCGTCCTTACTTACTGCTAGGGAAACGGAGGCGTTTTCAGTAAGGAAACTTGCCTGAGGTTTTGCCCTATCTGGAAATCAAACCCGGGTCCTCTCGCTTGTGAGGCGAGCGCTCTAACCACTACCTCACAGGACTCCAGCACAGGGAACACAGGCAATCCTGGCTTTATGAGTTAACATGCACAATTTAATTGGTATTGAAGAAACTAAATCTGTGTCAGCTACCGAGGTATTTGGTTGCAATTGTTCCAGTGATTGCAGAATACAGGAAAGACAATAGTGTCAATCTGGAGCGGTTGATTAAAGCCATTCATATTGTACAATAATAATAAAGATAATCTTTGCGTTTGACAAAGCCTTGAAACGTCTCAAAGCATTTCCAAGGTAATTATACTAATAATAATCATCATCATCATCATATAACAGCCCTCGCGTTTCACAGAGCACCTTCCCACATTGTCAAAATGTCACAGAGCACTTCAGAGGATTGTACTGTAAAGTGTGGTTACTTGTTGGCTAACGCTTCAGTTAATTTACCCACAGCCAAGTCTCACAGGCAGCCATGAAGCGAACGCGCACTTTTACCTGGAGGATTGCTATACTCAGTATAAAGCTCAATTATTAGATTCCCAGTGGCATTGTTGTTCTCCCAACAAAGTGGTAGTCGCTTATCACATACAGTAGTAACTATTAAATAGTGTGAGTGATCCATTTCGTTCAGCACTTTGCCCCTCCACTTACTGGCTCTCCTCCTTCTTGGGTTTATTTCTTTGGCTTTGTTGGCTCGGAACAAACCTCCCTTTCCTTTTCAAATAGTCCCGTGGGAGATTCTTTAAAGTCTACCTGAACCTCAGTCCTCAGTTAATGTCTCATCCGAAGGCCAAGGCAGCTCTGACAATGCAACACTTCCCCCCTCCCTCCCTCCACACTGGAGTGTCAGCTTAGACAAAGAGGTCAAAGTTCCAGCTTGATACACAGGACTTGAACCCACAACCTTCTGCCTCAGCTGTTGAGAGTTGTTACTAACGGAGCCTGGCTGACACCTTGTTAACAAGAAAACATACTTTTTCACACATTGGAGGTCAGACCAACACCTATTGAGAGAAATTCATTCTGGTCATACTGCATCGCTGTTGGCGACGTGCAATGATCGCAAGGTCCGAGTATAATTGTGTCAGCCTGGCTTAGTCGGTAGCGCTCTTGCCTCTGAGTCTGTCAGAAGGTTGTGGGTTCAAGCCCCCCACGTAGGGACTTGGAATCAATCCAACGGCGATCCAATGCAGTGCTGTGTCGCAGTGTTGGAGGTGCTGTCCTTCAGTTGAGATGTTAAACCAAGTGAAGTAGATTTACTTTACAGTACTTGGCTTTCAAACCAAGATGTCTGCCTGTTCGAGTGGACGTTAAAGATCCCAAGGCGTGATCCGAAAGGAGAAAGGAGTTTCTCCCAATGTTGCGGTCGACAATACCCCCCAGATAAAAATTGGTCACTCGCTCCGCGGCTGTTTGTGGGAAGCTACATATATGCACAGCCTCTATGCCTTCTCAGCAAAAACCCCGCAAAGTGCTTTGAGACGTCACGTTGACGTGCTAAGGCGAATGTAACGATTATGAAGATTATCACTCGGGTTCCGCAGCGAAGCGGCTTTCGGCCACGAGAGGAGAAACCCTCGTGACGACAAGCCTTGCAGCCGAGTGCATTCATTCGAAGCCATTGAGTGTCTGGCTGGTCACAACATGTTCTTACCGCTTGAGGCAAAAACCTCTTGTTGGTCTGTATTCTTCGGAAAAGAAAACACACGCAAAATAACGTGTCGGATTTGTACGCAGGGTACACACGTACAGTGAGTTACAATTGCTCTTTCACGAGGTCGGGGAGATCGACTGCCCCCGTGCGCCACAGACACAAGCAAAGTCTGAAGGTCATTCTCACGCACGGAAAAAAATGTTGGCAACACACCAACCAGGAAGGGACTGCTGGAGAATATCGAATGTTCATTATCACTACAACAACAACAAAATTATATGTATATAGCGCCTTTCACATCGGGAGGACGTCCCAAGGCGCAGAACAGTCAAGTAGGGACCAAAACAGGGGAGGAGGGGTAGGGGGAAGGAGAGCAGGAGAATTGACTGTATATTTGTGGGCAAAACGCAGCAGCCAAATTGCGCACAGCGGTGTCCCACAAACAGTCGTGGAAGTGGGGTCAGGGGAGAAAGGGGGAAAAGAGGATATGGTGGGAGAGGGAGGGGAAGGTGGAGTGGGGTAAAGTCAGGGAGGAAAAGGGGGGAGAAAGGGTGGTAAGGGGGAAGAGGGAGGAAGGGGAAAAGGAGAGGGAAAGAATGGGGGAAAAGGAGCAGAGGGAAGAGGAGGACTACAATTTGTACTTGCACGGCGGCCTTCACAGAGTGTAGCGTCTTGGAGCACTGGTGGTCTCATTCATCCAAAAGGTGGCCCTTCAAACAATGCAGCATGTTCACACAACAGTGCAACACATCCCTGGATAGGAATTTCAGCCGAGACTATATGAGTTTCTCATATAGTTTCTCCCACAAATGTACAGTCAATTTTCCTACTTTCCTTTCCCCAAGCACAACCCCTCCTCCCCTGCTCTGGTCCCTAACTCTTCTTCCCCATTCTTCCCTCTTGTCTTCTCCCTCCCCTCCCCCCTGCTCTGGTCCCAACCTTGGGATGTTGTTATATTCTGCGAAGCGCTTTGGGACGTCGATAAGACGTGGAAAGCGCTATGTAAATGTAAGGATTATTATTATTATTATAATATTGTAAGCTCCAAGTCCCGAAATGGGGCTTGGACTCACAAACCTGCTGAGACACCAACAGACACCATCACCATGTGATGGTAAAGTTCACAACAACCGGAATTTTGTGGTTCGATCGGTGAGGGTTTGTCGGACACTGCCGTGCGCAGTTGGCAGTCGTGTTTCGGCCACAAAATACGCATGTCTTTTTCACAGCTCAGCCTCGGTTTTTGCTTTACGTTGTCTGGGATTTTTTTTGTTGGCGTTGTTGGTTGTTGGAAACGATCCAGCTTTTTGTTGTTACTCCCAGCTCATGCCACTTTGCTCACAGCTTCCATCCCCTGCGGTAATTTACGCCCCCACACACAAAAAAAATCCACAAACCACATTTTGATCATTTTTGAATAGACAGTTGAGATGTATCTTAAGAGATGAGGAATGGGAGACCGGCGCTTGATGCTGCGTCCTCACATCCCACAGTCCCTTCCCCTCGACGCCTCCCTGGCCTCCTTCAAGGCCAATCTCAAGACCATCGCCTTAGACCGATCTTTTGGTCCCCATCGTACCTCCACCCTCTCTGCAGCCCACCTCTCCTGATCCCATCCCACAGCTCAGATGCAATTCCTTGACCGTCCAGCGCCTTGGGACGTCCTCCTGATGTGAAAGGCGCTATACAAATGTCATTTTGTTGCTGTTGTGGTTGCCTCAGCTGTCTCCCATTCCCCCATCCTCCAGAGTCACACAGCCCAACCACACACGCTGTCTGGTTCACACATGTAGATGGCCAATGGGCAGGTTGTGGAAGAAGAAAAAAAACTCAAAAAGAAGCAGCTACAGGGGAAAGGGCAGATAAATATATTTTTAAAATATCGGATAAAAACTTTTTTTGAGCATTATTTACACTCAAAAATTGGCAACTCCTGAGTGAGCCGGCACAGAGACGAGGGGCCTGAGACTGTGCTGTACATTTCTATGGTTCTGTACGATTTCTATGGATGAAAACTGAAGGACTTGGCCTGCTCCAAGCCCCCCGCCCGAACCGCCCCACCATTGGAGGCCGGGCCTTCAGTTTTTCTGCTCCGACCCTATGGAATTCCATCCCTCAATCCCTCTGTCTTGTTTCTTCCCTTTCCTCTTTCAAGGCCGGTTTGAAGACTTTCCTCTTCGACCGTGCCTTTTGTTCCCCCCCGAATTCTTCAACCTCCCCTTCGTGTTTCACCCCTTCCCGAACACTCCCCTCTCAGCTCGGGTCACACGCCTCCTGTGCAGCGCCTTGGGACGTCCTCCCGACGTGAAAGGCGCTTTATAAGTGTAATTTGTTGTTGTTGTTGTTGTATTGTTGCCAAACGCCCCAAAGCTTTGCGTCAAAGTTTGGTAACAGTGAATGCAGTGGTTTGGCAGCGGGGAAAAGGGCAATACAAATACAAAATTAGTTTGTACAAAGGCGCTTGACAGTCTAACTATCAGCCCCCCACCCCATCCCCACTCCAGTAGCTGTTTGCGGGAGGGAGGTCGCTGAGTGTTAATTGGCTGCCACGATTCGCTCGAATACGCAGTCACTCCACTGCACAGTGTGTCCTGCACTTTGAAACGTCTCTATGATGCGATTAGACGCTGCATCGAATGCGAGGATGATTGTATGTTTGCAGTTAAGTGCAGCCGTGCATGATTACTGCCATGATTCCCTCTGCTGCTGGAGTTTAGCAACAATCGGCTGGTTCCATAGTGTAGTGGTTATCACGTCTGCTTTACACGCAGAAGGTCCTGGGTTCGAGCCCCAGTGGAACCACTTTTTAAAAAAAATATTATTAAAGCAATAAATAATTTTAACAATTATGTGTGTGTGTGTGTGGTGGGCGGGGGGGGTGGGGGGGCGGTTTCAGACAAAACACAATCCCCAACAACCCAATTGCCTTCGAGTCTTTTGAATTCTTCTTGATTTATAATCTGAAATGGGGGGGGTGGGGGGGGGGAGGGAAATGCAATAAGCAAACAAATAAATAAACAGCAGAATAAAACAAATTGCAAACGACCAGATCATTTATAATCTCTGCCCCTCGGCTCCCCCCACCCACACAGACACACTCCGCCACCTTGCATTTTCATAAGGGATTATGGAGGGGACATATTCTAAATAACCTAGACTGAAAGCCTGCAAACTAACAAGTGCTGAAGGTTGGCTATGGGTTTTGAATCAAATTTTTCATCCAACCAGTGACCAGGAGAAACTGGATCCAGATTGTGACAGATCTAATGTAATGTTTGGCAGCAAATTAAAATTCATCCTTTTATTTTTTACACGATATACAAGGTGGGTGGGTGGGGGTAAGAGAGAGAGAGAGAGAGAAACATATGAAATCAGCTTTATTTCAGAGTGTAAAATAAAACTGCACGTTAAAAAAAACAAAATGTGTGTGGGTGGGTGGGTGGGGAGAGAAAGAAACTGGTCACAAAGAGAGAGAGAGAGAGAGAGTCTGGGAGCCTGGGCTAGGAGATCAGCTGATAAAATGATACACTTGGCTACATGGCCTGCTGTTACTGTTGCTGCTGTTGACAAGTCTCTCCTCTCCTTTGCTTGCATGCAATGATGCAAATAAATGTTCAAAAAAAACATCTTTAAACCTTTATAAAAAGTTGCCGAGCAAGCAGGAAAGAGAGAGGCGGAGGAGGGATAGGGAGGGAGGAGAGATGAGAGGAGAGAGTTTAGTGGGGAGTGGAGTGGAGCGGTGGGGTGGGGTGGGGTGGGGTGGGGTGGGGTGGGGTGGGGTGGGGTGGGGTGGGGTGGGGTGCTGGGGGTGGGTTTGGTTTCCTAGTATTTGGGCAATAAGTTGAGAGCTTTTGTGGGATTGTTGTGGCTGTTGCGAAGCTGTTGTGTTTTATTTCTGCCGAGCCTAGTTTCCTCCGGTGTCTCGTGCATTCGATGCTTCAGCGCCTCCTGCTGGGTTCCAAGGTTTTGCCCGAGAACTGTGTCTCTTCGACCGCGCTCTTACGGACGGACAACCTCCCTCCCCTCCCCTGAGGCTCGGGAGCCAGGCTCCGCGCGGAGCTGTCAAGGGCTCTGAGACGCTACCCGGAGTGGAGGGCGCTACATAAGTGCGAGTTGTTGTTGGTGTTTTAACAGACGATTCTCCTCCTCTCCACACACCCCTTCCCCCTTTCCTCCACTTGTATGTCCTGCAGCTCTCAAAGTTTCGGGAGCCGACCAAGCAAAGAGTAAAAAGTTAATCAGATGGATTTCTGTTAGGAAATAATATCTCGGGGTACAGTGTACAGTTTGGGACGTGACACGTGCTCGCGACTGCCAGGACAGAGTCCTGTAGCTCAGTGGTTAGAGCGCTCGCCTTACGAGTGTGACTTGTGTTTCGAATCCAGGCAGGTCAGGGCGAAACCTTGGGCAGGTTTCCTTACTCCGTACGCTCAATAATAATCCCTAAAAAAAACACAGTAATAAATTGGTCACTTTCAATCCACGACTGTTTGTGGGACTGCTGTGCGCAATTGGCTACCGCATTTCACCCACAAATATACAGTCAATTTACTTTACAGTATATTCTGTGAAGCGCTTTGAGACGCCTAGAAGACGTGAAAAGCGCTATATCAAATACAAGGATTATTATTATTATTAAAGTGAACTGGACGGACATTGGTCTAATTTCTAGCCATTCTTCTGTTCTTAATGTCACCTCTGACCTGCCCCAAAGCTGGAACGCAGTACAGGGCTGTCTGGATCTCGGCCTGATTTGTGTGTCATTTCCCAGCATTAACATCTGTCATTTTTTGAGTTCCCGAAAACAGGCAGCAAACATGGTATTGAAATGAAGTATACACCTGATGCCACCTGCAGGTCACGGCTGGGTTTACTATCCCACCTGAGCAACACTATCCCAGTGGCCCCCTTAGCAACATCAGATTTATTTTTGTCCAAAACTTTATGCCGTCTGAACACCTAGTTACTGTTAACAATAATAATAACGAATCCTTGCATTTGATATATAAGAAACAAGAACATAGAAAATGCTAGGCAAAAAAAACAAGACCAAGGTCCATCTGGTTCACATTCCACCTTCCTGGCGGTCGCATGCACGTATGTCCTGAACGACCTATGTACTATAACCCATAATGTTATTTCCTAAATGAATAAGAAAATATAACACCTTATCACATCGTCGAGACGTCTCAAAGCCCTTCAAAGAATGTACTATAAAGTGAACTGAATGTATATTTGAAAGGCGAAACACAGCAGCCAATTGTGCACAGCAACGTCCCACAAACAATCCTAACAAAAGGATCATTTCTGACCCATTGTCTTCATCAGTTTTGGGCGCAGAAATTTCCTCATTGAGCTTTACTGCATTGCCAAGTCCCTAACTCTTGAGCAAGGAGAAAGTGCATTGCCATGTCTGGGACAACCTCTTTGCTCACTGGCTATTTAGTTCCATGGTGTGCATTTCAAGGTAGTTGCAAGCCTAAGTCACTTGAGCTCTTACAGGAGGGACAATGTCACAACAAATAATAGCATTGAGAACCTACCGAGGGCAGCCCAGATCCTCACACATCACACAGACTTCTTGTTCCTCTCGGGAAGGATCTGTTTGGTGACCCTGTGCAGGCAACAACAACAACTTTATGTATTTATGTAGCCCTCACACAGTGTAGGATCCTAGAGTATTCAAACCATGGCGGAGCACAAGGCCGAGTCGAAGGGAGGGAGAGGAAGTGTCGAGTGTGGGTTTAGTCCGAGCCTGGGCCGAGCAGAGAGAATGCATTTCATGACTCACTTTATATATTGTGCAGCTTCTTAGCATAATAATAATAATCCTCGCATTTGATACAGTGCTTTACATGTCTTCTAGAAGTCTCAAAGTGTATTGCAGAATATGCTGTGTAGTGAATTGACTGTAGATTTGTGGGCGAAACGCAGCAGCCAATTGCTCACAGCAGTGTCCCACAAACAGTCGTGGATTGAAATGACCAATTTTTTTTGGAGGGATTATTATTAGGCGTGTTTGTGTGTGGAGTAAGGAAACTTGCCCAGGTTTCGCCCTGACCTGCCTGGATTCGAACTGAGGTCTCACACTTGTAAGGTGATTGCTTTAACCACTGAGCTATCGGACTCCACGGGGATGATCATACGTCCTTGATTTCCCCAAATTTGCCCCTTCTTGAGTTCAGCAACAATATGGGCAAGAACAATATAATTCGAAATCAGATTCACTCATCAGGGAAACACAGGCATTAATCCAACACACTTCTCCAGTAACTGCCAGCGTCAGGAACTGTGGCCAGTTCATATTTTTGTGTGTGTGTGTATGAGTGTGTGTATATGAGTGTGTCCAGATTTGGTTTAGAAGATATGGTCACTCTACCATAACACCACACTTTCAGCATTTCCCAGGCTCTCAATGACCCATTAACTGACTCTTTGTGCTTGTTGTTAACGGTTTAAACTTTAACTTCTGCCCATTGTCTTTGCTGTATCGCTCTGGTCTGAGTTGTTCTCCTCTATCCTATCAAGGGGCATCTCTGTAGCGACGCACAAAACATTAACCCCTCGTTAGTCGCTGATCGTTCTGCTGAGCGATTTCAGCATATTTGGATTTTATGATAATAATTCTTACAATTGCCATACAGCACTTTAACACATCTCCAAAATGTCTGAAAGCAGAGGAGGAGGGTGGGAGGAAGGCAGCTATGAACTTTCCTCAAATGCAAGGATTATAACTTGGAAACACATTATATACTGCAAGAATAATTCTTGTATTCGAATTACTGCCTTTAGCATCAGAACATCTTAAAGCGCTTCACAGGATTTATAGTGAAGTGGAGTGAGTTTATTTTATAGGGGAACACGGCAGTCCTATTGCGCACAGCAATGTCCCACAAACAGCCATGAAATAAATTACCATTTTGGGGGGATTATTTGCCAAGACACCGGGAGAAACTCCTTCGTTAAATGCCTGAATTACACAAACTCATAATTTATGCAGAAAATTTGAACTCCAGTGTGTTGGAAATTGGGACCTAGTCTGGTGCGTTTGAAAAACTTATTTTATGTGAAACATACTATGTAGACACAGATCCTGGCTGTCCAGCGAACCTGAACGTACAGCTAAGTCCAATTACAATGCCAATATCCCTGGGCACTGTGAAGGCCAATGTGGGGGGGTGAGGTGAGGCTGTGTGTTTGGAGATTTAGAGGAATCTAGGCTCTACACCACAGGGGTTCATGGAATTTTATTTATTTATTTTTACAAATTTTAGTTTTCCGTCCCAATCTGGCAGTGTGCAAATCCTGTATTCCCGGAATCTGGTAAATGCCTTTACTGCAATTTAAATTATGGTTTTAAGTGGAGTCAGTGGTTAGAGCACTCGCCTTACAAGCGGTAGACCTGGGATTCAACTCCAGGCAGGGTGAAACCTTGGGCAAGTTTCCTTACTCCTCAAGTCTGATAATATTTGTTAAAGGCAAATCTTGCCTTACAAATCTGATAGAATTTTTTGATGAGGTAACGGAATGGGTGGATAATGGTAGCGCAGTTGATGTAGTTTACATGGACTTTCAAAAGGCATTTGACAAAGTGCCACATGAGAGACTTATTATGAAATTAAAGGCCCATGGCGTAAAAGGGACAGTGGCAGCGTGGATCCACAACTGGCTGCGAGACAGAAAGCAGAGAGTTGTAGTGAGTGGCTGTTTTTCAGACTGGAGGGAAGTGAGCAGTGGTGTGCCACAGGGATCGGTTTTGGGACCATTGCTGTTTGTAATCTACATCAATGATCTGGACTTGGGTGTACGGAGTACAGTTTCCAAGTTTGCAGATGACACTAAGTTAGGGAGAATAGTAAACAGTGAGGAGGATAGTAGCCATCTGCAAGAGGATATAGACAAATTGGTAAAGTGGGCAGACACATGGCAGATGAAGTTTAATGCAGAGAAGTGTGAGGTGATGCATTTTGGGAGAAGAAATGAAGGGAGGCAATATAGGCTAGATAGTACAATTTTAAATGGTGTAAAGGAACAGAGAGACCTGGGGATTTGTGTTAGTGACTCGTTGAAGGTGGCAGGACAGGTAGACAAGGCTGTTAAGAAGGCATATGGGATACTAGGCTTTATAAATAGGGGTATAGAGTACAAAAGTCAGGAAGTGCTGACTAACCTCTATAGGACTTTGGTGAGGCCTCAGCTGGAATACTGTGTTCAATTCTGGTCACACTACAGAAAGGATGTGAAGGCATTGGAAAGGGTACAACGAAGATTTACTAGGATGGTGCCAGGATTGAGGGACTTCAGCTATGAGGAGAGGCTAGATAGGCTAGGGTTATTCTCTCTGGAGCAGAGAAGATTGAGGGGAGACCTAATAGAGGTTTATAAGATCATGAGGGGTTTCGACAGGGCAAATAGAGAAAAACTATTTCCACTCGTGGGTGAATCTGTGACTCGTGGTCACAGATTTAAAATAGTTTCAAGGCGCAGTAGAGGGGAGCTGAGGAGAATTTTTTTCACTCAGCGAGTTGTTCGAATCTGGAATGCATTGCCTGAAAAGGTGGTGGAGGCTGATTCGATAACAACTTTTAAAAGGGAATTAGATCTTTATTTAGGGAGAACGGGTCTATTAGGCTATGGGGAGCGGGCAGGGCAGTGGGATTGAATCGCTCTTTTCAAAGAGCCGGCACAGACTAGATGGGCCGAATGGCCTCCTTTTGTGCCGTAACATTCTATGATTCTATGATTCTATGAATAATCCCTAAAACAAATTGGTCAATTCAATCCACAACAGTTTGTGGGATACTCCTGTGCACATTGTGTTTCGCCCACAAATATAGTCAATTCACTTTACAGTATATTCTGTGAAGGGCTTTGAGACGTCTAGAAGATGTGAAAAGCGCTAATATCAAATGCAAGAATTATTATTAATAAGTGTTTAAATAAACTTTTTTTTTCACATGGCGCCTTGCAGATAGACATTAGTGAGGCACCATAAAGGATCCAAATTGCATTTAATAACAATAATAATTCTTGCATTTGATATTGCACTTTATCACATCATCAAGATGGCTCACAGAGCTTCAGTGTAAAGTTGATTAACTTGTGTATTTTTGGGTGAAACATGGGAGCCAGTTTTGCATACTGCAATGTCTCACAAACAGCTATATATTGGCCAGGACACTGGGAAAACTCTCTTCTCGAATAGTGCCATGGAATCTTATAACATCCACCTGAAGCAGGCAGATGGGACCTCGGCTTAACCTCTCATCTGAAGGAAGGATTGCACATAGGTAGGAAAAAAAATTCTGTGCAGTTTTTGATGCTTAATGTCCTTTAGTACCCAGGCCACAGACACTTCTCATTTTACTCTTTCTTGAAATAGATCATAAAGTCACGTTTGGAGGCTTGCATTCTCTGATAGAGTTTCAAGGGCTTGCAGAGAGGTTAAATACAGCGTTTTGCATTATTTATTGAGCAGAGCTTATATATTTCACAGGATGTGACTGGGGAGTGTAATGTTAGCTGCCTGCCATCTTTAAGATAGACTTCAAGTGCTCCTCTCACTAATGAAACAGGGGGGAGGGGGGGTGGGGGGGAGAGTTTAGCCTCATATTGGTGATAACGCATTTGTGTCCTATAGCTAACACAAAGCCATCTAATTTTATGCCGTTGGGGAAAAAGCAGGAGGAAATGTACTGTGAAGGGACAGAGGGGACAAGAGTGCAGGTTATTGAGCTACCATCCCTCTTGTAACATGAAATCACAGATGAGACAGACAGACGTGTGTGAGCAGCAAGCTAAAAGAACAGTGACTTGGGCAGGAAAACAAATCCCTTTGCAGACATTGAATGGCTCACTCAACATTTGGATGGTGGGTGGTGTCTTTGTACAGGTTTCACCCCCTCCCCTCCTACGCTCAATGTCATGGGCCAACTGCAGAATCGTTTGTGGCCTCATGAGCAGCCCTGCAGTCCTGGTTGTGAAGCTCTGCACATAACCAGTAAACCATTCTGGGTTACATTGCTGAGAGGTTCCATCCTTCAGATGAGACAGGCGAACATTGAAAAATCCTATTGCACTATTCGAACAGTGAAGTGAATTTGTGAAGTGGACAGTGACAAAGCCCTGAGACGTGAAAGACACTGCACAGATGTCATCTGTTGCTGCTGTTGAATTTCTCCTGTTGTCTCGGCCAACAATTCCCTTCTAGATAAAATTAGTCATTCACTTCAAGGCCATTTGGGATTCTTTACTGCGTGTGAAATTGGAGACTGCGTTCGCCTCCCAACAACATCAACACAACTACATTTACAGAACGCCCTTCATGTCGGGAAGTTGTCACAAGACGCTGGACAATCAGGGGTCAGGACCCGAGCATGGGGCAAGAGGGGGCAGGGTTGGGATGAGGGGACAAGTACAGTCACTAACTGCACTTTACACTTGCCAAAAACGCTTTTGAGAGGTCTCGACAATGTAATAAATCATTCTACATCAAATGCAAGATTTATTACTGTAAATGCACTAGCGACAGCAGGTAGCATTTGAGGGAATGGCAACAAAATGGATTAACAACAGACATGCTGCCCAGCAGGAAGGAGTGCGGAGATTGATCCAGGATCACACAACAGGGGAAAGTTAAGACTTATTCCAAGCGCATTTTGTGCAGTGATTTGAAACACATTTCATTTCTAATGGGCAGAATGCAGTCAGGTAACAATATGCTCAGTGCTTCTGACTTCCAGGGTTTATCAATTAGATTATTTATTTTTAAAGCAATTTTAGTGCATTTATAAATCAAGGGTTTTTTGGGGGGGCTTTGGTTTCTGTCATGAGAACACCACCCTGCACCTATGGAGAGTAACAGCTTTCCACACACATAGTATTTCCCATCTCTCAAATGCTTCACTGAACTTACCTGGATATAGAGACAGAGAGAGAGACACATGTTCAGTTGACACACCAGAATAGCACCAAGAGAGAGAGACAAGACCTCACCTGGGAGTAACCATTTCTGGTATTGGATAAATAGTGATTTAATTTTCTTTGTAGATCAAGGGTGTTATCGGTTAAGAACAAAAATCAGATTGGTTACTCCGCTTTCCTTCACATCAGTCACAATCCTACAGAATGAAGTATTGCATGAAGAGTGTTGATACAAGTCGCTCCATCAAACGCAATCAGAATTTATTAAGCTAAAAATGGGTGCAGCAGCAGAAACGTAAAGCGGATGTCCACAATACAACAACTTGGATTTATATAGCGCCCTCCACACTGGACGGCATCTCAAAGCGCTTCACAAAATGGATCCCGGGGCCACGCCAGGGGAGGGGGAAGAAAGTGACTGAAAGTGCAGTCGAAAAGAAAGGTCTTCAGCTGAGACCTGAAAGTAGGAAGAGAGGGGGCGAGGCAAAGGGAGTGAGGGAGGGAGTTCCAGAGCCTCGGGGCGTAGTGGCTGAAGGCGCAGCTGCCGATGGTGGAGTGGAGGATTCAGGGGACAAGGAGGAGGCCAGACCCGGTGGAGTAAAGGCAACAGGTGCTGTTGAGGAGAGAGGTCAGAGGTAGGGGGGTGCAGAGGAGGGATTTGAAAACAAGAGTGAGGATCTTGAAATCGATCCGCTGTGAGCCAGGGAGCCAATGAAGTCTGACAAGGACTGGGGTAATTAGGGAGCGGACATTTGATGCAGGGCAGTTTGAACGCCAGTCATTTTAATTCAACACAATGTTCCACAAATTGAGATTATTTTTAAGCAGCAGTTCTGCATTAGAAGTCCCCTTTGGAGACGACAATATACAGTGATCTTAACACTGACCTCCCCCCCACTATAGGAACGCTGGGATCCTTCTCTAGAGTGCGCTATAAATAGACTGGAGGTTGATGATTTTGGTGCTAACTGGAAGTTAGAATGATCACTGGCTGCTCAACTGAAATAAACACGAGCACAACCACTTAACCTGGATAAATAGGATGCTTCAAAAGAACGAGGGGGAAAAGACTGGAATTGGGCAAATACCATGGCCTCTAAGCTGCATTAGATGTCCAGACTCAACTGTGACCGTCATTGGAATATTGAAAACAACGGGAGGAAAAGTCCCATCGAAGGCCTGGTTGGCTCACCCACACAGCCGGCTATCCATCAAACCTCCTCTGCTTTGCTAGATGACAGGGTTTCAGATTGCTGGAGGGGAACATGTGGGAGGTGTACAGGGCCCAGCTCACTGGGCTGTAATTAACTATTAATACAGGATGTGAGGCATCAGTATTGCAGTCCTGTGGTGCAGTATTGGAAGCGTCCCTGCAGGGGGAACTGAGGTTACATTTCTCCGATGACACAAACTGATCAATAATGAGGAGAGTTGGAAATAATTATTTCTAAATGAAATCCGTTAAAAATCCCATTTCCTTTTGCCAGCAGTAGTATTTTGTACAACACAATATCACCCGTGATACAAATATGACTTTTTTTTCTTACTGGTAACAAACGTCCAGTTAAATATAGGTTTAAAAAAAAGCCAATATCCATTGAAAAGAAATGTAAAATTCTCCAATCCATTTAATCTTAAATGATGAACAGTAATCTCTACTTTAATGGCTAATGATTGCAGTTTGGCAGGTGTGCATGTGTGTGTGCAATCTGCTTCGTTGCTCTAGCGAACAGCACAATGTGTTTTAACGACGACACCTCGTCTATAATAAGGCCGTTTCCCCCCAAACGGACGCATCCACAAGTGTGGCTGGCGAGCTCGAGTGACCAGCCGCGCTTGGGATATAATGAACACATCCACAATCTGAGTGAGTGAGGGAAGTGTTGTGAACAAAGCAAGAGCTTGCCACGTGCCCCAGAATTGTCTTGTGATTTAGAAGGCTTTACCACCCTGTTTCACTGGCTTTCTCCTCTGCCCTTTTCGGACTCCATTAGAATTCCGTTCCATGTTTGATTTCATGCGTCTCCTCTGTTCCGCAGTCACGTCCTCCTCGGAAATTGGTTCAATTATAGCCCCCATCTTTGTCACAATTTTGGGCAAAGTCAGTCTCTTGGTGGCTTTCTCGGTATTCCACGTTTTCCCGATAGGAGCTCGGATGCTCCTCTCAAAATGCTCCCGGTGGGAAAATGGGAATGGTAGTTCACTCACCTAAATGGGAGCAAACAGAAATACTTTGCACAGAGGTAGACAATTCTTATTTGTGGAGGGACTGCAGCCTGTAAGAGTCTGTCTTGTACAAATCCACGGATATACATCACACGGAGAGGGACACCAGAGGATGATTGCCTTCCTCCTTTCTCATCACTTCCTGTGGGTGGTGACAAAGGTCCAGACACAAAGTGGTGATAGCAGCTTTTTTTAAAAAACAAAACAAGCAACAGTTCTAGTGTTGCTGTTGGGTTGAACTAACCATCTGGCGGGCAGGGTGAGTGATGAGAGGGAGTTGGATTTTCATGACAGGCTTATTGACCACATCAGTTAATCACACACTTCATGTACAAGTGGAAAGAAGATTAAGAGGGCAATCGGTTGCTTTATTTCACAGAGGGACAGACCTAGCACTCCCTCAGCCAGGACAGCCCTAGCCAGCGATGCTAAGGCTGTGTCCACATACCCCAAGCTCTCACTGTTGACCCAAGTCCGAACTCCAACCATCAATAACTGCTTGGAATCGTACCATGGACAGGAAGACAGCACAAGAGTGATGCTAACATAACAACCTTCTGAAAAACAAATGACTATACAAGAGGCAGGGTTTTTGTGTGTCTAATTAACAATTGGATGGGCGAAAGAGCCCTTTTGTGAGGTGACTTTCAAGAACAGCTCAATAGAGAAAAATATAACACTCAGTCGCTTCTTTCAACAGAAGAGGTATTGCAGAGTGTCGGGAATGGTTTCAGGACGGCTGCTGATCAGAGCACACAGCACAAGGAGCTTCCAGTAACACAATCCAACTCAGCAATCGAAACGCAAGAAAATATAAAGTCTTTACAGTGGGACATGGAATCGGTATAAAATCTGGATCATGTAATTGGAACGTACAGTTCAATTCAGCCAGAGAATAAATAGAATAGAATTGGCTTCAGGACAAGAAACAGTCCATTTTTAATCTGACCTTCAGCCTTCATTTATACATTTACCTGCCCTCACCCCCCAGTCTATTTCCATTGTGTGCAATGCCCAAATAAGTCTTAAAGTGACTCGAATCTTAAACACCCCCCAAAATACAACATATTTCTCAGCACTAAGTTTGTGGTTTGGGTAATCCATTGCGCTTCAGCATGTTTGGATCTTGTGATGGAAACACTTCTAGTGTGGATTACCTGCATGCTATTTTTGTGGCAAGATAAATTAAAGGAGAAAGTCCCATTCTATTCTATTTAGAATCAAAGAAATGACAGAGCAGGAGGCTACTAGTTGAGCCCATCAGGTTTGTGTTAGTTTGTTCACTGGAGCTAACTACTCCTATCCTAACTCCCTACTGGTTCCCTGTATATTTATTTATACAACGGCAAGCGAAGCAAGTGCTGGGCGATGGAATACTTCCACCTCTCGAGTAGGTTCACTGCTACACAGAACAGAATTTGTATCTTTCAGCGAGTACAGGAACCAGTCTCCAGTTGGGGAACTCCATTGGTTAGATTCTTCCTTCCTGCTCTGCACACTTATCAACATTGCTCAGTGCTTCACTTTCCCACCCTTGCATTGCACAAGGACTCGTAACTTTATATGATTTGTGCTGAATGACCACTTTTGGAACTGAAAAAATCACTGAAACAGAATCTCACTACGTAGGAAAATCACATCAACAGCTCCTGGATTCAAACCCTGATCTAAAAGGTGAAAGCAACGTAAGCTGATATACTCTTGCTCCCCTTTGCGTGGACATCCCAGTTATTCAATCCTGCACAATACACATAATAAACAGGAACCTGATCACACGGGCAATCCCTTACCTGGAAGCCTGCAATTGCAATGTCTCGTTTTTCACTGATAATGACGTTTGGCAATTTTAGGTCCTTCCTGGGAGGACCTGGAGCAGCTTTAATAATAAACCTAGCAAAAGAGCAGGAATCAGAAGCTGAATGCACGACAGGAATGCAACTAAGTTAACTTAACGCTGTAATAATAATAATCCTTGAATTTGATATGGTGACTTAACACATCTTCTAGATAATAATAATCCTTAACTGTATATTTGTGGGTGAAACACGGCAGCCAATTGCATACAGTTGTGTCCCACAAACAGTCGAGGATTATCAGGCGTGTCCACTGAGGAAACTTTCCCAAGGTTTCTCCCTGCCAGGAATCGAACCCAGGTTTCTTGCTTGCAAGGTGAGTGCTCTAACCACAGAGCTACAGTAATGTAATGCCATCCTCAGCCACCCAGTACACAAACAGCATTGGCCCCAGACTTACTTCTTTCTCTTTCTCCGACTGGTCCGCAGTCCCACTCCTCCCCACTCGCCCCAGCCTGGCAGCGTCAAGTCCACGTGCTTGGGTTTGTTGGCGTTAATCTGCTTCTGCTTTTCCTTCATGAAATCATCAATGACGTTGTCTGATGCAAAGGCCTCTTGGATAATCATACGCTGGTCCTCCTGCTCCTCTTCATTCTGATGTGAACAAGCTCGAGTTAGACAAGCCCAGGGGGAAAGGAGCCACTGGAACCACCACACGCTGCATCCAAACTGAAGGACCAGTATTACACCCCTCCGTATTTTACACAGAATTACAATAGATTGATATGGAACAGAGTCAGGCCATTCAGCTCAACTAATACCGGAGTACCGGAGTGCATACTTATAATAAATAATAATAATAATACTCCTTGTATTTGATATAGCGCTTTTCACGTCTTCTAGATGTCTCAAAGCGCTTTGCAGAATATATTGTAAAACGAATTAACTGTCTATTTTATGGGCAAAATATCTTGTACTTCACACAAGCCTCCACCCTTCCTTTTCATTGTTTAATGTTTTATTAAAATGACACCATTTTGCCCATTAATTAACCCAAACTGGTGCTGGTTCCCGTAGTCACTGGGAGAGATAGCGTGAAAGTATTGAATCACCAGGATTTATAACTCTTACCTCCTCTTCTATGGCTGTTGGAACCAAAGGGGTCTGAATGGTTTTGGACGTGACCATCAGTACATTCTCAATATCGATCAGTTTCTCTTGTTTGCTCTTTTTCTTTTCAGGTTTGCCATTTGCTGAGTTTGACACGTTCTCTGAAGCTTCCGTGTGGCTTTGGGTTGGGTCTGTCTCCGAGACCTCGGGAATATCACAGGCTCCTTCCTGACCAAGTGCATCAAGTTCCTCCATCGTCTGTTTGCGATCCAACTGCTGTTCCAGTAGAGGCTCCTCACGCACTTCAGGGATTTGTTCCTCTGCGGGTTTCTTTTGCGGCTTTGTGCTCCGAGCTTTTTTAGCTTTGCTTGCCGCCCGTTTTGTTTTTTTCTCAGACAATTTCTGAAAGAGATGATTGAACTCATTTACGTCTTCGTCATTGAAACCACCCTCTTTCTCATCCGGCTCTGTGGGGAGGGATCTCTCTTTTTCTTCCTCAGTCGCTTTCAGATTCTTTCGGCCTTTGGTCTTCTTCAGGTTTCCTCCATTCACCGTCTCATCCAGAGGACACGGTGAGCCGCCCGGCCTCTTCTCATCCTGACGACGATTCTGCCTTTGTTTCTCAAACTCTCTCAACAACGTCTCGTCTTCGGAAAGCTGTTCTTCGTCCTCCGAAGCTTCGTTCCCGTCCACCTTCACAGGCTGGATTTCCTCAGGCAGCTGCTGTTCGCTGGTCTGAGCGGTAGTGCTCAGTCTTCCCAGCATCCAAGGATTGTCCGGGGTTCCTGATTGAACATCGTTCACGAAATCAGGAATGATTTCGCCATCCGCCTCCTCTTCCTCCTCATCCTCGCTTTCCGAGGGAACCAGCACTTTTGTGGTCAGGGCTTTGTTCTTCTCCAGCTGTTCCTGGATTGCGTTCCGAGCCTAAGGGGGAAAGAATTAGATGTATTTACAACAGTCAGAAGCTTAGCTCGGTCACCGCAGATCGCTTCAATCAACCAATTAATATAACGCATTCCTGTCCAGCAAATACCATTGTTGCTACCAAATATAATTCTCGAAGAAACAACACAAGGTTTTTCCATAAGAAAAATGTTCAGGCCTCGTCCCGTCCCAAACCCTTCCATGTTCACAGGGTTAATCAGATCTGTTGCGGGCTATGCATTCTTCTCTCCAGAATTATTCGTATAATAACATGATGCTGCTAATAATAATCCTTGTGTTTGATATTGTCATGTTGTTGAGACATCTCAACACCATGAGAAGGAGCTTCACAGAATAGACTGTATTTTGTGGGTGAAATTGTATCTTGACTGTATCTTTAACTGTCATTAAGAGCATTTCACAGGGTATACCGTAACATGGTGCAATTGTGCTGTCTTCCAAAGATAGAATACAAAGGTTATTATTATTCGAAGGCCAGATCAGACATTTCTCCTTTCATTGTGTGTGTGTGAGTGTATGTGAGTGTGTGTGTGTGTATACATCAGAAAAGTTCTCAACTAGAGGCTCAGGGAATAGTCTAGAAACACAGCAGTTAATTAACTTCCGCTCTGAAGCAGCAAAGTAAAAAGTACAATCATCTCTGCTTTTGGTAGAGGAAAAAGAAGTTCTTCACCAACAAGTGAACTCTAACTAACAAGAGATTTGGATGCTAACGTATCCGCTCTGAGACGTGCTCTTTTAAGCGCTCTGAGACACAACCTGGCGTGGAGGGCACGTTGTTGTTGTATGTGCGCTGCCCACTGGCTCACCAGATTGGTGGACTGGCAACCCAAAGTAACCTTTCAAATCCAATAATAGCGGCACAAAACTAATTGCCACCTTTATCTTGCTGCATTTGGAAGTCAAAAATAGTTATTGCAGCAGCCGTGTCAGACAGAATGCAGAAATTGCCGAAAATGGAAAACAAAATCCTGTCACCTTTTGCAGCTAAAATTGAGGTAAGAGGAATGAATACAATGCAATGTAAACAGATTTTTGATAGACATTCTGCTCCATAGGCTGCTCTCACTTCCAGCTCTTTGGGAATTGGCCAGTGGTTCTTGTAACATGGGAGTCCATTATATGGGGCAGAAAAAGGCGCATGTATGTATGTATATATGTGTGTGTGTGAGTGTTGTGTATGTATGTATGTAGGTAGGTATGTATGTCATGCATGCATGGTCAAAGTCAATCCTTCTTTAAGAGTATACAAAATATTTTCATGAGCATGTCTTATAGGTATTATATGTTAAAGTTAAGATAATGCCTTGAGAAGTCATATTTGCAGATGTAACATTTCATGACAGCTGCCTTCTATTTTTAATTAAAAAAAACACATCTTACCTCATTGTCATACTTTGCCATAATAACTTTAGATTTGGCCCATTTTCCACTGTTTTGATGGCGAAGTGACATTCGTTCCTAGGAGGAGAAAAGAAGCATTGCTTAATCAAATGGGTCAGCAACCATGGGATCTAATAAGTCTCCTTCAGGGGTGGGCTGACGTGAAAGGCGCTATACAAGTGTAATTTTGTTGTAACAGAGGAATGTTTCACAGCATTGTATTGAAGTAAACACACAAATTGGGTGTGTAATCTAAAGCAGCAAGGCCAAATGTCAAACTGGTCTGTTCTGTACACCTCTGTCAACAAGTACGTCCCTAAATTCCCTTTCCATCCTTAGACTAATATTTCTATCTGTAGCTCCAACTCCTTTCGTGCCCTCACACCTCCCTACCTTTCCGACTTGCTGACTCCTCACTCCACTTTTCTGGCTCTGGCCTACTGTTTGTCCCTCGACCCCTCCGCTCCAGAGGGTGGTGCTTTCAGCCACTACGCCCCAAGGCTCTCAAACTCTCTCTCCCAATCCCTCTGCCTTTCCCCCTCCCTACTTTCAAATCCCATCTAACGAACTGCCTTTTTGATTGGTTACCTCTTCCCCCACTCCCCTTGGCTCGGGGTCAGGCTCCGCCAGTTAAGTGCTCTGGGATGCTACTCCCAGTGAAGGGGCCTATATAAAAGCATGTAGTGTTGTTGAAGACAATGTATTTGCAGCTCATTCTGGTAGCATCACAAAATTGTGACTAAAGAGCACCAACGCAATGTGAGTGCAGTCCTGACCAAATCAGTATAGACTGGATTTATTCAGACCTGATCGATCCTCAATCAACTCACTTACCCTCAAAGTGGAATGACAATGCACAGATGCAATTACCAGGTTGAGGGAGGCTTTGCTTTCAAAGCCAGATATTTTGTGGAGTTTAATTGAAGACGACAGGAATGTAAAATAACTGTACTGGCTGAACACGTTGGGAATCAGGGCAGCCAGATTGAAGAAGTGTTAAATTAGTGGTGATTTCTCACCTTGATTCGTATACTCTCTATCTTCTTCATCTCCTCAAGAGCTGCCTCAGGATTTGTCTTCTTTAGTTCTTCAAAATCCTTCAGAATCTGCTTCTTCTTGGCCTTTTTCAGCACTCTGTGAAACCTGCAAAAATACAGCTGGTAAGGATTCTCCAGGCTAAACAGTGCGGGCGAGTAACTGAGACACATCACGCAGCAAAACATAAATCCATTTCGAACTGTATCGTGTTAGGGCCGAGTGTTGCTGCACACGTCTAGGGCAGCCTTTAAAATCAATCAAATGCAGCAAGGATGGAAATGTCTGGTTGGCAGCTGAGCAGATATCCTGTATTTTAAATTTGAGAACCTTTTCACTTTCCTGAAATTCCCCCAACGGCAATCCACAACACACACACACAGACACACACAATGTGCACAATTCTGTAGGTGAACAAAATGAGTAGGTGGCCTGCTGCCAGGAATCTGTCAATGGCATTTTTGATCCAAACCACTAACAGCTGAGCAAAAGTACCCTACAGCGTTGATCAGTAATTTTGTTTTCTGTGTGGATGGTGTTCTGCAATGAATACTACATGGACACAATAACAATACCTCACTGTGCGGCGAGTCAAGGTTTGAACTTGGTGTTAAGATCGAACAGCTGTGAGACACACTGTCTCTGCTTTGTCCAAACACTGCCCCGCCACAATTATCTCGCTCTTACAAACCCTGCAACAATCTCAATGCAAACAAGGCTTTTTTTCCCCCCACTCGGTGAAGCAATCACTGTTGTGAAGCAAAAATCTCCACATATTAAACACAAGAAACTGTGAAGCACTTTAAAATATCTCGACAACATGTGGTGGTATATTACATGCATACCAATATAGCAAGCCCCTGGTTTATTGGACTCCGACATGTGAACCGAGCTGGACAGTGCCCACAAACCGATAAATGTTTAAAACATCCGTGGACCCACTCACATGTAGACACCCGTCTCCTAGCATGTGCCAAACCCACGCTGAGCAGCCTCACCACCCTCACTGACCTTCACGGTGGCCAGGGATATTGACTTTTGACTCAATTGCTTATTTGCCATCTTTTGCTCACAGGATTTAAATAATTACACCGCTGGAACTAGAATTCTACTGAATTCGCTGGAAATTCCAGGTCGTCAGACCAGACCTCCCTCATTCAATGTTTAACAATGAACAGAGAGACTGCATTCCATTTAAACTGCTTGCATGCAACGATGGGCTGAAAATTATGAAACTTTGGTTCAAACAATTACTTTTTGCTCTTGATTTTCTTTGATCTTTTTGCTTTGGCTTCGTAGTAAGATTGAAGGGCTCTAGCTTTCTGAAGCTCGGCTCGACGGGCTTTAGCCTAGAAAAAAAAATCAGAAAATGTGACTTAAGAGGAATTACGACTCAAACTACAGAAAACTCTCGTCTTCTGTGCTTCAAATATATAAAATGGAGCCAGGAAAGAGAAATGCTCAAAGGATTATTTCCCAGGAAAATAAAATCACAACTCAGTCGCTGGCTTGAAAACCAATGAATCGGAAACAGTTATACCAGGAAGAAAGATCCCACATTTTAATTACTGTACATTATAAAAATGAGAACAACAAATAAGCAGACTATTCCTCAGGCAGGGTTGTGCAAGGAAACACAAATTGCCACACAAATCGCTTTAACGCTGGAGGTGATACAGATTCACTAACAGCAGTGTAAATAGGGCAACGCTGTGTTTATGTGTTAGTTCTGTATGACAGAACTGCGTGTGTGTGTGTGTGTGTGTGAGAGAGGGAGAAAATACAGCGTACCTCATCCAGACTCATAGCTTGGATAGAAGCCTCCTCTGCTGCAGTCAGCAGTGGTTCATTCACGGGTTGATTGTTCTTGTGCAGCAAGTTAAAAATCTCTTGTTCCAGGGGTGTCCGTGCCTGAAATAAACAAATAATCATTCATTCCTGCTGCCGCAAACAAAACCCGCTTTAGCTCAAAGCTTCTCTGCAATAAACAACCGCCCCTCCAATTACAGAATGCACTTTTCATTCCAGGCTACGGGGAAATTTCCATGTGTAGTTGGTATGTAGATGTGGAACTCTTAGTTGGGTTTGGCTGTTCTGGACAGCTCAGTTTCTGCACGTATCTAACACCCGGTTGTGGTGAACAACATCAACATTACACATGAGGTGGACACAGATGCCTTCAGAGCAGAGCACTGCACTGATTCCCACTGAGCAAGGATTGAGCAAGCTATACTTCCAGCTACCTTCCAGCCAGCCATCATCTCTTCCATTGGCTTGACTGTGAATGATTCCTGGTTCAGTGGGAAGACAAGGTGCTCTGCTCTTCGATTCTGGAACACGATGTGGTCCCATTTTGCCACCTCCTTTGACGTATTCTTATCGGCCACTGACCTTTGAATCTGTCAAGATAAACAAAGTGTAATCATATCTACTGCAACGAGATTTTAACACATTCAAATAATGATCTATAATGGCCAATTTGGTAACAACACAAGGGTAACATTCCAGCCATATTTGGTACACAGTTCATTCACTTTACAGAGAAGCCACCCAGAAATTCCTTTCTCAGGTCAGCCAGGAATAGGCAATAAATGCTGTTCCTGCCAGCAAGGCCCACATCCTGAGATAAATGAATGAATCAGTAACACAACTGTACTGCTGAGGTCACAAAAGATGTTTTCGAACAGAGTGCCAGGGTTAAGATGTCTTTTTCTCAAAGATCTACTATTTGAACACCAGTTAAACTGACTGGTGTTACCGATTTGTTAGCCAGGCTGTGAAACGAGACAAACATCAGAAGGACAATAGATGCCGTTAACATCAATCTCTGCTATTTGTTCAATAATTCAAATATTAACACTCCCACCTTCACAAACCCTGGGAGGGCTAATCAATATGCCATGTGGACCACCAATGTATTTGAATTACTTTGTTCTTCTCCTGCATGACACACTAATTGATTTCTAAGTCAGAAGTGCATAGCTTTTGAGATTTGCGATATATGACACCTTGTTTGTATGTAAATGTGTGTGTGTGTGTGTGTGTCGGGGGAGGGGGCGAAGCTTAGAGCACAGCTCATATTCTGCATTTATTAGAAAATGATCACCTGACTAATATTCCAGATTTTAACTGTGAAAGAGTCAAAATAAAAACCCATTGAGCACTTGGGAGTGTAGAGAATGAATGCTTCAACCACAGCAGATCTCCGAACTGCAAACCACAGAGCTGTGGAGCTCTGTAAACCACGAAACATCCAACCAATTAAACCGTATGCTCCCACCACTACCTCCGGTGTTATTTTGTAACCCGTCTCTCAAAACAAATGACTCTATCCATGCATTCATCCATACAAGGTGTGTATACACAGACACTTTTTTTTCTCAGCTGTACTAATGCCGCATTAAAGGAAAATCTGGTGACTGAAAGAAAGGAGCAGTGAGAATTCAAGAGGACAATGTACATCACATTCCTCTGATCAACTCTGGAATAGGACAGGCCTGAAGGGGTTGGTGTTTCACGTGTGCCACTTTAGAAGTGATCAACGACAATTTACATTTGTATCGCGCCTTTCACGTCAGGAGGACATCCCTGGGATCAACTTTGGTTATTCACAATGCACAATGTTTGCCAGATAAACATGGAATTCCGAGGTTACCATAACACACAAATATTTCCCCTCTCAAGTTGTGGATATAGTTGTATATCGGGAAACATGGTTCTGTTGCCATTGAGATTTAAATTTAATTCTAACCTTGACAGTTAGAATTTAATAACAAGCTTTCAACACTTTACTAACACGTAATAAGCAAAATGGATTCATTCGAATCTCACGGGCAAAAGGTTTTACTGCAATCCAGATGAGAACATTTAGCTCACCTTTTCAGTCACTTGCTTGCTGAGAGGTAAATCTAGAGTCTTGTTCTTATTCTTAAATCTGTTGAGCTGTTTCTTCACAGTATTGAGTGAGGTAGCGGAGGGTCCTATTGTTTGTAGAAGATCTGACAGTTCGATCTTCTCATCCGCACCTGACAGAAATTACACACAACGTAAATGTAAATCACATCGAAAAAATGTGTCACAGAACATTGGGTCAATTAAGCAGTAAAAAAAATTGAAATGGTTAATCATCTGGACTCTAGATTCTGGAGCATTTGCCTGCCTATGTGGGGTTAGAAAAACAAATGCTTAGAATGTGTAATACTCTGTGGCAAACTTTTGTTAAATAATCCCTACATTTTTGCATTTGATACAGCACCTTTCACAATCAGGAGGATATCCCACAGTGCCTCATAAAGACTTGTAAGGCCTCTGAGATATTACCCTACATAAGGGACGCGATATAAATGCATGTTGTTGTAGTAGTGGCAGTATTTTTGCAGGCGAACATCTTCAAATCGCCCATACCTCCTGAACTGATGGTGAACTCGGAAACCTGCAAACTGGCCTCCGTCCTCTCTGTTGGCTTTCTCCTAGAATCACACAGAAAGGACTGAATGAGAAACAGGGATCCAATAAAAGTGTTCAGATAACAATACTACCAAGATCTTTTCATATAATAATAATCATTGCATTTGATAGTGCTTTTCACATCTTTTAGATCTCTCAAACCGCTTCGCAGAATATACTGTAAAGTGAATTGGCCGTATATTTGTGGGCGAAATGCAGCAGCCAATTGTGAACAGTAGTGTCCCACAAACAATTGTGGATTGAAATGACCAATTTTATTATTGGTTTTTTTGTAGGGATTATTATTAGGCGTGTGGAGTAAGGAAACTTGCCCAAGGTTTCGCCCTGATATAGAAAACTGATGATTAGAAATTACAATAGAAAATAATTCAATACTTCCCAGTTCAATTGGAACAAAGAGCCATAATTGTAGCACAGGGCCAATATCAATCTCACTGCCCCAAACAAACACACACATCAAATATTGCTCACAATAATAGCACAAATATTAACAGTCTATGACCAATTTAATTCAGGGAATTGTTAGCCATTACATTATCTCAGTATGCAAAGAGTAAACATGTACTGATGAAGTAAACAGTTACAAGACAATATTTGGACAATAATGTAAGGCCACACATTCAAGGCTACACTGTGGTGTGTAAAGGTGTTAAGATTCCTTTTACCTTTTTTTCCCATCCAGGGAACCGATTGCATCCAGCAGCTTCTGATGCTTGCTCTCATCGTCGCTGCCCTCCTATGGAACAGATTAAAATAAAAATGTCTTAGCAAAAGGAATCGTTAAACAAGACAATACTTTAGACTTGCATGTAAAAAAACTGTCATTCAGGTCTATCGAATGACTAAGTTCTAAATGGCCTCTTTCACAAAGAATCTTCACCAGCTGAGTGCAGTGTACATAAGATTACGTTGATGATCCTGTTACAGTATAATGCATGTACATCAATGCAATGACCATTAGGTCCATCCCGCTTTTCATGTATAGATCCAAGTTTCTTCTTAAAGATCATCGTGCTAATCTAGTCCAATAATCTGCATAAAATCCTAAATTATAGTTTGACCGTTTTTCACGGTTGTAAATTCCGGGGGCAGGCATAACTTTGGGCATTTTCTACATTGCAAGATGTCTAAAACTGTACTGTTTCAAATGAGAGGAATAAACAGATTTGGTCTTGGTTTAGCTTGAGTTACCTTATATCAATTATGATGGGAATACAGGTGCTTGTACCTTGTGTGAGGGGCAAATTAGCCAGTATTTCTGCTGCCATGTTTAAGTGCTCACATGCCTGCACTCCTAAGTTGCTTTGCTTCTTTGCTCCTTGCAAGATAATAATAATATAATACTGTACTGCCATTCAACATGTACTCCTTCCCCTGTTTTGTTCTATCAAAAGAATCACCTTATATTTTGCTTCAATAAACGTTTAGGGCTGTTATGGAGTTGTAAATGTCCAATAGCACTTCATGTTTTTCTCTTCAGAACACCATTTTAACTGATAGCAGGGCTGAGTTTAGCCACCAGTATCAACACTAACCACCTATTCATTTATCAATGTTTCAGGGAAAAACATTTCCAAGATACAATACCTCATGTTCACTGTCACTCATGACATGTTGTGTCTGAAACAAATCCTCCTCTTCTTCATCTTCAATACTAGGACCGAGTAAATCCCTGGGAAACACAAAACTATAGTCAACTATAATAATAATGTACCTTGCATTTAATGTAGCTCCTTTCATGTCAAGAGGACGTCCCAATGTGCTTTACAGGATTTTTCATTTGAGTGCAGTGATTATGTATTGTGTAGGCAAGTGCAGCAGCCACTTTATGTACAGTGATGTCCTACAAACCATCAACAAACAAGAAGAAACCTGTATTTATAATGCCTTTCACATAGAATGTCTCAGAGCACTTCACAGCGGGAGAGTTGGATATTGGGTAAGAGAGAAGGGGCGGGTGAACCCAGGCATTGTTGAAGAGGCAAGTTTTAAAAGAGATTTAAAGATAATGAAGGGGTGAAGCAGAGGGACAGTGAGTTTTAGAGGTTTTCATAGTGACTGAAGGCCTGGACACTGATGGTGGTGAGAAAGGGTTGGGAGACACAAAGCAGGTCTGTGTTAATTGAGTAAAGGGGTGAGTAGAATGTAGTACGAGCAACTCAGAGAGGTAAGGAGGTGTTTGGACATGAATGGATTTATATGTCAGAAGTCAATTTGAGACAGGGATCCAGGCAAGGAACAGGGTTAATGGTGTGCGGGTGAGGACATGGATGGCTGAGTTTGGGCATTCAGCTGAATCTTGTGGATGCTGGAACTGAGTGAGGCTGTAAAGTGAATGATCAATTTTATCTGGGAAGATTATTGGCTCGGAGGACACCTGGAGAAACTCTTCCCTTTCCTCTTTCAAGGCCGATTTGAAGACTTTTCTCTTCGATCGTGCCTTTTGTTCCACCCCGAACTCTTTTACCTCCCCTTCGTGTTTCACCCCTTCCCAAACACTCCCCTCCCAGCTCGGGTCACATGCCTCTTGTTCAGCGCCTTGGGATGTCCTCCCGACATGAAAGGCGCTCTATAAATGTAAATTGTTGTTCTCCTTACGAACAGCACCACAGGATCTTTAAAATCCACCTGAACAGGTGGACGGGAGTTTGGTTTAACGTAGGGTCCGTCGATATGAAAATTTTCCGATATCGGTCTATCGGTGAGCTCATATCAATATATACTGATATATTGATATTGGCGGGTTATTTATACTGCGCATGCGCGCGCATTCCGATATGCACATGCATTCCGTGCTCTAGGCCCAGGAGGTTTGCAAAGCCGGCGAAAAGGTAAGTTGAAAAAGTTCACTTTATATCGATATATACCGATATTTGCGATATATCGATATTTTTTTTCCTATCGAATTTTTCGATATATTTGAATTTCCAATATCGACATATCGATATGAAAAATTATACCGATATAACCGATATATCGCCGGACGCTAGTTTAACGCAGTGGCGGGTGATCTTTTTAGTCAGCCAAGCAAATAATGTTTTCTTTGTTGGAATTTTTCGTCAAGGAATTGATGCCAGTGCCATGGGTATCGCGGTTCGGTACCTACTGCAAACTAGCAAGGTACCGAACTGCTTCGACTGGCGCTGGGTGAGCCACTTCTTCATGAGCTACTTCTCGAAGGCTCCGGGACGCCTCCACACCACGCGAAACGCACGTATAAACCACAAGTTGTTGTCGTTGTTGCTGACACCCCAAACGCAGCCCGAAGGCCACTGTGCTGCGCAAGCGAAATGCGATAACCGCGGCACAACAACAACAAGTGACGTCTGAGTCGCCCCCTTTCGCGTCGGGCAGACGTCCCAAAGACCCCGGGCGGGGGGGACGGGGACTCGGCACGGTCACAAACGCAGACACATTCTCCAAAGGAGAAAGTTGATGGGAGCCGGCCACCCACTGAACAAGAGGCCGTGTCAGCAGGACGGCACCTCGTGACCCTGCAGCGCTCCCCCCAGCACCGCACTGGAGCGTCAGCCCCGACACTGGCAACGCCACACACACTGCTGACCCGAGAGAGAGAGAGAGAGAGAGAGAGCTCGACCAAACCAGGCCAGGCCGGCACCTGGGGAGTCTGATTGGAGTTAGATAACTAACCAACCAACTCACTCACTCCAGTCACACACTTAGTTAGTTAATTAACTAATGGCCGAGTGTAAGTAAAGCTCTGGCTCTGAGGCCACCCGTCCCTCCCTCCCAGTCACCAGCCTCTCCCCAGGCGCTGTCTGGCCTCGCTGCCTCCCCACCTGGCACTGAGTGTCCGCCGGTCACCGCCTGAAGCTGTAGCCGCCGCCATGTTTCTCTCTCTCCTCAGCTCCCGCACATGGATGGACACCTGGCAACGCGCTGCCGCCAACCGTTTTGCCGCAAAAAATGTCGTAAATAACGGGTGAAGAGGGAAAAGAAGCAAATAGACTCCGCCCCCCCCCCTCCCTCCCCAGCCCGTTTACAGCAGGGCCGTAAAACGGATTATTAGTCTCCGGGCCCTGGGTCTCCAGGGTAACGGGCAGCGGGGCCGCTCACACTGTCACCGGGAGCGGCGGTTAATGTGGGTGTGAGACAAGAGATCAGCAAACTGTGTTAGGGGCAGGTAATGATCATGTGAACCACAAGGTTAATAACGCTGTTAACGATAGTGACAGTCCTTTGCTGTAACTGCCTTTCCACGTCCTCCAGACGTCTCCAAGCGCTTCACAGAATATACTGTAAAGTGAATGGACCGTGGGCAGCCAATGGCGCACAGCAGCGTCCCCACAAACAGCCGAGGATTGAAGTGACCGATTTCCTGTTGTTGTGAAGGATTATGTACTGAGGAGTAAGGGAACTTGCCCAAGGTTTCGCCCTGGCCGGGAATCGAACCCATGTCTCTCGCTGGCGAGGCGAGCGCTCGAACCACCGAGCTACACGACTCCGCGGAACGCGGAATGTGCTGTAAAGTGTAGTGACTGTGTGTGCTTTTGCGATTCTGCATGGCAGCCTACCCCCTCCCACACACACACACACACAGTCGTGAATTGTCGTGACTGAAGTTTTTAACCACCCCTCTCTTGAGGGAATATTATCAGGCGTGTGGCGTAAGGAAACTTTCCCAAGGTTTTTTTGGGCTGCCGGGTTTCGCCCACAAAACATACAGTTAATTAACTTTACAGTATATTCCGCAAAGCGCATTCAGATTTCTCGAAGGCTTGACAAGGCGCTATATCAAATGCAAGGATTATTATTTTTTGTTATATTTGCTCAATTTATTTATTAAGTTTTGCCCTTGCCTTGGAATTGAACCCTCTTGCTTGCAAGGCAACTGCTTTAACTAGTATGCTACAGCACCTCCACAAATTAGCTATGTCATTTTTAATTTAAAAGCTTTCTTAAAAGTACAGTACTTTGAAAACCTTTTCTAAGACAGTTGGAAAAGCACTAACCTCAACTGGATGCTCTGCTGCTACCCATATTGGAGGCAACTCATACTACTGGACTAGTTTTAGAGTAGGGCTTGGTGGATATATAGCTGCAAACAAATTTCTAGTAACATCCTTTCTCCAGGTAATAGTAGTAATCTTTGCATTTGATGTAGCGCCTTATCACATCCTTGAGATGTCTCAAACCGCTTCACAGGATATACTTTGCATATTTTGTGGAGGAAATGCTGCGAGTGCTCTAACCACTGAGCTACAGGACCCCATAATGGGTATAATAATTCACCTTCAAGGTACGGGAGGAATTCCTGCAGCTGTGGGAATGAATACTGGTATCATTCTAATGTGGTTTACCATCCGGTCTTCCATGTATTGTTCCCCAAATGGAACACCTTTCTTTGCACAAAAATAAAGTACATTTATCCTTCCTTCCCCACGTCCGGTCCCTCACCACCACCGCTTTCTTCCATCTCCGACGCGTCGCCCGTCTCCGCCAATATCTCACCCCAAAAGCTACCGAATCGCTGAGCCATGCCTTTGTTACCTCTCAGCTGGACTATTCCAATGCCCTCCTCGCTGGTCTCCCCTCCACCACCATTCATAAAATCCAGGTTATTCAAAATTCCGCCACCCGCATTCTCATCCGAACCAAACTTTGCTCCCCAATTATCCCAGTCCTTGCCAGACTTCACTGGCTCCCTGTCTCAGAGCAGACTGATTTCAAGATCCTCACTCTTCTTTTCAAATCCCTCCATTTCTCTGCACCCCCAGTACCTCTCTGACCTCTCCCCTCACAACAATATCCATTGCCTTCACTCTACCGGGTCTGGCCTCCTCCTTGTCCCCCAAATCCTCTGTTCTACGTCGGTGGCCGTACCTTCAGCCTCTACACCCCGAGGCCCTAGAACTCCCTTCCTCACTCCCTCCGCCTCGCCCCCCCACTTTCCTTTTTTCAGATCATGGCTAAAGACCTTTCTTTTCGACCGTGCTTTTGGTCACCTTTTTCCTCCTGGTTCGGCCCCAGGATCCATTATTGGGAAGCGCTCTGAGACACCGTCTGGCGTTGAGGGCACTATATAAATCCAAGTTGTTTTTACAGTACGTATAGTGCTATATCCAGTATTCCCTCTAGTGGCCCAATTTAGAGCTGGCAGGTTAATGTGATAGTCTTTTTAAGGTACATTAATAAGTACATTGCTACAGGTAACATTGCCAACACTTAAAATTTAGGGATGCTGCATTTATCATAACAACAATTGGGTAATAGAGTTTTAATATTATTTGGTTGTGTAGAATAAATATCTTCCAGTGATTTCCAGTGTAATTGAATATTAAGTTTGTATGAAATTCTAATTTTAAACATTTTCCAACTACTTTAGCTTGTATTAGATGTTTCAAAGATCAAGCTTATTAAACTGCTGTCTTCATTTCCAGTTATGTAATTCACCAGATTGCAGTTTCAAAGATCAGCACACAAGAGGGATTTGGCTTAGTTCGCTGAACCAACATTGGAAGAAAGTAAAAATCCCATTTACAGAGCATTTTGAAAAAGAGCTAAACAATTAAACGTGGGAAGGGCATGAAGTTCAAAAGAGTTAAGACAGCATCAAAATATTTTATCTCACTGAGGCAACCTGCTTGTATCTTTGTGCCTTGAGCTGGAAAATCTGCCTGTACATGATCACGAGCTAATATTGTTTTTTCATAGAAACTTAGATTCATACTGAAAACCCACACCAGCCTTTCTGACCATACATGGCCTGTGGTATCTGAAGCCTGCTTGTGGTCAACAGTGATTGGGATGGCCCCTGTGTATACACAATAAAAATCCTTGCATTTGATATAGTGCCTCATCACACTGGGTGTAAGTCTCAGAGTGCTTTGCAGGATTTTCTATCAAGTGTATTGCCCATGTGTTTTGCAGATGAATATGGTGACCAATTTGCACACAGCAATATCCCACAAAACTACCATGAATTCAAAGAGCACATCCAATATTAATTAGTGCTGGTTGCTTAGAATAGCAGCTTACCAGCAGTTTTAGTTCTTTGCCAGGTCCTCTGCAACTTGCTCTCAAAACCACTTTGCTTTTCTCTCTCCCTGCCTTCATGAAAGCTCCTAAAGTCTTGTTGGTCAACATCATTAAATTTCTCTTTCCCTGCTCAGATCAGCATTAAATTTGTCAAGCACTCTAAGATATCCCTTTACATTAAGGGCACTATAGAAATGGAAGTTGTTATTGGCTCATTAGGTAAAGAAGTCTTTATGGATCAATATTATCCTAATTCCATTGCTGCCTCTGATCTTCATAATGCTGGGCCCTATAAAAGGTGCTTTGTCATTTCTTTATATTTTTGTCCATCAGTATGACTAGCAGGCACACAACCTACATTTTAGCTGGACCCTTATGCAGTCATATATTGCCTCTTTTCTGTTTTCCTTTGACTTACATCCAGACCCCCTCACCCGGAAAGCGTGAGGGTTTCTTTTCAATTTCAAATTGTTCTAATTGGATTATTCCTCTTAATAAGGAACCCAAGCCATATAAATGGAGAAAATCCTTTCAGCAATCAAGTGTGTCATGCTGACCTGTAGGAACTCTGCTCTGATGTGATCTGCTTCACGTTTCATACAAAATGTTTGTAATGAGATAGAATCCATAAAATGTCATCTCTGTAGCTCGAATATAACTTTCCTCATGACACTTACAGGCACTCTCACGTTTTAATGTTCTGTGTTGGGATTTTGAATTCAAAGAGAAGGCTGACACTCCAATGCGGTGTGCTGCATTAATGGAGATATGTCGTTTAGATGAGACGTTAAACTGATGCCTCATCTGCTGCTCAGTTGTGTGTTAAAAATCCCACAGAATTATTCGAAAATAGAAGAGTGTTTCTCCTGGTTTTTTGACCAACCATCCATCCCTTAGATTGGTCATTTACTTCATGGCTGTTTGTGAGACATTGCTGTGTGCAAAATGGCTGCTGCATTAAATTATAAAAATTACGGTGTCACATATTGTACAGTAAATCCTGTGATGCACATTGAGATGTTTTGATGACATAATGAGGTGCTGCCTTAAATGCAAGGATTCTTCTAATTACTAAATGAGCTAGTGGGTACTTTCAGATATCAGCAAACAGGAGCAACAGGACCAACAAACATCATGCAAACATAATTAATGACTCAGTTACGGATGCATTATTTAACAGGTCAGCTCATGCAGTGCATGGCAATGAATTATTTAGAGGATAATACAAATACAGAATTAATGAACTGGCCAGTGCTGAACCTGCTGTATCTACAAGGTGTGCTGGGTCTCGCTTGAATCCCAGATAGTACGGCAATGTGTTACCAGCAAACTCCCAATGTGTACAACACAACAGTGAAGGTACTCCTCACTGCAAATCTTCCTTCAGGACTTCAGTAAATTAAAGAGGAACTAAACTACAGGAACAATGCCATTTCCTTGCTACATTCATTGGCTTCTCTTTTTAATGTGAGCATTTCTAATTATTTTGGTAATAGGCTGATGTCTCCTGGGATGCTGTAACATTTTTTTCTGCTAAAAGTATTTTAAGTAAATGACGTCAATATAGGCTTATTGTTCCCATGTGAAGCTTGCCTCCCTAATCATTATTTAATTAAACTGGTGTCATGGGGCCAGTGTTATACAGGAACTGGACCTCAATCAGATCACAGTCTTAACAGGAAATGAGATGTCATGGCAACCCAGGACCTCCATACCAATAGCCAAAGAGGACTTCTGATCAGTGAGTAAAAGGTGGATGAGGAAGAGTCTCAACAAAAAGAATCAGTGATAATAATAATAATCCTTGCAATTGACATACCATTTTGCCTACAAAAATATACAGTCAGCTCACTTTTTTATAGTATATTCTGTGAAACACTTTGACACGTCTTGAAGACGTGATAAGGCACTATATGAAATGCAAGGATTATTATTATCATTGAAACTTCTCAAAGCATTTCACAGAATATATATATACAGAATATACTGTAAATATGATTGATTGTGTTTTGTGTGCAAAGCACATATATAATTAATACAATGAAAAGGAATCACTGCATTCCTGAAACCTGGATTTTCTCTTTTAAGATACCACTGAAATTTTTTTTAAAAATCTGAAAACACTGCCCTGTAATCCTGTGTGAAGATGGCCAGGTTAGAACCCCTGTGTCACTTTGGTTTGTGTTAGGTGGGGTATCATTCAGAAAAATATGCGGTTCATGAATAGTTTACATCTGGTGCGCAATTTGGCTGTTGCATTTCGCCCACAAATATACAGTCGGCTTTCCTGCTTTCCTTCCCCCTGCCCCGACCCCTCCCCTTGCCATCTTTACCCCCTTTTTCCCCTAGTCCCACTTCCATGACTGGTTTGTGGGAACTGCTGGGCACAATTTGACTGCCAAGTTTCGCCCACAAATATACAATCAATTTTCCTACTCTTTATCCTGCCCCAACCCCTCCCTGCCTGCTCTTGTCCGTACCTAACTGTACAGCACCATGGGACGTCCTCTCGACGTGAAAGTCGCTATGTAAGTGTAAGTTTTGATTGATTGATTAATTGATTGGTGATAGCTTAGTGATTCCGATGTAAAAAAAAATCAATTTCACACTTGCTCTTGGTAGCTACAAGAAAAACTATGCCAATTGGAGTTCAATAAGGAATGAATTAAATGGTGTAAAAACAAATACTAATCTGTCATATGATCATAAACATAGCCAATGGAACAATTCAGAAATGGATACTAATACTGTTGGTAACTGTATGAGCCCTTCAATACCACTGTTCATCAACACATTAAAATAACCTTTCAATATTTATTTCTCAACCTCAATTCATCTTTGATTACATTCTCTCCCGGTGAAGTTCAGTATCACAAACCATTTATTTAGATGTGCCCTTGCTCTTTTATCACTCACTGATATATATTTCATATATTATATTTCATCAAATGTTTCCACATCAGGGCTTCAGATGTTAGTCTAAGATGACACTCAGTGCAGTATTGGGGAGTTTCTGCATTGTCTTTCAGATGAGATGCTAAACTGATCTCTTGTTTGTTTATTCCTTAGGTGGATGTTAAAGGTCCCATTGAGCTTCTCTCTGTGCTCTGTGCAATACACCTACAGGTAAATTGGTCACTCAATTCATTGTTATTTGGGGACCCGGCTCTGCTCCGGGGTTTGCTCACAAAACCAGTAACTATAATTGACAAATGTGCCTTGAAACATTGACGTGATAAAATGCTATCTTTCTAATGCTCTTTAAAATAGGTCCACAGTGCTGAGAACCCTAACGCAGGTCCCTGATACCCTCTGAGTAGCCTATGCAGGGCCTCACTACCCACTGAGAACTTTAACATTAGCATTTCCACTTTTAGTAACATGCTAACAGTAACTCTGTTTCTGGTCATTTATGCTGCCTTAATTGCTTTCCTTTTGCGAGTCTGCCTCTATTTATATGATTCTATGTATTTTTAAAATGAATTATTCTATACTGGTGCTCATTAACAAACCATATCTTCTTCCATAAATGTTTGAATTTCTTCAGGAGGTAGAAAGGCACGAGAGGTTAGGATACAGAATATAATGATGGTTTTGGTAAAGCATGTGACATAAATTAATCCCTTACTACACAACCTGTTTTTGTCTCCACCAGCTCCATCATTAGGTTGGCATTAACAAAAAAATATTGTGGCTATGATATCCATGATAACCTTTACTTTTTTTGCTCAGTTTTTGACATTACCTTTTTAACGTTAAGAATTCTGCCGCCTGCTCAGAAAGGCTTTGTGGTCCCTCAGGCTGATAATAAATCTGGGCTAGGGTGCTAGTTACCCTTTCTATCTTCCTGGGATTGAGTTCAATGAGCTCCTTTCAAATTAATTGTCCAGCAATCAAGCCTGCCACCATGTCACAAAAGTCCAGCAATCCAGGTTATTTTGCCTGTCCATCATCATGATCATCCAGCTTTTCAGAGTTTTCTTTATCTCTGGCAGGTGAACAGGCTTCTCTGGACAAGTTAATGATGTCTCGGATCTATTGCCCACCATGTCCTTGAAGCTTTTGCTTGGCAGCTTTCATTCTTTAATTCCTTAATACTTTTGACTAGGTTTCAGGGTTTTAGGGATTTTAGCTTGGCGCTCTTTCATTTCCCTTGCTAATCCAGTCTGCAAGGATTCCTCGCTTTGTATAGGAATAGCATCTTTCTGAACAATGCCTTTGTAAAACTTAGCAGGGTTCCCGACTCCTGCCTGTACACTTATTCACGGTGTCTTGGTTTTCTTGAGGATCGTTCAGTGATGTTTTTTCTTATTTTGCTGATTTGTTTTCTGTAGGAGGAATACCTCTTGTTGCCTTCTAATGAAACATAACTGAAAATAGAGCTTGTAACGATGATTAATGAATAGTTACGGGTGGAGCTCTGTAACATATGTCCCCCGAAAGATCATTCATGTGAGACTAGGCAGCCAACAAATTCACGACAGGGATATTATTAATTGTTGACTCAGTTTTTTTGAATTTCAGCATCTTCAATCTGCCTCTGCAAACTCCTGTTAGCTTCTGATACCTGATCCTTTATTTTTTTATAACTCTATTTGTCCATCTCTCTTTTACACTAAAATTGTCTTGGGCTTCTGACTCACTCTTTTTAAATTGCACTTAGATCTAATCATATCTGAGATCATTTTACAACAACAAGAACAATACAAAAAATACAATACAAAATTACATTTGTATAGCACCTTTCATGTTGGGAGGATGTCCCAAGGTGCTGGATACTTGCATTTATATAATGCCCCTCACACAGAGCGGTTGACAGTGACTGAGGACAACTCCGAGCTGGGGGGAGTGGGAGGTGACTCTAGGTATGATTGAATAGGGAGGTCTTTACTCACTGTGCTAAATGATGTGGAAGTCACCAAATATACTCACATTGCTTTTCTCAGCATTACTTGAGTAGATTTGAAGTCTGGCTTGAATGTCTCTTGAATATACTGCGCCTTTGGACATGCTTCACACGTGAAAGGCACTACACATTATAATATGAATTATAATAAGGTCAGTGTTCTATTTGGTGTTTGTCCAGAAGGAGAAGAACAAATGGTGAATAAACAGAAAGTTTTATCATCAAAGGATATGTAATAAAGTGTCCAAAAGCATTTATTGTCACCTGTTGTAAAACTTATGATGACACATTAATAATAATAAAATCCTTGCATTTGATATAGCCGCTTTTCAGGTCTTCTAGATGTCTCAAAGTGCTTCACACAAATACTGTATATTTATTGGCGAAACCGCATCAACCAATTGTGCACTGCAGTGTCCCATCTCACAGTCGTGGATTGAAGTAACCAATTTATTATTGTTTCTTGAGGGATTATTATCAGGAGTGTGGAGTAAGGAATGGTTTGCCCAAGGTTTCACTCTGCCTGGAATCGAACCCAGGTCTCTCGCTTGCAAGGCGAGTACTCTAATCACTGAGCTACAGGACTCCATTTTGATCCATTAATAGGCTGCACCTCAGATGGAAGAAATCAAGTTCTCTCCTATGCCCCTTCCCATGTGTTTAGTTCCCAGTCTCAACTCTGAGTGAAGAAAGGGAAAATTATGAGTACTTGCATTAGGTTCAGAGTTGACTGGCCAAATGACATAGCAAAACCGTAGCTGGGAGATCCACGACTGTTTGTGGGACACTGCTGTGTGCCTGTCATGTTTCGCCCACAAAATATACAGTCAATTAAGTTTACAATATATTGTGTGAAGCACTTTGAGATGTTGCGTAGACCAAATGCAAGAATTATGATCATTATTATAAGTGTGGTCATTTTGCCGTTTATAAAATATTTAAATGTAATACTATTATGTCTTGTTATTCTTGCACATTTAAAAAAAACATTTTGTATATCATATCTTTGTATAAAATCTCCCCTGAGAAGTGCTTTTTCAAGGTTGAAGGGACCTCGATTACCTAGTTGTTTTTTTCAGTTCAACATTGGGAATCCGATTTGTTGCATTGCTCTCAATTGTCTCCAATGATTTCTGTTGAGTGATCAGATGTGGATGTGGTAATATGGGTGTGGTGCGACCAAAGCAGTTTGAGCATGATTTCTGCAGCTCAGAACCTATTTGGTTCGGCAATGGAAGCTGGCATTTTGTTTATTTATTTTTAAAAAACTGTAACAGGTTACAAAACACTGTGTAAACATATAAATACAGTATAGAACAAAAATAAAATGTAATGTAAATCAAAACAAATATACACAAGAACAAAGAAAACCAGTTGTATTGCTTGCTGCTGCCTCACATGGTTTGGACATGGTGAGCAATAAGTCAGCTAATGCCCAGAGGGCTTTTCCACCTTCCCTGTTGCTAAATTTACGTCTTGGCTTAAACTGATGAATGTATGGGAAACAAGTACATTCAGATATGGTTAAATCATGACTATGGCATGAGGAACCCTCTCAAACTTAACGTCTGCCCGGGTTAGCGTCAGTGATCTAAATAAATCTGACTAATGCTGTTTTGTTAGATCCTCATATTTGCTCAGTGTGCCACTGCTGCAGGAGAGGCAAATTATTGCAAAACTGTTGTTCCAGTTTGTGTTTGATGTCTATAAAAGAGTGTGTGACTGGCAGCATACCATGGTATCATACCTGATGTCTTGCATGGAAACAATATGTCATGGTATCTGGCATTTCCCAGTGAACAAAATGTTAAGGCAGTGAAAAATACCAGCAAACCAGTCTTGTCTTGTGTATATAATGTATATGTCCAAGTTAACAACAACAAAAAATCACATTTGTGTAGCACTTTTCAAGCGTGTTTTAGGAAGGAATATATCCAACATATAACAAACCAAATGTGAAGTCCTGTAGCTCAGTAGTTAGAGCACTCGCCTTACAAGCGTGAGACTTATGTTCAAAACCAGGCAGGTCAGGGCGAAACCATGGACAAGTTTCCTTACTCCACACGACTAATAATAATCCCTCCAAAAATGCCACAATAATAAAAATTGATCATTTCAATCCACAACTGTTTGTGAGACACTACTGTGCGCAATTGGCTGCCGCGTTTCTCCCACGAATGTGCAGTCAATTCACTTTACAGTATATTCTGTGAAGCGCGTTGAGATGTTTAGAAGACGTGAAAAGCGCTATATCAAATTCAAGGATTATTATTATTAAAATATTGTATGTATACATTTAATTCCTGTAATGTAAATGTTTTGACTTGTTGGTAATGTTGGTTGGTATAACAACAACAAAATTGGGACGACATCCTAAGGCACTGAACAGTCGGTCATAAACCCGTATGGTTATAATAATAATCCTGATATTTAATATAGAACCTTATCTCATTCAGGTGTCTCAAAGCCCTTTACTGTGACATATAGTGATTGCATTTATCAGTTGTGTTGCACACAACAATTTCTCACAAAAAGCCATGACCAATTATATTTGGGGGGATTGTTGGCCAGGATTTTTGGAGAATACTCCATTCTCTTTTTGAATAGTGCTATGGGATCTTTAATGTCCACTTAAACAGGCACATGGGACCTTGATTTGGCATCTCAACAACAACAACTTGCACTTATACCGCACCCTCCATGCAGGGAAGAGTCTCAGAACATTTGACAGTGGCGGAGCCTGACTTGAAGACCGGTCGAAGAGGAAGGATGTGAGAGAAGGGGCAGGATGGAGGGATTGAGGGAGAGTGTTCCAGAGTTTGGGGACAAAATGGCTGAAAGGGTTACCTCCGATGGTGGGGAGGAGGGTGTGAGGGACGAGCGGGAGGCCGGTGCAAGTTGAGCGAAGATGCCGGGTGATGGATTGGGGAGTGAGGAGATCAGAGAGGTAGGGAGGAGCCAAGAAGTGAGTGGATTTCGACACGTGTGTGAGGATCTTGAAGTCGATCCATTTGGTGATGGGGAGCCCGGACCAGAATGTGATGTGATATTTATCAACGTGACTAAAAGCTGCATTTTGTACCAACGTTATGTACAAAGGCATGTGGTCAAACCCAAGCCTTCTATCTAAATAGATAATGGAACATACGTGTTTTATAGCTTTCTTTTCGAAAGAATCTCATCTCCTTTGTATCTTTTGACGGATGATCCGCATACAGACGAACACAAAGGAAAAGGGGGTGTCTGTTCATTACACTGCCAGTGCATAATTGCTATACTGTATGTACAACATGCCACATAATGTGCTGTACCTGTAATTTACGTAGAGTAAGAATGAAGGATACAGCTCAATATAAAAGTACTGTAGTCTCAACATCATTTCCAATCAACCTCTGACTAAGAGTACCCGGCACTGTCTAATAGTCACTTGTCAGGAAGAGGCATTGTCAATACAGTATAAGCTGCAGGATGCAAATACAAAATAATTGTGGATGTACAATGAAGCCCTGTTCAAATGTAATGATCAAATGATATATAATATGCACCTGCAAAGATGTGCTGTACAGTTGCTAATCTGCATTATCAGTGCAATGTGAAAAACGGACGTGACACTGTGTGTTGCAGATGCGTGTATCTTTATTAAGGGTACATCTTGGACATGCACTATGATATATTACCATAGACATTCAAGGACTAAGAGGGGAGATGAGATTATGCAAAGGTAATGACAATATTGCTTCATTTGTATCTGTCCTTAACATGGTTTGAAACAAAGGGAGTATCCGGAAGGGTATAGCAAATTGACATTTGTTGATGATTTGTGCCTATCACAATCAATAAAGTGTCAAATCCGTTGAAAACAGACAAATAATTATTATTTGGAGCTGCTGTGTTTACGATAATATATTATGTAACATTTTCTGTGAGATTTCACAAATTGCCCTTGAACAATTTATAAAATCCCTCGAAACCCCTGACTATCAATCGCCTTTGGACTTCCTCCCGACAGCAAGGCGCTATGTAAAGGTAATTTGATATTGTTGCAATGCAAATTATTGGCACTCCAAGGCGCCAGCTACCCAGCATGAAGGGCGCTATATAAATACAAGTTGTTGTTGGAATGCAAATCGTTAGTATAACAGAAGGAAGATTGAGAAGATTAAGCAGAGAAGATTGAGGGGAGACCTAATAGAGGTTTATAAGATCATGAGGGGTTTCGACAGGGCAAATAGAGAAAAACTATTTCCACTCGTGGGTGAATCTGTGACTCGTGGTCACAGATTTAAAATAGTTTCAAGGCGCAGTAGAGGGGAGCTGAGGAGAAATTTTTTCACTCAGCGAGTTGTTCGAATCTGGAATGCATTGCCTGAAAAGGTGGTGGAGGCTGATTCGATAACAACTTTTAAAAGGGAATTAGATCTTTATTTAGGAAGAACGGGTCTATTAGGCTATGGGGAGCGGGCAGGGCAATGGGATTGAATCGCTCTTTTCAAAGAGCCGGCACAGACTAGATGGGCCGAATGGCCTCCTTTTGTGCCGTAAAATTCTATGATTCTATGATTCTATGAAGGACACCATCACAATTAGTACAAGTCAACAAACTACTGTTATAACACAATAGCTGTATAATCTTAGACACCCATGTTAAAATGAAGTGTTAAAAAATAAGTCCATCTTCTGGGTAATCAGGCTGCCCCTCATGTCCCTTGCTATCTATCGTGAGAACGTGCACTCTATGCAAGAAGTAACATGCACTAACATGCGACCAGAAGAGAGCTATTATTTTAGCCCGGGATGCCAGTTAGTCAGTCCTGGAAGTTTGGTGTAGTGGTCTTCACTGTTCTAACAACGTTGTCATGTTCTGAGCCACATAGATTGAGAAATTGGGAAAAGTTGTAGTTTCAAATCCTTACGTATGCTGGGTCAGCAGATCTCAGCCCAGGCAGCAATTGGGGGCATTTCAGTGGTTTTGAGTGAGGGGGAAATCAACCAGGGTTCTCCACTGCACATCATCACAATCAATAACGCTCCCCTGCGCTGGAACATGTACCTGTCTGGAGCATCAGCCACACACAGATAACACGCAGTCACTATTTTTTCCAGTATATCCTATAAAGCGCGTTTGGGCAGCCTCCAGACATGAAAGACACTACGTGTGTTGTAAGGATTGATTATTTTATTATTTGTTATCAGGTGAAGACAAGCTCGGGCTGAAAGAAGAAACGTCCGAATCCACTGGCAGCTCACAAAGTCTGTGTCTATCACCACATGCTAACAGAGGAAGCAGCTGCTCTGTGAGAGATTGCCTGCATTCTTCCTTGTGAGAAACCCTGGGTAAGGAGAGTGCAGTACAGCACACAGGCAAGATTGAAAAGAGCAGCAGAGAAACACACAACATGGTGGCACTGAGCTCAAGTTTCAAAGAAGGGAGTAACAAGATTAGAGAAATGACTGCATAGGATGATCTCGTCCGATGCCAACTCCATCTTCAGTAAATTCAATTTTCTATTTTGATGAAATCATCGAAATTACAGCACAGAAGGATGATATCAAGGTATTACCATAACGCTACATTGCTTGTTTGCTTGAATTTTTTTTTTAAGTGCCATCTCTGATTATCTAGAATGGAAATGGACTTTTGGTATCTGGACATGGAGCCTGGAGGTTTAAGGGAATACATGTGTTACAAACTAATGCATTTAAAAAATACTACTTTAGGTTTCAGGAAAAAAAATGGATGATGTACAAAGTATGCCTTTTCATACTGTATGACTGTATAATATTATATATGTATGTCTATATACTGTATCATTGTACCTTAATAAACAGAATTACTACATCAATGATGTGCCTCTACTGTTTGATATATAAATATGTACCAGAGTTCAGGTGTTACTGAGACTAATGGAGCCTGTTGTGGGGCAAGCGAGACCTTTAATCTGTGATGAGAAATGCTGATGTTACAGCTGACATTAAAAGTATGACATTTAACATCAAAGATTTTAATAATCTAATCAAAAGGCAGTACACTGGCTCATGTTAAGAAAGACCAAATTAATAGAGCCTTGCATTTCCCCAAGCCTGGACCATAAAATAAAACTAATTGGGTGGAGCAAATAACCTTCACCTCACACCGTTCATCATACACTGTGAAGAAATCATTTTGATAGGCAAGACCCTTTGATCACATTGCTAGCCACTCATCACGCTATTCAAAGCAGTAATTCATCTTTACATATAGTTCCACAAATAATTGGTTCTATTTGAGCCACTGCTAAAGTGACAGGAATATAGGCATGAGTTAAACCCTCATGGCAAAGCCACCAAGTTTCCTGCATGCAATATTTTCCTCATTCATTATTTTCTGGGACCCTCGCTGCTTTTAGTTGGTTCTCTGTGTCTTTTGGGATCCCTATCTCCTCTCTCTCTATCAATTATAATTAATAATTCCGCACTTTTTTGCAAACTATACAGTAAAACTCAAAGGTGTTACCTGTTTTAAACCATTGTTTGGAGCTGGGACAAGACCAGGCACTGGAGAAGGAAACATCTTCAGGAGAAAATAAACCTGGCCTTGTCCACAGATTTCCAGCAGGGGTCACTGGTTAATGCCCACAAGCAGAATCCCTGGCTTACATTTTCCCTCTGGTAGGTGAGACAATTGTATCGCCACCATTGCTATGCTATCTGACTCAATACAGAGCAAAGGTCGATCCTGGAACATTCCTGTCAGACTAACACAACATACAGTAGAGCAAGTTACCTGCCCCTCCCAACAGAGAGTCAAATCCATGTTGAATGATGTGGGTTCTTCACAGGAACCACACTGTAACAATTCAATGCATTTTAAAAATAAAGTAATTTTCTCTGTAACTTCCTAGATTCCGTCTATAATAGACCCCATCCATCCTCGCCAGCCCCTGTGACAGACGACAGCAGCAATTGTACAATAGAAAGAAAAGTGGAACTCACGTTCTCGAATTGCCTCTATTAATAGAATGCCTTAGCAGTATTTTGTACAAATTCTTCTTAGGAGGTGTTAGGAGCATCGCGGCAACTGTTAGGAATCACTGCTTGTAACTGTGCTGACTAGTAATACTTTGCACTGTGACTGAGACTGCCTGCTGCTGTGTTGTCTCAACACTCGGAGTTGATCGTGTGAAAAATAAGTTGAGAGGAGAAGTGGGAACTTAAAACGCAATATTCGCCAACATGTTGGCAAGCATGTTGTCTTACCCATGTGTTGAGAAATCCCATTATAATCCCCGAATTAAAAAATTGCCTGTGTTAGCGAATAGCATGTGCTCAATAACATACTATGATAATTATTACATTTGCTATAGCGCCTTTCACGTCGGGACGACGTTCCAAAGTGCTTCACGGGATATACTGGATATAGTGTTAACTATGTTTTGTAGGTAAATCCAATGATCCAGACTTTTAAAATGCTGAGAGGAAAGAATAATGTGAATGCAAGCAGATTATTTAATGTTCTTAAATAAGAACATTAGGTATGAAGTGGGGGTATAAAGTGAACGAACTTCCAGCAAGACTTGACATTAGAAAGATTCTCTGTCCTCACAGATTAGCGGACGTCTAAATGGCCAAGGAGATAAAGCAACCAAAACTATGTTGATTAACAGCTTTGATAAAGAACTAGAAAGAACCAGGATTTAGAGGAATGGGGATAAATACAGATTGAGATGATCAAGTGTTATGTGATTATGATGTGATCCTGAGGCTACTGCCAGGATGGAAATGGCATCCTCAGAAAGACAACAACTTGTATCGATGCAGTGTGCTTCGAGTAGAATAGACGTTTCCGAGTGCTTCACAGTGATGGGGTGCCACACTGAGGGAGGGAGGGAGGGAGTGGGGGAGGTAACCCTAGCTTTGGTCAAAGAGATCGGTATTACGATAGAGGGAAAGACACACAAAGTTCCATAGGTTCAGGGTGTAATGACTGAAGACTTCTGGCTGAAATCAACCATGCTGCGTGATAGGTGATAAACAAGATAATATTTGAGACAGAGAGATGCTTTCCAAGCATCTTTTAGAAAACCAAGGATTTCAAGGAAATGGAAATGTATAATGTTTGCAGAGAGAACAGTTTGTTGGGCAGAATGCCTTTCCATCCATTCTGTGCATTATTTATTATTAATTAACAATAGTAATAATCCTTGCATTTTATACAGTGCCTTATCACGTTGTTGAGAGTCTCAAAGCGCTTCACAGAATAGATTGTAAAGTGGACTGACTGGATATTTTGTAGGTGAAACATGGCAGCCAATTGCGCACAGTAGTGTCCACATTTAGCATTCACAAAAATATGACTATGTTTTTTTTGAAGGGCTTATTACCCCCTGGAAAGCAGCTCGCGTCAGCTGATGTGAAATTTTATTGGGATTACCAACTCTCTTGCACTATTTGCGGGTACATTAGCAGCAGGAGTTATTACCCCTGTGATACCCCTGTAAAGCACTGTGATACAAAATGATCGGATGCAAATTTCCAACATGTTCCAAGTTCCTGCTATCAACCTTGCCGCTGGGGGAAACTCTGAATTGAGATGAGGTGTTCCCCTGGGGGAAAATCAGAGCTGTTGTGTACAGGACACAGATCAGCATTGGCAGAGACTTGAAACACAGATCACCTAGAAACCTTGACAGCTGGGAAATAGCACAACCCACATGGTGGAGATGGAGGGGGGTGGGGGGGGAGAGAAAATAATGGAAGAGGCATAAAATGCATTTAACAAAGGGGAACCAAAAACAGGTTTGGATCTGGAATGGGATGATTTGATTGACTGCTACATTAATACTAATAGTATCAATAATAATCCTTGCATTTGATATATGCTCTAGTTTATAATTTTTGGGGAATTGAGTGTAGGAAGGTCACTCGCAGGAAACGACAAGAGATGAGAGCCATTAGCAAGTCTGGGTTTCTCCTTGGATCTTGGAATCACACTAAACGTTAAATGGACAAATCACAAAACAAACATCCATGGCTATTCTGGGACCCAGAATGGCATTTAAGGCTTTTGTCAAAATATAAAATGCACCATTAACCAAAACAGAACACTTCAATTTTTTTAATAATATATATAAAGTTATAAAATATAGGATGAAACAAACCTATTTTAATTAACACACACACAAATGGAAATGCAAGAGAAATCAAATTAATGTCTTAGAATCGAAATAAACTGAAACAAAACCCCTCTGTGGTCTGTCTCACACACACACACACAAACACACACACAAAATCACTGGCAGGAAATAAAGGAAAAAATATGAGGCATTTTAAACACACCGAATGAGAAACATTGGACGTTATTGAAGAGAGAAACTGCAATGATAATTCTGTAGCAAATAAAACAAACGGATACATGTGATGCTCGAGTCCTTCTGTGAAAGGTGGAGAGAGAGAGAGAGAAACAGGAGGAGGAGGGAGGGAGGGAGGGAGTGAGGAAGGAAGGAAGGGAGGAGAGAGGGAGGGAGTGAAGGCTGGAGACAGATGAAAGTAGGGGAGGAGTGGGGAGTGTTGGGGACACGCAGAGAAAGAGAGGAGAGAGAACAGGGGAGAGAGGGAGGGAGGAGAGAGAAGGAGAGGAGTGAGGGAAGGAGAGGAGAGGCTGGGGCTGGGGCTGAGGCGTGGTTGGCAGAGGCTGGAGCCCCACAGAGCAGAGAATAGAGAGCAGAGCACAGACACCACAGGGCAAAATAACACAAGCCCCCCCCCCCCCCCCCCCTCACTCCAGCTGCTGCCTGTGGTCATCACTAAACATCTTTGGGGGGGAGAGAGAGAGAGAGAGAGTCAGTGATCCAGCAATTACAAAACAAGGAGTAGAGGAGAGAGATAGAGATCAGAACACAGAGAGAGAACACACACACACACACACATATATATAGCTGTTCTTGCTGTGTGTGTGTGTGTGTGTTTACTGTCTTAGCCTTGGTGTCTGTACATGATGTTGTATTGTATAGATTGATCAGTCGGTTGGAGGGGAGAAGAGAGAGGGAGGGGGAGAGAGAGAAAGAGGGAGGGAGGGAGAGGGAGAAAGAGGGAGGGAGGGAGGGAGAGGGAGAAAGAGGGAGGGAAGGAGGGGAGGGAGAGGGAGTAGGATCCAGTACAATGAAAAGCGAGAAGAAACTGACGAGGAAATGGCAGAAGCTGCCGGGAAGAAATACCTTCTGTTGCGATGGAAGGATCATGATGGCCAGGCAGAGGGGAGTGTTCTACCTGACTGTCTTCCTGATCGTGGGAACCAGCGGCTTGTTCTTTGGCTTTGAGTGAGTAACAATGAAACAGGAATATTTTCTGTGTGTGTTGTGTGTGTTGTGTGTGTGGCATAGACAGGGACAGCATTGATTGAGCTTGGGGTAGGTGTGTGTGTGTGTGCATTGATTGAGCCCCAGCCTTTGCTGTGTGTGTGTGTGTGTGTGTCTCTCTCTGTGTGTGTGTGTGTGTCTCTCTCTGTGTGTGTGTCTGTGTCTCTCTGTGTGTGTGTCTGTGTGTGGGTGAAAGGGAAAAGTGTTTCTCTCTCTCACCCACATACACACGCACACAGACAAATTTATTTCAGCTGATATTTTATTTAAAATCCCTACCCCCCCCCCCCCCCCCACCACCCCCACATACAACCTTTTTTCCCCATTAAAAAAAAGTCTTTTTTTTTTAATGGGGAAAAAAGCCACCGTTGTTGATCTGAATTATATATATCTTTCTCTTGGAAATAGATATTCCCCACCCCTGCCTCTCCCCTCCCTGCTGATTTATGGATCGTAAACGATACATTGATTGTCTTGTGGATCGGATTGGATGGCTCGGCCTGCAAAAATACACAGTCACTACACTGGACAGCGAGTCCTGTGACCAGCTTGGAGATGTCCTCGGGACACGAAAGGCGCTGCATCCCAATGCAAAAGATAATTATTATTTGCCGTGTGATTACAATCCCGCGTCCATCTGTCAAATCTCGGATTTCCGTCGCGCGTCGTGTGTTTTTTGTTGACTGATTTAACAGCGACAGCAAACAAAAAAGCACACAGAGGCACCCTGCTCCATTGGCGCCAGTGACTTTGCGATCTGTCTCCTTTTAAGATCGCGCGAGGCACTTGAGGTATCTTGGCCGGCATCGGTGGGTGTTTTTTTCTTGGAACCCCATTTTCCTCTCGTGGAAACGCTTGAATCGCCGCCCGTCTGCCTCTGCCAAGTGTTGCTCGAAAGCAGTTTCCTAAACCCCCTCCCCCCCCCCCCAAAAAAAAATAAATTGCGACGTTGGAAGTCCGCGGAACGGCGTCTTAAAAGAGGCACGGTCCCCGGAGCCGGGGCCAAAAACACCGGCGGAGGTTTTCATTGTGAGTCACGGACGTCGGGAAACGCATCGCCTCCCTGCGATTCCCTGCGATTGCCGACAACCATCAGAAGCGCTTGGCGCGTCCCGACACAAAAAGAAGAGGTTTTGCCAAACACTCCGCTGAGCGTCAAGCCATTGAGAAGAATGAATGACACACGTTTTTTTGTTGTGTGTGTCATTAAATTATTCAGCTCTTGCCTGCAAAATATACAGTCAATCCAGTTGACAGTGTATTCTGTGAAATATTTTGAGACGTCTCAACGACGTGAGAAGGCGTTGTATCAAATGCGTGGATTATTCTTATTCTTATTATCTCGTCAATGGTCACTGATCTTAAACTTTGCGCTAAGCCCGCACCTGTGGCTCACTGTGGGTCAAACACAGTGAGTGGCTCCGAGACAAATGTTTTGATTCCTGCTCTCTGCTGAGAGCTCTGAGAGAGCATCTAAACACAGCCTGGGTGTCCCTGGGGTAGGGAGAGGAAAATTCCACCTCAAAGTGCTTCATCCAGTGACCTCTGGGGCTCTATTAGGAGCTGAACTGGCTCCAAGGTGACACATTTGGCAATGGAATATCAGTGTCCAGCCATCCCTCTGTGGTCTGGTTCCTGAGCCAGGCTGAGGTCCGCAGCAATCCAGTGCCCTGGTGGTGACAGCGCAGCCCGGCCTGGCTCATCGGCAGGACCTGGAAGGGCAGACTGGGGGCAGGGAATCATCCCACTCAGCTCCTGTTAACCCTGAAAGCCAAAGCGGTAACTCGCAGAGTGGTGTTCGCTGGACAAGAAGTTGGAAATCTTACCAGATCACAATAACAATGGACAGCTATGTATGTTGTTTCAGCTTGTTAAACTCCAGCAGTTACCCCCAATGCACACTCTGGGGTCCCCAAGCCTTGGCTCTTGCCAGCCTGCATCTAATACTTTCCTCAGAATTAGGTAAACAGGGAGACAGTGCGTATTCCATTCCAACAATCTATCTCGGGAATCTCGATGTGTAAGTGGGATTGCACGGAATTCTCGGTTTGGGTTGGGTAGATACTCTTGAGCACAGTAATGGCTTTCAGTATGTGTCAGACACCTGGCTGACCAAAAAAGGGAGAGGAATGCACTGGAAATGCTATGGGTGTGGACAACAACAAGCATTTATACAGTGTCCTTCATCCTGGTAATATCTTGAGGTTCTTTGGCTAACAGATAACAGCCCCAGGTGTGGTTTGACTCGAGTTGCCATTCCTTCCCCCCCCTTCTCCCATGGTTGAGTGGCCCGGATGAGTCATTATCCAGATTTTCACTCAAAGGCACTTGTGCAATCAGCGTGAAACGAGGAGAAATTAGTTATTTCATGATTTGAAATGATGGTTGCCGAGTATCCACTCAGCTGTTCCTGGGAGGGTGGTCCAGAGACTAGCTCAGGCGTGTCTTTGCGGCATCTTACTTTGCTTCTGTTACAATGGCTTGATGTGGAAACGAGGCAAGGATGTCCAGCAATTAGCGCAAAATACATCTTGAGAGTGGATGTGATTTTGTTTGATGTAAAATTGTTCTTTTATATATAAAAAAAACCATCCGCATTTATTTGTGTATCAGGCCTGGCTCAATTAGTGTCCCAGTGTCTTGCCGCAGAGGCAGAAGACTGCGGATTCATGACCCATGTGGGGATTTGGAATTCATAGTCGTGGCTAACCCTCCAGTGCAATGCTGGGGTGAGAGCTGGACCGTTCGATGTGTCGCCTTTGGGTGACGTGTTAAACCAAGGTCTCACTGGCCTGATCAGGTGTACATTAAAGATCACATGGTATCATTTGAATACCTCAGATAAAATCAGTGGCTCACTTTATAGCTGTTTGTGGGACATTGTCCTGTAGCTCAGCAACTATATAGTGCTCGCTTCGCAAGCGAGAGACCTGGGTTTGATTCCCAGCGAGGCAAAACCTTGGGCAAGTTTCCTTACTCCACACGCCTGGTGATAATCCCTCAAGAAAACAAAAACAATAACAAATTAGTCGCTTGAATCCATGACTGTTTGTGTGACTGTTTATGGAGCGGTTTGAGATGCCGACTGGCGCTGTATAAATCCAAGTTGTTGTTGTTGACACTGTCGTGTGCAATTGGCGGCCGCGTTTCGTCCACGGTCAATACACTTTACAGCATTCTGCGAGGCGCTTTGAGCCATCGAGAAGACGTGACAAGTGCAATGTCAAAGCCAAGGATCATTATTATAATTATTGGTGTGGGCAAATTGGCTATCGCTTTAGCCTTCGAAATACCACTTTACAGAATATATCCTGTGAAATGCTGTGATACGTCTTCTCGATGGAAGGGTATTTGACTGGAGGGTGTCACGGCTGAGCCAGGGCCTGTGCACTTTACAGGAGGGAGCTATGGATTATGAGCTACGGTCATGGATTGAAATCCAGAGGCCAAAATAACGGCCCAACTGGTCCCCCTCCTGTGATGAGGCGACAACCTGGACTGGGATGTGATTGTTGACCCACCCACCTGAAAGCCATTGGCCTGATGATAGAATAGCCGGTTTCTGCACACTTGCAACTGGCTGTAGAGTTTGTACTTTGCCAACCGACTTCACATAGACCTCAACTTCCCGGCTGTAATGTGCTGTGCAGCAACGGTGGAATTTTGTGAAGCTTTTTATTTGTTAATGAAACAAATTACGTATCAGGATTGATGTTGTTGCAACGATGTTGCTGTTGAGTGCAATGCACTGTGGCAATGTGCGCAGTTACTGGGACTTCACATGGTAAATTCATGTTAAAATAATTATTGTATTTGATATCTTGCTTTTCACGCCTTCAAGACGTCTCAAAGCGCTTCACAGAATATACAGTAAAGTGAATTGACTGCATATTTGTGGGCGAAACGCGGCAGCCAATTGCGCACAGCAGTGTCCCACAAAGCTGTGGATTGAAATGACCAAATTATTATTATTGTGGGGTTTTTTGAGGGATTAATATTAGGCGGGTGGAGAAAGAAAACTTGCTCAAGATTTTGCCTTGACCTGCCTGGATTCGAACACAGGTCTCACGCTTGTAAGGCGAAAGTGCTCCAACCACTGAGCTACAGGACTCCACAAGATGCTTTGATGAACCAAAGTTCTCTGGCTTTGGTGATCATTTGATGAGATGATCAGTCCATGGGGCTGGGGCTGAGTGTGAATGGCTATCACTTTGCTCTGTGTTTGAACCTGTACTCCTGAATTCAAATCAACATTTATAGAACAGGATGACCCAACCCATCTCACTGTGCTTAGTCCAGGGTCTTCTGGCTCCACAGCGAGAATATGAGACCCCTCTCTGTGTTGGTCACTGTACCACATGCTGCCAGGAGGAAAGGGACAGGTTGCTCGCGGTAGAATCCTAGGAACATAGGAATTGCTGGATGAAAAAAGGCCAAGGTCCATATAGTTTACATTCTACCATCTTGGTAGTTGCATATGTGCTACAATAATGGAGATGTTGATAGCAATTAATTCTGTTTGGATTAGTCTACAACAGAGTGGAAAGCTGTTGAACCTTAGATGCAAAGTTGCCTGGTTCTTCCAAGCATATATGTCCCAAATGACTCATATACACTACAGTGCTGTACTTTTATCTCTAAATATTATTTTCTAATTTGTATTTGATTGAAATGCAATGCAGCTTTGCCCAGCCTCTGGGTCACAAATGTTGCTCTATTTAAAATGCAAGTGCTACTTAATCTCTGTTTGTTCTTCTCCTTTCCAAACATCAATAATATATTTGCTTGATTTTTGCTAAATGGTGTTTGAAAATAGCTCGGAATTAATTGAAACCCAACAACTTGAATAGCTTTGTGCGGTGGTTCACAGATTAGTCTTCGCAAAATAGGACTGTGAACCAAGAACCAGTGTATTTGAACAAAATAATTCAATTTGGATTCAGGATTTGCTTTGCATGGAGATATTGTAGGGTGTGGCGTGTAGGGTGGTCGGGGTGAATAAATGTGTGTTTTGTGTCCTCAGTAGTTGGAGCACTCGCCTTTGCAAGTGAGAGACCTGGGTTCAATTTTACGCAGGGCAAAACCTTGGACAAGTTTCCTTATTCCACACACCTAATAGTAATCACTCGAAAAAACCCAATAATAAATTGATCATTTAATTTCACGACTGTTTGTGGGATACTGCTGTGCGTTATATGTATATTCTGTAAAGTGCCTTGAGATGTCTAGAAGACATGAAATATATCAAATGCAAAGATTATTATTACTAAAACTGTGGCGACTGTAATTAGACTAAATGGAAATTGATGAGCTATGTGTGAGATTTAATGCTTGGTTAGAAGTGCTTGCTAGGGGATTTCTGCGTAAAAAGTGAATGGAGACAGCCAGCTGGGACTTTGCGCTTGTGCTTCCTGGATTCAGGTTATATTTTTGTCCTTTTCCCAGATGTATTGTTCTGCTGAATGTGCATGGTACAGTTTGTTTTAACAGTTACTCTTTGGGTTAATCCAGCAGAGCCTGCGTTTTAAACTAATGGAGCAAAAGTGAAAACTCAATTCTGCTTGTGACCTTTATTATAAAGTCATATTGAAGTATTTCAGAAGTATTTCAGTGTTAAATAGTTTTCAGTATTGAAGGAAATGGATGCTATATCATGGTCTGAAATTCAATTACATGTAACTTTCACTGGTTGATTTATTTTCTCTACATTTTATTGCTTTGGCACAATTCACTGTCAAGAGTGAATATTGGCTTTTTACTAAGCTTCGTTCGTGTAGTTGCAAACTACAGAACAAATGGAAATTGGTCACTCACTCTGTGCGATTGGCGACCGTGTTTTGCCCACAAAATGCGCCATCACTACACTTTCGCAGGCTGATGTCTGGCAGACTGCTGACTGAGGCTTGGGTAAGGAACTTTGTGCTGCTGAGAATTGGGTTCCAAAGCCCGGATGAGTTCAGAGTGCATGTTTGTTCCATAAAAATAGCTGACCAGCAGTAACGTAGTTCAAAGACCACTTTTAATTGACTCCATGTAACTGCAGCAGAATTGTCTTCATGCCAAGTACAGTACAACTTTTTGGATGAAATGCAGAAAAAGATGCTGTTTGGCCAGAGGAACACACACTTTTCCTACAGCAGTGGATCAAGGCAAAGTACAAGGTACCTCTTGAGGTCAATAAATAATTTCATCATCATTGTATTTTAGTATACAGTACAATTAATATACAGTATTATATTAATAAATTAAGTATTAATATTAAGTATTAATATACAGTCGGCTTTCCTGCTCTCCTTCCCCCTATCCCGACCCCTCCCCTTGCCATCTTTCCCCCACCTTTTCCCCTAATCTCGCTTCCATGACTGTTTGTGGGGCGCTGTGGGACGTCCTCTAAACATGAAAGGCGCTATATAAATGTAAGTTTTGTTTGTGTTTGTTTAGTGCTATTTCTTCTGTGATATCTATTTTTGAAATTATTTGAGAATTCCCATTTATGATTTGGCTAAACGTTTCAGTTCCTCCACGCAAAACAACCCCTGTGTTTCATGTAGCGCCTCATGAAGTCATCGAGACTTAATAATAATAATAATCCTTGCATTTGATAAATAGTGCTTTTCACGTCTTCTAGATGTCTCAAAGTGCTTGTAAGGCGAGTGCTCTAACCACTGAGCTACAGGACTTCTGAAAACACTTCACAGGAATTACTGTAAAGTGTAGCGACTGAGTATATCTCGGCGAAATCAGCGGCCAAGTTGTGCACAGCACATATCACAGAAACAGCCATGAATGAAATGACCAATACAGCTGTAAGTGAGTTGAGTCCATCCACACCTTCAAGAGTGAGGTTGATAAATTTTTGGTAGGTCAGGGGATTAAGGGATACCGGGAGAAAGCGGGAAATTGGAATTGAAAGGATTAGTAGAGGTACCGATCAGCCATGATCTAAGGCTCGAAGGGCTGAATGACCTACTCCTGTTCCTGTGAGTGAGTGACCAATATGAAGTCCTATTGGATTATTAGCTTGTGCAGTATGTAGTGGGTTGATTATTGCAACTCTTTACACACTTTGGGGTTTTGCTAAAATCAAGCAACTGAATGTAGTTTTCAACTGGTTTCAGTTGAAATGTTGAGACATCAGCTATCTTTTCGCCAAGGGTTAAATGTGCAGTGTTTTCGAATGGGGGAAATTTAAATCACAGGATGGAAGTGAAAATGATTGGTCAACGACTTAACAGTGGCAGCAGACTCCAGCACCTTGACTCCCGTCGCAGTGAATTTAAGCTGATCGTTTCCTTAATGTTCGCCGACAAACAGGCAATGTTTCACTGGTCTAGGAAAATATGTACAGAGCTATTCTTTCTGCGTTATTGGATTAATGTATTTTAGTCAGCAATAAATGCACAACAACAGATTGTGCTTTTGTGTAGCATAAAACATCTCAAAACACTTGCCAAAGATGATGGGAATCGTTGTGTGCAAAGGCACTATTAAATTACACATGTTTTTATGAGTGTTTGAGAGACGGAAGATGGAAGGATTTGGGGCACATTTCCGGGGAGTGAAGACATGGCTGAGGCGAAAGCATTACATTTGGAAGTTAATTGATGTGCTACTTAATTGAGTTGAAGTTTAAATACTTTAAATGTCTTTGGGGGAATAATTCACATGGAAATGTGGAGACATTTTTACGACTCCAATACAAAATGCACCAAGCTGGCTATGGAATAAAGAGTGCTGGGCTACGCCCTTGCTTGGAGGAAACTGTGGAAATGTGTACGTTGTGTACTGATTTGTATGTTTGTGTACCTTCAACATACTGTTTGTTTCGAGAACAATCAGTCCAGTCCTCCATTCTTTCCTTGGAACTGAATGTCCCAAAGGCTTTCAGATTAGACTTTCTAACTGAGGATTTACATTGTAGAATCAGTGTGTCCAATGGGTGGGAATAGCAGCACCCGCACTTAGCTTAACCATTCAGTCTCCAAGTTATCAACACTGTGTGTGTTTGTCTCTGTTGTCTGGCGTTGGTTGAGGGTTGAGAATTTGCTGGCTTGGGACGTCCAGAAGACGTGATAAGACGCGAAATCAAATGCGAGGAATGTTATTACTGTACTATTATCATCTGGACTGGATACAATATTGCCAGGTCGAAGGAAGGACACTTTTTGTTTTAACGGTTGCTTAGTTGAGCTGGTGTGAGTGAGATGTACTACTCATTCCCATGGTGTGTGTGTTCACTGGGTGCTTTTTTGGGGTAACGGCAGAGATGGAGCACAGTTGAGGATCCGTCAGGAGTTGGGACAATGTTGGTTTGAGTACCTGACTGCCAACTTGAGGTAGTCTTGGTATCAGTGGTAATGATAATCAAAATAATAATCCTTGTATTTGATATAGTCCCTTATCACGTCGTTGAACAGTCCCAAATGCTTCATGGATTATACTTTAAAGTGTATACAGCCAAGCCAAAGCTCTTTTCAGCAACGCGTAACTGCCACTGAACCATAGCACACCATACACCTGCTTCACATCTTTCTCATCTAATGGCTGAACAAGGGAGTGTTTGGTACAGTACAAGACTTCAGGGAAATTGCCAATTGATGATTGGAGAGGTTCTCTTATCAACCTTCTTGGGATTCCAACTAATTTGAGCCGTCAGCTTTTTTTTTGTGTGGGTGGGAAGTGAATTGGCGGCTTGTCACCCTTTGAGGGAGAAATATCTTTTTATAGATTTTCCTCATTCAGCAGCCTTCTGGCAAAACAGCATCTGCCAAAGAGATCTTTTTTTCCCGTCACATTTCTGACAAACAACATATTGATGTCGCGTTCACTGCTTTGCGACGACGACGACGACGATCACAACAACAGGCATTTAATGTAATGCCCTTCAAGTGGGCTGGGGTCCCAGAGCGCTTTGAAGACACTGCATTTCTCATGGCGCTGATGCATTGCTCTAAATGCGATGGCTGCTCGAAATCAAGGGCTGGCAGCCTCCGACTGCAATTTGTATAATGCCAATACAGGTCAGTTAGTTCCACAGACATTCCTAACGCAGCGATTGATCCTGTGGCAGAAGTGATAAAGCTGAGCATTAGAGTGGCACGGAATCTCTGATGCCCGATATTTCCTTACAGCTGTTAATGGATAAATAGGAGGTTTGAAGTCTGGCAAGTTCCGAAGAGAACAAAAATCCTTCACGACTGCACTCCATCTCTCATTGCCCCTCAATCGATGTTAATTTCTTCCTGATGTTTTTCGACCGACTCCATAGCCTTGTCTGGCCATTGTTCCACCCATGTTCCAGCACCTAGAGTGATGTACAGTTTCCTCTTTCATGTTCAGCCCTGTTTACCTACTCCTGTTCTTATGCAATACTGAAGTGAAAACAATAATACTGTAATCATAATACAGTACAGTAAAAGCTAATTTATCCGGCACCCCCGGGACCTGGCCGTTGTCGGTTAATTAAATATGCCGGATATTTGAGCGGCAAGTTGCCGAAAATCCTACAGAAAAAAATTACTTATTTTAAAACATACCATATTAATAATAAACTAAATAATAACAGAATATTGTGTGGATACTTACCAATAAAGTATTCCAGCACTTGCGGTAAAATGATCGATAAAATAAAAATTCCAAAGTTCGTTAAGTTTAATAAGTGCGCATGCGCACGCATTGCACACATGCTCAAAGTGAGCTACTCGCGAGTGTCCCAGATGGCTCCGGTATGAGATCCGTTTGCTGGAATGGTGAATTGTATTGGGGGATACCAGTTGGGGTTGAGTGTTCCGGTTGGTTGGGTGCCGGATAAACAAGCTTTTACTCTACTTATATTTTGCTGTAGCATCTTATCATGTTATTGAGACATGACAAAGTACTTCACGATACTGTACTGTAACATGAATTTACTGTGAATTTTGTGGGGAAAAACTGGTGTGCTCTTACTTCAGCGCTGTTACAATTGGAAAATTGTCAAGCAAACGTAAATGAGTATTCCTGTAATGTGGGTTTACTATTGAATATTTAATTATGGGCATTATGCCCACAAAATATAATCAATTCACTTTACAATATATTCTGCAAAGTACTTTGAGACTTCTCGAAGACACGATAAGGTGCTATATCAAATGCAAGGATTATTATATTATTGTGATATATCCACGGAAACTATCTGAAGAATAATTATTCAGCCAGTCGACTTACTGAGGTCTTACAGGCTTCTATATGCTTGCCATCTGTTTATGTTGTAAAAGCGTTCTAAAGGTTTTTAGCAGATAAGAACAACGGCTTTCTCTTGCCTTCCTACCCTTAAGGTTATTTTTAAAGAAGAATCTTTTAGGCCAGGCAGCTGCTGCAGATCTATGTGAGCGTTGGTATTGTTTTAATAAAATTCTTTGCTCTGGGAGCCAGATAACGGGTCATCAATTCCTGGTGAGGCATTTGACTGTTAATTTAAACACTAACTTTTTGACATAACACAACCTTGGGGAAGCCCTGCCAGAGGCTATTTGTCTGCTTATTTTTCTGATTGTTGTAGTAAAATTACCACTGGTTAGTTTAAGAGATGAAAGAAAACTAGCATCATAGAATCGCACAGGACAGAAGAAGGCCATTGGACCCATCGTGGTTCTGTGAAAGACCTATTCAATTAGTCTCTCGCCCCGACTGCATCCACTCTATCTCCACAGCCCCGCAAATTTTTCCTTTTCAAGTACTGTATATAATCCAATCCCCTTTGGAAAGTTACAATTGAATCTGCATCCACTATGCTTTCAGTGAGTGCTTTCCATATTGTAGCAACTTACAATGTGTGTATATATATATATATATATATATATATACTGTATATAAAAAAAGTATTGTCTCCCCTCTGGCTCTTTCGACAATTATCTTAAATCTATGCCCTCGTGTTATTGACTCACTCACCAGTGAAAACAGTTTCTACTTATTTACTCCCATCAAAACCCTATCACCGATAGACGTGTTCATTCGTTTTTTTTTGTCCTGTGTAAAGTACGGTCTGAGCAGGGCTGGGCTCAGGCTTGAACTGTGAATGTACAGGATCGGAAATTGTAAAGGCACAAAGGCCACAGAGGCCATCAGGACATGACTATTCCAGGTTATTCAAGCGCTCTGAGATGCCGTCCGGCGTGGAGGGCACTATATAAATCGAAGTTGTAGTTGTTGTTATCGTTGGGAACAGCTGACGCCTTGATTTACTATAAGCTGATACATTCAGGATGGTAATTACTATGCTGTGAATGTGCGGCACTCTACACAGGTGTATAAAGCAATCTCTTCCTCTTGCGAGTTGCAAATCACCGGAAATATAGAGAGGCGAACATGCAAAATAAAAACCACCCAGGGTGAGGTAGTGAGACAGATCATGTGGAGTACTGTAGCTCAGTGGTTAGAGCGCTTGCCTTGTAAGAGACCTGGGTTTGATTCTAGGCAGGGCGAAACCTTGGGCAAGTTTCCTTACTCCACGGGCCTAATAATAATCCCTCCAAGTAAATTCAATAATAATTTGGTCACTCAATCCACGACTGTTTGTGGGACACTGCTGTGCACAACTGGCTGCTGCGTTTCGCCCACAAATATACAGTCAATTCACTTTACAGCATGATCTGTGAAGCGCTTTGAGACGCGAAAAGCGCTATATCAAATGCAAGGATTATTATATTATTATTAATATGCATTGGGGGTAATTGCTGTTGCTTAAATAGCTAAAACCTCATTGGTTGCCATTGCGTGCACTGTCTGTCTGGCTAGGACCACCCTGCCCTTTAGCGCAGGGTTAACAGGAGTTCAAAACATGAGGCCTGATTGTTTTGGGGAGTTGAAGGCAAGGGATGGAGACAATAGCATTCATTGAGGCACAAATAAACACAGCCACTCTGTCCTCTTATTACATAGACATTTGACAGAAGGCAGCCGGCATCCTGGACCTGACTTATCCCAAGGATACCAAACCGCATAATGTACTCATTTCGGAACAACAAGCGTGAACACATTGAATGCAGCGACTTTAAAATGAGAATAGTTCCTCGACGGGGATTCCTTTACTCTGCCTGTGACTAACTGTTCTTTCCTTTTGTCGGGCCTTATCAACGCACAAAAGCCCCCATTATTTAGAAGAGTACAAAAGGGATGTGCAGGCCTGGCCTTTTACACAGTGATTGAAAGCCTAATTTAGAGAGCCCCAGGGGAGCAGGCCAGAGAAACTACGATAGCTTGAAAGGAAATTGGATTGTGATAAAATATGCATTTCATTTAAAGAAAGAGCTTCGCTTGAATCTTTCACTCCCTTGCTTTTTATGAATTTTTTAACAAAAAATATGTCCCACATCCATTTGTGTGAGCAGATTAATTATATTAATTCAGATTCTAGTGGTACTGGGTCTGGGTGAGGGGGAGAAATGTGTGAAAATCAGAATGACTGTACAGTTCATGTACTGCGTGATTTTCCTTTTTAATTGGGTGTCAGCCTAGCTCAGTCAGTTGGCAGCTCTGTCACCTCAGAGTCATAAGTTTCAAGCCGCATGTCAGGACTTTGAGCTCGTAGTCTAAAATGACTCTCCAACACAAAGCTGAAGTGTGCTGCATTGTCAGAGATGCCAGGACTTCACGTGAGGTATTAAACCAAGGTCTCATCTGTCTGTGTCTAATACTCTCTGGAGTTAGATAACCAGAGTAAACATCCATCCTGGGAGAGAGTGTAGATTCCATTCCAAACACTCGGAAATTTCCGTTTGTAGATGGCAAATATGTGTAAAACTCTTAATGTGTAGTTTGTGTCCACAACTGTTTGTGGGTCGCTGCTGTGCACAATTCGCTGCTGAGTTTTGCCCACAAAATACAATCAATTCACTTTACTGTATATTGTGAAACGTCTTGAAGACGTAATAATCCTTGCATTTCCTTGCATTTTGATGTAGTGCTTTTCACGTCTTCTGGGCGTCTCAAGGCGCTTCACAGAATGTACTGTAAAGTGAATGGAATGTATATTTTAGAGGCGAAACGCGGCAGCCAATAGTGCACAGCAGCATCCCACAAACAGCCATGAATTGAAGTGACCAATTTATTAATGTTTTTTTTTTCTTGAGGGATTATTATCAGGCGCGTGAGGAAAGGAAACTTGCCCAAGGTTTCCGGCCTGTCGGGAATCGAACCCTGGTCTTTCACTTGCGAGACGAGTCCTCTAACTACTGAGCTACGGGACTCCATATGATAAGACGCTATAGCAAATGCAAGGATTATTATTATAGTCTCATGCTTGGTGATCGGTTTCCACGTGTCTAATACACATTTGTTCGGCTGAGCGAACCAATACGGCTCCAGGAAGCAGGTCACACATAGACATCCAGCACAGGCGGAGTCCTGAGGAACAACAGCAACAATTGAAGGCAAATTGTAGCTCCGCTTGGTATCGACTTGGGCTGAGATGAGGAAACTCAGTGGAAACGGAGCTTGCCCTGGTTTATGGCTCCGCTACTCACTCGATACATTCGTTGAACTATCAGAGGAGATTGTAATCGTCGCTGAATGTTTAAATTGCTGAGTGTACTTAAGTTTGCAGAGCATTTTAAGTCATAAAGTTTCCAGAACTTGACCAAGCAGTTGGCCTCTGGTGACCTGCGAGCTATAAAGAGAGTCAACGCAAACATCTTGCCTTGGAAAGCGACTTGGTGTAAACAAGGGGTTACGAGAGTTCCTGAGAATATGTCACGCGAGTCATCGTACTACCAATAATAATCCTTGCATTTGATAAAGCGCCTTATGACCATCATTGAGGCGTATCAAAGTGCTTCAGCTCCAACAACAACAAAGTTACATTTGTACAGCGCCTTTCACGTAGGGAGGACTTTTCAAAGTGCTGGACAATCGATGTTTTGCACCCGAGCTGGGGCTGGGGTCAGGATTGGGGAGGATGGAGAGCAGGGGGAAAGCGGGGTGATTGAAGGCACGATCAAAGAAGAGGGTCTTGAGACTTTTCTTGAAGGAGGCAGTGGAGGGGGTGAGGCGGAGGGATTGAAGGATGGAATTTCAGAGGACGGGGCAGAGTAGCTGACATCTGCCTGCCAATGGTGTGGTGGGTGAGATGAGCGACCTGAAGCAGGCCGGAGCCCACTGAGTGAAAAGAACAGGCAGGTTGGTCGAGAATTAGGAGGTCGCAAAGGTAGAATGGAGCAAATCTGTTGGATGGCTTTGAAGGTGAGGACTGGGATCTTGAACTGTATCCTCTGTGGGATGGGAAGCCTGTGGAGTCAGGCGAGGATGGGGGTGATAGGGTCACCGGGTCTGGTGTGGGAGAGAACACGGGCTGCAGAGTTCTGGATGATCTGCAGCCAATGGAAGAAGGAGTTGGTGAGGCCGATAAGCAGAGAGTTTGCATTGCCAAGCCTGAATGTTATGAATATGTGTATTCTCATGGTCATGGTGTGAGACGGTGGTGAAGCTGGGCGATGTTGCGAAGGTGAGGGAAGGCAGAGCATGTCATGGCACGGATGTAAGGTAGAAATAATAGTCGAGGGTCAAACAAGACGCCAAGTTTCCGAACTGGCTCATTAAGGCGGAATGTACATCCTTGGATGGTGGTGCTGTCAGCACCTGATGTGTCGAAGCATGGAACGGGAGCCAATCAGGTCTTGTTGACATTCAAGTAGAGAAAGTGAGCTCTCATCCAGTTCTTGATGTCTGTCAGGACAGTGGTGGTCCTGGAGTCGAGGGTGGAGGCAGAGAGGTAGAGCTGGGTGTCTTCTGCTCACATGTGGAAGTTGATGTTGCTTGCGGATGATGTCACCAAAAGGGAGCATATAGATATTGCAGAGGAGGGCACCAAGGACAGAGCCCTGAGGAACAAAACAGTGCAGGGTCTGGAGGATAAACCCAAGTGGAGCTGTTACGAGAGGTAGGATCTGAATCAACAACAACAACAACAACAATTTACATTTATAGAGCGCCTTTCACGTCGGGAGGACGTCCCAAGGCGCTGCACAGGAGGCGTGTGACCCGAGCTGGGAGGGGAGTGTTTGGGAAGGGGTGAAACACGAAGGGGAGGTAAAAGAGTTCGGGGTGGAACAAAAGGCACGATCGAAGAGGAAAGTCTTCAAACCGGCCTTGAAAGAGGAAGGGAAGAGACGAAACGGAGGGATTGAGGGATGGCATTCCATAAGGTGGGAGCGGAGAAACTGAAGGCCCGGCCTCCGATGGTGGGGTGGTTCGGGTGGGGGGCTTGGAGCAGGCCAAGTCCTGTTGAACGGAGGGTCCGGGTGGGCGTGTAGGGGGAGAGTAGATTGGTTAAGTAGGATGGGGCAAGGCCATGTAAGGCCTTGTAGATGAGGACGAGGATCTTAAACACGATCCTCTGGAGGATGGGGAGCCAGTGGAGACGGGCGAGGGTGGGGGTTATGTGGTCGCGGAGGCGGGTGCGGGATAGTACACGGCTGCAGAGTTTTGGATGGCCTGCAGCCTATGAATGGAGGAACTGGGGAGGCCGACTAGGAGAGAATTTCCGTAGTCCAGCCTCGAGGTGATGTATGCGTGCACGAGTGTTTCGGCAGCGCGGGGGGTAAGATAATTACGGAGCCTGGCAATGTTGCGCAGATGGAAATAGGCGGTGCCGGTCAAGGCGCAGATGTGGGGGAGGAAGGAAAGTTTTTGATCGAACATGATGCCGAGGTTCCTGATTGGCTTTGTGAGGTGGAGAGTGAGTGCAACCTTGGATATTGAGGCTGGCAGCGCCCGATGTGCGGAGGCGCTGGCTTGAGCCAATCAGGAGGGCCTCGGTCTTATTCACGTTCAATTGCAAAAAGTTGTCCCTCGTCCACAACTCGATGTCGGACAGACATGCTGTCAGAACATCGATCGTCTGGGGGTTGAGGGATGAGGCAGAAAGGTACAACTGGGTGTCATCCGCATACATGTGCAAATTTACCCCATGTCTGCGGATGACGTCACCCAGAGGGAGCGTGTAAAGTGTGAAAAGGAGGGGACCGAGGACAGAGCCCTGAGGGACGCCGTGGGAAACTATGCGGGGGTTTGAAGAAAAACCGTTGGAAGAAACAAAATGTAAACGGTGGGTCAAATAAGAATGGAACTAGTCAAGGACTGTGCCTTGAAGGTTGAGGTGGGAGGAAAGACATTGAAGGAGGATGGTGTGATCGACTGTGTCGAACGCAGCAGACAGGTCAAGGAGGACGAGGAGGCAGAGGGAGCCCTGGTCACAGGCGGTTAGGATGTCATTTGTAACCTTAACCAGGGCAGTTTCTGTGCTGTGGATAGGGCGGAAACCTGATTGGAGGGGTTCAAGAAGTGAGTGATTTGAAAGGAAAGAGCGGAGCTGGGAGGCAACCACTCTTTCAAGGACCTTGGATAGAAACGGGAGGTTGGAGATGGGTCGATAACTTGATGGTTGTGACGCATCAAGGGAGGGTTTCTTCAGGATAGGGGTGATGGTGGCTGTCTTAAGGGAGGTAGGGACGGTGCCTGAGGAAAGGGAAAGGTTAATGGTGTCAGAAATGAGTGGGGCTAACAAATGGAGCTGGGTGCGGAGGAGGGGGGTGGGGATGGGGTCCAATGAGCATGTGGTGGGTTTCATGGAGGTGATTGTTTTTGTGACTGAAAGCGGGGTGGTGGGGATGAAAGTGTGAAATGGGGGGTGAGTAGGGGTTGAGGTAGCTGATGAGGGCGCGGATGGTGGAGGAGTGGTGGGGGGAGGAAACTGCAGAGCGGATTTTCGCAATTTTGGACTCGAGGAAATCCAGAATCAAGAACAGAACCATGAACGTTCATGGAATATACAGTACTGTGAATTGAATTGACTGAATATTTTGTATGTGAAACAAAACATTATTATTATACATATACAATATTATATCTATATATACACATATATACACATATACAGAGATATTGTCTACCCGTCGCTGTGATTTACTTTAATAATCTAAAGCAGCTCACTGACACAGTGACCCGCAGGTCAGTGGAAGTAGATTTGATTTCCTCACTATAGTCTGATCAAGATTGCAGTGATGTGACCAGTAAACAGGCTGCAAACGTGAGCGAGTGAGGATCTCAGAGAGACAGGCAGAGAGAGAAGAGCAAAATAACGTTTCAGAGCCCACACATTTTTAGACAATTGTGAAATTCAGCCTGAATTGTGAAGCCGTTTTTTCTGCGGTTCTTGAAATAGTTCTAATTGTGCATCGCCAGATATGCCACACAGAACAAACCAGCAAATCACGGCCTTCAGTCTTTCTGCCCTCACCCTTTGGGACTCCACCCCTCATTGCCGTCGCCTCACTCCATCCCTTGCCTCCTTCAAGGTGCGTCTCAAAACCCTCCTTTTCGATCGCGCCTTCAGCCACCCTCATGCCCTCCGCCCTCCCCAATCCCGACCCCTAGTTCGGGTCCGAACACCTGACCGTCTAGTGCCCTGGGACGCCCTCCCGATGTCGCTAGACAAATATAATTTTGTAGTGTATCATCAGAACATCGACTCACAAACTATCAGGAGATGTGTCTTTTCTACCGATTATTCAGTGTCACATTAATATTCGGCTGCTTTTTCACATGACATGGATTGTCCTCTGGTAAGGTGCAGCCTCCACATGCCTCCTCTGTACGCGGGTGAAGCCATTTAACCCTATATCACATTTCACAATCAATTAGTCACCATAAGCACGCAGAGCACTCGCGTTTACAGCCATTTCCTGATTGTAATCTGGGTGTTACCATTAAATGTAATCCCACCCGAAAGCTCAATCTATTGAGTTTGAGTTCTACCCTCCCCTCCCTCCCCCCCTCCCGATCCTAACCCACCAGTTTGGGTGCGGATCCCTGACTGCCCAGCGCCTTGAGACGTCCTCCAGACGTGAAAGGCGCGTTACAAATGTAATTTGTTGTTGTTGTTGTTGTTTAGGGAGCTGGTTACATTTGTAGCGCTTACACTTTGATGACTTGTTCAATATCTCACCGCAGAACGGTGCGTGTTCCGCCTCTCTCCCGTCTCTGAGCGCTGTGGGGCGGGAGCCAGTCCTCAGACAGGAGTACAGCAGCTGCCTGGATCGCTCATTCATTAACCAGTGCATCTGTGTGCGGCTGTTTACAGATCGGGCACGTGATTCAGAAGCCCCTGGAGATGTGTGAAGTGTGCTCTCGGTTCATTGCTGTTGCTGGGCAGGTGCTCAGTGTGGACGTTGTTTACAGTGGGGGTAGGACTGGCGCCTTGTGAGGAGACAAAATAATCCTGTGTTTTCTGTGCGCCGACTTTCACTGATTAGATGCACGGGACACATTACACAGTGCATTTGGTGTTCAAGTTCCATCGCCCACCGACCCCCCTCCACCCCAACCCCCCCCCCCCCCCCCCCCCCCCCCCCCCCCACCACCAGTAACACTTTTTTTTTTAAAAAGGGTTTTCATTCCTTTTTGCTCAAACCCGACCCCCCACACACTGCACTTTCACACTGCGTTTGTGTTCAGGAACAAAAGAGTAAGAAAAACAAAAACAAGGTTGGGCTGAACTGTGACTTGGAACTTACTGAATCGCTCAAAAGCAGTTTTTCGCGCCGGAAGAAATGCGACTTATACTCATGACAATCCTTGAATTCTAACGTCGAAACATCTCAAATGCTTCAAGCAAATGATTGAGAGTTTTCCGACTGATTGTACAGGGTGACGAAACAATCATGATAACTAACCAGTTTCTAAAACAAAGTCATCATTAAAAATTATAATGGCGTCACGACTTTTTGGTCACCCTGTCTTTCTTTAAACCCGAACCTGGTTTGAAGTCTCATTCGAAGGACAGTCTCTCATACAATCATAGGATCATAAAATGATACATTCAGGCCATCATGCCTGTGGCAGCTCTTTGAAAGAGCTGTCCAAATCAATCCTATTCCCCCCCGCTCTCCCAGAGCCCTGCAAATTTGTCCTCGCTTAATATCTATCCACTTTTATTCTGTCTTGAAAGTTGGTATCAAATCTGCTTCCACCGCCCTTTCAGGCAGTGCATTCCTCAGCCGAACCTCTGATAGTACAGCTTTGCCACCCAACACTGCATTGGAATGTCAGCATAGATCACGTGAGTTCCAAGTCCTGATGCGAGTCTTGCAACCACAGCCTTCTGACTCAGAGGCGAGAGAACTACCAACTGAGCCAGACTGACACAATAAATTACAAACACAGAAGAGGCAGAGCAGTCTGTAATTACATACAGTAGCTAAACTGCATGGTTCGAAACAGTCTTGGGGCAAATTATCATTGAAGCCAAAGAGCTGTGATGCACTACCCACTAAAATAGGCCCCGAGCATTTCACTGAGACAAACATTTAGGCATCAGGACATTGCAGAGTACGCAAGGGAATAGATTTCCTTGGGGTGGGGGAGTTGCGCAAAATAAAATGCTACAAGTCTCCCATCAGAGGGTGAAGGTTTGCAAGTCATTTAATTCAGTTTTGGCTTTGAAGCTAAAAGAATTTAGAGAATAACAGACACCCGGCTTCAAAATTAAAGACGGTATTTAAGGATTTGGCAAGTTCTGGAGGCCCTGAAGTACGACATTAGCGGAGAAAATTCTAGCCCCTGGTGGAATTTCCACCCACCTGTGTGTTTCTGAGAAGATCAAAACAATGCTGTATGATCACCAGGGGAATATCAATTGCTGATGATTTATACCTCCTTTATCATCCTTTTTAAGTTGATGAACGATCATAAAGCTATCTTAATTTTATTCCCACAGACTTCCCACAGAGTTTCTCACACGGTAACTGTACATCATGCTATTTGGGGGCAAACACTGTATGCAATCTGTTTGGTTCTAAGCACCAAAGACACAAGCGTGAGATGGAAGGGGCTCGGGAAACAAATGAGGCCGTCTTCTATGGCAATGCAGTGAGCTGTTCGTAAAAGAACAAAGAAAAGCTCCATGGGTCGTTTTAATGAAATATCTGATGGTTTCCTTCATAAACTGCCATTGTATTAGTGCTGACATTCACCAGTCTTCTGCTGGTAATAACATGAATTGGGTTAGGTTAATAGCCTATCCTGAGATAAAAGATTCTCTAAGTACAAATGCGAACCTTGAGCTATGATCAAATCAAACTACAGACTGCTCAAAGCAGTGCTGGTCAACCTCTATGGTCGGCCAACAAAATAAATTTTCTTGATTGAATATTTCTTGATTTATGTACTAAAATGGTACACTTTGCCCATCATTATGAAGGGAACCCCTTGCATTTAGCGTTCAGCTCAGACAGGAGCGGTTTATCTATTTCTATTAAGGGCTGTAACTAGACAGGTAAGCGTTCTTCTGAATATCTGTTTCAATCCACCACAGACGGGCCACTTGCTGATCACTGTTCACCGTGTCGATGAATGCACATCATTGGAAGCCAGTTGCCAGTTTTTGGGGTATTTCTGGTGCTTGAGCGAATTTAGGATGTTGTCTCCTGTCAATTCCTGGAAGCAGATGTCTGTGTGAATAAAGCACCTGTCAGTCCCAAGGGAAGCTCACAAACTTTAGAAAAACACTGGTTAATGTCTCCCTGGCTAGCGAATATGTGAAGGAACGGTCAGGTGCTGCCGTGTTGGGAGAAGTTGATTGTCAATGGATTTGTTTGTCCACGCTCTGAGCATTCCCACCCCATCAAAGCCCAGAGTAAGAAAAACTTCTAAAGAGTTGGGGGAAAAGGCCAATTCAAGCTTCTGTCATTTGCTCCTGGTGATTCTATTCCTGTTTTGTAAGCCTTAGGAACCTGCCAGGCTCCCAAGGGGAACAGCTAAGGAGCCAAGGACATTTTGCCGTATATAGCTTTACAAAGGGAGCAACTCTACATTGTCACATACTAAGCTACATACCTGGTTAAATACACAAACAGCAGCAGTCGGTACAGAGAATCAGTGCATAAGCATCTCACAAACCCAGTTTCTCCATTGAGCAGTGTACAGTTGGATGCTATTATATTTTCCTTTGGTTTTAGCTGGTTCGAGTCTCACAGTCCCCAAGCCTTGGCTCCTGCCACCCAGCAGGTTGTCCACAAACCTGCTCTTGCACCTAATACTTTCTGGAATTAGGTAAAGCAGGATGCTGAAGTTGACCCTTGTTTGTCGTGTCCGTTTTAGTGGTTGTACATGTACCCAAGGGCAGCATTATTGGCATTTGTTTTCTTAAAGAGCCAATTGTTCCACTAGCTCTTTTCTATTGTTAACATTGAGTTAATCTTCAGACCTGTGTTGTGTGTGAGCCTCCACAAACCAGAGCGTGAAGATGAGCTGTCAGCCTCACCGACTGTTAGCTAGCTGTGCACCCAAACGAGCTGTCTACCTCAATCCCATTTCTCTGGTCTTTTCTCCAACCCTCTATAGCTGCACTTTTCAATTCTTTCTAGTTCCCTTTGAAATGATTTGGCTTCCTCACCCACCTGCACTAACATATTCCATCTTTTATTACTGCCTTGACGTTGACCTACAAAATAAGCAGTCCACTACACTTTACAGTACAATTCTGAGATGTCCTCCCAGATGTCAAAGGCGCCATAACAAAACGTAAGGATTATTATTATATTATTATTATTTATTATTATTGTGTAAAAGCATTTCTTCTAAAAAAACACAACTGCAGCTACATTTCTTTCAATCACGTTGGATTTATGACCCTTTTTGTTAATTTGCCAACCAGCGGATATAATCTGTCAATGTTTATTTCCCCAAAGCCTTTCGTAATTTTGAGTGGCTAACTGCAGACACTGGTTTCAGGCCACTAACTCCAATGGGATATGAGGTTGCATATGAATGACTTAATGCAATCCATGTATTTTACTTGGTAAGATTATGGTGCTGCAGGAATTGACCAGCTTTACTTAGAGCTGTCAGGTCTTCGTGAAAGCTACGGCAATGGTTTATTTCTTACTGCAGTACAACTTGTCTAATTGTGAGTCCATCAAGACTTACCTCTTTGATTGCCTATATTATAGAATCATAAAATCATAGAATTTTACGGCACAAAAGGAGGCCATTCGGCCCATCTAGTGTGCGCCGGCTCTTTGAAAAGAGCAACTCAATCCCACTGCCCCAGTCTCTTCCCATAACCTAACAGACCTCCCTAAGTAAAGATCTAATTCTCTTTTAAAAGCTGTTATCGAATCGGCCTCCACCACCTTTTCAGGCAATGCATTCCAGATTTGAACAACCCGCTGAGTGAAAACATTTCTCCTCAGCTCCCCTCTGCTTCGTTTTGAAACTATTTTAAATCTATGACCACGAGTCACTGATTCACCCACCAGTGGAAACAGTTTTTCCTTATTCGTCCTGTCGAATCCCCTCATGATTTTATAAACCTCTATTAGGTTTATAAACATAATCTCAACCTTTTCTGTTCCAAAGAGAATAAACCTAGCCAATCTAGCCTTTCCCCAGAACTGAAGTCCCTCAATCCTGGTACCATTCTAGTAAACCTTTGCACCCTTTCCAATGCCTTAACATCCTTTCAGTAGTGTGGTGATTAGAATTGGATACAGTACTCCAGCTATACGGTTGTCTTTCTCCTCCCCCTGGTGCTCGGTGCCCAGCCAGTTATGTAAAGCACTTTGAGACGCCCTCCCGACACGAAAGGCGCTGTATAAACGTGGATTGTGTTGTGTTAATATTGTATTTACAGACAGGCCAACAGCCATAAATTAGCTCCATCTGTGGCTGTGCCAATATTGAGCTGCGTTTTTATTGATGCAACATTAATTCTTTCATTCGACTTGTTTGGGGATAAGCACAGCATTGTGCCCTGTACACATGGTTCGGTTAGGCAGCTTCGACTTAAGAATTGACACTCGTGGTGTCACAAGCTGGAAACTGATCTGGGTTCATTGAGCAACACATGTAACAAATATTTCAAATCTTAAAGTTGCATTGCTTTATTCCACCTTATTTAGGTTTCCCTTTGACATAACGGTTCACCGCTTCACTGTAAGTCACTGCCAAGGAGGCCTGCCTGGGGTTCCAGCCCGTCTATCCACAAACTGGTAATACTTTACGTAATCACATCCCTTCGAAATTTCCTCTCCGATGCCGGTAATAATATTGGGTTTGTACCCCTTGTTGCCAATTTACCAACCAGTGCAAATAATGTCATTGTTTATGCTCCCAAAACCTTTCACAATGTTCAGCACTTTGATAAGGTTCCTCCTCTGCTCCAGGCAGAAGGGTTTTTAAAAAAAGTATTTTAATCTTCCATAAAATCAGAACTGAAATCATTGATATTATTTGACCAATTATCAACCTAATATCCAAATTGCTTCTCACAGTTTGACTGTTTCAATTAAAAAACATATGACAACAATATAACTTGCACTTAAATAATACATCTCACGCAGAGTAGCGTCCCAGAGCACATCACTTTTTCTAATAGATGCAAAACGTTTCCGTGACTATTCGGAAAAAGAAGGGAGTTTCTTCCCACGGTCCAGGCTATCATTGCTCCAGATAACGCAGGGTTATTCAATTCAGGGTTGTTTGTGGAACATTTGCTTTGTGACGTCCTCTCCCGCCGTGAAAGGTGCTCTGTAAATTTTATTTTGCGGTCATTGCTGTGTGCAAATTGGCTGCAGCTCTTTGCTTGCTAATGCATGACGGGAGTCAGTCTCTGAACCTTTTTGAGATTTTCACTGTGCCAAGGAATTATTATTACTGGAATTTGTAAGTGCTGAAACAAAATGGTGTGTCAATAATTGTCTGCCATAATACTGGCACAGTGAGAGACGGAGATGATTAATGGCTGTTGGCTCTTCTATTGGTATTTCAATTAAATACATAATTTCAACAAGAAAATGACTGGTAAATTTGTTGTATAATTATACATTAGAATTGTAAGTACGTGTATTAAGCTCCTGAATCTGAGTACTCACCGTCCTATTCCTGACACCATTTCACATGGATCGCTTTTCTGTGACTGTGACTTTCTTCGCCCAGTTTTCCACCTTATCTTAGCCTGTAAGGCTAATTAATGTCCATCAGAACAAACATGTCTCATCAGAAGGATGGCACCTCCAACAATGCGACATCCCCCCCCCCCCCCCCACCCCACACACACCAGCACTGCGTTGCGATGTCAGCTTAGACTATATCAGTTCAAGTCCCAGTGTGGGATTTGAATCCACAACCTTCTGACTCAGAGGTAAGAGCTCTCTACCACTGAGCCAAGCTGAGACACACGTGGAGCACAGATAGGGGTGGGTTAGAGAGGGATCAGCCACAGTGAACCCCTCAAATTGATGATACTCCATATTCCCTATGGGTGATTCGCTGACTGTTGCATAATGAATTGACGTGGTGGGTGGGGAGTTCACAGTGCGAAGTCAAATCCGAACGTAAAGGTTGCGCTGACTTACCGATGACTGCAAATTCACCCCTCTTGGGGTAGGCTGCAGCCATGCAGCTATCATCATTGGCGGTGTGCAGTAATTCAGTGATGTTCATCACTTCCACAGTTCATTTACCTGCAGGCAGCCAGCTCCCACTGGAGGAGAAAAAGGAAATGAGAATTGTACCTTGTGCTAGAAACAGCATTAAAGGTAGAATTGCTAATAAAACTGTAGTGCGTGTGTGTGTGTGTCTGTTTGCATGCATTTTCTTCCTTCCAATTTGACATTGGAAATTTGACAACCAATCTTAACCACCAAACCTTGCCGTAAATTTCAAATTGCGAGTTTCCTTGTAATTGCATTGCTCATTCTATCCGAAGGAGCTGGCTGTGTGCACTATACTGATACAGTCTCACCCGCATCAAAATAACTTGACTGTTAATGATTGAAAAAAAGTGAACCTGGGTAAATCGTTGTTTTGTTTCATTTCGTTTCCATTTCTTTCATGCCCCTGTTTGCCTAGCAGTAAGTAGGAACCCAGTTGTTAGTTGATTGACGTAATATATTCCAGGGGTAATAATCCCTCAAAATAAATGTGGTCTCTCAATCCACAAGTGTTTGTGGGACTCTGTCCACAAAATACAGCCATTCCTCTTTACCGAGTGCAGTATTCTGTGAAGCACATTGAGGGGTCTTAACGACATGATGTGGCACTATATTGAATGCAAGGATTATTATTATATTTGAGCTTGTGTACTCTAGGCTGATGGTCCGTGCATTGCTGGGGGAGCATTGCATTTGTCGGAGGAAGTGTGTTTTTAAATGAATTGCTAAATTGAGTCCTGTCTGCCAGATCAGGTGCACGTCAAAGATCCCATCCCATCCTTCCATTTGGAAACAGAAAGCATTTCACACTGTGTCCTGGCCAACAATTCCTCAGATGAAATAGGAGATTCACTTCATTGCTGCTTGTGCGACACTGCAAATGTAGCAGCAAATTGGCTGCTACATTTGCCTAGAGATATGCAGTCACTACATTTTACAGGATATCCCGTGAGGCTCTTTGAGATTCTATGAGCTATTTCAATGACGTGATAAGGCGTTATATTACAAGCAAGGAGTTGGAGTGACTGTGTTTGTAGGTAGACTCAGGCTTCAAGTTGCCAAAAATGTCCGTGAAGTGAACGATTAGTTTTTTAAGATAGCTTGAAGTGGGAGTTTTGCATAACTTTGCTCTACTTTCCCCGCTCTTCCCCTGCTCAGCAAAGTGACGGCTATTTTCTGTTGGACGTGCTGGTTGAATTGCTTTCAAAGGAAGAGGAAAGCCATACCTACAAAGGTTGTCCAGCATTTTGGATCCTACCAAAAATAAGTGCCACCCATCTTGTTCGCATTGAGGAAATATTGGTTTCAAACCACAATGTCTTTGAAGCTATGTTCAGTTCTAAGAGTTGGGCACTCCCATCGATTATTAATGACGGCTTGTCTAAAAGGCTATATGGCTTTGCAAATATACTTATGGTCCTTGTGTTCAACTCATCTCAGTTCCTGCACTGGATGCAGTTTGACTTGATGGACAACATTCCTTACTATTTATTACCATCCCGTGATGTAAGCTACACCTCTCTGGGTTTTGCCCTAATTCTCATCGACAGTAAATCAGTCCTTACCTTGCCGCTCCCATGAATTTCATTTGCAAAACTGCAGAGGCTGGTGAAGGTTGTCTCACTGAAGTCCCTCCCTCCAGCAGTCAGGGCATTACAGTACAGTACGCTGTACTACATTGTGTATTTGTTGTGATCCAGGAACTCAGAGGTCTAATTTGGGGGTATTTCTAAATGATACTCCTCAAATGAAGAATCCTGGATCTATAAATAGGATTTCCATCCAACCATTATAAGTACCTCATAACAACTTCCAGAGTCTCTGGAATGGAAGTTCAGAAATACCTACCGCAAGTGTTTTGCTCATTCCTTTTTGAACTTGGTTCTGTCTACAGAAATTTTTAAAGCTGTACTCTCCTGTATATGTTAAACCAGTGAAACTGATCATTCTCCCTCCAAATTATTAATCAAGACACTTGGGGGGTGAAAAACAAATCTTTGATCTCCCTAGACTGATAGAAATTACAACACAGAAGGAAACCATTCCCCATCCGAGGTCCGTCTCAAGATAATAATAATCCTAATAATAAACCTTGCATTTGATATTGTACTTTTCACATCTTCTAGATGTCTCAAAGTGCTTCAGAGAAAATATGGTAAAGTGAATTGACTAAAAGTATATGCGCGAAACGCGGTAGCCGATTGCTCACAGCATGTCCCACAAACAGTCATGGGTTGTTTGAAAAGACCAACAAAACATTTTAGGGGGAGTGATTATTATTAGGCTTATGGAATAAGGAAATTTACCCAAAGTTTTGCCCTGCTTGGAATTGAACCCAGGTCTCTCGCTTGTAAGGCGAGTGCCCTAATCACTGAGCTACAAGACTCCATGGAAAGAGGAAAGGAAAGATCTTAGAGCACCACCTCTCTCAGGTGCCCAGCTGGTATTGTCAACGCTTCCTGCTTTGTGAAAGGTCCTATATAAATGTAAATTTGTACTGCATTCGGCCCATCACGTCTGTGTCGGCTTTTTGAAAATGATTTCTATTTGGTCGTACTTCCCCTTCCTTTCGTCACCCTCTTTGATGTGCCTCTTCGTAAAATGTTTTGTCTGATTCCTTTTTCAAGCCTTTTATGGAGTCTGCATTCACCCACTATTATTTTGGCTAGGAATGATTCCCCAGATTCCAATAGTTTTGTTTCAGAAGATACCAATTTGATTCAAATTGCATTTCCACAGTTTTAATGGGGTGTGAGAGTGGGAGGTTTAGCTGTGCTCAATTGCCAGTGGGTCTGCAGTGTTGCGTTGGCAGAGACCAGCCTCTCCCTGTTTGCTGCTGGAAATGAGACCACAGAATCTCCATTATCCATCACAGAGGTCTCAAGGCGAAGTATGTGACTTAGCTGGACTGTCCTATTCAAACTGATATGTGTCTGAAAAAATACCAATCTTAAATCTCTGAACCGATAGACAACCCGCATTTTTTACCCATTGTCATTGCATCAGGTCATATTAAGTTTCTTAGAGCAGAAGTAATCCTCAAACCCCGCATTCAATTCCCGGCAGGTCAAAACCTTAGGCAAGCCTTCCTTACTCCACATGCCTAGCAGTAAGTAGGAACTCGGTTGTGAGCCTGATTGCTTTCTGGGGTTAATAATCCCTCTATCCCCAAATATGTGGTCACTTAACCCATACCTGCTTGTGGGCCACCTCTGTGCGCAATTGGCTGCTGCATTTGGCCCACAAAATTCAGTATATTCTATGAAGCCCTTTGAGATGTCTCAACAACACAATAAGGTTCTATGTCAATTGCAAGGATTATATTATTATCATAAAACAATAAATGATATTTCTATAGCACATATCTGTCTGGTGTATGTCTCAAATTTTAAGGAAAAATAAATTTCAAATTGTCACGTAATAACTCCAATTTTAAAGGAGAGAAGTGAAGAGAATGAAATACTTTGAACGATTGATTTGCAAATAGCCTTCAACGTGTTTCCTATCACCTGATAGACTTCACAATGGGTGTGTTCTTTTCTACAACACTGGAAGAAATGGAGTCCAGTAGTCCAGTAATTAGAGCACTCGCCTTGCAAGTGAGAGACCTGCGTTCAATTCCCGGCAGAGCAAAACATTGGCCAAGTTTCCTTACTCCACACACCTGATAACAATGCCTAAAAAAATGATAATTTGGTCACTCAATCCACGACTGTTTGTGGGACACTGCTGCCGCGTTTCGCCCACAAATGTACAGTCAATTCACTCTACAGTGTATTCTGTGAAGCGCTTTGAGATGTTTAGAAAATATGAAAAGCGCTACATCAAATGCAAGGATTATTATTATTAAATGCTCCTGCCTCTCTGATGTGAGACTCTGAGCCAGTCAGACTTCCGTAGCCTCAAAACACCACATGATTATCTTAGCAGAAGAATTTTCAAAGAATGAGGAAATATTGTTTACTGGAAGTGACACAGAGCAGTGATTGTACAACAGATAATGCAACTGCATACCAATTGCAAGGATCTCAAGAGCGCTTTGGGACGTCCTCCCTTTTGTTGTTGATGTTGGTGTTGTTGTTGTTGAGGATTGCAGGTTGTAGAAGCTTTGAAATCCATTATATTCTTTACAGTGGTACAGTAGTAAGACTTATAGCAGAGGATGTTCTTAAAACAGATCTGAGCACGGAGTGTAACCTGTATACTGCATGTTAGGATGGTAGTATGTTTTCAGTTTTTTTCTTGATTGGATATTTTGTTAACATTGGGCATCAATCAAGAACCATTCACTCGGCAAAATTTGCTTTGTTGGCCGACACTGGATAAAAGTTGTCCAGCGCTGGCCTAACTGAATGAATGAATAAACTTCCTTTCTAACTCCTGGTCCCTCAATGTTATCTGCTCTCCACAGGTGTCCGTACTTGGCGAACCATCTCTCGCCTGTAATCCCAGTCTTCGCCATCGTCCTCTTCCTCTTTGTGATGGGAATGCTCTTGCGGACCAGTTTCAGTGACCCTGGTGTCCTCCCGCGGGCTGAGGCAGACGAGGCTGCCTTCGTCGAGATGGAAATAGGTAGGAAAAAAGATACAATAAAACTCACCACTTTTTTCACTTGCTATTCCTTTTTTTGATAAGAATGGTTGGGGTATAAGTGGATTTGACAGTCAAGAAATAGCATGTAATCCCAGTGTTAAACAGCGAATCTTAGATCTGGCAGGTAACATGACTTTACGTTAATGTTCAGAGGAATGTACCATTCAATCTTGATAAAATTGTAAAAAAGCTTCATGCTGTAAAAGTTTACATTACCATTACAGAGACAGGCCAAGGAAAATAGATGCAGGAGATAAAGCAGCCAATCCCCCCTTGGGAACTGGCAGCAATCTGTGCGTGATTACAAGAGTGTAACTGTCCATGTCTGAGAGAATTGAGGCTTCAACGTTTATAACTCTTGTAAAGAAAGCATGTCTGGTCCGCTTCAAATCTACAATTGATAGTGTGAGTTAACTTTAAAAACCGTTGTGTTTTGAGATTTATCGTCAACCAGATTGTTTCCATCTGGTTCAGCGTGTGTCAGTTTGGTTCAGGGATAGCACACTCACCTCTGAGTCAGAAGGTTGTGGGTTCGAGCCCCGCGAGAGGACTCGAGCCCCCCATTGTCTAAGACGACACTCCATTGCCGTGCTGGGAGGTGTCGCATTGTTGGAGGTGCTATTAAACCGAGATCCCATCTGCCTGTGCAGGTGGATGTCAAAGATCCCACGGCACTATCCGAAAAAGAGAAGAGAGTTTCTGTCTCCTGGAGTCCTGGCCAACAACAACAACAATAATAATCCTTGCATTTGATAGAGCGCTTTTCACATCTTATCGACGTCTCAAAGCGCTTCACGGAATGAACTGTAAAGTGAATTGACTGTACATTTGTGGGCGAAACGCGGCAGCCGGGATTGCGCACAGCAGCATCCAGCAAACAGTCGTGACGTGAAATTTCTCAAATTTTAAAAAAACGGTCACTCGCTTCATGGCTGTTTGTGGGTCATTGTTGAGGTCGAAAATTGGCTGCCGGGTTTTCCCACACACATTGGTCCACTTCACAGTAAATTCTATGAAGCGCTTTGGGACAGCCTCCTGGCGTGAAAGGCCCTCAAACAAGTCGTGAAAGGCACTCAAACAAATGCAAAGATTCTTGTTATAATAATAATAAGAGCCGTTTCATATGGTTGGTGGTTTTAATATTTAATATGCTGTCATTATTATTAGGTAGGTGCAGTGTTGCTAACACAACAATAACAACAAACTCACATTTATATACTCACATTTATTTATATAGCAGCTCTCAAAGAGCTTTGCCATGCTGGGAGCTACTTAGTTACCTGATGTTGAAAGATACAGCTTAGATCAGCCTGAAACAGTCATAATGGAAGAGTTACATTATTATTTTCAATTGCATGCAAGTATGTGCTGTGGGATATTTTTTAAATCAGGATAAATTGGTATTTTACAAAAGATAATTGAATCCAGTGAAATAACCACTGATTGGATTAATTCTCCGCGGTGGTCAAGTTCTACAGTAACTGAGGCATCTGATCCTAATCAGAATAGACTGATGTTTCTTGTTCTTCTGCCCTCTCTCTCATCACTGCTCTTCTTGGAATCCTGTAGCGTATAGGTTCGCGCTCGCCTCGCAAGCGAGAGGAGCCGGGTTTGATTCCCGGGTGAAACCTTAGGCGAGTTTCTTTACTCCACATGCCCATGTTTACCTAGCAGTCAGGAGGAACCGTGTTTCTCGTTGATTCCCGGATTAGATTCCGGTGGTAATAGTCCCTCGAAAAATAATCAATTAATAATAAATAATTTGGTCATTCAATCATGGAATCATAGAATCTTACGGCACAAAAGGAGGCCATTCGGCCCATCGAGTCTGTGCCGGCTCTTTAAAAAGAGCAATTTAATCCCACTCCCCAGCTCTCTCCCCAAAACTGCGCAAACCCGTCATCCCCAAATAAATGTCTACCTCTCTTTCAATCCATGACTGTTTGTGGGGCACTGGGGCGCAATTGGCTACTGTATTTCGCCCACAAAATATACAGTCAATTCACTTTATAGTATATTCTGTGAAGCACTTTGAGATGTCTCAACGACTTGATAAGTGCCTTGGGATGCCCTCCTGACATGAAGGCGCTATACAAATGTCATTTTGTACTGTATAAGGCGCTATATCAAATGCAAGGATTGTTATTATTTTCACTCAGTATTAAATAGAACATAGGGCTGTTCCTCCACTCCCATCTCTAGAGACTTTATTAAAGGTGATGGTGTGGGAGTGTAGCATTTTTTCTGTTCTCAAATATGAACATTATGGTCATAAATATACCTACAGGTTGAATCAGTAATTTTAATTGCAGGCAGAGGAGTTTAATATGGTTGGTGCTTTTTAATATTTAATATGCTGCCATTCTTTATATGCCTAGAACTGGAAACAATTCTGTCCAGATTGTCTCCTCACCCATGTATTGGTGATTAGATCTTAATGCAGCTATCTTTCTCTTCGACTCACCCATAACCCATCAGGGGGAGCGTTTGTACAGAACAGCAGTGAATTTTAGTAGATTAACACAATTTACTGATTTAAAAAAAAAACTTTTATAAACCTGCCTCTTTGACTGTGAAACCCTAGATATTTACAGCTCAGAAGAAGGCCATTTGGTCTATCATGTCTGCGTTGGCTCGTTTAACAGTGCTTCACCCAACTCTTCCCATTATGTTCCCAGATCTCTACCATCCCTGTAACCCATCAGTCCACTGTCTACCAGGTCTTTTCCTGCTTGCGAGGCTTTGCATTAGTGCAAATACCCTCATTATCCTGTCCAAAGGTTCTAATCCTATCTAAAGTCAGCATTTTATCCGTGAGATAGGACTTGAAATATATGTACACAGATTGTTTAGGGGGAACCCCCCCACCTCTGGATTTTACTAAGTCTCTGAAAAATTTGGCAAAGATTTGGTGATTTCCAGAACAGAGAGATTCACTGAGAGGAGAGTGAGGTCGGTTTTTTCAAGGCAAGAAACGTGTTGGTTGGTGGGTGAGGTTACATAAAATTACGTGGAGGAACAAGACAGGGAAATGGTCGTTTGGTTCAACTGGAGTGCACCTGTGTTTATACTGCACACAGGAACCTTTCCATTCCCTCCTCCCTCACGTGTGCCAAGATTTTGTGAATTGAAATGCTTTTTAATGTTTGGGAAATTTTACAATCAGTTACATTTATATAGCAGCTTTCACGTTGGAAGGACATGCCAAAGGCACTCGGCAGTTACGAGTTTGCACCCGAGCTGGGGATTGGAATCAAGGGGGATGGAGGGCAGCTGGGCGGGCAGCTGAAAGCATGATCCAAGAGGAAGGTCTTGATACAGTTCTTGAAGGAGACGAGGGAGGGTATGAGGCCGAGGTTGCAGTTCCAGAGGTGAAGGCAGTAAAGCTGAAGGCCTGACTGCTGATGGTGGGGAGGGCAGGGCAAGCGACATGAAGCAGGCCAGTGGACAGGTTGGTATGGTGTAGGTCAATAGTAGATGTTTGGAGGAACAAAGGCCGGGGAGGGCTTTAGAAGTGAGTACCAGGATTTGACATTGACAAGATTTTGTTAAAATCAAAAAGTCCACAGCTTTGTCAACACAGCAGAAAAAGAGAACATTGTTTGGTTTTGGAATTGTGAATATAGAGAACAGTAAAGTCCTCCTCAAACCCTGGACAATCACGTCAGACTGATGATTGTCCCAGTCAGGGGTCAGAATGAACATCTGTCCCCAGGGAGAGCCAGGGCTTCTACTCCGCAGACATGTGGGCATTGCCCGTTGCTGACGAGACCTGTTCTGATGCCCACCCCCGACACGTGGTTCAGGACAGGGCTTGTTCTCGTGGACTTGTCCGGCTGTTTACTCTGGACCCAGCTTCCTGATCTAAAGCTTATTTTGCTGATGTTTTTTGTGGGGTTCTCCAGTTTCACTCTATTTGTTTCCTGCTCTTTCTATTTTCCACTTTCTGCTTGGTTTCTTGTTCACTCGTAAGCTTCAGTCTCGCTAGCCCACCCCACCGCCTTCCTTCATTACGATTCAGATTATATTCGAAAGATTTTTTCTTGTCCCATCCTTCCTGCCTCATACTCCGTCCCTCTCCCTCCCTCCCGCTCGCTCGTTCCCGCCCTCTCACTAACTCTCCCTCCTTCCCACTCTCTGCATCTCTATCATTCGGTTCTACTTTCCACTCTGTCCCTTCTTCCCACTCGCTTACCTTCCCTCTCAATTGTCCGTCCGTCCGTCCGTCCGTCCGTCCCTCCGTCCCTCCGTCCCTCCGTCCCTCCGTCCCTCCGTCCCTCCGTCCCTCCGTCCCTCCGTCCCTCCGTCCCTCCGTCCCTCCGTCCCTCCGTCCCTCCGTCCCTCCCTCCCTCCCTCCCTCCCTCCCTCCCTCCCTCCCTCCCTCCCTCCCTCCCTCCCTCCCTCCCTCCCTCCCTCCCTCCCGCCCTCCCTCCCTCCCTCCCTCCCTCCCTCCCTCCCTCCCGCCCTCCCTCCCTCCCGCCCTCCCTCCCTCCCTCCCTCCCTCCCTCCCTCCCTCCCTCCCTCCCTCCCTCCCTCCCTCCCTCCCTCCCTCCCTCCCTCCCTCCCTCCCAGCACTACTCATCTCCCCTTCTCCTCTTCCTTCTCTCTCTTTCTCCCATCTCCCCCTCTGCCTCTCTCTCCCTCCCCCACCCCCCCCCTCCCCGCTCAACCTTATCCCACTCTATATCCATGCTCATTCTGCCTGGGTTGAAATCAGTGGTGATAAATAAAGCTCTCGCAAATGGCAGTGACTCATTCGGTGTTTCTTTTTTTAAACACGGGGCGAAAAATAGAGGAGTCCTTTTTGAAAATGTCCCAAGTTCATTTCTTCTCACCCACTGGATTGTGGTGGAAGCGGGTTTTATGTCTGTGCCTGTATCTGCTAATGACCTTGCTTTGTGCACGAGGCACGTGGAATGTTCCCTCCCTCCGTCCCTCTCTCCCACCACTGACTCCGTGCTGTTCTGCTACTGGTGACTCAGGGTCACAGACCCAGAATGTCAGCATGAAGCAGCAATAATCCGGTTAATTATAGATGTGTTTTGTTTTCAAAACCCCACCGCGGGGACTCCAACGTCCAATCGGAAATAAATCATTTGGTACAGATTCCAGCCAGGGTTCCATCTACTCTTATCTCTCTGGCGTTTCAGAGTGTTCAGAATTTGGCATGTTCTTACCCACGCTGTCTCCCCGATGGAGAGAGAGAGAGAGAGAGGGACGGAGGGGGGGAGGGAGGGAGAACAATTGAGAGGGAGGGTGAGCGAGTGGGAAGAAGGGAGAGAGATGGAAAGCAGAATTTCTTTTGAGAATCGCCGAGCAAATGACTTCCAAGATTCAGACTAGAAGTCGTGTAAAGCGCTGTATTAAACGCAAGATTTTTGTTTGTAGACTGAATCGGACAATTTGCCAAATTCTGGCTTGGTCTGAAATACAGCATTGATACATCGGTGGAACCCGCCATCAAGTCCTACCCGATGACGTTCCTGTTTGACTTGCCTGTGTCACCCCATCCCCTGTCTCTCCCCTGCTCAGTGTCAGACTCCGCCACTGTTAAACACTCTGAGACTCGAACCCATGTGAAAAACATTCTATACATACAAGTTTTTATTGTTGTGATTAAAATTGCCCTTCGCATCCATGTCCTGCTGCCCTGATGAAATATCGTTCTGAGTTTTATTATCTCAATCTCATTTAAGCAATGTCGTAGAACTCACTAAACTTCTCTGACATGGAGCCATCTCTTATCAAGGCAGATGATTTCACCTATTGCTCCTTGTTCTCTGTATCACGTGCCTATTTTCGCTATTTGTTTTTTGTGGCATTGAAAGCTGTGTTTTTTCTCTCTGTAGAGATCGTTACTGTGACTTGCCAAGACTTGGTGTTGATGTTGTGCCTTTCTGTTTCTCTCCCTTTCTCCCCTCTCCCAACATACATCCTCACTCACTCACTCACTCACTCACTCACTCACTCACTCACTCACTCACTCACTCACTCACTCACTCACTCACTCACTCACTCACTCACTCACTCACTCACTCACTCACTCACTCACTCACTCACTCACTCACTCACTCACTCACTCACTCACTCACTCACTCACTCACTCACTCACTCACTCACTCACTCACTCACTCACTCACTCACTCACTCACTCACTCACTCACTCACTCACTCACTCACTCACTCACTCACTCACTCACTCACTCACTCACTCACTCACTCACTCACTCACTCACTCACTCACTCACTCACTCACTCACTCACTCACTCACTCACATACATACACTCTACACTCACACACACACTCACACACACAGAGGCGGCCAACGGGAATGTACCAGCAGGGCAGAGGCCGCCGCCACGAATCAAAGACATTCAGATCAACAATCAGATCATCAAACTGAAATATTGCTACACGTGCAAGATATTTCGTCCGCCCCGGGCATCCCACTGTAGCGTCTGCGATAACTGTGTTGGTGAGTGCCAGCTTTGTTCTCTTCCGAACCTGTTTAAGTCATGTTCCTGTTTTGGTGAAAGAAGCATTTGAGGTTTTCTAAGAAAGCGACTATTGTGTGATTTATTTTGAGCCAGACTGCAGTGGCCTGTCCCAGTACTGTATATTCCTGTGGCGAAGAATGATGAATCCGGATTACATTGAACTGACTTGAATTGGGATCGACTCACATCACATCAGGAATGCTTCTGCGTTGTACATTTCCGCGATTGCTTAAACGTACAAAGTAGCAGCTCCTCTTTAACCGTGTTAAACCTCTCCGATGTGTAGATAAATTGATGCCAAGGTGATGTAGGTGGTAATACTCTTGTCTTGGATTCAGAAAGTGATGAGTTCAAATCGCACTTTGGGGCTTTGAGCTCCAAGTCCAGGCTGACACTCCAGTATAGTGCAAGGGGAGCACAGTGTATTGAGACATCTCAATGGCGTGATCAAGCAATATACCAAACGCAATGACGTATTATTATCAATTGATTTGTGCCCTGAAATGTTACTTCTTAAGCCCGTGAGAGAGTTTCATCTGAAATGTGTACATTGGTGTAGAAGTGTGAAAAATTTGTGACGACGTTTCCGAAAAATAATCTTCTTCTAAATTAATAGTAATAATAATCCTTGCATTTGATGTGGCTATCAATTAAGATGGAATTGCAATTGTGTGTCTCGATGTTTTGATTGTGAACGAAATCAACAATATTTTTCTCTCTCGCTCTCGATCCGCAGAACGCTTTGACCATCACTGCCCGTGGGTCGGAAACTGTGTCGGGAAGAGAAATTACCGCTTCTTTTACCTCTTCACTTTGTCGCTGTCCTTCCTCACCGTCTACATCTTTGCTTTTGATATTGTGCACGTCGCACTGCGTAAGTAACCAACAACAGCAACTAGCATTTCTACAGTGCGCCTCGTGCAGGGTAGCATCCCAACAGCAAGCCATTAACTGAGCACCGAGGGGAGTTGGTGAACAGGAATCATGTAACAAGAGTTCGGGGGAATAGTTTTCACCCAGAGAGAGGTTGGGATGTGAAAAGATCTGCCAAGTAAAGTGGCAGAGACAGACTGCACTTGTGGAGTTCAAGCGGGAAGTAGACATCAACAACGCCAACAGCAAAATTACATTTATGGAGCACTTTTCACGTCGGGAGACGTGATGTATGTGAAAAATAATATGGGGAATAAAACAGGGCAGTAGGATTGAATGAACAGCTTACTCTGAGAGGCGATGTGGACTCGATGGGCTAAATGGCCTCCTTCTGTGCTGTAATTTTCCATTATTCTAAAAGCTAGTGGATTCCTCAGTATTGAAAAGATTGAGTGCAGTTGAGTGCAGGATTAAACCTTCGAGTGATGGCTAGATACAAGTGCTTTGAGACAGCCCTCTGATGTGAATGGCACCGTATAAGTGTAAACTATATTGTATCGTGTCCCCAAATCCTGATGTACTCTTATGACCTTGTGTTCAGAATTATGTGGAATTTTGGAAAACAAAATCTTAAAGTCTGTCTTTTTTTCGGAGACAGATTTGTCTGTATTTCCAAAGGAGAAACTGTGGAAAATCAGCTTCGGAATTTTGTTCTCCGAAACTCCACACCATCTGACACTGTAAGGCGACTGTCTTAAAGCCTTAAGAAAACATAAAGGATTTTATGGTTGCATGTGTGTCAGTTTCCTTTGGCGACTGAGGCAGCTGAGGAGAATGTGCCCATCTTGACTGTGCAACATCCTGCTGCAGTCTGCTCCGGTTGGAAAGTGGGAACTGGGAAATGTTGCAGATGATTTGTCAGACACAACATATTTCCTGACTGTATGAGGCTCCTATTTATGGCGTTACATAGAACGAGTGGGAGCTGAAATTGCTTCATCTATTCTGAGGAGATGATTCATAGCGTCAGCTACATGGGTTAATTTGGCACACACGCGCACACATTCATGCACGCACGCACGCACGCACGCACACACACACACACACATACACACAGAGAGAGAGCCAGATCTCATCAGTGCTTACTTTAATTTTCGAAATGATCAATACGGACAAAACAAAAATCAGCGTCACAATATACTCTTTCCTCCTGTGGTTTTGTCTCCTGCCCTCACTCCGGTGTTTAATGTTAATGTATTTTCTTTCTGTGTTCTTTTTGTCGCTTAGGGTCGGTGGACAATGGTTTTTTAAGCGCACTGAAAGACACGCCTGGAACATATCCTTGCTGACTGATACAGCTGAGTACATGCTCATGGTGAAAGTTATTAGGACAGGAGCTAACATTAAACACTTGCCAGGACGGTTTTACACTGAGGACTTTTTAAAGTCAACTTGTATAATAATAATAAAATAATAATAATCCTTGCATTTGATATAGCGCTTTTCACGCCTTTAGACGTCTCAAAGCGCTTCATAGAATATATTGTAAAGTGAATTGACTGTATTTCTGGGAGAAATGCGCACAGAGGGGTCCCACAAACAGTTGTGGATTCAAATGATCAATTTATTATAGTTTTTTTTGTGGTGGGAGGAACAGATTATTATTAGGCATGTAGAGTAAGGAAAGTTGCCCAAGGTTTCGCCCTGACCTGTCTGGATTCGAAACACAGGTCTCACTCTTTTAACGCGAGTCACTGACCTACAGGACAACACTTGTAATTTCCTTTAAAGGGGGTGTTGACTTACAAAAATGCACAGTCACTCCACTTTACAGGTAATCCCGCGAAGCGCTTTGACACGTCCTCCTGATGGCAAAGGCACTTTGTCAAACGTGAGGACTATTGTTGGGTGTTATTTGCGGCATTGAAAGATGATAATGCAGAGTCTGGGGCATTGATAATCCTCACATTCGATCCAGTGCCTCATCGAGTCGTTGAAAAGTCTCAAAACGCTTTGCAAGATTTGCTGTCTAGTGTGGTGACCATGTATTGACAGACGCACATGGCAGCTACTTTTACACCAGCAATTCCCCCACAAATTGCCGCGAAGCGAATGACCTATTTTATCCGGGGGCATTGTTGGCCGGGTCAATGTTTTGTCAATGTTTTACTGGCGTTGCTGCATTAAAGGGTGCATTTTCATTCTTTATTAATGTTCCTTAACTCCTCCATCACTGTGCTGGAGGTCATCATCTGCTTCTTCACGCTATGGTCTGTTATTGGCCTCTCTGGATTTCATACCTATCTCATTGCCCTCAACCAGACTACCAACGAAGATGTAAGTATAAAGCGATGGGCTGACATTAACTCACAATGCAAGGGCTTGGAGATACTCTTGACTGTTTTACAGGGAGGCGATGGAGGTGGACTGGGTTCCAGAAGGAAAATTCAAGAAGGAATTTGACGTCTAATAAGGATAGCTTTAACAAGGGTCAGAGCAGTGCAGAATTATTTGGATTTGTTTTAATGTTATTACCGATCGAACGCTCTAAAATGCTAAGAAAATAAGATACACCTAGACCCAGGTAGAATTCCTTCTCCCTGATCTCACCTTGACAGCCGTCCTCAGTTAATGACCAGAGCACTTGTAGCATTAATACCATCAATTGTGATTTGCTGTCCAGGTGAGCCTTAAATCTCACTGCATTCAGAGCTACATCTGAAGTACCGTTGACGGACACACAGAAGCATCCATATGTATCCAGGCAAAGGGTTTGCTGTGATTTTGCTGAGCTGGGGTTTTACAGGCGTACAGCAGAGAATGTGATGCTTTTTCTCGCACCTCAAGAGCATCTGTCTTCTCTTTCGCAGATTAAAGGTTCTTGGTCAGGGAAGAACGGAACTCACAACCCTTACAGCCATGGGGCGGTAATCAAAAACTGCTGTGAGATCCTCTGTGGGCCAGTGCCCCCAAGGTAAGGGAGCTGCCTTCATATGGACAATGTTTTTTTGCCTATTCGTATCTTCACGACTATTTGCAACAATGTTCTAAACCATCTATGCTCCCAAAAATTCCGTTGTGTCCTTCCCCCACTGATGTAAACTGCACCTCTTCCTGCTAACTCCACAATAGCACTGCTGGCAATCTATGATATTGTCCTGCGTTCTGGAGAGGAGGTATAGGTGGCAATAACCGCAACAATGTGCATTTACATAGTGCCCTTCACGCAGGGTATCATCTCAGCGGAGTTAATAGTAATGGAGCCTGACGCTAAACTGGCAGGAGGTTTTAAAAGAGAGGTAGACATTTATTTGGGGAGGACGGTTTGAGCGGTTATGGGGAGAGAGCTGGGCCGTCATATTGAATTGATCTTTTCAAGGAGCCAGCACAGACTCGATGTGGGCCGAAAGGCCTCCTTTTGTGCCGTAAGATTCTATGATTCCAGGTGACCGCAGGTATAGTCAACGAGAAGCTTCTTCAGGTGTGATCTGAAAATGGGGAAGGAAGGGACAAGTTGGAGGGATTGGGGGAGAGAGTTCCAAAGTTTCAGGAAAGAGCGGCTGCCGATGGTGGAGCAGAGGGGGCGAGGAACAAGCAGGAGGACAGAGCCAGCTGAGCGGAGGCAGCTGGGGTTGGAGTGGGCAGTAAGCGGGTCGGAGAGGTAGAGAGGAGCCAGGGTACGAAAGAATTTGTACCAAAAACAGATGACCTCCAAGGGAAGACGTAAACGTGTTTAAGCACACCCTGACCCTTCCCCGTCTCTCTATTCAATGAGTGATCAGAACTCAGCTCAAGCTCTGTTTCTCTTTAGTGTTCTTGACAGAAGAGGGCTCATTCTGCTCGATGCTGGTGTGTCGGTCACAGGTGACCGCGGTTCAAAGACAGCGATACAATCTACGGTAAGACGTGTGTGCATCAAGTGACATTTCTATGCATTGAGTGACATTCAGTTACAGTTCGGTCAGTGTTGAGGAGATTGCGTGTGTTCACTGTGTTGGTTGGATTCAGCTAACAACTAGAGAGAACAGGCTGAACAGCATAGCACCAGTGGAGAATCTGTGCCCAAAGTAGACTAGTGCAGGAAGCAAGTGCTCTGCCTGAGAATGGATTGGATGAACAGTGTTGAAGGTCGGTGCCGTGACTATTCTCAATGGTGGGGAGGTAAGCAGGGTCTGCCTTGGAGCTGGGCTTGGCTCTAAGGTGACATGCAAGGCAACAGGATGCCAGCCAGAACCAAGTAAACCCTTTGCTGTGATCTCGGTAGTCCAATCCATGACACCAGATGAGTTTGTAATACTCCCAAGGCAGGGATTTTTTCCTTTTGGCAGCTGTTAACCTTGCAAACCAAAGCCTTATCACTGGTCTTGGCTGGATGAGCAGAGGGAAGCTGAAAGAAAAAAAAATGCTGGAATGATGTTTCTTTTTTTAAAAAAAAACTATTTTCATCTTCTAGTCAAGGAAATAGCAAAAATCCAGGAGGAGGCCCAGATAACATTATTAAAAGATAAAAAGCACAATTTATAAAATCAGAAAGAGAATATAAGTGTATTTACAATCGATAAGGGTATTTTCTCTTTGTGATAATAATAATAATCCTTGCATTTGTTATAGTACCTTATCACGTCTTCCAGATGTCTCAAAGCGTTTCACAGAATATACTGTAAAGTGACTGTAATTGACTGTATATATGTGGGCAAAACACGGTAGCTAATCGCACATAGCAGTATCCCACAAACAGTCTTGGATAGAAAATTACTAATTTTTTTTTGTATTATTATTAAGATATATCAATAGTTATAATTAATTATCATTGGTTATTGTTCGAGTGATAGATAGATAAATAGATAATGATTTTTTTGCCAACAAAATACAGTCACTACACTTTATAATATATCATGTGAAGTGCTTGCGACGTCTCAACGGCGTGATAAGGCGCTATAGCAAATGCAAGGATTATTATTATTATTTTTTAAAATAAATGCAACTGTCATTTTGTTCCTTTTTTTGTCTCCAGGGTAGGTAGTTACGTGACTGTTGGTGACAAAAAGGTTTCAAAGGTAAGGTTTTACATCTAAAAAAAAGCTGCCTTTCCTCATGTCTTTCAGGCAAGTAGACGTTCATTGATACCCAGTGAGCAGGCAACAGTCAAACCAAATGCCCTGGTGCCTGGCCAAACTGAACTGGATGCAAAAGAGACACTTGACGTGGACAGGCCACCACCACCACCACCACCACCACAGTCCTCACCACCGCAGGAGCTGAAGGTGCGGCCTGGCTCGGCGATTCTCCGGAGGGAATCGAGCACAACAGAAGCTTTACACCAAGTACTTGCCTTTTAGCCAGTTTCGCTCGTGGACTTAAGTGAGACGAACGGGCGGACACAGCTTGCAGAACAAAGTATACGAAGGGGCGAACTCATTGGATCCTGTGATTTCCAACCAATCAGTATTGTACAATTTATATGAAGGAGTCTTATTTCAGTGGGGGGGGGGGGGGGGGGGGGGGTGTTGTGGGGGGTGGGGAGGGAGGGGACACAACTCCGAATGTTAAAATTGGGGGATGTTTAAAGTGGAATGAAGAGGTCTCCTTCGAAGCCTTTTTTCATGTGACGTATCTATTTGAGCTCGATTTCAATACTGTACTCGCATTTTCGGCTCACACTCAACCTGTGAAAACGCCAGTGATGGAGGGCACATCCTACAAAAGACAAGTTTGCTGCGAGACCGCTCCATCCAGCGAATATTTTTTGTTCAGTCCCCATTGCAAATAACTTGCAGGATAATTGCTTCATATAGTTTGTGTAGGGGGTGGGGGTGTGACGTTTGAGAAGGATGGTACAAATGACTTTTTATTGACTAGATGCTAGCCGGTTGCAGCTCCCACCTGCTATACAGGCGCCTTACAAACCAGTTGTTAATGGTGGCTGGGATATCCCTCTTGAGTCCATATGAGACAGGTGTGAACAGATCATGTGTCAACAGGCATGTTCAGTGAGGACAGGATCCAGCGATATTGATTGGCAACCTGTATGGACAGAGGACTGTGATCTTAGTTACTTTGTGTGCAATTGTTCAACGGAATTGATGGTATCAGTCTGAGAGGATGGTTAACTTCAATCTTCAAGCACTATTTACCCAACGCAAATGTGTTCGTGCAGTCTTTGTGAGCTCGGCCACTCCAATAATAGTGAACATGCACCCTGTTGATCTGGGCAAACTCGTTCCAGGAAACCATGAATCTCTCAATCCAAGTGGCTTTGGGAGCCTAGGTCAGATGCGTTCGTTTGTAGATGACATTGCCCCCAGGCTGGTGGAGGACATCGAGGTTGGAATTACAGGAACTGCAGTATGGAGCTGGGAAAAGGTTGGAGAAAATATTCCCCAACGAAGAAGTCATCGGAGTTGCTTTGTATGGAGATGGGGATGATTACATTTATATTGATTCTCAATAACACTGGTCCACGTGCACTGCTTTCGGGAAATTTACCACTTGAAGAAAATCCAGTTCTGCCCATTACCAGAGATTAAAGGCAATCCTGTATATCCAGGAAAGGGATGACACATGCAGGACTTGATGATTCGGCTGAGAGCCCATCAGTTAGAGCTTTATAGTGCACAAAACCTCTGTCTTTGAGAAGGCAAAATGCGAACAGTTCAAGGGGAAGAAAGAGCTGGAGGTCACAGAACAGTGAGCTGGATTAGTACCTGACTTCAGTTTCCAAACTCCTGCACTGACACCTAAATTATTAGATTGGAAGGAATATAAAAGGGGATGGGGAACGGGGAACGGGGGGGAGGGAAAGACAGGGAGGGGTGGGGGCTAAACAGGTACCTCTGAACAAGAGCTGGTACAGCAATGAATTCTGTGCTGAAGGAATCTGTTGAATGCTTTGTTCTGGCTCCCTTTACCAGCCATCTGCAGTGCCTTTTGTCAAACTGGGGAACCGATCAAAGATGTATGGGCACCGTTGGGTGCATCCAACAGTAGCATCTCACTGGCATAAGTGTGCACCTCCTCCATTGTATCTGCAGTAATACGTGGGAGTAGGAATCTATTAGACTGATGAGAACGTGATCGTGCAGTAGGACTATCAACAACAACAACTTGCATCTATATAGCAGGCTTCATGCTAGGTAGTGTCTGGGAACGCCTAACTGTTTAACTGTTGTGCAAACGTCCAATGCATTTTGCCATTCCATTAACCTTGTATGTGATTGTGACTGCTCAATAGATTAATCTTTATTGTTTTCAGGGGTGGGCGGGGGTGGGGGAGAGAGAGAGAGAAAATTGTGGTTATTGAACTACAGCAATGAATTCTTGTAAAAGCTCAAAATCTAGCTCCAGATTAGTAAAGTGAGCCTGTGGGCTGAAATCAGACTCTGCGAAGTAGTTTACATTGTGGTTTGTATAATTTGAAATCTGAAACATCGACTCTTCAACACTAAGAGTCAGGAATCCGGTGCATGGTTGGATTTCTTGAGTCGAACATTTCTGAAGCCAAGTTTTTGGCATTGATCAATCCTGAGTTCTCATCTTTCAGCAGATCCGAAAAACGAATTCTGAGATTGGGTGCAAATCACCCAGTCCCAAGTCAAACCTATCTATCCCGTTCACGATGGCTTGAAACCTTTTTCCTTCTGAAGTCATAAAAAGCTTTCAGATGTTGCTAATTCTGGTTGTTTGACTGGGCGGGGGAACCTTCCTGGTTGAGATGTCACACACTCTGGCCAAGTTAGAACATTTAATAACCACTTACTTTTAGCCAAGGTCGACAACAAAAACCTGTGTTTTTACAGTGTTCTTCATGCAGGATTGTGTCTTGGAGCATTGAACAGTGACAGACTTGGATGCTGGAGCTCATAGGGAGAAGGGACCACAAGCATGGTGGAAGAGACAGTGTTAAAGAGGGCTTTGAGGATTGACAGAGAGGTGTGTTAGAATCAGTGAGTTAATTAGGTTTGTAATGATGGAAAGGCTTGGCCACCAATGGTGGTGGTGTGGAACGATGGATGTGCAGCAGGTCTGTAGTAACTGAGTGGAGGGGCCTAACCAGAAGAGTGGAATACCAACAGTCAGAGGGATGAGGAGGTACTCAACCAACCCAGATTCATTGCAGATTAAATTGGTTGAATCACTCAGACCGGAATCTGAAGTGGAGTTTCTGTCAGGTTACTTCAGTCTGTGGAGCTGTGAGATGCATTGATATCCAGGTGAGGAGTTGTTTATAATTCTCAGTGACCTATGGGTGGAAATGCACCATCTCCCAATGATACTTAGTGTCTGGATGACATTGTGGCCAGTAATTTCTCTGTGTCACAACAAGTGGTGATTCATGTGTAAAGTGTGTTGTGTGTTTATAAAGAAGAGGCAGAATTGCCTCCTGCGTTATGTCAAGCCACGGAATTTAGTGAAGTGGGGTTTCTATCATTTTAAGATGTTCTGGGGCTTTCATTTCAATCTTTGATCTTTCACTCTGTTATTCTCAGTGTTTGAGAAATGAAAACATACCAAATCTATTTTGTGTGTGTGTGTGTGTGTGTGGGGCGAAGTAGCAGATGTAGAGGGAAGACTATGATCAGTTGGTGATGTTGAATAGCCTTAGTTATATTGATTCTAGCACAAATCCTTCAGGGGAACCCCAGAAACTGTATACTTGTGGTTAGTATTTAAACATTGAATTTTTTTAAAAAAAATTGCACAAAATAAATGCATTGTTGACATTTCTTTCTGGATTGCTTTTTGTAAGGTGCTAGGGATTCGGTAGCAAAGCCTGTTGTTGTTTAAAATAATTGCTGTTCACTTGCTTATTTGTGAAATGTCTGTCTATGGCTGTATTGTCTGAATATTTATTTAAAGATATAAGGTGCTTTAGTCCCACAATGAATTCCAATTCGATCGTGAGGCGGTGTTGAGAATTGATGTGCTTTTCATGTCGTGCAACTTGTCACAGTAGGCATGTGGAGTCTGAAGCTTTGATGTGCATTATACGAGTCCTTTATTTGAGCGACAATGTTTGTGAGTATGGTAAGCAGAGAGTTAGGGATGTCTTGCTGTGAAGGGGCTAAAAATTTTCACGCACAAACGTGAGCGAACACCGATATGCTAACAGTAACTCTTTATGTTACTTTTAGGTAACTTAAATGAAGGTCATGCATGAATAATTCTGACAAATGGATGGATCTTGTAGGTGAAGTCGACTTTCTTCTCTGCCATGGATTTATTTTTCATTGTGCCCATTTAGTCTTCACACAAGATGTGAATTAATGGAGTTATCGGATGACAGAGAGAGTGAGTGGGAGAGAGAGAGTACAAATGTGAAATGTTTGTGAGGAAGCAGTCTTCGATTTAGCCCTTGGTTGGAGGTGTGTGTCGTGGAAATGCTTGTCAGAAGTTCTTCAGTTTGGATATCTAAGGCCTGTTACGAGGTTTGCCTCTATGTGTACCCGTCCTATTTTCATTTCTTTTTGCAAAGCTGCACTTATAACTGACACCAGCAGTTAAAATGTGCTGGGAATTGTTCAGAGAAATTTTACCCAAAGCTGTTCCTGAACTGTTGAACATTTCGAGCAATGGTTTGGTTACTTAATGATTATTCTAGATCAGTAACAGTAGGATAAAGTGCAATTCGAGTGGCTGACTGTAGTTATTTTTAGTAAAAGTTAACTAGTTATGTGATTAATTTCTATGAACTTTGTAAGAAAATGTTATTGTTGGATAACATATTAATGTTATGTTATCATGCACCTGTTTGTTATTGGAAGAAAGTTCCAAGATTTAGGAATGTTTCAAGGGTTTATTTTGTGATGTATAAATTGGCTTCGGGAAGTAGTACACCAACTCATTCACAAGGATTGTCATCGCTTAAGCTTCGATGAACACCTTGAGTAAACTAAGAATACAGTTGAACTCTTAATATCATCTCAAGCACTAAAAAATATACGATGAACACATTGCTAAGATAATGGTGGACCAGCATAATAAATGCATATATGTTATTGAGCTTAGCTTAATTCTTTAATAGCAGTTAGTTTGCAAAATGTGTGTCTGTTTCGGTGTTAAAGTACACAGAGTGACTCAAATGACACAGTATGTGTTTGAGAAAGTCACTGTATTCAGTAACTAACTGCCAACCAGTAACCCAGGGCTTCCAGCATTAGCTAAGTCTTATGGATCAGTAGGATCTAATTTAAGAATATATGAACTCTTTGATGAGACAGTAGTTTACCTGGTAAGAGTAAGAGTCTATCTTTCTGTCTCTGCCTCAATGTTTCTCTTTTCACAGTTCCAACCCCCCTCCCCTCTCCCTATCTTCAGTGATCATTTGAATCCCTTGAGTCTCATCTTGAGCGGTTTCTGCACTAAATCGGAACTTGCTCGAACATAGACTTGTCTTTCAAATTCATCCGTTTTATCTGCACTATTGGACTGACTGAGTTCTGCACATTCCCCACTGAAGTAACTGCTGTGAATATAGAGCAACTTAAGACTTCTGTCCTCAAAGCTGCAACCCCAGATGTCACCTTATAACCAAGGACATTTTGTTTCTGCAGTTTATCATGTCTAGTACATTGCCAAGTGTTTGAATTGTTTAGATATTTCTTGTAAAGATATTGAGAATTGGATTTTTGAAAAAAAATACATTAACTTGAACAACGTCCGAATATCATCATTAGAGGGAACAATATACGTACTTTTACTGTTAAAAACTATTATATATTTGGAATGTGGGTTAGGGAAAGGGGAATGTGACTTCACGTTTTTTTTAATATATAGATGCGGCTAAGACTTTGTGAAGTAAACATAGTGACGCCTGAGGAAGTGGTTTGAATTGTTGGAATAGATCGAAGAGTCTTGCAATTTGGGGTCATGTTTCGAATGTTGTACAGTACTCATGACGCAAGTTCAAATGCTATTCTTTCACCTCTTTGTTTGAGTTCAACTCCAAGCTGTAGAGTTTTAGCCAATTAAACTCCAGCAGTAACTGTAAAGCACACTCCTGAGATCCTGGGGCTTGGCTCTTGCCAATTCACGCTTAATCTCCAGGGATTTGGTGATTTAAGGGAACGCTGCCCTTAGTGAGAGAATGTGTGCCAATGCAAATCCTACTGATCTGGAACTCATTGGTTTGGTTGGGTAGCTTTTAACCATGACGCTGGGCTTTAGTGTGTGTCAAACACCTCAAAAAATAATAGTGGTAGAGGTAAATGTTTGGTTGAAAGGGTGGAACTTTGTTTTATCATCTTGCTTTCATTACTGTCACCTGGATTCAGATCTAGGCTAGAGAGTGAGAAACACTTTTCAGGTTTTTTTTCTAGTCAGTTTTATTCCAGCTCCCCGTGGTCTTGGAGTCTATTTTGGCTAATCATTAGTATGTGAGGATGTCTCAGTAAAACCATAACATGAAGGATTCAGTGGGAGAGGTTGGGGAGAGGGGAGAAGAACAAAGCAATGCTATGTACATGTTGCATAAAGTTAATCTTTGAAGTACGCCATTAACTCCGAACCCAGACAGCTCAGTATTCTAACCCACCCTGAGCTGTGGTTGTTTGATGTTCTAGTGGAGACTGAAATTTGAAATGAGTTTAGCATCCAGTATACTCTCTCTCTCTCTTTCTCTTTTGGTATTTGCAGTGTAACTTTGACCATTGATCCAATAACCCTTGAGAAATGTGTTTACCAAAAACTATATTCTAAGCATTATTCATATTCCCATTAAAATCAGCAGGAGAACATACCGATCTGCTGAAGAGACTATTGCTTGGCCACTTGGAGTCTTGTTTCATGTGACGTAACTGAGAACGTCACAGACCATAGCTATAGCTCTGGTCTATGCGATAAATGTATTCTGTCTCATACCCTTTTAGGAAGCATTCCCTTCCCCAAACCCCCTTATTCTATGTGTCTTCAAAAGCCTTTTATCTCAGGTTTAATGTTTTTGTTCTGTCGGTGATGTCATGTGCTACTGTCTGAAATAAAACTTGTACAATTAAATGCAAAAAAAAGGAACATTTTGTATTCATTGTTTATAATGAGAATGTTTTCAAAAGTGACAGCTTTTAAATACTTTGATGGTACTTGGTGATTTTTGTTTGTTAATTTATCACTTCATTTGTTTCATTTTGTTCAATTTTTTTCTACGAAATCAATAAAAATGTATGTAACTGTAAATAACACAGGAATATTCTGGTGTTGTGTATAAATATAAATACACTTCTTGTACTTAATTTTTATCTTGTGTCTGTGTTTCCGTTTTCTGTTGCCACATGCAGAGTTTTGTGGAGGCTTGCCAACTGATTCTGAAAACACATACTTCGGTGACTGCCTTGGACAGGCATTCATTCATAGCTGTTCTTTCGATGAGACGTTAAATTGAGGTCTTGCCTGCGCCTGTTCGGGTGGATGTTAAAGATCCTATTGCACTGCCCGAAAGGAGAGGGAGTTTCTCCCAGTGTCCTGACTAACAATCCTCTAGATAAAATAATTTTTTCACTCTTGGGTCATTGCTGATTACAAATTGGCTGCACAGTCACTACATTTTATGGTAAAATCCTGTGAAAACGCTTTGCGGCATCTCAACGATGCGATAAGGTGCTGTAGCAAATGCAAGGATATTCATTATAGCTCCCAATACATTTGATTTGAAGACGGGATTTAAAGTATCAAATACTGCATGTGGTCGGAATTTCTAATGGCCCAGTGACTTTAGAGAAACAGGAGGAGGTTAATCAATGCATTGCAGCTTCATTTAATTTAAAATTAAATTTTCCTTCAAATTTCATTTTGGAATTGTGCAAAAATTCCTCTTGGTTTATAGTGTGCGTTGCAGATCATGTTGGTGTCAAATAATGTGGCTTTCGTACATACATTGAGGGTATTGATACAGATTGTGTGGTCATTTGCGTTCTATCGAGCGTTGGCTTCGCTTGGAAGCAGATTTGGGTCAAACACGGAAGCTGGATCTACATCCTAAGTGAAATCTCAGTTGGCGACTTGTTCTGTTTCTAGATTGAAAGAGCAAGTGTAGGAGACGGTGGGGCTGCAGTAACCTTTGTGAAGTGCCACTCCTGATCCATGTCATCAATACTACAAATGTTGTTTGTCGAGACATGGAGCATGTCCACACTCCAGAATGTCTTGGGCTTGAATTTCCAATACCAACTTTAGGGATGGAGCCTAGACTGTCTGATCAGATAACGGTGGAAAATATAGGCGGATGATTTTTAAAATGATGAAATGCTTTAGCCGTATAACCAAAGGCTCTTAATGCATGTTTTTAGATACACTAAACGGCCTTCAGTGTAAAGAACGTGTGTTCCTGCCACTGATCGGTCTCAGCAAGAGAATGCTTTGTTGGCAACTGTGTGTTGTTCGCTAATGTTTCAAGGTTGTGGTCAACAAATAAAGGGAAAATTTAACAGGTTCAACCAGTTTCTGATAAAATATCCCATTGATTTACTATGAGGTCCTTTCAGGGACTATTTTTACTGCGCTTTATTTGTAAATGTGAATCAATTTCCTGCTTCTCTTCACTGTTTAACTTTGTCATGTTCTTTGACATGAAGGGACAGCATCTTATGAACTGTACAACAAGCTGTTCCTTCCCTTGAAGTGTAAACCCAAAGCATATTGATTGATGTGTATTTATCTGTCATTCTCTTGTTTATTAAGAACAAAACTTTTTTTAAAACTATAGGTGCAATGTGAAGATCTAGTATGATTGGTACAACAAACAGTACTGGCATTATCATACGTGGGCTGCCGTGACTGCAGATATATTCTGTATTAAGTTATTGTGACAGGATCTAACAGATGTAAATGACTGGATTTGGGGAAAAAATAATACTAAAATGAATCATCTGTGACGGGTGAAATAATGTGGCTTTCTAAAGTGGATCCAAATGCTCAAAGCTATAGTTATGTAGGTTCAGGTATTGTGTAAATGTTGTGTGGGTTAGTTTGGTTGGGAGCACTCTTGCCTCTTGCAAACTGTTAATTCAAGCTTTGTGCCAGGAGTCTGAACTTGCTGATGCTGTAATGCAGTGCTGGGTGTGTGCTCTTTAGATGAGATGTTCTCTCCCTTCCTTCAAGGCGCATCTCAGGACCGTCCTCTTTAATCATGCCTTTAATTATCCTCCTAACCTCCATCCCCTCCACCTTCCCTGATCTCCCTCCCCCCCCCACTACCCCCCCCCCTCCCCCCCCCCCTCCCCCCCCCCCTCCCCCCCCCCCTCCCCCCCCCCCTCCCCCCCCCCCACTCACCATCCCACCCCTCTCCCCACTGAGCTCGGGTCGAAATCCCTGAGCATCCATTACCTTCGGCTGTCCTCCCGACGTGAAAGACGTTAAAAGAAATGTAATATCGTATGTTAAACTGGGGTCCATTCTGCCTGTTCAGTTGGACATCAAAGATCCCAGGGCACTGTTTGAAAAGTGAAGGGGTATTTCTCCTAGTGTCCTAGCCAATGAATCCCCCAGATTAAATCAAATTGATCACTCACTTCTTGACTGTTCGTGGGACATTGCTGCACACAATACTGTGTGCCTCGTTTGTCCACACACAAATAAATCACAACTCTTCACACAAACCTCCTGTGAAATGATGTGAGACATTTCCTCAACAGTGATAAGGCACCGTAACAAATGCCAATATTGGTGCAGTCCTTCTGAGACGCTTAATCAGAAAGGAGATGGCATGTGCATTTTTTACGAAAAGAGAGGAAATAATTTTGAAACTAGGCGATTTAAAAAAAAAGAAGGAGATACGAATTTAGGCAGAGAGAAACCTCTTTATTTTTAGGTGCACACATGAAGACTCCCAATAAAAAAAAGCCATTTGCTTATCACGTTTCTAACTATGAAACCAAAGTACGTTCGAATTTACCACTTTTATAAGTAGAAAAGCCAGCTGCCGTAGAGTATCAAAAACCGCGTACTTGAGCAGTGCGCAACATTCCCGAAAGGTGTACGTGCCACGCGTCTCGCTGCCTGTGCGTGCGTGTCGCCAGAAAATCACAGGTGATTTGATTGCGCAGAGGAACAAAACAGTAAATTCCCCCACTCTTTTCTGTTCCCGAATAATAAACAAGCGAGTTTGAATGAAAAATTCTAAACACAATCTCTCGCTTTCCCACAATTCGTTTAAAAACAAACTAACAGTAAAAAAAAATTGGAATAGTACCGCTTTTTTAAAATAAAAAAATAAAGGCAAATCTCTGGACAAAAGGTGGGGGCGCTCCCATGACACACTCGGAAACTTAAAATGGCTTCTGTGTTAATTTTGTAATTGACCCAAATGTCGCTTTCTTTGAGCAGCACGTAATACGCTTAGAGCCTCCTATTCCCTCTGCCTGTCGAGTTCTGCAGCATTCATTTCCTCTCTCAAGCGTCACCACACCTGTAACTACACAGTGAGCTTGGAAAGGAAAGGAGCCACTTGCAGTCATTTCACATTTTTGCCCGAAATAAACCTTGTGATCTAGAACTCGTTGCACAGCTGCTGGAAACGGAGCCAATTAGCTCCCGTGTTGTCTGTCTCTCGGCCTCGCCCTCTGCCCTTCCAAATCCCAAACTTCCAAAGAGTTAACATCGTCAGCTATCAATTCCCTTCCGACTACTGGTTTGATATCATTTTGTTTTTAAACAATGATTGCTAACGACACTAAATTAAAATGGAGCGTCGAAGCGGTTTGAACTTGCCGACGTGCCGTTCGAGGTAAGTGAGCTTATTTGTTCCGTGTTTTTACGAGGCGTGGAAACTCCTCAGAAGGAGCATTGAAAAAGGGCAGTCTGGTTAATGAAGACGGACAAAAATAATGCAAATCTTTCAGGGGCATTGAGGTTTCTCAGGAAAAAAGTCAACCATAAAATCCCCAAATAAAATCTGGGCGCTGAAGGTGTACAGAATGGTCTGAGTTGATGTCCTGCGAATGATATTACACTTGGAGGACTGCTCAGGTGGACTGTTGAGGTGCATTATTTGAAAAGAGAATGGTTTTCTGGTCAACTCTGATAAATGGATCATTCATCTTGTGCTTCTTTGTGGAATCTTGCTGTGCGTATTATTTTCCAAAACAAAAAGAAGTGCCAGCTGCATTTGCCCACAAAATCCCGATAATAAATTTTACCGTGAGGCGATAAGAGACGCTACAAAAATACTTTCTATGTACAGCTGTCAAGCCCGGAGTGGAGGGTTCAACGAGCCTAGCTCTGAATCGATGGATAACCAGCAATGGGTGCGAGTGAGCCACTGACTGACTGAAACACACAGTGGCCAGGCGGGACAATGACATGCTCCTATCATCCATTGTCAATAGACCTTTGCTAAAGCAATGATTTGAGGATGCCGGTTGGTTGAATGTTCAAATATTTTCTTCCACTTGTGGAGGAATTCAATATGCAATGGGAATATCTCAGTTTGGGGTTGTATTAGATTAACAAACAAGCAGAAGAAAAAGTTGGGTCATTCAATGCATGACTTTTGATTGCAATTGGTGACCGCGTTTTGCCCACAAAATGTACGGTCAATTCACTTTACAATGTATCCTGTCGAGTGCTTTGAGACGTCTCAAAGATGTGATAAGGTGCTGTATCAATGGCAAGGATATTATTATTACTCCTTCTATTGCCACATTTTAAGAGAGCGTGGGATGTTTTGCTGATGTAGAATTCTGCCCTGTTGCGTATGTACACGATATATGCACATTTATAAAAGAAGCAAAGAGCATGGCTGCAGTGGTGATTATCAGATCCAAGCTGCAGAAATGCCAAGGTTCGAACCTGCAATTGCAGCAGTATCTTTATTCAACTTGGTCATTCATTCGCTTCACGGCTATTTGGGGGACATTGCTAATGGCAAATTTGCAGCTGCGTTCGCCTACAAAACACACTCTCGCTGCAACCTTGCATTTCGTAAAAGAATGCAAAGAGCACGCAAGTGACAGCAGCTCATTGCCTCTCTCGTGCTTTGCTGGTGTAAAAAGTTGTAAGAATTTCTAAGCAATGGGCAAATCTGGAGAAACAGCACCTCCTGGTGACACAATAAGTGGGGAGCGGTCAAGCATGCACCTAACAACTTCCAATAATGATTCCTTTCTCTTGAATTTTTTTTATCTGCCGAATACCTCACGTCAGGGTTTTGAGACGCCAAACAAAAAGGAGCAATTGACAATCTTCGGGTCACTGTGAGACTTCAGTTGCCGTTTGGCTGCACCTTGGTGCGGAAATGTTACTTCAGATTTTGAGACGGTCCCACAATGATTCCTGAAGCCACTAGGTGTCAGCACTAGTGTGAGGTGCCTTTGCTAATGGCTCAGGCTGAGTTCTCGGCAGGGCTGTCTTGTAGTTGTTCCTCGGCGCCGTTGGATTCCGATTCCTCCCGGACGTTCTCCAGGTTCTCGCAGCACTCGTAACAGCCTGAATCCCGTGGAATGTCACACATTGGGTCGGAGCTCAAGCGTTGGGAATCCACGCTGCTGCACTCTCCTTGGTCTTCTGTGTCACTGCCAGCTGGGAAAGGTTAAAAGCTGTTACCATGAGCACGCAGGCAGCAGTTCACCTCACAAGCGCTGGACGATACACACTGGGGTGAAATGTGCGGCGAGGAACCTTCCTCTTCGACTGTGCTTAACGATCACCCCCCCCCACCTCCTGCCCCCCGCCGGCATCAGGCTCTGCCACTGTCAAGCGCTCTGAGACGCTACCTTGTTTGTTGTCTCATTCTGTGATTGCTTTACAGTGCTGAGGGAGTGCTACATTATCAGATGAGACATTAACCTGAGACACCGCTCGCCCGATTGCGTGGCATGAAAGATCCCATGGCATTCCTCAAACAGCAAGGCGTTTCTCTAGGTGTTCTGACTAACAATCCTCAGCGATAAAATTTGACGTTCATTTCATGGCTGTTTTGTGGGTTATGGCTCTGTGCAAATTAGTGGCAATCTTCAGCTGCAATTATTCAAACTACAGCAAAACTCTGACGTGCTGTGAGACATTGTGATGATATGATAAGGCGCCATATCAATCACAAGGATTATGGTTGTAGTTATCCCCCAAATTGTTATGTGTTCATTGTTCTATCAGGAGCTAGTACTCTGTGGACACCCTCATCAGCCCTTTGATATTGGACATACAGCTCAAGAAGCAAACTTACTATCGTAGTCCAATAATAGATCAGCAGCGTTCAGCAATTTCGCTCTCTGCTCAGGGTCCGTGATATTCAATTCTTTCAGGTGTGTCTCTTTCAGCTCCTTGAAATCGTCCAGGGTTTGGTAACCGTTCAGTAGCAGTGTGGAGATGTGTTCCTGCAAAGGAGGCAACAAACGCAACGACATTTTAACTCAAGCGCATAGTAAGGAACAGCAAAGTATCCAAAGAAGCTTAAGTTTGAATGGCACTGAATGAAAGTAAATGCCCTGTGCTGCAGAGGAGATCTATCCTGATAATTATTTGGATTTAAAGAAATTAGACAATCTGGTAAACCTGGCACAAGAGACTGTTTTGACAGTCAGGACTGCTCCTTCCATAGTTGCCCTAATAACTGACTTCAACACTTCACCTCTTGGGGAAAGTATTATGTGGATGGTTACTATATCACAAAGGTAATCCATCATAAAACCACATGATAGTTATTCATCTCCCCTGTTAGATCCTGGTCTTCTTCCCTTTGTCTCTGCAAAATACACAGCAACATCATTTACAAATCTGAGTTGACTCAATAAAACGATGACCCCATTTATTTGAAATGCAAAGATTTTATCTTAATTGGTCCAAATGAGTTAATGCATTCATTAATGTATGGAGTCCTGTAGCTCAGTGGCTAGAGCACTCGCCTTGCAAGTGAGAGACCTGGGTTCAATTGCAGGCAGGGCAAAATCTTGGGCAAATTTCCTTGCTCCACATGCCTTATAATAATCACTTGGAAAAAAGAAAAATATTGGTCACTTCAATCCATGACTGTGTGTGGGACACTGCTGTGTGCAATTGGTTGCTGCGTTTCGCCCACAAATACAGTCAATTCATTTTACAGTATAGCAGTTTGAAACATCTAGAAAAGTGCCATATCAAATGTAAGGATTATTATTATTTATCAATGTTCTTGTATCATTCACCCTTGTAGTGGTTAATTGAATTCAAGACTCTGGAAAAATGAATTCCTGAAACAAGCTATGGAGTATTTGCTGATTATATTCCAGCAGTACCTCAATACACACTCTGGGATCCCCAAGATTTGGTTCTCAACATTCTGCACCTAATACTTCCTGGTACGGTAAAAGCCCGTTTATCTGGCACCCGATCAACCGTAACTTCCGTATAACCGGCATCGCAAAAAAAGTCCGCATTCGATTAACCGTAATTTATCCGGGAAAAATGCTTTGAAATATATTTTATTTTTTTGTCGGGGTGGGGGGGTGGCGTGTTTTCGGCCGAATATCTGGCAGGCGCTTTAACCGGCATTGGTCAGGTCCCGAGGGTGCCGGATAAACAGGCTTTTACTGTATTAGGTAAGCGTGGTGCGTACTTCCAGAGAGACAATGGGCATTTCATTCCATTCCTGTGCCTTGGGACATCCTCCTGACTTGAAAGGAATAATTTTGTTGTTGTTGTCTGGTTTGCCTCTGGAACTCCATCCCGCAGTCCCTTTGCCTCGCCCCCTCCCTGGCCTCCTTCAAGTCCCGCCTTAAGACTCTCCTCTTTGAAGGTTCCATTGGCAACTCCTTATCCCCCCAGTTCCCTCCCCCCACCCCACCCCGTCCCCAGCTCGAGTCTGACACAGTGATTGTCCAGCGCCTTGGGACGTCCTCCTGACATGAAAGGCGCTGTACAAGTGTAATTTTGTTGTTGTCTGGTTTGCCTACTCTTCAGTTTGGCGATGAGTTTCCGCCTGTGACAGACACTCAGTTGACCAAAAATAAATTGACACTATGCTGATGACACTGTGCTGTGGGTGCAGTAGAATGTACATCAATGCGTTAATGTGGTAGATTTTGCACAATGTGCAGATAACACTTTCTGAAACCTGTGATTCAGTGCAACAAGCTTTCTATTGTTGGCTTTACTGTGTGTTTGTAAGCACTGTATGCTTGTGCAACGCTTCTAATACTGAAACCGTTGTGGGAAACGGGTAATAATTTAAACTCTGGATAACACGATCATTAATTAAAGCTTTAAATAAGTAATTGTGCTTAGAATCAGGGCGGGCGCTACCTTTAGGCGAACTAGGCGGTCGCCTAGGGCGCCAAAATTTTGGGGACGCCGGCCCTGGTTAGAGAGCACGTACGGACGGTTTGCTGCGCACCATGAAAATTACTGTAATGCAAATTACTATTATATTCCATACGCATATACTATAGAATATAATAGTATACTCTCTATATGAGAATGCTTAATACCTAAGCAAAACAGAAGTACATTTCATAAATAAATAAATGTAAAACTATTACCATTACTTTCATTGATGATTAATTATATGAATTTTTAGTATGAACATTAGCTCATCAAAAGTTGCACATCTGGAGACTCGCTTGGTGCGCCAAATACCCTCGCGCCTTTCCTGCCTAGAATGTCACAGTTTATCTATGTGGACATACAGAACGTGGCTAGGACGTAGTTATTGATGGCCACACAGTGAGTACCTTAATCTGTAAGTACTCAGAGACACTGTCCGTGTGAAGGCGCTATATAAATGCGTGTGGTTGTTGTTGTCAATGTTGCATTGTACTGCCTGGTGAGGTTCAGTACTGGTGGGGTGGGGGTGTATGGGAGGAAGAAAGAAGGAAGAAAAATGATGGCGATTTCTTATTCGCCGTGGCTCAGACTGCTACAGTTTTACAGCAAAAAAAAGCAACCACCACAAGTGACGGTGAGCTGGTATCGTGCCCACCGCTTTGCTTGGATAATTGAGCAATTACTAGGGAGTGCAGGAATACATTACTTTAAATCATTTATTCTCTAAACATCTCAAACACATCGGTGCCAATTTTGACAACCGATAAATCTGATAATTGGACGCACATTCGATAGAAGAGTACAGTGCACAGCAACCTGCTTTAGTGGAAGCAGGACAGTCGACAGCGCTTTTATACAGGGGAGCACAGCTCAGTGAATAATGGTGTGACATACACAGCAGAATATCTTACAGGAAGTATATGATTCAGCCACCGGGTTGAGGTGTGAAACATCTATGTGTTACGCTTCCAAGAAACATGCAACTCGAGGAGGAAGTGTGTGGCTATTGTGCCACTTCATTTGATGAGCACTTTTACACTCAAGCCGCTGTGAAACCCAACATGCTCTTCTATGTCTTTTGTGCTTCACTTTCAAGGCCATTCAGGGCCTTGCCCCCGCCTATCTCTCTGACCTACTGTCTCCCTATCAGGCTGCCCGCACTCTCCGTTCAGCAGACTCAGGCCTGCTCCGCGTCCACCGCCCTAACCACCCAACCATCGGCGGCCGGGCTTTCAGCTTCTCTTCTCCCACACTGTGGAATTCCATCCCGCAGCCCCTCTGCCTCGCTTCCTCCCTTTCCTCCTTTAAGGCCGGTCTCAAGACCTCGCCCTTCGACCGCGCCTTTGGCTCCCGCATTAACTCTTTCCCTTCTCCTTCCCCCTACCCCGACTCACACCCTCCAGCCCCTTCCAGCTCAGGTCCCAACCTGACTGTTCAGCGCTTTGGGTTGTCCTCCCAATGTGAAAGGTGCTATATAAGTGCAATTTTGTTGTTTGTTGTTGTTCAATATGATTCTCACCCCAAATCCCCAACCCCCATTGATCTCATCCTTCCAAAATGCTGATGCTGTGAAAGATGCTGTACCAATTATAAGGGTCGTTTATTATTATTATTATTATTATTGTTACAAGTTAAGAGTATCCTACCTGCAGGTTGATCCTGTTCAGTAACTCTTGCAAGTTCTTGGGTTTGGGCTTTTTATTCTTGTTGAATATCCTCGATTTCCTGGGCTCCTGTTTCTCCTCTTCCTTTGGCAGTATGTCCACATAGATAAACTTAAAAGATCCTTGTTTGTTCTTTAACAACCCAGTCCACGTACCTACTGGTGTTTTTTCAATGATGTTTATGATATCCCCTTTCTGGTGATAGAAACAAGGGTAAGTATGGGTAGAAGGTGCAACATCAGAGATGAAACATTGCAGTAAAAACTCGAGTGAACATGTCTGCATCTTTGCACCAAGAGTGGGTTTGCAATGTATAAGACAACCTGCATTTTATATCTGTCTACAACAACCACAACTTGAATTTATGTAGCGCCCTCCATGTCTCGGAGCACCTACAAAACACACACGGTCACCGCAATTCACAGTAAATCCTATGAAGTGTTTTGGAATGCCCTCCCAACATGAACTGCACCATACCAACTGTAAGGATTATTATTGATACAACCTGATACAAACTCAAATTGCATTTGTCATAGTGCCTTTCACGTCGGAAGGGTGTCCCAAGGCTCAGTATAGTGTAGGCCTGTTCACAATGTCTACCATTCCCCAGCCTATTCTGATGGTGAGACCTGATCCCTTATTGGGCACCAGGAAATACATGTGAGTAGTCTGAGTAACTTGCAGTCTGGGCTTTGTGGCATTCCTCAATTTGAGCCAGGGCTTGGCTCCTCATTCAACACATCCTCTGATGCCTTGGGGGGAAAAAAATCTACTAAAAAAGCGACTGGTGATAGAGGGCGTTACTATCCTGCATTACATTAAAAAGTATCCCAGTGCGTTTGACCTGATTTTTGCATCTCAATATTGCTTGAGGTATCATCAAGATTCTCATCACAATTGTAATGAGCTCTTATTTCAGCCAGGCTGATAGGAGATGATGTAGGAAAAGCAAGCTGAGTAAGCCACTGACTATGAATTTCTCTCACAGAATCAGTTTATTCCTCATTCCTTTCTCTATTTAAACTTTTCCCTTTTCGGTTTCTCTGTGTTTCTGAGTTGTTCAATTGGAGATCCAGGTGCAAATCCCACTATCATCTACTGAAGATTCATTGATTCATCGAATGGAAAACACACGCCATTTGGTGCCTCTGTGAAGCGCTTTGGATGTCTTGGAGACATGATAGGGCATTATACCAAATGCAAGGATTATTATTATTATCCTTTTCTAGCTGGTGTTTAGACTCCACATGAGCGTTTAAGTGAGATTCTATCCCTACATCAACAACTTTGATTTATGTAGCGCCCTCAAGAGCGCTTCACAATAATGGATCCCGGGCCCGAGCCATTGGCAGAGGGAAAAAGGTGACCGAAGGTGCGGTCGAAAAGAAAGGTCTTTAGCCGAGACCTGAAACTAGGAAGAGAGTGGGCGAGGCAAAGGGAGTTCCAGAGCTTCGGGGCTTAGTGGCTGAAGGCATGGCCGCCGATTGTGGAGCGGATGATTTGGGGGACAAGGAGGTCCCTTTATTTTCTCTCAACCATGTGTCCAGTCTTGTTTATTTTTTGTAATGTGCACACTGTTGCCCCCATTCAACAACTGACTATTGCAGAGAAGTCCACACTCCTACTCACTCTGTATGAAAAGAGACCCTTTCTGTTCTCTTTAGCAACCAGAAGCTGAGCTCAATATCCTGCCATTTACAGCAGATTGTCTTACCTTCAGCTTCAAAGAATCTACGTCGTACGGACTTGGCACAAAGTCTGTGTGGACCCTGCAACGACCACAGAATGGACCGAGGTACGGAGGACGCATGTTGTCCATACTGTCCCTGCTGCTGAGCTCCGAGTCTGGTGTGCATGGATCTCCACCTGGTCAGCAAATGCGAGCAAAGGTGATCGGTCAAAACCTTGATATTTTGGCAGAGCACATCCATCGTGAGATTTGCTGGATTAAGATTGTCGCCCTTTGGCTTTTTCAATCTTATCCCTTCAGGTCACTTATGTCCAGTGTCCTGCTCTCAACCACTCTTCCTAGCAAACTCTTCCAGTCATTCAAGACTGAGGTGGATGGCTATTTGTGAGGTCAGGGTAGTTAGGAATGCAGGGCAAGTGTGGATAATTGGGCTTGAGGTACAGATCAGCCATGATCTTATAGAATGGTGGAACAGACTCGAGAGGCTGAATGGCCTACTCCTGTTTCTGTGTTACCCTCTGAGTATTTGCTCTCAGGGCTAAGTCTCAGCTTCTGCTGGCTTTTCATGATCCCAATTCGAACAGCAATGGTTCAAATTTTCCGAGTGTTACTAAAATTGGAGCGGACGACTTTCACTTTCAACTTACTATAACTTGCTAACTGAACAGTTTGGAACATTCCTATCCTGTCTGAGCGTCGGTTCCGTTCGATTAGCTGATACTTACTGCTTGACGCCTGTCTGCTGATTGGATTGTGGAGATTGTCATCTGATTCACTGGGTGACTGTGAGACCCTCGCCCCCAGCCTCAAATGCAGAACTTCATCAGGTGTCATTGGAGACATGGGTTCCTCTTCCCCACTTTCACACTGCAGGAAAAATAAACTATGAGCCTCATATCTGTCGAGAATTATGCTCTGTTGGTATTAAATTGCACCCCCCACCCACCCCACCTCCCCCAGGAGAAGAACACAACAACGGTTTTGTTAAGGGAATATGCTTGAAGCAATTTGACAGTTTTTATATTAATCTCGCATCATGGGCTAACAGTGCTCTGAATCGTGAGGGAAACGAATGCAAAGTCTGAGTGAGGCTTTATCTATCTAATTTACTGTAGCTGAGGATTATCCCTCTGATCCGTGTAGTGCTAAACCATCTCTTTGTGGCTGCGTGTAATAATAGTAATAATAATATATTGAATAATAGATAATAATATACATAATCTGTCTCTCCAACATTCTACGCAGCGTTACTGAAGGACTGGGTAATAGGAAGCACAGATACACGTTAGAACTTGATTTACTCAGTGATATATTAATAATAATCCTTGCATCTTATATTGCGCCTTATCCCTCCAAAAACGCAATAATTAATTGGTCATTTCAAGTCGTGATGTTTGTGGGGACACTGTTGTGCGCAATTGGCTGCCGCGTTTCGTCCACAAGTATGCAGTCAATTCACTTTATAGTATATTCTGTGAAGCGCTTTGAGACGTCTAGAAGACGTGAAAAAAGCACTACATCAAATTAGAGGTTCCTACTTACTGCTGGATAAACCAAGACGAACGGAGGAAGGAAACTTGCTTAAGGTTTCGCTTTGCTGGGTAATCAAAGTCGGGTCCCTTTGCTAGCAAGGCGAGCCCACCAAACAATATGCTACTGGACTCCACAATATTTGCTGATTCCAATGGAGTGGATCTTACCCTTTCTTCAGCTAAAACCTTTGCCATCGATCGACCAGTTCTCCTGTTCATGGTGCGGGAAATAACCGCTCGCCATTTTTTTCCCAGCTTAGAACTCCCCGATTTGGTCTCGTCTGCCCCCGCTGCCATGCCGTCAGGCAGGTCTGCCTGGAAGGAAAATACAGTATTTTCCCTTGGATGTGCACCGGTTACCACGCTTGTTTAGTTCTGCGTACAAGCCGCTAGGTAAAAGACTGGGAAGCTGAGCTAACCGGCTGTGAATGTCGCAATCACTTACTACATTCGTTTCTAGTTCCCTTTTTGGAAATGGAAAAATTTGCTGCTCTGTTGGTAATAAAACATACGCCCCCCCCCCGCCCCCCGCACACACACCAATCTCTCCCAGGAGAAGAACGCAACAACGGTTTTGTTAAGGGAATATGCTTGAAGCAATTTGACAGTTTTTACTTTCTATATTAATCTCGCATCACGGGCTAACAGTGCTCTGAATCTTGAGGGGAAACTAATGCAAAGTCTGAGTGAGGCTTTATCTATCTAATTTACTGTAGCTGAGGATTATCCCTCTGATCCGTGTAGTGCTAAACCATCTCTTTGTGGCTGCGTGTAATAATAGTACAGTAATAATATACTGAATAAATAACTTTCTGACATTCTTGCATTCTTAAATCATCAGATTGCTTCGTTAACCTTCATGAATTACCCGGGTGAAATCATTTTTTGAAAGCATTTGATGTTTCTTTTATAAATTAGCGGACGCATGAATTTACAATAATAAAGTTGAGGTGCTGCTGACCATGATCTGAGAAGGAAATGGAACCTTTGTGCTGTCACTGGCTTTCAAATTTCTCCCCAATTTCAACAGCAGCAACTTGGATTTATATAGCGTCTTCCACACCGGACAGCGTCTCTGAGCGCTTTCCAACAATGGATCCCGGAGCCGAGCCAGGGGGAAAAAGGTGACCGAAAGCGCGGTCGAAATTTCCTGCAAGAGGTTGTGACTGACATTTATTGGAGCATCCAGGATAAAAATGCTTTTAATATAAGATATTTTTTAAAAGAATCCCTGCAGCATAACCGAATAAAGTACATTTTCCTACTGTTATGTCAATTGAGGCTGTTTTGCGTCTCGCCCAAACATTGAGGTTCTCGCTGTTTTTGAACTGTTTGTCAGACTTACGTCATGATTAAGATCGAATTCCTTCTCGGCCGCCAGTGGGGATGATGGAGGCTTCGATCGGTCAAAGTGCTTGAAACTGCTTGACCTCTGCAACCGAACAAAACAACGAGAGTTTAGGTTACTCCACAAAAAAAGGTTACAATTGTCAGATTTGCTAAACTGTCTTAATCTGGGGCAATTTCTAAAGGGAACATAGCAAACAGGAATGGTGAAAGCCCACGTGGAGCGTAAGCACTGGCATGGACTAGTTGGGCCGATTGGCATGTTTTGGTGCTGCAGATTCTATGTCATTCTGTGCAAATATTAAACCACTTGATGAAGGTATGTTGGGGATGATGGTTAGGTATTTAGAGAAAATGGTCATGAAATGAAGTCTATCATTTTGAAGCGGAACGAGTTTGTGACTGACCCCATTGGCAGGATCTGGGTTCAAAGTGGTTTTCATAAAAGAATCAGTTTTGATGTTGGTGCGAATAATGCCAGGACTCTCTGTTAACTAATGTGGAGGAATAATCGACGTTCTTAGAAGCTTTCTGAAATTGTCTGCTCTTGTGCAGTGTGAGAACCAGGAATTTCCACTCTGTTTCCATAGACAAAAAACATCCGAAACCTGTAGCACAGACTGTGACCTTCCACACTGTGCATGTGCTGGGTTGAAAGGGTGATCCATTCAACAACAACAACAACAACAAATTTATAGAGCGCCTTTCACGTTGGGAGGACGTCCCAAGGCGCTGCACAGGAGGCGTGTGACCCGAGCTGAGAGGGGAGTGTTTGGGAAGGGGTGGAACACGAAGGGGAGGTCAAAAAATTCAGGGTGGAACAAAAGGCAAGGTCGAAGAGGAAAGTCTTCAAACCGGCCTTGAAGGAGGAAAGGGAAGAAACGAGACGGAGGGATTGAGGGATGGCATTCCATAGGGTGGGAGCGGAGAAACTGAAGGCCCAGCCTCCGATGGTGGGGCGGTTCGAGCGGGGGCTTGGAGCAGGCCAAGTCCTGTTGAACGGAGGGTCCGGGTGGGCATGTAGGGGGAAAGTAGATTGGTTAAATAGGGCGGGGCAAGGCCGTGTAAGGCCTTGAAGGTGAGGACCAGGATCTTGAACTCGATCCTCTGGAGAATGGGGAGCCAATGGAGACGGGCGAGGGTGGGGGTTATATGGTCGCGGAGGCGGGTGCGGGATAATACACGGGCTGCAGAGTTTTGGATGACCTGCATCCTGTGAATGGAGGAACTGAGGAGGCCGACGAGGAGAGAGTTTCCGTAGTCCAGCCTCGAGGTGATGTATGCGTGCACGAGTGTTTCGGCAGCGCGGGGGGTAAGATAATTGCGGAGCCTGGCAATGTTGCGCAGGTGGAAATAAACGGTGCCGGTCAAGGCACGGATGTGGGGGAGGAAAGAAAGTTTTTGATCAAACATGATGCCGAGGTTCCTGATTGGCTTCGTGAGGTGGAGAGTGCAGCCTTGGATGTTGAGGCTGGCAGTGCCCGATGTGCGAAGGCGCTGGCTTGAGCCAATCAGGAGGGCCTCGGTCTTACTCACGTTCAATTGCAAGAAGTTGTCCCTCATCCAGGACTCGATGTCGGACAGACATGCTGTCAGAACATCGATGGTCTGGGGGTTGAGGGATGAGGCAGAAAGGTACAGCTGGGTGTCGTCCGCATACATGTGGAAATTTACCCCATGTTTGCGGATGACATCGCCCAGAGGGAGCGTGTAAAGGAGGGGGCCTAAAACAGAGCCCTGAGGGACGCCGTGAGAAACTGTGCGGGGGTTTGAAGAAAAACCGTTGGAAGAAACAAAGTGTAAACGGTGGGTCAGATAGGAATGGAACCAGTCAAGGACTGTGCCTTGAAGGTTGAGGTGGGAGGAAAGACGTTGGAGGAGGATGGTGTGATCGACTGTGTCGAACGCAGCAGACAGGTCAAGGAGGACGAGGAGGCAGAGGGAGCCCTGGTCACAGGCGGTCATAGGCGGTTAGGATGTCATTTGTAACCTTAACCTTAATTCAGTCCCATCTACCTGCCTCATCTCCACACTCCCGCAAATAAACTGCCTTTTAAAATAATGGTTGTCATTCGGTTATTTTGTGATCAACGAGAAATAATTTGTCCTGAGCATAACTTTCACTCAAAAATCTCTAGAAGTGGCCGTTTAAAAATGTCGCAAGATAACTCTCCCAAAGAAGTTTAGAGATGGATTCACTGGGGAACTGAAATAGTACGTCCATCAAAAAAAACACGAGGTCACATAATAACGTTATCTGAGCGCCAGACGTAGAAAGAGCTTTTCGGTTTGTGTCCAGGATTAGTAAAAACTGAATTCTCCATTTACGTCCTTCTACATATATGCATGGTTTGTGGTTTGAAATAACAACGCAAAAAAAAGATTAAAATGATGCAGTGAGCAACATGAACACATGAGAATAGTGTTACAGAATGTGTGTGGGTGGGGGAATATAGCTCGAGGTTGGATTGACTGTAGTGTAGTGGTGTTGAACTGCTGTTAAGTTTATAACAGTCTTTTACGAATGTTTTGTAAACTCTTTGGATACGTTGCAGCTTTGAAAGCTGCTGCTATCTATTCCTCATTGTGTCTAATCTCATCAACCTGCACTAAACATTACTGAGGTTGGAAGGGCAGAGGATGTGGCTGGGTAGATAATGGTGAGTGGGAGCTGACGGGAGGGAGCAAGCGAGGAAAGTATTGAACCAAGAGAGAAAACCTCCTCAAGTAAGTCTGCACGTGTGTCTCCAGCATGATTCCTTTTACTCCCCCCAAAAATAAACCTTCCCCCTGCTCCCTCCCCACTTGTATAGGGGTTTCATCGCAGAGTACTTTGAAGTGGTGGAGCGTGGGGCAGTGGGTGACTGTAACAATCATGGTTGAAAAGGTTCACTTCAGGCTCAACCTGTAGATAGCCCAGGAAGGGACAAGGTGGAGGGATTGAGGGAGAGGGATTCGGGGCTTAGTAACCCAATGACTGGGGGGAACAGATGTCTATAGAGTATTGTGGGAGCACCATATTGGGAGATGGAGATCAGTTATGGGGATGAATCCATATGATACCCAGCAATGGTGGTAATTGATACAGTAACAATGTGTATTATTATTATAATTATTATTGGTCACTCAATCTACGGCCGTTTGTGGGACACTGTCGAGTGCAATTGGCTGCGACAAAATATATAGTCAAGTCTATATTCTGTGAAGCACTTTAAGACGTCTCAAAGATGTGATGAGGTGCTATCTCAAATGCAAGGATCATTATGGTTAGTAGTAGCAGCAATGCCCGGTTCCATTTTCCCAGGCAGCAGTTGGGGCTTGTTACTGATGAAATGAGCTCAGTGTCACATCTAGCCTATAAATACACAGTACTTTACAGCATATCCTGCGAAGAAACACTTTGAGATCCCTCCCGATGTGAGAGAGATGCTGGACTAAATGTAAAGATTATTATGAAGTGTCGGATTCCTCCCATTATGCCTTTTCTCAGTTGTGATGCAAGCAGTTAATGTGCCCGTTCAGTGAATCGCTGAGCTAATGGAACAACAAGAGCCTGATGATTACACAGGATGAATCATTGTCGATTACAGCGCCATAGCGGTGCTGTATAATTATGCTCCTTAACCACTTCATACAATCAAATGTCATTCTACATTATTTGGGGTCTAAAACATTGCATGATTTGAGAAGTGAAACATCATTTTATTTCCTTCACAAATATACAGTTAATTCACTTTACATGTCTAGAAGACGTGAAAAGTGCTATATCAAATGCAAGGATTATTATTTTGTATCGTAGTATGCAACATGCCTGGTTAGCTATCTGATGATCACTCATGCTTCTCTAACCATGCGTGTATGTCTTCTACAACTTGCATTTATATAGCACCATTCACGCAGAGTAGTGTCTCCGAGCCCACAGTGTCAGAGCCTAAAGCCAAGCTGGGTGGGAGGAGGGAGGTGGCTGTAAACAAGGTGGAAGAGGACCCCCCCACAATCTTTAGACGTGATCTGAAAATTGGGAAGGTGGGGGCAAGGCAGAGGGTCTTTGCAGTAATCTAGGAGTAAAAGGAAACCAACCCATTAAGCCTGTTCTATCTACAGGACAGTATTTAGATAATATTCATACCAGATCTTTTAATCCTATTTCCAAGCCTTTTCTCTATACGCTTTAATATAATGCGTTTTGCCCACAAATATACAGTCAATTCACTTTACAGTATATTCTGTGAAGCGCTTTGAGATGTCAAAAAGATGTGAAAAGCACTATATCAAATGCAAGGAAATTATTATGATTATCATTTCGCCTCTCAGGTATCTATCTACCTCCCTTTTAAAGATCCCAGCTCTACCTCTATGGCCATGTGTGGCACTACATTTCATATTTTCAGTTACTTTATGTGAAAAAATGTGTTCTGAGCTCCAGCTGTCTGACTGGCAACTCTGTGTTGAGTAATGGAAACAGTTTATAAATAATAATTTGCAACTAGCAACTTTCATGTAAAAATACATTTCTCGAGCGTTTCACAAAACACAACAGATCAGATTTGAAAGTAAATGATGAACAGGCAAACGCAATCTGTGTCAACAACCTCCTGCAAATTAACTCATTTGAATTTTCAGTCACATTTGGTGCAGGGTGGGACAAAGACACCAAGTTTCACCGAACTGGCCCTTGACCCCACTGGAATCACAAAATATCACAATCAATGACCCCACTGGAATCACAAAATATCACAATCAATAAATCTCTTGATATTTGATAGTTCACTGATATTTTAATTTTTGAAGACTGAAGAACCATGGTACCATTGCAATATGAAGATCAGAAATCCTTTAACTGCGGGCTAGGTAGGACTAGTCCAGTTTCCCTTCAAGTCTGGTTTCATTCTGAGATGATGGGGTGAAAATCTGCCATCTCAGACTGCCGTAAAGGGCCCTACACCAAGTGGATTTGTGGTGTGTGTGTGTGTGTCAATCCTCTTTCTGACGGGACCAGAACACAACTCTGTGGAAGAAAAGCGCCTGGGTTGCTAATCTGACCGTTTGGTGTGGGATGTGACAAAATCAGATAGATCACTGCTGCAAAAGAAGTTGTTTTCCTGAGGTTTGGGATGGCATGTTGTCTGGGCCAAAATAGAAACATGTGCTTGTGGCCGGCTGTAATTAGCAATGGTTTATCCCTCAGATCTGACATTCCCCGCTTGATGGATTACAAACATAAAGTTACCAATTCTGAATTTTTCATTGTTCCGACTCAATAAACCTTTGGGGCGGCATTCCGCATTTGAGTGATGTGCTTCGGTTAAAGAATTCGCTGGAAATTGCCATTTGAAACCCCCTTTGTTCGTCTATCTCTAAACCATCATACTGGTTTAAGTACTTTGTTTGATAATAATACAATACAGCACCAGCATTCTCTTCTGATCATTTTCCCCTATTATTACGGTGTCCACTCTCATCATTTCATGCTGTTATTATACTGTATCACTAAGATTCTTTTTGGCCTAGTCGAGAGTGTATGGGGATGTTGAGGGAAGCTTCAGTACTTGAGCTCAAAGTGAACTTCGCTTGGATATTTTTCATATTTCAATGATGCACCAATGGATGGGGAAGCCTTACTTGCAATGGACCTGCAAAATTGACCCCAGCAGTTGACTGTATTTATAATGAGCTTTTAGACATTTTAGTGAGGTATAAGAATGCAAACTGCAAAGTTTCGAGGACCCCTCTGCATTTCTCAATTCAGGTTACCAGCATATGAAAGGCTTTGAGACCCAATCTGGACTTGGATGCTCTCTGCAAACACATAAGCTTTAAATCTGCAAACCTCCCTCACGTGACTAGACTGTCCAGGTTGGTGACAGCCATGCAACCAGGACGCTCTCTGTACTCCCCTGAGTTCCATGGTAGGGTTATTCTAACCATCCTAGGGCTAGGAAGTACAACAACTTGCATTTAGATAGAAATGGGAGGTGACCTTAGGTACTGTCGAAGAGGAATGTCTTCAGGTGCAATTAGAAGTACTGTACATAACATACACAGTCACTACATTTTGTGGTATATCCTGTGAAGCACTTCAAGACTTTCTCCCGACATGAAAGGTACTGCACTATCATTCAATGTTTTGTTTGTTCATCGATTTATTTAGGAAGGGGCGAGACAGGCTCATTGCACTGATCATTCCATGTGTGTGGAAAATTGGGTGAGGATCACATTACCTGTGATGTCAGATCCTCCTCCATCCTTCAAGAGGCCTGAAATTCCACCTAGTCTTAGCTTGTAAGACCATCTGTTCTTAAAATCTAAAATCCATCAGGATTGTGGACATTTCTTAGGTTGGAAGCTGCTTTTCTATAATAATCTTTGCATTTGATATAGCGCTTTTCAGGTCTTCTATACGTCAAGTCTTATATAGCGCTTCACAGAATACACTGAAAAGTGAATTGATTGTATATTTGTGGGCTAAATGTGGCAGCCAATTGTGCGCAGCAGTGTCCCAAAAGCAGTCGTGAATTGAGTGACCAAATTTATTATTGTTTTTTGTCTTGAGGGATTATTAGCAGGCTTGTGGGACTCTTAGAGAGAGCCTGTTTCCAAGTGGAAGCTGAATTGAAGCATTTTCCACAAATCTGTGCACAAATAAGTGTTGAGACAAAATGGTCCAGTAGATTAAGACTGGGTGAAACTTCAGCTGTTTAATAACTTGTGCTTAATAACCCTTAATAGGGCTAGCACGTGCTGCCCAGACTCGCACATAAAGTTCTGGCTACCCACAGTCCACTACACATCACAGGAAAATCAGATGAGGTGCTATATCAAATGCAAGGATTATTGTTAAAAATGTATCATTATTGTGTTAGCAATAGACTTGCTAATCAATAAGAGAATGCAGGGTTGTGGGAGTTGGGGAAGTAATGCCCGTAAACCCCTTATAAGTAAGAATAATCACAATTGTAACATGAAGGATGGATGTTCACTCACTACATCCCCATTTCTCTGTTAAGCGGAATGCCAATGAGCAATTGCATAAATGAAAGTTGTAAGAAAAACAGCCATGTCATCAGCGTTACAGAAAACAGCAGCGGTCGGCAGCTTTAGTTTGGGATTTTTTTTTTTTGCAGCAAAATAGTACAATATAAGGAAAGTCTGTGCTACAGGATTTGAGGAAAGATCAACAACCGTTCCTCTCTGTACTGCTGAGGTGGGTGATCCGAGCCCCAAAGGTGGCTGGGTTACAGCTGGTTTTGAGTGAATAATTTACACCTGAGGTGTCGAATCCAGTTTTTTTTTTTAAAAAGGTAAATTCCTGAGAAAATGTATTTGAACTTAGGAAAATTCTGCTTGTCCTCAACTAAAAATACTTTTTCAGCATCTTCTTTATCCCTGTTATTAATCACAAGATCGGTGTGGATGAAGAAGGCCGTTCAGCCCATCTAACCTCATCCTTCCAGGATACCCACCCTACCATCCGCCCATAACAGCATCAAGCTGCTTTCCAAACAAGTCCAGTGTCCTGGCCTCAACTACCCTTCATGGTAACCTGTTCCCATCTCATTAATAAGCCTCTGGGTAAAGCAATACTTCCTGGTGTTGCCCATTTTAATTAGAGTAGTTAAATTATATTGTTATTATATTAGTCCTAGTTTATAATAATCCTTACAGTTGATATAATGCCTTTAATGTTGGGTGGACGTCTCAAAGCGCTTCACAGGATATTCTGTAAAATAGAATGTAATTTGTGGATGATGCACAGCCATGACTCACCAACTACCATGGAATGAACGACCAGTTTATTGGAGGATTATTGTCCAGGGGGTCATGGGAACCTACCTATTCGCATAGCGTCAGGGAAACTTTAACGTCCGCCTGAACAGGCAGACAGGATCTCGGTTAACACCTCATCCGATGGAGGCACCTCTAGCAGTGAGTTGGGAGTGTCAGGATGGATTATATGACCTCCATATTTACCACCACTAAGTGGCAGCTTTGCTTTTCCTCTATCAGAGCTGTCCGTCCTGAACAAGGAGGTACGCAGACCTGTGGCTGGCATCACACAACCTTGAAATGTTGACCTAATGCTTGGCTTTTTTTTCTTAAAAGGAAACACCTTGTGCTGTGCTGTCGAACTTCCTTCCCTTATTGAGATGGCTGCACCTTTTTTTGGGTGTTTATGCAAATTCACACTGGCACTTCCTCCACCTCCCAGACACAATGACGTCTATTCTTGTGTAGGAATAGACTACCGGTAATTACTGGAAAAGAATATCAATCACACAGTATTTATAATGTGTCAACCTTGTATCCAGAAACAAATTTCAAACTTAACGGCTACATTCCTCAATATGTGGATTAATTATAATAATACTTTGCATTTGATATAGGGCCCAATCACATGTTTGAGACGTCTCAAAGTGCTTCATAGGACATACTGTAGTGACTGTACGTTTTCTGGACAGCACACAGCGGTAATTGAGAACACAGATTTGTCAGATTTTTATTCCAAATTCCCATATGTCTGGATTTTATAGTTGGATTTAAAGGATTTTTAATAAACTAAAAGCTCCCCAAATGTATTCAGGTCAATTTTATGCTTTCTTCACACATTTCGTAATTAAGAAATTAATTACTTAAACCGAGCGAATAAACCTTTCATTAACAAGAAGCAGATTAGTCTGACCTGAGGGAATCCAGTTATAGGCTGAGTTGGAATGAGGTTTCTCTTAGTTTGTGTCACAGACTTTTTGTAATTTCTTAATTTCTTATGAAATTATAGACGAGCCAGCTTCTATCCAACTCAGGTGTCCAGCCAGCATTGTTAAGAGCTTTAAGACGTCCCCTCGATATGAATGGTATATAAATGTAAATTAAATTGTATTCTATGAGAGTTGGGGAAAGGAGATGCTGGCAATCTTACAAGTCTGTGTTCCGATCGCCCCTTGGGCATCAGTCACCAAAGTGGGAGTGGAGCTACACAATGCCAGAAAGAGATACAAACGGAAACTTGCAAGTGCGAATGCTTGCATTGCTTCCTGTGAGGTATTGCTGAATTCAGTCGCACTCTGCGCCGGACAAATGGTACATTCTGTACTATCATCAATACAGAACAATGTTCCACTCCTGATTTGCAACACCTCAAATTGAAATGGACTACAAATTGAAATTTTAAGAACTGACATTCAATAATACAGCAGTGAAAATAAAGCTGTATTAGTTTGAGTGATTTTTTTTATTGCAAGTAGATGTTGACCTTGACCCCACCCTCGTGGCTTTCTTTTCTTGCGTGTGTTGTGGCAAACTTGTTCTGCAAATGTTTGGCGTGTGTTTTTATTTGTAAGAATTAACAGAGAAGCTTGCAGATGAGGGCGGATGCCAGCAGCATTCAGCCCAAGGGTATACACATCATGCCTCCGAATATGCCACTTCCCTCTTTCTCGCGGTTCCTGGTTAGGTTTCTAACTAACTGTGCAATTTGTCCTTTTGTCTTTGATGTCTGTGATCACAGAAGCAGAAGAACCATTGTATTTCAAAAGCAGCTTGTTTTGTTCTTGTGATATGAGGAGGGAGGGAGGGAGGTAGGGAGGTGGAGGAGGAAATGGTAGAGTTCTGGGTGGGTGAGTTCTGATGGGCTGAAGTGCCTCTTTCATCCAAGTTGATTTTACGATTCCATTCAATTTCTGACATTCCTCAGTCTTCACTTTTGTACCCACAACTCTGCAGCATTCAATAGCTACAACTGGGAATATAAAGCTGTATTGCCTTGGCTCCTTGTTAATTGTACTCTCTCTTATCTTGCGCTCTGAGACGCTGTCCTGCGTGGGGGGCGCTATATAAATTGAAGTTGTTGTTGTTATCTTATGGTTGAGTGTTCAACTCTCAAACCATTACGGAAACATCTAAACTGAGTTCCGATCTGGCTGTTAAAGTGGAAGGTAAAGTTTTAATATTTTGAAAAGAGAAAGGAGTTTTCATTGTGTGTCTTGGCTAATATTCTCCACTCATCTAAGTTCACCCAAACAAAAATGGTCTTTCGTACAACAACAACAACAACAACAAAATGGCATCTATATAGCACTTTTCACTTCAGGAGGATGTCTCAAGGTGCTGGACAGTCAGTGTTTCAGACCCGAGCTAGGGTCTTGTTTGGGGAGGGTGGAGGGAAGGGAGGGGAAGGGGGTTGAGCGATGGCACTGTCAAAGAGGAGGGTCTTGATGCAAGACTTAAAGGCGGCTAGGGAGGGGTTGAGGCAGAGGGATTGCGGAATGTAATTCCAGAGGTTGGAGGCAGAGTGGCAGAGTTGTTGTTGTGGGACATTCCTCATTCATTTCCTACATAACAAGTAATTAAACTTCAAAGTAACTCATCATTCCAGATATGTTTTGAGACATATCAGCACAGTATAGTGAGGTGTGAGGTACATAACATAATATTACTTATTGTAATGAGGCATGCATTTGATATAGCGCCTTATCACATTGTTGAGACATCTCAAAGCACTTCACAGAATATACTGTAAAGTGTAGTGACTGTGTGTTTTGTGGGTGAAATTATATTGTATACTTGTACTGTACTTAAACTTGAAGTATGGTATAAGACTTAACGTTTTAACCAATTTAACTTATTTATATTTATACAGTAAAAGTATCCTATGGGTTATGGTTTCAGTTTGACCATTTACTTGATGTATTACTTATCAATTCCGAGTGGTTTTGAAGGTATTTTCCCTCCATGTTGATATATGTATGGAGGGGAAATTCCCAACGATATATATGTAAATGCATAGAGAAGGATTCTGCTTCTTCAGCAAGCAACCCATTGGGTTTTCCCCCGGGTATTTTCTATATGTTGTATCAGCTGTACACAACAGGCCTGAGCCTCGCTACAGTGGCCAGATTCAATTTTAAATAGCACATCACTGGGCAAATCTAACACTGAGAAATATAATATAATAATCCTTGCATTTGATATAGCACTTCCCACATCTTATTGACGTCTCAAAGCACTTCACAGAATATACTGTAAAGAGAATTGATTGTATATTTGTGGGTGAAATGTGGCAGCCAATTGCGCACAGCAGTGTAGATTGAAATGACCAATTTTATTATTGTTTTTTTAGGGATTATTATTAGGCGTGTGGGGTAAGGAAACTTGCCCAAGGTTTTGCCCTGACCTGCCTGGATTCGAAACACAGGTCTCGCGCTTGCAAGGCGATCAAATGTCTATCATCATCTGTTAGGTTGTGTCTTAGGTTATATCATCTGTGGTGACCAGATACAGATTGAACCCTCCATTCTATACTGTACCAGTTGTATATCTTTCACTGCTCCAATCTGAGCAAGGATTGAGGGTTACACATAACAGCTAACCCATGTGGGTACTTTGAGTTGAGTAATCATTTTTGTGCTGTGGACTTTTTGAATATGTCTGGAGGTCATTCAGGCTCATACCTACTAACTCGTGTCTTTCATCACCCTTTCTATCCCACCAGCCACTATTGCCCTCCTCATCTCAAAATCCCCTTGGGCCTTTTCTCTCTGGCTTCAAAACCATCTTAAAATATGCATCACCCTAACCATACATAATTTCAGGTTCATTTGACTTCTATCTGACTGTAATTTTGTTGTTGTTGCATCTGGTCACAATTAACCCGCCAGTGTCCGCTGGCTTGGCCACTTTGGGCTTGTATTTTCCAGCTCAATCTTGTGTCAAAATTCATCAAAGATTCTCCCTTCCTCCCTCAATCTGCCAAGAGATAGAAGCTATGAGATAGAAGTAATTGCAAGTTTGCAATGAACACGGGCTGCGATACGAATAGAATTCAGCTTTGAAAGAAATAGCGCTTAATGACATCTCAGCTTCATTAGACCTGAAATCCCATCTATTCTTAGCCTCTAAGACATTTGGCTTAAATTTTAAATCACGCATAATTGAGGAAACATTTTCAATTTCAGTCTGGAATTTGAATTTTTTAAGCCTGTTAGAAAAACAAACCGTCTTCCGGATTAAGCCTGCATTTTCAAAACCTTTCTACAGTTCTGCATGGTTTCCAATTTTAAGATAAAATGGTGTGGCACACTAAGATTAGGTAGAATTTCAGGCTTCCTGCACACATTTCCGTGCAGGTATCTACTGATGAAGGTTGCTCAAAACTTCACAACTCGGTGTTATGATAAGGAGCTCTAAAGCTTGCTGAAGTTTACCACTTCCTGCCAGGCGACCTATTTTCAATGTTCGCAGAAATTACTTCTCAGCTTCTCTTATTTGCAGTGACATTTATTTGATTAAAATACAGTGAACTTGGACGTTTGATTTACTCCTGCGTGGCTATACCATGGTGGAATCTGGATTTATATTCACTCCTTTATCAAGAGCAGCTGATCGGAATTCCTTGCTTTCAGAAGCTTACAGCCCCACCATTGAACAGTGGCAATTTGAGGCTGTTTCTCTGCGCACACACACCACAATGCAACTTATTGTTGAGGCTGATTATGCATACTGATACCACCCTTGCCTTAAAGATGGATAGGAGCCACAAAGCATTCTGTTTACTTGCTCAGTTGTCAGTCTGGCTCAACCAGTTGGTAGCAATCTTGATCAGAAAGTTTCCACACCACGTTTGAGTTGACAATCCATTATAGTGCTGGGGGAGTGCTGTATTGTTGGAGATGTGCCCTCCCTATTAGATATGAAACTCCCAGTGTCCTGGCCAACAATCCCCAGGAGTTTATAAGAACTCGGAACTCCAATTTTTTTTCTCAATCTCCCCAGACTAGTTATCCTCTATTTCAGAGATAAGCTCAGAAAGATGGTTGTGCAAATAATATTGTGATTCGATACTCTGTCTAGACAGTCTCTGTATAGGGGCAGGCTTCACTTTAGTGTTTATTTCTGTATACATTAACCGGAAGATTAAACCTCAGATCAACCTCAGTTAATTTAGGGGCCAAAATTCAACAGTAACTTAATACTTCTACATAGAATCATAGAATCTTACAGCACGGAAAGAGGCCATTCGACACAATAATTTTGAGCTGTGCTAAGCCCATGCTCTCACTTGCTTCCCACAAACTTTTAAATATTCCTCTCTTTCAGTCATTTATCTCATTCACTTTTAGAATAATTAACAGGCTCCAGGTGCTGTGAATTACAAGGCTTATTATCTCTTATTCTCGATGCATCTCGATTGCTGTGGCTGAAGATCAGTGAATGTATCCCAGCACTCATTTCCAGCTCCTGTGTTTCTGTTATTGAGTTTATGGTGGCATACAGTGTGGAAGCATGATACAGTACAAATTACATGGCTCTTGTCAGTGTGTAATAATAATAATCCTTACATTTGATATAGTGCCTTTCACATTGGCAAGGCATCTCAAAACACCTCACAGGATTATTATTGTATATCGCCAGCAAATACAGGGTTTTGGTGACAGGGGTAATTGGTGATTGTACAATAATGAACTTAGCTTGACCACAAGAAAGGACAAGTGGAGTCCCTCAGTGGTAGCTGAGACTGCGTGGGCATTGGTAAGTGGGGTATTTATGAATGGTTATGAATGGTCCATTGTTTGACTTCCGTAGAGGAAGGTTAAGCAATTGAGGGGTCTGAGGGGTTGGGCAGCTGTAGACGGATTCCAGCAGCAGTTTCTAACAAGACTATTGTTGTCGGCCGTTTCTGCTTTCTGTCAATTCTGCCATTCCTGATCTTTAACATTAAACATTTGGGGAGGCAAATGTGACGAGCACAAATAATGTGCAAGTTTTGATCTTTGCAATAAAGAGATTTTGAGAAATTGCCCTGGGTTTGTAAAAGGCAGCAAGTTCAAGATTTCGGTAACACGATTGGCTTCCATCATTGTAGCGATAGTCTGCTGGATACTTTTTTTTTAAAAAAAAGCAACCATTTTGTTCCGTGTTTACAATGAGATTTCTCATTTTAAAAGCGTCACAAAAAAGACGCATTCTGTTATGAATCAACGCGAGATAAATCTCAAGGTTTTGCAGCGTTGGATGGATGAACTTTTCTGAGAGTGATCGAGCACTGATCATTGATAGCATCCACTTCCTCTAGTAAAACTGACCCCTGAAGGGAAAGTAAACTGCTTTCTCCTGATAAGGGAAGCTGTGTATTATTGTACCGTACATTGTTTCTGAACCACAGATTTTTTTTTCAGCTTTCGGTATCTGAGTTGCCCAACTGCAGGACACTAAAACCCGCAGAAGGATGAGATCAGAAGAGCCAAAAGGCCTTCTTCAGCTGATCTAATCTGGTGGATATGCTTGTATTTTAGAAGAGCACCCTATCCTTTTTTCATTATGTGAGTTGTGAGAACCATTTTTAATGTGTGTACGGGAGGAAATACAAATGCTCTTAAAATATATCTTATGAACTTTGCGTGCAGCTTACTCATCCCACATTACGGATCCCTGTCTCTCCTGTTGACCTGCAGATCAGTAACAATGGGAAATTGATGCTGTACTTTTGCGTGCAACCTGTGTTAACTTGACTGCAAAATAGAACACTTGTCCTTTCCCACTCTGGATGTCATCTGGAATCCAGTCCAGGCTGAGTTTTTTTTTTGTCCATTGATTTGTTTGCTTAATATGGCTCCAGCTCCTGGCATTTATAATAATAGTCACAGTCTCAGTTGCATGGGAATCGAGAAATCTCCACGTAGCGTAATGTTTACAAAAATAACTTGTCGGTTTATGTTCAAAAACCAGAAATAAGACTGGCCTCGAGATGTGGTGAGTTTCACTTATGTCTTTTTTTTGGAGAAGCTGAAACAATGCAATCTTTCTACATTTTACAAGCAGTTCAGTTCAGATGCACAAAAATTTGTGCATTGAACATAGGATCATAGAGTTCCTTAACTTTATCATCCGATGTATGCAGTATAGTCATTACCAATAGTGACAAACCATCATAGGTTATGAATGTTGGGTTGCGTTAGCTCAATGGAGCTCTAACAAAAGCTCTTGTCCCTTTCTTTGGTAATCCAATGCTTACCACTGTCAGCAAGTTCAAACGAGGCAAAAATAGGTGACACTCAAACACCATATGTTGGGGCTGTTCTATTTAGTGTGTGTTACAAAATACTGCAATTCTGATCTTTATACTCAGACCATAACCTTTCCTTTCACCATCAGTTGTTTGCTTCCTCTTGTGAGGGAGGGGAGGAAGTGCAAATCTTAGCTGCTTGTCACAGAACAAGATTTCTGAGCAAAGTGGAGGAAATTTTCCCCTCTATTCCCCCCAACCCCCCCTCCCAACCTGACCTAGAGTGAGAGACCAAGAGAGTTAGGTAGCAACAAGTGCAAGAAATAAGAAAATACAAATCAAACAGATACTCTGTCAATGAAAATCTTAAGGTGGGGCTCAGTATTGAAAAGAAACTTTATGGTTCCCCCTTAAATGTTTCTTCTCTAAGTGAAAAAATACCTAACCTATGCAGTCTATTTGATCCTTTACTTCTCTTAGGTTCCTACCATTTCAGGCAGCTTTTTTCCTGCTGAAGTAAATTACAGTACTTTGGATTTTACTGCACTATATTTCATTTTCCATCTATCTGCCCCCTTCTGCTCGCCTGTTTGTTTTGCTGCATTCTTCAGCATTTCTCTTCTTTGCTTACCACTGTAGTTGACACAGTTTGGTGTCATTTACACATTTTGAAACCCCACCATCGTTATTTATGTATACAATGAACAGTAACAGTCCTGTGGAACACCACTTTCTGCCTCCTTTCAGCTGAGAAAATGCCCTTAACTCCTATTCTGTGCTTTCAATTTCCTAACCATTGTTTAATCCATTCTGCTACTTCGCCCTTGGTTCCACATGCACCTAATTTGGTTATGAGTCTCTCAAAGAGGCATTTTATCAAAGGATTTTTGAAAATCTAGACACACTACATCCACTGCATTTCCCTTTATTGGTTGCATCTTCAAAGAATTTGTTAAGGCTGCTCAAGCGTGACTTTCCTTTCGTAAATCTATACTGGCTGCTCTTAATTATATTTATCTTCTCCTAAGTGAGTAGCTTAATTTTTTATTATAGATTCTAATCCCTTTCCCACAAATGACTAGCTTGCTGTTGCCTGGACAAGCTCTATCACCCTTGTTTAAAATAGGTATTACTTTTGTCCACCTTCCAGCCCTTTAGCATGATTTCTCTCTCTGCCACAAACATAAATAGCCTCGGCTATCTCCTTCCTACTTTCATTTCCCATCATAGAATTTTGTTCGAGCCATCACTGCCAATTCGGATGCCCATCTCGCACTGTGACGTGCTTCAAGATGACATTCCATCTTGAAAGGCACAGTATAAATGCAGCGCGTTTGACATTGAGACATCCTCCGATATTAAAGGTGCCGTATCAAATATAATTATAGGTAGACCCCGCTTAACGTCATAGTTTGGTTCTTGAAAAGTACGACTTTAAGCGAAACAACGTTAAGTGAATACATTTTTCCCATAAGAATTAATATAAAAACTGGAGTTAGGTTCTTTTGAACATTTGTCGCCAAAATGTTCTAAAAAAAAATTATTATACTTGCTCCCTGACTGCCTGCCTGGCTCACTCACTCGCTACCGGTCTCTCTCGCTGCCGGCCTGGCTGACTCCCAGATCCTAGCGTCATCGTACCCCCTTTCCTCCCGCTGGCAAACGACGTAATAGTAAATGTTGCAACGGTAAATGAATATATGTTCCCAATGTATCAGCAACATAATAACGAAAAACCGTTAACCGAGGCGACGTTAAGCGGGGTTTACGTGTATCATTATGATGAAGATCTCAGAAACATGGAAGTAACTTTTGCCAACCTTCTTTAACTGCAAAAGTTTTCAAATGAAGATTGAAAAGACCGTAGGGAGAAAAGGTTGTCGTGAGATTACCAATACAATTCCAGAATGGCTGGGATCCATGTTGTACTGTACTGCGATCTGTGCATTTCATCAGGATTCAGCAATTTCTAGATTATTTCTTTTGAATTTGGAAGTGGTCTTATCTTGCAATAAATGTTTCTTCCAATTGAATAAAAAAAGTTTACATTTATTCTCAGTAAAAGTGTAGACTGCATCTTGAATCATGTACAGTAAATAGAATTGAAAATGCAATAGAACTTGCACTTGCTATTTTAATCATATAATTGAATTTTGTTTGATTGTGCTGTGCATTCATTATATGAAGATGTAAACTCTCTCATGTTCTTGTCAAAAGTCTCCCCTCTGCTCGATGCAGTCAATTTGGGAAACTTGAGATCTCAATCAAACCACAATAAAACAATTAACATGATGACTTGGGCTGAGCATAATTGTTGAATTTCATGCTGATTAAAATTTCAATCTGTGCAATGATGTTGAGCGATTAATTATTTGTTTGTGACATTCAGCGCAGCTGCTCTGTGAAGCTTACAGTTTTAGTTATTAGAGATATGAAATGCAATTAGAAATTGAATCCATTGATTTCTCAGAAATAATAAGGAAAGTGGGCAATTTCTGTCATTCCACAAATATACAGTCAATTAATGTTATAGTATACAATATTCTGTGAAGTGCTTTGAGACAAAGCACTTCACAGAATATTGTATACTGTAATATGAATTTACAAGATGTGAAAAGCGCTATATCAAATGCAAGGATTATTATTATTCCAACAGATAAACTGAAGGCACAAGTTTGTTACTCTTCTCGGTGAAGATCTCTTTTAAGCTCTTCTGCTCCATAGTTTCATTTCGGCTAAAAATGTATATTTTAGTTTCTAACACCCTCTGCAATCTTTGAAACTCTGCTGTTTCTATTTTGCCTGGAGTTAAAAAGTTGAGGAATGACCAGCTTGGGGGTACTCCACAATGAAAGGAGACCTCAAAGAAGCTTTTAAAGATTGCAACATCACACGAGATGGGTTTGGATGAAGAAAGCCCTTTGGCCCATCTGACCTTGTCCTTCCAGAACTTCCACCCTAACATTTTCCTCATCGCAGCATCAAGCTGAAAGAGTCCAGGACAGTGGTCAACGCTACCTATCCTGGCAACCTGATCCACTTTGTTTAATGAGATGCTGAGAGTGATGAGGGACAATTAACCCAGACCAATATTTTCAGCTAAGGCAAGCCACAAGATGTGGGTTCAAGGTTGTGAACAGCAATTTTTGGATCACACTTTCTGAAAAGTATTGATTTACAAGGGTAACAGTCAACAACTGGAACAGGTCACCAGGAAAGGGAGGTGGTTCAGGTCAGGACACTCGATTCTTAACAAACCCCCATGATGCTGCAATAGGAAGATTGTAGAGGAGGTAATGCAGAAAGAAGTGATCAAATGGCTGAAGGAGCTTCCTCGTCCAAACATTTTGTGATGTTAATAGATTGTGCTTTTAATTTCTAGTTACACTCTTTTATGAACCGCAAACAATTCCTTTTACCTAATTGAAAGGCAGCGACTGTCATAGTATTTGATAAGATGTGAAGAAACATGTTTGAGGCAAGCAGGACTGCAGTGGACAATGTGAGTGTGAGGGTCAGCCATCATTGTGTAAACAATTATTTCCTGACAGAAATATTCAGCTAATTAGAAGCCAGAAGTCTTTCAAATCTGTTGAGTGTTTGAAAGAACGGTTTGATTCTCCTTAACTATAAACCATCAGACATATCTATCCATTGTCAAGAAGAATATGTCAATAGCTGTAGATAAAGCACAACGCCCTGACTTACTACAACAGAAGAAAATATTCCAACCACAAACTAACTGTTGTATGTCTCTCCACTCCCCCTACTCCCTGTGTACAACGGCAGCAGGGTTATTTTATATTTACTGACTGGTTTTGAAACTCTCAGGACTTTACAGCAGATCAAAGTATCCATAGGTTCTTTCTAAAACAAATATTTCCAGGACTGCAGAGTGTTTTTCTTAACTCTGTGTGTGTGTGTATATATATATATATATATATATGCATAGATATATATATGTGTATATATCTATCTATCTAGCAAATGAATAATTGTAGGAGCTTATAGTTCAACAGCTACACTATACAGTTCAACAGCTACACAATCATTGTTTTAAGCAAACACATCCACCCAATATCCTTTCTGTCAGAGTGCGTGAATTGTTGTTTGAACCATCAAGCACTAAGATTGATGTTCTTATGTACTAATGTAGTATTAGTGTACATCTGGAGAAGCATTGAATTTTGTGATTCAGTGAGAGGTTATGTGGTCTGATTAGAGCCATGCGTTAATGAACAGCACCGCTCAACTAGCACTTGATCGACTGTGAACATTTTAAATGTCCCCTCTTCACCTGACGTCAAGTGAAAGTTAGCTGATTTCTCTTACCTTGGGTTTGCGATTCTGTTCCTTTTCTGAAGCGTTGGAAGGTTTCCTTCGCAGCATTGTTGTTTTCAGGCAAAAGAAAAAGTTTTGAAATGTATTCGGAACCGAAGGTTCTGCTTAACTGAAAGAGAGAGAGAAGTCACAGGAAGCGAGGGCACATGACCAGTCATTACTATAACTTGACAGAGTTACTCTGAATCTCAACGTCAGTCTCTAACCTCAGCGCCTTGGGACGTCCTCCTGACGTGAAAGGCACTGTACAAATGCAATTTTGTTGTTGGGTTTGCTGTTGTAACCTGTAACATGTTTCACTGAGCACTTTGCTTCTCCTTTTTGGTGCGTTTTGGAAGACAATGTCAACAACAATAACAACAACAACAACAAAATAACATTTGTGTGGGACCTTTCACGAAAGGAGAACGAACGAAGATACTGGACAATCATTGTTTCAGACCCAAGTTGGGGTCCGGGATATGGAGGGAAAGGTGTGACCGATGGGACCGTCGAAGAGGAGTGTCTCGAGGCGGGACATGAAGGAGGCGTGGGAGGGGGCGAGGTGGAGGGAGTTTCAGAGGTTGGGGGCAGAATGGCTGAAGCCTCGCCCTCCAATGATGGGGCGGGTGGTTCGGGGGATGTGGAACAGGCTGGAGCCTGCAGAGCAGAGGGGGGTGGGCAGGTTGGTAGGAGGTTAGGAGGTCACAGAGGTAGGGTGGGGGGAGGCCATGAAAGGCTTTGAAGGTGAGGAACCAGGATCTAGAATTGAATTCTCTGGGTAATGGGGAGCCAATGGAGTGAAGCAAGGATGGGGGAGATGGGATCATGAAATTTGGGAGTGGTAGAGGCCATGGGCCGTAGAGTTCTGGATGATCTGCAGCCTATGGAGGGAAAAATTGGGAAGGCTGACAAGCAGGGCGTTGTCATACCCGAGCTGGTATGTGATGAAGGAGTGAATGAGGGTTTCAGCAGCCTGAGAGGTGAGCTAGTGGCAGAGTCAGGCAATATTGCGGAGGTGAGGGAAGGCAAAGCAGGTCATGGCTTGGATGTGGGGGAGGAAAGACGGTTGAGGATTGAACACGATACCTAGGTTCCTGACTGGCTTGGTGAGGTTGAGTTGTGCGACCATGGAGGTTGATGCAGCCAGTGCCTGATGTGTGAAGGCGCTGGTGTGAGTCAATCAGGAGGGACTCGGTCTTGTTGACATTCAATTGTATAAAGTTAGCTCTCATCCTGGAAGTGATGTCTGACAGGCCGTCTGTCAGGACAGCAGTGATCCTGGAGTCAAGGGTAGAGGATGAAAGATAGATATCTGCCATATTCAGTCAATGTGCTTTGAGATGTCCTCCTGATGTGAAAGGTGCTGTACAAGTGTAAAGTATACGGTACTGTACTATATTTTCAGTAGAGTTTTATTGGCATATGCCCAATACTGTGGCTTGGATCAGTTAGTAGCACTCTTAGTTGGAATTTGAACTCATAGATGAGGCTGACACTCCAATACAGTGCTTGGGGAGCAATGTGTTGTCGGAGTGGTGGTCCTTGCAGTTGAATTGTTAAACTGAGGTCCAGTAGGGTGGATGTTTTAGATCTCATGGCTCCATTCGAAAAAAGAGGAATGTTTGTACAACAATGACGACTTGCTTATTTATGTAGTGCCCTCCACTTCGGAGCGCTTAACAATGGTGGAGCCCGAGGTCGAGCCAGCGGGAGTGGGAAGGTGACCATAAACGCAGTCAGAGACAAAGGTCTTCAGGCATGACCTGAAGATGGGAATGGAGGGGGCGAGACAAAGGGGTTGAGGGAGGGAGTTCCAAAGTTTTGGGGCACAGGGCTGAATGCAGGGACACCAATTAATTTAATCCTGTGTCTGAGAGGGAGCATGTAGATGAGAAAGAGAAGGGGGCCAAGGATGGATCCTTGGGGTAGCCCACAGGTGCCTGGGTGGAAGAAAAACCATTTGCAGAAATGTAGTTCTGGTGGTTTGAGAGGTAGGACTCAAACCAAATGAGTGCAGTCCTACTCAGGTGGATGATGGAGGACAAGCAGTGGAGGAGGATGGCGTGATAGACTGTGTCGAACATGGTGGATAGATCCAGAAGGATGAGAAGGCAGAGGGAGCCCTGGTCACAGATAGAGAGGACATTGTTTGTGACTTTCACAAATGCTGTCTCTGTACTGGTACTACTAACTAACAATTACCCAAATAAGAAATGACTGTTTGCTTCATGGCTATTTGTGGATACCACTGTGTGCGCAAAAGTCCCTATACTGTACAGTAAATCCTGTGAAGTGCTTTCAAAGTCATCTCGCTATGAAAGGAGCTATCCCGAATGCAAGGGTTATTATTCAGACAGCAATGCTTGGTGTAAGGTCACTGTGATCTGGCTCGTCTGCCACCTTGCATGTGTGTGAAACAGTGATTCTGTGTCTGACACCAGCCATGACACTACGTTCCATGTTTTGGACCTTCATAGCATTTGGATATTGTAGCATTTTAAGAGGGGTAGGCTGTGATCTGCTTAGACTGTAGCTCAGTGCAACCTGAAACTTTCTGCGCCAGCAGAGTCTTATCTGATGGGAAATGAAAGAAAATATGTGTGATGAATGTGCTCGAACCTCGAACCACAGAGGTTAGCATGAAATGTAGCACGGAATAACATTTTCGGTTTTACAACTGAATAAAAGGAGACTTTAAGGGACCTTTGGTGGTGGGGGGGGGGGGGGGGGGGGGGGTGGTGTTGGAGAAGGGGTTTGCAGTAATAATATCTTTGTCCCAATGTACTACAACTTCATTGCTACGTGCAAACTGGCTGCCATGTTTGACTCCAATTACAGTCACTGCACTTCGCATTAAAATCCTATGAAGCACTTGATGACATGGTAAAGCATTAAATCAAACGAAAGCATTCTTTTTATTCTTATTACTGTACAGCTAACTTTGCCATGTTGACCATTCAGAAACCATCACACAATGTGCTCAGTTTATGCACCTAACCTGACTATATCTTTGGTGGAAGGGAGACCAAAGGACCAGAGTTACATATGGAGCACATGCAAATCCTGCCTCTTTAGTGCTAACACTTTAGGTTATGTTCTTAAAGGATTATGAGAGCGCTGGATGTAGAAGGGCCTTTGTCCCGATAGATCTCATCCTACCCATCCTTTCATCTTCCCTTTGCAGCATGGAGCACTTAAATAAATTCATCTTCCTGGCTTTGACCACACTTCCTGGTAAACTGCTCCAGCTGTTAACCACTCTTTGTGGAAAGAAATACTTCCCTGTGTCTGTTATTTTGAACTTCCCTCTTAGCTCTTCTGTGTCCAAGTGCCTCCTCTTTTTACTTCCTATACACAGTTCCTTATATTTATCTCTATTGAATAGTATTTGCTCGTAGTATACTTTAATATACAACCCCACCCAACCCGCAACAAAAAATGGAGAGAAATAATAATAATTCTTGCATTTGATATGGTTGATATATTTGATTTCATGCCCGCTAGATGTCTCAAAGTGCTTCACAAGATATACCCAAAAATGAATTGACTGTCTATTTGTGGGAGGAATGTGACAGCCAATTGCGCACACCAGTGTCCCACAAACAGTCCTGGATTGAAGTGACCAATTTATTACTGTTGTGTTTGGGTTTATTTTTTGCCGTGCCAGCCATGCCAGATATAAATGTGACATCATGTTGTTGTTGATTTGAATCAGTCGTGCGCACAACAGTCTCCGTGGAACAGGAACACAGTTCTTAACACTGTACAACAAAGAGCACTTGGCAGCTTGTGCTTTCAACAAGTCAATATGGTTACATTCATCTTAAGTTCAGGGGGTAGTGACTGTGTTTTAGCACTGAACCCTTTTCCCTAGGTTCTGCGGCGCTCAACACTGTTTCGCTAACACAAAATATACAGCCAATCCATATTACAGTACTCTATATCCCGTGGAGCTTTTCGAGACGTCTTGACAAAGTACTGTGATAAGGCGCGAGGATTGCTAATGTTATTATCAACCGAGCAAGGATTACTTTCAAACTACTAAATGCCACGAAACATGTGTTGTGATATGCCCACTTCATTTTTTGATTTAAACGAGCAGCTGTGTGTATTTCTCATTCAAAGATTAAAGCTGTGAAGTTTCTCGCTTTATGTTTAATTCCATGCTGCAGCAACGCCCCCAACGCTGCCAAAGACACTCTTCAAATTCAATTCCAATGACACCTGGAGGGATGTGATACATAAAGATTCTCCAATGACTTGAGTCTTTGCGAGAGTTAGAAGGTCTCTTCCCTTATGCGAGAGTTAGAAGGTGTTGTACAGCATTGTTCTAGTCACAATAATAATAATAATCTTTGCATGTGATGCAGCGCTTTTCACGTCTTCTAGACGTCTCAAAGATCTTCACCGAATATACTATAAAATGAATTGACTGCATATTTGTGAACGAAAAGTCATGAGATGGATCTTAGGCATGTTTTAAAAGTTTAATTTGAATGATCTTTGGGGAAGATGCTTTTGAATCCTATTTCCTTGCTCTTTCTCCTTTATTCCTTCAACAACAACAGATTGCCTTTCATAATAATGATAATAATCTTTGCATTCGATGCAGTGTCTTATCAAATCAAGGTGTCTCAAAGAGCTTTACGGAATATGCTGTAAAAGTGATTTGACTGCATTTTGTGGGCGGCCAGTTGTGCAAAGCATTGTCCTGCAAGCAGCTGTGATGTGAGTGACCAATTTTGTTTGGGGGATTGTTGGCCAGGACACCAGGAGAAAGAAACTTCCTGCTCTTTTTGAATGGCGCCATTGGATCTTTAACATTGTACAGGTAGTGTCTGCACAGGGATTATCAAGCAAAAAGCTTCACTGCCGTTGTCTTCAGGTGACCCTTAGTTTCACTGCTTTTGTCTAGGCTTTCTTGATCCTTTCAATGCTCTCAGCCATGCTGATGGCGTTGCAGGCAACTGAAAGAAACTGTGCCTGTGTGGTTTCTGTGCAACAGTCAGACAAATCCCGAGGGCTGTGCACTTTCTACCTCAAAGTGGTTTCTGATTTTTATCTCTCGTACTTTCCAGCGTACATTGCCAAACCAATGCATTGAGTAAATGTTTTTTTTAAAAAGAACTCACAAGGTTAGGTCTCTGGGATCAGCACTGTGTGCTGTCAAGAATTTGTTCCCCAAGTTAATCCAGGTCACGTAAGGAACCTGGGTGCATTGAGATTGAGTTTGTTCAGTCAGTTGTGAAACAAGCAGTGAAAACTCTTCTGTACATGGTGATTTAAATCCGCAGGTTTAAATTTTCAAGTTTCACTCCTCCAAACAAGGCACCGCATTCATCCGTGTATTCGTGTGTATTAATTCTCTCCACTTTTCCCGCCTGTCAGCATCTTTACTACCCCACGTGGTCTAGCTGCACTCGTGGATCTACAGGTACTGTGTGTGTGCGAACAGCTGGCGTTTAGCACTAGGACCCAGTTTGCGATGTTGCAATCAACCAGCGACAACTCTTCTCTCTTAGGATTAAGGTAAATACAGTAACATTAATTTATTGTTGCTTCTCCGCAGCGTAGCTCGTAAGTTTGGGAGCATTGGCTGCCAGGATCTGCATCCTCTCCCTCTGTGTGTAAGCGTATCTCTCTCTGACTCACCTTCTCTCTGTTCACCCCCACCCCCCCGCCCACACCCCCACCTCCCCCCACCCCTCCTTCTCTCTCACCTTCTCTCTCTGACTCACATTCTCTGTGTTTCCTTATAGGGCCCTGCATTTTCCAACTGCGATTTTTCCAACCGCGAAGGTTTACAGGAACGTATCCCCCGTGGTTGGGGAGGGATACCTGTATTAAATTCAAGGATTATTATAATCATTATCAGGGGATCCACCCGAACAGACAGTCTAATGTCGCATCCAAAGGCTGACAATTTTGACAATCGACTGCTTTCCCCTAGTATTGGGTTTGGGCGTCAAGATGGACTATGAGCCCGACATGGGGCTTGATCCCACAACCTTCTCTTCAGAAGCAAGAGTGATACCAATTGAGCCAGGCTGAGACCTAAGCATATGACGGGGGGAAAAACACAGTTGGTTTCTCTTTGAACTCCCCTCACCACTTTCTCACAGTATTGCTAAATGCCTCTTTTCCTACAGTGGTGGTCACACACTCAGTGTTAGCCAATGAGGATTGACATTTGATCATAGCGCAGGTTTGACGTTCCGTTGTGGTTGCACGCATTTTGTTTCTCAGCAAAATAGTGTAGAGTGAGGAGAGAATCTCCCATAACATTGCATCAGGGAGCTGTCCCCAATGCACACAAGGGACAGTCCTTAAACAGCAAAGCATTTCTTCCACTTTATAAAGAATTTACCGATGAAGCCACCAGGCAACGTCATGTGAAGTCATTTGAAGACATCAACCAGCCCTGAAAACATAATAATATTCTTCTTTACAGCGTGGAGTCTGAGTTCAAAGACCCAATGTGGAGCTTGAACCAACAACCCTGTGACCCGAGGCGAGAGTGCGACCAACTACGCCAATGTCCAATGCAATAATAAAAAGATATTTGGCAATTCTAATCTATCTTCAACCACAGAATATATAGTAAATTGATGTTACAGTATAATCTGTGAAGCACTTTGCAACGTCTCAATGACGTAATATGGTGCCATATCAAATGCTTTTATTATTATTATTATTGCACTTACACAGGAGTGTTTTCTTTAAAAACACACAAATACCTTGACGAATGCTATTCCTGTCTTTTTTAAAAAAAAACTCAACATTAATACTGATCGACCAGCCAAGCTTGCTCTACTGATCACTTACTGCTCATGTCCAATAAATCAACGATACGTCCTGGGAGCTGGCTTTAGAGAGCTACTGCCTTGTGACACTAACAGGAAAGCGTGTGGTCTGAAAATGGTAAAAATGCTTCAGTTTGCCTGAGAGTCAGGAGGTTCTGGCAGATAATGGAATTGATGCAGCATTCAATTGTTGTTGTTCTTCTCCAGCTTTTTTTTTCCCCCAATGAATTTCACACGCGAGCTGCTGCCTGTCGAGAAATGAGAAATTTTCCCACTGCCAGTATTTCTATCAGTCACCTTGCTTTGGAAGCTTTGTGTGAAGTGCACTGTGACCCTGTCCTGCGTGAGGGGTGCTATAATAATAACAATCCTTGCATTTTATATAGTGCTTTTCACATCTTCTAGACATCTCAAAGTGCGTCGCAGAATATACTTATATAAATGCAAGTTGTTGTTAGATTCCCACTTGACCCAGTTCAACTACTGCATGGTGTGTGGTTCCCTATCTGCCTGCAGTGAGTAGTTGAGGCTTGTTTACTGTGTGCACAAGCAGCATAGTCCGATGTTGCAATTTCCCATCTTTGTTTTCATGAGGCAGCACCTTTCCCCTCTCCCCTCCCCCACCCCCCGCACATTAGGAAAGGGAAAGTAATATGAGGTTATTTCAGCAATAATCTTAGTACTGTATATAATCTTTGCCTTTGATCTAGCGCCTTACAGCCTTTTGTGTTAAGACGATGTCTGAAAGCCTTTGACAGGATTTACTGTCAAAGTATGGTGACCATAATTTTTGTAGGTGACTGAGCAGCTAATAGTGCCCACATTTTAATGCCCCACAACTAGTCATTCTCATTTTCTTTAAGCCAAAAGCTTGGTTACCATGATGGAAGGATGGGTATTCTGGATGAACTCAAATAGGCCAAAGTGCTTCTTATCCAAGCTCATCATGTGAAGTGAACGACTGCTTTTATCCAGGAGAAACTCCCATTGTCTTCTCAAGTCGTGCCATGGGAGCACCTCAGGCAATCCAGCACTCCATCGCAGCCGCTCTAGGCTATGAGTTGAAAGACCCAACTTGGGGCTTGAACAAACAATTGACCCAGAGGCGAGAGGGCTACCAACCTCGCCAGGCTGACAGCTGATACAGTTTCATAAGTGAGTGAGGGCAAGTACGCAGTGATAGTCCCACAGCCATGAGATGATTGACCAATTCATCCAGAGAATTGTTGGCCAAGACACTTGAATCAGCCTAGTTCAAAGTACCAATATGGAGCTTGAACCCACAATCTTCTGACTGGGAGACGAGGGTACCACTGAGTGAGCCAAGTAACTGCTTCAGGTTCTGCCAATCTCTCGCGCGCAAAAAAAATCACCATCAACATCATTCTTAGATTTTTATTATATAAATGCCATCAACAATTACCGAAATCATTTCAATTTTGCATCAGTGTGAAATCTCCTCTTCAAGAGATCCTTGCTTCAGACATTAATTTCCTGAAATTTCACAATCCAGTCAACCCATTCTTGTGAAACAACAAGGCTCCACTCAGCATACAAATGTGTTCATCAATGCTAAGCAATCACAGCTACTGTATCACTTATCAATCTCTGGATCACACATAAGTGTATGACGAAGGTTATTGATCATTAGTTTTAAAAGATTTGCTTAACTTAGTTACACTGAGATTATATTTTTGATAGTCTATTATGTTGGAACTAGTGAAGATGGAGATTAGAAGAGATTTTTTGTCCTGCACAATATTAGATGGGAAATGTTCTCCCAGCAAATGTACAAAACAACAACAACAAAATTACATTTATAGAGTTCCTTTCACGTCGGGAGGACGTCCTATGGAGTGAAAGTACAATCATTATCACACCATATAAACCCTTTATGACATGTTCCTGAGGTGAAAGGTGCCATATAAATGTCAACTGTACATTCTGCATTTCCCTCCTTTGCTTCTTAAACAAATTTTGAAATGAGCTGTTTAGGAATGGGATTGGAGTTTATGTGGATTAAGATTGACACAGAGGGTGAGAACCCATACGAAAGGATGGCTCTTCAATCTGGCTCATGGATCTGTCACTTGGAAAATGAGAATGGTCATAGTTGTGTAGGGAGAGTTGGATTGAGTTTGTGGAAGAAAGTTTATATATATATATATATATATAATATATAATTTACTGGATATACACATATAGTATATAATAATAATCGATTGCATTTAATATCTGCTGTATCAAGCATTGAGATATCTCAAAGTACTTCACAGAATATTATTAGAAAGAGGATTGACGGTGTATTTTGGGAGCGAAACACGGCAGCCAGCATTTGCACACTGCAGTGTCCGACAAACAGTCGTGGATTGAGTGACCAATTTTTTTTTTCATGCAGCTTTAACATACATGGGAGACGGAATGAATTTCGATGGGACTTGTGCCAACCAAGAGAATCTGCATATTGTCTGTGGAGAGAACAACTTGAGTAGGGAAGTGGGAGAATTAAATTGAATATGCTTTTCTTCTGTATTTCACATGGGATATGAGGGATTCCTGAACACTTCCTACTAGGAATATAAAGGAGAAACCTGGTGAAATATTATTTTCCATGTGTGGAAAGTAATCTACAGTGATCTGTTTCATTGTAAGGGGAATTGTAAATCTTGTGCTTCTTTCCTACCTTGTACCGCATTCACAGTGTTGGGATCAAATTGTGGAATTCCTAAACTCATTAATTACCGTGCAAAATGTGTTCAAGATTGCAGTTATTTTGTCCCTATTATCCTATCCTGACATAGGAGATGGACCAGTTTGGGTTCTGTTCTTCATTGGTTGGCACAAAATGTGAAGGCAGCTCATCCACAGCTTCATCCTGTCTCTCTCACATACAAAACCGCTTTCGATTGAGCTGATAGCAAATGTTGCATATTGCTTTAACGACGACAACAACAACAACAAGAATTACACTTCAACCAGTATTGTGCCTTTCACGTCAGGAGGACGTCCCAAGGCACTGGTGGCATTCACATAAGTGGCAATTGAATCCGGATGTGCAAGTATAAAAGGATTCTGGAAAGAGTGATTTGAAGATTTGAAAGAGAGTGTGAAAGAGGATGATTTGAAAGAGATTAACTTGTAACGTTTGCATTGAAGGATTGAGTGAATCTACATTGCGTTTTCTGGATTAAATAACATTATAGCCAACACCATATCTGATCATTGTCACAAACGTCAAATGTTCCTGCTCAGGTGTGACTAGGGTGGCTCGGGAGTGTGTGAGGTGCTTTGAATAGAGTGGCCATGTTTTAGGGAAAATCCGGTTTGTTACGAAGACAATTCTTAGAAGGTAGGAGGTTGGTACAGCATTGGGCAGGTCAGAGAGAGTACTATATAGGTTTTATACTGAAAATATAGCTCAATTTATTGCTAATGGAAGATGCACACAGTGTGTTGAGGAGGTGAATCCTGAGTGAGCTATTAATGTCTACAGTAGGTATCCAACGAAGACACCAACCAGCGTGGTGAAAGAGGATACCAAGAGGGAGCTGCATGAAAACGGCATTGTGTGAACCTCCAACCAGTCGTACTCCTCAACTAGATTTCGTTCTGTCAGTATCGGAGAAATGGTGTTCCAAATCCTCTCATAGTACTTATTCAGCCATTTAATCTAGAAAGCCGACAATTTGAAATAAGGAAATATAACAGTTGGATAGATTTACACATCAATAATAATCTATGGATTTTGTACAGTGCCTTATCACATCATTGAGATACCTCAAAACACTTCACAGAAAATACTTTATATTTTATGGACGAAACGCAGCAGCCAATTGCGCACAGCAGTGTCCTACAACCTAGAGCATTGAGTGATCAAATTATTATTTATTTAATTAGTTATTCTAATGATTATTATACCTGGTAAACGATCGATCAATCGACTAACAACCGGGTTCCTACTTACTGCAAGGTAAACAGAGGCCTGCAGAATGGTACAACATAGAAACAGACCGTTTAGCCTATTTTGTCCATGTTGGTGTTTTCATTCCACACAAGCCAAGTTACTGTCATTCACTTCTCCTATACACACCTATATTCCCTTCTTCCTCATGTTTGCATTAAGTTTGCTCTTAAATACATTGATGATCATGAATCTCATTGTTCGATTAACTACTTAAACCCTGTAGCTCAATGGTTAGAGCACATGCCTTGCAAGTGAGAGACCTGGGTTCAATTCCAAGGGTGAAACCTTGGCCAAGTTTCCTTACTCCACATGCCTAATAGTAATCGCTCCAAACCCCCCCCCCCCCCCGAAAATATGTAATTTGGTCACTCAATTCACGACTGTTTTGGGGACACTGCTGTGCGCAATTGGCTGCTGCTATATCAAATGCAAGGATTATAATTATCAAAATAGCAACATAAACACCAACCCACCCCAACCACAACTTGCATTTATTTAGCGGCTCTCAATGGGGTAGTGTCCCAGAGTGACTATATGTACTAGATGGGCTAAATGACCTGTATGATTCTACACATCTCTGTTTACGTAGCAATATGTAGGAACCTGGTTGTTAGTCGATTGGCGGATCGCTTTCCTGGGATAACAGTGAATGCTCTTGCTGACAAACCACAGCAGTTAGCTGCGTGGAGCTGCTCTTTAGCCAACTCACCTGCTGCAGGTTCATGATGGACACATCGATTAGCTTCCTGTCATACGGAACCAGAGAGATGTGCTCAAAGGTCAGGTAGGAGCTCCCTCCAAACATGTACTATATCATACAAAAAATTAAAAAAACCCTCGATTATTGTTAATAATCCTTACATTTCATATTATGCCTGTCACACCGGGAGGTTGTCTCAAAGTGCCTTCCACAGATTTTACTGCAAAGTTTACTGTATTGACTGTGTATTTTGCAGCGAACGTGGTAGCCAATTTGTGCACAGCCATGTCCCACAAATGGCCACAAAGTCAATGAACAATTTTATCTGGCTGATTGTTGGTCAGGAAACCGGGAGAGACTCCCTTCTCTTTTCAAATAGAGCTGCGGGATGTTCAACGTCCACCTGAACAGTGCTGACGGGACCTTAGTATAACGTCTCGTGTGAAGGACAGCACCTCGGACAATTCAACCCACCCCCAGAACTGTGTTGGGAGTGTCAGCCTGCACTGTGGTGGGAGTAATTCCCCTACGAGGAAGTAACCCACCACCCGCAACACAGTAAAGGGGCCGAGAGCTGTAATCTCAACAACAATAACAAATTTACATTTGAAGAGCGCTGTTCACCGTCGGGAGGACATCCCAATGCATTGAAATATCATCCGAGATATTTCATATTAGATTTTGATCTTAACCCTCATCCTCCCATCTGCTCTGTGTAGCCTTGACAGTAAACATAGGGTTCATTCAAAACGTGCTTGTTACCTTAGTGTCTGCCTTTATCACCATGGCGACATCCTCAATCCGGATTCCAAACTCATTATCCTGGTAGTAACCGGGTTCTGGGAAAGGAAGAATGTTGTGAATTGTGACTCTTAAAGGTAAATTGTTTTACATACTCTGTCGTATCCGGCATTATGTCTCACACGGGTTTGGAATATTATAATAAAATTGGAGTTCAGTCTCCATGTATTCGTCCACACTTTATGGAGTCCGACAAACATTTGGACTGTCCTCTCTGTCTCCATTGATGGATCAGCACCTAGGGACATCCTCCCGACGTGAAAGGCACTCTACAAATGTAATTGTGTTGTTGTTATATAAGCTTTTAATTCTTTCAATTTTTTTGTATATTCCACTGCTGTGTACTTGCGTTAAAGATTCCTGAACCAAAGCACCTGCGTGGGTCGTGTCTCGGAATGCTTAAATTCATGAGTTAGAACATTTGTTTACAAAACACAGCATCACACAACCTTACATTATATCCTAGCATCTGGTCCCTCCCGACATGAAAGGAGCTGTATCAAATGCAAGGATTTGGGGGATAATTATTGAAGTTATGCATCTTGATGCACCAAAATAGCTTGAATTCTTAAATTCAGTCGCATGCTAGCAGCTGATTTTGCACAGTTTAAAAAAAACAAAGAATGGCCTTCCATTTAGTTTAAGGATTGTCCACAATTCCACACAATCTTAAACTTTAAGACAATAGCCACCAAGCTAATAATAATAATAATCCTTGCATTTGATGTGGCCAAATCATGCCATCAAGATGCCTCAAAGTGCTTCACAGACTATACTGTAAAGTGAATTGACTGTGTAGTTTGTGGGTGAACATGGCAACATAATGTGTTTCACTCTTTGCTGTCTCTTGCTCTACTGGCAGTCCCTCTTAGTAATTTATTTCGTAAAGGATCTATCTGGTCATTAACATAATGCCTGCTGCTTTTACACTACTTCTGATGGCACTAAGGTCCCAGCAGTATTTTGCAAGATGTGTAAGTAATCTCTTTCACTGTGTCTATTACCGATCGATGTAAACATTCCCTCCTCAAGTGTCCAGGTATGACCGCTTCCAATCCCAACAGGCCCTGTGCGGAAGAGAAAAAACCAAAGTCAGATCCACAGTTACAAACATCTAACTTGTGATGGTAACAAACCTATTGCTTTTCTTATACTTACATTCGTGAATACCAAGGAAGTTTCCAATACCATGTCCAGTTCCGTGGTTGTAGTTAAGTCCAGCCTCCCACAAAGCATGCCGGGCCCAAACATCAAGGCTGTCCCCTAAGAATAACAATTAACATTTATACAGCGTCTTTCATGTTGTGGGGGGGAGTGGGGGGGTGGGGGTAGAAGAGGAGGTGGGGAGAAAGATATCAAAGTGCTTCATAACTGGGAACCTGAGCTGGAAGGGTGGGCAGAATGTAGATCTGTAAAATTATTAAACCAGGATTAATGCCAATGTTAGACTTTCACATATAATAAAATCTGAAGTGCGAGGATTGCAAGCAAATTCATTAGTTAAGGAACCCGTTCCTAGCAGTCCCTGGAGCTCTCTTTGATGTGAACTGTTTTCAGTGGAGACACACTTAATAATAATAATAATCCTTGCAATTGATATAGCGCTTTTCAAATCTTATCGATGTCCCAAAGTGCTTCACAGAGTATACTGTAAAGTGAATTGACTGTATATTTGTGGGCGAATCACGGCAGCCAATTGCGCACAGCAGTGTCCCACAAACAGTCGTTGATTGAAATAACCAATATTATTATTGTGGGTTGTTTTTTGGACAAATTATTATTAGGTGTGTGGAGTAAGGAAACTTGCTCAAGGTTTCACCCTGACCAGCCTGAATTCGAACACAGGTCTCCTCAGCTTGATCTCCCCAGTTTGCAAGACAAGTGCTCTAACCACTAAGCCACAGAAGCTGCACATTTAGCGGAAAGAGTATTCATTTGGAAAGGAGGGGATTGGGGGTGATCATTGAAGAGGAGGGTATTGAGGTGGGATTTGAAGGAGGCTAGGGAGGCAGCGAGGCGGAGGGACTGCTGGATGGAATTCCAGAAGTTAGGAGCAGAGTAACTGAAGGCTTGCCTGCCAATGGTGGGGCGCGGGACATGGAGCAGGCCGGAGCTCGCTGAGCGGGAAGAGCGAACAGGTTAATAATACTTGCTTTGATATAGTGCTTTTCACATCTTATCGACGTCTCAAAATGTTTCACAGAATATACTCTAGGTTGTTAGGAGGTTGGGATGCCACAGAGGTGGGGTGGGGTGAGGCCATAGAGGGCTCCTCAGTTTAAGAACAGACACCAGGAAGAACTTCTTTATCCAGAGCACAGCTACTGATTGGAACAGGTCACCCAGGAGTGTGGTTGAGGGCAGTTTGATGCTGCGAGGTAGGTATTCTACTAAGGTTAGATCAAATGGGCCAAAGGGCCTTCTTTATGCAGACCGCCCATGACCCTCTTATATGGTACCATAAATATCAACATTCACATTGTGACATGAATATCACACATCACTCATGAGTCATGAATCTGTGGCTCTGGTCTCTGTGGCTGAGTGACCTACTGAATGTCTATGATATTAGGTGGTTCCCTATCTCAGTGCCTGTTTGTACGCCCTGCCACTCGGTGGCCTTACACTAAATAGAATTTGCTGAATGTTCGTGTATCTCAACAAAATTGGCCTGGCTCAGCCGGTAGCAATCTCACATCGATGTCAGAAATGTTTTCCTTTCAAGCCCCACATCGGGATCAAGAGTGACGGTGGAGGCTAGTACTCCAGTATGCTGCTGGGAGAGAACTGCATTTGTCGGAGGTGCCGTCCGTCAGATGAGAGACATTAAACTGAGGGTCTTCTCTGCCTGTTTGCCCATGGGATCCCACAGCAGTATTCCAAAAGGAAAGCGAGTTTCTCCTAGTCTCCTTGCCAACACTACTCCATATAACATTGGTCATTCACTTCATGGCACTTTGTGGGACGCTGCCGTGTGCAAATTGATTGATATTCTTGGAACAAGTTATGGATTTCCCTCAGTCCCTGTCCATCTGTTTGCGGAGTTGTGTAATGAAACAGAACCTTACTTCTGACTGACTTACCGATGGTTCCAGGGGCAAAGATGGATCGGGAGACGTCAATGTTTCCAATCAGTACCCGAGTGTAAGCTTCCTAATCAATACAGTAATAAATCATAAGTCAGTGGGCCGTCAGAGGTCATATTGTAACTATATTCATAACCGAAGGTTTTCTTATGAGGGAGTTGTGGTTTAGCAGATACTCTAGTGCGGTGCTGGGGGTGAGCTGCGTTGTTGGAAGTGCTGACCTTCACATGCGATGTTAAACTGAAGTCCTATCTGACTGTTCAGCCACACGAACCCATGACACTATTCAATACGAGAAAAGAGTTTCTCCCAGTGGTGGCTACAATGCTTTAATTAGTCATTCACTTCATGGCAGCTTGAGGCACACTGCGAGGTAGTGTTTGAATTCTAGACCATTAAGAAATGTTCTAAATCTCCTACTCAATCCAGCATGTGTGTGAGTGCATGTGAATCTCGTCCCACGAGTGTGACAAACTCAGAGCTGAATCCTTGTGGCACTCAGTGTGATGTACACGGGATTCCTTGCAGGAGGCACACTTCACATCCCAAAGTGGGTGGCATTTATAATTTCTGCTTCTACTGACTAGAGCCCCTAGACTAGTATTTGTCTAGCCCTCCCAAGAGATTAGAGAGGGCCTTGACTGCACCAGTGAATACAAAGAGCAAAGTGTATCCAGATGCTATCATTGGTATTCCTGACACACTGACAATCCAATCCAAGAAAATCCACGCATCGAGTTGACAAGATGAACAGATACATAAACCCACGTACCCTCTGAAAATCAGTTGGCTTCCCCCAGTGCACAGTCCGGGTGATATCGGTGCTCCCATCCCTGAGATTTTATACAAAAGTAATTGTGTGATGAAATGTGAAGCATGATTTTTAAAATCCCAAATATCTGTTACCCCTTTAGTCCTAAATAGCAACATGATTTAATAATGTCTGCCTTTCTCCATGCTGATCTGAGAGTAGAGTGGTCCTAGAAGGGGGAAGTTTGCCAAACAGTACTCTCTGTGGCAAATTATGTGGCTTTAGCTGGTTAAACACCAGCCTTGGCCCCGTGACGATTCTGGGAACCCCAGCCTCGGCTTTTGCCAACCTGTGACTCATTACTGTCTGGAATTAGCTAATCAGGTGCACCCCTCCAGGGAGAGAGTATGTAATCCTTTCCAGCCATGGGGATATTTTGATGCGTTGGGTGCTGTACATTTGTGGAACTCTATGTGGTTTGGAAACTCTTAGCCATGGTTATAGGTTTCCATGTGCGTCAAGACTCCTGGCTGACCCAAAACAAAATGTTGTAATTGACTCATGCACAAAGTAAGGGAACAATTTGTTTCTAAGCCAAAGAGATCAAAAATCTGTTTTAAGGATTCTGGTAACTTAAGTGGACAACTGAGTGAGATTTGCTGGTTCCCAAATGTGGTTATACCACTTTATATTCAGTCCAACACGCTGAATTATAACATAGGCTTAAATTGTGCTCAAGCATCTATTATTAGGAGGGCATCTATAGCAAATTGTCAACACTTTGAAAGGTTTAGAGAGGATCAATAATAGGAGTTTTTTTCTGTTGGTTGGTGAATTGGTTACTAAGGACTGTAAATTCAGGATTGACGCTAGTTAAGGAGTGGTGTGCAGGTGGGTGGAGGATATGTTGGAAGATATTTTTTCCACACAAAGTAATATTAGACCATGACATACCAGCACTTAAAAGGAACTGGATCAGTATTTGAAGATAAACCAATTGAAAGTGTTACTGGGAAAGAATAGGGAATTGCGATCAGAGCACAGAGGACCAGTCCAATCTCAATTGATTGAATGAATGTTCTGTGCTCAAATCCCTTATCAGACAATTTCACGTGTGGAGGAGTGACTGTTTCACGTTGTTGGGTAAAAAGCTTGTTCTTGCCCCCACCCCCCCACCCCCCTTTCCTGCCCCCATCGGTTATTGGTTTGGATATTGTTTACATAGTGTGTGAATGATGTAGGTGATAGCTGACTACTGAACAGCCTACGGCATCGTAGTGCTGCTGAATGTGAATGAAGGCTGATACTTACAGGTACTGTCCTCCAGAGTCTATCAGGTACATCTCCTGTACACTCAGCTTCCTGTCTGTTTCATTGTTGGGACTGAGGCAAAGATCAAAAGAACAGTCAGTCGCATTGGCAGCACATATTGGGGGAGAAAATAGCATGTCACTGGACAGCTCTGTGTCACATCTTGCTGTGTGATCAGGGAGAGTGCAAGCTATTGTCTGATTCCTATTATAAAATTATATTTTATATATATTGAAACACAATGTATACAAACTTACATTAGTATTACAGACGTCCAGAGTCCTGGAGCTCAGTGGTTAGAGCACTCATCTTGCAAGTGAGAACCTGAGTTCAGTTCCAGGCAGGGTGAAACCTTGGGCAAGTTTCCTTATTCCACACGCCTGATAATAATCCCTCGGGAAAAAAAACTGTTTGTGGGACACTGCTGAGCGCAATTGGCTGCTGTGTTTCACCCACAAATAAACAGTCAACTTACAGTTTATTCTGTGAAGCACTTTGAAACATCACGGAGATGTGAAAAGTGCTACATTGAATGCAAGAATTAGTATTATTATTATTGATTTACAAAAGTAACTGAGAGGAGGATGAGGAGGCTGTTGACAAAATCCTTCATTTCCAACTCCCGTGAACTCCTCTCTAACTGCTCCGTCTCGTCCCCGCTCTTTACATCTTCACGTCACACTTCAAATCCTATCTCTTCAAACCCACCTATGAACACCTCCCTGTTCTCCCTTGTCTCACCCCATCCCTGTCAACTAATCTACGTTACCCTATTGTGAAGACGGCTACATAAATGCAACTTGTTGTTATTCCAAAACCCATTTCACATTTTCTCTTCGCCATTGCTTCCTACCTCTCCATATCCACCATTCCATGAGATGTTTTCCTTTGTGAAAGGCTAAATGCTACTACTGTTAATCAGTATTGTTCTCAAATCAATCGCCTTGTTTGCATTTTTTATGAGCTCTGCTGTTGCCGTACACTGACCTGTAGTGAGCAAGAGCTGCGTTTAAACCACTGGCGGAAATGGTCTTGAAGCTTGGTCCTTTGTTGTATTCTTCCTTGCTATCAAAGCACACAAGCAAGTTAATTCAGTTCAGTTCACCCTGGTGATCAGGTGCTAATTGGTTTGTTCACTGGTCCAGAGGTTGAGTGACTAAACCAAACAGCAACAACAACAAAATCACATTTATAGAGTGCCTTTCACATCGGGAGGACGTCCCAAGGCACTGAAAGTCAGGTCGGGACCTGAGCAAGGGAGAGGGGCAGTGTAGGGGGGAGGGGTGGGAGAGAGTTAGGAGGGGAGGGAGAGAGTTGGGAGGGCAGCAGAAGGCACGGTCGAAGAGGAGGGTCTTGAAGGAGACGAGGGATGGAGTGAGGTGAAGAGACTGTGAGAAGTTCCAGAGTGTGGGGGCAGAGCTCCACATATATATGTCAGCTACACAAGGCGATTTTTGTGTCTGGAATCGAATGTGCACACTCTCTGTCTAGAACAACTGTGAGTCTGTAAGCAGACAATTGCAGTCTTGGGGTTGAGTTGAATTGAAGTTATGGGCCAAATCCTGTGAACCAGACTGGAAAGGCTGTTTTCCACACTCAGAAATGCCACATGTACATATATGTTTCATCCACAAAATATACAATATATTGTGTGAAGTGCTTTGAGATGTTTCAAAGACTAGATAAGGCCCTATATTAAATGGAAGGATCACTATTATTATTATTAGATATATATTGCATAGAGGCACATACAACAACAAAATTACATTTATAGAGCGCCTTTCATGTATTTATGCACACACTTACACACACAGATATGCAGTGTAATTTCTACAGTATAAGGTCTGTACCTGCGTAAAATATTCACGTAATGTGCACCTGAGAGCTCTGTCTCAAATCCTTTGGGGACATTTTGCTCCAACCAAACTAAGTAACATATGACAGCGACTGCATCACGCACCTGAGAGGCAATAAAAACGTTATCCAGACAAAATCATGCATTGTTACTTCAATCCCATCCACACCATTATTTTCTCTTTGTTTCTAACCGGTTTCCCGTTTGCGATACTGAAACCATTAACATTTCGAAAACCTTGTAATTTCTACATCCATCCCATCTCACACGAGTGTCGCTGGACACTCTCCGCATACCCACATGAGAGGCTTTCATTCCTTTCTGCTCTGTTTTATCCTTAACAGTCTTTTCAGTTTGCACCACAGAGTATTTATCAATGAGCAGTTTTGCCTGCAACAGGAACAGAGATAGGAAAAACAAGTCAGTAATGGGTGTTTCAATTCCCTTTATGATAGCAGAAATATCTCATCTGAGGTGATGCCACCTCCCTACACTGGATTGGAATGTCAGCCGAGATTATATAGGTCCCAAGCTCTGATGTGGAGCTTGAACCCAGAACCTTTGAAAACGTGAAAAATGAGCTTCACTCTTTCAGACGTTGTTTGGTTTGGGTTCAGTCATTTTCTTTTTAACTACAGGGAAGTAAAGCACCTTCTGGGGTTGGAAAAAACCCTCCTCAGTAAAGTGATGTTGTCACTGAGGTCTCTCTACACCAGAGAACGAGTGATGAGAGCCTAGTCCATGTACGTCACGCCGATCTCTTATGATCTCCCTCCCACTTGGAGTATCTCATAGACCTCAAATTGTGTTGCCATTGGCAGAAACAGAGTCTATCACAAGGCAACAATTTTTTTGATTGTGAAGGACCACAAGAAGCCGCCAATTTTCTCAGGAAGGTGTTTTTTTTTAAAAGAAAATTAAATCCCAGAGGTGTCACTCTCTGTTTACATCCTATACAGTGTCAGCCTGGCTCAGCTGGAAGCACAAACAACACTGAGTCAGAAGGCTATAGGTTCAAGCCATATTTCAAGATTTTGAGCTCACCAAAATTAGGCTGACATTACAATGCAGCCCCCCCCAGCACTACAGTGAACTGTCACCTAGACATGAGAGTTAATAGTCCCAATGTGGAGTCTTTGTAGCTCAGTGGTTAGAGCACTCGCCTTACAAGCGTGAGACTTGTATTCGAATCCAGGCAGGTCAGGGCAAAGCCTTGAGCAAGTTTCCTTAATCCACACGCCTAATAATAATCCCTTACAAAAAAAAAACAATAATAAAATTGGTCTTTTCAATCCACGACTGTTTGTGGGACACTGCTGTGCGCAATTGGCTGCCATATTTTCATCACAAAATATACCGTCAATTCACTTAACAGTATATTCTGTGAAGCGCTTTGAGACGTCTAGAAGATGTGAAAAGCGCTATATCAAATGCAAGGATTATTATTGTATTACTATAATGTGAGGCTTGAATCTACAGGCTCTGATTCAGAGGTGAGAGTGCTACTGATTAAGTTTGGTTGATGTATTCTTTCCTCACCTTCCCTCTCCCACTGTGTCAGTTTGTCTGTGCTTCCTGTCAGCCTGACCCACGTGCGTGAGCCCACCTGCTTACACTGACATTAATTACAGTTCGCAGTGCAGATCATAGAATTCAAAGAAGCTGCTTCCCTGACCAACAGCTCTGTTCAGTGAACAGATGACGATGAGGAGTATAATAATGGCTTTATGTTGCTAGATTTCACAGCAGTGCGCTGGTGTTCTATTCCCAGGGTGAGATTTCAGCAACTGGCATCTAGCCACCTGGTGTGTCACCGTATACCACTGTTCAAGTACAAAGACTAGACTTGGATTTTAACCCAAGGAGCTTTATTGGCAGATGTCTGCCTGGCTCGCTCGATATCACTCTCGCTTCTGAGTGGGAGGGTTGTGGGTTTACGCTCCACGTCGGGACCTTGGGCTCACGGTTCAAGCTGACGTTCCAGTGCAGTGCTGGGGAAGCACTGGATAGTCAGATGTCCCGACCTTCCGATGAGATGTTAAACTGAAGTCACGCCTGCCTATTCAGATGGATTTTAGAATTTCACATTTTGCCCATATATTTAGTCAATTCACTTTGCAGTATATTCTGTGAAGCGCTTTAAGACGTCTAGAAAATGTGAAAAGTATATATCAGATGCAAACATTATTATTATGGGCCCTATCCCAAATGAAAGCCTTATTAGTTTTATTATTATTAACTAACATCTGGATCGAGTTATCAGGAAGGATGGTTGAGTCAGGAACTTATCTATGAAACAGTGTGAGACCATGATGGGAAGACGGTAACTATTCTGGAAGAATTAGATAAAAATGGGATGAAAGGCTTCTTTAATCTAAAACTATCTTCTGAGCAAAAATGTAGGATTTACCTTGGGAATAACCTTGTAGACTCCATAGTTAGTGTATGCCTCTCCAATCCAGATTTTCACATCTCCCTTGGCGTATTCCTGTACATTGTCACTGATGTCCTTGTAGGCATGTAGTTGAACACAGTTGGCTTCAGTGCAACTGGTGTTCAAATACTGCTTGATGTCCTGCGGCAAGCGGGATTCATTCACAAACAATCTGGTGATTAATACATTATGAATGAACATACACGTTCACAAATATACCCATTCATTAATTTATCTGAGCTACGAGGGATTAACAGCTGCACTTTATAAATTCTAACTTTGCAATAAGGTCCTGTAATCATTCACTGGGTGGTATTTCACTGGAGTTAAATATTTGGCTACAAAATACATAGTCACTACACTTTCAAATCTGTCCTGTAAAGCGCTTTGAGACATCCTCCCAAATGAAAGGGTAGTGGCCATTGAGTAAGGATTTATTATTAATGTTGTGTGCTGTGGCATTGAGATCACAGAATCGGGATAATCAGACTCTGGGCTGATTTCAGTCAAGGAGCCTAAAAAAAAATTATTGCATGTGATATAGTACTTTTCACGTGCTCTAGACATCTCAAAGTGCTTCACAGAATATAGTGTAAAGTGAATTGACTGTATATTTGTCGGAACGCGCCAGCCAATTGCACACAGCAGTGTCCCACAAACAGTCATGGGTTGAAAATGGCCAATTTATTATTGTGTTTTTCAAGGGATTATTGTCAGGTGCATGGAGTAAAGAAACTTGTCCAAAGTTTTGCACTACCCCTCGAATCGAATCCAGGTCTCTTGCTTGCAAGGCGAGTGCTCTAACCATTGAGCTACAGGACTCCACAAGATTGTGCTTCTCTGGGCTGAGGAGAGCAAGATCGGTCAGGATTCCTGGTCCTGATCTTCTAACCTCTGCAGTGACATGCAGCCATAATGATGATGATGTTTGGGATAGGCTAAATGCTCAATGAAGCAATTGTGCCAAATCTGAACCTTTGTAACCAGTACATCTTGTGCTCCGTGGTCGAATGTTTCAACACAGAAAAGGACATTTGGCCCATCAAGTCCCTGCTGGTGTTTATGCCATATGAGCCACCTAGTCTGATCCCATTCCCATTAATTCTGCCCGCTCTCCATATCACCTTAATATTCCTCATCTTCAGGTATCTGTGATTTCGAACTGACACCAACAGAGAGCTGAGGAAACCTTGGCTTTGTTGAAGGTGCTGTCCTTCAGATCAGATGTTAAACCAAGTCCCCGGGGTTAAACGTTCCCGTGACTCTTTTCTGAAGGAGAAGGGAGTTTCTCCTGGTTTTCTGGCCAACAATTCCCCCAAATAAAATCGGGTGCTAATAACAAGGCTACTTGTGGTTCACGAATCTGTTCACAAATTGCCAACCGCTTTCGATACACGGTCGCTACACTTTACAGTGAATCCTGTGAAGAGTTTGCTTGAGCCGGGCGCGAGAAGTGAAAGTCGCCATAACAAATACAAGGATTATTGTTTATCTAATGTGTTGGAACTCCAGAAAAATACATCTGACATGGACGTTGCTGATGCTGTTTCTCGCATCTCTAACTCAGTGCAAAGGACCTGCTGAAAAGAATGCATTACCTGATCCAATCGGTGGTCAACAGCAAGTAGGAGACGAAGAAGGGATTGTAAGGAATGTCATTCCCCCTCAGATTTAACAGCCCTAAACCGGGGAGTGTCAGAAAAGATCAGATATATTAGTGTGCGACATCTTCATGATGTATATTAAAAAAAACTGACAGAGGGATCCATGCGTAAACCACAACAACAACAGCTTGTATTTATTTAGTGCTTTTACCCAGGGTAGTGCCTGGAGCGTTTGACAGCGGCGGCGTCTATAAACTGCCCTAGTGATAATATTTTGCGGGACGAACGTTGAAGGGCTCTGTATCAATGCAAGTTGTTGTTGTTGTAAAGCCGAGCGAGTGTTGCTCTGTTCTCGTGGAGCCCTTAAAAAGAACCAGCTTCCAAATTCGGACCGGAATTCGAGACAATCCATAGTTCTGCGCGCTCTTACAATGTTTAAGAAATAAAAAAAAGTGTCCCGTAGGCTGAAAAGTAGATGGAAGCTCAGGCCATGCCTGCCATCGTTTCGGTGCTAACGGAGCTTGATAGATCTGATGAACCCGTTCACGGTAGTAAAAAGGGGGAAAGGTTTACTGAGATTGACCGGCGCTCACATGCAGTTTCATCCAACCCCGAGATCAGCACAGCTGTCGGCTTGTAGCGGTGGTGGGTCATAGTGGCGCGGATACTCTGCACTTTCACCAGCCAAGATCTTCCTGTGGAACAACATACAGAACATTAAACCCAGTCACTTCTACCCAAAGCCGTGAGATGCAGCTGCTATATTGTAAATTTCCAATTACAAAAGAGGTAGCTGACTGTTGTCCTCGCTGGTGATCATTATCATATCACACGTCGCAGTCGTGAGCTTCACATTTCTTAGCCTGAGTTGTCCGCACTTGTCTACATTTCAGTAGCGATGCGCATGGTAGTTTTTTCAGCCAGATACTTAGCTAAATCAGGGGCCGGCTACAAACCAAAGTCCTGAAATTTCTCGTAATCTTTGCTGGAAGACCATTGTTTTAAAACGATTCTTGCAGAATACTGGAGAAACCTTCAACATGGCCTCACTTTGGGAAGTCATTTTTCCACAGTTCTTGGCTTCCCTTGGCTCAAGATTGAACTTGAGACCTTTAACTTTGTGTCTTGCATTTAGAGACCGTGGCCTGAAGATCAGCAGTGATTTGGGGCCCCGGCTTCCAATGGTGGTTCTAAGCATTTGTTTGTATGTATAAGCGAAGCATTTAGTGTTGTTAATTAAGTTTAAATGTCGAGTAGTAACACAATCCAAATTTATATTTATATATCACCCTTCACGTCGGGAGGATGCCCTGGCTTGGCACCCAAGTTGAGGGTGGGATCTGTAGGGAGTGAGGAGAGGAAAGATGATCGAAGGCATGGTCAAAGAGGTGGACCTTGAAAGAGGTGAGGGAGCGATAGGACAGTATTAACTAATGAAACATCCGATTTAGACATGAGATTAAAGTGACATCTTACCCAGGAAAGCTTCCGGCACTCTGAAAACATTGTCTGAGCCACAGGGTGGGCGATCTGTACCCCAGACTTCATCCACTAAGTTTTTTGTTATCGTGATGAATGACCGATTTGCTTCTTGAAGGGAATTACTGAAACTCTCCCAATCCGCTGTTTAAAAACATTGATAAAACAGAGTTCAGAGGTTCTGCTACATCCAGCAGACAAGCAAACTGCTATGTAATACCCAGTTTTACAGGACCAAAGGGTTCTTAAAATAAATGAACAATAAGGCTCATTTAAAAGAATGAGCATACAGATCCTTTTTAAGGTAATTCCAGGGTTAAAACATCCTCGTGGTTTTATAGTACTTGTTGTGAAGGGAAGGGTTTGAGCTTTACAACATTGGCTTCTTGCCTCCAGCCTTGACTGCTGAACTCACCTTACGCAGCCTCACTGCCACACTTGGCTCACACACAGACTGGAGGCTCATGCGCTTGTGTGTATTATCAGGTGCCTGTTCAAGAAGACAAGTGAGTTTCTTTTAGTGTCGAGTTCTCATTTCAGAAACAGCCCGATGCTGCAATGGGAGGACAGTAGGATAGACATTCTGGGAGGTTGAGATCAAATGGGCTGAGGGGCTTTCTTCATTCGAACCTCTCTTATGATCCTACAGAAGGTCACATACTGTACTTTCAGACTGCTTATAGGAACTTTGCTGCAACAAATGACTTCAGCACTGGGTTTGGAATCATAAATAATAATTATGCTTGCATTTGATGGAGCTCTTATAACACCCAAATGTCTCAAAGCAGTTTGTGATTCCTGCTGAATGTAGTGACTGTATATTTGTAGGTGAACGCAGCAGCCAATTTCTACTTGGCACTGTCTCACAAAACAGCTGGGTGGTCAACAAACTATTTTATCTGGACGATTGCTGGTCAGGGTGCTTGAAGAAATTGGTTTCTCTTTTGCAACAGTCTTGTGGGATCTTTAACCTGTGGGATCGCCGCCTGAACAGGTATGTTTGCCTTCACAAATAGTCACAAACACTTGACGCTAGTTTAGAAAGTAACACGTCATATTTACAGAGTTCTACACTGGACACCTTTAAATTTCTAAATGAACTGATTGTGTGTCATCCCTTCAGGATATATCCACCTCCCTGGTGATCCCACAGATTAAACCCTGCCTCGAAATCAATTTGGGAATGATGTAATCAATTATGAGATTGTAACTGAATTAATTCAATTATTCATCTCAGATATGTGATGCTTTCCTGCGTTCTGACCTGCACTCGCTGCTTCATCTATTGTTGAGGTTAATTTATGAAAATTAATTATGAAAATATTTTCCCTCGGGGATGAACTAATTGCTCCTGCCTTCAGCAATCTAGCGAACGGTTATTCAGTTTAGAGACAAAATTCTTCACAATCATGGCCTTATTGCCTGGCTCATGAAAAAATGCTGATCAATTTCACAGCGCTCATAAAATGGATAGATGGGACCCGCAGAGTAAAGTGACAGTTGGGTGGCCATTGAAACAGAAACTGACAAGCTGCTCAGTGCTTTTATTATTGTGAGGTTTTTTTGGAGGGATTATTATTAGGCTTGTGGACTGTGGAGTTAGGAAACCTGCCCAAGGTTTCACCCTGACCTGCCTGACCCGCACTCCACACTAGATGGCGTCTCAGACCGTTTCCCAATAACGGATCCCGGGGCTGAGCCAGTGGGAGGGGGATGAAAGGTTGAACCAAAAGAGCGGTGGAAAAGAAAGGTCTTTAGCCGAGACGTGAAAATAGGAAGAGAGGGGGCGAGCCGAAGGGAGTAGGAAGGGAGTTTCGCCAAATTCTTGCGTCTCATTAGGAACAGCATTTTCCAGTTTTGTTGTATCATTTATTTGAGAGCTTACTGGTGCAAGAATGTAGTATCTCTGAGATCCAGCTAGTGGCACTGGTCAATAACGTCTGCTCCTCAACAACGTCACTTAAAATAGGCAACATAAGAATTTCCTCGGCGAAAAAGGTACTCGCTCACTGAAAAGAGTGTTTCTGCAGATTTGTTCTGAATTTTCCCCCCTTCAATCGCAGGCCCCTTCCTCTGCTTCTACTGTTCAGCGCAAGATGGTCTGCGTTATTTATTCCCTTCAGAATCTTAAAAGACTGTCATCATATCGTCCCTCGACTTTCTCTTCTCCAGCGTGAACATGCCCAGTTTAACTATTCGCTCCCCGTAACCCAGTCCTTCCATCCCCGTGGGTTGGCCTCCTCTGTATCCTCTCAATCTCTGTAATATCCTTTTAACATTACTGTGGAATAGAACTGCTGGTCACTGTAACATACAGTTAGGAAATTAATCTTAGGGCAACGATTTACATAACTGATGGTCAAACATTGTGGAATTGAAATCGTGACCAGTATCATAAGGGATCAGCACTGATTTGTGATCTAAGTGTGATGTTAAACTTGGTGCCCGGTAGTGTCCTTTTAATGTGAATTCTACTACTTTGTGTCCCAGTTGGCAGCTCTCTTGATCCTGACTCAGGAGGTTGTGAACTCATACCAGAGCAATACTAAAGGAGCGATGCGTAAGTCAGAGCCTCTCTCTTTTGGATAAGATGTCAAATCAAGATCCTTTCTCTGTATTCAGTTTGAAAAAGACGTGACTTTCTCCTGCTGTCTCGGAGGGAATCCTCCAGATAATTTGATGGGCCCTATATAAATGTCGGCTGCTGTTGATTCAGCTCTCAGCAGTTTGTGAGATCTTGCTCTCTCAAACGTTGTTATGTACTGTATATCCACAACTACAGAGTCACTACACTTGACAGTAGTGACCCACAAAGCACTTTGAGACGTTTCGATGTAATAAGGCAATACCAAAATTTTCTTTGCCACCCCCACTGCTTTCCACCCTCCACTATCCCGACCTCCAGTTCAGGTCCGAAACACTGATTGTCCAGCCCTCCTGATGTGAAAGGCGCTATACCAATGTAATTTTGTTGTTGTTGTTGTTTTGTCTGCTTACCTAACAGACGGTTAGTGTGGATGTAACCCCTGTTCTGAATTCTGTGCCCTCCTTCCCACTGGGACAAACACACCATAACAATTAGAGAAGGGTAGCTGGAAGTACAGTACAATGTAAATATATCACAGTTGGAATCACAATTATATTAACGTCAAATATCTGATGGTTATTGAATGTTGTCTCCTTACCGACAGAAAATACAAAGGGGTCAGCGCCGATCATCTCTCCCTCTCTGGTCTCACCTATTATCCAGTCCACAACTGAATCTAAGAAAAATCAATGCCGGTTAAAAACTGGGAGAGAAGACTAGTGATTTTAGCATGCCGAGATCAATGAACTTGGGATTAGGATGTGGAGTTCTGTGGCTCAGTGGTTTAGAGCACTCGCCTTGCAAGCGAGAGACCTGGGTTTGATTCCCAGGCAGGGCAAGTTTCCTTACTCCGCACGCCTACCTAGCAGAAAGTAGGGACCTGGTTGTAGGCCTATCGGCGGATCGCTTTTCTCGGGATAATAATTCCTTCAAATAAAATAATTACAATAATTTGGTCCCTGAATCCACAACTCTATGTAGAACACTCCTGTGCATAATGCACAAAATATACAGGCATTTCACTGTAAAGTACATTCCGTGAAGCACTTTGAGACGTCTCGAAGACATGATAAGACGCTATATCAAATGCAAGGATTATTATTATAATACACTTAGTCCTTGCTTAACGTTGCAGCTGCGTTCGCGAAAAGTGAGACTTTAAGCTAAACGACGTTAAGCGAAACCGCATAAGAATACCGGATGTTCAGCTTATATGTACATCAAAGTAGTTTGTTTACACCCCGCACGAACGACGTAATAGCAAACAGCGTGACGCTAAATGAATGTATGCTCCCCTATGTATCAATGACATAATAACGAAACAACCGAAGCAACTTCAAGCGAGGTCTACCAGTACTCACTTCTTTCTTTGAGCAGCCCCCAGTTGCAGTCCACCTGACGCTCGGCTTGAAGCCAGTAACGACCGTCTGTCCAGAGGCTAGCGTTGGTTTTACTAACCATTGCAAAGCCTGTACAAAGGAAACGAGGCAAGTATTAATTGGATTGAGCAAATGTTACGGTTTGGCTTGCTCCAAGCCAAAGTAAGAGAGGATGGATACTACTGCTGGAGTGTTTGAGCTTCTTTGCTCGATGTCTGTCTATATTACCTGTAGATCCAGTGAACCCTGTCATCCAGGCTCTCCTTGCATCACATGGGGCAATGTATTCACTCTGGGAGTGGGGGGGGGGAAACAAAGCAATATATTCCTGAACAGTGAAATTGGGATAAAAATGCCAAATAAAACAGTATTCCTTAATATATTGCTTAAGTAAGCCAAGTACTGTAATTGGATAGAGTAACCTGCATTTTACCCCATTGTGTTCAATTAAATCTCAAAATCTGGATACGAGAGATCAGCATTGTTCATTTAATCTTTTATTTTTAACTTAATTCCAGTTGAATGTCCGCAAGACTGAGGCCCTCCTGATTGGCTCGCGTCAGCGCCTCCGCACCTCAGGCGCTGGCAGCATCAGCATCCAAGGCTGCACTCTCCACCTCTCAAAGCCAGTCATGAACCCGGGTGTCTTGTTCGACCCTGAACTGTCCATCCTCTCCCACATCCACGCCATGGCCAGTACTGTCTTCCATTGTCTTTACAACATCGCCAGTCTCCACCATTGCCTCACCCCTCAGGCTGCTGAAACGCTTGTCCACGCATTCGTCACATCAAGGCTTGATTATGGAAACTCCCTCCTCATCAGCCTTCCCAGCTCTTCCCTTCACAAGCTGCAGATCATTCAGTACTCTGTAGCTCGTGTCCTCTCTCACACCAAGCTCAGCGACCACATCACTCCCACCCTTGCCCGGCTCCATTGGTTCCCCATCCTCCAGAGGATTGAATTCAAAATCCTCGTCCTCACTTTCAAGGCCAATCATGGCCTTGCCCCCCTCCTATCTCCGACCTACTGTCCCCCTATGAACCTTCCCGCCCCCTCCGTTCAGCAGGCTCCGTTCTGCTTCATGTCCCCCAATTGTGCCTCCTGCTGCCCTCCCAACTCTCTCCTCCCCTCCTAACTCTCTCCCGTCCCTCCCCCCTACCCTGCCCCTCTCCCTTGCTCGGGTCCCGTTCTGACTGTTCAGCGCCTTGGGACGTCCTCCCGATGTGAAAGGCGCTTTAGAAATGTAATTTTGTTGTTAACTAAGTGAAGATTCTTAATCAGGGCAAAATCTTAGGTGAGTTTTTATACTCCACACACACACACACACACAACCCTGTTTACCTAATAGTAAGTAGGAACCTACTTGATTAGCAGATTTTCTGGGGGAATTAATTCCTCTATAAAAATAATAATAATTTTATCACTCAATCCATGACTGTTTGTGGGACACTGCCGTACGCAATTGGCTGCCGCGTTTCAATCATAAAATACACAGTCACTACACTTTATAGTATATTCTGTGAAGCGATTTGAGACGTCTCAAAAATGTGATAAGGTTCTATATCAAATGTAAGGATCATTATTATTCTTTCTGTAACATTGAGCTGAGGCAGATTTTGAAGCAGGTGTTTCTGTAATGCAATGCCAAAATCCCAAATCTTATCAATGGAACTGGGTTTCTTTGTAGTTGAGAGTAAGAGAGATGGATCCACAGTCTCTCTCTACACTGGGGATTCAATGGAATTTAACAAGTCACTGTGTCTCTTCGAGGGATCATCACAGCTGAATCTAGTTCAGTTGAGCCGCACAGCAGTGCTTTGTGCTCACATCCCTCCAGCAGTAGCCAGCTCACACCTGCGGAGTGTTGTTTAGCAAGAAGGATAATTACCTCATGGAATAATTAAACGTGGAAGGCAACTTCAAATGGGTTTAAGAGTCAACTATCAGCGTTTCTAGATTGGAAAAAAAAAGCGCAGTTTATAAATAGAGGAGACTTGGGCCCTGAATAGACAGACTATTGTGACCCTCTGGGTGTTCCCAGAAAACAAGACGGCTATTGATATCTTTCACGCCCCTCGCCTCAATTCTCAAGAGATATCTAATTCTCTTTGGATTTTTAAAAATATACAATCTGCCCCCACTGCCTCTGTCTATTCCATGCAATCAGTGATCTTTTTGTAAAGCAATTCAACCTGAACGTTTGTCACTCAGAGAGTTGTTGCTCTGAGAGCCAGTGCAGACTTGATGGGCCGAATGGTCTCCTTCTGTACTGTGAAGTTCTATGATTCTATGAACTTTTCACCTTCCCTTTTCTGAACCTGGTCTGGGCCCTTATATTATAATCTATTTTGACCATGTTAAATCAATTATTAGGGTTCAGTTTACGGTATATACAATTTTAACATATTGAATGATTCAATAAGTTTCCCTGAACTTTCTCTGCTTCAGTGTGAGTTTTTCCAGGTAAGGGTACCTCGAATAATTCCAATTGCAGCATCAATCTACTTGCCCATCCTCTATAACTCCAAGATGCGTTCACCTCAGTACGGTGAACGGAATTGAATGCAATCCTGCAGGAAATTCACCATTGGGAAAGACGGGGTAATCTGGGTTTAACATCCTTAAGTAATTCATTTAAGTAAATAAATCCCATCCAAACACTTTACAGTACTCACCAAATGGGGGTCTGTGCCAGGAACGATATAGACCTTGATCTTGTGACTGTCCATCAAAGTCCGGAGAGCATTCAAGCGCAGAGATGTGTTGACTATAGTAGGAGGTAGATACTAAATATAGAGGAGTATATCTTAGTTGATTGTCTGATGTTTCAGTTATAAGATGTTATTACATTAATCAATCATACACCCATAAGAACATAAGAACATAAGAATAAGGAGCAGGAGTAGGCCATTCGGCCCTTCGAGCCTGCTCCGCCATTCGATAAGATCATGGCTGATCTTCTCACCTAACTTTGATTACCTGCCCTATCCCCATATCCCCTAATCCCTCTATTTTTCAAAAATCTATCAGTCTCAGCCTTGAAAATGTTCAAGGACTGAGCATCTACAGCCTTCTGGGGTAGTGAATTCCATAAATTCACTACCCTCTGAGTGAAAAAATGTTTCCTCAACTCTGTTCTAAAAGGCTGACCCTTAATTTTAAGACTGTGACCCCTGGTTATAGATTCTCCTACCAGGGAAACAGTCCCTCAGTGCCTACTTTATCTAGCCCTTTAAGAATCTTATATGTTTTAATAAGATCCCTCCTAATTCTTCTGTACTCTAGAGAATACAGCCCTAGTTTATCTGTGCAGGCATGACAAACTGAGAGGAAATTAGAGCGAAGGGGTCGCGGAGACGGTTGTACAGAAATTCAATTGTTCAGTGCTCTGGTCTACCTCTCCATCACCACGTTAACATGCCTTGGGACTGGTTTTGAAAACTCTGAACCTTGTGTTGAGACACTGCATGAAAATGGTCAATGTCCAGGTTGTCAGATCACTGGTGACTTCACTGCCTGTGATGCCAACAGAACTTCCTGAGCAGCATCCAGGAGATGCTATTGATGCTTCATGGGTGGAACGTATACATAACACATAGGAAAATTACATCAGTGACATCAGTAACTCTTCCTGCATGTAGTTTTGCGCAGAAAGTGGTGACAACAGCGACCTGATGGCCATTGTTTAGTTCAGGAAGCTGGCCGGTCAGTGTCAGGGCCTGGGGTGTACCACACTTCCAGTATAGCGCTGAGTCTGCAGTACCCTTGCGTAATAAACAGACTACTCTGGAATATACATTATAAACAGAGTACTCTGCCTTATACAACCACTTACAATTATACAGCGCGCTCAACGTGGAATGGCGTTCCGGAATATTTCACAGTGACCGAGTCTGACAATGCGCCAGAGGAAGAGGGAGTGGGGAGGTGACCGGAAGCACAATCCAAAACGAAGGTCTTACAACAGGCTTGACCTAAAGATATAATTTGTAGCTTTCAATTTAGAAAACAAATTACTTTTTTTTGTTGACGTTTGCACTTGATTCACTAATCTCACCCATCTTTCTTGTCCGTACTTTGTGAGTTTTTTGCTGACGCTGCTGCGCCTGCCAGTAAGAATTTGCACTGGATCCCTGTCGGCTGGTGACACTTTGAAGGCAGAGCACCCAATGAAGCTGAATTTGCAATATTTCTTAATGTGATTCCTCAACAAGCAAATCAAATCAAGGTTCCTTACTCTACATGTCTATGTTTACCTAGCAGTAAGTAGGAACCTGGCTGTTAGTCAATTGGTGGATCACTTTTCTGGGGGTAAAAATCCCCTTCCAAAAAAAAATAGATAAATAAAAATTTGGTCTGTTTCTGGGACACTGTTGTGTGCGATTCGCTATTGCGTTTTGCCCACAAAATACATTGTCAATTCACTTTATAGTATATTCTGTAAAGTGCTTTCAGACATTTCAAAGATCTGATAAGGCGCTATAACAAATGCAAGGATTATTATTATTATTATAATATCAACTTGGGGTTTGTCTCTGTGCCATCCAACTGCAACGCAAAGAGTTTCTGTGGGTAGTAGTAATTTTCACGAGGAATCACAATAATAAATGTCTTGTTAAGATACCATCCCATGTTTCAGCTATGACAGTTCAAAGCAATTGCCCAGAAATTCCATCATTCCACTTTCTGGTATATCCTGCAAAGCTCTGTGAGCCATCCTCCTCATATAAAGGTGTTATGTCAAATGTAAGCATTATTATTATCAATTAATACATAGAGTTGACTTACCGGAGGGTCGATATAACAATCTCTCTTATCTCCGTTGTTTATCTCAGACTGGACAACTTGGAACAAACACACCAATATATTAATGAGTTATGGTGAATATTTAAAATTACCTCAGTATTCATTTTATTGTGTTGCAAAGCATTGGATTGACAATGATATATTGAAAACAACACGCGTGTTAATTTTATGATCATCGGCTTCTTAAAATCGGTCCTTAACATAAAATGTCTCATTTTTGTTCCTTGCTCCGGCACTAAATAGTTTTGAGCAATGCACACTGAACTGCATTTGCCATCTATCTGCCCGGCTAGATCCAAATCCTTGTGAAGCTGATCAAATGTTTCCTAATCATTTACACATCAGATCACTACTTTTCAATGTCTGACTTGCGAGTATTCGCTCACAAATATTCGCGTTTCGCCCACAAATATAGTCAATTGACTTTGTAGTATATTCTGTGAAGCGCTTTGAGATGTCCAGAAGATGTGAAAAGAGCTATATCAAATGCAAGGATTATTATTATTATTATTACGTTTCCTCTGCTTTGAATTGAACTAAGCAGCAATAGCACTACTCCACGTTAAGTAGTGCACAACGCAATACGCATCAACAGGTTGAAACTCTTGGTGAAAGCAACTAACTAAAGTAGTAAAACACCCAAACAGTGGGATGGGAGCAGATTAAATGTGGAATTAACACTGCCACTTCGCCCCTGTACACTAAATATCAGGCAAATGTTCCTTGATGTTGGTGGGTGGGTGGGTGTGGGCGAGTCACAAAGAGACCTTCAGAAATGATACTCTTGCCCTCAATGATTAAAAGGAGATATAAGCGATGGCAGGGAGCATTTTATAACCTGCTATCTAAACTGATCCCTTTTTTTGAGTTACAGCTTTAAATAGAAAAAGAAGAAAGTGTCCTGCCTATTGGAGTTTAGACTGCTATTTGCTCTTCAGTGATCAATATTTGTAAGATAAACACGAAGCTTATCATCCCTTCAAGGGCTGGCTCAATAGAACATTGTTTATATAACTTTGCAAATTCTCTTCAGTCAATGATGTGAAACATTTGAGATGTTTTGATGACATGATAAGGCAGTATATAAAAGGCAAGGATTTGCATGACTACTTTATGGTATATTCTGTGAAGCACTTTGAGATGTTTCAAAGACACGATAAGGCACTATATCAAATCCAAGGTTATTGATATTGCAAAGGATTAGTATTATTATCATGTACGATGAGAGTGATGCTGGTACAGTCATTTTCAATACACCTACTTGTGCTTGTGAGGCCCGCTATGCAATGTGCTGTACAAGTATACAGCTTTATTGATGTATTCAATATATTTTGCCACGTCTCGATCAAGTCTAGAGCTAGACTTGTACAATTTCTCTCTGCCTTCCTCCGGTCTGCTTGGGACTGGAGCCCACCCCATGCATCACACAAAGAAAACATTTAATGTCCATTTCCAAATATAACTTACTAACGAGCTCAAAATGAATACCTTACCCCTGCCACCACCCAGTCCCCCACCCAGTCCCCCTCGCCCCACTATTGGAAGACATACTTGAAATACCATTTGTTAGTTGCAATCGAAATTGCAATGAGGAAACAATGACAAGGAAGAAAGCATGAGCATGCATTTTTATTGTGCTCCAAACACTATACAGGTAAATGGTTAATAATAATAATCCTTGCGTTTGCTTTGAAACTTTATCAAGCCTTCGAGAAGTCTCAAAGCACTTCACAGAATATACTGTAAAGTAATAATGCAAATCCTTGCGTTTGAATATACTGCCTTATCACGTCACCAAAACATCGCAAATGTTTCACAAGCGAGTGAACTGTATATTTTGTGGGTGGGGATCGGGAGGATTGTCGGTCAGCAAATTGGGAGAAACTCCTTTTGCGCTGTGAGGTCTTCAAGACCGAACTGATGAACAGATTACGTTTCCAGTCGGGGTTTAATGTGAGAGAGCAACACATTTGATGGAACGGTAATTGGGACCCAGAAACACAACACAGATCAAAGGGGACCACCTCCCAAAGTCTCTGCAGAAACACAGGCTGAAGAAAGGGAAATGCATCTCGATTGTTAGTCAATGTCGACATTTTGGAAAGGAAACAAAAACCATAAGGATTTGGAACACAAAGGGAACCTAGCACTAGTCTAGATTGGGGAGAGAAAAAAACCCACTTTATAACTTAACAAAATAATTAAATATTTAATTATTTAAATAAAAAATAATTTAAAGTCATTCACCTTGTAATGTCAGGAGCCAGAGAGGAATGAAGAGAAGGAGGAGTCCCATCTTAAAATCCCTTTGGCAGAATGGAATTGGGAAGGAGAGACAGAACAATACGCAGCCCTCGAACGTAAACTGTGTCAGGTGCCTGAGTTGATCTGATGTAAACCGAGAGAACAATAAATGAGGGGAGTTGCCTGAACTCTGCGAAGAGATAGTTGCAGCTGTTTAATCATTATTGCACATTTATAAAGGTCGCCTTACTGCATGCATTGCTGAATTTCTCCAAACGCACTTTGCTTGGTAGCTTCAATCTGTGCAAAATTGCCTGCCAAATATCACCCACAAAATGCACAGTCAATTTTCACTTTTAAATATATTCCGTGAAGTGCTTTGAGATGTAGTAATGACCTGATAAGGCACTATATCAAATACAAGGATTATTCATATTGTTATTGAACGGATTATTTTCTCGCTTGTTCTCCCATGCAATGGAACCACTGCAGCCTGAAAAACATCTGCTGAAGAAAGTAATTAAATTGAACACGTACTATTTCCCAACAGGAATAATCCAAGCACGATTGCTTAGATTGCTTTACTTAGGCAAACACTAAATGCAGTCTGAAGCAGAGGGGAGATTGTAGTATTAGTACTAATAAATAAATCATTCTTGTATTTGACCCTGCCTTCCACGTTGGGAGAAGTCTTGATGCGCTTCACAGGATTATAAAACCCTCGCATTTGACACAGTGGCTTTCATGTGGTAAAGGAATCTCAAACACTTCACAGTATATACTGCAACATAAAGTGGAGTGACTGTGTGTTTTGTAAGTAGACATGTAGCACAATTCACCCATAGAAACATCTCACGAACTGTCGTGAAGTGACTGGGAATTTTTGGGCAGGACACTGGGAGAAGCCCCTTTCTCTTTTTGAACAATGACATGGGATCTTTAATATCACCACCACCACCACCACCACCACCACCACCAACAACAACAACAACAACATTACACTTGTATAGCGCCTTTCACGTCAAGAGGACGTCCCAATACGCTGGACAGTCCCAAGCTGGGGTTGGGAACAGGGAGGGTGGAGGGAAAGGAGGGGATTTGGTATGACCGATGGGACAATCGAAGAGGAGTGTCTTGAGGCGGGACTTGAAGGAGGCTAGGGAAGAGGGGCGAGTTGGAGAGACTGCGGGATGGAATTCCAGAGGTTAGTGACAGAGTAGCTGAATACTCACCTGCCAATGGTGGGGCGGGTGGGTCCGGGGACATGGAGCAGGCCGGAGCCTGCTGAGTGGAGGGGGCGGGCAGTTGGTTAGGAGGGGGTTAGGAGGTCGCAGAGGTAGGACAGGGCTACCAACTGAGCCAGGCTGATACATCATCATCCTGAATATGCAGATTGATCCTCACTTGGGACTCAAAGTCCCAACATGAGGCTTGAACCCACAACCTGCTGGTTCAGAGGTGAGTGTGGGCTACCAACCAAGCCAGGATCATACATTATTATTATTATCGTCATTATTATTATTGGCATTGACAATTATTACAGCAGCTGAGGCATTTGGGAAAACCAATGGCAGACAGAACACAGGTTTTGCAGTCAAAACTCTACAGAGCAAATGCAACAGTCAGAACGCAAGGCAGTGTTTGAGATCCTTGTGGCTTGGCAGGAGATTGTGACCGACCGTCTCGTGAACTGACCAGATAAGATCAAAAACAAAACTGCGGATGTTGGAAATCTGAGAGAAAACCAAAAATACCGGAAATTCCTAGCAGCACGTCGCAGTTACTCCACAAGAGGAAGAGGCACATGCTCCAGGCACAGCCCTGAATAAAGTGTGACCTTTCTATATTAATTGGCGCACTGTGTATTTTCAAAGCTTATGTCACCATTGGATGATCGACAAACAAATTTGAAAGTGGAGACCTATAGTTCACTGGTTAGAGCACTCACTTCGCAAGTGAGAGACTTGGGTTTGATTTTCTTCCCAACACATCTCTGTTTACCCTTCAGTAAGGAGGAACCCGATTGTTAGCTGATTGGCGGATCGCTTTTCTGGGGCCACTAATTGCTTAAAAAAAAATGTGGTCACTTCAATCCAGGGCTGTTTGTGGGACACTGCTGAGCGCAATTGGTTGCTGCAATTCATCCACGAAATAAACAATCAATTCACTTGACAGTACAGTATATTCTGTGAAGTGCATTGAGAAGTCTCGAAGATGTGACAAAGCACTATACCAAACGTAAAGATTGTTATTATTTACTGTCTCCTATATCCTCCTATTCCCCTGTCTCTCAAGTGAAGATCTGGCTTCCTTTTGCATGCATATGTCCCAAGATGGATTGCTGGCTCTCTGCTCCGCTCTACTCTGCTGCCATAAGCTTTGTTTAGTTTCAATCTATCCTTACAGAATCATAAATTTAGGCTGCCTTGCCCATCTGCGTATTTGGTGTCCAGGCTTTACAGGACATCTTGGAAGCTATTGGAGACATCCTCCCAACATGATAGCAATCCTTGAGCACTGTGAGATGCTAACCCGCACATGAAGATGATATATAAAGTTAGTTGCCCCAGAATCTGCTGAACAGTGCGCAGTACTCTCTGGTGGTTGCAGAGAAAAGGGTTTCCTTCCCTGGTTAGCTGTATTCTAGGAGGTTCCATCTGAGACGCTACCCTATGTGAAGTGCGCTACATAAATGCAAGTTATTGCTGTTGTTCCATCAGATGCTGTGATGCTGTTAAGGACTGAGTTCCATCAAAACAAAATTCACTAAGGAACAATGCCAAAAATCATCCAAAGTGCATAATGCTGATCTTAATAATAAAATAATCCCTGCATTTGATATAGTGCCTTATCATGTTGTTGACACATCTCAAAGTGCTTCAAAGAATATATTGTAGAGCCAATTGCGCCCAGCAGTGTCCCAAAAAAACAGTTGTGGATTGAGCCCAAATATTTTGATTTTTATTGTAGGGATTATTACCCCGGAAAGCAATCCGCAAATCGACTAACAACAAGGTTCTTACTAACTGCTAGTTAAACACAGATGTTTGGAGTAGGGAAACTTGTTTAAGGTTTGCACTGTCTGGGAATCCGCTTGCGAGGTGAGTGCGCTAACCCCTATGCTGCAGGACTCTACATTGAGACTAGAAGTCCTTGATACCGCTGTGTACATGTAGTGATTAGCACACGGAATCCACGATTACTCGTGAGCCAGAGTTATGTTTGGTCGCTATCATAATGCGAAAGAGAGTTAATGTTACTGAGGTTGGATGACATAAACTACAGCACCAGTATAGCAAGACGATGGTTTCTCATTCACTACATGGCTCTTTGTGGGATGTCACCGTGCGCACATTAGCCTACAAAATTCGCTGTCACTACACAGCATGGTAAATCCCATGTAGTGCTTTGAGACAGTCTCCTGACATGGAAGGCTCTGGATCAAATTTAAGGATCGGACAATAAGCACGGCAAAGCTCAGTACACGTGGTTGATATTTATAAACCATGAATGGGGAGAATGCAGTAGGTAGAGCTTGTTACATGATATGTAACTCCTGAAACTACAGTGTCAATGAATATGTGAGTCTTCATCGTGATGAGTGACACTTGGCAGGTTGGGTGAGTGACACTTGGCAGGTTGAGTGAGTGACAGCCCAGGAAGAAGCCTATTTTCACACACGGATTTGTCCTGATGTAGTTACCAGGTCATTGCTCTCAATTTCACATCCTCCATAAATAAAGTGTCTATTTATAGAATAGAACCATGGACCTGAATCAGCCCACACTCTCTGGATAGCATTATCTTCTTTTATAGCTCAAGGTCCCTTTCTGTACGCTATCAAAATCTTCTCCCTCTCTCTCTCATAAACACAGACTTTAACACATGGTGTTTTCTGTTCACCTCTTGAGTACAGGAGGGGAACAAGAAAAAATTATCACAATGTGTTTGTACTGGAATGCAGTCCCACTCAATGCTATTGACTTTAATGATTCTCAGGCGGGAAACAAAACAACAAACCTATACAGGTAAGCCTCTATTTAGGACGCTTCTATTTGGGACATTTCAATTGAAGGAACATAATTTTTTTTAACACATTTTGATCGATATAGGACACTTGGGATTCATTTTAACTGACAAAAAATGTTTTTTGCACATGTGCAGTACATATTTTGACTATTGCGGTCGCATTTTGGGGGTACTTTTTGTTCATATGCACAGTCCATAGTGTATTCGCAGGTAAATCGTGCTCGCACCTGATATAGTGTATCCAAGTGTTTGGATTGGCCAATAGCATGTCGCTACGTCATTGTTTAAAAGCAGCTGATTTTGAAGCGACACCATGTCAGTATTACAGTAATTTCCGAACATTCCCGAGCAACTTTAAGCGATTTATAGCCTCTACCGTGTTTCTATCATGTCGGAGAAAAGACAGTAGTAAGTGAAATGAGCAGCGGTAACACCGCTAGCGGCCAGAAACCCCGCAAAGTCATCACGTTAACTACTAAATTGGAGGTGATAAAGCGCATCGAGTCTGGTAAAAAAAGGTACGGACGTCGGGAGGGCTTTAGGGCTAGCTAGATCGACGGTGGCTACTATAAAACAGAATAAGGACAATGTACTGGCAATTTCAAGATGTGTTACAGCTACAGGTGCAAGCAGAGTAGCAAAACATAGGAGTGATGTTATGGAAAACTTGAAAAGAATGCTGAGTGTCTGGATTTAGGATCAGAACCAGCGTAATATACCACTCAACACCCTGGTTATCCAAGAGAAAGCAAAATTATTGTTTAGGGGGGTAAATGATCAGGAAGGAGAAGGCTCAACGGCACCATCTTTCAGTGCTAGCAGAGGGTGGTTTCAAAGGTTTAAAAGACGCTATGGGCTCCGTAACATCAAGATGAGTGGGGAAGCTGCAATTGCCCCTGCCACTGTCACACTGCCAGTATTAAAGTTTGCCAGTAGTATACTGTATTAACGTTTGTTAGTGTTAAAGTACAATACTGTACAGTTACCGCAAGTACCCCTTCTTGCCAATGTGTGTTAATTTGTGTGTTATATTGTGTGGTTTTGTGTGTTATTTAGTGGGTTTAAGGTCCGAAAATATTGTGAAAAGAACACATCTCTGGTTATATAATGGGACCACATGGGAAATCGCGTTTCGATTTAGGACATTTCAATGTAGATACAGTTTGTCAGGAACGCAACCCCGCCTAAATAGAGGTTTACCTGTACTTGTATAGCGCTTTTCACATCAGGAGGATGTCCCAAGGATCTGAAATAAAACGTAAGGCAAGTTTCTTTCTCCACACACCTCTGTTTAACTAGTAGTAAGAATCCAGTTGGTAGTTGATTGGCGGATCGCTTTCCTGGGGCAATAATCTGTACAGTATTAAAGAAATTGGGTTATGCAATCCACCAATGTTTTAAGATTATATCTGGAATTTGTTGCAGTTTGTGGGCTACTGTTTGCGCAATTGGCTCCTGTGTTTCGCCCACAAAATACATGGTCAATCCACTTTATAATGTTCTGAGAAGCACTTTGCGAAGTCTCAATATCGTGCTAAACGCTATATCAAATGCCAGGATTATTATTATGATAACTCTGTGAAAGGCGTATCTATACTGAGGGAGTAAGCGGTACCTGCTCACAAGGTGATATTCCCGCCTGGCTGCACTGTGCAGAAACTCTCAAGAGGTTTCAAATGTGTAGGGTCCAGAAGAGTGTTCACTAATAGCACTGCCTTCTGTTGTTTTATACAGCCTGGGTGTCTCTCCAGCCCACGACTCAATGGCTGCTCTGTGTGACATTGATTCCCTGATCTGAGTAACAGGAGCTGGTCAGCTGTTGCAAGCTGACTGCTATTTTGGCCTGTAATGTGGTCAGGATGGGACAATCCCGAGCGGGAAATCTGGGCAGAGGAAGCTTTGACCATGTTTGGCAGCTTTGTGCTTTTGTGACCCTGCAGACGAAAAGGATGTCATAAATACCTTGTAGTTTAACCAGGAGACACTTGCTGATCAATTTACTTCTTAAGCACAGTAGACAAGCTGTTTCAGAAACACTCGTGTTGCAATCTGAAGCCAAATCTCTACCATTCACTTTGCCCCCTTCCGGCTCCCTGCTGATCTCTCACACAGCCTGAAGTGCAGTACAGTGTAGCAAAGCTCAATTTTCTGAACATCGGTGGTTTTTTGTTGTGTGTGCCAATTTGGTGACAACGAGAAACAAATGTTCCTTTACTTAGTGTTGATGCCTCCATTCTGTACATGGGCAGGGAAGCCCCATGTTTCCCCTGACTCAAATATAGAGAGACTTAGATTTGGAGGACAATGACACATAGCGCTTTCTCTTCACCTCTTGAGTACAGGAGGGGACCAAAAAAAACGATCCACAATGTCTTTGTAATGGAGTGCACTCCCACTCAATGCTATTGGCTTTAATTCGGGCAGGAATACAACAACAACAGCAAAAATAACAAAATTACACTTGTATAAGAATAATAATCCTTGCAATTGATATAGCGCTTTTCACGTCTTCTAGACATCTCAAAGCACTTCACAGAATGTACTGTAAAGTGAATTAATCCACTGTGTATTTTGTGGACAAAACACAAGTCAATTCAGCACAGCAGTGTTCCACAAACAGTCATGGTTTGAGTGATCAAAGTATTCATTCTTTTTTTGTTTGGAGAAATTACTACTCCCAGGCTAGTGATCTGCAACAACAACCAGGTTACCTACTGCAGTGCAGACGGAGGCTTGTAGAGAAACTAAACTTACTTTAGGTTTCTGCTCTGCCAGGGAATCAAACCTGTGTTCTCTTGCTTGTGAGGCAAGTGCTCTAACCACTAAGCAATAGGACTCTGTATAATGTATATCAGCTACAACCTGACTTTCCCACAGTGTACAATAACCGAGCAAACTGTTGTTCAGTTGAGTCATCAGTCCTGAGCTCTCCAATTGCTAATCTCTTCAATAAGGCTCAGTCTGTTTCAGTCGTTCATAGGGATAGGACTGGCAACAAAGCAATATATTCCCCAAAGCGATTTGTTTCTCCTGTGTCAAACATCCTGTAACTCCGTGGTTAGAGCACTCATCTTGTGAGCAAGAATCCTGGGTTCGATTCCCGGCAGGGTGGAAGCTTGGGCAAGTTTCCTCACTCCACACACCTGATAATAATCACTCGGAAAAAAAACAATAATTGATTATTTCAATCCGTGACTGTTTTTGGGTCACTACTGTGTGCAATTGGCTGCTACATTTCGCCCACATATATAGTCAATATACTTTATAGTATATTCTGTGAAGCGCTTTGAGATGTCTAGAAGACGTGAAAAGTGCAGTATCAAATGCAAGGATTATTTTTATTATCAAACAGCACTTTTGGTCTCCACACTTTTCCTGCCAATGCACTGACCAATGTGCATTAAAAAATCACGTGGAGCTGGCTTCTGCTTGTGGAACTGTGAACCACGTGATATTGTGTGCTGTGTTCTAATAATAATTCTTGCATTTGATATAGCGCTTTTTGCATCTTCTAGATGTCTCAAAGCACTTCGCAGAATATACTGTAAAGTGAATTAACTGTATATTTGTTGGCAAAACGCAGCAGCCAATTGCGCACAGCAGTGTCCCACAAACAGTCCGTGAATTGAAGTGACCAATTCATTATTTTGTTCCTGCAGGATTACTATCAAGCGTGAAGGAGTAAGGCAACTTGCCAAGGTTTTATGAGAACGTACAATCAGCATGAGACTATTGTGTGAGAATTCTCCTTACTCCACCAGTACCTCCGCTCAGCTAGCTCTGGCCTCTGACTTGTCCCTCGCTTCTCCGCTCCACCATCCACGGCCGAGCTTTCAGACACTATAAACTGAAGCTTTGGAACACTCTCCGCCAATCCCTCTGGGTTGTCTCCTCCTTCCCCTCTTTTAGAACAAGACTGAAGACCTTCCTCTTTGAACGTACTTACGGTCACCTTCTCATTTCCCCCAGCTCGGCTCCAGGCCCCGCCACTTTGGGGCATTTACCTGTTAGGCACAAATGCATGTTTTGCTGCTGTTGAGACTAAAAGACTGACATGAAATGCCAGCAAAGGAACCTTTCTAATATTGCAGAGTACTGTTAAGCTTTATCATCATTGGTGTCATGTAAGTCCTTACACAGGGAAGCCACGATGAGGAGTAATGGTCCAATTGATCTACTGGTCTGCTGTAGCAATGCTAAATATACACAGCATGTGAGAATCAGGATTGTGGTGACGCTGCTCTGTACCCATAGGTTTCCTGAAGTGACATGGCCACCCAGCAAATGGATTACTGGTGCCATCTAGTGGCATAGCATCTGATTTAGTGCCTGAGCTTTGTACAGAGGCTGTGCTATTGATTTCGGGCAATTGATTTAATTGTTCAAAGGCCAAAGTGTGGAGAGGATCAGGGTGGCTTTTTGATGCCTATTAATGCTTATTTCATGTCTCTTCTTGTCGCTCTTTTGAATGGCCGGAACAACAACCATAAAATTACATAAAATTATATGATTGAAAGTCCTGTAGCCCAGTAGTTGGAGCACTCACCTTACAAACGAGAGATGTGAGTTCGATTCCCGGGCAGGGCGAAACCTTGGGCAATTTTCCTTACTACACACACACACACACACACCTGTTTTAGCTAGCAGTAAGGAAGTAGGAACCAAATTGTTAGGCAATTGACGGATTGCTTTCTGGGTGTAGAACGTTCCAAATTGCAATTAAAATGTTTTACTGACAAAAAGCACATTCTTGTTGAAATACATATTTCAAAGTTCTCTGTGTTTGACACACTGGAATTATCAACAGGGAAGGCTTGTGCCTTTTTGTTTGCGGATGTTTTGATGATTTATGGAAAGTGATTCTCGTGTTAGTTATCTACAGTATATACAGCTCAAGGTACAGGATCGTGAACTGTGGGACAGCATTAATAGCATTTAGCCACATGGTGACAGCAGAGTACAAGAAAAAGAAAGATATTGGATTGTATAACTAACGCCAATGATTCAGAGATGTTCACCTACAAAACACACAATTTCTACACTTTACAGTGGATTCCTTTCCTTTCCTTCTGACGTGGAAGGGGCTGCACAAATGTCATTTTGTTGTTTGTTGTAAACTGAGGCGTGTGGAGTAAGGAAACTTACCCAAAGCCAGGTCTTGTGAGGTGAGCGCTCTAACCATTGAGCTACAGCACTTGACAGAAGTGAGTTTCTCCTGGTGTCCTGGCCAACATCACCATCCCCCAGATAAAATTAGTAATTCACTTGATGGCTATCTCTGAGACATTATGAGTGCATGTTCACTGTTGTGTTTCAAATATACATATTAAGGCAATAATATTACATATTAAAGCAAACTATGGGAAATACGTTTACAACAACAACAAACTCCATTTATCGAGCGCCTTTCATGTCGGGAGGACATCCCAAGGTGCTGTATATTTTTGATATTTTGCCATGCTAAATTGTATCTCAAATGTTAGGATAATGATTATTATTATTAATAAAACTAAGAGGTGCTGGGATACGTATAGCTCCTGTAGCTCAGTGGTTAGAGCACTTGCCTTACAAGCGTGAGACCTGTGTTCGAATCCAGGCAGGTCAGGGCAAAACCTTGGGCAAGTTTCCTTACTCCGCACACCTAATAATAATCCATCCCCAAAAAAGCACAATAATAAAAATTGGTCATTTCAATCCACGACTGTTTGTGGACACGGCTGTGCACAATTGGCTGCCGCATTTCACCCACAAATATACAATTAATTCACTTGCGCTTTGAGCGCAAGGATTATTCCTATGACACCGAGCTCTAGCTGACTAACACTGGCTAATTTTCTGCCGGTCAGCCATTAAGCAATCAAAAGACAATTGGCCAGAGTGCTCGGGTCAAGTTGACATTATATTTTCATCCAAAGTACATTGTATCAAGAGTAAGGATTAGGCAATCCTTCAGAAAACAGGGGTCACTCCGGGCAGTGCTGGGATCAGCGAGCATGTTGAGCGGGCCTTTTGAGGTAACAAGAGATAATAGAAATATATCCAACTTGTTTGTGGTATACACCTCTACGCGCAACTCACTGCCAGATTCCGCCCACAAATATACAGTCAATTCACTTTACATTATATTCTGTGAAGCGCTTTGAGACGTCTAGAAGACATGACAAATACAAGGATGATGATTATTATTATTATAACTGCAATTATATGTGATTGAGGAAGCCCCTTCCTTGACTGATCTCTGACCTGACGTGCATAAATCTAGCAAACTGCCACATTAGAGGTGCTTTGTGTAACTGATCACCTTCTCTGTCAGTTTAAACGTCTAAAACCCAAACCGAGCATTTGATGTTAATCACTGCTGTCTCAGTGTTGAACGTCACATGCCCACTGACCTTATTCATAGAACTGTAGAATATTTACAGCACAAATACAGGTCATCTTCTCTGTTCAGTGATTCGAATAGAAAATTGTTCTTTTTGGAACAACAACAAACAAAAATTATATTTGTGTAGTGCCTTGCATGTCGGGAGGGTATCCCAAGGTGCTGCACAGTCAGTGTTTCAGACCCGAGCTGGGATCGGGATCAGTGAGGGTGGAGGGAAGGGGGATCAAAGGCACGTCGAAAAGGAGGGTCTTGAGATGAGTCTTGGAGGAGATAAGAGTGGGGCGAGGTGGAGGGACTGTAGGATGTAGATCCAAAGGCTGGTGACAAGAGTGGTTTGAAGGCAAAGGTGGGGCGGGTGGGTCGGGAGACATGAAGCAGGCTGGAGCCCACTGAGCGGAATGAGCGGGCAGGTGGGTAGGGGGCTCAGGCAGTCACACAGGTAGAGAGGAACAAGGTCATAGAGGGCTGTGTGAGACAGTGGCGGAGCTCAGCGATATTGTGGAGTTGGGAGAAGGCACGGATGTGGGGTGGAGAGGATAGTTGAGGAAGAAACGGACATATGAATTAAAATGTTTAGAACCTTAAAACCTGTTCAGGGTGACGATACGGATGCCTTGGCACCACTTGAAAAGAGAAGGGAGCTTTCTCTTGGAGTCTTGGCTAACAACCCCCCAGGAAGAAAGGATCATGGCTGTTTGTGGGACTTTGCTGAATGCAAATTAAATAGCGATCGGTGCTCGTAAATATCACAGAATCATGGAATTAAACCGCACAGTAGGAGGCTGTTTGGCCCATCCTGTCTGCGCTGGCACAGATGCGATGAAAAGAGTTGTCCAAATCAATTCAACTTGCCTGTGCTTTCCCGTCGGCGAGGAATGTGGTGTGGAATGTTGAAGGCCACGCAGGGTGTTGCCGTCAGCGTTCACGCTGGATAAAATCCTGATCATTTCCTCTTTCCTGTTGGAAAGGCCTATACGTTTGCTCAACCATTTCCTCTTGGATTTCCTGGGAGGAATCCAACTGCTTCCAGCAGATCACAGAAGAACGAGAATGGGGGAAAAGGGCTGCATCCGACTCGCTGACATCTGGAAGTAACCATCTGTGGGTACAGTATTAGCCGCCAAACCTTCCTGGCTGTCGGTGAGGATGTAATGTCATGTCCTGCAAATTCCTCTTGTCCCCAGTGTCTCATCCGTGTTTGACTAAGGATCAAGTAATTCATATAGGAAAGAATCAACACCCGTTACATCGCTTTTGCAAGATACCGATCAACATTTTTTCGCCATGACATACGCGTTTGTGATTTGTAAAGTCCTTGTTTTTGTTTTGGAGAAAGAAACAACAGAACCTGCTTCCTGGAAACGCTCTTAAATGTAATGATCAATCTTCCATCTCTGTGCCTCGATCCATACTTTTGCCCTTGTTCTGTGTGTATGTGTGTGTGTGTGTGTGTGTGTGCCTGCATCTGTACTGTGTGTGCACGCTGTATGTATCTGTACTATATGTATGTGTGTATGTGCACACGAGTGTAAGTGTGTTGAGTATGTGCGTGTATCTATGGGTGTCTAGAGATTAGCCCGCTTGACAGCCATGGAGTAAATCAATGAGCTATTAAAGTGCTTTAACCATCATAAAAATAATGAATGCAAGAACAGATTTCACATCAGTCCAGAAATGCTCATAAATGAGAGTTATGAGCAGGCGGTGCTGTTATGGAATGTATGTTGTGGTTAGTTTGCTTGTGCAACACTTCCACTAATCACTGCCATGTAATGCTGTCTGTCGCTTGGTACACACATACACACAGCAGCTACTAACATAGAAGATACTGACACGGTGCAGTCTACACTGTGAAGGCACAAGTCAGTTTTACCTGTAGATGCAAAGCAACTCTGAAAGAATGTACCACATTATAATGGGGAGTTCCGGTTAGGGTGCTGAAATTACGCCGTGTGTAAAACACGACCAGAATTTCAGCTTGCTGACGTTAAAAGGGCTCCTTCTCCCTCTTTTGAGGCACAAAATTTGCGCAATTTGACTCGCAGTCGGGTCCTGGGTCGTTTACCTTTGTAGCTTGGCCAAGTTTGGGTGTTTTAAGGTGGAAAGTTCACACCAGGAAGTGAAATTGAATTTCACGCCTTTCCATTTCTTGTTTTGACTTTGTCAAGATTTTGCATCCGTTTGGCGTATGTACACCTTTGATAGATTTCAGAATTAATTGCGGGTAATTGCGTCTGGCTGTGCTGAGCTGGAGTTGGGCTTGTGCCAGGAGCTCTGTGGTATTTCACTCATATTCCATGCGCGAGTTCAGACACTGAGTACTTCCATTCTGCTGTTGAAAATACTTTGATCCACAATCCGATCTGAAAGGAAATATTTCGCCCACAACGTACTCAGTCCATTCACTTTACAATATATCCTGAGAAGCTCTTATTGAGATGTCTCAACAATGTGATAAAGCGCTATATCAAATGCGAGATTATTATTATGTATGGATGGGATTTTTAAAGGCTTACAGATGGCAGGACTGTAATGGAACAAAGGCACCTCTGGAATAGGGACTCTTTGTGAAGGATGCTATATAAATGCAAGTTGTTGCCTTGTAGCAGGGTCCTGGGCAAGTTGTTGTAATAACTCTCAGGTGTTATGTTACATTCCCATTCAGAACAAAGGTAAAGAAATTGCTTCTTCCAGGTAATGAACTGAAAAAATAAAATCAGTGGTTCTCTTCATGTCTGTCTGAGGGATGATACACACAAATTGTTCGCCAACAAATACAGTCCCCACATTTCACTGTGTAATCATAGAATCATAGAATTTAATGGCACAAAAGGAGGCCATTCAGCCCATCTGGTCTGTGCCGGCTCTTTGAAAAGAGCAACTCAATTCCACTGCCCCAGTCTCTCCCCATAACCTAACAGACCTCCCTAAGTAAAGATCTAATTCTCTTTTAAAAGCTGTTATCGAATCGGCCTCCAGTCTGAAAAACAGCCTCTCACCACAACTCTCTGGTTTCTGTAATCGTAATCCTAATCCTGTGAAGCACTTTGAGATGTGAGACGTGATAAGCCACTACAACAAAAGCAAGTATTATTATTATGAGACTGACTCCCATTCAACAACAACACTCTCTTCTCTGGATAACATGTTAGAGCACTTCACAATGACGGAGGCCAAATAAGGGAGAAGGGAGGTTGGGAGGGGCAAACAGAGAAGAAGATCAGTGGGATAGGGAATGAAAAGATTTAATGGGGAGGACATTGAAGTCGAGATCCATTTGTTGCAGTGTGAGATATGCAAGCTTTGTCCCCAGTCCCTCCCCTATCCACACAGTGAACTCTTCAACGACACACACTCTTTTGTTCCCCGCCAGCACTGTATGTATTGCTCTTGCCTTCAGCTGACTCCTCACCGATCCCCAAATGGCCTTGTCACGATCTAACCCCATCAAATCCAACTGCTGGAAAGTCCGAGAGCCAAGGATTGCTTAATGCTTAATTGCTGCTTTCGGGACTTCATTAGGAAATGATTTACTTAATCCTATCGTGCTTGCTGCTCATTACCAGTTGGCTCCATCACTCATTCACAATTCATTATCATGATTTTGGTGCAGAAACATTACCAAAGTGTTAAAAAACATGTCATCAAATGTCATCCTGGCCCTGGGCTGAAAGTTTGTTATAATAATAATCCTTGCATTTGATATCACACCTTATCATATTGTTGAGGCACTTCACAGAATATAGCGTCAAGTGAATTGACTGGGTATTTTGTGGGCGAAAACCTGGCAGCCAATTGAGCCCAGCAGCATTTCACCAACTGGATTGTGAAATGTTGAGTGACAACATGTTTTTTTAAGGGAATATTACTCCCGGAAAGCAATCCGTCAATCGACTGATGACCGGGTTCAACCCCAGTCATGTTTAACCCAGTGCCAGCCCAGTTACTCCTCACAGCCAGTTCCTCTTTGCCATGCATGGCTTGTCGTCCTGTTCATCCTGTGCTCAGGGGGAGTCTCCTAAACTCAGAAAAATGACACCATCAATCACTGATGAACTGCCAGCAAACTCCCAAACCCTTAAGACACTACTGTACACTAAAGGATCATTTACAGTAAACCTATTTCTCTGTAGCACAAATGCGTCATGAGCGACCCTCAGGAACTCCACTCTGAAGTGTGTGAGGTTACTTCTGCTCACCGAACGTCCTTATTAAGGAATCCGCTTAGAAATTGCCACATGGTAGACCCGGATGTACGCATATTTAGGGCTTAAGGATCTGTCCTTCACATGGGATGTTAGATCAAGGCCCTCGGTGCCTGTTCAGTTGGACATGAAACATCCCACAGCGTTATTTGAAAAAAGAAGGGAGTCCCTCTCGCTATTCTGGCTGACTGTCCTCCAGATAAAAGTGGTCATTCACTTTGTGGCTGTTTGCGGAATGTCGCTGTGTGCACAATTGGTCACATCTTTACCATCTGTACACAGTCCTTAAAGTTTACAGAAGTTCCTCTGGCAAGTACTTTGGGAGATTGTGATGTGACAAGTTACCATATCAGATGCAAGGATCTGTATTGTATTTTCAGTGTGGGCTGAATACCTTGGAGAATATGCTGATATTGTTGTGTGTGCAAACATTCATACTGGGAACACACATTGGGATTACACAGTTATTGGGCCAGCCTACTACGCTGTTTCTCTGTCTATAATAAATGTAGCCAGAGCTGTTTTAGCAGGTTCCACTCCACATCCAAGCAAGTTATTTAAAATCTAATAAATCATTTATTTCCTACAGAGTAACAGCAGCAACTTAATTACCAGAGTTCTATAGAATCTGGTACCAATATATCTCACAACCTCAGGACTTGACAGCAGGAGCTTACTTTGACAAGCCTGACTCTAGGGTTGAATTAATTAAATTCATTGCAGAATAAAGCCAGAGTAAAATGTTCTTGAGTGAATGCTTTGAGCTGCACAATTCAGGGAGCAGGAAGGGGATCCTTCTACCTTATAGGTACATGAGGAGATAAACCAAACATCCATACATGGTGAGTTGCAGGAATCATTGTAGGTCTGAATAGTTTACTGACTGCCTCACAGGCAAACCACTGGTCTTGGTCTCAAAGAGTTTCATGGGATTCACTGTAACGTACAATGAAATTTTTCAGGAGAATAGGAAAGAGCTTGTGTTTCTGTCGTGCCTTGTCGATAATAATAATTGCGCACAGCAGCGTCCCACAAACAGCCCCACAAACAGTAGATTGAGTGATCAATTGTTTTGTTTGTTTGTTTTCTTGGAAGGGATTATTACCCCTGGAAAGTGATCCGCCAATCGACCTCAAACTGTGTCCTTACTTACTGCTGAGTAAACACGGGCGTGTGCGGTAAGGAAACTTGCCTAAGGTGTCAGATCAAAGTGTCTCAGAGCGCTTCTAATAGCCGTGTAGCATAATGCCTGTTTTTGAAGGCAAAGCGCAATCTTGTCACCGAGATGTCTCAATGCGTGTAGGGAAACTGTAAAGTGAATTGACTGTATATTTGTGGGGCAATTTGGGCAATTTAGCAAACGTGCCCATAGGCCACGCAAATCATACCTTACAACATCTCCAACTGGACTTGACTGGATCCTCTCTGCCTACAAGTGAGCGAGACAATTAAAATCAAATCAATCGTTTATTTCCCCCCTGCACATGTGACAAGATTTACCATCATCTGTTTACATTAGACGTTTCGCTCGACATCGGTTACGGACAGCTTTGCCAAGGCAGTGACAACATTAGCAATGAAAAAACCAGAAGTATTTTCATCTTTAACAACACACTGGCAGGTGCTGGCCTTTTCCTGTATGGTCAGACCCCTGTTAAAACATTGAGAACAATCTCTCGGAATGCTCAGGAATTGACGCACTCCCCCGCTGGTATTTCCTTTGTTGCCTGGAGTTTCATCTTTTTAAGTGCTTCGAAACTACCAGGTGGAAGAGTAACAATGAACTCAGCCTTTACTCACGCGCTTAAGCTCCCTCATCTGTCATTCCAAGAGAACGTCCGATTTCCTGAAATGCCAAGTGCAATTTTGCAGCCGCTTGATTTGTTTGAACGGACGAAGAAGCGTTTTATTGAAAGTTTTCAAGTAAAGAGCTCCATATAACCCAGATTAATACCTCAGGGTCCAACAAGACAGCCGACCCAGCGCTCTGATATACTTTAGGCTTAACTTTCCCCGCAGTCTCTTAGTAGAATTTACTGAATAATGACTTCAAAATGATTTATTTTCTATATTAAAAAGGTAAATTCTCCTGACAACCCAGCCAACAAACCCCCCCCACCCAGATAAAATTATTCGTCGCTGGTTGCAACTTTGGAATTACCATGCACAAATTGACTGCCTACAAAAACACAGTCACTGCACTTTACAGTATGTTCTGCGAAGAGCTTTGAGTCGTCCTCCCAACGTCGAACACATTATGCGCAATGTAGTGATTATTATTATTAAACAAAGTGCATGAAGCAAATTAGTCAGTACTTAATAAAAATAATCCTTGCATTTGATGTAACGCATTTCACATCAGGATCACTTCCCAAAGCACTTCACAGCAGACTGGAGTTTAGTGATTGTGTTGTCCACACAAGCACCACCCCCTATTCTAACCTACATTTCTATTCTCTTCTCTATTATGCTGGCATCAACTTCTCTCTTTAATACAATTATGCTGTTTGCTTCGTCCATAGCTTCCTGCAGTGAGTTTGACATTCTCACAACCCTCTGTATGGAGAAACTCCTTATCATTTAAATTACATTAATTTCAGGTTTCACAAGTGAGTGGGTGCCTCATATATAACAAGTGTTGCAATGGGATCTCAAATTCATCACTTTGTCAACAAATGTATCCTTCGTCAATGCATCAGGTTATATTTCGGGTCCATTCCCGTTTGAAGTCTGATTTGTGCTGCCGCGTTTCATCACAGATTTCTTTGGGAACAACAAAATGTTGTTGAGTAAATCGTTGAGTTTCCAAAATGTCTGATGTGCCACATGTACTTTGGAAATGTAATAATCATTCCCATTCTCCTAACAAGGAGTGTGTTGAGAAATAACGCAAACTACACTCGCTCCAACCCGAGAGCTTAGCTTACGAGAAGCTTAATGCAAACTTAATCACATAACTTGGGAAGGAGACGGATGAAAAAATACTGACAATTGAAACTCTGCCAGCGCTGAGTTGAACATGACACCTCGGATGAGATTTATATCTAATCGCATGATTTCCCTCCTTCAGGGGATGTCAAGACCCTTTCTATTTCTGATATATCTCAGCCTGTCTATAATGAATCTATTCATTCCTCATTCTCTGCCACAGCTTGCTTCCTCTTTCTGTGCACGCAGTACAAAGCGAGTAGATGAGACAAGATGAGTTGAAATAGTTTACGGCGATCCTCCAAGCTGCAAACCGTTGATATATTTTCATATAAACGTTTGCAAAACTGATTTGGGACTGAAAGGATTGCTCTTACAGAGAACCGACAAAGGCAAAATGGTCCGAATAGCTGCCTTCTGTGCTGTAAATTTCTGTGATTCTGTGAGGCTGACAGTCTGAAAATGAGATCGGACAATATGAGCTTTCCTCAAAAGCAGCCTGGCTCAGTTGGTAGTGCTCTCGTCTCTGGACAGAAAGTACTGGGTTCAAGCCTCAAATCGGGGCTTCGGGTTCATAGTCTAGGCTGACTCTTCGATGCAATGCTGGGAGAGCGCTCCGTTGTTGGAATTAGCGTCCTTCAGATGAGACGTTAAACCGAGATCCTGTGTGCAAGTAGAAGTTTGATGCACACACGAGGTTGAAGGGAATACAGGGGTATAGGAGAGTGGAATAAGAGGTAAGGGGAGAGAGGCATAGGATGGTGGAGACTCATGTGGAGTACAAATATTGGCACAGACTAGTTAGGCTGAATGGCCTGTTTCTGTGCTGTAAAACTCTACGGTATTTGACACTGTGTTGTGCATAAACTTAATGCTTATGCCCACTGATTTTCTGTATGCGCAGAGTGCTTTCTCTTGTCCTACTGTGCGTTATATCACCAGACAGAAGGTTCATCGCAATGTTTGTTTTGCCAGGTCTTGAGTTAATAAAAAGATAACAGCAGCCAGAAAGGAAAACCACAAGAGCATACCTTGTCTTCCTACATGGAGCTCCTGTTGCTCAGTGGTTAGAGCACTCGCCTTACAAGCGTGAGAATTGTGTTCGCATCCAGGCAAATCAGGGCAAAACCTTGGGCAAGTTTCCTCACTCCACACGCCTAATAATAATCCGTCCAAAAAAAACCCCCACACTAATAAAATTGGTCTTTTCGATCCACAACTGTTTGTGGGACACTGCTGTGCGCAATTTTGCCCACAAATATACAGACAATTCACTTTACAGTATATTCTGTGAGGTGCTTTGAGATGTCGATAAGATGTGAAAAGCGCTATATCAAAATACAAGGATTAATATTATTATATTATTATGTTATCCTGAAATTGTGCTCCTCCTGACAACACAACAACAACTTCGATTTGTATAGCGTCCTCCATGCCAGATGGCGTCTCAGAGCGCTTTACACCCACCTGGTATAGTTCAAAAGGATAATCGATGAGTTTTAGTATTTAGCAGTGGATTTCATGAATTCACATTGACTCAATGGTATTCTGAGCTGCCTCCAATCTGTACAGAGTGACACCAATAAATACACAGGACAAGTCCCTCTACTTAACCAGATACATCATGTCAGTTATGTGATTGGTAACACAGCCTTATTGCGCCTTGAAGTGATATGCTGAGCTGTTTTCTACTCTTGGGTGTGTTACAGCATTGAAGAGGTTGCAATGTGAGGCTGAAGCGTGACAGACAGTGATCGCAATGGCGGACTGTGCGATTTTAGCTAGTTTGACTCCAGCAATTTCCGAACACATACTATTCGGTGCCCTGTAGCTCAGTGGTTGGAGCACTTGTCTTGCAAGCAAGATATCTGGGTTTGATTCCAGACAGGGCAAAACCTTTGGCAAGTTTTCTTACTCCACAAGCCTAATAATAATCCCACTGAAGAAAAACTATAATGATTTGGTCACTCGATCCATGACTGTTTGTGGGACACTGCTGTGCACAATTGGCTGCTGTGTTTCCCCCATAAATATACAGTCAATTCATGTTACAGTATATTCTGTGAAGCGCTTTGAGATGTCGAGAAAACGTGAAAAGTGCCATATCAAATGCAAGGATTATTATTACTACAGATTTAGGGCTAATCTCTCAAACTCACAACATTGGGTTAATTAAAGTCGCTGTAGTGTAGTCTTGTTTGTTGTACTTAAGATACTTTTGACCTAAAGCCCTTTTGTAAATCTGTTATCAGTATTCTCATGTGAGCTTTGAATAACCTGCGTTAGAATGTGCTGGAAAAAAATGAAACATGAATAATGTTAGGACATTGTCACTTTAAGAGCTACGGTTTTGCTGTTGTTGACAAAAATGAGTGAATGCCACAGCCTTGCATATTTCTCTATTGTTTAGCTTTATCAGGAAAGGTACAGCCAGGTGGACCTGAGGGGATCAGTGTAGTCCGTGGCTGGTCAAGGACAGAGCGGGGGTGATTTACGTAATCTAACTCTACCCTCTGGTTAATGCGTGCATGGTTTTACAGTCTGTGGGTTTCTATCCACTGATATTCTTGGCACGGAGCCTTTGCAAGTTCTGCGGCAAAACATCTGTTGTTTCTGGCAAAAATCGTGTTCCACGAGAATTGGAAATGCCACTCGGAATTTCAGGATCACTGGGCTTGTTTCACTCGACAAAACCCCCTCGCTCTCAGGTGTGAAGGAAGTCAGGAAACATTACTGATGACAGGAGAGGCAAGTTAGATGTGCTGCCCACCGACGGCCAAGTACAGTATCGCAGTCCGACATGCCTATTGCAATGTTATACAGAATAATCCTTGCGTTCGCCAACAACATACACAGTCACTGCAGTTTACAGTATATCCTGTGAAACTCTTTGAGCCTCCAGATTGTAAAATGCACTGTATCAGAATGTAAGGATTATTATTATTATTAATTTATGTTGCTCCTTGAATACTGAAACATCCCCATGACAGTTTGCTGTCACATGGATTTGTAAATATTTGTGTTTATTGGCAAACATTTGTCAGTATTTGTAGATATTTGGAAGTAAACCTAGATATGTTTTACACAGCTGAAAGTAAATATAACCACGGAGTCAACAAGGGAAGTTTGGGTAATTATTAAGGAGGATTTGCAAAACATTTACAACACAAAGGTTATACAGTATATGGACATGTTTTGTTATTATAATACAGTACATTTATATTTATACAGGAAGTCATATCAGCTGGGACTATACATTTAACATGACTTTGGAACGTATGAGTTATGTGAAATTGCACAAGTCGTATCATACATGACTTACGTAAAGTTAAGTATGAATCAGATTTTGTTAGGCTAACGCGCAACAAACGCAGTACAGCAATTGTTTAATTACCCTATCTCACTAAATTGTTTCCGATTGTTTGTGTGATCAAATGTGTTGATTGGCACTCGATAGACGAGGAGCAGGAGCTAGTCTGCATCAACAACACTCTGCGAACAGCACTGAGGCGAGCCCTCTCGCGGATGCGGTTTTCTGCAGGTGAATTTGAATGAGGGAAGGTGGTCAGCTCGGACTTCAGGAGAAACTCCTTTGCCTTTTCGAACACAGCCATGGGTTCTTTTAATGTCCACCTTGGCAGGCAGACGGAAACTGGTTCTACGTGCAGCCTGTGGAGGTGCGATGAGGAGTGAATCTATCTGAGTTTGCTCTCACACACCGTCTGTTAAAAACTCTTCTCAGGTGCTGGTCCGTGAACCTTCCAAGAACCTTTAGAAAGAACCAATTTTTGGATGTTAATAAAGAACTGGTCGCATGCTGTGAGAAGGAATTGAGAAGCTTTATTGCTTCTGATCACATTCGTTTTTTTTCCCCATCAAAGTTTTTGAACGTCTTCATCTTGACAGCCCATTTGTCAATTTGAACCTAATTTAAGACGGATAATAAAGTTGAGGCGTACAGAGAAAATCGTTCAAGATATATAATTTAAACTTTTCTTTGAAAGGTACAGAGATACTCCAGGCAACTTATTTTTTTATGCTGGAAAATGCGATGAATGATAATTCAGGATACTTCTCGGTGCTTCAAAAAGGAATATATTTTGCTTTGAAGTCTTCCTATTAATGAGTTTCTAACTTCAGTTAAAACTCAAGACAATTAGTAACAACAATTGGCAATATTTAAATTGTTTCACAAAACATCCAGTCCTGTGTTTGGTTCACATATACCTACGGCAATAATTCAGTAGAGTAATAATTATGTTCTGATGGAGTCCTGTAGCTCAGTGGTTAGAGCACTCGCCTTGCAAGCAAGAGATGCAATTCAATTCCTGTCAGGGTGAAACCTTGGGCAAGTTTGCTTACCCCCACATGTCTGATAATAATCCCTCAGAAGAAACCAATAATAAATTGGTCACTTCAATCCACGACTGTTGTGGGACCCTGCTGTGTACAATTGGCTGCCGTGTTTCTCCAATAAAATATACAGTCAATTCACTTTACAGTATATTCTGTGAAGCACTTTGAGACGTCTAGAAGATGTGAAAAAGCACCATATCAAATACAAGGATTGCTATTATGGCAGGAGTGGTACAATAATAAAAATAATAAATAATAATCATTTCGCCTTTTACATGGGGGAGACCGTCTCAACGTGTTTCACAGGATTTATTGTGAAGTGTAGTGACTGTGTGTTTTAGTGAACAGTGTGACTGACTAGCGTGTAGTGACTGTGTGGCCTGAGATGGAGTGGGCTGCACGCTTACCAACCCGGAAGTAATACCGACGATTTACCCGACATCAGGGCAGGTGGAGCAGTGATCCTCACTTGAATTTACTAACTGCAGAAGCATCAATAGATCTTGTTGCCGGAGCCCACCGGCAAGTGATGCAAATACTAGGACTGATTTGAGAACCTCAGGAAACCTGCTCCGCCGGGACCAGAGACTCAAAGGTTTTATACGTTTTTGTCGATGCAGAAAAGAACAATCTTTTTTTGCCCTGACAAGAAACAAGGATAAGTGATATGGGCCACCGTTAGCGCCTTCCCGGCCTTGAGTTCTTAATGGCAGCTGTCACGTTCCAGCGTTGGCCTCTCTGGAGTCTGGTACGTATTGAATCAGGCCATAGCTCAGTTAAGGCTGACGGAGTGTCCGACAATAACCGTAGATTTAATCCTAATTTGGTGATAACTTGTACAAAGCTGGAGTGAGTGGCAATCAAACGCTTTGTCACGCCGCCAGGGCAGCAGTCGGATGATAGAATTGGCCTCAGCCTCCCTGGATTAGAGAGGGGAAAACTGGCCAGGCTTGATCGGTGGCAGAAGTGCACAAGTGGTGAGGTCGAATGAGGACAGTGTCAGGGTCGGCTGTGACGCTGCTTGCTGTCACGTCTGCTGGTATTTGCTGAGGCCCACACATGTGCAATGGTGACACGAGTGAGGCACCAAAAGGTCATTTCTTTATTGAGTTTAATTCACAACTGGAACAAGTTACCAGGCAGGGTGCTTAATAATATAATATATCATTCTTGAATTTGATGTAGGGCTTTTCATGTCTTCTAGATGTCTCAAAGTGCTTCACAGAATATACTGTAAAGTGAATTGACTGTATATCTGTGGGTGAAATGCGGCAGCCAATTGCGCACAGAGGTGTCCCACAAACAGTCGTGGATTGAAAAGACCAATTTTCTTATTGCGTTTTTTTTTTTTGAGGTTATTTTTACAGTATTAGGTGTGTGGAGTAAGGAAATTTGCCTAAGGTTTCGCCCTGACCTGCCTGGATTAGAACACAGGTGTCACACTTGTAAGGCAAGTGCTCTAACCACTGAGCTACAGGACTCCACTTGGGACCCGGATACAACAGTTACTTAAGAAGCAACTTGGTGTCGTAATGGGAGGGCATATGGGTGACTTTCCTACAACCAGTTCAGTTTTGTGATCTTGTGAACTGTACTTCAGCACCTACACAAGAGAAAATTAGTCATATATAATATATAATACCCTCCCCCCCCCTCCCCCCGCTCGGGTCCCGACAGACTGTTCAGCGCTTTGGGACGTCCTCCCAACGTGAGAGGCGCTATATAAGTGCAACTTTGTTGTTGTTGTTCCACTGTAATACATAATTCTTGCATTTAATTTTGTGCCTTATCATGTCAGAAAGATATCGGAGTACTGGCTGTACTACTGAGACTGCCATAGAACTTTACTTTCCTTTACTTACTTCACTCACTTTTTAATCCTTTACATAACTTTACTTACTGCTTTTCTGGAGCAGTAAATGTCGGCTTTAAGAAGGAGCGAGGAGGTGCATTGCGTTGACGCTCCAACAGAAGGGGGAAGCTACCATGGAGATACAGATGAGACCATACAAACAATAAGGGAGAAGCTACCATGGAGCTCTGAGGCAATCTGCAGCGTCTGGCTCACATGCCTCATTGCTGGAAATCTGGGAAGCGGACACCAGTGGGTGGTGTGATCTCAAAACTAATTTGCCTGTGGGAGTACGTGAAGGTTGCCACACAATCCCAGGGTTCTGATGACAGCATTGACTCCTCCAGATCTGCAGGCACGAATGATGACCTAATCAGAAGCCTGACACTGTACTTATGACTTGTAACACTCCCCCCAGCCAACTGGTTTAGTCTATATTTACTGCAGTGTGAATGATACCTGACCTACATACACATCGCTGTGGGGGTGAATGACTTGGCTGAGATTCGGAAACTTGGTCCTTTTGCACTCTCTGCCAGAACCAGTTTTCCAGGATTATTCTAAGGAACGGGCTTTGATATACAGTACTTGTAAATACCTTCATAACCTGAAGGAGAATCGTCGGAAAGAAGAAGGAGCTCACGTTGTTATAGCGTTTTGCCCACAAATACAGTCAATTCACTTTACAGTACATTCCGTGAAGTGCTTTGCAACATCTCGAAGAGGTGATTAGGTACTATTTCAAATGCAAGGTTTTTGTTTTATTGTTATAAAACTTTTGGATTGTGGACCCTCACCATTTAACCTCACGATTGCATTTACAGTGTTAGAAAAGACACAGACATCAACATACTGAGTGACATTCAAAAAATGATCCTCTGTGCTGTGCAAGGTGTCATGGTTTGGCAGTTCTGAGAAATGTTTTTGAAGAGTCTTGTTCAGAGAAGGCTTGGTGTTTTCGAAAGAAACTCGGTCAGATAAGGTAACAAGGGTGCAATTGGATGAAAATTGATAGAGAAGGCAGGGCTCATTGTCCCAGTCACTCCAGTCATGTTGTGGTTTGCAAAGTTGCAATTACATACAGTAGTAAACAGCACAAATGAGGCCACAAATTCTGTCTAATCTGAGATTTACGATTTAAGAATTCTCCCCACAGTCCTGTGCATTGTTAAGGTAGAACGTTTTTTTACAGGCTATGATCAGCTAGAATTTTGTGCCTTGTGAAGTAACAGTAAAAATAATAATAATAATCCTCACAGCTGATATAGTGCCGTATCATGTCATGGAGATGTTTCAAAGCGCTTCACGGTATATACTGCAAAGTGGTGTGACTGTGCATTTTGTGGGCGAAACACTCCAACCAGTTGCACGGAGCAATGCCCCACAAACCAGCTGTGAAATGGATAACCAATTCTATTTGGGGGCATTGTTGGCAGGACACTGCCAAAGAAACACTCTTCTCTATTCAAAGATTGCCATGGAATCTTTAACATCCATCTGGACAGGGCAGATGGGACCTCAGTTTAACGTCTCATCCAAAGAACAGTTTACCGTCTCAACCGAAGTATGTTCACACATTCAAATGACTCCTGGAAATCAGCTCTTCAAGCAGATGGAGTGCATTGTTGGGTTAATTTAATACATTGGTGGGAAACGTGGTGTGGCCATTTCCTACTGGATTCCTTCATAAGGAAACGGGAAGCAAGTCACACTCACTCGGAGGGCACTCCACTCCGATGGCAACCTATTTTTGGAGCGGAGTTTTTGCAAATTGGTGTGACACGCCACCGGTTGCAGGAAGGAAACATCAATCTCATTCCTTATCAAGGAATCCTGTTAGCGATTGCCCCACAATTGCTATCCAATAACTGAATGACGTATAAATGACTCGGTGTCATGTCAAGTTGGTGGCTCAGTGATTTTCGGTGAGCGGCTACTCTGTTATTGGTTCAGTAAAACGTTAGAATGCCGTTAACCAGCAGCCCAAAGACACTGGCTGTTGAGTGGCAGCTGCCAATCTTTCACCCGCAAAATATACCGTCACAACACTTTACGGTATATTCTGTGAAGTGCTTTGAGTGCAACTCAAAGATGTGATAAGGTCCTACATCAAATGCAAGGATTATCATTATTTATTATAACTGATGACTGAAATGACCCCATTCTAGAGAAGTTACGTAGAGTGCTACGGTGGGGAAACAGGTCATTCTATTCCATGGGGAAACGCGGCAGCACAATTGCTCAAAGTAATATCCCACAAACAGCCATGTTTTTTGTAATTTTATTTTGGGGAATGATTATTTTAGTTACAATCATTGGTGTAACTGGGCTGTTAATAAGACTATTCAGAAATGGCTTCACAAAATATCTGGTGACCAATATAGTAACCTCTATAGAAAGTAGCTATTTTAAGAAGTTCATGCATAAAGTAACATCTATCCATATATAAAGTGGCAGTCTTATCGTGTCCGGCTGACCCATCACTGCAAACCAGGTAGACACTGCCTAAACAGAGTAAGATAAACTGTCATAACATAATGATGATGATAATAATAATGTCTTAAAACTCTTCGCAGAATACACCGTAAAGTGTAACGATTGTGTATTTTGTAGGCGAACTTGGCATAGGGTTAATCGTTTCCTCTGATCAAAGGGGCCCAACCATCACCGTATTTCACACCCACGTTACGTAAGGTGGTGGATGTGTCATACAGTGAACTCTGAACTCTTGTCATGAATCTGAGGCCCCAGCCCTCGCATCCTCGATGCAGTGGATGTGCTCAGTTGGTAGATCTTTCCTATACGCTTTAGTTTCGTGCCAAATATCTCTAATCCTGATCAGATGCACACACTTCAACCGCCAATGCTTATCTCACTCCATTTCTGCAGAACAAAGCATACTCTGGCAAAGTATTGCTGCTGGCTGTGACAGTAGGAATGAAGCAATCAACGTTCAAAATAGCCCGTGCAAAGAGCAAAAGACATAAAGCCCCTGACGAACATGTAACACGTAGTAACAGCCTTTCTCTATAGTTAGTGACATTTATTCATCTAAAATAGCCACAGTTTCTGTTCTAGAATCCTTGCTTTTGATATAGCACCTTATCACATCATTGAGATGTCTCAAAGCCCTTTAGAGAATATAAAGTGATTTGACTATATTTTGGTGAGAAACGTGGCAGTCAATTGCGCTCAGCTGTGTCCCACAAAAAGTCGTGTTTTTTTTAAAGAGATTATTTATTACCCCCGGAAACCAATCTATCAATCGCCTAACAACTGGATCCCTACTTACTGCTAGGTAACAGGCATGTGGAGTAAAGAAACTTCCTGAAGGTTTTGCCCTGATGAGGAATCAAACCCGGGTCCTCTCACTTGCTGGGGAAAACCTTGTCGTAAAACCACCTGAACGGGCAAACAGGACCTTGGTTAATGTCTCTTCTGAAGGGCGGCTCCTCCAACAATGCAGCATTCCCTGAACACCTTGTCAGTGAGTTCAACGTCCTGAAGTGGGACTTGAACTCATAGCCTCTGACTCGGAGGCAAGAGTACTACCAGCTGAGCCAGGCTGACTGGTAGCAATGAACATGACACAGCCATGTTTCCACCGTTTCTGCAGCTCCAAACTTGACGTGAGTTTGGTACAGAAATTTCTGTTTTGCCAACCAGAAGAGAGGGTCCCTTTACGACTACATCCTGCAAAGTTAGGAAGAAAAGATTGTTTTCGACTGGAATAAAGTTTCTTTCCGACTGCTTTTCAATTTATGGGAGTAATTTTACCATGTAGAATTGAGTGGAATTCTACAGGGTTGAAGAACTGTTGCTATGGTGATTGGGTTAATTGTGTCATTTTTCAAAGCATAGAAACAAGCTCCTATTAATCAGGCTGTAAATATGTCTCAATATTTATACTGCAAACCAGCCTTCCAAATCACTGGAACCAGGAAATCTGTCCCCTTACCACATGTTGGGTGTAATATAATAATCCTTGCCTTTGAGATAGCGCCTTATCATGTAGTTGAGACATGGGAATTACTGTGAAGTGTAATGACCGCATATTTGCAGGTGAATATGGCAGCCAATTTGCGCACAGCAAGTGTCCCACAAACAGCCATGAAGTGAGTGACCCATTTTATCTGGGGGAGTGTTGGCTAGGACACCGGGAGAAATTCCCTTCTCTATTTAAATATTGCCACAGGTGGTTTCGTGGAAGGAGAGCGAGCTTCACTCAAGGTGTAGGATATTTGGGACTTTTTCTATTTTAAATATTGCCTGAAACATGTGGTGTTTCCTAATCAATTCGTTGGGATAATTATCACGTTTTCACCCTGTAGGTTTTGTCGAGACAAGATGTGATCTTCATTTTGAGTAGTAATAATCCTTACATTTGGTATAGTGCCTTACACGTCCAGAGGATGTCCCAAAGTATTTCACAGGATATATTGTAAAGTGCAATGACTGTATTTCCCATTGCTGTAGATGTAGAAAATCTCACTGCTAACCAGCATAGGGTCACAGACACAAAACATTCCACCTCTGGATTATTCGCATCTCTAATATCCCATCAATTTGACTCATGTCTACACAAAGTTCCACCTGTCCATCCTTGCATGCACAAAGCTTCTTGCAATACATACCTCTACCAACTCTCTCTAATAGGGAGAGATTTAATAATAATAGTAATCCTTGCATTTGATGTAGCACTTTTCACGTTTTCCAGAATACACTGTAAAGTGAATTGACCATATATTTGTGGGCAACCGCTGCAACAACAAAAATTACTTTTATAAAGCGCCTTTCACATCGGGAGGACATCCCAAGGCGCTGAACGGCAGCCAATTGCACTCAGCAGTGTCTCACAAACAGTCGTGGATTAAAATGACCTATTTATTATTGTTTTTTGATAGAAGTATATGTGCCCACTGAACTGTGATAGACCCCCAAGAGATACACAGAACTCCACACACACACACACACACACACCTATGAAGCACTTCAAAACATTTATCCTAAGTGAAAGGCATTGCGTAAGTGCATGTTGTTGCTGTTACAGTGTCAGAAATACACATATCAAGAGGCGTCTAATTTGTGCTCTATGCCTCTATCTTTAAGTTATTCTTTAAAACTTTCAGCTAATTAAACCCAGCCTCTGCACTTTTCAGAAAATCTTGTGAGGATACCCTGACAGAAAAAGGCGCGACTATGAAATTCAAGGTTTATTATTTATTGCTATTGATCGGGAATCCCATGAGAATTCCCAGTGAATCCTTTTTATCTCCAGGGTTAACTGCTGCCAACATCCTTCCTAGATATAGGGCGCTGGCAATTATGATTAACTATAATTTCTCCCTTTTAAATCTTTCAGGTTATTTCTTGCAAAAATAGTTTGATGACAGCGATGAATGTTGAGGAGATAATTGGGGGAAATTAATATAAATAGGCCTGACAGGATGAAGGAGTGGAATTAAAGGAGGTTGAAAGGCAGCATTGGCATTCCTGTCCTACGTGTGTTTTAACAGTTGGGCGTCGATTTGAGAAGCTTTATGAATTATGATTCTAAAAGAAACAAAAGTGGATTACTGCAATTCTCTGCTGAAGCCATGATAGCTTGTCACTCTGCCTTGTGTCTCGGGCCCTTGGGCTCCTACTGACGCTATCAGACTATCAGGGTGTCATCAACAACAACAAAAACGTGCATTTGTACAGTACCATTCACGTTGGGAGCTGCTGGACTGTCAAGAATTTGCACCCAATTGTGTGCTGGAGTCAAGAGGGGTGGAAGACAAGTGTGTGGGGTGGGGGGGAGGGAGGGGTGAAGGGGTAGTGCTGGTAAGATGACCAAAGGCGTCAGCACACAGAGTGCTTGGTAGTGATTGTTCATCTGGTGGCAGACATCAAGCCTTGGAATCAATCGCCTTGTGTGCTGCTGTTAGGACGCTCTTCAAGACACTGAATCTTTTGATGGTAAAGGCTGCTTAATTATTACCACTTTGCATTTTCCATTCATTATTCTTCAAACACAAAGCAGCCACCAGAAGCGTCCCCATTGATCACACATGATCACAAGGTTAGTCTGGATCACAAAGGCTCTTTGGCCCATCTGATTTCCTCCTCACTATATCTCCCATCATAGCGTCAAGCTGAAATCCAGTGTTCTGGGCTCAACCAATCTTCCAGTTGCTAATTACCCTCTGGGCAAAGAAATACTTCCCGGTGTCTGTCATCAGATCTCCTTTAGCTCCTTGTAAATAAACCTGTGTCCTTTGGTCCTGTGTCATCTTGGTGCAAATATGCTTCTCAGATTACTTTCTGAATCCCATTTACAGCTTTATCAACCACTGTAAGGGCTCTTCATTAGCTTTCACCATGGTGCTTAGAGCCTCAGAAAGTGCCCTAGCCTTGTCTAATTGTTGCCCAAATAACTCATTCCGTTTTACGCTGGGGATCAGCCTCGTTGCTCTACTCTGCTTTACCTCTAGCTTCACCAAGCTGTAATTCTTTGCTTTCTGTCCCCTGCACACGCAGCACAGCTCATCTTAAACCAGGCTGGAGGCAGGCTGTGCCTTCCCGTGGTTTGGCTATGGAGTTCAGCAGTGCCTGATGTGAGTGTTTTGCTCTGGCAAAGGTTGCTGCTGCACGAGAGCCCGAACAAGGGCACTGTGGAGGAGCAGAGATTAGCCTTTCCCGAGAATTCACAATTACTTGGCATTGACTGAGCAGCAGTGGCCAGGGCTATTTTCACCTCAGCCGAGATGTGCGGCTGATTTATGTTCTCTGTTGAATCCTAACCCAGCCTCAACCCTCACTAACAGCCACTTTGCTACCTGCAGCTCTGAATCACAGCTGCAGCCCACTGCGTCGCACCACACCTGTGATACAGACACACGGTGCAAATAGAAACGCTTCCAGATTCACACAACTCCCAAAGTCCACAGAAGTTTACACCGACTGCTCGCTGTTTACAGGGTTTGGGTGTTGTGAAATGTTACTGCGTCACACCCTCAGTCAGTAACAATAATAATAATAATCCTTACATTTGATATGACACCTTATCGCACCCTCGAGATATCTCAAAGCGCTTCATAGGATATCCTGTACGGTGTTGTGTCTAAGTTTGTTTTTGTGGATGAGCATATCATTACATACGCATGTTATAGTTTGTTGGAGATTGCCTACAAAATACACAGTCACTATGCTTTACGCTAATCTGTGTGAATCCTTTTCAGATGTCCTCCTGAAAGACGCTGTATCAAATGCAAGATTCATGATTATTATTAATATATATTTACCAGCAGGCTGACAGTTTTTAAACCGACTGCTCCGAAATTTTATATCCACGCTAATATCCTGAAGGCCTATTTACAGTAATTATATATAAACCAATTCACTGTTAGCTATTAAGAGGACATTTTAAGTGTGCCTGATGTCTGAATCAGTCTGGATAGTAACACAAACAACATAAATCGTCTGTACATTTAAACAATCAGGCAGCCCAGATTTCAGTAAGGTTTGCGTTTATGTAAGCGAGAGGAAACATATTTGCAAGTGGAAAATGGAGGTCATGTTCGTTTATTGACCCTGAGCACTTCTCAGACAAACCTAGAGTGTAAACCCAGGGTATGGATGAGATGGTTTCACAGCAGTTTAATAATAATAATAATAATCTTTGCATTTGATACAGCGCTTTTCATGTGTTCTAAACGTCTCAAAGCGCTTCACAGAATACAGTGCAAAGTGAATCGACTGCATACTTGTGGGTGAGACGTGGCAGCCAATTGCGCACAGCAGTGCCCCACAAACAGTCATGGACTGAAACGACCAATTTTATTATTGTGGGTTTTTTGGATGGTTTTGAAGAAAACTTTACTTTTGAGTTGCAATTGCACTCAATGGAATTCAGTTGCAATTCAAAACCTGCTTCAAAAGGAATTGCAGGAATCGCAATCTTCATTGACAATAATAATATTAAAAGTAATAATCCTTCCATTTGATAGAGCGCTTTATCACGTCTTCTAGAGCTCTAAAAACACTTCATAGTAAAGTGACTTAACTATGTTTTGCGGTGAAATTTAGAATTTTCCTAAATTCTGCACCAAATTCTTCGGTTTTAACAGAATTGTTACTTTTTGAATGTTATAGTTATATGGGTGACCAAAAAGTCATGATACAACAACAACAACAACAAAATTACACTTGTATAGTGCTTTTCACGTCAGGAGGACATGCCAAGGTGCTGGACAGTCACTGTTTCAGACCTGAGCTGGTGACTATAGGGGGAGGGAAGGGGGGGCATTAGGATTTGCCGATGGGACCATCGAAGAGGAGGGTCTTGAGGATTAAATGTCTGATTAAAGTCCTAAAGAAATTAAGATATTTTTGTTTGTTTTAGATAACAAGGTAGATATCATGACATGTTGGTCACCCTGTATATAGCTTGAGGACCTTGACAAAGTGATTTCCTCTGATCCTCGTCAGAGGAGCAACAGCTACTTAAATAAATGGTCGGTCTCCAGCCTGTTGGAGGGTTATGCTGCCATCTTGATCTTCAGATTATTCTTGCTTCAATAAGCAAGAATAATCTTTGCATCCGGTATAGCATCTTGTCACATTATTGATACATCTCAAAGCGCTTCACAGAATATGCTGCAAAGGTGAATTGACTGTCTATTTTATGGGGGAAATGTGGCAACCAGTATCCCACCAACAGTCATGGATTGAGTAACCAAATTTTTATTTTTTTTCTTGAGGAATTATTACCCCAAGAAAAACAATCCATCAGTCGTCTAACAGCCGAGTTTGTGATTATTGTTAAGTAACCAGAGGAGTGTGGAATAAGGAAAGTTGCCTATGATTTCACGCTGTCTGTGAATCGAACCTTGGTCCTCTCACTTGAGCCGTGAACGCACTAACCACTAATGGGATTCACAGGATTCCATTAAAGCAACACATGAACACAAATGAAAGCTCTGTACCCCTTTTGCAGGGTTAACCCTCACCCCCATTCCCCCATCAACTGCCTGCTCAAAGTATAGTTGTTACTAGTTACTCCGGATATGCCAGTATGTTGGAGCTTGAAGATGTTGGTAGATTTAGCTAGTCAGCAATGGAACATCTGACTCTGTGCTGCTATGTCTCCCTTAACATCATGACCTTAAAGAAATAAACAAACTGAACATTTTCTGGAAATGTGCCCCACGTCTGCCGATTGCACACTATGAAGCCAACTTGGTAAATTATGGGCAAATAGTTAAATATAACAAGGCCTTTGTTTGAACTAGGCTGTTAGAGCATTAGGATCTAGAAATATGGGTTATTAACCATTAAGCCAACATGTAAGTAGCTTTGGAACCCAGAGCTAATGAAGCCTGTAACATTAGGAATGTCACAGCATCGCCCAACGCTGGACTTCATTTGTCTGCAATGGTAAGTTGTGCCAAAGTTAATCGAACACAAGCCAATAATTGAACGTGTAGATGTGTGATGCTGCTTTCATTAAATGAAAAAAATCCATGCCGCTGGCAGTTAGAATCCCATTTGTTTTGTCGGCCAACTTAGGAAGGGTCCAAGGTTAGGCTTATTCCTTTGAATAAATTGACTCAAGGGAACCTGAAAATATAGGTCCTTAACTTTTTATTACTGAGCAGCAGAAACCCAATCTTTGTTTGTCTCCAAGTGTCGCGTTTGGTTCAACATTACGCATATACAATAGTGCTGTGAGAACCACAGCTGTCTTTCTGCTTGCCTTTATATGAAACATCTGGACTGGGACATTGTATTTATTAATAGTTTTGAGTAATGTGATGACTTACCCATCATCCTTTTAACAGAAACATCCCCAGGGATGTGGAATCTTATTATGGGCCGCTGTTTAATAGCTGGGATTTTCAAGCTACGTTGTAAGTTGTGATAACTGGCTTATTCTGAATAGGAGATTGCCACAAATACTGTCCTGTATCTTAGTGGTTAGGGCGCTCAGCTTTCAAGCGAGAGGACCTGGGTTCCATTCCTGTGTGGGGAGAAACGTTAGGCAAGTTTCCTTACTTCAAGGCACAGTCCTTGACTGGTTCCATTCCTACCTGACCCACCGTTTACACTTTGTTTCTTCCAACGGTTTTTCCTCAAACCCCCGCACAGTTTCTCACGGCGTCCCTCAGGGCTCTGTCCTCGGCCCCCTCCTTTTCACCATTTACACGCTCCCTCTGGGCGATGTCATCCGCAAACATGGGGTAAATTTCCACATGTATGCGGACGACACCCAGCTGTACCTTTCTGCGTCATCCCTCAAGCCCCAGACCATCGATGTTCTGACAGCATGTCTGTCCGACATTGAGTCCTGGACGAGGGACAACTTCCTGCAATTGAACGTGAGCAAGACCGAGGCCCTCCTGATCGGCTCAAGCCAGCGCCTCCGCACATCGGGCGCTGCCAGCCTCAACATCCAAGGCTGCACTCTCCACCTCACAAAGCCAATCAGGAACCTCGGCATCATGTTCGATCAAAAACTCTCCTTCCTCCCCCACATCCGTGCCTTGACCGGCACCGCTTATTTCCACCTGCGCAACATTGCCAGGCTCCGCAACTATCTTACCCCCCGCGCTGCCGAAACACTCGTGCACGTGTACATCACCTCGAGGCTGGACTATGGAAACTCTCTCCTCGTCGGCCTCCCCAGTTCCTCCATTCACAGGCTGCAGGTCATCCAAACCTCTGCAGCCCGTGTATTATTCCGCACCCGCCTCCGCGACCATATAACCGCCACCCTCGCCCGACTCCACTGGCTCCCCATTCTCCAGAGGATCGAGTTCAAGATCCTCGTCCTCACCTTCAAGGCCTTACACGGCCTTGCCCCGCCCTATTTAACCAATCTACTTTCCCCCTACAAGCCCACCCAGACCCTCCGTTCAACAGGACTTGGCCTGCTCCAAGCCCCCCGCCCGAACCGCCCCACCATCGGAGGCCGGGCCTTCAGTTTCTCCGCTCCCACCCTATGGAATACCATCCCCCAATCCCTCCGTCTCGTTTCTTCCCTTTCCTCTTTCAAGGCCGGTTTGAAGACTTTCCTCTTCGACCGTGCCTTTTGTTCCACCCCGAATTTTTCGACCTCCCCTTCGTGTTTCACCCCTTCCCAAACACTCCACTCCCAGCTCGGGTCACACACCTCCTGTGCAGCGCCTTGGGACGTCCTCCCGACGTGAAAGGCGCTCTATAAGTGTAATTTGTTGTTGTTGTTGTTGTTCATAAGCCTCTGTTTACCTTTCAGTAAGTAGGAACCAGAGCGTCCATTGATTGGCGGATGGCTTTTCCGGGAGTAATAATCCCCTAATAATCCTCCACCTCCACCATATTGGCCTCCTCCGACCATGCCTTACCCCAAATGCAGCCAAACCCTCAGACATGCGTTTGTCACCTCTTACCTGGATTACTCAAACACATTCCTTGACCGTCTCCCGAGCTCAACTGTTCAAAAACATCCAGCTCATTCAGACCCCCTGCCGCTCGCATTCTGAATTAAACCAAACTCTGTACCCCCAACTTACTAGTTCTGGCTCAAGCTCCACTGGCTCCCCATCGTCGAACAGATCAACTTCAAGATTCTCATACTAGTGTTCAAATCCATTCACTCTCATGGCACCTCCACCATCTCACTCCCCAATCCACCGCCCGGCGCGACTGGCACTGAGCTCCCACGTGCCCTTCGCCTTATTGCTCTACTGTTGGAGGTTGTAATTTCAGTCCCAATCCCCCCAAACTATGGAACATCCTCCCTTAATCCCTCCGCCGTGCCTCCTCTCTCCCCCTTTTTGAGTTCCGCCTGATAACCTTCCTTTTCGGCCGTACTTACAGTCACTTCCCCGTCCACTCCCCCACCCCAGTCCCCTCCCCCCCCACCACTCCAACCCAGGCTCGATCACTGTTGAGGGCACTATATAAGTGCAAGTTGTTGTTGTTGTATACATTGCTGTGCGGCAAATTGGCTGCCATGTTCACCTACAAAATACAATCACTAGACTTTACAGTAAATCATATAAAGCACTTGGAGACGTTTCGACAATTTGATAAGGCACAACATCAAATGCCAGGAGTATTATTATGTTATATCCCTTTAAGGATGGCTCCCTTTGTTAAACGTTCTGGATAGTGGATCCTGTTTATAATTTGGTTTTAAAAAAGGTCTCTCTCCAGTTGAACCCAAGCTGTTACTTAGCTCTGACTGCTGAGGCTGCGAATTGATTTATTCCGCTCTATCTAGTACATATTACAAATCTTATATGCCCTTAACCTGACGTGCTTAATTCAAGTTTATACGCGTAATTTAATTTCACATTAAGAACATAAGACTTTGCTAGGCGAAAGAAGACTGGGGTGCATTTAGTTCACCTTCCACTGTCCTGGAAGTTGCTTGCCATGTCATGTCCCAAACTATGTACTGGATTCCAAGATATTATTTTCTGGCATTCGTAATGCAATGTTCCTCACAAGTTAAAATTGTATTGAGGTTACTTTAAACTCCCGGAGACAGGTTTAAAACCTAGCGAAGAGCATAGTAACTGCTTCAATTGTAAGCCTCGTTATTGTTATAATTAAGATCCGTTATTTTTCCAATACAAACAAGAAATATATTTTATCTTAATGACTTTTGGGGAGACCAAGCAAAAACAACATAATGATTAATGTCGACATTAGAATGCTTAACTGCAGCCCAGAAGTCAATTATACGCCAACCCTTTCCTGCAGCTCTTGTTATAAGCAAATGTTATGCATTGTAAGGAATTAGACTCAGTCATTATGCAGTAGATAAAGCTGGAATATTTAAGAGACATTTAGTAAGTTAACAGTGACCAACCTGTAGTTTATACATAGGTTTCTGTAACATATTGATTAGAGCAAGAGTTTCTGGGTTCGATACCTGGCCAGGGCGAAACGCAAGTTTCCTTACTCCACACAGCTCCACGGCCAATTGGGATGTCCTCCTGAAGTGAAAGGCGCTATACAAATATAATTCTGTTGTTGTTGTTGTTTTTGTTGTTGTCGTCTCTGTTTACCTAGTGCCAAGTAGGAACCTACTTGTTAGTCAATTGGCGGGTTACTTTTCTGGAGGCAATAACACCCCAAAAATGTGGTTCCTACTTTCACGCTGTCTGAAGGACACTCCTCCTGATGTGAAAGGAGCTCTATAAATGTAATTTTGTTGTTGTGTGAAATTCGTTGCTGCGTTTCGCCCATAAAATACGGTCAATGCGCTTTACACTATATTCTGTGCATGTCTCTGAGACTCTCAAAGACAAGCATAAAGCACTATGTCAAATGCAATGACTAATATTATTATATAATGCCCCTCACGCGGACTAATGTCTCAGAACATTATTAAAGCAACATAGTGGATACACAGGGTAATAGAGGAGTGTAACAAAGGGGATTAGGAAAGGAGTAGGTTAGGGGATTAGGAAAGGAGGAGGTTCTTGAGGTGTAAAAACGCTGGCATTGTCTAGTTGGGGTGAATGGCTTGCTTCTATGCTGTAAAGTTGTATGTAATTCTACGTAACTTGCGGCTCAAAGTAATGAGGTCAGTTATAATGCTCTCTTGCTATCCCAGTGGCTGAGCCCAGCTCACCCGTCACGGTCTGGACTTTGAAAAATGTGTCTTAGGTTCCCTCATGGTGTTTATAATGGATTGCGGAGAAACCTTTTCCAACGATGAGGCTGATTTTTGAGCATTTTCCACAACGCTGCGCATTTCGAGAGAATGCTCTTTCGACTAAGACCGTGAGAAATTTGGGGCTTTTGATTCTTCCCACCTTTTGCAGCTTGTGTCAGGATCAGCTAATCCCGAGACGGGCACCTCACAGCAGAATCCCTGAAAACTGATGGTGGGTTACATTGCGGAAACTATTTTGCCCCAGATTGTGCCTTACCTTCAGAACCCTCCGTAATCCCCTCGGGAAAAAATTCCCATACCAGCCAACCTCATGACATCTCCGAGTGTCAGCTCAGTGGGCTGTGTTGAGTTGCGGCTGGTGCAGACACTGGAAATTGGGTCGAGAGCTCCCAAACCCATTTTGAAGTGGAGAGTTTAACAGTGGCGGGTATCAGGACATCTGTACTGAAAATGCAGCACAATCTGGTGTGCCAGCCTCTGAGACAGAAAGAGACTGGTTGCATGCAAACGGTTTCTGCCTTCCAGTTCACAATTGCAATCAATGTTGTTCAGTTTCAGGGGATAGATTTTGCTTTCTCCTGTGTTAGTGCGGAAATAATAACACTGGCGTTTACACAGTGCCTTCCACGTAATAAAAACTGCAACCATTTATATTTACATAGCTCTCTTCACATCGGGAGGATGTCTCAAAGTGATTCACACGGCTGACTGAGTACCTGAGCTGGTGGGTGGGTGGTGGTGGGGGGTGCGGGAGGGAGCCTGAGGAACCGTAGAAACATACAGCACAGAAAAAGAAGCTATTAGACCTGGAGTGGTAGTGATGGCTCTTTAAGAGCAATGCTTTCAGTGCCTTCATCTCCCATTTCTCCATAACCCTGTGCAGGGAGGAGGATGGAGTGGAGTGTGGTGAGGGGGGGGGAGGGGGGGAATGGGGGGGTTGTAAACATGGTTATAAGAACAGTTGAAGATATAGGTCTTAAGGTTGACTTTGAAGGTGGGAAGGGAGGGCGGCGAAGGGGAGAGATTCTGGAGGAGAAGGGGCAGAATGCCTGATGGTCGTGTGGGGAGGAGGTGGGGCACGAAGCAGGTCGGTGGTCACTGAGCAGAGCGAGTGGCTGAGTTAGAAGGGTGGCAGCTGCGCACAGAGGTAGAGATGGAGCGAGGCCCTGGAGGGTTTTGAACATGAGGATGAGGAATTTTAAATAGATCTGTTGAGGGGAAACGTGGAATCAGTGGAGATAAGCGAGGATGGGAGGGTGATGGGCTGGTGGAACCTGGTGCGGGAGATGAACTGTGCTGCAGGCTTCCAGTTGGTAAACGTTGCCCAAATCTAAATTGATTGGAAATATTAACAATAATGATAATCTTTGTATTTGGTATAACACCTTTTCACATTGGAAGGACATCTCAAAATGCTTCACGGTACAGTATTTACTCTGAAATGAAGTGACTGTGCATTGGTATAGGACAACACTATTGCACACAGCAATGGCCCACAAAGGACATAGGAACAAGTAATCAATTTTATTTTGTGGCATTGTTGGCCAGGACACCCTTTCTCTCTTTGAAACCTCGGTTTAACGTCTCATCCGAATGAAAGTGAATGCTATTGTTGTATACATGCAAACGTGGCACCTAATTGGTGCCAGCAGAGCCCTGTAAACAACGACGAGATTACTATTGCGGGCAGTAAAGGGTCAATAACGAGCTGCTCACTGTCGCTGGTTTCTTCCTGCAGATCTTCAAAAAAAAATAGGCTTCCAGTAGATTGACCTGAGGGGCAATGGGGAGCGGTACTGAAGGTGTCTGTGAACAGGAAGATAGGCAATCGCTGTGGGCAGGCTCCAGCACCAGGAATGCAGCTCAGATACAGGGGTTTAACTTAGCGGAGGAAGGAAGGAAGGGGGTGGGGTGGGGTGGTGGGGGGACACACACACATAAGGAAATGATTACCCCAAAGCTAGAATGTTAAAAAGCTGTTCTGCTTTCCCGCACTTTATTTCAATGATTTTCTGGCGAGATATTAAACAGGATAAAATTGTCAGCCAGTATAAAGAGAAATAAATGAGCCTGGTTTGTGACTGTAGAGCACACAGAATGCTGGCAATGGTAATGTGGGGGCTGCAGCAATGGAGACAATCTCCAGACGCTTTCTGCCCTTTGCAGTATTTCTGTGCTCACTGCAACAGTTCCAGGCGCGCTGTGTTGTGTTGTGTTGTGTGTGTTGCGTTGTGTTATGTTATGTTAGTGCAGCAAGTCTGCTGCAGTCCCCAAAATCCCCAGACAGTGGCAGGCAGCTGGAACAACGCCTGGAAAAAGCCTGAGATCTAAAGCAAGCCTTGTCATAGTTGCGCTCGCTTCAATTAAATAAGCACCTGACATCTCTTGTCAACTGCTCCCACCAGAACCATTGACCTTAAGCGAACATGTTTTAGCCGTATTCCCCCCCACCACCAACCACCCCCCCACCACCAACCCCTCCCCGCCCCCCCCTCCACCACCATCACAGTGCTGACCTCTCATTTTCAGAGCCGATTTAACAGACAGAAAGGTGATGTTGGAAGAGCCCACTGTTGACATGACCGACCTGGTTTGCTTGACTATGGCATCAACGCATCTGCTAGATTTCCTCTCTGTGAAGATCCTTTGCCCTAATGGGAAACCGCTTTAACCCACACTGGTCAAGTCTTCTCAGGAGCCTTTTAGTGTCTTTTCCCGACATGAGACACGCTACACAAATGCAACGTGTTGTTGTTGTCGCCTTTGTTAAAAAGAGCTTTAAAGTCTTCGTGGCAGTGCAACGCTTGCTCCAAGACGCTCACTTCCGCGAAGGGCGGGCGCTACGTAAATGTAAGTTTTGGCTGTAATTACTGTTATGTTAGTGGTGTTTTCCCAAGGTGAATGCAGTGGGCAATTTTTGCAATGGGAGGGAGGGAGGGAGGGAGGGAGGGAGGGAGGGAGGGAGGGAGGGAGGGAGGGAGGGAGGGAGGGAGGGAGGGAGGGAGGGAGGGAGGGAGGGAGGGAGGGAGGGAGGGAGGGAGGGAGGGAGGGAGGGAGGGAGGGAGGGAGGGAGGGAGGGAGGGAGGGAGGCAGGCAGGCAACCTGGCTCAGTTAGCGGCAATCTTACCTCTGAGTCAGACGGTTTGTGGGTTTGAGTCTCGCATTGGGACTGAACTCACAGAGCGTGTCTGAATCTCCAGACCAATGCCAAAGGGAAAGGCTACATTGTGAGAAGTTCGACCTTTGGGTGAAATATTAAACTGAGATTCCGTCTGCACCTGTTCAGGTGGCACTATTCGAGAAGACAAGAGTATGTCTCTCGTTGTGCTGGCCAACATTCCTCCAGATGAAACTGATCATGGCTGTTTGTGGGACATGGCTGTGTGCAGTTTGTCTGACTGCATTTGACTAATATGGCACATTCACAGTGAGTCGTGTGGATTGAAATGACCAATTTATTAATTTTTTTTCTCAAGGGATTATTATCAGGCATGTGGAGTAAGGAAACTTGACTGAGGTTTTGTGCTGCTGGGTATCAAAATGTGTAGGGTTATTACATATCATTCAGTCCTGATTTATATGTAATTTTGTTTTGTTGTTGTTGATTAGTGGGACACTACGGGGTCTGTGTCAATGCCCATTGTGGAGCTGTGTTGGATTTAAGCAGAGCCAGATGTGGAGCCAGCCTTGCGAACCGACTTCCTTTTGACAAACAAGCCTCAAGTGGGTCTCGGAATAACTTAACAGACAAGGACAGGGACAGAATTAGGTGCCAATTTTAATTGAATGTAAAATCCCTTTTGATCATGGTTTAACAATGTGCCAGGAAGCTTTCTGAAGGTCTCTGCCTTATAAAAACATGATACGACAGACACATCACATCGGTCACAAGAATTCCTAGTGACTCGGTTCCCAATGGGATTTTTCAAAGTTTGACTCTGTGTTGAAAAGGGTTCGGAATTCCCCCCCACCTCCCCACCCCACCAACCCCCACATTCCACAAAACTGCAGAGATTTTATTTCACCCCAGAAAATACACCATCAATTCACTTTACAGTATATTCTGTGAAATATTTAGTGATGTCTCAATAATGTGATCAGGCACTATATCAAATGCAAAAAAAATGATTTAGGAGTGAGATTTGAGGGATTACACAGCACCTTATCACGTTGTCGAGACATCTCAAAGCACTTTAAAAATGTGCTACTTGTGATTATTCAGAACTTTGTGTTCTTCTCAAAATGCTCTCTTTGTGATAATTGTGAAATAAAAATGCCACAACTTTTCCCCTGTCGCCTGCATGTGTGTATTTTCCCATTCAACTGTTACCAGTGGTTCAATAAGGATTGATATTTTGGAGCATTTGAAACGATCGGTCTGTATATTTTTTTCCTTCTAGTGATTGATCTCTGGGTTCCCTTAGTTACGTCCACAAAGGTTAGTGCAACGGTTAAAAATGAAGTCAGGCTCGTTGCAGATTGAGGGACTGGCACAAGTTTAATTGACGGAACCTCTCAATGGCTCTGCTTCTCCAAGGCTGCCTTTAATCCCAGCTGAAAAGGCAGCGTATTGTCATGCTAATTCTCACTGGGAAGTTTCTAGAAAAACATACGTTGATTAAAAAGAAACTCCAAGATCAATTGGGGGTGAAAAACAGCTGTGCAGGGAGCAAAGGAGAGAGCGGGGTGGGGGTGGGGGGTCGCGTTTGGGTATGAAGGTCAACAACTCACATCCCCCCCCGCCACAACCCAACGTTTGACAGTAAATCCACCTCTCAGAGTGTTAATATCAGGGTTGAATTACTAGCCTACAAAATACACAGTCACTACACTTTACAACATATCATGAAGCGCTTTGAAATGTCTTAGCGGGCTCCGGCCTGCTTCACGTCCCCTGCCTCTGACACCCCACCATTCAGCCACTCTGCCCCCAGCCTCTGGGACTCCAGCCCACAGTCCTTCGGCCTCGCCGCCCTCCCATGTCTCCTTCAACCCCGTCTCAAGACCCTCTTCTTCGACCGTACCTTTGGTCACCCACCTTCCCCCTCCAGCCCCCCCCCTCCGCCCCCCCCCCCACCACCCCTCTCTTGATCCCGAGCCACAGCCTCGTGTCCGAAGCATCGACTGTCCAAAGCCTTGGGACATCGCACCCCCCCCCCCCCCCCCCCCCCGATGTGATATACAATCATAATATCAGCCTCCCAGAGCCATCCCGAAGGGCTTGTGTGAAACGTTGTGATCCGCCTGGCGTGAAAAGCGCCGAGATCATAATAATAATCCTACAATTTGACGCAGCGCCTGAAATCGCGCCGTCGAGACGTCTCAAAGCGCTTCCCGGAGAAATAGCCCGCGAAGTAAAAACGGGCGGAAACGCGCCAGCCCCCGAATGACAACGAGGGCTGGCCTCGGGAATTCAAAGCTTCCGCAAGGCGGGCGAGAGGAAATCAGCACTCGGTGGGTTAAATGACTTCCACCCAAAATCTGGCAGCCTCCCAAAGCCCTCCCGAAGTATTTGTCTGAAATGTTTTCTTACAATAACCTCTGTTTGGTCACAGAGGACAGACTCACTGATTTTTTTTGGTTGGGGGGGGGGGTGGAGTGGGGGGGGGTGGGGGGGGTGGAGAAGGGAGTTTTTTTTTACAGCTTGCAAAGTATGGGTGTGTTTTTTTTTGTGTGTGTGTGTTTGTGGCCCCTCCTGCAAAGATCTGCTGAGGTATTAGACGTGAGCCACATGATCAGCTGAGTTCTTATCCATTTAAGAACCGCTTTCCACAAAGACTCCCTCCCAGCTCCCGAGGACTGAACAGCCATTCAGTGTGGGCATACAACACACACACACACACAGAGACAGACAGACAGACAGACACACACACATACATACATACATACATACACTCACTCACGCCTCCTCCTTCTCCTCCACCACTAGAAGGGACACTGATTTTTTTTTAACTCTCATATTAGCAACTGCAAGTTCAGGCTGCCAGCACAGACAGAGCAGAAAACATGAACGTCAGGTTCCACACTCTCGTCCTCTTCCTCCTCTTTGTCTCCATGACCCTCATATCTGCAGGTAAGTCACCATTTACACACACACACGCCTGAGTAAAAGCGCAATAAATCTCCCCCCCCCCCCCCCCCCCCAGCCTCTCTACCTCCCACTCCCTCCCACTCCCCTGCCTCCCACTCAACTCCCCCCACCATGTCAAGGGAGATGAGGTGAAGTTAATCAGTTTCCAGCTGGTATCAATGAAGAGTTTTATTCTCAGGACACCTGTTAGTTACTGTAGGCAGGGAAAATTCTTATATAAATGTATATTTCTCTCTCCCCCTGCGTGTGTGTGTATGTATGTATATAAAACATAGATGATATGTGTAATTTTATTAAAAAGTTTATTTTAATGTTGCCAAGTCTGTGCCATCAGCAAATGACTGATTGAAGTGCGTTTGCACTTTGGTACCAGAAACACAACTTTAAAATCGAATCGTGTGGATGGAGAGATGGGTGGGGGGGGGGGGGGCGATGGATGGAGGGTGGGGGGGGGGGGAGTGGATGGAGGGATAGAGGAATGGATGGGATGGATGGATGGAGGGGTGGGATAGAGGGATGATTGGATTGGATTGGATAGGATGGATGGAGGGATGGGATAGAGGAATGGATGTAGGGACAGAGGGATGGATGGATGGAGGGAGGGACAGAGGGATGGATGGAGGGATAGAGGGATGGATGGATGGATGGATGGATGGATGGGATGGAGGATGTGGGTCCTATTATGCGCGACACCGCTAATAGGTGTGTGTGTGTGTGTACCCAGTGCGGACTTCGGTGCAGCGAGCAGTTGTTGAAGCTCCCATGATTATTTAGATTTCACAGGGATTTTGGATTTTTTTTTTAAAAAGGGGGATGATTCGGTTCATTTGATATTAATAATAATCATAATAATAATCCTTGCATTTGACATAGAGCTTTTCACATCTTATCGACGTCCCAAAGCGCTTCACAGAATATACTGTCAAGTGAAGAATTGACTGTATATTTGTGGGCGAATTATCACTTTTGTATTTTTTTTGGGTGGGGGGGGGGGGGGGGGGGGGGGTTGCTCTGTGGGGGAGAGGAGAGGAGAGGGAGGGATCTCACGCTCTGGTATCATCAGAGGCTTTATTTCAGACCTGCCTTTAGACTAGGCGTGGGGAGAATATGGAAATCGCCAGGGTTTTTTTTTCCTATATAATAATCAGGTTTGTTCTGCTAATTCACAAATGCCAATGACGGGAAATCTCTCTCTCTCAGTCTCTCTCTCTTTCTATCTGTCTGTCTGTTTGGCAGCATCTTCATTGACAGTCTCTCTGCCCAAGGCATCACATTAGCAATTGGCAATCATTATTATGATTTTTTTTTTGCAATTGCTGCTGTTTTTTTCTCTCTCTCTCTCTCTCTCTCTATCTCAAAAGAAATCCAGTGTTTTTACCCCCCTTTTTGAGTTCCTCTCGGGTCCTCAGTCAATCAATCTAACCTAGTACCACACACACACACACACACATCTCCAGCCCCTTTAATTGGCTGCCAGTGGCTGTGGCTGTTTTTTGCTGCGTTTGTCAACAAGGTTTTCATGTGGCAAATGAAACCGTGGAACCTCATGTACATCTATATAATATATATTAAAAAAAAACACAGCTAAACGCAAAGAAATTGAACCCCCCCCCCCACCTCCCCCAAATTATTTCTCTGTGACTCCAATGCGACACTGCTACTTTGCTCTCCCGTTGACTGGGTGGGTGTATGTGTGTGTGTGTGTGTGTGAGGGGGGGGGGGGTGGGTTCTTAAAGTCATATTTTGCTTCTGGCAAAGGATAAGGTTCAGAGCAGCTGAGCTGCAAACCACAGCCTTTCCCTCACCCACCAGAGCTGGCTGATGGATGGATGTCTGTGGCTTGTTTACAGTGGAGGACACACACTTTGCGTTGGTGATGGTATTCTCATCTGGGGTTGGGTGGATGGGTGGGGGGGGGCGGGGGTGGAGACACACACAAAAAAATCCTCCTGGTCTCTGAATAATGTGATGATATAAATAATAGTCCTTGCATTTATAGCCGGAATCTACATTTTAGTAATCCTTGCATTTAGAATCATAATATCAATCCTAATAATCTTTGCATTTGATTTTAGTGCCTCGTCGCCTCGTCGTCTCGAAACGCTACCTGAAATATACTGTGAAGTGAATTGACTGTGTATTCTGTGGGCTGACTGTGTGTTTTGTGACCGTTAATTACGCACCGCAGTGTCCCACAAACAGTCATGGGTTGAATTAGTTTTTTGAAGGGGAGTGGGGGTGGTGGGGGCGGGGAGGGTGGAGACAGGGTAAGAGATTAATACCCCCAGAAAGCGATCTGCCCATCGACAAGCAACCGACTTACTGCTGGGTAACGGAGACGTGTGGCGTAAGGGAATGCACCTAAGATTTCACCCTGCCTGCCTGGGAATGAAACCTGCGTTCTCTCACTTGCGAGCGAGCTAACCCTTACCTTGACGCCACTGGTGGCCATTTATTGCCTTGGCATAACCCCCGAACGATGGCACGTTTCTTGGCTAGAAAAGTAACAACTTGTATTTATATAGTGCTTTTCACATGGTGTGGGAGGGGGTGGGGGGATGTTGACTAGTGGTTTAGTGGGCAGAGGAAGGTAGCCTGCTTCTTTGCTGAGTTACAATCTATTGCGATAACTGCCCTCAGTGTTCGTAGGCCTCTGACGGGGACAAAATGCTTTTAATAGCGATTGGGAGAGTTTGCTCCTGGATAGTGAACATGTGTGGATGTCAGGTGATAACAGGGCCTGGCTTGGCTGGGAGGTTCGTCGACCATTAATAGCCACTTGTATAACACACGAGGGAGCTGCTTGAGCGCATAGAACCAACCAACCCTCATCCAAGAGCAGCGTAGAGGGGGAGGAAACCGGCGAAGAGAAGGAAAACACATTTCCTGTGGTTGACTATAATAATATTACTAATCTTTGTACCTCGTATAGCATCTTTCGTGTTGGCAGCACGTTTCAAAGTGCTTCACGTGATGTATTGTAAAGTGTAATGGACTGTGTATTGTGCAGGCTAGTTACGGATCAGAATTAACCGAGGGCACAGGGATGGTCCTCAGTTGGACGGTTGTTAGGGAGATGTCAAATTGACAATTTTGAGTTTTCGGTTCCTCAATATTATTGTAACTTTTGTAACTGGGTATAGTCTAGACACCTAACCTTCTCAGTCTGCACAAGAGGTAGTGAATGATCCTAATCCAACACTGATCCAGGTCAAATTACATTGGAACTGTTTCAGTTTGGACTCATTCGGACTCTGTGAAGTGCTTCTGCTTTATTATTGGTCATTGGTGCCTGAAACAGCCTTCTGTCACTTTAAACTGTTTTGTGAAAGGCTCCCTAACCCTCCTGAGTGCCTGGCAATAGGCGTGTAATCTCCAGAGTGCCTGGCAATAGAGTTGTACTGCCCAGAGAGTGTATGGCTATACTGTGGCTAAGAACTCTGAGAGGCTATTCCATGTAAAGGGCACTATATTAAAAGCAAGGTGTTATTGTTTTAGATGGGCTTAGTGCTGCATTAAGGTCATAAAGATACAACTAACCATGCTTAAATCACATTTCACCCTTGGATTGGGCCAAACCACTCTTTAAATTGGAACTAGATGTCCCCAGGGAATCACTGAGCGAGATGCAGGTAATCCAGCGAGATTTGTCCTTCGTCACCGTTACATGCAAGGGGCGCGTGACCGAAGAAATTCCATCAAAATGCTAATGGGTTTATTTGGGAAAACAATTGTACAGAAGTTGTGACCGTCACAACGCAGCTCAAAGCAACATCACCAGCAAAACAATGAGTGGAGATGAGCTCCGATCATTATCACTGGTGATGATTATCACATACAGTATTTTGCTCTCTCTAGTCTGGAAGATTGTGGGTGAAAAATGCAGCAGCCAGTTTGTGCATAGCAGTGTCCCACAAAGAAGTGATGTCGAGTGTGACCGACCCTTTTTATTATATATTTTGTGGGATTTATTGGCCAGGGCCCTGGGAGAACCCCAACTTTAAGCTGATACTCCAATACAGAGAGCATTGTTGGAAGTGCTGTCCTGCAAATGAGATGTTAGAAACAAGGTATCATCTCCCTGTCAGGCAGACGTTAAGATCTTATGGCGCTATGGTAAAGAGAAGGGAATTTCTCCCAGTGGCCTGGCCGACACATCCCCCAGTTAAATTGGTTGTTGATCTGGCTGTGTGTGTGACACTGCTGTGTGCAAATTGGCTACCACGCTCACCCACAGATACATAGTCTCTATACTTAACAGTGATGGCTGGGAAGCGCAGTAAGATGTTTTGACTTGATTAGGCACAATATCCAATGCAAGGGTTATAATTATCCCTGGGAGGATCTCCCTCCTACAATGGGGGCAAAACGTGGTATGTGATCATTATCACTGTTGAGACGTCACAATTGTTTTGCTGAGACGAGGTTTGAGCTGTGCTGTGACAGTCCCGACTTTGGTGTCACTGTTTATTTTCTTGAAATAATCCCATTCATGTTTCCTCAGCCACGTACGTACCTGATTTACGCGCTGTTCCTGGGATGTAACGGTGATTGCGATGTCTGAATTACCTGCATTCTCCCCGGGGCTGCTTAGGTCCAATTTTAAAGATTGGTTTGGCCCAATCCAAGAGTGAAATGTGATTTAAGCAGGATGAGTCGTATCAGTCAACTTGTTTTTTAATGAAGACAAGTCTGGTGTGTGATATTGCCACTACATAACTCAGTGTTTCCACAAGCCTGGACACTCCACGGCCTCCCTGTTCTTGGCATGCTTTTTACTATTAGTGCCTGAACTTGTAGTAATTAAATATGACTTTGCATACTGATAGTGTGAGCCTGAGTAATCTTAGTTGTGTACACTGAAGTAAAGTTTAGTCTAGTAATGTAATCTGACTGATAACTCACGACAGGGTCATTCAGACTTAGAAGGAGTGAATCCAGCCATGGAAGAGGAGTTGAGGAACGTTGTATGGAGAGTGGCTATTACTCATAAGGGTCAAGATACGCTGGGATTTCCATCTGCTCCACTCCACAGATTGTTTTTTTTTACCATCCTCTTGCCTGCTCGGGCATTTCCACCACCCCACCTGTCCCTCCTGCAATGAAAATGACTGAAGGGATGTATGCACTTCCACAGAGCAAGTTGCTACGTTATTCCATGAATTCGTTTTTTTTTCCCCATTGGTGTATCAGCCTGGCCCAGTGGGTAACACTCTGAGACAGACTGAGACACACTTGCCTCTGAGACAGACTGTTGTGGGTTCAAACCCCAGGCCTCGATTTTAAGTTGTTCCCCCCACATCAGAGCTGGGGGCGTGCAGCATTGATGGAGGTGGCAACCTTCGGATGAGCTGTTAAATCAATTCCGGTACAAGTATTATTATTATTCATAATTATGGCAGAGACCTTTTTTGATCATAAGCCATCTGCCTATTCAGATCCGGTGGCACCATTTGCAATGAGAAGGGAGTTTCTCCTGGCGTCTTAACCGACAATCCTCCATTACAATTGATCAGTCACGTCATGGCTGTTTGTGGGATGAATGCTGTCGAAACGTTGGCAGCTGCATTTGTCTACAAGTACACAGTCACTACACTTAACAGTAAATCCAGTGAAGTGCTTCGGGATGTCCTGCTGAAATGAAAGGCGGTATATAAATTACAAGTATTATTATTATTAATTATGGCAGAGGCCTTTTTTGATCATCCATTTCCTGTTGGGACCAAAATAAAAACAGTGAGACTCACAGCATTGCTATTGCTATTCATTTTCTTTTCATTGACCAAACAAAGGCCACACATGCTCCTGAAACCCGATGGACATGATCTGAGTCACAACAAACATCCAAATTCCTTTTCCACATAAACAAACGAGTGTTAGCGCTTTGAGACATCCTACTGACGTAAAAGGCACTACACCAAATGTAAGGATTGTTATTGTTCATAAAATAGTGTCTGAAGACAGTGACTTGATTTTTCTCCTCAGATCGTGTGGTCAGCTGATTTCTTTCTCTGACGGATAAATAAAAGTTTCCCTTTTGACCTGTCCACTTGATAAGACGTTTGCCTGCAAAATATACCAATTTTCCTTTTTATTGCCTATGGTTCTGCGATGCTCACCACTGTTTCGCCACAAAATACAGTCAGTCAACTTTACAGTATATTCTGTGACGGGCTTTCAGATGTCGCAACGACGTGATGGGGCACTATATCAAATGCAAGGATGATTGTTTTTTTTATAATCCTTTCACTTGTCTGCTCAGGTTGATGTGGGCACTCACAGTGCATTGTGGTTGAAAAATTCTTAACAGCTTTGAAGCGTTATCAAAGCTGTTAATCTCAACTTTGCTGCTCCCTGGAATTTCTGATTGTACCTTGTGTTTGTTTAAGGCATTGTTCAGAGGGTTGGATAGATTTATTGACCCAGCAAAATATCTTTCATATAACGGGTGGTGTGGGCATTTTGAAGCCAGGTGCAAGCGAGATACATCGTAAGAGACTGTGAAATGAGTTGCTCTGTTCTGTCTGTCCTCGTTACAGGTGCACTGCTCCATAATGTCTAAGTGTTATTTGAGTTCCCTCTGCTGAGCGTGGAACACACTCGACCTGATGGAAGGGAGCCATGGCTGCTTTATTCATACACACTCTCATGTTACAACAACTATACAATGACATTGAACCGTAGACTGTCACCAAAGCGTTTGACCATTTATTGTTATGAAATCCTACTTTCTCCGTGAATAGCCGAGATTTCTGTTTGCAGGTGTTTGGGACCCTCTGAGCTGAGTGTTTGGAGATGTGAACCAGTAACTAGCGCCTTGTCTCTGGTTCATGCCTCTGTCTAACATCTCAGTCAAAGCAGGAATCTTGCTTTGTCATTATTTTGACGTTCACTTTTCCAAGAATTCTTGTGCCTGGCGTTCGTGTTCACTTTTATAATTTTAAAAGCGCCTTTCGGGTTTTTAACTACAGCGTCTTTCACTTCAGGAGGATGTCCTGAAGCATTTCATGGGCTACATATATGGAGTTTCAAGTGGAGTGACCAATTTTCACACAGCAGAGTATAATTTGTTGCTGCAACAAAATACAATTTACATTCATTTATATATATAAATACAGTATATAGAATCTTTCGCTTCGGGAAGCCGTGTCAAAAGGCATGTGGTGATATCAGAAGTGGAGCTACAGTTAGGCAAAGGAGGAATGTGTGACGGTGTAAGCAGCTGACGCACAAGGGCAAGGCAGAAAATCCTCGGCACCATTTAACATTTTACCTTAAATATGCGGTTTCCCTGGCCCATAATTAACTTCAGAGAAATTTGATGATATGGCATATTATTCACATCCTTTTGGAGTCTCGCGGTAATTATAGGAAGCACTTCATCAGACCTCAGTACAAACCCTGTGTTTGGTTTCCCTGCCACGTGTGCGGCACGGGCCACAGCCATTCATTACTTGAATGTTTGTGGCCCACGGAGTCGGTTTCAGACAAAGGGCTCTTGAAGAATATACAGCCGTGATCGATGCTAACAGTAAGTGCAGGGCAGAGAATCCTAGGGACCGGCTCTGTGGACCTCACCAGTGCTGGCAATGACAGGAGTTGATTCATCAAGGTCGGAGTACCAACCTCACTATGTTTGGAAATCAATCAGACCGATGGGAATGTGTAGTGGGGATCAAGGAAACTGGTTGTCATGGAATGGTGGTTCGTTGCCACAACCACCAACCACGGTGAGTGGGATCATCATCTGCAACTCTCTCCAACAAAAGGCTGTGAATGCTGGATCCATTCACATCTTCAAGACTGAGATAGACATTTTTAGGTCAGGATATTAAGGGATATGGGGCAAAGGCGGGTGATTGGGCTAGAGGTACAGATTGCCCCCGGTCTTATAGAATGGCAGAACAGGCTTGAGAGGCTGAATGGCCTGCTCCTGTTTCTATCTAACAGCTCCTTGTCTCTACATCTTGCATACTGATAGGAACTTAGCAATGAGGTGATTTACAAGGGAGAGCTCACTCACTGCTGAATAACAAGTCAGCAGTCTTCCCAGCATACTGTCAATATACTCCCAGTATACTGCCCTGCACTGGATGGATCGATAGCCTGTTGGAGTTGTCTCACATGATTCAAGAGTTTCACTGGAGGTAGCGATGGAAAGTGCCACCCACCTCCTAGCAGCTTTCAATGGACTCCAATTAGGAGAGGCCTGGCTTGCCGATGCCCTGGGCAGTGACAGTTGGTTATTGCCTGTGTGGGAAGAAATGGGAGAAAGCACATTGGGGAAAAAAAACTAACCTGAATAAGGAATACTTTCAGTAGCACTTGTAAATATACTGTTCAGGAGTGGGCACCATTAGGTATAGGGTTTGTTAGCCTGGGCCTAGAGTCTTTCTAGTGTGTATCCTTTAGTTACAAGCGACCAGTGCAACCTATATTATGTCTCATGTAAACTGTGCAATGAGGCTGAAATGTTCTGGGGCAATGATTTTTGCTGGGTAAGCTTTTTTTTGTTGGAAAAAAACAATTAGATGCAGCACCAACCATTCCCGCTGCCTGCCACAGTACAGGTGGCGCTGAGAGAGCCAGAGGCAGAAGGGAAAGCAGGTCACAGTCAGGGGTGGCCTTGCTGAAACGGCAGAAGCGAGAAACAGGCAATCTGCTCACAGGGGAGAGGCTCGACTGAGAATGTACACTGCTCTCGTAGACTCATGGAGTCCCAGTAGCGTAGGGGTCAGTGCGCGCGCCTCACAAGCGAGCGGACCCAGGTTCGATACCAGGGCAGGGCCAAACCTCAGGCAACTTTCCCTACTCTGTGCACCTCTGTTTACCTAGCAGTAAGCAGGATTGGCACTTCTTCCCTCCTCTTCGACAGTCCAATCGGTCACCCCAAATCCGTCGCTGTCCCTGCACCCTCCCCGAGCCCAACTCAGGTCTGAAACAATGACTGTCCGGCGCCTTCAGACGTCCTCCTGATATGAAAAGCGCTACATAAGTGTGATGTTTTTGTTGTTGTTGGTCAATTGGCAGATTGCCTTCCTGTGTTTAAACCCACCCACAAACAAAAATTATTTGGTCACTCACTCCATAACTTTTGCGGGACACTGCTGTGTGCTGCCGTGTTTCGCCCACGGAATACACAGTGAATAAATTTTACAGTATATTCTGTGAAGTGCTTTGAGAAATCTCAATGACTTGATAAGGCGCTGCATCAAATGCAAGGGTTATTATAGGCTGACACATCTTTACGCTGTTGGTGCGAACCATTCCCTATCGTTGTCTGTCTGTAGCTTGGGAGGTATGAGCATAGTGTCGTAGTATTCCTCTTAGGGAATCCTCACGGAACTTTTCACAAATCTCACTCACAATAAAGTTTTCCCATCAAGGAATATTGTAGAAAGCCCTGGGAACACTCGGCAGGTCAGGCAGCATCTATGGAGAAAGAAAAGTGAGTCAACATTTCAAGTCCACGACTCTTTGTCAGAACTTTGTCCAGTTCTGCTGAAGGGTCATGGACCCAAAATGCCTGGCCCGCTGAGCTTTCCCAGCAATTTCTGTTTTTATTTCAGACTTCCAGCATCTGCAGTATTTTGCGTTTTGTTTAAGAAACATTGTATTTCACTGAGAAGGTTTGCCCAAATGAAACCATCCTCCTTGATGGATGAAAGTCTATTTATAGCATTTGGCTTTGATGTGTTTCAGACTATTACGGAGATTGCGTACTGCAAAACAACAACACAAAATGTACATTTGTATAGCGCCTTTCACGTTGGGAGGATGTCGGAAGGTGCTGAATAAAACTGATCAACTTGCATGGATGTAGAGTCTCTCAAGCAGGGTAGCATCCCAGAGCTGATCACCTGAATAACTGGTGAAATACATTTTGGACAGAGCACAGTTTGTTCAGAGTCCCTCAAAGGAGAAATTTCCATCTTGTTCTCATTTCCAGATCAGATCACCGTGGAATGGTAGAAAGAGCATGATTATTGCTCGGGGCAGAGTTTTTTTTTCTCTCCATTATTCCTTATTAGAATTCTGCTACTTTCTAAGAAGCAGTGACCATCACACATGACTTTCAGGGAGTTGGAAATGATGCTTTAATTATTGAAGGATTAAAATGTAAGAATGTCGGTATGGTAGGAACGTAACACCACTGCACAGAGCTGGTCCCCGCTCACAACTCTAATATTGAACTAGCTGAGCTGTTATTATTACATTAGCCAGGACTAGGGGAGCGATGTAGACAGGCTAATTGGTGTTAGCCTCTGTCTTTCCCAGCTCAGACAGAACAGAAATGCCTGGGTATTATACAGACTCTCACAGCTTTGTCTGCACTGCACTGAGCATTTTGTCCATTAATGCAAAGCTGACGGTCAGACACTCTACACCCACAGCTTGGAAAAGGAACTGGAGGGAGAGAAAGCGAGTCCTGTAGCTCAGTGGTTCAGAGCACTTGCCTCCCAAGTGAGACACCTGGGTTCGATCCTCGGCAGGGAGAAATCATGGGCAAGTTTCCTTTCTCCACACGCCTGATAATAATCTCTCAAGGAAAAAACCCCCCTGAAAATTGGTCACTTCAATCTCTTTTGTGGGACATTGCTTTGCGCAATTGGCTGCCGTGTTTCACCTAAAGATATACAGTCAATTCACTTTACAGTATATTCTGTGAAGCACTTTGAGACATCTAGAATATAATAATAATCCTTGCATTTGATATAGTGCTTTTCACGTCTTATCGACGCCTAGATATATTAAATGCAATATATCATTAAATGATAGTTATTATTGTATTGGTAAATCTTTGCAGCAGAGAGCTAAGCATTCTTTTTGAGTCAAGGTGGTTTATCGATACACATTATATTATTATTATTATTGCCATCAATCATTGCCATCTTATTATTGCCATCAATCAACACACGGCTTAGTCAGAAGCATTGCATTAAATGTTGATGGACGAAGACAAATGCAATAAGCTGGATATTAAACATGGCTAGTTGGGTTGAGTTATTGCTATACCTTACACAAGTGATTTTGTAACTCAGGGAATTTCTGGGTCCACCCTCCTCATCGATTGCTATTATACAGCCATAACCAGCTCACCCAGAAATTGTCGGCGTGATTCAGAATGGTCCTCGGGTTTAAATAAATGTTTATCCAGACATCGGCATGGTGGGAGAGGGAGAGGGAGAGAGAATGTAACAGCCATCAGAATGGCAATATTTTCTCACTTTGCACTCGAGTTAGAATTATATCAAACAATACAATCATTTTACTTTCAGCTGCCCAGTTTTTGGAAGGAAGACTGACGACTCCATTCCAGTCTGAAATATGTATCGCTCACAAAATCCGCAGTCAATTCACTTTACAGTATATTCTGTGAAGTGCTTTGGGACGTCACAATGACGTAATAAGATGCTATATCAAATGCGAGGATTGTTATATTATTAGTTAAATGTTTGCTTCATTTGGACAATTTACTCCTCCTTTCCAGAAGTTGCTGACTCTGTTGCTGGCGCTAAGACTCCAAAGGTGCAGGCCACCCCACCCAAGTAGATGTTCTTTATGTTGACTTATATGCAGATCCCTAACTATGCAGTGCCTTGGGACATCCTCGTGACGTGAAAGGCGCTAAACAAATATCATTTGTTGTTGTTGTAGACTTATTCTAGAGCCGAGCGAACACACCAGCGAACCTATTCTTACCCATTACTTACACTTTCTAGTAGAGGTTACCAGACAGTGATCTGAAGTCAGAAGAGGCTGCTGTTTTGGTCTCTTTATCCCTTTTTCTCCCCCCACCCACCTCTCTGTCCCCCACCAGCGCGCCCCTTCAAGGATCGTCAAGTCAAATTCTCTGTCCTCTGGAAGCGCTCTGAGATGCCGCCCGGCGTGGAGGGAGCTATATAAATCGAAGCTGTTGTTGTTGTTGTTGTCCTGCCTGAACTCAGCTGCCTCGGCGCAGACTAGGGATTCAAACTTCCGACTGTCTGCTTTGGCTCAGTGCTGCACCCACCGAAGCCATTACCCACTAAGGCCATCGGGGAGAGAGAAATCAAGCTGGCGTGAAATTAAAATCTCTTCCATGTGTAAATAACACCGCCTCTTGCAAGGTGTGACTCCACATTACATGAAATCATTTGCACTGGAGGCACAAAGAACTTACAGGGAACAGAGAGTTATTTGATCCTGTTGTCTAAACGTGCTGAAAACCAGCGGGTAGCTCCTTGTTGAACTCTTCCCCCCCCCCCCCCCCCCCACACACTCAGGGAGCCTCGAACCCCTTGTCACATGTGTAAACTTAGGGTTCAGCCTGGCTCAGATGATAGCACTCTGAGATCTCTGAAGGTTGTGGGTTCAAGCCAACCCCACGTCGGGAATTTGAACTCGGAGTCTTAAGACCGTAAACTTGATGGATGGCCCAACAAATTCAATTTTACTGTCTGATTATTTCTTGATTGATGACATAAATCATGAAATATTCAATGAAGGAAAAAACTGAAAACCCACTACCAATGGAACACGGATTTGCCTCGGCTCGTGCAAGTGTTCGGGGGAGAGAGAGCTTCTTGACGACCACAGTCTGGCCACCGCTGGAGATTGACACACACTCCACTATATTGCTCTATATTGCATGCATGCGCTGTGTTCGAACTGCTGCCTTTCAGATTTCAGGGCTGTTTGTGGGACATTGCTGAGAGCATATTGCCCGCCATGTTTGCTCCCACTAAATACACTTTACTCTATATGTTGTGAAAACGTTTTGAGACATCCTCCAGACATAAAAGATGCTGTTTTGATAATGCAAGGATTATTATTATATTGTTACTTGAGTGGCCAGGGAGTTAAGTTTTCCAAAGCTACCAAGCACAATAATTGGCAGAGAGCAAAGATCTTACCAGGAATATTAATATATAATAAGTTGGGGAGTAACTGGACAGATGTTACTGACAACATTAATAGGCTGGGAATGAATATTTTATATCTTACCAGGAACATTAGCATGTGAAAAGAAACTGACTTTTTATATGTTCTAAGGAGCCAATTACCAACCTTATTGTTGGAGAGCAAATATGCAGCTGTGGTTCTGTTAGCAACTTCTAATTGTGAGGTTTTCAAGGCACATTTTGATTTTAAGAAGTGCTCTTTTCTCTTCAAATCAAATAGTTCTCTTCCCTATTTCCAAGCGATGATGAATGGGTGGGGAGGGAGGGTGGTGGGGGGGAATCTTTTGAAGGACAGCAATAACAGCTTGTGTTTATATTAGCGTCCTTCGCTTGGGGTAGTGTCTCGGACCGCTCAACAATGTGAGATTCCCAATGGATTTCTCAGAGAGAATCTGCATTGGAAGAACATTACATTTCCCAGTCGCCTCTTCCCTTTTAAAGCTTCACAATTGTGTGCGCAAGTTGTGGCTTGCAAGCTAGACATTTCTGTTCAGCAAAGCTTCGCGCGCACCATGTTCCAAAATGGCCTTGGCTTTCCACTTTGAGTGTGCGCGGGATTTTTTTTATCATGAAGGGTCTAGTCCGTCAAAAAGTGCCATGGGGTTGAAAGCTTACAGTCTGACCTGTCATTATGATAGACCTTCTCCAGCTACTTGTTCATGACCATTTACCACAGCAATCTCTGATTCTACAATCGCTTCCAGAACACAGTCACCACACTTTGCAGTAAATCTTGTGAAGCACTTTGTGACATCTTGCAACATGCAATGTAAGGAATTATTATAATAATGCTCAAGCAGCTGCACTTTGCACTAAATAGCAACGTAATAATATTTGTCCAGAGCCTTGAAGATCGGGAAGACATCCTAACCATAACTAACGGTATATTGTTGCATTTCCAGGCCCAGTTGCCTTGCTGTCAGAGGGGTCTGCGCTGGAGGACGGAGGCATCAGGACTTATGTGAGGAAAGCAGGCAGAGGTTCCAATCACAGACAACCGCCCGTGAAGAAATACAGACGGCTGAGACCCCGCCTTTCACATAAAGGACCAATGCCTTTCTGAGTCAGGTAATACTGAGGAAGCGATACACAGAGAAACTATTTTGGTTGGGTTTAGATACTCTGAAGAAGCCCATGGCGATTGGTTTCTCTGTGTGTTGGGCACTTATCTGGCCAAAATAAAGTAAAAGTTTCATTCATTGATAACAACGATAACAGCAAATTACATTTGTTTAGGCGCCTTTCACGTCAGGAAGATGTCCCAAGGCGATGCAACGTCAAACGACAAACAGGACAGTGTGATGTGTTTATGATCACTGGTGATAAATATGATGAATACCATACCCAGTCGGTTGCTGCAATGCTCCTGAGTTCATAATAAATTTCAAGGTTGATGATAAGGTTGTTTTATTTGCAGCTATGTTAAACGCTTAAACGCATGCTTCGATCATTCTTGAAATGTTTGAACTGCAGCGCTGCTTGTGTGTTACCCCCCCTCCCCCCCCCCCCCCCCCCCCAGACAATCTGGGAGCATTACATGCTTTGTGCTTATAGCACCAAGAGTAGAGGAAAACAATTCAGCCTCTCCTCTGCATAAATCAACCCACAGAGCTTGCCTGCTTACTCCAATGAGGTAGATGTCACTGCAACTGCCTCTCGGCGCAGGAAAAACTATGCAGCAGAAGTTTCAAGAAGTCGCACTATTAACTCCTCTTTTTGCCAATATTCTCCACTTTCTCTCCAAGCGGCACTAGCTCTCGCTGAGTACTGTTCCAGGAAGCGTTGCTAGCCTTTTGGTATTTTGCCCAGGTGTCCATACTTTATGCATGAGCATAAATAGTGAGTGTCAGCAGGCTGTTCTGTCAAAGAGCAAATTGCAGCCAAACCCAATCATGTTCTCACCTGACATCTACACAGACGCTGTGCCGCAGCGATCGGCCACAGAAACCTTGTCTGATTTTCCCTCTTCTCCCCTCGAGCCCGAGGGTGCTAAGGTCATTTGAAACACTCCCAACTCATGTGCTTATAGCTACAAGCAGCTAAGATGTAAGGTCCAGTAATTGAACCTGCAATCTTTAGGGTTTAATGGTTTATGGCTACGTGGTGCTCGATGCCACACACACACACACACCCCGAGCAGCCATTTGCTTATTGACTGTTGAGTGTTTTAGTTGTAAGGCTGATTTGAAAGTGAGTGATACACTGGCCACCTAACCTTGATTTGTCTGGACCCACCGATCTCGTGTTTCAGAACAAATTGGTATTTCGAGCAAATGTCTTATTTGCTTGGGGTGGGGAAAGATTAAATGCCGTGTTTCTCCACCGGTTACAAAGCAGCATTTCCTTTTATTCATTAAGGCAAGTGTGGGTTAAGCCACGATGGCTCTGGCATCCTCAACCTGATTATCTTGAAGACTGATTCCTTCTGAACCCATTGGCCTCTCTCAGCAGGGATTTCCTCTTGAGAAGCCCACTCACTTCACTGTGAACCAAAATATGCTCTGGTGAAACAAGATAATTTTCATCAATGTTTTTCCTTTGCTCTATTATCATAACAATAATAACAAACATGCCATTGAGCCATCTCAAAGATTGACTGTGTATTTTGTGGGTGAAACAGTCGTGGATTGAGTAATCCCATTTTTTTTTTACATGCCTTCCTTACAGAACTATGCACACAGCTGTTTCTTGACGGCTTGTTGGATGGGGTATCACTGGGATACGAGCTGGGACTTGAGCTGTTTATACCAATGTAGGCCTGGGCCTTGCAGAATTTCCAAGTTACAGTGACAGTTTGACAATGGAATCATCACTTAATTGGAAACAAGTGGCTCAATTCACTGGCAAGGCGATGATAATCTGGTCCAAATTTTAATCAAAGGGGCTGGGATCCAATGTAACCATTGGAAAAATATGCTTGTGGTGTGACTCAAGGAGTGTTTTTTTTAACTGTAAAGATTCTGATTAAGAATGCTCAGAGTTAATTATGGATAATAATAATAATCCTTGCATTTGATATAGAGCTTTTCACGTCTTCTAGATGTCTCAAAGCGCTTCACAGAATATACTGTGAAGTGAATTGACTGTATATTTGTGGGTGAAACGCGGCAGCTAATTGCGCACAGCAGCGACCCACAAACAGTCGTGGATTAAAAAAGACCAATTTTTTTTTGAGGGATTATTTTCAGGAGTAAAGGAAACTTTCGCCCTGCCTGGAATTGAACCTAGGTCTCTCCCTTGCAAGGCTCAAAACATAGATCAATAGCCCAAACTAAGAGCAAACCAATCGTTTAGACCTCCAAAAATCATTGCGTGCCTTTAAGGTGCAATTTTATACTGATTCATGATCAATGAATATTCGAAACAGACTCCATAATAAAACAAGATTGCTTTGCAGATTATTTCTGTCAGTGGTCAGTTGGTAGCACCCTTGCTTCCGAGGCAGAAGGTTGTGGGTTCAAGTCCCACTTTGAGACTTTGTGTTCATCTAGTCTGACAGTGCAGCGGCAAGGAGAGCACTCGTTTGGGTGAGGTGCTGTCCTTCGGATGAATTGCTAAACCGAAGCACTGTTTGAAAAGAGGAGTTTCTCCCAATGATCTGGCTAACCATCCCCAGATTTTTATAAAAAGGTCAATAGCTTTATTTATGTCTGTTTGTGGGGCATTGGTGTATGAATTGGCTACTGCATTCACTTACAAATACAAAGTTACTACCCTTTCAACAAACTCTGAAGCTCATTGATAGTTGCATTTTACATAGCATCTCATCACATCAATGTTGACCTGATGAGATGCTATAACAATGTTTGCATTTTGATATAGCACTTTTCACATCTTATCAAAGCGCTTCACAGAACACTGTGAAAGTGAATTGACTGTATATTTGTGGGCTATATAAAATACAACTGTTATTAATGCAGTGCTCAGTTATTTTGTCAGGGTCTGAAATTCTGTCCAAATAGAGGCAATGTTGTAACGTTACCAGTTTTGGTTACAGAAAAAGAGTTTACCATAATAAAACACCAATAATAAGGCTTTTTCAGCCATTGGAGGATTAAGCATATGGTGATCTGTGGTTAGTAAGCTTGAAGACAGCCCACAAACGAGTACCTCAGCCAACTTTGCACTCGATATTATCACCGAACATGTACTGGCTTAAGGAAAGCAGACATGATGAACTACTCAGATTCCAGTGGTAATAGACTTGCTTCCTCCAAGTCCCCACAGCAGTGTCTTTGGAATTAATTTGCAGATATGAGAATCTCTTTCTTTCTCTCTCTCTCTGCAAGTCTGCATCTTGAATTTAATTTTTTAAAAATTAAAAATTAAAGCCGTATCAAATTATTTAAATTCCTTTAACATTCCATGACCTCCAGGAATGGAGATGATTGACTGCTTCATCCTGTAATTTGGATTAAGTATATTTGAGATGAATTTTCCTTTTATTTTTCTTCCCCCCCCCCCCCACCCTCACTGACTCTTTTCCCACCAGAGTTCTTGCCCCCCAATAACTGAATTTCTAATCCCCTTTTCTACAATTTCCTTCTTCCACTTTTTTTTCCCCCTGTCGTAATAATACATCGTGGGTGGGCTAGTAATTCAAGCAAGGCCTCCCAAGGTCCTGGCTGACAGCCAGAGGGGAGGAAAAGAAATTGTCTTTCAGTCCGAGTTCCTATCACTCAAACTCCCTGGTTGGGGCTGGGGTAGCTCAGCTGTTGTTTTGCAGGCCACTCGCTGCCTGTTGATCACCAGAGACGAGACATCTATTGTAGAGGTGGAGGGGAAAACAACAACAAACAACAGCAAATTCTGTTTGTGTAGTGCCTTTCATATTGGGAGGACGTCTCAAAACAATGACCTAGAATGGCTTACTCTGCTTGAAGTATTCTTCCTGCTGACTGACGTGTAGATATTCGTAGTCCAGACTATGAGTTTGTGGCCATAATTATAAGATAGACATGAAAACAACATCCAAATTACATTTGTATAATGCCTTTCATGTCTTTGAGATGTGGAGAAATGCAGAATGCTTGGCCAAGTAAGTCCATAGGGGGTTTTGAGAGGGAATCAGATGGGTATATATATATGTGTGAAGGATAGAGGCTTGAAGGAATGTGGGGATAAGGCAGGGCAGCTGCTTTTTAAATGAATGCCGGGTCCTGGCCTCAACCACCCTCCCTGGCAACCTGGGAGTCAGAAACCTTTTTAGTTTGAGGAAGCCAGCTGGCCTCTCTGTGCTCTTGCATAGTGAATTCAGAAATGACGATCCTGTTATAGTGCTGGTTGAAATTTTATGGCCTCTACCCCACCCCTCAACCACGCACATTAACTGTGCTATAACACCTTGTATTAATTGGGGTAGTTAATCCCACCTACTAAATAGAAGCTCTGTTAAGTATCAGGATCACTATGCTCTTCAAATTCATTCTGGCCAAAAAATAAGCATTGCTCAGAATAAGAACATCTGGTTGAAACTTGTGCTTCTCCTCTGTTCTTATTTGCTTTCCTTCCCCATCCATTCCCCATATCATATTATCTAATTAAACCGTCTGATATCTAATTTCACTCTAACGGGAATGCCAACTTGAGGAAATGTGAATAGGATCTCTGGATTTGCAACAGAAATTATAGAAACAAAAGAGAATGAGCAAATGTGCAATAGAATTAGCTGTGGCAGAGCAAAAGGATTTCGCGGACACACAGGATAATCTGGGTATGTGCAAATGAGAGCAATGAGCACACTTGCTGGGTTGCAAAGAAATAAAATAAGAAATACTAAGACATCTCAAAGCACTACACAGGATATACTGCAAAGGGTAGTGACTATATCTTATTAGCAAACAAAGCAGCCAATTTGTGCACAATAATATTCCACAAATAGCCATAAAGTGAATGACTTTTTTTTATATACCTGTGTGTATATATATATTGCAAGATTGTTGCCTAAAACACTGGGAGAAACTCCCTTATCTTTTCGAAAAGCAGCATGGGATCTTTAACGCCTCATCTGAAGAACGATACTCTTACCAATGTCACCCTTGAGTGCAGCCTAGACTGTGAACTCAAATTCCCAACATGTGGTTTCAACCCACAGCCTTCTGACTCACGGGTAATAGTGATACCAAGTGAGTTTGGCTAACACCTTATCCCTTTCACTTAATTCTCTGTGCTGGTGCTGACTATCTGTTCAAGAAGTTACACAGTGATGTCTCAGAAATCTAACATAAATATAAAAAAGAAACCAAAACAATACCAGGGAACGTGACCTTGCGGAAACATCGAAGTTTCATACCACATATGAAACATGCAACATTTCTTTACAGATGTGATGATAGTCAAATATTTATCTGATCTGTTATGAAAATTACAATTTATCACCTATATTTTATAACATGAAGGTTAGACCCACTGGTTGACAATCCTTTTTTATGACCAGTCGAAACCAATTACTGGTTCAAACAGAGAGAGCTTAAGCTCTGAGCAACAGGTAATTGCCTATTATTAGATCAGTGACTTGATGGCAGGACTAACTCGGGTCTGGCAACAAACCAACATGTTTAGCTTTGAGCAGGATCACAGGCCAATTTTGATTGCCTTATCCATAACAAATGGAAAGCCAAACTGAGTGTTCAATCATTTGCCAAGTTTCTGTGGGATAATGTGTATCAAACATGATTCAAATGCTAAACATTCCACATTGTGCAGAATGCATTGTTTTGTGTGACTTTGGCCAGCGTAGATTCAAGCCTCATGTCTCCAGCGCTTGGTGACTTGTTAACGGACAGCTATCCACAACCAGCTGTCTTGTCCATCATCCTTCTCTTCCAAAGGGCATTCTGCAAAACTCACAAAGCTCTGTATAATAGAAAACTGTGAGGGACAGAGGTCATATGTTGTTTTATTTTGCACTTGCACACCAATAACAGCAACTGCTTTCATCCTGGAGAGTTCAGGCCTATTAATATAACTTTATAGACAGACCTTAGAAATCATCAAGAAAATAAGTTTTTATGCAATCTCCTTTCATTCAATCCTCTGTGTTAATCTGACTGTCTGTGGCAGATATTAAATTGCATAGTGGTGTAAATCTCTGGAATAACACAAGGAACCAAAATTTTAAAATGTCTCAGAAAATTCCAGAAACAGACACGATGTTTCTAACCCTGCACTCTCAATATAAAATATTGATCATTCACTTCATCGCTGTGTGCAACTTGGCTGTCGTGTTCAGCTACAAAAAATATGGTTATTGCACTTAAGATGAAATCCTGTGAAGCGCATTGGGACAGGAATGATTTGAAAGGTGTGCTATCAAATGCAAGGATCATCATTATTATAATACTGTATTCCTTTTTTCGCTGATCAAATCTTCACCTTATTTCTCTTATATTTTCTGTACCTTCTGTTGAGGTGTGTTCTGTTTGTGTCGGTGGGTCCACATTTTGTTTGAATCTGAAATTTGTGTTTAGCCCATGGGTTTTTGTTTGTGGTAAGGAAGAGCAGTGGCAACATCAGATGTTGTGACGTCAATCGGATGGTGCTCTGTGACTGCAACGCTTGCCTAACTGTGTTGGCTACTCAGTCTGAACATGATGCCTGTCGAAACGTATCACCTGTGGTCTAAAATTAATATGCACCAACAGTTTAAAAAGTGGCCGCTTATTTGCAACCTGGTCACAATATAGTTTACATTTATACAGCATCTTTCACGTCGGCATGTCGTCTCAAAGAGCTTAACACTGCTTACTGGGCACCCGAGCTGACCAAAGGTTCAGTCAATTCATGGGACATTTCAGCAAAAAAGGGGGATTTTATAATCCAGTTTTCCAGCTCCTTGGGATGTCTTCCTGACATGAAAGACTCTATACAAATATAATTTTTTTGTTGTTGTAAGCTGCACGCTTTGATAATGGTGCTGATGGCGGAACTTAATTATTTGATAGAGAATCTCAAAATGCCGAACAATTTTCTGTTAATTGCTTTGAAAGGTTTAATGCTTGAGTCTGGTTTCATGACACAGATGGCTCACTGAACGAAACCCACTCCTTGCCACAAGTGTCTAATAGTGCCGTGTGCAAGCAGCCCCAATGCTGGCCTCCATATGGTCCCATTACTAGCCCCAAGAGAAACATTATTAGTGTACGTCAGCCGTGGAAGTGAATCCTTTTTCTTTTCAGGCATCGTTCCTGTCGAGTTCTTTGTGTTTTCCTATCACATTTGCCAGCTTCACACCTCAAATCTTTTCCCTTTTGACTGCCTGCTATATTCTCCCTCATCGCTGTGCGGTGGCTCAGCCCAGGCAGCGGAGAGATGGCGATAATGTAATATCGGAGAACTTGCCACTTGTTAAGTTCATTCAATGGAGCCCTTTTGATTGGCGGACGGGATCGTAGAAGCAGTTGCCTCGTGTTGTCTTGTGGCTGGATTGGCTTTCAAGTGTTGCTTGTTCCATTCTCCACAGAATGAATGTCTTCCCAAGTGACTTGGACGGAGCCCAAGTCTTAGGGTAACAATGGCAGCTATCACGACCTTCTGAGACTAAGCAAACTTGCCAAGTGTGGAGCTCAACAGCTGCCAGCTGGCAATTTGACCGAACGACTGACCCAATAAAATAAAATCACAATTTTTAAACACCCCAACTGTTTTTCCAATTGGAGGGGGAGAAATAGAGCTCCTGTGTAAAAGCATGCAGAAAGTTGTACAACTTTTTTTTTTAATCGCTTTGAGTGTAAAAGCCATGTCAGCCGTTCAATCGTAATGGAAAGTTGACCTTTCAGCTGTGAGACGTGGCCCTCAACACACTCTGAGAGGCTGGACAGCCCACTTCCTCTAAGAGAGAAATTGGAAGCAGGAGAGGCACATTATTTAGCATTTCATCTCCATGGATCCAGGGTCGAATTCTGCTTGGGCGGAGGGGATTCTTTGTCAGACGAGGGAGGAGGAAATCGGGTGTTGGTAAGATTAGGAAATTGTGCAGTCACCTCTTGCTCCTGCATTCAAATCCGAGCCATCGGATGACAATGCGCTCCGACTACTAGTGAAGAACTGGGCATTGACCTGTGAATATTAATCCAGAAAGGTGTGGTTCTTTATCCTATTCCTGCTGGATATGGATTCTGTACACTGCATTCATTTAGACTTCCCGTTAGAGGATACAACGCATACCTTTATATTGTGTCTCCTTGTCTTCAAGTAGACTAGAGGCTGAGTGAGGAGTTGTATTGCTAAACAATAGACTGAGACTACAAGCCAAGCTGCTCTGTTCATACAATGCCACAATAATCCGCTGGGAGACAGATAAGGGCAGTCTCTGCAGGCGCTTTTTAAATAGTTTAATCACCAATTGAATTAAAGCTTGAGCTGCCAACTCATAAATCTTTTCTTATTGTTCGAAGTCTCTATAGTAGAAGGAAACAAGAAATATTAATTTAATTACATTTCTGAATTTACAACCAGTTACCCAATGTGTGAAAGTAAAGTCTCCACAATGCTGGTTACAAAATCTGCACCACTCGGACTGTCTGCAGCACTCAGTTGTAGTCCCTCTCGTACCCCAACCTCCCTCCGCACAACCATCGATGGCCACGGTATAGAAAAAAATTCAGCTGCTACATATTAAAACAAATTTGTTCACTCACTCCATGACCAATTGTGGGACACTGTTGTGCGCAATTTGCAATTTGTGCTGCGATTTGCCCACAAAATACACTCAATCCACTTTACAATATATCCTGTGAAGCGCTTTGAGACGCATCAATGATGTGATGAGATGCTATATCAAATGTAAGGATTATTATGTCCATGACTTCTGCAGCATCCTCCACCTCTCCCCATTCCCTCTATTATACAGTATTCAAATCCCACCATGAATTTCACCTCTTCGACCACGACGAAAGGGACTTCTCTCAATCCCCGCAACCCCTCTCGATTCTCTCTGGCTTGGTTTCCAGCCCAATCATTGTGAAGCACTCACAAGATGTTATCCAACATTTAAAGGCAATTTGTTGCTGTTGGCTAATCTCTTCAGAAGTCAAACTGCCTATTAATACAAGCAGTGGTGTGGCCAATTTAGTCTCCTGTGTGTGAGTGTTTGCGAGCGTTGCATGTGTGTGTGTGTGAGTGGGGGTGTTGTGAAATTTGATTTATTGCTAAATTGCCAGATGAAAGAATCCAACCAAGGTTTCTGATAGTGACAGGGGATGGGACAATCATTTACTTTAGCCACCCAGTGTCGGTATTAGGTCTGACTCTTACATCAGTATGACAGAAGACATACAAAATAAAGTTCTTGCTATTCAATCAGTTAGATTCAATGAGATTCCACCTCCTCCCTCATACTTCCTACACCAGGCAACGATATGGCTTCTGTGAGAGAGGTTGCTAGATCAGTTGCAAATGTGCAGCCAGACAGTTTTGTTTTGCAGCAGAATTTCCACCAGGCATTACAATTAGGCCATTCCAGGCTGGAAAATAGGGTAGACTTTCATCCCAAGGACTAGTCAGCATTCAAATTCAGGTCTAAGCGACTGGACAGTGTGCTATCATTGCAGCACTCAGTCTAAAAAAAAATGCAATTTAACAATGGTGCACCCGGTTAAATATGCCTGTGTGTGTGTGTGTGTGTGTTACTCACGTGCACCAGTCAAGAGTTCAGGATTACAGGTTTACATAATTCTATTCCAATTGTTGTTATTCAACTAAATGTTTGGAACCACCGAGGGAGAAAAAGTCATCAGTTAAAGCCTTTGCTTTCAGTATGTTGTGTCTCAGTTTACATTCCAATAGTATAAATCATTTTTAAAAACTCTACTAAATGGGGCTACGTCACTCCCAATGTGAAAGGCGCTCTGGAAATGTAATTTTGTTGTTGTTGTACATCACTAGCAGCCGGCCCATATTTTGGAGAGTCCTCAATGGTTGACGCTGGTTCAGAGCTGGCATTTGGACAGGATGCCGTGGACATAATCATTTTAAATAATAATAATAATTCTTGCGTTTGATACAGTGTCTTATCATGGCCGGCAAGCTGTCTCAAAGCGCTTCATAGGATACTCTGTTAAATGGATTGACTGTGTGTTTTGTGGGCAAAATGCAGCAGCTAGTTGCACACAGCAATGTCCCTCAAACAGCCATGCAGTGAGTGAACAATTGTATTTGGGGGGGATGTTGTACCTGATGCTGCCCATTTTCTTCCCCTATTTTGACTCTTTTATTTCTCTCTCTCTCTCCGCAGGGATCTCGGAAGCTCCCTTTCCTTTCAAACTCATCTCTGCCTTTTGAAACCTCAAGGTCACTCAAGCCTCCTTTCCTTCCCCTCGCCTCCTCGCTTCCTCCAACCGGGACAGGAGCAACCCAAGCCTCGCCATAGCAACGTCTCCACTTTTAAGCATCTCCGTCGCCTGCAAATGAAGACAAGCGGTCCCCAGGTGTGGAAAGCAGCACGACCTCACTCGCTTAGCTGACCTTTGCTGGGCACTCACTACACAGTGCGATTTGTGGTTTGAGTCCCTCTCCGCATCACTTCTATCTTAACACAAACCGTGTCTCCCGCGGGAGAGCACGCATATCTCAGGGTGTTTAACGAAACAAAACATGTAAAGGAATTGTGCTAAAATATCTATGTATTAAATTTGAAAGAAAACAAAACAAAAATGTATTATTGTCCCGTAAGGCCAAGGAAGGTTCTGATTTCTTCGTAAGATATTCTGTACATATTATAATTTTTTTTGTTACTAAATTATAAAACAAAAAATTATGCTTGGCTTTTTGGAGTATTACGGTTCCTCTGTAGCTTGTGGCATAAGCTGTTTCGTCTGTTCCTACGAAGATTTGCGTTGTGTGAATTAATGCTAATTATTGTAAAAAAAAAGCTTAGAAATAATTATTAAAATAAAAAGCTTCAGTTTATTATATTAAGGAGTCATGCTGCTAATATATTGTCATTGAAGTGGAATGGCCCACAACTTTGTTCTATTAAAATAAAGCAACGATATAATTATTTAAGCGAATGAGGACGCCTTTGATTTTGTGTGCCTGGAATCGTTCCTTTCTGTTCTATTTCCCTCAAATTTTACCCCTGTGGGAGCTTTCCATGAAGCAAAGATTCTTTTCTCAGATGGGTTGATTGTTAGAACCAATTTAGGACTTCTACAACAACAACAACAACAACAATAACTTCTATCTATATAGTGCCTTTCACAACAACCGCTTGACCCCTGGTATTCAATCCGAAAGACGGCACCTCTGGCAATGCAGGTCTCCCCCATCACTCCACTGCAGCATCAGCCTAGATTATGAATTCAAAGTCCTGACGTGATGCTGGAATCCACAACTTTTTGTTTCAGAGACGAGGATGTTGCCGACTGAGTCAGGCTAACAATGGGAACCAAAATGAATTTACAAAACACTTCAAAATCACAAGGTTTGATGAATGTGCTGTGCGCAAGTGGGAGAAAATTGCAGCATTGATAAATTGGATTCCGATCTGATCGCCGGTTCCCATTATTTATGTCTCCTTAACTCCCTGAGGCCAGGAAGAGAGAGAGAGAGAGAGAAAGAGAATCTTCATCTTCATCCGACTAAAATTGATCCCAGGTGAAACAGCAGTGAACCAGCACAGTCCCTAAGGAGGTTCTAATAATCATGTTAATCCATGTAATTCCTTGCATTTGATATAATGCCGTCTCAAAGCTCTTCACAAGATTTTGCTGTGAAGCACAATGATTGCATATTTTGTAGTTGAATGCACCAACCAATTTGCACTAACGTAAAGGGAATGGCTCTATTTGGGGGATCGCTAGTCAGAACACTGCACTGGTATCAAATAAGGTCAAATAGTGTTAGGGGATCTCTAACTTCGTCTGAACAGGCAGATGGAACCTCCTTGGTTTAATGGCTCTCCCAGCACTGCACTGGCGTATCATAGATTCATAGAATTTTACGGCACAAAAGGAGGCCATTCGGCCCATCTAGTCTGTGCCGGCTCTTTGAAAAGAGCGATTCAATCCCACTGCCCTGCCTGCTTCCCATAGCCTAATAGACCTGTTCTCCCTAAATAAAGATCTAATTCCCTTTTAAAAGTTGTTATCGAATCAGCCTCCACCACCTTTTCAGGCAATGCATTCCAGATTCGAACAACTCGCTGAGTGAAAACATTTCTCCTCAGCTCCCTTCTACTTCGCCTTGAAACTATTTAAAATCTGTGACCACGAGTCACAGATTCGCCCACGAGTGGAAATAGTTTTTCTCTATTTGCCCTGTCGAAACCCCTCTTGATCTTATAAACCTCTATTAGGTCTCCCCTCAATCTTCTCTGCTCCAGAGAGAATAACCCTAGCCTATCTAGCCTCTCCTCATAGCTGAAGTCCCTCAATCCTGGCACCATCCTAGTAAATCTTCTTTGTACCCTTTCCAAAGTCTTCACATCCTTTCTGTAGTGTGGTGACCAGAATTGAACACAGTATTCCAGCTGAGGCCTCACCAAAGTCTTATAGAGGTTAGTCAGCACTTCCTGACTTTTGTACTCTATACCCCTATTTATAAAGCCTAGTATCCCATATGCCTTCTTAACAGCCTTATCTACCTGTCCTGCCACCTTCAACGAGTCATTAACACAAATCCCCAGGTCTCTCTGTTCCCTCACACCATTTAAAATTGTACTATCTAGCCTATATTGCCTCCCTTCATTTCTTCTCCCAAAATGCATCACCTCACACTTCTCTGCATTAAACTTCATCTGCCATGTGTCTGCCCACTTTACCAATTTGTCTATATCCTCTTGCAGATGGCTACTATCCTCCTCACTATTTACTATTCTCCCTAACTTAGTGTCATCTGCAAACTTGGAAACTGTACTCCGTACACCCAAGTCCAGATCATTGATGTAGATTACAAACAGCAATGGTCCCAAAACTGATCCCTGTGGCACACCACTGCTCACTTGCCTCCAGTCTGAAAAACAGCCGCTCACTACAACTCTCTGCTTTCTGTCTCGCAGCCAGTTGTGGATCCACGTTGCCACTGTCCCTTTTATGCCATGGGCCTTTAATTTCCTAATAAGTCTCATGTGGCACTTTGTCAAATGCCTTTTGAAAGTCCATGTAAACTACATCAACTGCGCTACCATTATCCACCCATTCCGTTACCTCATCAAAAAATTCTATCAGATTTGTAAGGCAAGATTTGCCTTTAACAAATCCATGTTGACTGTCCTTTATTAGCCTATATCTTTCTAAGCGAAGATCTACCTTGTCCCTGATTATGGACTCTAGAAGTTTGCCCACTACCGACGTTAGACTGACTGGTCTGTAGTTACCAGGCTTGTCCTTCTGCCCCTTTTTATATCAGCCTAGATTGTGAGTTCAAAGTCCTGGTTTGAGTCTTGAATCCACAACCTTCTGACTCAGAGGCAAGAGCCGATTGAATTAGGCCGACAATATGAATTGATGAGGAACTTGGTAATGTTAAAAAGGAGGTTTTCTCTTGCTCTGTGTGATGAGAGTGACTAAGGACTAAACCTGAAGGTTTCATTCACTAATTAGCAAAAATTTGTCCCTGTGTACTCATAAATATCTGTAATGCAATTTTAAGTGCATAAACATTTTTTACACTTGTAAAGTGACATAGTTTATAAGTTAAAATTACATTTAAAAAAAGGTTATTAGTGCACAGGGACAAATTCACAACATATCCTTAATGGAACAGTCTAGGACTGAACCCATAAGAACAAATTTCCTATACAAAGCCAAATAACTCTCAAATGGAGCTGGACTGCTACTCCCCCATTTATCTCTCGTAATAAATTTACACCACACATAAATATCTGTCCCCTAGCAACACACAATAAAAGACCAAGTGGAGAGGTGACAGACAGGAAGCAATGAAAAACAGCTCTCCCACCTCCTAAAAGAACTCTTGTTAAACTGCAAATTAATGTTTTTTTCCCCCCAGTAAAATCACATTATTGAGAATTTCACTTTCTGAATGTTAAATGTGGAAGTCGGATCAGTAAACTGCACCTCACTACAGAGAAACAGGCAATAGCCAAGGTCACATAGTAAGTTAGAGTTGGGACTGGTAGATATTTAAGCCATTGATAATAAACTAGTATATAGGTACTTTACACTCATATGGTAAAACGCCTGGCCTAATTCCAGCTCACTGACATCCTTTTAAGGCACACAGCACCATGTCATCTGTAGGTCTAAATAGGGTGGATTTACAACATTAACCTCGGTCGGTAAGTCCTTTATCTATCTTCAGCTCATTATGGGATATTAGAGATAATTGGAGTTAAGGGCAATTAACAGCCATTAGGATACAACCACTATTAATTCAGGCATAGGTCATTGTTTTTGAGTTACAACCATAACTTGTCTGAACGCAGGCTCTCTGATGGTGCAGCACGTAAAGGGGAAACTGACAGATATTGGAGAGATCCTGGACAGCCTCAGGAAATATCAATTCCAAACACACCACCTTAGAATAAACGATTGCATTTTCTATAGCCTCTCTTCATGTCAAAATATCCCAAATCTACTTGGTGTGATGAATGATTTTGAAGTGTGATGGCTCGGTCTGTGACAAAAGGCAGCATAGAATCTGGCCGAGGAACATGAAGAGGTGACAATCAACGGTAATCTTTGTTTTGGGTGAATTTAATGATCTGTGCCTTTGCATTTTATATTGCGTCTTATTACGTTGTTAAGACGTCTCAAAGCGCTTCATAGGATATACCGTGAAGTGGATTGACTGTGTATTTTGTAGGCGAAACATGGCAGCCAGTTACACACAGCATTAACAATAATAATCCTTGCATTTGATATAGCACTTTTCACAACTTCTTAATGTCTCAAAGCGCTTCACAGAATATACTGTAATGTGAATTGACTGTATATTTTGTGAGAAAAATACAGCAGCCAAAGTTCCGCAAACAGCCATAGAGTGAGTGACCAATTTTATTTTGTTGATTCTTGTGTTGATTCTTACAAACACCAACGAGATAGTTTGCTTTTAGAAAATACCATAATGGGTCGTTTGGGAACCATGTGCATGTGACCGCCAGGAAGGTTAAAAAAAAACCTCGGTCATTTATTGTTTAGCATTTCTTATGTTGTTATACTGTATATATTTTGAGGGATTGTTGGTCAGGACATGGCTGAATACTGTTTCGAACAATGCTGTGTGATCTTTAATATCCACCTGAACAGGCAAGCGGGACAATGCAACACAACCCTAGGCACTGTCCAGGAGTGTCAGGCTGACCTGAGCGGGCTCAATCTGACCCTCATGGGATTTGAACCCACAACCATCAGATTCTTAGGGGGTAAGAGTGCCACCACTGCGCTAGGCTGACTTACTGACAATTTAGACAAAGGAGAAATATTGAGCAGGACCCTGCTCTTGACCTAATATCGTGTTACCTTCTCCCACACCCTGCCAGTCCCATTAAAGTCAGGAACGTGCCACCATGGTAAAGTAGGCAGACATCTGCATCATGGCACCCTCCTGTTAAAGGCTGGAGTGAAGCCAACAGCCCGCGATTTAATTACGAATGTTTTTATGTACAAGTCACATTAAGGTAACATGTTATTATAACAATGCCTTATTAACACAGATATATTTGAAAATATATATTTGGAGCATAATTGTACAAAACTGAATCAGTGTCAAAATTTGGACCAGCTAAAGGCACACAAATTGAAATAATATGGCTTTGGGTTTTTTCTTCAATTTTGATTTAAAAAGCCACATGTTTCCGATTATTCTCTCCCCTCGCCTTAAGTTTACATTAATTCAAACACTTGGTATAAAAGTCTGACATGGTTTACAGGTAAAGTAAATTTCAATCATGTAATCCTTCCAGACAGGAGTTCAAGTCAGATGTCAATATGTGCCCTTGAATGCGAACTGAATATTTTGGTTAGTTAGTCCACAAACTCCCGGGTCTGTTTAAGGCAGCTGAATGTTGGCAAGTTGCAAAGAAACATATGAAAATCATCAGTAGGAATCCAGACATAATGCTCAACTTGATCATTCAGGGAACTAACAATGAAACGTCGCTTTCGGGTCCTACGTTTCAGTTCTTGTAAGGGTCTGACAGTTACTCAAGTGAGCTCCTTTCCTAAAATGGGGTGAGTGGGTGTTGTAGGAGCGTTACTATTTGCCGGTACATTCTCAATACGAACATTTATCTCAAAGTGCGTCACGGAAAATATGCTGTAACGTGGATTGACTGTATATTTGTGGGCGAAACACAGTGGCCAAATGTGCCCAACAGTGGCTCACAGGCAGTTGTGGATTGAGTAACCAATTTACAATTTATCATTACTGTACTGTATTACAGTAAACACTTATACTGAACACAGTTAACTACTTCCCATTCTTCCATATGGTCAAGTTGTTGGTCAGCACCTTTTAGAAACAAAATATGGGTGGGGGTTGAGTGGGGGAGGGTGGGGGGCAACAGGAATTTGTGGATACCCTGTAGATAATCCATCAGTGTATTTTTCTGATCTCTCCATTTCACTACCTTGACACACTCTCATTGAGGTTCTTAGTGTGCATGGCCATCGTTGGAATAAAATGATGTCGAACGAGCGGCATGAGCAACCAGTAAAATCATTTAAGCTTTGGGTGTGCGGAGCAAGAATGACCGGATTAGTCACCTCGCAATTGGATTAAACGGGGGTTAAAGCTTTGCTAACTGGAGTTAGTTACCGAGATTTATGACTAAGCCTTCAAACTGATAATAATAATAATCCTTGCATTTAATACAGCGCCTAATCACGTCTTCGAGACATTTCAAAGCTCTTCACAGAATGCACTGGAAAGTGAATTGACTGTATATTTTGCACACAGCAGTGTTGAAAAATTAGTTGTGGATTGAGTGACCCCAATTTTTTTTGGAGGGATTATTACCCTCTGAAACCAATCTGCCAATCGATGAACAACCAGGTTGCTACTCAATACCAGATAAACAGGCGTGTGGAGAAAGGAAACATTCCCAACGTTTCGCCAGGCCTGGGAATTGAACCCAGGTGCTCTGGCTTGCGAGGCCCGTGCTCTAACCACTAAGCTACAGGACTCCACTTATTTCCAGCTATGAAAACTCCTCCATCACTGTGAGCTTTGCTACCATCTGCTTCATGCTGCTACATCAGCAAGATGTGCTTGTTTACAAGAGTGGATAGATCATGATTTCTTCCCAAGTGTCGAGGCAGTTTTGCCATGAGGACCATTGTCATCAACCTCCCACAAGGAATTCTGCATATTTTTGATAGTTGTTTCTTTTTCTTTTCCTGCTCATTTCAGTGTCAAGTTTTTTAAAATCAAATACTGTACTGCACTGAGTCCTCATGACCTCCTCCTGTGTATTGGCTTCTAGGGAGTTAGTTATAACTCTGGAGCTGTTTGAAGTCAGATCATTGCAGAATCACAGTGATAAAAGCAACTCAGACAATGGAGCAAAATATAGTGTTAGCTAATTTAATTCCAGTGTAAATTTAACATTGGGTTTAAATCGCACATTTGACTCTCGTGTATACTAGAAGTGTCAGTTCAGCTTAGCCGGTAAAGTATTCTTGCCTCTGAATCAGAAGGTTGTGGGTTCAAGGCCCATGTCGGGACTTTGAACTCACAGTTCAGGCTGACACTCCAATGCGGTGTTGGTGGAGCGCTGCTTTGTGTCTCAGCTGTAAATGCTAGAAAAATGTTTCCCTGAGTAAATAAACAGAACAAATGTTATATACACAGTCTACGTGTCTGTAATGTTCTGGGATGGCTGCTTCTGTTGCAAGTTAACAGCAACCTGAAGCAATCTTGTGCAAAGTTTTCATCTGACGAGGTCGTTCCTCTCAACAGGTTTCACTGGTAACTGAAGCGAGTTCTTGTGAAGAGTTTCGTGAAAATCCAGGCATAGCCAGTGCAAGCCTCTGTGGATAAACATGCTGACAGCTAGGGAGTGAGAAAACCTTGGTGAGCTTTGATATATTTTGGTGAATGTTTTGGGTCCCTGTGATGAAGGTTACCAGCTTTATGAACTCTTCACCACATCGAGACTTTATACTCTTGTAGTCTAGGCTGGCATTCCAATGCCGAGTGTGGTGTTGGAGGTGCCAGGGGGGCTGGGGTTATTTGTTGCCCCATTTTGTTTTGCTCACGCATCTTTGAACCACTTCTGGAGCCAATATCAGGTCAATCTAATGTGTCTTTATTGAATCATCATACTCTGAAGTAGCTTACACCGTTCGCATTGTCCCGCATGTCACCATCTCCAGTTGGTGCGTGCACTGAAGGAGTCAGTTGTCGATTAGTAATCCGAACAGGATCTCGAATAAACAAACCATCTTTATGTTTCCTCTAAAACCTACAAAGCTACTTTCATCTCAACAGAATTCCTTTCTTGTGTTACACTTCCAGCCTTTCCTCCCCTCACCGTGACTAACGTCTTGGAAACTTAACAGTAACCCATTAGCAAAAGGTCACCCGGAGGTTTAAGTAAAAATATGAAACGAGAAATCTTTTGAAAGGATCCATATTGGGTTCTTATCTAGAATACTTTCATCTGGCTGTTTATGCTTTCTGCTCAGATTGCTCCACCTCAAATGGAAACCAGACCCATTAACTCCGATATCTTCTCACTTGGCTAAATTTAGAATGAGTTTATAGAGTTCCGCTAATGTGGCTTTAAACACATCATTTTGGTATTGAAAGGCCATGTCAAAAAATTATCCTGTTTAGCTTTCGGTCCACATGAGGCTGCCCCCACTTCCGCTCCCAAGCTTCGCAGTTCAGCCAACGATGTGTATTACTTTGAGATATCCTTCTGAAGCAAATGATGCTCTATGAATGTAAATTGTATTGTCTTATAGCACACATAGAACAGGAGCACAAAAGAAGTAGGCTGTCTGCCGTAATACACTGCTGAGCTGATTTATTAGATGATAGTAGATCTCTTTTAATCCCGTTTCTGCACCTGTTACCCATAACCCGTTGCTTCTTGAGTTGTCTGTCTGTCCGTCTGCCTGCTGCCTTTTTGTCTTGTCTGACTATCGCCCTCCATTTTATGGATCCCAATTGATTCTGCTTCTGTGTCCATCTGGGGCAGTGCATTCTGCATTCATAACGCCCATTGAGGGAGGAAATAGTTTCTGATTAACAGTCAGGGTGGAGTTCAGACAATGGAGATGGTCCAGAATGAGGAAACCTTCCTGTAACATATTCCTAAAAGGCAAAGCCACAGGAAGACTGGAATCAGCTTTCATGCATCGACTTGCCAGTATTTAGAAAACTGTTGCAGCTTCTTTATTTAAAGGAGAATAATCCAGAACTTCACACATATAGTCCCAGGCGCTAGCCATTTGGCTCAACGAGCCTGCTCCTCTGCTTTATAATCATAGCCGCTTTGAGCGTGCCAGCTCCTCTGAATACTGGCCATAATTCCTGTGGTGAATTAAAGAATTGACTGCCAGTTCTCCACTATTTGCAGACCATCCTTGTTACCTTTGTTGACCAATAATTAATCACCAATTAGTTTATTTCTCACTGGAGACCTTCCTTCATATAAACTAAACCATTAAACTAAACATTGAACAGTTTTACGAACCTAACTTATTGCTCCAGCTTTCAAAAGATCATTGATTCCTAATCAGTGTTTAAAAAACGTTTGATCAGTGTTTTGCCACTTATTGTCAGGCTGTGGCTGACTGCTGATGAGCCTTTAAGCTCATAAGTTCAAAGTGCAAATGCAAAGCATTTTTACATGACACCTGTGTAAAACATAAGGTGTCTGGCTCAGTTGATAGCACTTTCATTTCTGTGTCAGAAAGTTGTGGGTTTGAGCCCCACATCTAGTCAAAACTGACGAATCGCTACATGACTGTTTGTGGTACATTACTGTGAGCAAATTGACTGCTGATTTTTTTCTACAAAATTCACAATCACTAGACTTTCCTGCAAATCCTGTGAAGAGTTTTGATGATGGGGTAAAGGTTTATATCAAATCACATTTAGAACACGAGATAAATAGCCTGGATTTTATTTTATTGGAAATTGTGCGATCGCCTACAAAAGGCTATTTTGGTTATCACTTCTTGTCAGAGGGATGTTGGACACCTGTTCTTTTGAAACCATTTGGTGGTGTTTGATGCAGCAAGGGCTGGCTTGGCTTAATATGAATTAACGATCTTGTTAAATGTTTGTGCAAGTGCATGTGACACTATGTAAGACAAGGCCATTTGCTGATCCTGAAGCGGAGGACAGTGGAGTAAAGCATGAAAAATATATATGACCCAGATCAAGGAGGTGGGTGAAATCAGGTCAGAATTGGGTGAGTGAGTTGGTCTTGAGGTCGGATAGAGGAAAGAAGTGTTAAATGATGCCTGGTGATTAACTGATCAACTCTATGTTGATTTAAAAATAGCTGTTATGGAATTTTTTTGAATGTGGTAGCATTTGTTTACCATTTTAAAACTGCTTATAAATGTTGAGGTTTATGTGTGATGTTAGGAGCTTCGTTTGAAAGTAAAGGAAAACTGCAAGGAACTTGCAGTATATTCTGTGAAGCGCTTTGTGATGTCTCAACGACACGATTGGGTGTTACATCAAATATAAGGATTATTATGCTTTTTTTTTCTGTCATTGGTTGGAAATAAAAGTAGCATTTTCGGTGTTCTATACACATTCTTGGTCAATATTGTGTTAATATCTACCAATGACATAAACCTACTGGCTGGCCTAAATCCAAAAGTCTATCAACCGCTGATTACAGTACAGTTGTGAGGCTTGAAATTCCATTCACTAGCTCTTGTGCGTAAAACCATATGATCTTCAGATTTTAAGGTGGTATAGATTTGCTGAAAAATCTTAAATTCAGCCTTAGTTTGGGAGCTAGTGTTTTTTTATAGGAACTGCATAAACCTAGCTTTTAAATTAAAACTGAACCATTTAAACTCAATTCTGCTATTAAGTCTTGTGTTTTAAGCCACTGGCCTTCAGCCATTGCACTGCCAATCTCTGGATTTCCCTGCCTCAAACCTTCCTCCTTGCCCTCTCTTTAAATCCCAACTTTAGACTAGCCTCTTTGGCTGCACCTCTGGTCACCTCCCCTTTCTTCCTTGTTTGGAGTCCAATAATAATAATTATAATCTTTGCATTTGAGGTAGTGCCTTGAGATGTCTCAAAGTGCTTTACAGGATGTACTGTAATGTGGTTTGTTTGGGCAAATCCCCAAATGCATAGTATTTTGTGGATAATACACAATAATAATTTGGTTACTCAATCCACGACTGTTTGTGGGACACAATTGTCTGCTGTGTTTTGCCACACAAAATATACAGTCAATTCGCTTTGCGGTATATTCTGGGAAGAGTTTTGAGACGTCTCAAAGTCATGATAAGGTGCTATATCAAATGGAAGGCTTGTTATGATGCACAGTATTTTGAGGGCGGATTCCTATCCTGCCACTGTGCAGTGCCTCCGAGACACAATCCTGGGCGAAGTGTGCTGTGTAAGTACAAGTTTGAGACTAAAGACTGGTGGAATTTTAGGCCTAATGCATCTGCTGGATCAAGATGACCTCTGAAAGACATGCGGCCATTATGTGCAAAAGGCTTTTGTCTCCTGTCAGTGGAGAATCCGATTCTCCACTGACAGGAGTGAGTTCTTTGGGTTAGACATTAGCTAATGGAATTACAGTGGACGCTGTGCACAGGTTTTGTAAATGGAAAACTAAGCAGCCTGATACAAAGTAAGATTTCATTGCCTTCCAGCTGCCATGGAAACAATTAACAATACAAAAAAAGCTCTTCCCTTGCTCTAGCTATCTCCCATTATCGAATGCTCATCACGCTACAATACCCCTAGTGGGTTCGCTGCATTGAATGAGTATGGCGTTTGTGGATAGGACCTGCTGGGTGTACTGTACTTCACTCTCTCCCCACCCGCCGCCCCCCCCCCCCCCCCCCCACCGCATAAGAAAAATTGCATTTATAAGTGAATGAGATCACAACGTGTGATTAAAATGTTTCATCCAGTCCAGCCTTGTGCCAACTTTTCTCTGCTCGTTCCCAGCACCATTCTGGCACAGACTCCACTGATTACACTAGGGAACTGCTTCTCACCCCCAAACCTTCTAATTTTACATTATAATAATAATCGCCCATATGATATAGTATCTACATGTCAAAACATCTCGAAGCAATTGCTGTCAAGTGTAGTAAATGTGCATTTGAAGACAAATGCAGGAGCCAATTTGCACAGACCTGTGCAGTGAATGTGTCATTTATCTGAAGATTTTATGGCCAGGATGTTTTGGGGGGTGTGCTGGGTGGGCGGGGAGGCATGGTGGGAAACTTCCCTTCTCTTTCCAAATAGAGTCACGGGGGTTCTTTAACATCCCCCTGAATAGGGAGATGCGAACTGAACGAGAGCTCAGTTTAACATCTTATTCTGAAGGGCAGTGCAGCACTGATTGCATGGGAGTGTTGCCTGGAATTCTGAAGTTCAACCCCTATATTGAGTTTGAACCCTATTAAAACCAGACCAATCACTCTGCTTGGCGGGCACTGGGCTGCATGTTGGTCAAGCCTTCGGCTTTGCTGCCCCACATCCTCTGGAACTCCATCCCCAAATCCCTCTGCCTCGCCCCCTCCCTCGTCTCCTTCGTCCATATCCCACTCACCTCCATTCAGCTGCCTCCAGTCTTCTCCATTTTCCCCCCTCTACCATCGCTGGCCGGTCTTTCAGCCTCTCTGCACCCAAAATTTAGAACTCCATCTCACAATCCTTTCTCCTTGCTTACTCCCTTGCCTTCTTGGTCTCAAGACCCTCCTTTTCAACCATGCCTTCTGTCACCCTCCCACCTCTCTTCCTCCCATCCCCTGCCTCTCCCCCATGCTCAGATCCTGACTCCTGACTGTTCAGCACCTTGGGACGTCCACCTGACGTGAAAGGCGGTCTATAAATGTAATTTTGTTGTTGTTGTTGCGGTCTCAAGACCCTCCTCATTGATTGTGCTCCATCTGCCCTTCACTCCTCTCGAATACTAACCCCAGCTCAGGTGCAAACTCGCCTTGGAACGTCCTCTCTACATAAACTGCGCTATATCAATATCACTTTGCTGTTGTTGTTGAACTTGAAAACATCATGCTAGCCTAAATGAAGGCTAGGTTATTTATACAGATCGGCATTCTCTATGGGAATTTCTAGACACCTTAAAATAACATGCCATTTATACTATGATTTGGCCAAGATATTCCTGAAAGTCTCACTTGTGTTCGCTTGCTTTAATGGTGCAATGTGGAACAGGGAAATCTGCTGGTCAGGTTGTAATACAACGCGTAGGCTGCCTAAGAAATGTATTCCACGTGCAAGTTTTATAAAACAAAATTCTACAATATAATACAATGAATGTGGTGGCAATCATACACTGGGATATGTATTCAACTTCGTAAGATTCAGATTACAGGATCTTACTGCCTCTCTAATAAATAATAACCCTTGCATTTGATATTACTTTTCAAGTTAGGAAGATGTCTCAGAGCACTTCACAGAATTCATTGTAAAGTGTAAAGACTGTATTTCTGTAGGCGAACATCACGTCCGATTTATGCACATCAGTGTCCCACAAACAGCCACAAAGTCAGTGACCATGTTTTATTTGGGAAACTGCTGGCCAGGACACTGGGAGAAAGTCCCTTTTGTTTTCTTACCTCTTTTCTCTTGATGAGCCGGACTGATTGTCTTTGCTAGACGCATCACCAAGCAGTTCATGCCCAGTTACCCTTCCTTGTTCCTCAACCCAAAGGGAGACATTTTTTTTGGACATGACCCTCATATTCTAGGCTACAAGTTTCCTGGGTGTCAAATCCAGATCTTGTGTTCCCATGCAAACAAACTACCTGGATGTTAATGTAAGGTATCATAGCCAAGATCTATTCTGTGGAATTACAGATGCAATCCAGGAACATTTGGGATTAGTGTTCCCTTCACTCTCTTTTCTTGTCTACACTAACTTCCTCATCAGAACTTCAAATCTGCAACTTCCCAAGATGATGTTGATAAACCACGGCTAACTAGCAATCTTGACTTGATGGGAGCTTTATTTAAATGCCGTCGTGGAACGGAAAGTAACGTGTTTAAACACAATGGGTATTTGTTTTAAGTAAAGCGCTCTGGGACTCCACACTGCGCGAGGAGCGCTATATAAAAATGCATGTTGTTGTTGTTTTTGCGAAAGGAGCGCAGCGAGAATTTGTGTCCGATAAAAAAGAAAATTGCAGATACTGAGAATCTCTAACTAAGCAACAGCAACAAATAAACACCGCAACAGTCCAGTCAGTATTTGGAAACGAAGGACTGAATGGTGTGGCGTATCGTGCAATGAACCTTCATCAGAATTATTTGTGTAATGTTTTTTTTTATTTCCCCCCCCACCCCCCCCCCGAAGATTTAGGGGCTGTTGAAGATTGAAATGACTTTTAGCTGCTCGGCAGTCTTGGCTATGGGTCACTGGGGATTAACGGGGGTGACCGGAGGTTAATTAATGTCATAGGCTAGACCTTCATTAATCTCCAGCCAGTTTGAACTTTGTGCAGTTCCAGATGCCATTAAATTCATAGATAAATAGAGGCAATTCTATGGTGAAGCATTGTGTGTGTGTCTATATATTTATATTGTACTCTCTGTGACTGACAACAAGCTGCAGACTTTTACATCATTCACTTTACGTTGAATTGATGCTATAATTTCAAGGACACCAGCACAATCTCATTCCTCAACCATTATAGTTGTGTATTTTCTTTCCCCTTGTTATTACAGTTCTTTAAGCAACGCTGAGTGAAATGGTGTGTTTATCATAGGTTTTTAGCCTGTAATTACTCCAGCATGGGATAGCAAGTGAGGCTGAGGAGAGTAAAGCAGATTAGGAAAGGGCATCTCCCTTACACACATCATGCACTACATATTATACATGAATATATACACTTAATTTTCAACTATTCTATTTATGTCCTAATGGAAAATGTTAATATTATAGAAATTCTATCATTTTCTCCCGAGAGTTTGTTTTGAAATTGTCTGTTCTCTCCAAGTAACCGCACTGTACTCTTTAAGCTAACCGAATAGGTTACCGCAAAACTCATGCAGGGTCAAGATAAAAGGCTGTGTGTTGCCTTTAGGGAAGGGGGTTCAAAAGCAAGCAGAATTAAAGGGTAATCTTTTCAAATCTTCGTCAATAACAACTATAATTGTAGCTGCAAATTAATCCAGGGGCTTGCGTTACAACAACTTACAAAGAAGTGGTCTGATTCAGTCTACCAGCGGTGATCTTTCGTTCAGTACATTCATAATATACAATACAATAACAACTTGTATTTATATTGCGTCCTTCAGGCCGGACGGCATCTTGGGGTGTTTAATAATCTTTGCATTTTGATATAGTACCTTATCACATTGTCAATATTTCTAAGTGCTTCACTGCATTAACTATTAAAAGGAAAACAAATACATATCTCGTAGTCAAACACAAGAGGCAATTTGCACACAGTAATGTCTCGTAGCCATGAGCTCAAAATCCTGAACTGGTGTTTGAAACCACAACTTTCTGACTCGGAGGTGAAAGCGTTACCAACTGAGCCATGTGCAGTACTTTTCCAAGTTTGCGGTGAGCATTGGGGGGAACTATTGTTAGCGGAAATAATTTTTAAAGAGTGAAAGTTTCCAACTTGAGAGAAGCTATAGTTTTATGCCTTATTGCTATGTTTTTATATATATCTATAATCTATATCTATGTATATATGCCATATCCTGACCCCTGACCATTCAGTGCCTTGGGATGTCCTCCCGACATGAAGGACGCTCCATAAATGCAATGTTGTTGTTGTTATGGGCCTTATGACATCCTCCCAACGTGAAAGCCACTGTACAAATGTAATTTGTTGCTGTTGTTGTTGTACACACATTGATGGTTCTGGTATTTTGATAAACTTGTCCGGGTTGTATCTGTCCTCGGGGACAAGGGACGTCTCTCCAGCATAGAGTTGGCTCCATGTTGATGTGGCGAGGGGCAGGAGAGGAGCTTCATGTAAACTCCCTCCAAGGTCGGTTTGATGATCAAACCAAGAACAATCTAAATGTATAATAGTACAACAACTTGCACTTGTGGAGTCCTGTAGCTCAGTGGATAGAGGACTCGCCTTACAAGTGAGAGACCTGGGTTCAATTCCAGCTCAGGGCGAAACCTTCGGCAAGGTTTCTTACTCCACACGCCTGATTATAATAATACAATCAAATAATATATTATTTGATTATAATATATTGGCCAAATAATAATTGGTCATTTCAATCCACGATTGTTTGTGGGACACTGATGTGTACGAATTGGCTGCCGCGTTTTGCCCACAAATATTCACTAAATTCACTTTACCGTATATTCTGTGACATGCTTTGAGATATCTAGAAGACGTGAAAAGAGCTATATCAAAAGCAAGAATTATTCATATTATATTGGCAAGTTGTTGTTATTGAACATGAAATATCACAGCTGAGATCCATAGAGGAAAGAAAGTTGATTTGAAGTGGGAGGAAGGTGATTTGAAAGACCATCTATTGTGTAATGATTATTATCAGCATCATTCACCAAGGCATTAAAACGTTGACTCTTTTCAAATAAACAACAAAATTACATTTATAGAGCGCCTTTGACATTGGGAGGACATCCACATTGACATACAGCAGAAATACATACATGCTGTTGAGTAGTACCACAGTGTGTTGTGCTTTCTTAGAAATACAGTATGAATTAAACTGTATAAATAGATGTTTGGTTTGAATTAAACTTTGAAGGAATGTCAGGAGTGACCCTAAATTTGTCTGAAGCCACTCATTATCAAATGGTTGGGGTGTTCTACATGGCCTTCTGATTCTATGGTTTGTTTGGGGTGCTGCAAACCTCAGGATGGATACAAGTGAATGCAACTACCAAAAAGCATATGGAGGAATGTTAATACAGTGATTATCACAGTCAGTCACCACAATGCTATTGGAAAAGGAGTTAATAGCTGCTTTTTTTCCCCCCAAAAAAGTGTCACCGCAGACAACTAAATCTATGTTGTGATCGGTTCATTAAATGTGTATTGCGCCAAATCTGTTTTGAATCAAGCCCACAGAGCATATTCAGAATTGCTGTGTGTGGTCTTGGAGCCACAGATTGTCGAATTGTCACAATCCTTCTATTTGAATGTCGCCTCTCAATCTCCAAGAGCGAGGGGTGGGGAGATGGGGGGGTGGGCAGCAAAATACCAAGCAACCAACATAAGTGAAGACTCTCCAGTAAAACTGGACCTGGTGGCTTGACATTCCAGCTAATCTGCTTAGTCTCCAGTGAACTCTCAGTCCATTCTGTTTTAAGATGCCGCAGAATTGTGGAAAACCTAAGTAGATTATTTTTAAGCAGTGGAAGACCTGCTTCCACCTTAAATTTTAAGACAAATGGACTTAACAGATAAGTCTACATGGATTTTCAGGCATCTGATTCCTAACTAGAAAGTACTGCATTTGTTATACTATTTCTTTGTGTTCGTCTAACTTGATCTGAGTTTCAAACGAGACTCCTCTTGGTGTAAATTGCATGACAAGGGTAGTGGAAGCAGATTCAATACCAACTTTTGAGAGCATTGTAGATAGTTATATGTGGATGACAAGGCAGGGGATTGGGATTGATTTGGACAACTCTTTTTAGAGAGCTGACACAGACACGATGGGCCGAATGGCCTCTTTCTGTGCTGTATAATTCTATGATTTTATGAAATTCTGGCAGGCATATTTTCTTCATCGTTCTGGAGAATGGTAAACAATGGTTTCTACTTGAGAAACTAATATCTTTAGTATTTTAATATCTTTTCACCCAGAAATATAGTCAATTCACTTTACAGTATATTCTATGAAGCACTTTGAGACATCTAGAAGATGTGAAAAGCGCTATATCAAATGCAAGGATTATTATTATTATATTATATATCTGGCGATTTAGTTTGGATTGGTTTTATGACATTGTTAAAATATGTATTTTTCATAAAAGGCACACAATTGCCTTGTCCCAAAGGGTTGATTAAAAAATCTTATCTGATCGTCATTATGGTTTGACCCATTTGCAACGTTTGTGTGTTTCAGGGTTTATGAGAGGACATTTCATGCGCCAATGCAGTTGAAAGGCACCAGGCTATAGCTCAACTCTTGTAGTCACAATGACCCGTGAAGACTTCCCCCGCCAACCCACTAATATGTATACACTCGACCCATTTAGCGCAATGTGAAATCTTAAATAATTGCAAAATAATACACGTCGCTTTCAAATAGTAGATTGCCTAAACAGTGGCTTGTAGAAGCATTGGAACATTATTATTGTGTTCGTCCACGCAAAGCATTGAAATTATGAGTCCAGCCCAGACTTCTGTAGGTGCTTTTTTTAAAGAACTTTTTCTAAAAAAAAACCCAAAGAAATTTTTTTGTCTTCTCGCTGTGTGAGTTGTCAGTGATCTGGTGTGGTTACTTTGTTTGGCTCAGTTGGGTAACATTCCTGCTTCTGAATTTAGTACTGTGGGCTCAAGCCCTGTCTTGGGACTTGAGCTCCTACTCCAGGCCAACACCCCAGCACAGTACGTATGGCATTTTTGAGGTTGGTGTCCTTCGGATGAGATGTTTAACCCAAGGTCCCCATCGACGGTTCATTAAAGATCCATGTGATACTGTTTGAAAAGAGTCCTGTCGACAATTCCCTCCACCGACAAATTGGTTTGTCCTGGAGTCCTGTAGCTCAGTGGTTAGAGCACTCACCTTACAAGCGAGGGACCTGGGTGCAATTCCAGGCAGGAAGAAACCTTGGGCAAGTTTCCTTATTCTACACGCCGAATAATAATCACTCAAAAAAATTATAAATTGGTCATTTTAAACCACGACTGTTTGTGGGACAACTGCTGTGTGCAATTGGCTGTCACGTTTCGCCCACAAAATATGCAGTCAATTCACTTTACTGTGTATTCTGTGAAGCGCTTTGAGATGTCTACAAGACGTGATAAGGCTCTATGTCAAATGCAAGGATATTCATATTATTATTAATAAGAATATTATTATTGTTGTCATTTTATGGCTATTTGTGGGACTTTGCTTTATTCAATAAACTGAGATTGCCTATAATAATAACAACAATCAAAAATATTATTAATAATAATTATTAATACCAATAATAATCCTTGCTTTTGATACATTGCCTTCCCAAATTGGTGACTTCTCAAAGCTTTTCACAGCCTATATACTGTAGAGTAGTGTGGTTAAGTATTTTTATGAAATACAGTAGAAGCCCGTTTGTCCGGCACCCTCGGGACCTGGCCAGTGCCAGTTAAAGTGCCTGCCGGATATTCGGCAGAAAACCCAACACAAAACAAATTAAAACATTTTTTAATTACATTTTTTAAACATAGCATATTAATAATAGACTAAATAATCATTTATATGATAATATATATAAATAATTATAATCATTTTACACACAGTGACCAGGCAGTTCAGAGAGATCTTTAAACTAGTGCAAAAGTTACATGTCTGAATGACAGTGTTCTCATTAGGGGCAGAAGAGAGGAAAGCTTGTGTTATTGAGAAAGCAGAGAATGAGCGGCGGCCGCTCAGTTCAGTTAACTTTCTTTCCAAAAAGCCTTGCGAAGCCTGTGTGTGTGTGCAACACACTGCACTCTGTAACTTGAAAGATTGCACTCTGTAAAATGAGCATTGTAGAGATGAGTCTTTTTTTATTAAAATAAAAGCCAATGAATTGATCTGCAAGCATTGCTCAGGGTGGGTGGGTGTTTTGCTGTTTTGTGGCTAAATTAAATCTAAATTAATCAATTCACCCTCTGCCTCTCTCAAAGAGTACACTCCAGAGAGTGCATTGCTTTACAGTACAGGCAGCATTCTGAGCTAGCGCCACCATCAGGCACCTAGTAACAGCATTCCAAAATACTGTCACAACACAAAACACCAAAAAAATGCACTTTTCTGGATAAATTCCGGTTTATCGAATATGGACTTTTTTTTTGCAATGCCTGTTATACGGAAGTTACGGTTGATCGGGTCACGGATAAATGGGCTTGTACTGTAGTCATTAAAGTTGGCAGCAATTCCCTGTGTAATGCTTTGAGATGCTTTAACATAAATGGATCGCAGCTCTTTGAGGGACTTTTCCCTCACAGCGAGTCACGTACAATTGATACATAGCCCACACAATACACAGTCACTTTACTTTATGGTGTGTCCTGTACGGCGCTATATAAAATGCAAGAATTATTATTACAATGATTAGGCCTAATAAAAACACAGCTTTTTGGGGGGGTCTGGTAGCAAACCACAGCCGAGTGGTGGTAGTCTTTAGCTTGATCCATCCATCAATGAGGAGTAGTGAACGGGGGAGTAGGGATGGGAATGGTTCTTGAAGATGAAATCGAAGAGATTCAGTTATGGGAAGAAAAGTAAAGGAAGTCACCCCATCAACTGAAGCAAGTACAGAAAGTTCATGGCTTGTGGGGACTGACAACAGTTCAGAGGAGGGAGAGATGTCTCTCCTGGGGTTCTATTGCCTGCTCTTCACACGTATATGTAGTCGGCTGACTGACTGTGGCCCGGGGTCAAAGTAGGTGAAGTGTTTCCTTTGCACCACTACCCACTGTGCTCTTGTAGACAGCTGGCATAATGTTGAACACTATTGACTATGTTGACCTTTTCTCTAAGCTCATCAGCGCCTTGGGACGTCCTCCCGGTGCGCTCTATAAATGTAATTTTGTTGTTGTTGTTGTGTTGTTGTATCAGAAGTTTGACCAGTGCCAAGAAAGGTTTACGTTGAGCCTTGCCAAAGGAAGAAGGGGAGGAATGTGTTCAGAGTGAAGTGCTTCGAGGAGAAAAGTAGGGCCGTGAGCTAATCAGCAAACAAGACCTCTTTGTCTCCTCTGATTTCTCTCTGAATGCCAGAGGTACTGAGTCTTGCCAAAGAATATCCACGTTAAGACGAAGTACCAGCCAGCGTGCCTTCTATTCTCAACTTTTTAATCATCTGTATGGGGGAGGGAGAGAGGTAGAATCGGGGATTAGTGAACACAGCCCAAAAACAAACAACATAAATCTCTCAGATTCTCTCTTTCACCTGCAAACAGAGGCACAAATAGCAACCCAATCCCAGCACAAGTGTGATCTATTCACCACCATCCTGGAGTTTCAGAAGATACAGCAAGAAGCTGACAAACATTCCCTTTTCGCCCTCAAATCCATCTCTTTTCCCACCCCCACCAATGCACGATGCAACAATACAAATTAAATCCAGCATCCTTTGGTTAGCAAATGACTGCAACATATTTGAAAACTATTCTGATGTCAGGAACAGCAAAGTATTTTCTAGTGACAACAAAAGCCATGCACTTTACCACATTAAAGGCAAACTAGATACAAAGCAAATCTGAGCTGGGACCATGTACTCTGCACTAGCCATGACATTTAGCAATAATTATCCAGGTACAGTTTATTCTCTGCACATTATTTCTCTTTTTCATTATTGGTGCAACCTGTGACTGAATAAATCACACCATAATAACGCTTGCTTGTTGTGCCTCGTGCAGAAACATCTCAACTTGTCACACAATGAGTTACTTGGAAGTACAGTGTTAAACCTTGGTTTCACATCTCATCCAAAGGACGCACACCCCCAAGCACTGGATTGGACCATCAACCTAGACAGTGAGTTCAAAATCCCAATGTGGGTCCTTGAATCCATAACCTTCCGACTCGGAAGCAAGAGTGTTACCAACTGAGCCAGGCTGACACCTCACCATTAAGTACTTTGCAGTGACCTTTCCTTTGCATTTGTTGTTGCCCATAATTCACAGCAAGAAACTGGATGGTAACTGGCAACCTACACCGTTTGATGCTGAAACACAATATGCATTCCTGAATCCCTACTTCTGAGCACAAGTTGTGAGCAGCCCATTACATTATATACCTTTACTTGAAACCCTGATTAAAGTGCTATAAACTCTAAATCTGAGGGATGTTGTCATTTTCATCTATCTCATTCATACATATTTGCCTTCGGCAGAGACCTGTTAAATAATTTTTCACAACTTTTTTTTCTATCAGAAGCTTTGGATCAGTTTATTTCCACTCAAGCCATTGTTACTAGAAACAGTGATAGTCCACAGCCAGAGTAAGGATTGGTATACTAAGGATGGAAAAAAGTAACATTTCGCTAAATAATTCAATTTGCATCAAATCTTTTTGGAAATGTGGCATTTTGGCACCCCTATATTTCTTGCGCAATATGAATACTTCAGTATATAGTATGTAGCAATGCCTTATGCTAGACATATTTTTCAGATTTGCCCTCACAATTTAGATTTGGCTAGAATTCACGGAGTATTCTGTGAAGTACTTTAAGATGTCTTCATGATGTGATAAGACACTACAACAAATGCAAGTATTGTTGTTATTATTATGTCTGGAAAAAGCATTTGGGAAATATTCTCCTCCCCACTTTAAGATCAATGTCCAGGAGCTTTGTCCTTTCCCACCCATGTAGAAAATTTCTCTCCCCAGTGCTTCGATCTACAAATTCAGCCCGAATCAGTTGTTATTCACATTGAATGTGACACTGCACCTGTGCATGGTGATTCATTATAGATGAGCTAGCGAGAACATAATTGCATCCAGCTCTGAAGCTGGTGTTGGTATCTGATTATGTGCAGCACAACACAGCACAGGGAGACAGTTTCGAGCACAATTTAACATGAGCCGTGTCAAGCAAGGCTCATGCTCGATTCTAGTGGCTGCAATTTGGTGCTCTCTAATCATTGATGCTGCATTGAAAATGAAGCCACCTGCAAAGACTCGGTCACTACACTTCAGGGTAAAATCCCGTCAAGTTCTTTTGAGATGCCTTGGCGACAGGATCAGGCACATTTCGGCCACAAATATACGGTCAATACACTTTACAGTATATTCTGTGAAGCGCTTTGAGACATTGGTAAAATGTGAAAAGCACTATATTAAACGTAAGGATTATTATTATAGCAAATGCATGGATTACTATGATTAGTATTAATTATTAGTTTATTTTTCCCATGGTATAAACCAGTTTTTTTTAAATTTAATAGAAAGGCTGATTTGAAGCCACTTGGATTAGGATATTATACAGGAGACTTACAATACCTCCAGGGACAGCCTGCCAGCAGATAGCATGAGAGTCAGACTGCAGACAGCAGGCTTCTGAATAATATACACAAACCGTGTAATGTGTGTATGTGTGTGTGTGGCCCCAGGAAATATGGTATCATATCATGGTGGGTAGAATTGACTTGGCTGAGATTGCTTCTCAACGGTTGAGGCACATTCTCTTATGAGTCTGCTGCTCCTATTATTCAACTTAAAATGTGATGAATTGACAGCCTGGCACCATCGTGCCTCTGTATCAGACCAAACCTATTATCAGACAGGGACCAGATTGTGACTTGAGCTCACGCTCCAACTGTACAATGCTGGAGAAAGCTTTGCATTACTGGAGGTGGCATCAATTGGAGGAGAAGTTGCACTGAGGTCTCTGATCGTTTGTTCTGGTTGACGTTAAAGCTCCCGTAGCGCTATTTGAACGGAGAAATGGATTCCTCTTTGCTCGCAGTTCCCCTGATAGATTGGCCATTCACACCTTGGGTATTGGAAAATCTTGCTGGGGCAGTATCTGACGTCTCTTACCTTCCCAAAGGAGCAAATCAATAACACTGATATAATGCCTTTCATGTAGGAAAATGTCTCCAATGTTTTGCAGAGGCAGAGTGGGAAATCGAGCAAGGTGGGATATCGGGGCGGATGGGGGGAGGTGGGATCAGGAGGGAAGCAGCCAACTGCGCAGTTGAAGACTGCCTCTGATAACAAAGAGGTCTGGTGACAGGTGGAGGGATTTAGGGACAGGGTTTCAAAGAGTGGGGGAAAAGTGTCTGAAAGGTGGTGGAGTCCAGGGGAGTGAAAGGACAGGCGATTCTTGCATTTTATTAAAGCGCCTTCTCATGTCGTCAATGCATCTCAAAGCGCTTCAAAAGATTTTGCTATGCATTTGTCGGCTGACTATCTTATAGGAAGAGAATGTTGCCTTCAAACTATTGTTAGATTGCTCAGAGCGTAGCGTGGTACTATTTATCTACTGTGGCCTGTTGTGCTTGCTGCTTATTACGGTTTATTCTCAAGTCAGGCATAAATTACAGGCACAGACTGATAAGCTCAGTCCACACATCTGCTGTGGAACTACTGCACGATGCCGATTGCTCACTCTTGACGTTGAAAGGAAGCTTTCAGCCTTCAAGCGAGAGAGCGCTGCCCCGGAACAATTATTTTCATAAGAGGCTCATCGCTGCCATGCCTGGGTGCCCCTGAGTGTGCTGAATTGTCTCTCTGTGCGACAGCAGCTAGACTGTCTCGCTCGGGTTTGAAATCCTGCCAACTGTTGAAAGAAATACAGAAGGAAAGTTTACACTTGTGCTCGCCTGCAAAATGCGCATTCACTCCATCTCACGGTGAACTTTGTGAAGCTCTCCCGAAATATATTCCCCATGTGATACTAGCTGTATCAAAAGCAGAGTTTATTAGTCCTTATTAAAATAAGAAATGCTAGGTGATAAAAGACCAAGGTTCATCTACAACAACAACAAAATTACATTTGTAGAGTGCCTTTCACGTGGGGAGAATGTTCCAATGACATCTAGTTTGCCTTCCATGGTAGTCACATGCACATATGTCCAAACTTCCTATGTACTATATCCCGTAATGTTATTTCCTAAAAGAAAACTGTGTCTAATCTGTGTTTGTAGGAATCAATATTTCCTGCTTCAACCATCTCTCTTGGGAGGCTGTTCCACAGTTTTTCTTCTTATTTCTTATTCCTTATTCTTTTCTGATTCCTTCCTTATTTATAATTTCAGGGTACTGTACATTGGCATAGTAACATATTGATGCACTTTGAGGCTAGAATGTGATATCACCCAATGCGATTTGTATTTGAAAGAATTTCTGAGAGCAGGAAAGGTATGATGAGGTGAAGCATTCAAATAAATTCAGAGTCTAATTTGCGACGTTCTTTTATGAAGACATAGACCCGCAAGTGGGAGCTCCTTTGGGGGCAGGATGGGCTGTTCTGTGGAACGCCACTCCGGCTAGTTCTGAAGTAGAGTTCCGACGGGAATTCCAATGGGATTCCTTATTAAGAAATATCGCAAGTTATTTCTTGTTCTCTGTTACTTTTTTTGTTATCTGTGATTTATTGCTCTTAACTGAGAACTCTACCTGGCAAATTGGAGCAAGCTGGAACATGAGGCAAATCATTGTGGTGCCAGAGTGCCAACCAGTTGAGTAGAGATATGAACTGAGATATTGATGTGTTCAGTAATAATAATAATAATCCTTGCATTTTGATATAGCGCTTTTCACATTTTATTGATGTCTAAAAGCGCTTCATAGAATAGACTGTAAAGTGAATTGATCGTATATTTGTGGGTGAAACGCGGCAGCCAATTGCGCACAGCAGTGTCCCACAAACAGTCAAGGACTGAAATGACCAATTTTATTATTGTGGTTTTTTGGGGATGGATTATTATTAGATGTGTGGAGGAAGGAAACGTACCCAAGGGATCTGCCCGGATTCGGTCACAGGTCTCACACTTGTAAGGCGCTCTAACCACTGAGCTACAGGAGCTCCACCGAATGCCCTCTATCTGATTCACTCTCTGAACCAATCAGCCAAACCTGTCCACTTCTTCCTTGTCTGAACTCGGGACTCAATTTATCGGTTGATGTTTTGCATATGTTCGGTTTATTGATGATTTTGCAAACGATACAAATGATTGTGAAACCTTGAGTTCACATTGCCTAAGATGTTGCTCCAATTCACTATTTTTTGATGTTCTGCAAATGACATTTACATCTATAAAATACCTAGTCCCGACATGAAAGGCATTGTATCAAATGCAAGGATTATTATTGTTTGTTATTATTTGACTGCAAAATGATTGAACACAGAGGCCCAATGATAGACCCGCAAAATGAAATATCAAGAATATAGAATAGGGTGTGTGTGTACATGTGCACTTATGCATATTATTGTGTGTGTGTGGATAACAGAATTTCATGAGTTACTCATAACACATCCAATAACTATAATGCCGCTTCTCATGTTTCTCTGCGAGGTTGATCTGCCTCACTTTATTAACCTGTTTATCAAGCGAGAGTTTATGAACAGATGAGAAACGATGGGTTAAGAGAACCCAAACAATGAGGAATCTGTTAGAGCGAATACAACAAAAAAAACACTTGTCTCTGATTTCAGGGGTCGTGACCCTCAGTGTAATCTTTCTTCACTTAAAAACAGACATGTTTCACTGAGCTGTGCCCTCGGGTTATCGATTGCCTTGTTCCCTCTGTGTGAGGGGGTCAACCAAGGATTGCTCCACTCTTGGACATGATTGATCACCAAATGCTCCTTGAATCCTAACCCACTGAAGCGCCTTTTCTAATCCTCCTCACTGTTAGGATTTATTGACAGTGGGTAACATGGAGCCGCCGTTTTGCCTCCTGTTTGTCCAGTGCAGATTATTGCCTGATTTTATAAATAGATAAATAGATGGATAGATAGATAGATAAATAAATAAATATAGTAGTAGTAAATATGTCAAGATCATTAATCTAGCTGCAAGGAACGCACACAGCATGCCAACTGCACAGTGATTTGTGATCCCCTCTAGGTTACAGTGCCACCTTCCTCCATGCACCAAGTTTCATTACCATATATTCCCCTTGGTACATTAACATGTCTCTCGCTCCATAACAGTACCATGGCACCTTACAGTACTTCTGCTATTGCTGCCTCTCTTCATTACCATGGCTCACATTCTGTTCTATTACCATTCCCCTCCCTTAACTCCCATTCTGTGTTCTTACTCACTGTGTACAACATAAGTTCACATAGCAGATGTCCCATGCTAACCTAGAATAGCAGTCGGATAAAAGAGTAACTTATCTGATGATAATATCATTTTCAGGCTTCAAATCTCTGATCTTGAGCCTGATTTGCAACCATGCTTTACAATAGGCAAGAGTTTCCACAAACAAAAGCGCTTTGATCCTGTGAAATGTTCTGGATGGATTATACAAAGAGCTCTGTCTTCAAGCAGATGCCAAATCCGATGCTTATTTCCAGCAAAGAACCTTACAGAGCATTTCAAAGGGGGTAGCAATTTGCGCCCGGGTCTAGATTTACTCGATTAACATAACATTTCAGAGTGTCCAGAATTTGTTAATCTTTTCACTACGGTCTTTGAAGCAGTTTCTCTGCCAGTTTCTTTGGAAACTTTCATCTGCTATGGCCCTGAAGCTTTGGAGCTCTCTCCTCCAAACACCCTGCCTTGCCACCTCCTTCCCCTCTTTTAGATCATGATTGAAGAACTCCTCCTCTTTGACCGTACTTCTGGTCACCTGCTTCCTCTCGGTCTGCTTGGCGTCAGGCTCCGCCACTGTTAAGTGCTCGGTGACACTACTCCGTGTGAATGCACGATAGAAATGCAAGTTGTTGTTTTAAAATGGGCTTTAATGTTGAGACTGAATTCCACAATTGACCCAAATGCGCACTCTGAATTGCTACATGAATAGACTCAATCTAGAATTTCTCCCCCACTCAACATCTCTCGGATCGGAGGGTCTGGTTTTCTAAAAGTGGATTTGGTTTGACTGTAACCAGCATGTATTCAGTGCTGTGGCTGTCCCAATGTGTTTGTGTAGCTGGTTTCTGTTAATCGGTTGCAAACCGTTGATTGGTTTCCTGAACGTTTAGAGCAAATCTGATTATAGTCTAGCCCGCGGGAACGAGAGAGAAAGAAAAGTTATTTTTTGACGTGAAACAAGTCATATTTGAAGAGAAAGCAACTTTTGAAAGGGGCTAAAACACTTCTCATGACGATATCATGCTCACCTGAGGCCGGGTGGCGCTCGTCCAAAGCATGGACGAGCGCTATTCCGTAATTGTGGAAGCACAGAAGTGATTCAGTCCAAACCCCTGGAACTTCGTTCTGCTGCCATCTACTTTCGGAGGAGATTTTGCACGGATTTATTATGGTCACAGGTTCGCACTCGGGCACAGCAATTCAGAATTCACTGGATTTTTGGACACTTTAAACCCTTTCCCTCCGCCCTCACCCATTATTTTTCTCAGTCGCAGTGAAACTGAGCAGAGCTGTTTGCGATAGAAACTGCTGAGGTGAAGAGACGACAGGCACCAATATTGATCCTTGTTTTGATATAGCAACTTATCCCGCCATTGAAACATCTCAAAGCTCTTCAGTGAATACATCGTAAAGTGAATTGAATGTTTTTTTTTGTGGGCAAAATGCAGCAACCAATTGCACCCGGCAGAGCCCCACAAACAGTCGTGCATTGAGTGACCAAAATTGATTATTCTTTGGGGTTGGTATTTGTGGCTATGTTATCAGTATTGTCTGAATTGCCCTATAGTTTTAATAGCCATCATAATGTCCACAGGAGCAAATTGCCCAACTGGTACTATCTAGGGATATTCCATGCAACAGCATGTCTAGTAATATACAACACCAACTTGCATTTATATAGCTCCCTTCTTCCTGATTGTCATCACGACTCCAATTAGGGAGGTAATGAGACAAACTCCAATTAGTTATCTGTGCTGAGTGAGCTTGCCTCAGTCAGGCAGCAGTGAGGAAACTTGCATTGGTCTCGGGGTCCCTGGGCTGGAAGGTGGATTCATTCCAGGTTCTTGCTGATAACTGGTGATTACTATCCCGTGATGTCTGTTGGAAAATCAATCTGTGAGGATCAGGATTGGCTTTGATGTCCCTGTGGTTAAATGCCAAGCTCACATTCGCTGGTTACGGTCACACAAAGAATGCCGTGAGGTGAAGGTTATTGAGGGTCCTTAACATTTAATGAAATGTTCCTCCCACCTGACGTGATGGTGACTATCGGAAGTTTGCAGACAAACCAAACTTTTCCAAGCGGCCTGGCTGGGTTGCTGGTGCTCTTGCCTGACGGAACAAGCACTCTGAGACGCTACCGCACATGAAGCGTGCTGTGTAAATGCAAGTTGTTGTTGCCTCTGGGTCTGAAAGTTGTGGGATCAAACCCCATGTCGGGACTTCAGCTCATATATTTAGACAAGAGTTTGCAGCATTGCTGGAGGTGCTGTCCTTCAGATACATTATTAGACCAAGGTCTCAGCTGCTTATTCTTGAAATGCATTAGAAATCCCATTGCGTTATTTGAATGCAGAAGTTGAGTTGAGTTTCTGCTGGTGGCCTGGCTAACAATCCTCTAGAATAGATTAATTGGATGTTTGTGGTTTTACCATATATTATCTTAATGTGCCCTAAAACAGCTCATCACTCAGAAATGTAACGCCAACTATTTTAAGGGGCTCAGTGAGAAACACTAACAAACACCTCCCAGTCTTTGGCTCCGTTGAAGAATTTTGACCAATTTAAGTGTCAAGAGGGGAGCTCAAAGGTCACAGTTTGACAAATATTTTGTGTGAACTCCCTCTTTGCTTCCCACGAGCAATCCAAACAGATTAAATCACAATAAAAAGCAAATAGGGAAACCCTATATCTTGCCAGTCATCGACCTTACCTGCGACGAGTAGAAATCGATGGTTAAAACCAACATGCACGGCTCTCGGCGGAATCTGACAATGTTTACATTCTGCGAGAAAAATATATTTGTTTTTTGAGTGGAAAAGGCAGTGCTTCTGAAAATAAATTCAATTCTTCAGAATGTATTCCAACCAGTGCAACCAGATTCCCCCTCGTTTATTTAACTTTTAACATGCAAAGTTTTTCTCCTGCAGAGAAAGATACCCTTTCTAAAGCCAAAAATACAATAATACAAAAATAATAATTCCAGCATTTGATGTAATGCTTCATCATGTCGTCGATGTCAAAGCGCTTCACAGGAATTTACTGTAAAGTGTAGTGACTGTGTATTTTGTAGGCAAACGTGGCAAACGAGACCTCTGTTTAGCATCTTAGCCAGAGGACAGCACCTCTAACATTGCACCATGATTGAGAAGAGGTCTGCTAACTGTTTTCTTTATTGAAATCATTAAAGAACCAATCATGCATAAGTGTCATCTTAGGCATGGTGAAAGAACAAGGGGTAACGCAATGTTACAAAACCCAGGCGATCGCAGGCTAACAAAGTTCTGGTGACTCCCGATAATGCTAAGTTGACTCGTCAGGGCACAATGGACTGAGAGATGTGGCAAGGAATGAAAGTCTGGTTTGCCAGACTTCAACAAGCACTTCCTCATGTCCTGTATTGATTAATGGTCATACTTTGACTGAGTCAAAGTATCTTGTTACCACACAGAGGGTGTAGTTAGCAGGAGGCGCTGTGGGAAGCAAGCCAGTGCAGCCGAGGAGAGAAAAAGATGTCAAAAGAAGAAGCCAGGAGCAACGGAAAGATCAAGCCAAATGACTTTTAAAGAACTATTATTATAATGGAAATGTACATCAAATGCAAATGTTTACTTTCATTTGGATATCACTTTTCCCATTTGAAAGCGTGCTGTTACTGTGGGGAAAAAATATAAGAATCTGCCAATCTGAAAGCAAGTTGAAGTAACAACAACAAATTGTATTTGGATAGCGCTAGGACGCTTTGAAGCTGTCTTATGGCTACATTGCGAGTATGCTGCCCTCTCGTTCTTCCGACCTTCACAAGAATATAATTGTGCTGGAGAAGGATCAGTGAAGAAATGTACTGATGATTTTATCAAAAGGGAAAGGAAAATGGCAAGGGGTCATGCTCCGTGTCTCCGAGCACTGAGAGGCAGCGAGTGTTACGGCCATAGTGATAATCCTTGCATTTGATATAGCGCTTTTCGTATCTTCTAGATGTCTCAAAGTGCTTTCCAGAATATATTATCAAGTGAATTGACTATATACTTGTGAGCGAAATGTGGCAGCCAATTGCGCCCAACAGTGTCCCACAAACAGTTGTGGATTTGAATTGGCCAATTTATTATTGTTCTTTTTTCATGAAGGATTATTATCAGGCATGTGGAGTAAGGAAACTTGCCCAAGGTTTCGCCCGGAATGGAATCAAACCCAGGTAGTATATAGTGTGAAGCACCATGAGAGGTCTCTAATATGTCCTCCGGATCAAATGCAAGGTTTATTTTTCAAGAGAGAAAAGTCTTGGGAGTGATCTACCTATCTCTCCCACAGCTCTTTCTCACAAAGTATTGGAATTAAGGTTGTATCCCTCTGTTGCACCACCTCGGTTCAAATGATCCCAATTGATGCTGTGATGGAGGGTGAATGATCTGGAAAATTGAGATTCGATGAGCCAAGAAGGGCCTTCTTCATTCACACTGATCTCATGTGTGTGATCTTGTGATGGCACGTTAAGTCTTTTTAAAAAGACCCTGAATAAATAACTGCTTGAGAAAACAATTGAAGTGGAAACCAAAAAAGACAGAGACATCAATCTCCTTGCCACTTTGTACCACCGGTTCATCTGGGAGTTGTAAATGCATGTTGTAAAACTAGAATAATGAAGTGTGAAAAAATGTGCTCTTTCGTAAGGTTTGGGCTGTTTGCACTCTAACCTCTGAGTCAGAGGGTTGTGACTTCAAGCCCCATGTCAGGACTTTGAACTTGAACTTGCTCGATCACTTCACTCTTGAAAGGAGAATACTTGGAGCGGACTTGATTGAGGTGTGTAAGATTTTAATTGGGATTAAAAAAAACTAAACCCAGAGTAATATTTTCTGCTGCACTTAGGCAGCAGAATAACTGGACAATAAAGGCAACATACTGCAGATGCTGGAAATCTGATATAAAAATAGAAATCACTGGGAACACGCAGCAGGTCAGGCAGCATCTATGGAGAGCAGAGAATGAGTTAACGTTTCAGGTCGATGACCTTTGGTCAGAAATTTCAGGACTGACGCCAGGAAGTATTTCGTGTGCCAGAGGGTAATTAGTGACCTGAGCAGGTTGCCAGGAAGGGTTATTGCGGCCAAGAAGCTACACTTGTTTGAAAAGTAATTTGTGTGATTGGAGGACTGTGTTGTGGAAGGATGAAATCAAATGGGCCAAAGGGCCTTCTTCATCCACACCTCTCTTGTGATGTCCGGATGCTTTCAGCACCGAAGATTGTCACAGTGCCATCCAGTGGAAGGAGATGTTACCATTATGAAGTGGAGCTGGGTTGCACTGTATAAATAAGAACATTTTGCAAGATCCATGGCTGGAGTTTACTCCAAACGGCACGTGGGTAAGGAGCAGAGAATGTGACAAGATCCTCAAATAACTCCATTCGTATTTTGTTCCTTCAAAAGATTGACTGTATAAAGGTGTTGCATCAAATTTAAAAATAATGCAATGGTATTTGCATTGCGTCCCACTAATTAGCTAATCCACTGGATGTGAGTCACTTTTACCAACTAAGCCATCGGGAAACAGTTTTCAAATGGCGCTCAATGAAAGCCGAAATCGACTGAATGATCCTAAATCACTATACCCCCGTAGATCGAGGAGATCTAAACAAGAACGTTTGGAGCTGCAGATTGAACATTATTCGATGCTCAGTTGTGTTCACATTGAACGAGACCCAGTTAAGAGCAAGAACAGACTGGATGCGGGCTTTACAAGTGATGAAACCTCACGCTTGCAATATTAAAATGCAAACTGGCCCAGCTGTGTTCCAAAATAGACTTTAGCCTTGAGCCAAATAGTCAATACTTTGTGTGTGTGTGTGTGTGTGTGTGTGTGTGTGTGTGTGTGTGTGTGTGTGTGTGTGTGTGTGTGTGTGTGTGTGTGTGTGTGTGTGTGTGTGTGTGTGTGTGTGTGTGTGTGTGTGTGTGTGTGTGTGTGTGTGTGTGTGTGTGTGTGTGTGTGTGTGTGTGTGTGTGTGTGTGTGTAAATCATTTGTGGAATGGTGTGGTTGGACCTGGCAATGTGCAATATTTAGACGGTCCTGCATTTTGATGCTTCGGAAACTGCTTTATTTGTTTCCAGGTTGTTTATAATCCCATTGGCTGGAACCAGTGTAGATCGTGGTGCTGATGACACATGTTCAGACCAGCACTTTGCGGTCTGTTCCACCATCAGTTTGTAAAACTCAGTTTGTGTTAGAGCTGCTGGGCAGGGGGTTATGGCCAGCGGAGTATGGCCAGCACGTTGATGCAGCATATGGGAGCATTGCCATTTGGGAGTGTGGGGATGCGGGTTGGTGTACCAGGAGTCCCCCTATCCAACACTATTTCGCCCATGAAATACTGTACACAGTCAGTCCACTTCACAGCATATCCTGTGAAGCACTTTGAGATGACTCAATGCTGTGTTGAACTGCTCAGGGACGCTACTCCTCATGAAGGGCGCTATATAAATGCAAATTGTTATTATAAGGCACTAGATCAATTACAAGTACTATTATTACTCTACACTCGCATATAAATCCCCTCATGCCTCAGCATTTCCCTATTTCTCTGATCTGCTCTGACTCAGCTTTCTTTCCCCCGTTCCCTCCTACTGCACCACCATCGGTGGGCGAGCCTTCTGTCACTACATTTGTAAAGTCTACACATGCTCTGCCTCCATCCCTCCACCTTGGCCTCTCTCTATTAAAATAAATAAGGCAGGCAGAGTGAAACCTTGAGCAAGTTTCCTTATTCCACACGCTCAATAATAATCCCTCGAAAGAAAAACAATAATAAATTGGTCATTTCAATTTACTGTTTGTGGGACACTGCTGTGCGCAATTGGCTGCCGCGTTTCACCCTCATATAAACAGTCAATTTACTTTACAGTATATTCTATGAAGCTCTTTAAGACATCTAGATGACGTGAAAAATGCTAAATCAAATGCAAGGATTATTATTATTGTATTAATAATAGTATTAATTTGGTCACTCAAACTACGACTGCTTGTGAGACTCTTCTGGTGTGCCCACAAAATATACTGTCGATTCACTTAACAGTGTATTCTGTGAAATGCTTTCAAACGTCTCAAAGACATGATGAGATGGTACATGAAATGCAAGGATTATTATCTGCCTGTAAATCCCACCGTGAATCCAGCTCCTTCGAGCCAATGGTCACTGCCCCTTCTTCCCCCTTGCTCGAAATCCAACCCTGTCACTGTGAAGTGTTCTGAGACGTTTTGGAAGGTGAACAACAACATCAACAGAATTACACTTGTATAGCGCCTTTCACGTCGGGAGGTGAAGCGTGCTGTACAAATATAAATTCTTGCGGTAAGTAAGTAGTAGACAGTTCCTGTTCTCAGAAACACCACTGTGAGGAAAGCTAGACTTTCCTGGAGCAGGTAAATCCAATTTCCATTCTGTAAATCGCAGTGTGTGCCTGTGTGTGTATGTTGCAGTCATTGATACACGCCCACACGATAATTTGGGAGAAGGGATAAAACAGGCCCAGGCTGATATGGTTCTTTGTGGTTTCGGAGAGAAGTGCCTCTGAAGCTTGTGGCAGTGTTATCTTTGATATATGAGGGAGGTGGTTATATGAGCTTCTGCCTCTATTATCAGACTTTGGCAGGGCATACTTTGTTGATTCATCAAAAAAAATTCCATGTAAGCGAGCTCAAGCCAGCGCTCGAACCGGAAACCACCCTCAAACATTGGACTGTATTGAAAGAATCTATTTATTGAATGCTAAACTTGTACACAGACCAATATCTACAAAATGGACCTGAAGCTGACTTTAGAAAATGGATAGTACATACTGCATAGACAGTCAACTCATTTACAGTATATTCTGTGAAGTGCTTTGAGATGTCTAGAGAACATGGAAAGCACTATATCAAATGCAAGGATGATTATATTACAGTATTATAGTATGTAGTACAGGTACCCCGCCCCAACCGTGTTTTTTTTCTACCATTAATTTCACTTATCCATGGTTGGCTCGCAGCGATGACCCTTGCTAACCATGGCAATGGTTATTGCTTAACCCTTGTTTATCTGCAGCGTTCGGTGCTAGGACCGAGTTGCATCAACCTGCTACGATGTCACTTTGCGCTAGCGTTTAGCGCTAGGACCCAGTTGCAATGTTGCAATCAACCAGCCACGATGTCGCTTCTCTCTTAGGATTAAGGTAAATAACATGAATTTATTGTCGCCTCTCCGTTTCCCCCCCCCCCACCCCTCCTCCGTGTCACCCACCACACCACCTTCTCTACATCCCCCCACTGCCTCCGTATCACCCACTACACCATCCTCTCTGCATCCCCCACCCCACCGTGTCACCCACCTTCTCCACATCCCACCCCCCTCCGTGTCACCCACCACACACCTCCGTTGATTTCTCTCTCTCCCTGTGTCTGTGTGTAGATCAGTCAAACAGCCTCGTGGATTGCTGCAGATCCTGGCAACCAATGTGCCCAAACTTACTCCCCCTATCCCCATATTTCTCATAGGGTCCTATATTTTCCACCCTGTATTGTGAGGGATTATACCTGAGAGATGTTTGCAGAGAGCCAGGAAAGTTTTGAGTTTGTCACTTCCTAAGTTGAAATTCTCTTTTGTGCACTTTCTATGTTCCTGCCAAACTTTACTGCTTATTTTTAAGCAGTGTAGTCATTTTTTTTTACCAAACTCCCTGTTAGCCAAGTGGTGTCCATCTGGCTTATTCAGTAGCACTCTTTTTTCTCAGTAGGAACACTGAGTTCATACTCTACAGTATGCTGACGTTCGTGCTGCATTGCTAGAGGTTTAACATCTCATCCAAAGGACTGCACCTCTGACAATACAGCCCTCTCTCAGAGACATCAGCATACTATAGACTAGAGTATGAGCTCAGTGTTCCTACTGAGAAACAAGAGTTCTACCAAATAAGCCAGACTGACACCTGTTCTGGTGGATGTTAACAATCCCATGGCACGATTTGAAAAGGGAAAGAAGTTTCTTCCAATATCCTGGACAGCAATGCCTGACTAAAATTGGTCTTGCTATGTCTAATATTGGCTACAAATCATGTTTGATGAAACCACACTCACTGCACTTTACCGACAATTCAGTAAACCCCTTTGCAATTTTTTTTGTTGTTGTCTTGATGTGCTATGTAAAATCCAAGGATTATGATTGTTATTACTACGGTTGTTTTGTGTAGGTGAGGGATAATTCTAGAATTTTTCAGTACAACAGGACCCATTCAGCCCATTGAGTCCGTGCCGGCTCTTTAAAAAGAACAATTTAATCCCACTCCCCAGCTTTCTTCCCATAACCATGCGAACCTGTCCTCCCCGAATAAATGTCTACCTCTCTTTTAAAAGTTGTTATCGAATCGGCCTCCACCACCTTTTCAGATTTGAACAACTCGCTGAGTGAAAAAAATTCTCCTCAGCTCCCCTCTGCTTCTTTTTGAAACAATTTTAAATCTGTGACCATGAGTCACAGATACACCCACCAGTGAAACAGTTTTTCCTTATTTACTCTGTTGAATCCCCTCATGATCTTAAAAACCTCTATTAAATCTCCTCATAACCTTCTCTGTTCCAATGAGAATAAACCTAGCCTTTCCTCATAGCTGCAACATCCTCTACAGGCATTTGCTCAGATATGGACAATAGCCATTTGAGTTAGGTACAGATTCACGACTGGTGCTCATGGAAACTCACCCCAGTAAGAGAGGGAGGGGGAGAGCTCAGGCAGGGAGCAACAACAACTTGCATTTATACAGTGCCTTTAACGTTGGGGCAGGGTCTCGGAGCGCTTAATAGTGGCGGAGACTGAACAGGAGCAATATAACAATGGGCAGAAAATCAGAAGAAGAAGCAGCTGCCCAATGATTTATTGCAAGAGAAATGGTGGAGGATAAAACTAATGAGGGAAAAGTGCAGATGAGCAGCATGCGAGAAGTTCAAGGGGAAGTGAAATGGACTGAGAGAAAGAGAACGTGAAGGAGATGAATGATTTGATGTTTTTTTTTCCTTCTTCTTTCCTTTATTCCGAGATGTTATTATTGTGGATTTCTTGGTTGGCAGATCTCAGCCCTCCCGAGGGGGGAAACAGTAAGAAAAAAGTTGGCAGCGTTGCTGAAGTGAACTGGGCTGTGTAGCTGAAAATGAGCTCTTGGCAAAACTTTAATGATTGATGTTGCTATCGTGCAGGGTTTGAACAATAACCAGGATTTGCAGATGAAACACTGGGAAGGAGCGCATAAAAACCTTTGGCATTTCTAAACCTTTCGGGGAAATAAAGATATTGTACGTACAGTGTTGGGTTCCAGGGTTAAGATTGGAGATGAGTTCAGAAGTTTAACATGTAGAACAGAACATGTAGAACAGACCATGTAACTAAGCAATCCACTGTAAAATAGCCTTATTACTAAATACCCATTATCCGACACACTATCTCACCATCTTTATTTAGGCCAAGGAAGCACAAATGTCTGAGTTTATCACGTTTTGTTAAGCCACATCGTATGATTATAGGGATGATGGGGAAATGCGGCATGATATCATCAGTGATGATTATCACATCAGACAAACCTTGAGATCACAAGCAATCAATGGTTTCCACTAGCCTTTGGAGGAGAAAGTTTATAAACCCCCAAGATCAGTGTTAAACTATTGACTATTTTTGACCGTACATATGGTCCATGAGATAATTAACATTGGTGATGACTTCACACAATATATTTTCCTTACATGTCAACTTTTACACTTTGTTTGTTGGTGAAACACAGATCTTCCAAGCTCTTTTCAAAGAGCCGGCACAGACTAGATGGGCCGAATGGCCACCTTTTGTGCCGTACAATTCTATGAATCTATGAATCTTTCCCCATATTTCCTCAAATCAGAGTTCGTTCCCAACTCAGAACCTCTCTCCTCCTCACCACCTCAGGTCCCACCCAGAGATCATGATAAACTCAGACATTTGTGACCAAAGGCAATATATGTATGTATGTTTATAATGTACACCTCGCTGTATATTCTGAAGTGTTTTGAGACATCTCGATGACGTGACAAGGTGATATATCAAATGCAAGGATGATTATTGTTGTTTTGGCACCGATGGTGCTAATTAATACATCTCGGAGGGAAGCAAACTGTCTACCTGACATGTGAACCTCGAAGTGTGATGCTCTGTTTACAATGTTCCAATGTCCTGACTCGCGTGTGAACTTGCCTCAACACAGGATGTTCCAAGGTGCTGTCAGACATGTAAACCACCACTACATTAATTGTGCCTGATGTGCCAAACACAGCACTCGGCTGTCTGTTTATTTCTAGCTGTCTATATTGAGGCAATTAGTTTCACACCTGTCGTTTGAGTGACACTGAGGGTTTGTTCAACCCTGGGAACAGCCTGGCAGAAAATTGAACTTTTGAACATGTCTTCAGGCAACGTTTTTAACTTGTAATCTTGGTGATCAGTTTCCTAAAAGCATTCAATGAGTCTGGAAGGCAAGGTTGCGGCATTGTTTATTTTTATGGGTAAGTTAAAAAATAATAATCTTTGTGATTAGTGCTTTTTGTGTCATCGAAATGTCGCAAAGTACTTTGCAGGATTTGCACTATAAAGTATACTTGTAAGTGAGTGTGACAGCCAATTTGCAAGCAGTAAAACCCCACACACATCCATGAATGATAAATTTTACCTGGCGGATAGTTAGCCAGGACACTGTGATAAAACTTTTTGAATGGTGCCATGGAATCTCACCGTCTGCCTAAACAGGCAGGCAGGTGTCATTGGAAAAATGGCACCTCTAACAACGCAACAACACTGCATTGGATTGAAGTTAATACATCTTTGCTGTTGGCTTTGGGATGGAGTAGATTTGAAATTCCATGACTGGCCATATTCCTGGTCCAGAATCAGACAACAGTCTCAATAATAATAATGATCCTTGCATTCATTATTCCTGATTCGGTTGTTGAGACATCTCAAAGCATTTTGTACAATATATTGTGAAGTGGATTGATTATCTGTGGGTGAAGCAAGGCAGACATTGCACATGGCAGTGTTCTGCAAACAATTATAGATTTTTTGGGGAGATGCAGGGATTATTACCCCCGGAACGTGATTCGCCAATCAACCAACAACTAGATTCCTACTTACCCCGGTGTAAACAGAGGCCTGTGGAATAAGAAAACTTGCCTAAGGTTTTGCCCTGCTCAGGAATATCAAGTAACTGAAACTAGCATAGAACCTAATAACAGGACCCACTCTGTGACATTTATAAAACTCTTGGGATTAAAACATTTAGAGGTTAGATGTGTTTTTATTCTAATGACTGACACTGAACTCTGGTAATAAGTACTTATTTCACTCTTACCTCAATGCCGTTGGTCTCTGGAGAACATTTCCATCTGGATCTCAATTACCCTGCCTTCATTTGATTTATTGTCTCTCATGCAATGAGAGTGATCCACTGGCTTGGTTTGCCAGGAATGTTCATTTTCCGGCATTTGTCCGAATTGGGCACAAATGAATCCTTGTTAAAATTGAAATTCAAACACAAAATTGACATTTCTACTCGAGCACCGATTAAAGAAGGAATTGGACAGCTGAAATCATATTAAAATCAGAGACTCCTTGGGGCTGAACTGGTATTCTCCTTTGTCCAGTGTCTGAGCCAGACGGGCCCTCAGTATTCCCAAGGCATTGCTGATGACAGACCAGCCAGCCTGGCTCGTCAGCAGTACTCTGAAGGGCTGGTGTGGAACTCTATCCAGTTTGGATACTCAACCATGGTGATAGGTTTCTGCATGTATTGAGCACACGACTGACCAGAAACAATCTAGAAGCCTTTGTACATGTGACAATGTGTGTGTGTTGGAGAGAGAGAGATTGGGGAAAGGCAAGAAGAAATCCTGCGAAACACCAGGATATCCATCTAGTCTCCGAGTAGCTTCACTTCCAACATTATTCCAACAGGGCTTCATTACCTATAATCTGAACCGGGCGTAACTCACTCTAACATGCCTTTAGCATGATGACCTGTCCAGGGCAATAAAGGGCCATACGTTGTTTGACAATCTGAATGAGCTACAGCAGCTTCACTACAGTGAAACTGTTTGCAAAAGGACGGTTGCCACATGCTTCAAATCTTTAAAAACAAAGACCATCAAGCGTCCTGAAAGGGAGTGAGAATTTTCAACCAATTCATTGAAGAGCGTGAAGTAGTGCGACCAGGGTAAATCCTTTTTAAATTACCCACTTCCAAATTTGAGGAGATTGCTAGAGAGACAAAGGCAGCGTACTATAAGATAATACAAATGGAACAGCAACCAGCCAATTGATTGCTTCCCAAACTGTAACAATACTGCAATGTGCATTCCTTCCTCCTATGAAGCAGTTGCTTTGTTGTATGAGCCTCCTTAACCAACACTTTTAACGTAATCTGTGCTGACATTAGTCAGAGATTATTTTACAACTTCTGCTTTCAGTTATCAGTCCCTGTCCACTTCACATTAATGAGAGCTTTGTAGACCAAAGAATAGCAACATTTTTCTTTAATCCGACTTGTGTTGAGAAAAAAAATCCCAGCGGGATATCTTCACAAGCGGGATTTTTTTTTCCCGCTTGTGAAGAGGCACCATAGCCAATCTGAAGGTTTCTAAGACGCAAACTGCGCTATTTAACCCTTTCATGGCCTCCAGGAAAGCCACGAGCACTGGGTTGGTGTTTGAGGGGGGTCACGTTTTTGGTCTGTTAATCATTGAGCTGTTTTGGACTCTTGCTGAAACTCCACTGGAAATCGGTGAGGTTCATGTGCATTTTATGCATGAAATGGCCCTCAGAAGTATGGAGTTATTTGTACAAAAGGTGAACTGTGTTCATAGACAGGCTGGGAAAATATTCCATCAATTACTGGCGCATTAGACCTGTTGAACACTATCTTATTACCCCAAACCCTATTAAACGTTGAAACATGAACCACAATGGGAGGAAACGAACTCTGGGTATCACATTGATCAACACAATGTCACTCCACCGCCAACAGTTCAGTCTGGACTGACGCGGAGGTGAATGTTTTGCTTTCATTTTTTTTTAAACAAAATATAATAAAATATTTATTGCATATTGCAGCAGAAATCCCTGTAACAGGAAAAAAAAAGCAGCAGAACGAGAGGACACAGGTTCAGGGTTGCAATTTTGGGACGGATTTCAGAAAGTGCATCTTTACACAGAAAGGTTGTTAACAACTGGAATTATTTATTGTGAAACAGCTCGATGGTTTGAATGGATGCCCATTCTGGAAAGGTGAAGTGAAATAAGTCAAATGGCTTTCTTCATCTGACCCACAGAACCATGATCCTGATTTTCTCAATTTCTTGGCTGTTAGAATTCTGTATTTGTTGAGTTTGAGCAATTGCAACACAATTCCCTGTGATACTAAAGTGTCCCTCGCTTGGTACTAAACTGACAGCCCCATTCAGAGAAATATCAGACTGATGTAGAAGACCGAGGCTTAGGTATGTCGCTCTTCTCAGACTGAGGCTTAGGTGTGTCATTTCAGGGGAAAGGGAGAAGGTAGGCAGAGGGAACATTACGCTGTATCTCATCCAAGATGTACCAAATGTTGTAAGCAGTAAGTGGAGCTCCTGTAGATCAGTGGTTAGAGTACTCTTCTTACACGCATGAGACCTGTGTTCGAATCCAGGCAGATCAGAGCGAAATCTTGGGCAAGTTTCCTTACTCCACACACCTAACAATAATCCGTCCCCAAAAAACCACAATGATAAATTGGTCATTTTAATCCACGACTGTTTGTGGGACACTGCTGTGCACAATTGGCTGCCGTGTTTTTCCCACAAATATACAGTCAATTCACTTTACAGTACATTCTGTGAAGCGTTTTGAGACGTCAATAAGATATGAAATGCAAATGCATATCAAATGCAAGGATTATTATTATTATTTATTATCTGATCAAAACACTTATACACGCCTTCGTCACATCTAGGCTCGACTATGGGAACTCTCTCCTCATCGGCCTTCCCAGCTCCTCCCTTCACAGGCTGCAGATCATTCAGAATTCTGTAGCTCGTATACTCTCCCGCACCAGGCTCCGCGACCACATCACTCCCACCCTCGCCCGTCTCCACTGGCTCCCCATCCCCCAGAGAATCGAATTCAAGATTCTCGTCCTCACTTTCAAGGCCATTCACGGCCTTGCCCCCGCCTATCTCTCTGACCTGCTGTCTCCCTATCAGCCTGTACGCACCCTCCGTTCAGCAGACTCAGGCCTGCTCCGAGTTCGCAGCCCTAACCACCCAACCATCGGTGGCCTACCTTTCAGCCTCTCTGTTCCCACACTGTGGAACTCCATCCTGCAGTCCCTCTGCCTCACTTCCTCCCTTTCCTCCTTCAAGGCCGGTCTCAAGACCTTCCTCTTCGACCGCGCCTTCGGCTCCCCCACCAACTCTTCCCCCTCTCCTTCTCCCTATCCCGAACCCCCCCGCCCCCCACCCCCCCGCTCCCCACCCCCCCGCTCCCCATCCCCCCGCCCCCCACCCCCCGCTCGGGTTCCGACCTTCTGTTCAGCACTTTAGGACGTCCTCCCGACGTGAAAAGTGCTTTATAGTGCAATTTTGTTGTTGTTGTAAACCAGGCTTCAAATGGGAGATTGCTTTGTTTGCCAGGTCTTATATCACTCACAAATTTGTACCCCAAGCAATATTGCCCCCAACCTCCAAGCAATGTGTTTGTAATTGATTTAAACACAATTTTAAAACAATAATAAAAAGAATTGGTCGCTTCAATCCACAATTCTGCCACATTTTGCTCACAATATACCGTCAATTAACTTTACAGTATATTCTGTGAAGTGATTTGAGACGTCTAGAAGATGTGAAAAGAGCTATACAGTGTCAAATGCAAACATTATGATTATTATTATTTTAAACCCTTGCCTTTGATGTCGTGCCCTATCACGTCATTGAGTTGTCTGAAAGTCCTTCTCAGGTCAAGTTTCTTAGGGTTTACTGTAAAGTGTATTTTGTAGACAAATCCTTCACCACCCCATATCGTGCTTAACTCTGAAGCAGAAATGTGACAGATTCTCAGCTTCAAGACTTTGGTTTGATGCCAGCGACGTACGTTCAAAGCATTAGTAACAGACTTGGGTTTGCCCGGGTCTGTTTGCTTTACTCTCTTGATCTCGTGCCTCTGTCAGCAGCCTGGTTCCTGCGCCTTGGCCTGCTTTTCCCTTGACCTCATTTCATGACCGCAGCTCTATGGTGACTTTGATGTGGGCAACATTTCCACCTTCCATAAAACTTCCACGAAAAAGATGAATTAATTGCGGAGCTATTTCAAACATGTTTTTATATTGTGCAAGAAGCTCTGAACGGCACTGGGGAGCACCTCACAAATAATAATCCTTGCAATTGGGATGGCGCCTTATCAAGTTGTCTCAATGTTTCAAAGTGGATTTGCTACAAAATGTAGAGACTGTATATTTGGGTGCAAATCGGAAGCTCCCTTCTGTTTTCGAATAGTGGTACTGTATCTGTTGAATCCACCTGAACAGGCAAATGGGATCTCGGTTTAACATCTTATCCAAAGAACAATAATGCGATGCTCCCCCAGCACAGAACTGGAGTGTTAGCATTTTGTGAGTACAAAATCCTGACATTAATAATAATAATAATAATAATAATAATAATAATAATATCCTTGTTTGATATAATGTTTCTCATGACTTTTAGATGTCTCAATGTGCTTCACAGAGTATAATATATATAATATAATATATAATGTAAAGTGAATTGACTATGCATTTTGTGTGCAAAATAGATGTCTAATTGAGCCTTTTATCCTTGTGCGCTCTCTCTCTATCTCTCTTACACTCTCTCTCTCTCGCTGACTTTTCTCATAGTCTGTTATGCAGATAGTTCAATCATCCCAAAGTCTCTTCACACCATGTGCTGCAGAGCCAAGCAGACAAGTTTCTAGGATCAGAACGATACATGTTGCAGCCGCCCCATGCTGTCAGTTTGATTGATGAGCAGCTCTGTTCAAGGTGGATGATGTAATTGGGCCAAGTTCCTGAATCCACTCAAGTCTACTGCTTACAGCCGCAGCCCTAATTACTGTAACATAAATGCCACCTTTTCGACAGGAAACACTTTCAAATCCTTCCTCTGGATTTCAGCATGTTCGGCCCTAAAAATACCAAGGTTCCCTCAATCCACCAGGAAATGGTGATGGCATTGCTTCCCATATCACTGTACAGTGCCTTCCTCCTCCCTATCAGCCATAGCATATTTGGGGTAGACCTATAAGTTGACAGGATATACATCCGAACCATCTGCTATGAACTCACACCACTATGTTTCGGGTCTGGGCAGATCCTACACTAATCATGTCATTTTACAGCTTCCCTCAATAGGTCAGTGAGTTCACCCGTTCCAGCCGCAGGGAGGGTCCCAGGCCTGTGCTTGGTGGGCTTCACTGGGGGAGCAGAGAAGGCCTTAGCCTGCCTCACACCTCTTCAACTCCCGCCTCCCCACCCACCGCCTGCACTCCCTTTAATAGGAGATAGAAAGTCAAACGAGATGCTGTTCCTAATTCTGAATTCTGGTGCACATGGAGGTTGGGTGTTGAAGATAATGATAATCCTTACATTTGATATAGCACCCATCCTGCCATTGAGACGTCTTGAAGTGCTTCACGGAATACACTCTAAAGCGAATTGACTGTATACTTTGTGGGTGAACTAAAACAAAAGATCTAAATAGGATTTGATAACACAACAAAAGGTACAAGCAAGGGAGAAAGGTTCAAAACTGGTACAGTTTTGGAAAGAAAGATTTAAGATAATGTTTGAAAAAGGAACTAATGATGTGGAGAATAATAGCAACTTGACCTTCGACCCCCAAAGCTCTCCAGTTCCTTTAAGGGACTTTTTTTTTTAACCTCACATTAAAGATTGTAGTTCGTTGATTTCTGAAGTCGGTCGTTGGATACTTACCAAATACTCAGGGGAAACTGTTTTTTTTACCTGAAACTAAATTCTAATTTACTTCACTCTAAATTTCCTTAGTGCAAGCTATATACATACCTGGTGTTTCATGGTGAGGGGGCTTTCAATAGATACTGTGTTCAGGCAATAAAAATGACTAAATTTGCACAAGGAATCTCCCACCTATAATGTCCAGCTGGGTCAGAGATTCGGTCAGTTGAGGAGTGAAGGTTCCTTGATTCTTTCTTAGTGGAGATCTATGATTAATTGTGAGAAGAAATTTCTACTGGTATCCTGGCCAACAATCTACTAGATCAAATTGGTCCTTTACTTCATGGCTGTTTGTGGGACGGTGCTGTGTGCTAATTGACTGCAGCATTTGTCAATAAAATAAACACATTACACTGTACAGTAAATGGTGTGAAGCACTTTGAGTTGTCTACCAGACGTGAAAGACGCTAGCTACATCGAATGCAATGATATGCAGTCAATTCACTTTACAGTATATTCTGTGAAGCGATTTGAGTCGTCTCGAAGGCCTGATAAGGCACCATATCAAATGCGGTGATTATTTGATTATTATTTTGCTTGAAGTAGATGTACTCCGAGACTATATTTCAAGACTGTCAAATGCGCTCTTAGGTTTTGCCTGACAGACTTGATAGCAAACGACTCAATATTAAAGGATAGCAAATGAATGAAATTGAGGGACTTTTCCTCTCAAAGGGAAGAACTGTATTTACCTTTTCATCAGAGTACTTTATGAATGCTCTTTGTGTGACCGTGCTGGGAGAGAGATATCTAATGGCTCTGTGTGCTGGGGAAAGCGCCAAGAAAATTAGCTTCTCACAATGGAGATAAATACTAGACTTCCTACCAATGTCATTGGAAACCATTTGAAGAGAGCACCCTTTCCTCACATTGCTGACAGCAATGCTGAAAGTGTCTGCAATAGAGGGGAGAAGGCTGAATTACATCCGTTAACATGGGCTGCTTAGTTAATCTCATATATCTTCACGCAATGCAACTCAATTTGGCTGGAAACGACCTGCACCTAATGAGTTCTGCCAGTATGCGTGGGTATCTAATCGTGCAAATAGAATGTGTGTTATAAAGACCCTGTTAAACGGGGGGAAATCGATAGAAATCCATGGCTTTAAATGCTCTGAAAGTTGCAGCAAAGGTCAAACGTACCAACCTTGATCACAGTCACGTTTCACCAGTTAAGTAGCCAGTGACTGGAAGCATTTAGTACTGATAAGAAGTGCTGCCGAGATCAATGAACAGGGAGTTCTGTAGGTTGGCAGAACGGTGATTAAAGGTTGATTTAACATAATTGTTATGCTCTCTGCTAAACTTGAAGTTTTAGATAAAAAGCCAATTAAGGTTGGGTCGAGCTCCTTATTTCGTGAACACGGATGGACAGTTTGGCTGGGACTGAATTTATGTGGAGGTTACCTGGGGTTATAAGTTATCCCGGAACTCTTTCTATAGTACAGACCATTAAACAGCTGCAATTATTAATTTTGCAATCAACAAAAATAATTGGATTTATATTGCCCTATCTCAAAGCGCATCACACTGCTAACTGGGAGATGGAGCTGAGGAAAAGGATCTGTGTGTCTGCTTTTGGTGGGGGGAGGAGGCAGGGAAATGAAATTGGTCATTCACTCCATAGCTGTTTGTGGGACATTGCTGTGTGAAATTTGTCTTGCCGCATTTATCGATTATTTATGTTATTGTAATATAATATAATCAGAGTATTCAGAATTTGGCACATTTTTAGAGGCCGTCTTTATTTTTAAGCCGTCTACTCAAAGTTTTTCTTTAAAACTTCCTTTCTCTTTTCGAACAGTGCCAAGGGATTTTTAAAAAGATGCATTCTAAATGGTAAAAACTACCAAACTCCCACAGGGGAAAGACACAGAATGTTTCCACTCTAAACTCTCTGTGTTCATTGCTTTGGGCATAGCTCTATTTTACTCCCTCTGGAATATTTTTTTACAAATTCATCTCTTTTCACTCATAAATAACCAATCCAATTTGAATTAATAAATAGCGTTACATTTATGCAAATCTGCAATTGCAATGTTTTCGTTGCATTACAATTATTTATAAGCGCACAGGGGCAAACTTGTCAAATGAAGCAGAATAACCATTAGCTCACAGCAACAGATGTGCTACATGAAGAGTAATCCAGATTTGTTGTTGAACTCAGATTTGCACTGAGCCACATGGGTGGCAATGGTCTCCAACATTACTTTAATACAGCCAGTTCAGACATGGTGTTCTGCACGATCCTGTTACAATGATGCTGGAAATTCACAGGCTAGTTAGGGGTGCTGGAGCTTTCTCTCTTTGCCGGGTGAATGGTTTAAGATGTTCGCTCAATGAAAGAGGGGACAATGCAGGGGAGAGAGACAATCAGTAATTAATCGAGGTAATTCATCATTTTGAGATAGTGTAACTCGCTGGGCCATGGAGGTGCCTTTCCATTTCTTTACAAAATTAAAATCTGGCTAATTAGAACGACAGCAAAACGGCTTCCAAATTCAGCCTGAATTTACGAATAATATTGTTGCTTGTGATGTAGCATCTTAGCACATAGTTGAGACGTCTCAAAGCGTTTCACAGCATATACTGTGAAGTCTGGGTGGAATTTTTAAAAATTCCAGAGTTCTGTGTGATCTCAAATTTGAAGACAAATGATCTCGCAGTCTAAGCACCTGAGAGAAGTTCTGGTCTCTTGTGTTTTCCTACAGAGAGAGCAATTGCCCGATTTGCTCTCTTGTGCCTTCCTGTGGTTAGTTAGAGAATATTATTGTCGGAGACATGAAAGCAACACAATGTAGTGGCATCTTGTTTCGCCCACAATATATACAGTCAATTCACTTTACAATACTGTGTGTCCTGTGAAGCACTGTGAGTCATCTTGAAGACGTGATAAGGCACTATATCAAATGCAAGTATTATTTTTGTAGCTCCTTATCATGCATTGAGACGTCTCAAAGCGGCTCACAGAATATACTGCAAAATGATGTGGCTGTGTGTATAATATGGTAGATTTTACATTAATAATAATCCTTGCATTTCACATTTCACCCCGCCTGTTGTTGTTGAATTTTGTTTGTGTTTGCCTGGAATTGAACCCAGGTCTCTCGCTTGTAAAGCAGGCACTCTAACCAATGAGCTACAGGATTTTGACAGAATAGGCACTGAGCTACAGGACCCTAACCCTTCATGTAGCACACTTCATTTCAAAGTATTTAACACTGCTAGCTGAGCACCTCAGATTGGATGATTGGAAGGAACAGACCCATGCAAGCCAAAGAAATTTACAACATGGATCTAGGTCATTTAGCCCATCATATCTTTGCTGGTTCTTTGAAAAAACAATTCATTCAGTCCCATTTTTCTGTGCCCTTTCCGCCCCATCCCCTGCAAATTACACCTTTTTATATATATATCTGGTTGCTTCTTGAAAGCTTATACAGACCCTGCCTCAATGGCATTCCATATCTGAACAGCCCTCTGCATGTTTTTTTTTTAATCCTCCTAATCCCCCCATCTTTCCTTCGCTACTAATTATCTTCAATGGATGCCTTAAAACTGATGGGCAAAAGAGTTGAAGAAATAACAATTTTTTCAAAAAAAAATTGCCAATAAAGGAATCCGTCAAAGATGCTGACCTAAGCTATTGGCTCCACTGTAAATGCCCCCTTCTCCACCCCCCACACAACCCATCACCCTCTTTCTGGTTCACACACAACAGGAATTGTCTCTTTGTTTCTTTACCTGTCATAACCGGATCAGAGCTTCCATGAAATTATTTAATCAGGATATGCTGTTGGGTAGCAGGATGTTGTCCTCATTGCCGCTTTGGCAGATGGTTTAATTACGATGCAATGATTGTTGTAAGGGTGGTTTGTTTGTATGGAAAAGCAATTTTGATGTTATTTTTTGTTGTGCCTCAGACAATAGCAACCAACGTTTTTCAGCAGGGTGCAGAAGGATGTGTGGCTTTGTTCGGCTGATTAAAAGAAAATGCGTAACAGCCTTGTTTGTCTTACTGTAAAACTGTTTTTATTTTGGTCCCCATGGTAAATGAATGATCAATGAAGGATTCTGGTATAACTAACAATAATAATTAATAATAATCTATTACTCTCTGTTATTATGAAAATAAAGATGTTTAAGAGAAACCTTGTTCCAAAACTCCGAATATGTTGTCGAGTACCAGAAACTGTAGACCACATACAGTATTCTCAGCAGAATCAGAGTACCTGATTCAACATAACAGTGTAGCTGAATATATTCACAGGACAATTCGTAAACACTGTGATATTGATGTAAAAAACAACTGGTATGAACATCAACCAGCAAGACTGACATTGAAAAATAGCATTGCAAAAATCTGGGACTCACAAGTAAATATAGATAGAACAGTAATCTGTAACAAACCAGATATTATCACAAAGAACAAAGTAGATTGTACCTGTAGCATTATTGATGTGGCTATCACAAGTGATTCCATCGTAAGAAATAAGGAACTGGAGAAGATCAGGAAATGTATTGATTTACAAATTGAATGTGGACGTATGTGGCAGTACAAAACAAACAGGTTCCAGTGACCATCAGTGCAACCAGGAGCGTTAATAAGACTATTCAGAAATATCTGGTGGACAAAATATCAGCCTGTTGCAAAAAAAAAGCTATTTTAGGAAGATCAAATATACTTTTTTTAAAAAACATTCATTTATATGTAAAGCAACAGTGGTATTGGTCTGGCTGATCTATCACTGAAAACCATTTAGAAATTACCTCTACAGAGCGATTTAAACTGTAATGATAATAATAATAAATCCATGTATAGTATTTTAATACAGCACCTTTCATGTCAGGAGGAAGTCCAGAAGAGCTTTGCAGGTATTACTATAGTTGAACAACTGTGCACTTTATAGGTAAACGTGGCAGCCAATTTACATACACAATGCCCCATAAACAGTCTTGGGAGTGATCGACCTATTGCAGTGAATTTGCACGTGTGATGACAAATTTTCTTCACTGTACCGTATTTGCAGCAGTCTGCTTCCACACAATGCTCATTTCCATCCCTCAATCAATGCGATAACACTGAACAAATGTACCTTGTCCCTTTTGACGGTATTGGCAATGCTTCAAACAGGCATTTAACTGTATAAAGTTGTGAGCACCTTCTCTTCCTGTTGGGAAGAGTTGAAAGCTGGTTTGAATTGCAGAAGCACTCCGAGATGTTATCCTATGTGAAGGACATGATGTGAAAGTTTTGTTTTGAAAAGAAATGTATCACGCCCAATAGCATAGCACGGAACATGCAGTGCTAATCTTATCTGCATCACTTCTCTTTTACTATATAAATCGAGGTTCTTGTTGTTGTTGTACTTTCAGTCTGGGATATTCGAGGAAACGCTGGGAAATTCACCTCTGGTGAATGCTGAGCGCAAATAATTTGTCAAATGATGTTGTGTTGCTATCCTTGCCTTAGAATGCCAATAATAATCCCTGCATTTGCTTTATAGCACCTTTCACATCACCTCAAAACGCTTTACAAGATTTACTCCTGAACAATCCTTCCTAAACGATTTGGATTTAAAAAAAAACTGTTTTAATTTTTTTGGGATACCTTGAAATTAGTCATCTTGGCACTGCGTTTTCTCAAATCCATATTAATATCTGAAGATTTTTCTTGCTGTGGGTTAAGGGAAATGTGTCATTCATACATTAGAGGAGTAAAGGTCAGCCTTTTAGAACAGAGTTGAGAAAACATTTCTTCATTAAGAGGATAGTGAATTTATGGAATTCTTTACCCCAGAAAGCTGTGGATGCTCAGTCATTGAACCTATTCAAGACTGCAATCGATAGTTTTTTTTAAAGCTAAAGGGATTAAGGGATATGGGGGTAGGACGAGTAAGTGGAATTAGGTTAGAAGATCAGCCATGATCTTAGCAAATGGCAGGGCAGGCTCGAGGGGCCGAATGGCATACCCCTGTCCCTACTTATGTTTTTATGTTCGATGACTCATCAGTCTTGGGAGAAGATATCTCAGAGATGTATATAACAGTTTAAGTGGGATTGAAAACATGAACCCAGAACAATACTTTAGTATCCACAAAGACAGAAGAACGAGTGGACGTAGGTTTAGAGTTGCACAGGGCAATTTTAGGACAGACGCTATTAGGCTTTTCTTTACCCAGAGAGTAATTAATAACTGGAAAGAGGGTTGTCAGGAAGGATGGCTGAGGAAGGACACTGAACTCATGAAATGCTTTGATGGGAAGGAAGGTGAGTGGGTATTCAGGAAGGATGCGATCAAACAGGCTGAATAACCTTGATTCAAACCAATCTCGTGATCACAGTTCCTGTGTACATGTCTGATGAATCTTCTGGTTGTTGTTATGTCACCACTTGTTCTCTGGTTAAACCAGCAGGAATGTTTCCATCCCACCGAGACCACTTCGAATCCCCGTGGTGTATTTCATTGGCATGAGCGTCTATGGACAATTCCCTCGGGTAGGAAGCGATTTAATATTTCTGATTGCAGCTGTCAAAACAGGCTTCTGTCGACTTGCTTGCATCACTGTAAACTTCCTTTGCTTTTTGTTTGTACACAACCGGGTCTAAAATAGCCCTCCTGACCTCCACACGGTGTAATCAACACATCAAAAGCACGCAAGTTTCCATCAAATTCTGGGATTCAATGCGTCTTGGCGTACAAGAGAACAATGCATTCCTTTCTGCAGCTGGTGAAGAAGCCATACAATTAGTGCTGATGCTATTTTAAACTTTCTCAATGTTGCAAAGGAATTGAGTTGTTCTGGTGTGTGTGTGCGTGTGCGTGTGTCTATCTCTCTCCCTCTTAACCCTGAGTGATGAGGTTAACAATTAATGATCTTCAGAATCTCGCATTAACTTTCTTTTCAAGGTATCTCAGGTACAAGGACGATAAAATCCTAGCATCGAATCGCACACATGATTCAGGATTTGATACTATAAAAGATATATACAAACTGAAGAAGAATGAAGCACCAGAAATATTAGTTCTTGGTCAATGCCAATGTCAAAGCCAACAGATCTATAATGATCTAATATACCGTATAATGTTATAATGATATAACAGATCGTGCCAATTTCAAGTGTATTTTTACCAAATCTATGTTGATACGAGTATTAGGAGAAACCTACCACAATGATATTGTAGTACATTTGGATTTCATATGTAATTCATCTCAACAGTGGATATTGAGGCTGGATCAACAGAGTCTTTCAAATGGGAACAAGATAGGCAGCTGGTTTGGCACAGGAGTTGGGATAAAGAGAAACCACTGGAAAATGGGATAAGTAGAAACAGAGTCCATTGTGGGTTTCAAGAGGGACGAAGACCAGCGCGTGAACTTTTAAAGGCTTGAAGGAGTATGTGGGGAGGGGGGAATAAGGCAGTAATATTGATTGAACAGCTTGCTCTGCGAGGCAGTGCAGACTGGATGGGCTGAATGGCTGCCTTCTATGCTTTACGTTTCTATGATTCTACTCTGCAATTAAAAAAAATGTCTATAAAAGAAAGCCAAGAAAGTATTGGCACAGACACGCAGGTCCTTCTATGATAAAAAATATTCATAGCATTTGCTTTTTTTGCATTGGCAGCAGCAGGAAAATGGGATCCTTGATGTGAATACGGTTGCCTTTGGCAGTGTGAGAGGTTAGATGAAGTCTGTGTCCTGTCCAGTTACCTTTTTATTTCACCTCAATGTTTTATGACTGTTGAGTTAACCATGTTGTAGTTTGATGGTCAGTGGTCTTTGCAACTGGAATGCATTGCCTGAAAAGGTGGTGGAGGCCAATTCGATAACAACTTTTAAAAGAAAGGTAGACATTTATTTGGGGAGGACGGGTTTGCACGGTTATGGGGAGAGAGCTGGGGAGTGGGATTAAATTGCTCTTTTTAATGAGCTGGCACAGACTCTCCTTTTGTGCCATATGATTCTATGAACTTTAGTTGAGTTTCTTCACCTGCTAGTAGGACTCGGAGGAAAGTCAATGCACTTGAGTTTTAAAGGAGAAAATAGAAGCACCTTTAAACCATCTCAGTCTTTATTAAAGAAAAATTAAGATTATCGTTACTTTTTAATGTTCGTTCATGGGTTTTGGTCTTTCTGTTCATTTCTTTATGTTTCATTTGTGAGTACTAATGGCTAAATCGGCTTAGAGAAGCTGCTGAACTTGACAGTAGGGAGTGTTGAATTGATCTCGGCAGAGATTCTGTCAGGAACCAAGCACTGCTCCTGCTTTGACTTGAAGCATCAATTCAGCAGCAATTCAAGAGTTTAAATGAACAGAGATTAACTGAATAACAGCTACTACTGAATACCGGTTATACATCTGGAATCCCTTGAAATTCATCTACTCCCTCCATTCATTCAAGGCACATCTGAAAACGTAGCTCTTTGACAGAGTTTTCAGTCATCTTTACCCCCCTCACCCTCAACCTCGAAGCCCATTCAGCATTGTGAAGCAATCTGTGACATCCTCCTGATGCACAAAGCGTTATTAAATGTAAATTGTAGTGTGTGTGAGTGAGGGTGTGACAGAGAAAAGGGTCCATGAGGGTCTGTAGTGGCTTATCAAATAGCAGTGAGGTGGTGAAAGCAAATTCAGCTAGGTATAGAAGGAATAAGATCAGTTGCTGCAAAAAACCAAGACTTGAAACAAATAAGTGACAGAAAACCAAGGCTGCAGAAATTCATGTATTGTGGATGTTTATAGATAGGTTACCAAGTGAGATCAGTTGGAAAGGACAAGTAATTTTGGAAACAAAATCCAGATCTTGTCTGTATCAATCCATAATATCTGCGTTTTAAAGAGCACAGAGTCTTTCATCTTCTTCCTCGATGAAACCCCTAATAACAAAATAGAAAAAGAATAGTTCTTTCATTGCAAAGTGCAGTGTGGGAACGTACAGATCCTGTGTCATGTTGGCAGAGTAGCTCAAATACACTTAGGAACACTGTGAGACTCACATCTTAATGGGGAATGGAAGCCAGATACAGTATAAGAACATTTTGGCAGTTTCAATAAGTGCTGTGCCTCTCTAAATATCAAAACTCTTACATTGGGTCCAGTGTGTACATAAAACCTACATTGCCTTTCATGTGCCTTTCATGGAGGACGTCCATTGGTGCTTCACAGGATATAGTGTAAAGTATAGTGATTGTGTTTTGTGGGTGAACCCGACAGCCAACTGGCATACAACATCGTCCCACAAATGGCCATGAAGTGAATGACCAGTTTTATTTGGGGGATTGTTGGCCAGGACACCGGGAGAGAGAGAAATTCCCTTCTCTTTTCACGTCAACATATTTAAGGGAAACTTAATGATAGATGGAATTGAACAAGAGAATGGAATAAAGGGTTGTGGAAGAGAGAATTAGGAGGGAGGGAGACTTGTGGGTGGTATAAACACCGGCATGTTAATTGGGCAGAATGACACTTTTCTGTCGTATCCTTCTTTATAAATATGTATTTTATGTTTATGGAGCTCATAACTGAGCAGAAATTCGCAGGCATATCATAAGAAGACAACAACAACAACTTTGATTTATATAGCACCCTTCATGCCGAACAGTGTCTCAGAGCGCTTAAAGACTACCACCAATGTTATAACATTGCATCCCTAAAAGCCAGGTTGGAACTTCCATAACAAAGAACTGAACGAGTTTCTTGAGAAATATGATTTCCATGCTTTCTTGTGTTCTTTAGTTTTAAGAATTGGCAGTTATGATCTGGACGAGATATATATTTATTTGCACGTGTCTTTTTTTCCATTAACAAGTGCTTAACATTAACTGTTTCGCCCACTAATACAGTTACTTTTCCTACTATGCTTTATCCTGCCCTGATCCTTCCCACCCTGCTCTTGTCCTACCTGACTGTACAGCGCCTTGGGATGTCCTCTCGACGTGAAAGGCGCTATATAAATGTAAGTTTTGTTTGTTGTTTGTTTGTTTGCTTGTTCTGCCCTGCTGTCCAGGCAGCTCTCAGAACATTCATTACTTTTACTGCAACAGCGTTGTAGTTAAGTGAAAGCAAAATTGTGCTGCCCACAAATGCGAACCACTCATAAAGGGATGTGGGAAATCCTGGAGTAAATCCACTGAAAGTAAATGACATTACTTGGCACTATGAAGATTCAGAGCTATGTATCGCTCTCCACAGGAAATCCTAGGATGACTTCGTAGAAAACCAATAACATTGCAATATCCAAAGTGTTCAACTGCAGTTACTTTAACCTGGAGCAGGGAACACTGAGGTTCTAAGAAGGCATCTCAGTAGACCTTATTTCCTGCCAAATGGATAATTCTATTTGCACCTACCACTATCAAATAAGGACCTATGCTACTTAATATTGAACAGGAAACCCTGTAGGTCAGCTGTTGCATTGGCCAAAGGAAATTATTTGCATCTCATTACAATCATCGAACAATTCAACCTGAAAACGCCCTAGGCTGAATCGCATGCTTGCTGTTCCAGCCGAATAATTCTACTTACTCTCTTGGCTTTAAGGACTCACTTGGGCTGCAGTTGTATACTTTTAACACTGCTGACTTGAGAGAGCAAATTCCACCCACATCTGAATCAGTTTCAGTCTGTTCCTGGCAAGCTAAATGTGGTTTCAGTTGTTTAAGGTACTTTATTGAAATGACAGATTCAACTAACCAGCCATTGGAAGATCCTACATTAGGCGTAGGGTCAGGAACCTAAAGGCATGGAAGCCAGGCACTCTTTGATATGTTATTACACCATTTACTTCATTTTTTCCAAGATTCTCTCTATTCCCGTAAATTAACCAGTGGAGAGAAGACAATCAGATGTGAAGTTTATTCTTCATTAACAACCTCTTTAACGTTAAGCAAACATTCACTGTTAATCAAGGCTGTACTCCTGATTGACATAAACCCAATATCCACAATTCCCATCTGCAGATTCTGTTTCTAGCATATGTAACACATTTCAGATTCTGACCCCATTGGGATTGAGCATTCTTTGTCGATCCATCGTTTGGGATCTTTGTAAAGTCTGAGTCTCAAGTTTGCACTGGACTGCCAGGAGGGTCTATTGATACTCTGATGCTGCTATTCCTTGAGGGATTGATGGCGGATTTATCAGCTAATCCCCAGGGAGCAAACATACTCATACTATTCTGCTGCCTCTTCGCAATATAATATGAACTGTCAGGAGATCATTCGTCATCCAGTATCTCTAACAAGAAAGTGAGAGGACCTAGATTTGATTCTTAGGAGGGGCAAAATTTTAGCCAAGTGTCCTTACCCCACAACCCTCTGTTTAGCTAGCAGTTAGTAGGAACCCAGTTGTTAATCAATTGGCGGATTGCTTTCTGGGGATAATAATTCCTACAAACAAATTCATTTAATTGGTTACTCTAGCCAAGACTGTTTGTGGGGCACGCTGTGCACAGTCGGCTGCCATGTTTCACCCAAAAATACAGTCAATTCACTTTGCAGTATATTCTATGAAGCACTTTGAGACGTCTCAGGGACGTGATAAGGTGCTATATTAAATGCAAGGATTATTCTATGAGAACAGGATTGCAGTAATCTCTTAGTGAATCCAAATCTTGAGAGCATGAAATCCACCATGCAAGCCACAGTTTAACTTGGCCTCAATTTGAAGTGCTTCAAATTGGGATCGTCTTGATCTTCCCTTGTGGGTCTGCAAACTATCTGATTCTGATCCCCCCCCCACCCCCACCCCCATTGCCATTTGAGAATTGTTTGGAAATTATCTCTCAAAATGTTTAGATGACTTTTATCCCCTCAAAAATCCATAGTTCTATGGAAACAAATTGTAAAATCAGCAAAAGGAGATTTTGTTATCCTTGTTCAAGAAACATGCTTGGTATAACACATTCTTTGGTGAATATTGGAAGTGTGAAGTGGGTACTCTTACCTGTAAGATGCTATTTCAATGTCGAGGGCCATTTTAGCATTCAGCAGCTCCTCATACTCAGCTAAGTGTATCTTCATATCCTGTTTAAGAATATGCAGGTTCTTTTCCAGCTCACTCATCTGTTCCTAAAGTAGTGCAACAAGTGCAGGGAGAGATTTGATTTTGCAGATTGAATATGAATAATTAATGAAAAGCCCGTTTGCTACACATTTTTAGTATGTATCTCATTTGCCACATTATCCAACATCAGGGGTTGCTTGAATAAGCATTGCTGACTGACAGTCTGATAAAAGGGAGAAAAGAGAAATTTGCGTTCAGTTACAGCAAAATGATCAACTTGAAATTCTGCCACATTCCTGCCTTGTGTTTTCAATGAATCGTTCAAAGTCTCTTTAATCCACAGGAGCTGTTTCAGCAGTCTCAGCCTGGCTGAGTTGGGAGATCAGAAAATTGTCTGCATACTTCAGCTTTCAACAACAATAACAAAATTACATTACAGAGCGCCTTTCACGTCAGTCTCTCTACAGCTGAACTTCAGATGAATGTTAGTTACAAACATATCCTTCAGGAATTAAGCATTTGTGTAAAGCATTGAGGACCCAACATTCCTGTGGTTGCTAATTTTAGGGACAATGTAGTTGTGTTGTAAGCAGGGCCGCCCTGGGGGGTGGCAGAGTTGGGGGTGGGGGGGGGACGACGACGACGGGGGAGAAAGATGCTTGAAGATCACTCCAATGAACAATCCTCCTATGTTCAGTGTTGCCCTCAGCATTACTAATCCTCAGAAATTGGAGTTAAAAATCTTTAGGAAAATATGTCTGAATGGACGTTCTTAAAGGGCGTAGAGAAACACTTTCAACTCCGCGCAGCAGAGAAGACTCATTAAAAACGTGGTGTTTTGTAGACTCTTTGCAAAAAAAAACGCAATTTGAATTTGGGATTCTAAGCTTCATCTGTCTATGGAATGTGTTTGTTAACACTAGACTCTTTGTTACCTCATCGAATGCAATTTCTTCTTCATACGATTCTTCTCTTTCTTCCATCTCGGTGCTGAGTTCAGCATTTCTCAATCTGAGATCCTCCAGGTGATTTTCCAGTTCAGCGATCTACCCACACAGTCAACAAACCCGTTACACAGTCTGCAGCCCTGGTTAGATCCAATTCATGAAAAGCTCCAAGATGTAAACCTACGCACTGCATTTTTTTATCCCCAACTAAATCATACCAATTTAATAGGCTAGATAGTAAAATTTTAAATGGTGTGAAGGAACAGAGAGACCTGGGGATTTGTGTTAGTGACTCGTTGAAGGTGGCAGGACAGGTAGACAAGGCTGTTAAGAAGGCATATGGGATACTAGGCTTTATAAATAGGGGTATAGAGTACAAAAGTCAGGAAGTGCTGACTAACCTCTATAAGACTTTGGTGAGGCCTCAGCTGGAATACTGTGTTCAATTCTGGTCACCACACTACAGAAAGGATGTGAAGACATTGGAAAGGGTACAAAGAAGATTTACTAGGATGGTGCCAGGATTGAGGGACTTCAGCTATGAGGAGAGGCTAGATAGGCTAGGGTTATTCTCTCTGGAGCAGAGAAGATTGAGGGGAGACCTAATGGAGGTTTATAAAATCATGAGGGGTTTCGACAGGGCAAATAGAGAAAAACTATTTCCACTCGTGGGCGAATCTGTGACTCGTGGTCACAGATTTAAAATAGTTTCAAGGCGAAGTAGAGGGGAGCTGAGGAGAAATGTTTTCACTCAGCGAGTTGTTCGAATCTGGAATGCATTGCCTGAAAAGGTGGTGGAGGCTGATTCGATAACAACTTTTAAAAGGGAATTAAATCTTTATTTAGGGAGAACAGGTCTATTAGGCTATGGGGAGCGGGCAGGGCAGTGAGATTAAATCGCTCTTTTCAAAGAGCCGGCACAGACTAGATGGGCCGAATGGCCTCCTTTTGTGCCGTAAATTTCTATGAATCTATGAATCTATGAATAGTAGGGAGAGATCCAAGCAATTACATTTTAATGTCATTTATTGTGTGTCCTGAAAACCATTTTTATAATCTCTTTTATAATGCGTCAGAAATGCAGCCTTTTAAAATAAAAATGAGGGGATGGGGTGGAAGAGGGTAGGAAGTTAGCACATCAGTAGTCTGAGTTTTTACTCTCGTTTCTTTTATAGTACTGTATTGTGCTTCTCAATTTTCTTCACATGCCATGATACGATTTTTCATTTTCTTCACTGTACACAGAACTGTTTCTAACCTTGCTTTACGCACTGTTATTACTCAAACATCTTGTGTTCTGCGCAATGAAATGTTTCTCAACTATTTCTCATTCCATTGCTCCCTCCCAATTCCATATGAGAGGATGTTGCTCAGAAAGGAACGATGCAGCAACTGAGACGAGAGACAAATACAAGTGGAATTTCCGCTGTTAGGATTTAACACTTGTCGTTACCGTACCTCTTTGCTGGAATCTTCAGTTTTACCAATTGTATCTCCGGTTGTCGCCTGTCTTGGCATCATGTCAAACTGGGCAGGTGTCCGTCCGTCATACTGCAATCATGAGTTGATGACAATGTTGTATTTTTTATTTAAATGTTAAAAAAATTCCTATTGAGTGTTAGACATACAATACACACAACACCTGCAGTGAAGCCTCGTTATAGCATTGTTGTGAGGCGCTATATAAATGCAAGTTGTTGATGTTGTTATACGACGGTTGTTGTGGTCCGTGGTCCATAAAATCCCTTATGATGAGGCAGCGGTAACCGATTCCATGCATGCAATCACTTCCTGTATGATGTGTGAAGAAGAAAGCCATTTTGGTAGTAACATGATGATAATGCAGCTATTTTAGAGTGAGACTGGTTTGGCTACGTATGTTATTGTTGTTGTTGTTGTATATGGCTGTGAATGAAGTCCACATTATACCCTTCCATCTCTGTATCATTTTTGTTTAAATTGAGTCTAGTGGCCTCTGGCCTCAACCAATCTTCCTACTGTCCTTTTCCAGTCATCAATTGCCTTTGGTAAAGAAACACTTCCTGGTATCTGTCCTGAAATTGCCCTTTGCAACTCCAAGCTTGTGACTTCTTATTTGTCTGTCCTATCTGAATTTAAAAATATCAGCAGGTTGACAGGTGAGGGAACAAATCAATTTCGATACAATGCATCCTGGAAACCAATTAAACTCTGATATCTAAAAATGTTCTTTGCCTTTGAGACACGAATTTCGCAATGAAAAAATGGTGTTATCAGACTGTGGGTTGGGCAACTCTGGGCTGAGCAGCCAACAAGTGTGAGATCTGTTCGCAGAGCGCTTCAGATGTGCCAGAGTGTGATGAGAATAGACTGATGGTTATTATTCCAATTAAAAACTGATTTCAAGATAAATCAGTGGTTATCTGTCATTGGAATGGGACTTTGTATTGAGTGTAAAATGCCCTTCAACAACCAAACAAAGGATAAACACGTGATGTACTCAGTTAGTTGTTTGAAGTATGATTCTCATTAAAGAAAACTGTCTTCAATGGCAATCATCTTGAAATGAGTATCAACCTATTAAAATGCCGCTATAGTAGGAATTGATCAATAATTCATTCCGTTCACTTGCTCGGTTATCATTCAACTTGTGCGGTATCACAGGCTGCAAATTAAACCAGTTAATAATTGGCATTTATTATAATATAGCGTGCAGTTAAAATAAATAATTCAGTTATAAAATATCGTCTGAACTGCTGATGGACCCAAGAGTGAATGGTAAGTAGTTCTGTACATTGTACGGTGACATGGCACTGTAAAAAGTATACAGTTCATATCACCCTATCAAGCACATTGCATAATAGGAAAAGTGAATATCTAGTTGTTGTGATTCTACTGAATAACAATAATAATCCTTGCATTTGATATAGCTACAACAACAACAACAACAACAACAAATTACATTTATAGAGCGCCTTTCACGTCGGGAGGATGTCCCAAGGCGCTGCACAGGAGGCGTGTGACCCGAGCTGGGAGGGGAGTGTACGGGAAGGGGTGAAACACGAAGGGGAGGTAAAAGAGTTCGGGGTGGAACAAAAGGCACGATCGAAGAGGAAAGTCTTCAAACCGGCCTTGAAAGAGGAAAGGGAAGAAACGAAACGGAGGGATTGAGCTCCTTTCACTTTGGGAGGATGTTTCATAGTACTTTACAAGATTCATTGCAAATTTAAGTTATTGTGTGTTTTTTATAGGTGAATGCTGTAGCCAATTTGCACACAGCAATAACCCACAACCAGATGTGAAGTGAATGATGATTTTTTTTATCGAGGGGCTGATTGGCACATGACACTGAGAGAAACTGGCTTCTCTTCTTGAATAATCCCACAGGATCTTTAACTCTCACCCGAACGGGCCACAGAACTTCTGTTTGACATCTCATGCAAAGAAAAGCACTCAGAATAACGCAGTGCAACCCCCAGCACTCCATGGCAGTTTCAGTCTAAACTGATTTGAAAGTCGCTACGTGAAAGGCTTGAACTAACAATTTTCTGACTCAGAGGTGAGAGTGCTAACAACCAAAACAGGCTCTAATATACTTAAGAATAAAATCAATTCTTCTTCAAACTTTTCTTTCATGTCCAAACTCCATGTCATGTAAATGGATTCTGTAGGGTATATCAGTGCTGTAAATGATGCTATATGTCTAGGTTAGGTTAATTAATTTACAGTTACATTAATGACAGTGGCATTAATCTAACCAGGGAGTCATGGAAAGTGCAGGCCTCTAGGTGATAGAGCTGCAAGCGTAGTCCAACTCGATTTCAGTGAGTGAAGCTGTGTAAACAATCTTAAATTAATCAGACAAACGCCTCCATTAAAACATTTCTTCATGCCCTACAGGATTCACAGTTTAAAATTAACTTAACACACGTCGGCAGCCAAGACAACAGCAACCACCCACTTAGAGCTCTGACCTTTCCAATCCGTGAACACACAATCGCTGGAAATTTAACACAAAATCATATTGATGGGTTCCTTGTCAAGATTGCTTATGAAATACGCAGTATTCCTGGTGGGTAATTGTCCAGGGCACTGTACAATGATCCCCCCTCCCTCCCACGCCCCCAGCCTGGCTTGGAGTCAGGTTCTGCCACTGTTAAGATCTCTGACACTTTACCCTCTCTTCCTGGGTAGTCTCTGCTGCATGGGATTGTTAACGCACGCCTGAACAGGCAGGTGGTATCTCAGTGTAACATCTCATCCAAAGGACGACACCTCTGCAAACGCGTACACCTAGCACAAGGGAATTTAGTTTATCTCCCAATGGGAAAGGTGCTATATCAAAAGCACAGATTATTATTATTCGTGATGTCTCATTTTTCCCTTTACTAGTCTCTCAGTCTGGCTCTGGGAGATGAGTATTAAGAATTAAGAAGGTCAATGTATCAAAAGTCCTTTGTCCGTTTCTATCTAATCCTTCATTTAAAAAAAAAATTGTCATTTCAATCCACGACTGTCTATGGGACGCTGCTGTGCCCAACTGGCTGCCACGTTTCGCTCACAAAATATACAATCAATTCATTTTACAATATATTCTGTGAAGCACTTTTGTGACGTCGAGAAGACGTTAAAAGGCGCTATATCAGATGCAATTATCATTATTATCTCAGTCTGCATCCAACAAAGACGTCATTAAGAAGCCATTCATTGCTTCACCTGGATTATTGCCTTAATTTCAGGATTGCAGAGAGGAGCCTTGTGTTCAAGGGAACATTCTAACAGTATTAACGAACTATGAGTAAATCATCTTCTTTGCACCTCATACGATCAGTTTGGAGGAAGAAGGTCCTTTTGGCCCATCTGATCTCATCTCTCTGGAGCACCCACCCTAACATACTCCCATTCCAGTGTCTTGGCCTCAACCATCCTGTCAGGCAACAATCTTTTTTTCCGTTCGTTAATTCCCCTCTGGGAGAAGGAAAAACTCCTGATATCTGTCCTGAAATTGCCACGTGCACTAATTTATGCCGATCAATAAAGATATTAATAATTTCTCTGCTGATTTTAACCCAAATCACTGAAAATCTTTTTGGCAATTTCTGTTCAAAAGATTCCTCCAGCTATGTTGAAAATGCTCTACGTATTAAAACAAATTGTAATTATTGATATATTTAGAGAGAGAAAAAACTCTCTGCAACCAATCTGATCTAAGGCTCTCCAGTGACTGACAGCTAGTGGTCACATGTGCCACAAAGTGGTTCCATTCACTTGAATGTGAGTGGGCGCCTTGCAACTGAAGCCATCTGTGCCCGGAAACGCACTGTGCCAGCTGAGTGTGGCTAGACTTGCCGACTGCGATGCGCCCTCTGTGACTGAAGGCTGGGACAGTACAACGTAGCCGGCCAATGTCCTTCTCTTTGTTCAGCCCTTCACATTCATTTGGGGGTTTTTTTCTCAAAAACTTTGAGTGATCCTTCTTTTCTCTCTGTCTCTTTCTCTGTCTCTGGTTTCTAAGCAGTGCGGCTCTACTCTGCTGTTCTGCTTCTCTTGCGCAGGGTAGAGTATTGTATGTAGTGCCGCGGCAGTTGCCATGGCGACGTGTCCTCAAGGCTGCTGAGAGGCAGCGTGAGTGGTGATTTTTATATTTGGTGTCGCCACGTGTAGCCCCACCGTGTTTCGCTTCTCGGGGCTAACGCCGCAGACAGCTCAGCGGGCAGGCCTCCGAGTTTCCATGGTTACAGCTGGAGCCCGCTGTGAACAAACAATATTCTCCCAGCGGGGGGAAAGGCCTTGTCTCTGGTGAACTGAACTCCGCGTCCCACATTCCTGCAACACCGAGCCGTTCGGCTACACGGTGTTACAGGTCACACAATCATGGTCAGCCTGACTCACGTTTGCCAGCACTCTCATCCTGGCACTCTACCCCCCCACCCACCCAATACACCTCACCCCACCCCGAGTCAACATGTTGTGGGTTTAAGCCCCACGTTGGAACTTGGATCTCACACAGTCTACACTGACCCTCCAATCCAGTACTGTGATCTTCCAACGGTTTCTCCTCAAACCCCCGCACAGTTTTTCACGGCGTCCCTCAGGGCTCTGTCCTCGGCCCCCTCCTTTTCACCATTTACACGCTCCCTCTGGGCGATGTCACCCGCAAACACGGGGTAAATTTCCACATGTATGCGGACAACACCTAGCTGTACCTTTCTGCCTCATCCCTCAACCCCCAGACCATCGATGTTCTGACAACATGTCTATCCGACATTGAGTCCTGGACGAGGGACAACTTCCTCCAATTGAACGTGAGTAAGACCGAGGCCCTCCTGATTGGCTCAAGCCAGCGACTCCACACATCGGGCGCTGCCAGCCTCAACATCCAAGGCTGTACTCTCCACCTCACAAAGCCAGTCAGGAACCTCGGCATCACGTTCGACCAAAAACTCTCCTTCCTCCCCCACATCCGCGCCTTGACCGGCACCGCTTACTTCCACCTGCGCAACATTGCCAGGCTCCGCAATTATCTTAAACCCCACGCTGCCGAAACACTCGTGCACACGTACATCACCTCAAGGCTGGACTACGGAAACTCTCCTCGTCGGCCTCCCCAGTTCCTCCATTCACAGGCTGCAGGTCATCCAAAACTCTGCAGCCCGTGTATTATCCCGCACCCGCCTCCGCGACCACATAATCCCCACCCTCGCCCGTCTACCCTGGCTCCCCATCCTCCAGAGGATCGAGTTCAAGATCCTCGTCCTCACCTTCATGGCCTTGCCCCGCCCTACTTAACCAATTTACTCTCCCCCTACAAGCCCACCCGGACCCTCCGTTCAGCAGGACTTGGCCTGCTCCAGGCCCCCCCGCCCGAACCGCCCCACCATCGGAGGCCGGGCTTTCAGTTTCTCCGCTCCCACCCTATGGAATTCCATCCCCCAATCCCTCCGTCTCGTTTCTTCCCTTTCCTCTTTCAAGGCCGGTTTGAAGACTTTCCTCTTCGACCGTGCCTTTTGTTCCACCTCAAATTTTTCGACCTCCCCTACCTGGTCCACCCCTTCCCGTACACTCCCCTCCCAGCTCGGGTCACACGCCTCCTGTGCAGCGCCTTGGGACGTCCTCCCGACGTGAAAGGCGCTCTATAAATGTAAATTGTTGTTGTTGTTGTTGTCCTCCCGACGTGAAAGGCGCTTTATAAGTGTAATTTGTTGTTGTTGTTGTGATGCTGCCACATGTCTTTCAGACGTCTGAGACGTTAAACCAAGATCCCGTCTGTCTGTTCAGGTGGATGTTAAAGATCGCACGGCACTACTCAAAAACAGATGGAAGTTTCTGCTGACCAACAATCCCTCAAATAACAAAAAATGGTTTCTTCAATTTCACAGCAGATTGTGGGACACTAATTGGCTGCCTACTTCACAACATATCCCATGAAGCCCCTTGGAGATGGACTCCTGCCTTGAAGGACACTAAACCAGATGTAAGGATTATGATTCTTTTAATTAAAATACTGTACTACCATTGAGGATAAAATCAAGAAGTTATCCATTGGACAAATAACCATTGTTCTAGTGTGCAAGAAAATTAACGTTCCCTTCTCCCCCCTCACAACGCCAAACTCCCCTCCTCCTTCCCCTCCCCCCTCCATTGTATCTACAGTGCAGGTGAAATCAGCCAAGGCTCCCTCCTCTGATTGATTCCTACTGGAAAATGTCCATTATCTGATCATCAGATCAAGAATACAAAACATTCCATTGAAGGCCCTTTGGCCCAGTTGATAAGGATTTGCTGACATCTCCTCTTACCCCATTGTTGAATAGGCTCCTGCAACTCAATGCCCAGGAGTTGGGAATAAAAATTGTTAATATTGACTACTATCTGTAAAACTGCGTCCCAGCAAGATCTGGCAGCCTTAACTGGGGCAAAGATTGGAGAGGGGGAGATGGGGGCACAGAAAGTATTTTCTCTAATATTTTCTTGCAGAATGTTGGACTGAAATCTCACCTGTAATCCAGATGCTAGTTCATTGTAGTACGCCTTGAGGTCCTGAACAGTTGCACTCATATCTGGGGATCGGAATTCCATAGCCAGACACCTGTCTCCTTCGACAGAGAGATTCTTGAGATCCTAAAGAAAGAATATCGGGTGTGATACAGGATTGGGCAGGGTGGAGGGCAGGCGAGAAAGGAACTTGATTAAAAGCATCGTCAAAGAGGTTGGTCTTGAAGGAGGCAAGGAACGGGGAGAGCTGGAGGGACGCTGGGTGGAGTTCCAGAGGGTGAGGGCAGAATGCTGAAGGCCTGCCTGCCAACAGGGTGGGTGGGTGAGGCGGGGGACGTGAATCGGGCCGGAGCCCGCTCGGCAGAGGGAGCGGGCAAGTTGGTAGGGGGTTAGGAGGTCCCACATCAATGATAGGAACGTTAAATTTCATATGTTCGCAGCACATTTCATTTGGTGACAAAGAAACGGCAATTCTCCTTTAATCGTATCTCTGAACTAACAAACTTCTTTGTTGAATCTGCCATCTTATGGATCTTATTTCTTTTGCTGAGATGAATCCTGTGAAGTCCTCAGTGGATCGGACTTTTCAATGGGTTGAATGGATGGGAATACAGCTATAACAATGAAGTTATTCGAAAATATCAAACTTTCTTTAACTCGGCGTGAAAATGAGTCACTACAAAAAACCTGCTCTTAAGAGTCCAGAATTAAAGCTTGACATTTGATCAGTGATATTGAAACAGGACATCTACTATTAATAACATTTGCTGGATCCTTTCTGAGGCTGACTGTAAAGCAATGCATGGTAGCTCTAAACAATATCTAGCTCTTGCCCGTATCTAACGTATGACGTGCTTGATCTTTTCACTGGCTACAAAGTGAACAAGTACCCCATTGTCCGTCACTGTTCTCCTTCACCTCACCTTAATGAGCACAAACACAAAGACAAATACTTGCTTTCTCTTGAGATCGCTCCACGAAGACCAGCTCGTCCTCTAGAATTTTGATCTGATCTTTCATCGCCAGGCACTGCGCAGTGGGGACATCAATTTCCTGGAAAGCAATGCGTGTATTTCAACCCATCCATTTCTAACCAACCCAAAGCATATTTTTAAAGCTATCATCGGGCTAGCAGACAACGCATAGTCACTGCACCTTACAGTAAATCCTGTGAAGTGCTTAAAACATCTCAACAAGGTGCTATGACACCTTGTACTGTATTAGTACTGTATTATTATTTTTAATATTATTACTACCTATGGAACTTTTCAAGGTTGTGTCAATAACTATTTTAAAAAAATGTTCTTCATGCTTTTATTGCGTTTGAGAGGTCTTGAAGACATAGTAAGGCCTTATATCAAATGCAAGTACTTTTATTTATATTGTATATATTTTAAAAAACTCACTGAGGACCATTAAGAGCTACTCAAGGTGCTCGACTCACAGCATAAAGGGGGTGTGAATTGATGCAGTCAGGCTAATGATGACCACGTTATTTTGTCCGATGCTGGTTTGCCTTTCACATCTTGCACTATTTATAGAGTTAGATGCTACATCTGCTGCCTCTGACCTCCGGAAATCTATCAAACAATAGGTTTCCCTTTGAGTCCGTTTTTTTTTCCAATCGTGCCATTTCTAAGAGCAATTGGGAGTCAAATCATCCATCCATTCATTCACTCCCATCTTCAACTGTAAATAAGGTACTAAGTGGAGCACATTCATAGTGAAACACCACGAACAGCAAACGCATCCCCAAATCCCAACTCACTTTTTTAATGAATGGAAGAACACTCCCTTGTTTTGTAAAGAAATTACTGCTTACTTTGAGAGAATGTCTGAGAGCTGCCCTGTCATTCTTTAGTCTATAAGGAGCAGTGGAATGCAGCCACCCCCCACCGCTCACCCACCCCACCCACCACCACCAGATCAATGAAATTCAGTGCACCGAGTTGTAATCTGCTTAATCTCTGTCTGCACACAAAGCAAAATCTCTTAATCACACTTGAAAATTATTCATTTGAAAAATCAACAGCCCGTCTCAAGATGCCAATGTTTTTTACATTGACCAGTGCGAGTCAGTTATCTAGGATCAAAATAACTTTGAAATCCTAAAATTGATGATATTTGTTCCGCCTGTTGGAATCGATTTGTTTGTTGCTTCAAAACATTGTGTTATTGGATTCTATTGACTATTCAGTGTTTAATCACAGAACACCCACACTACTATCTTCCTATTTACATAGTCAACCTGCTGCTTAAATAAGTCCAACACCCTGGCATCGATCATCTTCCCTGGTAAGCTGTTGTGGTTGTTTGTTAGCCTCTATGTAACAAATTACTTCCTGGTCTCTGTCCTGAAATTGTCCTTCACCACCATGAACCCCAAATTTCCAGGGCCAGAAAGAGATCATGAGATCATGCAGCCCATCAAGTCTGCACTCGCTCTCATCCATTCAATCCCACCAACTACTTCCTTGTTGAACACAGTGGACTCTGCCTCTATCGCCTTTATCGACATTCCACACCCAACAAGTCTTTTCATCCCATTTTCCCATCTTTGCTGTATATTCCTTAATATGTTTAGTTCAATGCCAATCACAACAATGTCTTTTGATCACAATTTTTTATAAATCAGAGAATGACAACTGAATTTAGTTCCCAAAAAGCGACATGCTGCAGTACAGTAAATCAAATCTCTAATAAATCTCTTTTAAACTTTTAAACCCATGCTTCTTTTCACTGAGTTAAATTTAAATAAGTTGAAGAAAATGTTATTGTGATTAATGATACATTGTCGGGGTTGTCCATCATCCAATGTACAGTATTTTCCTCCTAGTGTAATGGACTTTGGGGAGGAATGCCTATTCATCTGGGAATTATGTTTTATCTTAAAAGAGTACTTAGTCTTTGCACTGACAGTTAAACTCTCCGTATAAATATTCTTGAGTTTGTCCATCCCGTTTGGCTCAAAAACGTCTTCAGCCTTAATCTGATTGTCAAAGCTGGATTTGTTGGAGAGTGAAAACCTGCGCAGATGGCAGCCAGAGTGGATTTGCACCAGGGCAAGAAGTCAATTTATTATATTCAGTTTCATTTATTCCAACTGTGGTGACGTTTCTGCTGTGTCAAGTTGTAATTGGAAGAAACATGAATTGATGGGTTTTGTTCTTTGGCCAATATTTAGTTCCATTTGTGAGGTATAAACAAGTAACTATCATGTACTATCGTTTCACCCACAAATACACAGTCAATTCATTTTACAGTGTATTCTGTGAAGCGCTTTGAGACGTCTAAAAGATTATTACTATCACTATGTACAGCACCAGCTTTTAAACTGTGCATTTGACAGTACAGAGATCAATTATCCACCTTGAGCATTAATAACATCTTATTATAATAACAACATCATAATAAATCTTGGATTTGGTACAGGGGCTTACCACCTTGTAGAAACAATGTCACAGGATTTGACTTAAGTGTGTATTTCGAGGAAGTGAATGAGGCAGCCAATTTGCACACTGTAATGTCTCACAAGCAGCCATGAAGTCAATGACCAATATTATCTGGAGAATTGTTCGTCAGGACACTGGGGCAAAACTTCCTTTCTATTTTTCAGTATTGCCACGGAATCTTCAATGTCTTTTTGACCAGGTCTTCTTTATTAGAGTATCAACCCAGTTTAAAGTTGTTAAAGGTCCTGTGGAAAGGGACAATTTTTTTAAATGAGGGATTGCCTGACCTGTGCCAACGCCTCACGTTCCTCCTCTGCTTTCAGATGCTTCTCCGCACACTCTTCATATCTCCAAATCTGGGCATCCAGTTCCTTCCTGAGTTCAGTGGTCTGAACTATTATCTCATCCTATTAGAGAACAAGTGTACCTTTTAGAGAGTACAGTAATATCACATTGTTTGGTTCAATTCCCATCCAGTCAATGTTCGGCTAAAATAACAATACAATATTTACAGTACAGCTTTAACATTATTACTAATAATGTTAGCATTAATTTTAGCATTTTAAAGTAAAGTGTAGTGATTCTGTATTTGTAGGCAAACGTGGCAGCCAAATTGTACGCAGCAATATTCCACAAACAGCCAGGAAGTGAACAATTTTTTATTTGAGACGGGGGTTACTGATCAAGACATCAGGTGACACTCTCTCTTCTCTTAGCAAGTAGTGCCATGGGATCTTTAACGTCCCTCTGAACAGACAGGACCTCAGTTGAACATTTTATCCAAAGAATGGCACCTCTGACATTCAGGAATGTTATTGAAGCATCTTCCTAGGCCGTGACCTCATTCTAGAGAAAACAGTGGAAAGAAACTTGTTTTTTAACATTGTAATCCCATCAAACCTCCAAGTCGATACCTGCCAGAGAGGCTGTGGGGAGAGGTATAGGGTACGGGGAGAGGTACAGGGAGAAGGGATTGGAATGGGTGATGCCTCATGTGAAGAATATCTCATCCACAGGACAGCACCTCCAACAGCAACACAAAGTAGTCTCTGCACTGTTTTGGAATCTCAGCCTAGCCCATCAAAGCCTTGTCAAGGGGCTTGAACCTTCTGTCTAAGAGGTGATAGTGCTACCAACTGAGTCAGGCTGCCACCTTAATACAGTAGATAATATTTCCAATGCTATTGCCTGCTCCAGTCTCATGAAGACTCACTTATTAATTCCACCTAATGCTAAGTTATGAGCATTTGTATAATGTTGACTGATCAAATAGAACCAGGATTAACACTGCCCCCATCTCATTCTGATGAGGAACTTTACTTATAAATTTGATCTCTTCATTCTCAGTTGACCCAAATAACCCGTATCATTTTTACTAGCGCAGACGTCCACAATATAATAGCACTGTATTCATAATATTTACTGTAAATAATTAATAATAATTCTTACATTTAATATAGCACCTTATCACATTGTTGAGAGGTCTCAGTATAGCTTTCCAGGTTATAACTGTTGTAACGGTATTTTGTTGGGCAAAGTTAAGTGAATAATAAATAATAATAATAATAATCTTTGCATTTCATTTAGTGCTTTTCACATCTTATCGACGTCTCAATGGGTTTGACAGACATAGTAGGACTGAGTGAAGCAAACCGCAAAATGGAATCTGATTTTAAGCAATCTCGTTAATCTGCCCTGACCTGTTGCGTGTAACATACAGTAACAGTACAATTCACTGAACACAAACTTGGTTGCTGTATGATATTTGCCTGCAGGCTGTGAGTGACATCTGCTGGTTAAAGTCAGGAGTACAATATCAGAACCCCACAGCAATTGATACCACAGAATAAGGCAATTTGGCCCATGGGGCTGAGGTGGCTCTCTTAAAGAACAATCCTTTCATTCTCATTCACTTGTCTTTTCCTCATACCCCAGTACTGTTTTGTTGCAATCTAGCACATCAGGCTCCTTGACGAGACTCATCAGATTACCAGCTCAATCGCTGGCACCATTTCACCAAAACACATGTGATGAGAGGGATTTATTTTAGCTGACAGCATAATCACATAAAATCAGGCGTACACTGATTTCAGGCTGGAGTACAGCTGGTGAGGCTCACAGAGTCAGAGAGAGTGCAAATGGGGGTCCATTTGAAACATGGGGTGAAAAATGAAATTTTTCATAAGGTGTTATGAATTATTGTATAATAATAATAATGCTTGCGATTGATGCAGCGCTTTACCGTGCCATTGAGATGTCTCAAAGCACTTGAGAGGATTTACTGCAAAGTGTAGTGATTGTGTATTTGACTAATGTGGCAGCGAATTTGCGCACAGCCATGTCCAACAAATGTGATATGGCACAATGTCTCCGTGAATAGGCAGACAGGACCTTGGATTATCCAACAACAACAACAACAAAATTACATTTATAGAGCGTCTTTCACGTCGGGAGGACGTCCCAAGGCGCTGAACAGTCAGGACGGGACATGAGCAAGGGAGAGGGGCGGGGTAGGAGGCAAGGGCGGGAGAGATTTAGGAGGGAAGGGAGAGAGTTGGGAGGGTAGCAGAAGGCATGGTCGAAGAGGAGGGTCTTGAGACTAGCCTTGAAGGAGGCGAGGGAGGGAGTGAGGCAAAGCGATTGTGGGATGGAGTTCCAGAGTGTGGGGGCAGACAGGCAGAAAGCCCGTCCGCCAAAGGACAGCACCTCATTTTAACCCGACTACGATGCAACGTCTGGCCATGTCCCATGTGTCAACAATAAAAGCTCCTCCCGAGAGCCTGCTAATCATCTGTGTCATAAGATCAGGGGCTGTGTAGTGCACAGTGGAGAAGGATGCACCTTACAATAATTGCTCCTCCGCACTATTAATGAGAATTTTGTTCACAGACAAAATGTAGGGCACCAGAGAGTTCTGCGCAAGACCCAGGCAAATGTATCAACCTGTCAAACTAATTAAGTTCCCTTGTAACATGAAAACAAAACTGGGGCACCCGTGAAGGAATGTCTATCCCACTACGAACGCTCTTAGTTGGTACTCAATCCTGTGATGTACTTTTTCTTTCCTCAGTTCCTCCACAATTGCATTCAGGTCAAGGACTTCCAGTGTCTGACTCCCTCCGACCTCCAGCTCTGCCTCTCGTTCTTCTATTTCTTGTTCGAGAATCACATTCTCCTCCTCCAAGAAACGACTCTGTGTTAGATAGATAAATGGCGACAGTGTCAACCTGCAGCCACCGAGCCTGTTTACATTCAGTGGAATCCGCTTTCGCTGGACGCTGATTAACCCTCGGACGCCAGGTAAATCCGACAAACCGCCCAGCCCAGCCATGACTGGGACATGATGTGTTTCACAGGCAAACACGGCAGTCAGTTTGTAACAGCAAATGGCCAAGAAGCGAGTGACCCCTCAACCCTCCCCGCCCCCCCCCGCCCCCCAACCCCGCACCCATTTTATTGGAGCTGGAGAGGGGTGGTGGGGGTGATGGGGGTCAACCAGCATACCAGGAGAACTAATGAAACGAAGGCCCTTCTTTACCCAAACTTGCTCCAGTGCACGACTTAATATGCTCCACAATAAAGTGCCTCTCAGTGCGGCAAATTGCAGGTATGGATTTAAATGTGGAGTCCTGTAGCTCAGTGGTTAGCGCACTCGCCTTACAAGCGTGAGACCTGTGTTCGAATCCAGGCAGGTCAGGGTGAAAGCTTGGGCAAGTTTCCTTACTCCACACACACGCCTAATAATAATCCGTCCAAAAAAACAAACACAATAATAAAATTGGTCATTTCAATCCGCGACTGTTTGTATGACACTGCTGTGCGCAATTGGCTGCCACAATTCACCCACAAGTATATACAGTCAATTCACTTTACAGTATATTCTGTGAGGAACTTTGAGACGTCTAGAAGACGTGAAAAGCGCTATATCAAATGCAAGGATTATTATATTATTGTAAATTCCACCAGTTTTCCTCGCCGTGTACTATCACACCCTTCTGGATTGTCCAAATTCTTTATTTCTCTCAACCTCCTAGTTCCCCAGATTTCATGCACACCGTTGAGATTTTACAGGTTTTAGCATTCGCATAACAGATGAACACGATAGCAGTTGTTGCGCAAATACTTTTACTTAAAACTTACATACTCGATGAAGCTCACAAGACGGTCGTTCAGGGCTGCTATCTGACTCCGATCCTCCCGACACTCTCGAAGGTATTTCTTGTTTGCTGTGCTAAAGCTTTGGAAGTCAATTTCATCACCACCTCCCAAATAGCCTCCCCTGTGAACGAGAAAAACAATCATTGAGCCTCAGTAAATTATCATCTGAGTTCTGCAGCTCAGTAGTTAGAGCACTCGCCTTGCAAGCGAGAGATCTGGGTTCAATTCCAGGCACACCGTTGTGTGCAATTGATTTGCTGAGTTTTGCCCATAAATATACAAACCAACAACAAAATTACATTTATAGAGCGCTTTTCACGTTGTCCCAAGGCACTGACGATACAGTCAATTCACTTTACAGTCGCGCTCTGAGACGTCCAGAAGACATGAAAAGTCTATATCAAATGCAAGGATTATTATCAAAGACAGACTCAATCCTGCTCCTGAGAGCTACCCTAGGGTAGCCATGATCTGAGACAGCAGCTCTTAAATACAGAATAGTGAACGTAACTAGAAGAAGAATCCCTGCATTTGATGTAGCGCCTTTCACGTCGGAAAGATGTCGCAAAGTGCTGCACGGAGTTTTACTGTAAGGTGTAGTGACTGTGTCTTTGCCGGAAAATTAGACATGGTTTAATGGCCCAAACAGGTAAAATCAAATGGAATACAGTACTGTACAGTATATTTGTCTACTACTTTAAAAAGATTTTGCAGCTGATGAACTGTCTGTTGATGCAGAGACCAGTAGGTGGTGATGTTGTAACCTGTAGTATGTTTGACACACAATAAACTATTGTATTTGGAAAACTGACTCGCTAAAAAATCTTGAGGAACCAGTGTATAGTCTGATATTCACGAAATGTTTAGCAAATTAAACTAATTAAACGAATGTTTGAATAAATAATTAATGTTTGCGTGGGCTACAATGGTAACTGCTGTTAATGTGTAAAATACACTACAATTTCCATTTGTATAGTGCCTCACTCATCAGGAGAATGCCTCAAAGAGCTTGACATTGGCTTCAACAATTCCCACTTAAATAGCACCCTTCACACAGTGCAGCATTTCAGAGCCCTTCACTGTGGTGGAGCCTGAGGATGAGCCTGAATGTCATAACCACACCAAACACTGAAAGGAAAATGCCCAGTTACATAATAATAAAGATAAAAATAATAATCCTTGCATTTGATCTAGCGCTTTTCACGTCTTCTAGACGGCTCAAAGCGCTTCACAGAATATACTGTAAAGTGAATTGACTGTTTATTCGTGGGCGATACGCGGCAGCCAATTGCGCACAGCAGCGTCCCCACAAACAGTCGTGGGTTGAGTGACCAAATTATTATGGTTATTTTTCATGAGGGATTAGTATCGGGCGTGTGGAGTGAGGAAACTTGCCCAAGATTTTGCCCTGCAGGGAATCAAACCCAGATCTCTCGCTTGCAAGGTTTGCGCATGTAAGAACGGAACTGGTAGCACTTTCACCTCGGAGCCAGAGGTTTGTGGGTTCAAGCCCCACAGCGGCACTTTGAATTTACAGTCTGAATCCGCACACCAGTGCAGTGCTGGGGTGGCGCTGTATTGCTGTAGGTGCCACTGTTAAGATGTGATGCGAGACCGAGGTCCTGTCTGCCTGTTAGGTGTTACAACACTGGTTGAACTGGTAAGCAGACATTACCGTTATTTGTTTAAAATAACTGGCTGCCAAATTAAAATTGAGTGCAATCATTTTCCACAATTCCACGCGATCTTAAATTTTGAGACAAAACGGTCTTACAGGCTAAGACCAGGGGGGATTTGGGGGCTTCTCAGCAACTTTTAAGTGGAAACGGTGAATTCAGCACTGCGATCTGTCAACAAGGGCAATATTTTCCAAACGCCTCCCGTTCGATGTTTTTTTCCCAGCACTGAGTGGAGCTGTACAGTAAATGGTGCAAAGTAGGGTAGGGTCACTGACCTTGATGTGCCATTCCACTGGTGGCTGACCACAGGACCATAACCACATGTGCTACCCTGGAAAATTCGTCGGTAGGAGGAGATCCTTGAGAGGTTCATTGTCCGGCCTGGTTGAGAACAAATACACAGACTGTCTCGTCGTTTAGGCTGGAAATGCAATTTTAAAGGAGGGCGGAGATGTTATTACTTCGACTGCTATGTGACAGAACGGTGAGGCATTTTCAGCTGATCATTCAAAAGGACAGAAATAGCCGATATCTTAGGGCTGCAACAATTAGCAAGTAGTGCTTGAAATTGTCCATTGTCAAATGTCTGTGTCAGCCTTTTCTATGTGGGAGTTGCTGTTTATATGACGTTTATTGGGTGGTGGGGGTGCGGGGGGAGCACCGTTCACGCAGGGCAGTGTTTCAGACCGTTTAACAGTGGTAGAGCCTGATCCAGAGCTGGAATGACATAAGAACACCAAATACTGAAAGGAAAGTGCCCAGGTACATAATAACAATAACAGAATTGGTAGCACTTTCACCTCTCAAATGTCCTCCAAATGTCCTTGCATGAGCAGTGTCACATTAGGCAGGGACATTAGGAGAAACTCCCTTCTCTTTTACTAACAGTGGGGAGGGGATCTTTAGCATGCATCTGAAACAGGCTGACAGGACCTCAGTTTGATGTCTCATTTGAAGGACACATGTTAAACTATGTAGTGCACTCCCATTGCTGACCGGAGTGTCATCCCAGATGACAACCACACCTTGCATTAATATCGAGCGCTCGACTCAGATAGTGTGGCACAGTGCTGCACAGTGGTGCTGTTAGAAACTGAGCAACAACAACAACAAAATCACATTCATGGAGCACCTTTCACATCAGGAGGACGCCACAAGGCGTAATCTCAAGCCAGCAGAGTAAGGGGAGGTGATTGCTGGTGCGGTTAGAGGGAGCGAGGCAGAGGGATTGTGGCTGGGAGTTCCAGAGGTTAGGGGTGTAATGGCTGAACTGTATGAGTTTAAACTCTTGAAATGGGGCTTAAATCCATAATCTTAACTCAAAAGGCACCAGAGACAACTGACTTGGTGATCTCACACTAAGGCACCTTAGCTCGTTCTCATGCCACTGACTGCAAGTAAACCAGTAACTTCTCAAATGTCATAAAAAGGACCAATGTCTAGTGTTACGTTAATATAGTAATAATAATAATCCTTGCTTTTGATATAATGTACCTGTATTCAATTTACAGTGTATTCTGTGAAGCGCTTTGAGACATCTAGAAGATGTGAAAAGCGCTATATCAAATGCAAGGATTATTATTATTAGTAGTAGTACGTTACCACACTGTTGAAACGTATCAAAGCACTTCACAGAAAATACTGCAAAGCAAATGGATTGTATATTTTCTGCGCAAAACATGGCAGCCAATTGCACACAGAAGGTCCCACAAACAGTTGCACATTGAGTGCCCAAATTATTATTATTTTTGTAAGGGATTATTATACCCAGAAAGTGATCTGCCAACAGGGTTCTTAATTATTGCTAGGTAAACCGAGGCATGCGGAGTAAGGAAACATGCCTTAGGTTTCGCTCTGCCCAGGAATTGAACCCAGGTCCTCTCACTTGCGAGGCGAATGCTCTGACCACTAAGCCACAGGACTCCACAGAGATCATGTTTCATTGGGTTTGAAAATACGGAAATGATAAATTGCAGTGAAAACACTTTGGCAGCTGATTTGCAGAATTGAACGACAGACGTTGAGATGCTGTCAACTATTTTGAAAGTGTAGGTTCGTCGGGTTATTTTGAACACACATGTGGAATGGCAGCGTCACACAATCTGGGAGGTCTGGCTGCTGAAAATACGGAACCCGAAGCCAATTCCTTTGACAGCAGCTACTGGTGACATTTCATAACTGCTGTCAACATTTCATTGCTCGTCGGCAAACCTTTGTCAGCATTCAATCTTAGCATTTTGCAGCTGGGGGTATTTGGGTTCCAAAATGTTTTCCCACCAACTGCAATAAACAACATGTCCTGGTCTGAGGCTCGATACAATCAGAATTTGGAGAGTCCTGTAGTGGTTAGATCATTTGGCTCGCAAGAGGACTTGGGTTTGTTTCCTGGGCGGGGCGAAATGTTGAGCAAGTTTATAATGATAATAATAGTCCTTGCATTTGATATAGCGCTTTTCGCATCTTATCGACCGTCCCAAAGAGCTTCACAGAATATACTGTGAAAGTGAATTGACTGTACATATTTGTGGGCGAATCGCAGTGTCCCCACAAACAGTCGTGGATTGAAATGACCAATTTTATTATCGTGTTTTTTTTTTTTGACGATTATTAGGATTCGAACACAGGTCTCCCCAGCTTGGTCTCAACAGCGTGCAAGACAAGCGCTCTAACCACTGCGCTCCACTCTGGAAGATTCCCTTACTCCACGCGCCTCTATGTACCCAGCAGCAAGTAGGAACTCGGTCGTTGGTCGACGAGCAGATCGCTTTGCTGGGGTAACAATCCCTCAAAACAGTAATCGTTTGGTCATTCAATCCACGGCGCGCAATTGGTTGCCAGGTTTCTCTGGCAAAATACACAGTCGATTCACTTTACGGCACATTCCTGTGAAGCGCTTTGAGACAGCGTGATGAGGCGCTATATCTGATGCAAGAATTATTACTGCAGTATCATTATTATTCATCATGTATTAATTGGAAGGGAGAGCCTGCTTGCTGCTACCAGGTGTGCTCTGGGCGGTGCAGTGCAGGGTGGCGCAGCGAGGAGGCGCTGAGAGGGTAGAGGGCGCTGTGCGTGGCGCTGGTAGAGGGCGCTGTGGGTGGCGCTGGCGGAGGGCGCTGTGGGTGCTGGGTGGCGCTGGTAGAGGGCGCTGCAGGCGGCTGAGAGAAGAGCCGCCGCTCTTGGAGGAGTGCGGCGGGTGACGCTCGTTGGCGAGGCAGCCGATGGCGTTGAGGAGAAGCGGCGGGAGCTCGAATTGATCCCGCGGCTCCGGCTCCCGCTGAGGAGAACCATGACCGAGGCGGCGGCCAGAGGGAGAGGCCCCGCCTGGAAACCGCTGGTGATATCCTTTACCCCCCACTCCACCCCCCTCCCGGGGCAGCGAATAGACAAATGGGAACCGACCGGAGGGAGCGGGGCCGCCCAACCTTAGTGGACACTGAGGGCGGAATGTACCCCCCCCCCCCCCCCCCGGCTACATCCCCCCCACCCCCGCTATACCCCCCCCCCGACTACACCCCCCCACCCGCTATACCCCCCCCCCCCGACTACACCCCCCCACCCGCTATACCCCCCCTCGCTATACCCCCCCCCCGACTACACCCCCCCACCCGCTATACCCCCCCCCCCCCCCCGACTACACCCCCCCACCCGCTATACCCCCCTCGCTATAACCCCCCCCCCCCCCCCCGCTACACCCCCCCCACCTCTGTTCCCCCCCCCCCCCCCCCTCCGATACACACACAGACAGACACACAGTCCCACCCCTCTCCCCGTATGCATGTCACCACAGTTTCTGTCTGTCTCTGTCCCCCCCCCCCCCCCCCACACACACACACACACACAGTCCCTCTCCACCCCCCACACCATCTCTCTCTCTCTCCCCTCCTCCCCAGACACAAAAGTCTTCTCACTCTCCCCCCCCCCCACCCCTCCCCACATTTGCTGTTTAATTATTTGAGTCTCAAGTCCTGATGTTATTGTAATTAATTCCAACGAAAGCCATTTTCCAGCCGGTTTATCTGTGATGATGACTCTGTGACATGCCACAGCTGTTTGGGTATCTTAATTCAATCATTGGTTCTATCTGCTGTTGTATTTTTTCCCCCCAAACAGTGACACCGTCTCTCAATCATCTTGACTTTCTTTCCGATACTGTTAGGTTGAAATGTTTGGATTGTCTACCATTTTGGCACTCTGGGTACCAGCCTGGTAATCATCTTTGCCTCTGAGTCAGACAGCTGTGGATTCCAGCTCCATGTCAGCACTCTTTGAACTCATGTACAGTATTTGTCAAGTCCAGGAGTTGACAACTCGCTTTCAGTGTTAGTGGGGTGCTGCGTTGCTGGGAGGTGACATCCTTTGTATTGAGATGTTTAAACCAAGCTCCGGTCTGCCCGTTTCTCCCGGCTGGCATCGATCTCCCAGATAAACTTGAGTCATTCGCGCCGTGGCTGTTTGTGACTCATTGCTGTACACAAATTGACTGCGATGTTTATTTTCAAAAATACATAGCCGTTGTACACTTTGCATTAAATCCTGTGCAGGATATTGAAACAATCTCTTTATTAATCCCTCCAATCTCCCAATTGGAAGGCGCTCTGCAAATGTGAGGATTATTCTTCAGTGATACCAAAATGCAAATGTAGGATGGTTCGGTGTTGTGATGTTTGATTTAATCGCTTTGAAAAAAGATCGGTTAAATTGCATGAAGTTACTATTGACTTTGGGTAATTTAAAGCAAATCATTTGCAAGTGAATCATAAGTCAGAGTAGAGTTGCATTAGTGAGCCAGAAATAACATTGAACTTTGGAGGCAGCAGTAACTATTTTACTTTCTGCAGTTTGTGGGGGGAAAAAAAGGGAAAATATTTACTATTCAGCTTGAATTTCTGCAACAAAATCCAGATAGCAGGAGACTGACTAAATTGTGTCAATTTGCAGTCTCCTAATTGGCACCCAGACTGATGCCATGGGATTTCACGAATGACTTAGCTCTCGACATAAACATCACTGGTTGATACAGACGGAAGAGACTGGATAGGATATATTCTCCCTGAAGGTGGATGAAGAGAAGCAGGTTTAAAAGTGAAACTATATTCGATCCCGTACAATCCAGACTTGTAATTTTTCAGACAGTGTTGGGGGGAGAGAGAGGTAGTTTGGGTTTAATACACGTCCTCTTCCAATTATGTTTCCCTTTACCTTAGTGTCCCTCACGAGATGTGCCCCACTATTGGTGCCCACCTTAAGGAACTGCCTTAAGACCCATTTCTTCATCTATGTGTCACAACTTGTGACTTCCTCTGGAGGTGAAAGACTTGTTGTAAATTGTTGGTTTGGTGATAAATGTGGCAAGTCTTTCACTGAAAATAGATTTTTGTAACATTGTGAATGTAGTGGTTCTGATAAGTGGCTTGTTTTTTTCTTGTTGATGATGAATTTCTTGTTCTTGTTGATGATGAATTGTATTGAGGTCCCATTCCAACCCTCCCCCCCCCCCCCCTCCACTACCCCATCTCACTTGGGACATCCTCCCGACATGAAAAGCACTATACAAACATAATTTTGTTGTTGTTGTTGAATAAGCATACCATTTTAGTGAGAGTAATGATCATATTATGGGCAGTTATGCTGTGCACATCTGCTCATATGAACTGGCTTCAGACCAGCCTTACTTATACTCTTTAACCATTAGTATAGGCTGCACTCAGAAACAGGTCCCAGAACAGATAGTACAGGATTCTAATCTATTGCACCACTGAATTCCTGCATGAAAAGCTCTGTTTTAGATTGAGTAATGAAGATCGCATGGGCAGATTTAGAGAAACCATCAAGTTCACACACCAATTACAACATGGACTGAATTTGTTAATTCCTCACACCAATTACAACATTAACTGGAATAGTATTTCCTTATCGTTTCAAAAGTGTAGTAAATATGCCACAATCGTAATTATTACAATAATAATCCCTGAATTTGATATAGCGCTTACCGTGTCTTCAAGAAGTTCTATAAGCGCTTCCTAGAATATACAGGTATCCCTCCCCAACCACGGCTTTGCCAAACACAAAACTCATGTATCCACGGTTTGCTAAATGCAACAACCCTCGCAAACCGCGTTTTGCGTTTTAAATCCGTGATTTAAATCCGCGGGTTTAAATTTTCGAACAGCTAGCATTTAGCTCTAGGACCCAGTTGCGATGTTGCAATCAACCAGTGACAACATTTTTCTCTTAGGATTAAGGTAAATACAGTTAACACGCATTTATTGTTGCTTCTCCGCAGCCTAGTTAGTAGGTTTGGGAGCATTGTCTTCCCCCCACCCACCTTCTACCCCACCCCCGATCTCTCTCTCACCTCTCTATTTCACCTTCTCTTCCCCCCACCCCCCCTCCCTCTCTCCGACTCACCTTCTCTTCTCCCCCCCCCCCCACCCCTCCTTCCCTCACACCTTCTCCAGCCCCCCCCGCCCCCAGCCCTCCGTGTCCCCCCCCCCCCCCCCCCCCCGTGTATCTCTATCTCTGTGTGAGTCTGTCAGACAGCCCCCTGAATCCCCCATGTCACCCCCCCACCACCACCATCCCCCTTCGTCTCTCTCTCTCTGTAAGTCAGACAGCCTGACTGTCTAATTGCTGCAGATGCTGGCAGCCAACGCGCCCAAACTCACTCCCCCTATCCCCATGTATGTTATAACTATGTGTTTTTTTTGTGTTTAGTTTTACTAAACGCAAATTTACACCCCGTATTCCCATGTTTCCTATAGGGCCTTGCATTTTCTAACCACGAAAAAGCAAACTTACTCCCTCTATCCCCATGTTTGCCATAGGGCCCTGCATTTTCCAAACGTGATTTTACCACCCACGAAGGTTTACAGGAACATATCCCTCGCGGTTGGGGAGGGATACCTGTACTGCAAAGTGAATTGTCTGTATATTTTGTGGGTGAAATGTGGCAGCCAATTGGGCACAGCAGTGTTCCACACACATTCATGGATTGAGTGACCAAATTATTATTGTTATTACTGTGGTGTGAATTTTTTCACTTCCAAGATGTGGAGCATACCAACCTCCCCCATGAATCAGACCACTTTTTTTTCAAAGAACATTATGTGTGGGATAGTGCTTACAAATGCAAAAACATTTTGAGATTTCTTTGATGCAGTAATCTTACAATGACCCTTAGATGTTTTTCCCCCCATTATGTAACTGCAGGATTGGTTAGAGCACACTTCTCTGCCGCTGAGCAATAAATTAATACTGGTTTTGTTGTAAATTTTTATTCTGGTCTCAAGTTCAGATGTGTGAAATTCCTTAATGATTTGATAAGCTGTGAACGGATCTGAGCTGAAGGATGGGGTGAAAGTGCCCAGTGCATTACTTCTCATTGAAAACAAAGGTGAATTTGAGTAAGTATTGTGAATATATTTGCTTCTTTTCCATACACTTGCTGAGATTATCCAAATTCATTTTCCTTTGGGCCCTTAATAAGAAGATTTTTGTGCCATTTGTCTCAGCAGAGTTAATTGTTTGGGTGAAGTGGCACACAGTATGAAGTTGAAGTGGCCCATTGCTGCTGTTGGACTAAAAAGATGTTTGAGTGTGTGAATCTCAAATTATCGGGACACAAAAATGCTTGAATTACTATTGTTTTTGCTTGTAACAGTCTCTTTTTCATATCAAAACTGCAGTCTGATAGCCATGTACTCGGGATCCATAGCCTTAACCATCACTTGTTTGCTGAAATAAACATTTGTTCATTGAGTGTTCAGGCATTTGGAAAATACAGGCATTTGGAAATTAACAATATAGCAATACATCATTCATGATATATAGAGTTTCATAGCAGAATTGACAGTCGCCATAGATGTTTGATTTTTAAATCTGGCATATTATACAATTTGTATATATTGATTTCAGAGTCAATTTAAACATTGTCTTGTCATAGTTGATATTGTTATGAATGTGTTCATTTTTGTAGAATAGTTAACTCTAGTAGTAGATTGAAATACTATTTTTAATGTTTAGTTCCCATTGCGAAATGCTCTATATTAATGCAATTTTTTGTAGTTGCTTTTCTGTGTTTATTCATAATGATCAAATAAGTATACAACTACTGAAGCTGGGCAGGCTTTCACACTAAAGATTTCTCTAAAACAGAAGTACACATAACTCTTAATTGAGGCAGGAAAAAAGTAAAGGATTTGATTTTTATTGATGTATTCAGTGGCTTAGACTCCATAGCTGTGATTGCATAGACACATTAATTATACAAACCTATTATCTGCTTTAAATAAACTCAATTCAGATTCCCATCCTTGATTCAAAATAGCTTTCCTTTTTTGTTCCCTCTCATTCTGTTCAGGAAGCTGTCTGAGATGCAGTTTCTACTAAACCTCTCATTAATCCATCTCTACATACTTTCCCCCAAATTATTGGATTGTGTTTTTAGGCATGTTATTTCATGCTTACTGTTGCTATGCCATGTCTGCCTGTTGCTGAATGATCATAGAGTATCATTGCTGTATATTTAGTATTTAATCACCCAATAAATATATATGTTAACCAGCAGCACCTCTTCAAAGGAAGCTGAAGATTTTCAGTACCTTTTTTCGGCTGCCTTTGGCCCATAAGTAATTTTGTTGAAAGCATAGGAAATGGATTTAAACTCTTTGGTAATGTACAAGAGAAAATTCTATCAATGTCCCCACTATTTCTCAAAATTACTTATCGATTTCAGAACCAGTAATGTACCTAATAAAGGAAATATTTCAAGCAGGTTGCACTGTTCAGTACATTTGGTGAAGCATGACTGAATCAATCTGTTGAATATGTAATGAGTATTTTTACGTGACCCTAAATAACCTTCATACTTATTCACTGCTGTTTCTAACTTTGTCTGAACAAGACCGTTCATCCTCCCTTAACCACTTTCAACTTTCCATTTAGCTCTTCAATAGACAGTATGGCTTAGCCACAGTCGAGTCAACTTCACACTTCTCACTTAGTTCTGAGCTTGTCTTCTTTTGGCCACAAAAAGAGTTGTTCATGGAGTACTCGCCGACAACTCCGCAATTAATGGTTCATTCACTTCATGGCTATAGTACAATACTGTTCGCAAATTAGCTACGACATTTCCCTGCAGCAACAACAATAACAAAATACCGCGGTGGAAAACCGCAGACCTGCCTGACTAAGCAATTGGATAACCAAGCCTGCCCCACATGGCTGGCTCGATTCTGACATTCCATTTCTAAACAAGTCACCTAGGAGGATTGTTACCAGTTGGCCATTTGACATCTAATAAGTATGGGTTTGAGCCCTCACTAGGTGGATGGTACGTTGCGAGGAACTTTGTGTGAATTTCCTGATGGGCAACATAGCTCATGAAATATGTGAGAGCATTGCCACCATATTCCTGTACGCTTTCCGGCAACTATCGTCCAAAGCCTCAGAATTTCCTCATCAGCTATCTGGCAGACATCTGCCTTCAGCATGATGGGACAGATTGCAACTTACCAGCATCTTCATGTTCTCGAGCTTCAAGTGCAATGCAGTGTACCAGGCTAACTAGCGACAGCTGCTTAATCTGGGTCCTCATGTGAGGGGCCTTGGCAAATAGATGTGCCCACAGTCACTACACAAACAAAACACTGAAGCATTTGGGGACATTTTAACATAATATCCTGTATCAAGTGCAAGGAGTCAATATTATTTTGTGGTCAAATGTTACAGCTGAATTTGTTGGCAGAAAGTGCCCTATTAATGATACCTCGGCAAAGACAATTCATGTGTTCTGTTGTTCATTTGAGCATCCACCACAAAATACAATAGCTTGGAAACTGCAGGTTGTTTATGATGCAAATTCTCATTTTTATACTTTGCTAAAAGAAACCATTCAGTGGTGCACAGAGTATGTTGTATCAGAGTATGTTGTATTAAATACTGGATTGTGCATGAGATAAATGTACTAGTTGGGATGTCCTCTTGACGTGAAAGGCATGCCTTGGGACACCCACCCGACGTGAAAGGTGCTCTATAAATGTAATTTTGTTGTTGTTGTTGTAGTTATGCTCGACAGTCTTGTGTCTGCTTTGTGATGGCCTTTGTGATTGTGAATTAATTGCTTCACATATGCTTTGCTGGTATGCTCTGCTATTTTTTAAAAATTAAAGTACTAGCTATTTATTCCCTGGTGGTTTATCTTTTCTATGTCACACACAATCTTTTGCAAAGAGTGGCCAAGGAATGTGTTGCAAAGCTTTTGTTGCTATTAGCGGCAACCTCCCACGTGTTTGGGGACAGAACTAAAGTGCAGTGCTGACCAAACATGCAGTGATGTAAGCTTCTAAGAATTAGTTTAAAAAATGATTATGGAATGTTAAGGTAGGTTTTTTAATTGATGCTTAAACAATAAAATAGATAGTTGGTTGAAATAAGTAACATATACCCTTTAGTGGTGTGGGGGTAGGTGAAAGGAGTCAAATGTCCTGGTGCAGAACTGGCTTTGAGATCCATGCCTAGAATAGTCTGGCAGGTTTGTAGTATTCCAACACGTTGTTGATGGTTGACCAGTCTGCCAGTCTCATCAATGAGACTTGGAAATGTGGCTATGTCCTTCATCGTGTGATCCAAAACTCTTACTATGTAGGTGGTAGGTGGTCCGTGGCTTTTGGCTGCCTAGCTTACAATTAAAATCAAATTAATTAACATTAGTTAGGTAGAAGATGCAGGGATCAGCTACAAAACTTGTTGTGAGTTTTATTTTGAATGATTATTGGCATTGCATTTGTGACATTTGATGAATTTTGTGTTTCACCTCCCCTGCAAAATGTACATAACATTAATACATTTTACTCCTGATATATCTATTGTTTTACTTGTCAGGGAGCCATCTCGAAGCATTAAACTGCTAATATTTTTAAATGTTGGTAATTATCTCATAGTTTTTATCCACAATATTTTAACTGCTTTTACAAATTGACGATGTGTACAGGGAAAATAGACTTGTGATTGTTGAGGACCTCCTCCCACCCACCCCCAAGCTGTTTCAAAGAAATATGTGGCTTTTTCTTCCTGTCAACCTGTCTTGTATCATCCAGTTTAGCAATTTATATTAAATTGGCTCATCGTTTTTGAGCTGCTGCTGTTGGCTCAAATTAGTGGCTGGGTGTCCCCACAAAATATTCACTTTAATTTTAAAACAGTCTAATTTTGATGTTTGCTATGTGAAAGGAAGGCACTATTTAAATGCTAATTGCACTTAGCCCATTATTGGTGCTCAACCTGTGAGGTTGATGTAAATACATGCAGTAAAATGTTTGTTAATTATCTTTTAAAAAGTTCACTCATTTTGCAAAAATTGCATTCCGAGTTGCTGTTGTTCTGTTGACTGGGTGTACCGCAAGTGAACAAAATTAAACATTAAAGTCACACTAGCTAACCCCTGTGGTATTGTCTTAACTTCCGTGCTCTGTGTTGTTCTGCATTCTGGAGTTCCCTATGAGCTTTATTTGCAAACGTATGCATATTCCTTGTTAAATATATTTTATAAAAATGAATGTCTCAGGAGTTTTTAAGCATTGAAAGAACTTTATTGGCTTTCGGGTCCCAGCAATGCCTGATAGCCTTCAAAATTATATTATGAAGTTAATAAAACATTTTTACCACAAGTTTGGTTTATCAGCAACGGAGCACATTCCCTTTAGAGCTTTCATCAATTTACCTGAGTTGTAGAGGTTTTAATTTTCTGATTCCACCTGAAGAACCAGAAATGTGAAAGTGCTCAGTTTTGACGCATTGTGCAGATAGTTGGTTGTTTATGCTAATTTAGCAAAGTCAAAGGAAAATTTATTCAAATTTTTAAATTTAATGTGTGTGATGAAGAAGGCCTGAACAGCGAGTTCTACAAAACAACAGCAGTAAATTACACATGTACAGTGCCCTTGTCGGAAAGAAATCCCAATTAGAAAAACACACAATCAGACATCCTCCCAATGTAAAGGGAAAATGCTTTACCCCTGATGTAGAGAACTATATAAATACAAATTGTTGTTGAGATGTATTTTCTCAAATGCATGTGTTACTTACAAGTTAAGGCGTAACATTTTTCAATAAATAATACATGCCAAGGTTTTAAAATCAGGCCTTACTATATCTAAATTTTGTGGCCCCATCATTGTGGAGTCTTGTAACTCGGTGGTTTAGAGCACTCGCCTAGCAAGCGAGAGACCTGGGTTTGATTCCAGGCAGGGCGAAATTTGGGGCATGTTTCTTTACTCCGCACCCCTTTGTTTACCTAGCAGGAGGTAGGAACCCAATTGTCACTCAATTCACAGCTGTTTTGGGACACTGCTGTGTGCAGTTGGTTGTCGCATTTCACCCACAAAATATACAGTTAATTCACTTTACAGTATATTTTATGAGACGTTTCAGACATGATAAGGCGCTATATCAAATGCAAGGATTATATTATTACATGGGATCCTGTTGAATCACACTCCAAAATCCAGCGGAGATGGCCTCGGAATCAAAGTTGATAAATACCATTTAGTGATACAAATCCATATTGTACCTCTCCAGAGAGATCATCTGTCAGGAAATTGCTGGTACAGATAAAATATTTCAGCTGCCAAATTGGATTTCCTTTTCGATATTTATCAAATAAAGAGCGACAATAGTTTTTTTTTCCTCAATTGTAAAATGACGATCTTTGTTAACTTTGAAATAGAACTTCAATCCCCAAAATATTCTTATACTGGGCTCCAATTTAAGTTTTTTTCTTGCAACCCTAAATTAAAAATAATTCTCAAAATAAGTTTAATAAATACTGTAATAAATATTAGGATGGGCCTCAAATCTGTGATTGGTTCAGTAGTATTATCTACATACCACACCTGGATCATGCTTTTCTCTGAATGTTAAGATGTGCTGAGATTAATTTTGAAGGCTATGAAGTTAATAAAACATTTTTACCACAGGTATGGTTTATCAGCAGCGGAGCACATTCCCTTTAGAGCTTTCATCTCTGTTTCTCATTGCTGGAATCTTATCAACATTGTGATTAGAGGCTACAGTTTGTGCATTAAGTTAACAACGATGGTTTTCTTTTCATTGCAGATTATCCATCTCTACCAATCTGGTAGCTAATGTTGGAACTGTCCCTCAGCAGACACTAATCCCCATTAATAACCAGTTTCGCATCATACAAGGTACGAGGGGCTGCAGCTCTGACAAGTAAATCTATAAAGTAAGGCCTGTAAAGCAAGGATGTAGGTGCAAATGACTGTTTAGGGAGATTGTTAATTAATTCTGCTTTACCTGTGTGGTTATTGCATGCATGTTGCATAAAAAGTCAATGATTCATTTTATTTATCTGCCTGTTCATATGCCTTTGTTAAAGAGTTATTTGGGAGCAAAGGGTAGGTTACATCATGTTTTGATATGGGTGCGGTGTTGCAGATGCAATGCATTGTGCTTGATCAGATAGGCGTGGCTTTATGGATATATATGTAGCTGCTAATGTAATCTGAGCCATTTTGTTGAAGAGCAGAGGCCAAGTGTTCCCCCACATGGAGGAGGATATTTGAAGCAGAGTTGCTCAACACCCTGCTTACCACAGTGTCCAGTTACAGAGCAGTTTGGCAAAGACTTAAGGACAGTGCTTTTGGCTGGGAGCCTAGCCTGCACAGTTCATAGGATATCTAATGTGCAGTAGGAATTACAAGAGTTGATTTCAGTCCATTACCTTACTTCTGGATAAGTGTTCCGGGATGCTACCTTGCTTGAAGGGCGCTATACAAATGCAAGTTGATATTGTTAACCGGGATATGTTGTTCATGTTGTTATGCCAGCCACATTCTCACCCGCACCAAACTTCGCTCCCCCATTACCCCAGTCCTTGCCAGACTTCACTGGCTCCCTATCCCAGAGAGGATCAATTTCAAGATCCTCACCCTCGTCTTCAAATCCCTCCATTCCTCTGGACCCCTCTACCTCTCCGATCTCCTTTCTCCTCAAACCAGCTCCCGTTGCCTTTGTTCTACTGGGTCAGGCCTCCTCCATGTCCCCCGAAACCTTCGCTCCACCCTCGGCGGCCGTGCCTTCAGCCACTGTGCCCTGAGACTCTGGAATTCCCTAACTCACTCCCTACGCCTCGCCCCCCTCCCTTCCCAGTTTCAGGTCCCAGCTAAAGACCTTTCTTTTCGACCGCGCCTTTGGTCACCTTTCTACCACTGCCCCTGGCTCGGTCCTGGGATCCGTTGTTGGGAAGTGCTCTGAGACGCCGTCCGGCGTGGAGGGCGCTATACAAATTGAAGTTGTTGTTATATAAACCGAATCATGATCCTTTTCATGTTTTCTTTGATATTGTTCCAAGTTTGGAAAACTCGTTTGTACCTAGAATTGAGCGTATTCGATGTTGTGGTCTCACCAAGTTTAGGTTTAATGATTATTCAGTCACTGGTTAACAATTTACACAGGAAGAAACACGATATGTTTCACCTTTTGTTATGGTTAACATTTTTGTGATGTCCTCCTGACATGAAAGGCACTATACAAGTGTAATTTTGTTGTTGTTTTGTATGCTAATGGCGAGAGGATTGTGAGGTGTGTCTCTTGTACAACAGTCTATCAAATGCTTTTCGTCTCGCATTCTGAGAACGCGTTGCTTATTTTCAGAGGCAGAAGAAGCTCTCTTGACAGATGATCCATTTACACGTGAGTAGCTTTTTAAAAAGTATATAATGGAAACAGTGGAGTGGGTTGACAAATGTAAAATAGACTGCTTTTGCTAGTAGTTAGCTGTAGTTTGTCTGACAAATGACTCTCCTTTAAAATAAAGGATTGATTCATTTGATTAAAGCTTTGAAGTGATGAATGACTTTTTCTTGCTATTATGCTCTGGCCACTCGGATCCTATTTCTGTGGAGATTACAGCAATAACAAGGAAATAATGTCTTTTCAGCTGGGTCGTTGCACTGCACTTACTGCAAGTGATCATTAACTGAACTGGAATATCCCTCATGCCTTGCACTAGATGAGATTTCATTATCAGTTTGGAATGGTAATAATAATCACTTTACAATGTATTCTGTGAAGCGCTTTGAGATGTCTCGACCAAGTGATAAGGCGCTATATCAAATACAAGGATTATTATTATTTTTATAATAGTTGAGCCGTTTGCACTATTTTTCTACAGTTAGTTACATTTCCTTCCAGGTCTAAAAATGCTCTGGGTTATTTTAAGTTTTTGTTGCCAAAGTTATTGTAACAAATGTAAGAATAAACTGCATTTGGCAAATATTTATCATCAATAATTAATCTTTGTGTTTGATATAGTGCCTTTCAAGTCAGGAGGCTACCTCAAAGTACTAAACGGGTTTCACAGTCAGTGACTGTGCGTCCTTTAAATATCAAACCTTCTTTAGTTAATGCATTAATGAATCAGTGGTTCAGGTAGACACAACCACAACAAAATGACATTTGTCTGCTTGGTAACTACCAATCCTGAAATTTTGTAATTGGATCTGATGAATTTTGCCACGATTTTACAGTTTACAACTGTAAACTGCAAGGTGCTGGATAGTCAATGTTTCAGACCCGAGCTGGGTCGGAATGTCTCAATAGCATGATAGTAACATAATTAACTTTCAGCCCATCAGGCTTTTGCTTGCCAAAAACAAGTTGGCCTAAGATGTTGGCAATCCTGCTATTATTTGTTATGATGTGTATAATAAAGTCTTAAGTGTTTAAGGGTAATTGCTGTAATTATTGCACTGACTATTTTTGTAGCACAACTTTCAGACTCAGCTGGAATATTAAACTCTACACCACTAACTAAATATAAAAACTAGCACAATGCTTATCGTGCTTACAGTATGATTCTCATCCTGATGCACTTTGAAGCAAATATTTTCCCTCAAGATATAGCGACTGTATTCAGTTACAATAACAAGCTTCCATAACTTCCTGTGAGAATATATCAAACACAAGCATTACTATTGTAACAAGATGTTGCTTGCGTTTGATATAGTACCTTATCATGTTTTTTAGACGTCTCAAAGCAATTCACAGAACATACTGTGTGGTGTAGTGACTGTTTATTTTGTGAGCAAAATGTGGCAGCCGATTGTGCACAACAGTGTCCCACAAACAGTCGTGGATTGAGTAACCAAATTTGTATTTTTAAAAATTGATTTTTATTTGAAGGGATAACCCCAGTGAATACTTATGTATCCCAGAATTTGTGAAGGTGCAAAAACTAATCAAATCCAGTCTGTAATAATAATAATAATTATTATTGTCTGCAACATCCATTATTTTTATATAGCTTTTTCATATGCTTGTACATTTCATTTTGTAGGTGCGTGTAGAATCCGTGTACAGGGGGACCGAGCAAACTACCTCTTTGAGCTCCCAGACGACGACGTCTGCCTTGTCTTCCTCACTGAGGTGAAAAGGGTACAGCAAGGTATCAGCTGCTGCGCGTGCAAACTGTAAAATCTTGGCAAAATTCATCAGATCCAATTACAAAATTTCAGCATTGGTAGTTACCAAGCAGACTGTTTACCACCAATAGTAATTGCTGTCATCCCTTGAGCATGCATAGTGTCAGAAATCTAGGCTATATTACGTTGTTTTAAAGTTGTCTTGATCTCCCCAGTATTTACACTGCAACTGGTCACCCTTCAGGAGGAGCAGTATCATCTTGACAGTACATCTGTGCTGAAGAATAGCTCATTATTACACATTACTTGTTACTGATAATTTGACTGAATTTGCTTTAATCTGTATTAAATTCTACTTTAAAATAAAGTAAACACATGATAACTCAGTCCTCCCAAAGGAGCTCCATGACGAGTTATCCAGAGTGGAGAATTAGGCATGTGTTTTAATGCATAATTAAATGAGGCTAGGATATTGACAGCATGATGATTTAAGTGGCTGTGATAAATTAACTGAGTTTACTGTACTGAAATTTGTTTCCTTGTAATTACCACAGCTCCATTCTGTAGTTGCAATTAATCTGATTTCGATTGCCTGCAAGTTAGATCCTTTTCATATAGTTTTTGAGTATTTTACTGCTATCTTTTTGGAATGGTTCCAATATTGGAGTTATACATAACAGGAGATATATAGTGATTAAATCCGGAAACCCGAACCATGCTCTTCAGGTGTCTTGAGAAAAATAGATTTTCAACACGTTTCCATCACTTATAGTTTCAGGAAGGAACTTGATTGATGGGCAATTCTTGTCAAATTGGCATCTGTGTGGACATTTGTGAAGTACAAACCTGCCACCAAAACGCATTGCACAAAAGAAAACAAACAAACTTGACAAAACAGCTTGTTTGATTAAACCTGTTGTTGAACTGACATTGTCTCTGTTTAATTAGCCAAGTCTAGAAGCAGTCATCATGAGAAAACAGTGAAGGATCCATTCGTAATGGAGCCAGCAACAAGTTGGCCTCAAGTTACTCCATTTCAAAGCAAACCAAGTGGAGCTGTTAACTCTGGTAACTAGGACTCATAACTAAACTATCAACAAAAATGTGTGTAAGAAAGTGATTTTTAAAGACAGTAAAACAGCAACTTGCACTTATACAGCACCTTCTGCGCAGGATAGTGGCTTAACACTGCCGGAGCCTGACTCCGATCCGGGGGGTGGTGGTGGGGGGGTGTTGAAGGTGGCCTTAAGCACAGTCAAAAGTGAAGGTTTTCAGGAGGGTCTTGCAAAGGGGGAGAGAGTGGGCAAGGCTGTGGGATTGAGAGAGAGTGTTCCTGAATTGGAGCTGAAAGCGCCAGATCCAATGGTGGAATGGAGGGTGCCAGGGACAAGAAGACCAGAGCCAGTCCAGTGGAGGCGCCAGGTGGTGGATTGGGCAATGAAGAGGTCAGAGAGGTAGAGAGGTGCCAGATAGTGAATGGATTTGAACACGAGTATGGGGACAGTAGGAGTGATACCAGTCTGGAATCCAAATTGAATCATTGATGGAGCTATAATTGCCTGAGCTGATTATGATCAGCCAATTACATCTCCATCAAGGATTTAATTTGATCCAAGGCTCCGTGATTATACTTCATTTGAGCACATTTATAGCCAAGTACCCTGTGATGCGCTCTGAGACATTATCCTATATGGCTAGTGCAAGATAAGTTCAAGTAGTGGTAATGCTTAGAATGCAGAATATTGTATTTCCGATCTCTTGTAGGCTTGTGAATACATATGCAGAGAAAGCATTTTACATTAACTAGCATAAATGTCTGCCCTGTAAAATAGCTTTGATTTGTTTCCTTTGTTTACAATTCTGTATTGAATCTATTGAAGCTTATAGTTATGCTGTTTTAATAATTCTGTATTTAATATTTAATAATTTAAATAATTTAATAAAAAGCTGTCGTTGATTCTTAGACTTTAGGTTTGATGATAACTTCAGTGATTTTCTGAGTCTTGAGAAGAAGAATCAACAGAATCAAACTGTAAGCAGCGGTGGATCTGTGCCAACATCCTCCCGCTCAGAGTGAGTTACAATACCATTACCATTCATTCTGCAAGGTCATTCTGAGAGAAGTTCATGTTCCACTTCTGATAATTCCTTGTGCAGAGCCCACCCCACCATTGACAGCTTGGCCTTCAGTCACTCTGCCCCCACCCTCTGGCACTTCATCCCGCAGTCCCTCCGCCTCGCCCCTTCCCTTGCCTCATTCAAGACCCATCTCAAGACCTTCCTCTTCGACTGTGCTTTCGATCAACTGCCTATCCCCCTTCTCAATCCTGACACACAGCCCTGGTCCATAACACTGACTGTCCAGCCCCTTGGGACGTCTTACCAAGTTCCAATACAAATATAACGTTGTTGTTCTGTCCCACATTTAATGCTATACCAGCTTTTCTCGTGTACCTATAAACCAAAGATACCTGCCACTGGAAAAGAGTGTCAGCCTGGGGCTCAGTGGTAGGACTCTTACCTCCGAGTCAGAAGAATGTGGGTTTAAACCCCACGTCAGGACTTGGAATCGCATTTTCTTAGCTGATACTAAAATGCAATGCTGAGGGTGGGTGTTGCTTTGTTTGGGTTACCCTCATTTAGATGGAGTGTTAAACCGAGATCTTGTCTGCCTGCTCAGGTGGATATTAAAGATCCCATGGAATTAATCGAAAAGAGAAGTTTCTGCCGATGTCGTAGCCATCGATTGTCCAATTAAAATTGATCACACTCCATGGTTGTTTGTGTGTGATTTCCTGTGTGAAAATTAGCTGCCATATTTCGACAAAAAACACCCATCATTCTACTTAACAGTATGGATTCTGTGAAGCACTTAGACTTTTCAATGGTGTGGTGAGGCGCTATATCCAGTGCACAGATTATTATTTTTCAGAAGCCGTAACTACACATCTGGAGAGAGAATAACCTTGTGTATTTGATAATGTAGAGTAGCTTCTGAGAAGGATACTTCATGGAATGGCCCACCAAAAGTGACTGGCACCATGCGGAAGCTGTTTGAGCCGAGTAATCAGTCTGGAAGCCGAGAAGGTCTGATTAAACACGGCCTTGCAAGACGCGAGAAAGAATATGTCAACATTCAGGACTTTAGGTTGGTATAATATTGTTTTTATAGTTCCTTTAGGAGGTGGGTATGATATAAGGAAAGAGATTTACAATTGATCACTTGTCAGTTGTTGCCACATGTCTTACAGGACATTCTACCTGGGCAAAGCTAACTGGCTTCCTAAAGAGATTAGTGAATCTAGTTTATCTGCCCCCATCTCCTTGTTTGTCATATTTCCTATTACAATATGATTACATTGTGGATAAGTGATTCTTCTTAGTCTAGGCTCCATGTTAGTATATTGCCATCCAATCTGGTGCAAGAGTATTATCATTCTGGAGTTGTTCCAGTTGCTCTGGGCACACATACATATTGACTTAATGAAGTTAACTTTAGGATGTTTAACTTGGAAAGGATTTAATTTTCTTCACCTCAAACTATGTGACTTCGAGTTCAATTTGCTGTTTGGGATTAATAACTAGTGAGGTCTCTCTCTTCTTCCAAGCTTTCTAGGGAATAAATAGATCTCAAATAAAGAAATAGATCTCAAGAAATGTAAATGGCTTGAACCCTGACAAATTCAGTGAAAATTTGCTAATTAAAAAAAAAAATTGGAACTGGATCACCTACAACCATTTCAACACATCAATTGTATATAAATAGCAAGCTCAGTACAGACATGGAATGCTGAACATTCATTCATGGCTTTATGTTCCAGGTGTTTTGTTGGCACATGGAATGTGAATGGACAGTCTCCAGATAGCAGTCTGGATCCCTGGCTTTCTTCCGACCCATTGCCACCTGATCTCTACTGTCTGGGGTAAGGGATCAGCAATGAAATTGACAGATTTTAATTTGTACATTTGTAGCATTTATTTTTGTGTGTTTGATATCAATGTTTGATATTTTCCCCTTCTGCCTAATAAACGTTTGTATGTTTGGTTTTGGTGGGTTTTTGTTTCGGGAATTCTCCTTTACCATTGCTTCTTCTCATTGCTTTTCAGCTTTCAAGAGTTGGATCTAAGCACAGAAGCATTTTTCTACTTTGATTCCTCCAAGGAGCAGGAATGGCTGGTTGCAACAGAAAAAAGTTTGCACCACAAAGCCAAATACAGTAAAGTGAGTTAAATGCTTGAAGAAGAAAGAAACTCAAGGTCAAAGGTGTTTTGTCCCAAGTATTGGTGTTAGGAGAATTCATATATATTTTTTAAAAGGTTGTGTGTCTTATCACTGGAAAACTTGGAGACAAATTACCCTCGATCCTTGGCTGTTCCATACATCACTGGTCTGAAGGGAAGATTCCAGAAGCCTTTCCGCCCACCTTTATTCTTACCTCAACCTTTGATTGAGGATAGACTTTTTCAATGCGTTCCTCTACACCCTACCTCCATTCTTCAAATAATCCAGTAGTTATTTTATGCACAAGGCTTTGCATGTCTATTACACCTTTTCTTGCCAAGCTCCATTGGGTTAAAGCACCACTTTTAAGACCTGGTTTTCAAAACAATCCATCCTTACCATCTTATTCTTCAGCCCTATATTCTTACATGTGCCCGCTGCTCTTCTGACTGGTCTGTTACTCTCCCCAATCCCTTTGCTCCACTGGAGATGATGTTATCTTTGATAACTGGTGGCAAACTAATGTCTTCTAATCTTCTTTGTTGTTTCTCTTCCCCTTTTCGTATCCCCCAGCACCCCAATATAATAGAAATCTGCTTCATCTCATATCATTATCAGTACATATCATTACATAATCTATTACTCCTTTTGGGGATATAGATTTATCTGATTGTAATTTCAGAAGTGTATTTAAAATTATTTTGTCTACGATATTCTAGTTAAAGCTGGTTCGGTTGGTTGGAATGATGCTGATCGTATTTGTTAGAAAGGAGCACTTGCCAAACATCAAAGAAGTGGAAGCTGAGACGGTGGGAACTGGAATCATGGGAAAGATGGTAAGAATTGAGTACCGTTCCATCTGTTTCAAAGTTCTACCTCATATTGTTGGTGGCAGAGCCTTCAATCTCTCAGGCCCATGGTCTGCAAGGTTTTCCCCAAATCCCCTTGGCTTTGTGCCTCTGTCTCTGAATGCAGAACCATCAATAAAACTTATGTTTCTGACTGCTTTGGGTTGACACCCTTTCCTGCCTGTTCAGGGAATCCCCATCATCTTTGTGAGGTGCTCGGAGAAGCTTGTAATTTGCCATCAGTAAGTAGTTGTTAGGCGGTTGGTTGATTGCTTTTCTGGAGGTAATAATTCCTTCAAAAAAAAATACAAGGGTTATTATTTACCTCTCATATTGAAAATGTGAATGCATCCAAGATTCACAGCGTTTTGAGTGACAGAATTCCAGATTTCCATTATCCTTTGGATGTAAAAACTGCTTCCTAATTTCACTCCTGAATTGTAATTTTAAGATTATGCCTTATTTCTGGACTCCAACACCAGAGAAAATAGGTTTTCTGTATCTACCCTATCAAATCCCTTTATTATTTTAAAAACCTCAATCAGACAATCTCTGAACCTTTTGAACTCAATGGAATATGGACCAAGTTTATGCAACTTGTCCTCATAATTCAATCTTTTAAGCCTGGTATCATTCTGGTGAATCTGCATTGCACCTGCTCCAGTTCCAATATATCCTTCCTGACATGCGGTGTGCAAAATTCAACTGTACTGTAATAAATTCTTGTTCCAGGCAGCAATGCACCACTGCGTTGAAAATCTCAATATTACATAATAATCATCCCTACTTAAATACTCTTTTTGCCTGAGAGGCTGTAGCTTTTATAAAATATATTTGTTCTGCTTTTCTGTTTTTTGAAGGCCCAATGGGTGTTTTTCTAAATTAGTTGCTTGCTGAGCTGATTCAGTGAGTTCATCTAACATAAATTTCTTTGTAGGGTGTTCTCTTGTTTTTTTTTAAAAAAAATGAATGAGAGTGAGTTCATGTGTGTGTGTGTGAGAGAGTGAAAAAGTGTGTGTGAATGAGAAAGAGTGTGTGTGTGTATGAGAGGGTATGTGTGAAAGAGAGAATATGTGACTAACTAGTCTTGTTTGGCATTAGACAAGATGAAAAAAACACAATAATAAAAATTGGTCATTTCAATCCACGACTGTTTGTGGAACACTGCTGTGCGCAATTGGCTGCCGTGTTTCTCCCACAAATATACAGTCAATTCACTTTACAGTATATTCTGTGAAGTGCTTTGAGGCGTCTAGAAGATGTGAAAAGCGCTATATCAAATGCAAGGATTATTATTATTTTTATTATGAGCCTACTTTATGCGTTTGTCTCTTAAGGGTAATAAAGGTGGAGTGGCAATCCGGTTCATCTTCCACAACACCAGTTTCTGCATTGTGAACTCCCACTTGGCAGCTCATGTGGAGGACTTTGAAAGACGCAATCAAGATTACAAAGATATCTGTGCTCGCATGATTTTCCAGGTGTGCGGCGAACAGAAGCAACCCTGTATAAATATTATTAAACACGAGTGAGTATGAAAATACTTTTCACATGAAGGGCAGTGTAAATCTGGAACTCTTCCCCAAAAAAGCTGAGGCTGCTGGATCGATTAAAATTTTCAAGGCTTGGGTCAAAAGTTTTTTTTGTTAGATATCAAAGGGTATCTTGTAAATAGAGTTGAGGTTCAGATCAACCATAATCTAATAGAATGGCAGTACACGAGTGGCTGAATGTCCTTCTGTTCCTATGTTCCTAAAATGGCTTGTGCAACAACTTGCATTGACATAGTGGTTTTCATGTTATAAACACGATTTAAAGTGTTTTACACAATGGACTGGGCACATGAGCGTGTATGGGGGGTGAGAGGAGAGAGAGAGAGGATGACTTAAAACACAGTTGAAGAGACAAGTCTTCAGGCACTCTTCAGAAATGGGGAGGGAAGGGGTGCAGGGGAAAGACTGAAAGCATATCCACTGATGGTGTGTGTGGAGCACAAACCAAGCCACTGTTTGCTGAGCAGAGTGAGTGATTGGGTCATTAATATTAGAGGAGGTCATAGGGGGAGGGTAGGGCAAAGCTGTGGATGCATTTGAAAGTGCGAGCGAGGATGTTGAGTTTGATCCGCTGGAGATGGGAGACTGTGCAGGTGTACTGAATATGTAAATCTTTCTTACGTGCCTCTTTATATTGTATGTCCCAGTGTTGTTATTTGGCTTGGAGATCTAAACTACAGACTCTGTGCTCTTGATGCTAATGAGGTGAAGAATTTGATAGAAAGGAAAGATTTAAAAAAACTCTTGGAATATGATCAGGTGGGTAAAGTTATTGTTTTGATTCTTGTTTTTATTCAGAAGCCTGTTCATTGTTTTTTTTTATATAGGCGGATCCATGTACTCACCACTGAATTACAGATGAATCCTAGCTTGGCTGCTCACGCAGTTTGTTTTGAATGTGAAATTCACAAAACCTGCTTGATATGCTGTGTTCTTAGGCGCTTTATATGCCTTATCCCAAGAACGAAACATACTATGTTGCAAACATACTTTGCACGAATAAAGTAAATTTATTCGTGCTTATAACTGATCAGTTGCGATACCTGCAGTTTATACCATGGTTAATACATAAACACCTGTAGTTTAATACCGCTACTCTTATGTTTTATCCCTTTTGGTCCTCAGAAATCCAATAGTTAGCGTTTGGAAAATAGTGAAGTAACGTACAGCACAATACGAATTTACATTTATATTGCTCTTTTCATGCTGGTAGGACGTCTCAAGGCGCTTGACAGTTCTGGCTTAGCAAAAAAACTTTTCATGATCCTTCGTTGCATCACTTTTATACTTGAACATACAAGTACAATAACACTACAATGAGAATCACTTATTAAACTACTTATTAAAATGTCTTCACATTTGCACATATGATTGGTTTCTTTTTTATGTTATTAGTTGAATATTCAACGGATGAATAAAAAAGCCTTTTCAGATTTCAATGAGGGCGAAATCCAATTTAAACCAACGTACAAATATGACACTAAATCAGACCGATGGGATTCGAGGTAAAGAATCTGACTCTTACCTTTTTTTTATTTCCAGTTTCAGTGCTTGTAGCCAATGCTGAATAAGGTCGATTAAAATACTATGAATCCTTTTAGCAAACTACCTAAATAATAATAATCCTTGCATTTGGTACATAAGCTTACCACATCGTTGAGCCATCTTAAAGCGCTTCACAGAATACACTGTTAAGTGAACTCACTGTACGTTTTGCTTAATACTTGAAGCGTACTGAATGAAATATAGTGAGTGGTTTTATTTTTACGAGGAAATGTCTCTTTCGACAGTGGGAAGTGCCGTGTACCAGCATGGTGTGACCGTGTGCTCTGGCGAGGGGAAGGCATAAAGCAAAAAAGTTATCGAAGTCACATGGAGCTTCGCACCAGCGATCACAAGCCTGTTAGTTCTGTCCTAGTTACTGGGGTATGTATTAAGAGATCAGGCCACGAGTGTTAACTTGTTACTTTGGTTTGTTCACTGGCTTGAGTTCAAATTAATTTTCTTGAGAATAAACGCAAAAATGCCCCAAGGCACACAATCAGAGTTTCAACATACATTTTAATATATGTCTTGTTCTCTTTTGCACATTACAACTAATAAAATGCCTTCAATTACGTATCTGTTCTGATCTTAAACATGCAGCAGCGCAGTACCTCAGGAGAATTTGGTTTTGAGCTACCAGGAGCCAGAGTAGGCTAATCACCAGATCACAACCCTCTGGACATTTGTCCTTGTCCAAAAGGCATTTTTGCTTTGTTCTTATATATTGACAGCGTAGGAGGCTGTTTGAGCTATCTGTCTTTCTTGAATGCTCAGTATGCCTTCGAGATATCTACTTAAGCATACCCTACTTATCTCTATCTTTGCGGTTTATCTTCCTAGGAATTATCTCACTAAATGGTTTGTTTTTCTAAGTACAGTAGAAGCCATTTAAGCCGGACTCCAGTTAACCCCGGACACTGGTTGAATCAAAACAAAACATGTGACTCTTGATTCATATATATTCTTGCTTATTTAAATATTACGGTTAATTGGCACCCAAAAAAATTCCAGTGTGTCTGTCTTTAGTGGCTTTGACTGTATTTGTCTAAATAAGCATGATCTAATTTCCAGTTTTCAAGCTTATTCTTTCAATTTATATCTTTTAGAATATTATCTTGTCTCTTTATCAATGTCATCTGTCGCAGACATGTCTAGCATATTTACTACTTGCTCTGCTTTTTACTTGTCCACTCTAGACTTCACACATGGCCAGGTGGTCTATCGTTTCCGCTACGGTTTGTTTATAACGACACAAATTTCAGAGGCAATTGTTACTAACTTGTTTCACTTTGTCCAAGGTGAAAGTGGTGGATGATCGCAGGTACAAGAAGGTGTTTGAAGATATTGTGCGAGTGATGGACCGAATGGAGAATGAGTTCTTGCCTTCTGTGTTTCTTAGCAAAAGAGAAGTAAGTGCACGGTTACCAATAATCATGTGTGACCATTTACAACACTTGCTAGTTACTTGAACTTGCGACGGAATTAAGTTTTAATTTCCGTGAAGGACGCAAATCGCCATCCTTGCATTTAATATCACATCAGGGGGATATCTCCAAGCTCTTTACACGATTGTACTGGGAAGTGTAGTGGCTTTATGTCTTAAAAATATAGCAAGTAAAACACAGTTAAAAACATGAAAATTGCTGGAAATAAATTGTTCAATCTTTTCAAATGTGTACAGCGATAATTGATATGCCACTGACAGCAATGTTTGAGTAATTTGTGTTTTTTTTTTTCTTTCCCCCCCCCCCCCCCCCCTTTAATGGCAGTTTGAGTTTCCAAATGTTAAATTCCGACAGCTACACAGGGAAAAGTTCCAGATCACGAATGACGGGCAGGTGCCATGTCACTTCTCCTTCATTCCCAAACTCAATGACTCGCAGTACAGCAAGCTGTGGCTAAGAGCAGAGCCATGTGATGGATTTCTGGAACCCAGTGAGTAACATGATAAAATGGCTATCACTTAGTATTTTAGCATTATGTGTTTGCATCAAACAGGACCTTGATCACCAAGACTGAGTGGTGGAAGTTTAGCTAGTCATTGAGCGTGTTGATGAATCTCAGAACTAAAGATTTGATTAGGCCCATGATAACCTTGTGCCACCTGAATAACCTTAGTTTCCAATGCAGAAGACAAACTGATTGGCTTAGTCCGGTTGAAAATGATTTTCGTTGCAGTGTTATTGTGCATGTTATACAGCTCCCCACTTGAGTAGAGCAATATAAAATGGTCTTCAGATTGGAACAAGTTTCAATTATTGCGTCTTATTATAAGAGCCAAAGGGTATGTCAGTGGGTTTAAATGTCTGAACCATGAAATTATGCTTGATGTTTAATAAGTTGCACATGGTGACCCCAGAATAGAGAGTGTCACAGACATTTGTGCAGGGAGATGCTTAAGGGAAGTTGTGGCACGACATAAATGATCAACTGAATGCTAAAGCCATTCGAAATCCATATTACCTACTGTAGGTGTATGGTTGCAAAGTTAACCGATGCTTCATAAGGACCATTCTAAAAGATAACCGTTGATGTCACAGACCCGAATAGACTGATTTTTCTTCCAGATGAGTGTGTAGATATATCACTCGAAGTTTATGTGAGTAAGGACTCTGTAACATTGTTGAATTCTGGCGAGGATAAGATTGAGGAAATCTTGGTCTTGCACCTGGACCGCGGAAAGGATTATTTCATTACAATTGGCGGGAACTACTTGCCAAGCTGTTTTGGTACGTCTCTGGAAACATTATGTCGAATGAAGAAACCCATCAGAGAAGTGCCTGTCACCAAGCTCATTGATCTGGTAAGAGTTAGACTAACTACGTAGAATTACATAGAATATACAGTACAGTAACACACCATTCAGCCCAACTAGTTAGTCTCTGCCAGCGTTTATGCTTCACATGAGCCACTTCCTGCCTTTCCTCAACTAAGTCTATTAACCTTCAAATGAACATAAGTTTAGTAAGAATCACAAAACTCAATTTTAACACTGAACCCAAATCTACATCAGCGTTAAATTTCCAATGTTATCTTGAATATTTGAAACCACATTCCTTACCCACTCCCCCAACAAAAGACCATTTGTAACTTTTAAAGTATCAAATTAAATGAAAAATTGTACTATTTAGTGTTACCTTGTAAAAAAAACATTGCTGAGTTATTTTCTCCCTATCACACGGCTCCCACCCCAACTCCAAGCTTTAAAGTCTTATTATTAGATAGATATTCGATTATTAATAGACAATTATTTGTGAAGGACACATTTGCGGGGCTATGGGGAGAGCGCATGGCAGTGGGATTGATTTGGACAGCACTTTTCAAAGAGCCGGCATAGACACGTTGGGCTAAGTGGCTTGCTTCTGTGCTGTATCATTCTTTGATTGATGCTTTTTGGCTCTGTGTAAGTGGCTGCAGTAAGGTGCAGTTATTTTGCTGCTAGATTTTGAACAATGGTGGCTGACTTTAGCGTTACCCAATAGTTAATGTCTTCTTCCATTTTTACTTGCACTGTATGCTCTTAATGCATAATGATGCTTATTCTAATTTACTAATTACTCTAAAATACGCTTGCTAAGGCTTCCACAGCTACAAAATTGTGCGCGTAGCATGAATATTGTAAAGGATTGTGCTCAAAAGGATAACATTAATTATTTTGTAATTCAGCTGGTTTACTTCATATGATTTTTGTTCCAGAAACCTTTCTCTCTATGACTAACACATTTCTTTTCCTTTCTACCTATCGGGCCTGTTCAGGATGATGACAGCATGTTTCAGAAGGTAATCGTACCTTTATAAAGCTTTCCACTAACACGTCTTTTTTGCGGTGTCTGTACTTTATAATAATAATATATCTTTATATTGCACCAAGGTTACATCTATATTGCACTGTTTTGAAGAGGGGAATTTTCCAATCCTGCTTGTAAACATTTCCAGGTACAAAATTACTGGATATACGGAATAATAATAATAATAAAAATCCTTGAATTTGATATAGCGCCTCATTGCGTCTTTGAGATGTCTCAAAGCGCTTCACAGGTTACGCTGTAAAGTGGATTGACTATCTGTTCATGAACTTTTTATTTGAATAAGGCAACTTTTTGTTTTGTTAATTGGGGATTGAGAATGATCCTTTTTTTTTGCATTTTAGCTGCTGTGAGTAGTTTTGCATCTCAGGTTAATGCAGTCTACAGTTCATACAGTCAAGTTCACATAATAGGTTGGTCACATGTTACACAGGTGACCAGTGCTGCTGTGCTTAATATGTTTTGTACACATTTGAGTTCGCATTCTAGCTGTTATAGCATTGCTGCAGCACCTGGAATGCAGAATAATGACAGGATGACAGTATAATGAAAGCATGGGATTGGTTGATTGATGTACAGGCAGATGATCCAAAGGGAACAGACAGCCCGTTGATGGAAGGTGGATGGTTCATTGAAACAAAGCTATACACTAGTATATTTACACTCTTTGTGGTTCTGGTTATTTTTGTGATAGAATTTTCAGAGATAAAGTCAAAAACAAACTGATTTTTTAACAAGAACAATAATAATAATAATAATCCTTGCATTTGATATAGCGCTTTTCACGTCTTCTAGACATCTCAAAGCGCTTCACCAAATATACTGTAAAGTGAATTGACTATTTTGTGGGCGAAACATGGCAGCCAATTGCGCACAACAGTGTCCGCAAACAATTGTGGATTGAAATGACCATTTTTTTTGGAGTGATTATTATCAGGCGTGTGGAGTAAGGAAACTTGCCTCAGGTTTCGCTCTGCCTGGAATCAAACCCAGGTCTCATTTGTAAGGCGAGTGCCCTAACCATTGAGCTAACAGATTGCAGATTTAGTCAGATGCAATATTTTGAGGTCTGTATTGAGAGATGAAGCTACGAAAAATGTCACAAACAATTTTGGAGGTTTTAAAATAAGAATGGTGAGCTCCAATATTAGATCCAGTTTATCCCAAAGCGGACTAGTACAAAACAAACTTTTTTTTATTGCTTCAGGAATGGATGATTCATGAGTTTTTAGTTCAATACTAATGTGGTGTTTCAGGAAATCTAAAAGCTGAAGGTGTGAATGAAGATGCTCCTTGGATTTTCCCAGATTTCTGATACCCGTTAGTTTATGTGGTGTTTCTTTAGATGAATAAAAAGCTGTTTCCCTGAAATAAAACAATCTTGGGGAAAAAATACAAAAAACTATAAAAACAACTATTACAATTAAATATTGGATTTTTAATATTTGTTTCTTATCCTCGAAATTGAAAATGCTTTCATAACAGCCTGTAATTGTTTGCAAGTGTTTATAAGGGAAGTTCCCCTCTTGTTATAATATTTATAATGTTATAATTTTGTCTGGTCTGACAGAGGTAGACTTGATTGTATCTTGTGATTTACAAACAAGTGGGCGATTGTGGTAATGTTCCTCTGGAATCCTGCTTATATATTCTATTTGCTTTAGAATGAAGAGCCCTTTAAGTTATGTAACTTTTATTTAAAATCAATAATTGCATTTTAGTTACCCAGCTGATTATGTTATGCATATATTGCAATGATTTATCGATTCAACCTCTTGGTATATTGCTAATATGTCTTAGTAGGGGAAATACATGAAATGAATGGTCAAAATGATGGAATGAATGAAATAGACTCATCACCTGAGTGTGTAAACATATTACTTTTTAATTTCTCATCAGAAAATCAGAAAAGAAATAAGGATTGTGAGTGCAGCATTATACTGTGCTAATCTATTACTGATTAATTCAGGACGCACTGAAATTTTTATTTGAATTTCATACCTCTTTTCAAAAATATTGGTACAATCTTAAATGTATGTTGAAATTCAGCTGTTTGCGTTCTCTTTGTGTGATTTTGGTTTGTGGAGTGTTGCGCATGTTATTAAATTACTGAAATTAATATTAATGTCTGCTGTTAATTAGGTTCCTCACTGCCAAATCTGTGTTATCTTGCACAAAGACACGCTGTTACAAGATATCTGTAGCCTTATAACTAAAGCACCTAAATGTATTTTATGAATGAATTTCATGGCACTGGTACTGTTACCTGAAAAACAGAGCATTGATAATTGTGCTTACATTTTTTCAGAAACTATTTAGATTTTTTAAACATTTGACCTAGATGATATTTATTACTAAGATGTTATGAATACACTGAGCTACAACTATTTTATTAACTGAAGTTCGGCTTCTGGTTTGGATTAAAAATGGACAACATAGATCAGAAATGGCGCATCAAAGGATTTCTCACTTTCAAACCATTCATTCACCTTCCGCCTCCACCTCGTGCTGTGTTTAATAGGAGAAATCTCGGCTGGAACTCTTCCCAATGGAAAATATAGAATCTGATGATAAACCCCTGCAAATTCCAAAGGAAGTTTGGTTGTTGGTGGATCATCTCTTTAACAATGCATGTCGACAGGTAAAGTATTTATTTAACCTTTTCTTTTCACCCAATCAATTCGTATACAGCTTCCAACCAGAACAACGTTCTGCTAACAAAGCATTGTAGTATAATATAATAATCCTTGCATTGGATGTAGCGCTTTTCACATCTTCTAGACAGCTCAAAGTGCATCACAGAATATACTGTAAAGTGAATTGACTGTATATTTGTGGGCGAAGTGTGGCAGCCAATTGTGCACAGCAGTGTCTTGGATTGAAATGACCGATTTATTATTGTTTTGTTTGAGGGATTACTATTGAGGAAACTTGCCCAAGATTTTGCCCTGCCTGTATTCTAACACAGGTCTCACGCTTGTAAGGCGAGTGCTCTAACCACTGAGTTACAGGACTCCACAATAATAATGAATATGGTAAGAATAATATGGTATTAAATACTCCGGAACAAAATAGGTCTTATCCTATAGTGTGCAAATTGCCTTGGCTTCTTTTATATGTTTGATTATTTGCTGGGTAATATGATTTTACTCCCATATACTTGACTATTTTGCAGTGTTCCCTGCCTTGTAGGGATGTGGATGGGCTAAGGCATGAAGTAGCTTGGCCTCTTTAAATAGAAGAATTGACATATAAATTGTTTTGATTACACGGAATGTTACCGGAGTTTATAAACTGATTCTTGTTCCTGTATCTCCAGGAGGACTTGTTCCAGACGCCTGGTTTACAGGAAGAACTTCAACAAATATTTGACTGCTTGGATACAAGCATCCCACAAAGCATTCGTATCCTTCACACTACGATATGATCAGGATGCAGAAGCCGATCAAACTAGCCCACGCTGCAGCTTTGTAGAAATTCAAGTCACTGAATCACTGAATCTTTTTATAAAAAGCTTATTTTGTCACACTAACCATTACAGTGTTTCTCTCTTAAATACTGATTTCCTGTAGTTCTTGGTCTGTAACCTAGACAGATTTCAAACCATCTTAATTCACTCTGATTTTCAGCGTCCAGTTTAATGCGTGATGGAGAACATTTGTGTTTTCTGTAAGATGACAGATGTTGTTTGGTCAATGTGATCAATGTGTGTTGGCTTTTCCTTAATTCCCCCGTTAGCTGGCAGCAACCACTCCATGGCTGAAGCCTTGCTCATCTTCCTAGAAGCTCTCCCTGAGCCTGTGATATGTTACGAATTACACATGCGATGTCTTGAATGTTCGATGGACCTTCGGACGTGCAAGCAGGTAAGTGCTCTGCAGTAAAATAATAAATGAATTCATCCAATCATGCTCGATAAATGTCTGAAGCATTATTTTATTTCATCACATCGAGCTACCTTTGAGGAAACAATTTTTAAAACTATTACACTTTCTTTCTCCTCCTCCACCCCCCCCCCCCAGTTAGTAGCACAACTACCCCGATGCCACAGAAATGTATTTAGGTATTTGATGGCATTTCTGCAGGAACTATTGAAGTACACAGAAGACAACAAGCTTGATGCTAAGATGCTAGGTAAGCGAACAAGTTTGCGTTACATTTTTCTACCTTTTCAGAGCGCCATCAGGCTTATTCATGGCGTGAATAAGTTTTCCCAGCATTATCTTGAAAAATCACCTTGTTCCATATACAAAAAACAGCATTTCATTTCTGGGAACATCTGCAGGAATGCTGATGGGCTGAATTACATTCAAACTTCCCCAGGGGCACTTCACCTTAAATATCCATTGCACTAATTTGAGATGAGCTGAGAAATCCTCTGTAATACGCCAAGGAGAAAATCCTCAAATGACCTGAGCATGGCATGGAAACTTGGCAGGGAAAGATACAGGTTTGGGTGCAGTTTCAGGTCTAATATTGAAACAAGTACAGTTATTGAAGACATACTTTTGAGCAACAGGGTTTTTTTTTGAGGGATCGTACAGGTGACATTCTAGTTATTAACTTGACCTGATTTGTTTTCATCAGTTTACCATAATAGCTTATTTTATTTGTACCCGTCCAAGTAAATGACAAATTTTTAAAACATCTCTTGTTAATCTGCTTGCTTTTGAAAATGAGGTAACTGTTTATTTTTCTGTACCCTGTCCCCTGCAGCCACACTCTTTGCAAGCCTGCTGTTGAGGCCACCACCAAACTTACTTGGGAAGCAAACCCAGAGTGATCGCCAACGAGCCATGAGCTTCATCTTTGGCTTCCTCACGAGTGGAGAGGACGAGTGGGATAACACCTTCAATGCACTGTGACAGTAACTGCAAATGATGTGTTCAGTGATGATCGAATGGTGTAAAAGCTCACCCGACGGGGTTTACAGAACATTCCAAAAGTGCAGCTGAGTGGGTGGAGAGAGGGGAGGGGGTAAAGGGGCAGGAAGAAGTAGACTTTGTCTTTAATTATTTTACAACCTGCATGGACCAGTTCAATTCTGTACATCTAAAACTGGTGTTTCATACCATTGCAATATTGCAAACCGTTTGTGTATTTTCATTGTTTGAACTATGTGAATGGTGGCAGCTCCGATGTGACTTCCATGACTTGCTGTGAGCACGACCCTCACGTGATTTACCTGACATGTAGACCTCCAGAAGCCCTTCCCTGTCTAAATGTTCAGAATTAATTATGATGGAGGGAAGGTTCAACCTTGATCTCTGCAGTCCATGTTTGCCGCTGGTGACTACAGTAACTGACTGGAATTCATTTGGCATCATCATAAATGAATTAATCACTGAATTCTCTGGGGACATGAGAGGATTAAAGGATGTATTTATTCCATTCTAATTATTATTGCAGCAAGTCATCCATTCTCAGTCACATTCAACCAATATCAGGGGCATTTACGTAATTGAAAGCTGCTTATGCCACAAATTGGAGTCAACAGGTTTGTGGGCATAAGGGAAACTCGGTTTCTTTTCTGCATATATCTGGGAGATGCTTTGTATTGCTTGCCTTTTTATTCAATTTATCCTCCTGATTTCTATTCGATAAATTATATATTCAGATACGAATAAGTGAATAACAAGGTTTAACAATTCAGTTTGATAATCTGTTTTAAGTTACTGCTGAAGCAGGGAACTTGATTTCCTGAGAACCAAAGAATGTGAAATAGTGTTACTCCAGACTGCAAACCCTGAGGTTTTACAGTCTTGGCAGAATGACGCCATTAAAATCACCTTATAGAATCATCCCTGACTAACAAGTAACAAATTATGTAACATTTTACTGATTCTATTTGTACCCATTCTTCAACAAATGTTTTAAATTTGAATTTGGCTATCTACGATGTGGGAAGGACAGTCTTGCTGTACATTCCATGGCTTACTGTTATGGCTGCACATGTTCCAGTGACTATCCAGCGAGAGTTGGTATTCAATGAATCACTCATTTTCATTCCTTTCAGTAGCGATTCTGACACCAGAGGCGTTTTTTCACTTCGGCATAAACTTAGTGTGGGATGGATGTGATCTTATGCGTTTGATTCAAAGCCTAATTAGGTTGGAGTTGATCTTTGAAATATGTCTTTAAAGTAAGTTGTCAGGCATACTTTTCTGCCCCCCCCCCCCCCCCCCCGATCACCATAATCAAACTAGTCAGTTCTTCTGCTGAAAGGATGACAGGGTAGTTTCCTGGCAGACCTCAGCCCATATACCCTTTTGCAGCCACTCTGCACACAGGGTGTGTTACAAATGCGGCATCCAGTTTGATTTTTTTTTGTCCACTTAAAAAGACACTACAGCTTCCAATTGGAATTACTTTATGCAACTCAGTGTATTGGAGGATCAAATATGCTCCATCTGCTGTTTAGGCATTGACATTGAAGTTGAGATGTGGTACCATAATGCTACCCCACCAAGCCTTAATATATTGTTAAGTGATTGTTCTCAACCTTTTGTTTTTGCCCATATTTTACTGCGTTTTCAGCTACAGCATGACCATTAAGAGATAGTACTTTTCCAAATTTATTTAAAGTTTGCTGAAATCCATCACTACCCTCCCTATCTCACTGAGACTGCAATTTCCTTATAGCCTGTTACCATTGGGATCATTTTTCTTCCAGTGGGTTTACCCCCAGGATGGTGAGTCTCAAAAGCTTCCTTGCACCAAATGCTACAGAGTATTTTGGTGACTTTTAAGTGGAGTCATTCCAGCAATTCCCTGATTCCACCCATTAAGTTACTGAATAATACCTGGGTTGAGAGTGGGCAAGATAGGAGGTAAATTATCTGATTCATTTTAACGCGGTAAAGCTTAGTTATGATTCACTTGTATAAAAATGCCCAGCTTCATGTATATAGTGAAATTTCAGATATTAGGCCTGTAGTTAGTTTTCATACAGCTCAAGGTTCCAGATTCATGTCATTGGCAGGTAGAAATCACCTTTGTCCAAGAACATTAAACAGACGAACTTCTCCATCTATGTTGAAGACCCAAGAAAAGTACTGTGGGAGTTGCAGGAAGGGCGGGTGACCGTTCTGGTTTCTGTCTCGTTGTGCTCTGCTGACAAGTGCACTTTTATTGATGTCACTTGTGTCAGTTTGATCGTCTCCTGGGCTTTTTATTTATAGAAATGTTATCTCCCACTTTGCACAGAGTGCATATATTCTACAACCAGATATTAATTTAATACATTGAAATGGAATTGGTGCTTTGCGTTTACAAGTAATGTTGGAGTGGGTGGGTGGGGGGGGGGGGGGGGGGAGTAGGGGGTGGGGGGGGTAATGGGTGGGTGTGAAATGAATTTAAAAGACAATCCCTATTTTGATTTGAACAGAAGGGTTCATGTGGTAGGAATGAACATTTCCGTTTTTGACGGCGGCTTTTTTTTGGTTCAGTGAATAGTTGTTCACAGGATTATGGCCCCACAAATATGCATTTTAATTTAGCAAAGTTAACAGTTAGAATCTATATTTTAATGTTGACTAAATAATCAGAACTTGGTGTCGTGCTGAAAGTGTCTGTTACCTTGTAGGCTGGCAAGATGACTTCTGCTTCAGTTTCCACGTGTTTCCGTGTTGTAAGCACTGGGCGCAAAACACATCGACAGTGACAGCTTGCTTGTCATTGTCTGAGCACAGTAGCTAACTGCACGGCTGATACTTGGTACATGGATATTCATTGTAAACGAAACTGTTCTGTAGGTCCTATGACAGTGATGTAAACGTTGCTTGTACTGCTTTTATGCATTTTATTTTCCATTTGTAATGGTAATTTATTGATACATTGATTAAATTTTATGAAGAAGCGAATTGATGTTTCCTTTATTGTCTATGGATTATGGGCCATGCATCAAAATTCCTTCCAGCAAAGAAGATCTCGTGACCGCAAGTGAAATTTACCCTATCGAAGGAGATTAAATTTGCTGTACTTTTTAAATTAAAACATTTATTTATTAAAACATTTATTTTGCATCAAAACCACAATGTAGATAAAGCCAGTCATTTATGAGAATGGTTTTATACATCACCAAATGGCTGAGATTTGACATTTTTGTTGGAATGTATCTGTGTCACGTAATTATCAATGCATGGTTATTCAAGAAACATGGCAATAGCTGGTCTGGTCAGTAATATAATAATAATTCTTGCATTTGATATAGTGCCTTAATCACACCTTCGAGAATCCTCTAAAAGTGCTTCACAGAATATACTGTAATGTGAAATGATTCTTGGGCAAAATGCAGTAGCCAATTGTGCACAGTAGTGTCCCACAAAGAGTCATGGATTGAGTGACCCTTTTTAAAAAAAAGATTTTATTACCCTAGGAAAAGCGATCTGCCAATCGACATAACAAGCAGGAAACTACTTTCTGCCAAGTAAACAGGCTTGTGGAAAAAGGAAAACTGGCCAAAGCTTCGTCCTGCCTGGGAACCAAATGCAGGCAAGTGCTCTAACCACTAAGCTACAAAAGTTATCTACAGTACAGTTATAGCACTGCTCATTATATTGGCACTACTACCAAGTGGAAGCATACAGAGAAGTGGTATAATGAAACACATAGAAAAAAGCACCTTTGACAATTCACACTGTATTGATGTTGAAGAAAGTTAAAGAATCTTTACGAAATTTGTAAAACAAGCCAAAAGAAAAGAAAGAGTGAAAAGGCTGTAAGGAATCCAGAAATAAATCAGTGGCACAAATAAAAATGTACTTGACCATCCAATGCAATTGTATATATGTCTGAACCCACATGACTCCAGTCATTTGGGAAAGAGTTCCTTTTAAACATAATCATTTTCTAGGTAAACTAATATGGATAAAGGAGAGAGCTTGTGTTCACAGTGACCACCAGGTGCTATCAGTGAGTTGAAGTGGGATAAATTTGTAACAACAGCAAAGCTCAAATGTTTCATTAATTTTATGTAATTCTGGATATTTTAAAATATATGTGTAGACTTGTTGATATATTGTCAGGTCTCTGCAGTACAGCTGGTGGCTTTGATCTTTGACATTTTGTGATGATGTATATAATGCATTTGACATAGCGCTTTGATATGCGACGTCTTCTAGGCGTCTCAAAGCGCTTCACAGAATATACTGTAAAGTGAATTGACTGTATTTGTGGGCAAAACACAGCAGCCAATTGTGAACAGCAGTTTCCCATAAACAGTCGCGTATTAAAAACACCAATTTTCTTATTGTTTTTATTGGAGGGTTTATTATTAGGTGTGTGCAGTAAGGAAACCTGCCCAAGATTTGGCCCTGACCTGCCTGGATTCGAACAGAGGTCTCACTCTTGTAAGGCGAATGCTACAACCACTGAACTACAGGATTCCACAATAGCTGTGTTGTGATGCTGAGAAAGACATACTGTACCATTAAATTACATACAATATTCCAGGAAATGGAAAGCTATAAATTCACTATTGAGTAAATGTGTTTGCACTACCTCTGGTACTTCGATCCAATCAAGCTGTTGAATATGTGAAACATAGCTTCCATCCTATCAAATTACAGAACATTGACGGCAGGAAACAGCTGAACAATATTTTCACAATTCCAATTGTCTGTATTTGCAATTAAAAGCAGCAAAAAATTGAGCAGCAAGGTATTTTTACTGCCGTTTTAGTGAAGCAAATACTGGAGTCACTTCACAGCAAATGCAACTAATATTAGGCTGACATTTGGCACACAGTGAACATTAAAGAGTTTTTATTGCTGTCTTTTAACAATGTTGGTTAGCGGACCAATGGAACAGAAAACGTTTTAAGAACAAACATAGCCCATTATGCTCATCAAGCCTACTTTCTCACCATATCCCTCTATCGTTTCATCCAAGAAAGTCTTCAGATTCCTCCTTGAACTTATTATACTCTCAATTTCAGTGGCTCTTCCTGCTAACTGAGTCTATTCTGCTTATTGTTCTTCATGAGTCAAAAACTTCCACCTTGCTTCTCTCATCGCTCATTCCATCCTTACTCCTAAATGCAAGGATTATAAAAACCCTCATTTTAATTGTCCCTATTGTGTTTGAACTCATTCAATTTTTCACATCAATTGGTCAAACATGTTATTTTGATGTACTTTTTTTGTTTCATAAATGCGCTCATTGGTATACCGTGAACGTGATATTCAGCGTCACACGAGAGGACCTTTACGATTAAAAGTTTTGGCTATTTGTGTGCTGTACAGCGTGTGTTAATTAAAAAGAAAAATCCAATGGTCAAAGTGCTAAAACTATAGTGGAGGAAGAACGAAACAAACACAAAAGGTGAGGCATTTTGCTGGTCAGCCCATTTACCTACTGTGGCACATTATAAATATACAATATTAGTATTGATCAGTTTATTGACCAGCAGGAAATAATGCCTAACGTGCAGAAAATAAATCAGAAACACAAAGAAAAGGTTCTTTGGGAAGAGAGAAGCAATTCATGTTAATATTTTTTTAAAAAACAGGTTGTCTTGAAATAGAATGGAAAACTATTTTTAAAATAACGATTTGCTGTAATTTGAAGTGGATGCTTTATAGGGCTGCAGGAAAAACAATGAAAACAAAGTGACGTGAGTGAAGCATTTATATCCATTAGATGGCAGCACTGTGCAATATTAGAACAAACTTCACTCCATGATGTGTTTGTTGCCAGGACACCATCACTGAGCAATTGGAATCCTCTTTAGAAACCATTGTATTTATTTGATGGTTGCTGCGTCACTCCCATGTAACTCAACAGACTTACCCGCTGCCTTTTGCTACCCTGATTCTTCACCTGGAATGCTGGTTATGGGTTGGGATGGCGTACGGGCTGGATTCTTTATTCAGCCACATTTCATTGGTGCCTTGTTCCTTTGGCTCCACTCTCTCTATCATCACAGCAGCCACCTGCGTGCTGAAGATATTGTCCGAGGTCCTGTATTGCCGGGTCAGCTGTCGGAAAGAGGTGTCTGAGGAATCGTCATCGTCGTCATCTCGGACCTTGGTGAATCCATCATCAGAACCTTGGTTGTCATCGTCTGCCTCGCTGCACAGCTTCCTGACATCTTTCAGCACAGCCGGGTGGAATCCAAACGTGCAGAGGATCAAGACTAGGCCAACGGACACCCCAGACACAAAGTACAAGGCTACCTTCTCCGGGAGACCTGAGGTGAGAGAGATCGCAGGCGTCAAGAAACAGAATCTGTAATAAATCACGATAATATTATTTTGCATTTGATACAGCGCCTTTATCGCATCTTCGCGACGTCTCAAAAGTGCTTCACAGAATATAATGCGAAGTGAATTGACTATATTTTGTGGGCGAAACAAATATTTTGGGTGAACAATTGCACACAGCAGTGTCCCACAGAAGTGGATTGAGTGGCCACATTATTTTTATTTTGTAGGAATTATTACCTCCAAAAAAATGAGCCGTCAATCGACTAAAAACCAGGTTCCTACTTACTGCTATGTAAGCAGTATCATGTGGAGTAAGGAAACTTGCCCAATGTTTTGCCCAGGGTGCAGGGCAGTGTTAGAGGGTTAAAGTGAAATATTCTCAGCGTGAATCGATTGCTGACCATTCGTAGAACGTGTTTAGTGTTTACATTATGAAAGAGCATGTTGGAAAGACGCGGAAACGTACCCCTAATGTGGGCAAGAGTGGCCAAAGAACTGCTAACAATCATGATGGCATCTTTTGCATGAAGCCTCGACATTCTTGGGCCATTATACCAGCCACCTGCAGCACATAAGGTACAGCCTTACTGAAAGCACGTGTCATCTGGACTCTTATTGTTGTTCAGCTGGATATCTGACACAAGTGGCAACTTCTCACTGTGCTCAGTAGTGGACAACCAGACAGCGGTCCACCTATGTATGCCATCTACACATGGAGATTTTCCTACGTTTGATAGTGGTGTGCTGCTCTCTCTCCCTGGTCAGAAACTCCGCTTTACCTACTTCTAGAATGTCTTGGGTTGGCGAGTTATCGAGAGCCAAGGCTTGGGACTGCAAAGTGTGCACGCAATAATATTCCAGCATTCATTGTAGTGTGGATAATAGTATTTACGTGGAGTGAAACCGCATTGAAACAGGCCATTCAGCCCAACTAGTCCATGCCAGAGTTTATATTATGCCCAAACCACCATCCCTCCCATTTCCCACCTCATATATTGGAACAGGAGTAGGCCATTAAGCCCCTTGAACCAGTTCCACCATTCTAGAAGATGATGGCTGATCTGTACTTCACCTCCCATTACCTGCCTTTGTCCCATCGCCCTTGATGCCCTTACCTAACAGAAATCTCTTAGTTCCTTTCTCCCTCATGTATTCATCGAGTTTTCTCTTAATTACACTGCTGGTTTTTGCTTCAACCACAGCAGTGAGTTGAACATTCTGACCACCCTGTGTGACAAACTTCCTCTTGAACTTTCTATTGGACCAACCACCAACATTTACGTGCTCTCATTTTCGAAGGTTTTCTTTGACACTTGCCAGCAAGTGGAACGAAACAGCCTATCAATATCCAACCTATTGTTAATGTTTCTCAGTGCAACAGCCACCTGTCTATCAGTCGACTGTTAATCTCCTAAATATGTTTACTCAACCCAAAGCGCGCGAGTTGCCCAAGGAGTTGAAGTGTTACCGTGGGTGTAATCTGATATTAAGAAAGGCTTCACTGATTCTTGACTGGCCTCTTCAAACAGACTTTTGGGAGCTGAAATGTAATCGGACACAAAATCATTAGAAGCCGAGTCTCTCTCGCCTGGATTTTCTCGTGTTATTTTACAGGTGGTGTTTGTCTTACCGCATGCGTACGCTACTTTGAGTTGCTTGCGGACTCCCGGTAAGCAGGCGTTACCGAAGCTCGGCACGTTGGCAATGACCGTACAGTTGGATTTCCCGTGGCATCTCGTTGACAATCGTCTTAGCGCAATAGGCGATAAACACTCTACAATCAACAAAGTTGTGATCAATAAAAATAATAATGATCTTGGCATTTGGTACAGCGCCTTTGAAACCCCTTTCAGGAGGGCATCTCAGGATTTTACCGTCAAGTGTAGTGACTGTATACTTTGTAGGCAAATGTGACAGGCAATTTGTGCATGGCAAGTTTATTCAAACATTGGAACTGGAATTCAGGTCTTAAGGAAATCTTGATTTTATATATCTGCTAAATTATACAGAGGCATCGGCCAAGGCAGCTGCATCTGTTAGTCCTGAAGGAATAGGAAGGAGTCAGGGTTGAGGCTGATTATTTCAGTGATTTGGAATTTGTTGTTGACGCATTGTTGCAGAAAAATAACTGCGATGACAAGGAGATGATATGAAGTTGCTCAGAGCGACTCCTGCTGGTGGCAGGACAGTGTAGACGGTGAGAACTCGGCTTCGATGCGATCTGCCTCCGGAAGTGAAGTTCCCACAGGCCGGTGGAATGCACACTCGACCACCAGCCAGTGTCGCTCTTTACCACTGCCCGTGACAAATGCTTTCACACCAGAAACAAATGACTTGCTGCATTCTTGAGAGACGCTGTCAGGCAGAATGCTGTGTTAAGTGTATATTCTGCAAACAAACTAACTGTCTGGCAAGACACTTTGAGTCGCAGGAATGAGAACACGTACAAATAGAGAGTGAGATTGTGTAGAATTGTTGAGGACTGCAACTCCCTATAAGTGACACAGCTTTTCCCTGGTGTCTTCCTGAATAGTTGGCCTGCGCACACTGGAAAAAACATGAAAGAATAACAATAACCTTGGCCGGGGAAGAAAGATTTAGGGAAAAAAGGGGGTCATGAACTTGAAACAGCTCAGAGAAAAAAACAACTGGACAGCAAATCCATTTGGTTTGTGAGCTGCACCATGAACATTGTGCTGCCCTCTGCCCCAGCACACACACACACATCCAAAAATATCACACTAATGACTTCACTGTAGTAATCTGTTGCCTTAAGAGCTGCCCCCAGTGGCCTGGATCAGTGTATAGGGAGCTTCCTGATATCAGGGAGACTAGGAATGGCAACAAACAGCCAACGTTCCTGTATTCGATCACCCGATCAGGTACTGGAAGGTGAATAAAGGGATGGCAGTTGAGAAAGGTATTGAGCCTTTAGCTGTGATGGAGTTCAACAGTCAAGTAGGCTCTTGGCAGTCACTGCTGTCCAGGCTCAAATGTAGTCTTTGACAGAGGCACAGATGCCCAGCAAGAATTGATGCCTTCGTGGGGGAAGGGAGAGAATTAAAACTAACAAAAAAAAAGGGATCATCTGTCCCTGTTTCTATTGAATATCATAACATTTGGAAATTCAATAGACTTCTCAAAGCGCTTGATAGAAATATACTGTAAGCTTCAGTTAACCGTCTGTGAAATTAACTTTTTACTGCTGATCTCTGCACTTTTTAGTTTGAATGCAAACTAATTTTGACCTCCCGCTTGTAACTCACCAATATCCGGTGCTGTGCTGTTGACTGAGGGACAGTCCGCAATCCCGCTCAGGGATCGTCCGAAACTGGCAGCATAAATGACCAGGATGGTGTGGTTCTTGCAGTGGAGACGCAGCTTTTCATTCTCACACACAGCTTTCCTTTTGTGGCCGTCTGTGGTAATAATACATAGGGATTGGTGCATAAATCAGACACTGTGGATGTTTTCAAGATTTAGCTGCAACTTCACATGAGGGGTAGAGGGATAAATCGATATGGGAAGGAGTAATAATAATAATCATAATCCTTGCATTTGATACAGTGTCTTATCGTGTCGTTGAGACTTCTCAAAGCGCTTGACAGAAATATACTGTAAAGTGAATTAACTGTGTATTTTGTGGATGAAGTTTTGGATCTGGAGCTGGTAAAATCATGTTTGAAATCTGATATGCAGCCATTTGCTCCAATCCATGCCTTTTGTACTCACTGGGTTTGCATTTGTAGGAAACGATGAGATATTTGTTGGTCCCCGGGCAGGGATCGAGTCCAAACACCCGACTGTTGACAGAGAGCTGGCACGAGCGATGTTCCTGGCATTCATCAAACACTTTCTGTAAACCAACGAACAGAACATTATCCAGGGAGTGAGAAGGAGGAAGGCGGTGGTGAGAGAATTTGACCTCTTCAATCAAACTGCCAAAAGAAGAATAGTGAAGGAAACGCTTCTGCAAACTTATATTTCACCAGTATTCGCTTTACAGTATATTCTGTGAAGCGCTTTGAGACGTCTCGAAGACGTGAGAAGACTCTTTCTCAAATGCAAGCATAATGATTAGAAGATGTCTCAAAAGTGCTTCACAAGACTGTAGAGTTCAGTGACTGTATTTTATAGATGCCTGTCAGTTTTGCACAACGCAATGTCCCACAAAAGGCCATGGCCAGACACACACTGTACGAGCCTTCTGCTCACAATGAACACTTGTGGGCTGATCCATCTCGTGACCGATATGTGGCCAAGTAACGTCAATGCCATTACTCATTCAGGAAGGCATGGCACCCATGACACAACATTTTATTCCCCTCGACTCTGCCCAGAATAACAGTATCAAACTTTTTCATCTAGGGGATTTTTGGCCAGGACACCGGAAGAAACTCCCTTCCCTTATCGAGCAGTGCTGTGGGATATCTCATTTCCACTTGAACAGGCAGACTGGACCTCGGTTTAATGTTTCATGCACACTACAAGATCTGCAACAAAGCAGACTTTCTCCAATACTGTGTTGGAATGTCAGCCTAGACGGTGAGATCAAACTTCTGACATACAGCTTTAAACATTCAAGACCCTGCCTGGGGTGAAAGGCACTATATAAATGTAAGTTATTGTTGTTGAACCTGCAACCTTCTAATGATCAGGTCCTCTGACCTCCTCCTGGTGTGGTTTACTGCTAGAATCCATCGAGTTGAATTATTGACTAGCTATTGGAATGAATAAGCTACATTTGCAGCCTTAAATCGGATTCCTCACCGGTACAGCAGTGCGGGCCATGCAGTTGGTGTTTTCGCTGGTCGTGTTTCCTGCGCTGGGACACAGTCGTTGGCTGGGGACCCGGCGGCCGTAGAAGGCAGACAGAACACTGATGGTGCTCTGAGGTGGGCAGGTTATGGGCAGCTGCTCCCCGTCACATGCCTGCACTGTGTGGTTCTGCAAAATCTTCAGCAGGTATCCTGGAGAGTGAAAGCAAATTACTAAAGAGTCACAGTAACACCTTGCCCCCCCACCTCCCCTCCCCTGCCTGGTTCTGACCCCTGCCCACTCTCCACCAGGGTCTGACACCCAGCCTCCCAGCTAATACCTCACTTACTCTCATTCCATCCATTTCCACTCTGTGTTTCAGATTTCAAAGGGTCACTGATACGGAGTCCTGTATCTCAGTGGTTCGAGCACTCGCCTTACAAGCGTGAGGCCTGTGTTCAAATCAAGGCAGGTCAGGGCTAAACCTTGGGCAAGTTTCCTTGCCTTACATGCCTAATAATAATCCCTCCCCCCAAAATCCCACAATAATTTTAAAAAATTAAAAATTGGTCATTTCAATCCACGATTGTTTGTGGGACACTGCTGTGTGCAATTGGCTGCCGCGTTTCGCCCACAAATATACAGTCAATTCACTTTACAGTACTATATGTTCTGTGAAGCACTTTGAGACGTCTAGAAGATGTGAAAAGCGCTATATCAAATTCAAGGATCATTATTATGAACCAAAGCCTAGTGACGGGGAGAGAGAGGATGTTACTGCTGAAATAGCAGCTTAAGAAGTGAATTAGAATATTGGTTATTATATTGATCTTATTTAACTACCAGGCAGCAGGGTTGTCACAATCTCGCTTAAAATGAAACCCACACGTTTGCACACACTTGAATTATGGTTCTGATTTCCTGCTTTCTTTGGCCAGCACATTTTCCCCCTAAGGAGCACAAAAGGGATAAACATGTGGGGTCAACAGGATGCGTAAGAATCCTCCTTAGTTAAATGCCCACAATGACATTGTTTCTCTGGAAACCCTGGAGAAATCTCTTATCTGACTCCGCACAGTGTTTTTTATTCCTTAGCTGCTGCAGCTGCCGGTGGCTGTTGCCAGACACACGCTGCAGTGCCAGCCGCCTACACACATTGAGAACTTCAAATAATAATAATCATAATAATAATCCTTGCATTTGATATAGAGACTTATCAATTATTCGAGACGTCTCAAAGCGCTTCACAGGATACACCGTAAAGTAAGTTGACTTTATATTTTGTAGGCGAAATTCAGCAGCCAATTATTATTTCTTTAAGGATTGTTACCCCCAGTTAGCAAGCCGGGCAATCGAGTAACAACCAGGTTCCTATTGACAGCTAGTTAAACAGAGGCACGTAGAGTAAGGAAACATACCCAACGTTTTGTCCTGTCCGGGAATCAAACTCAGGTCCTCTTGCTTTGCGAGGCGAGCGTTCTAACCTCTACGCTACAGGACTCCACTCGTGGTCTGTTCCATCTCGTGTCTGATATGTGGCCAGGTTATGGCAGAGCTGTTACTTGCTCAGGAAGGTATGGGATACGCAAGTTGACTTTGCCCAAAATAACAGTGATTCAACATTTTTTAAAAAAATATTCAGAAACCAATCAGCAAAACACAATGGAGGCATTTTTTTTAGGTTATAAAAATGTCAATGTAATTCTCCAAGAACTGAGTAATTTTTATTTCCGTAGTAACCGTAGTTGCGGAAGAATTCTTCAGCCACACGTTTGAGAGGTTTTATTTAACGTTTTGTGAAAATGCATTTGAGTGTGTTTTTATTTAACATGCAGTGTAAAACACATAGATTCATAGATTCATAGAATTTTACGGCACAAAAGGAGGCCATTCGGCCCATCTAGTCTGTGCCGGCTCTTTGAAAAGAGCGATTCAATCCCACTGCCCTGCCCGCTCCCCATAACCTAATAGACCTGTTCTCCCTAAATAAAGATCTAATTCCCTTTTAAAAGTTGTTATCGAATCAGCCTTTTCAGGCAATGCATTCCAGATTCGAACAACTCGCTGAGTGAAAACATTTCTCCTCAGCTCCCCTCTACTTCGCCTTGAAACTATTTTAAATCTGTGACCACGAGTCACAGATTCACCCACGAGTGGAAATAGTTTTTCTCTATTTACCCTGTCGAAACCCCTCATGATCTTATAAACCTCTATTAGGTCTCCCCTCAATCTTCTCTGCTCCAGAGAGAATAACCCTAGCCTATCTAGCCTCTCCTCATAGCTGAAGTCCCTCAATCCTGGCACCATCCTAGTAAATCTTCGCTGCACCCTTTCCAATGCCTTCACATCCTTTCTGTAGTGTGGTGACCAGAATTGAACACAGTATTCCAGCTGAGGCCTCACCAAAGTCTTATAGAGGTTAGTCAGCACTTCCTGACTTTTGTACTCTATACCCCTATTTATAAAGCCTAGTATCCCATATGCCTTCTTAACAGCCTTGTCTACCTGTCCTGCCACCTTCAACGAGTCACTAACACAAATCCCCAGGTCTCTCTGTTCCTTCACACCATTTAAAATTGTACTATCTAGCCTATATTGCCTCCCTTCATTTCTTCTCCCAAAATGCATCACCTCATACTTCTCTGCATTAAACTTCATCTGCCATGTGTCTGCCCACTTTACCAATTTGTCTATATCCTCTTGCAGATGGCTACTATCCTCCTCACTGTTTACTATTCTCCCTAACTTAGTGTCATCTGCAAACTTGGAAACTGTACCCAGTACACCCAAGTCCAGATCATTGATGTAGATTACAAACAGCAATGGTCCCAAAACTGATCCCTGTGGCACACCACTGCTCACTTCCCTCCAATCTGAAAAACAGCCGCTCACTACAACTCTCTGCTTTCTGTCTCGCAGCCAGTTGTGGATCCACGTTGCCACTGTCCCTTTTACGCCATGGGCCTTTAATTTCATAATAAGTCTCTCATGTGGCACTTTGTCAAATGCCTTTTGAAAGTCCATGTAAACTACATCAACATGCAGGAAATGCATTGGAAGGCGAAAGGTCTCACTGGGTTACCATCTAGGCGATGCCCCCTTTACCTAAACGGATGAAGACCGAGAAGGTCCTTTATCCACAGGGTTTGGTTTTCCATGTTTTTTTGCTTATTTGTTTAATGTGGAATCCTGTAGCTCAGTGGTTAGAGCGCTCACCCTGCTTGCGAGAGGATCTGAGTTTGATTCCCAGGCAGGACAAAATTTGGGCAAGTTTCTTTACTCCACACGCCTCTGTTTGTCTAGCAGTAAGTAGGAACCCAGTTGTCAGTCGAATGGTGGATTGCTTTTCCAGGGGGTAATCATGCCTTCAAAAATGTTTTCTAAAAGAAATCTGGTCAATCAATCCACGATTGTTTGTGGGATACTGCTGTGAGCAATTGGCTGCCATATTTCAAGGATTATTATAATGCACAGATCTTACAATGATGCGTGGTTGCCAACCTACTGCATTCTTTAAACAACAACAACAAAATTACATTTATAGAGCACCTTTCATGTCGGGAGGACGTCCCAAGGTGCTGATCAGTCAGGGGTCATGAACAGGGGTTAGGGGCAGGGTTGGGATGAGGGTGGGCAGAGAGCTTTGAAGGAGGCAAGGGAGGAAGCGAGGTGAAGGGACTGTGGGACGGAATTCCAAAGTGTATGGGCAGATAGGCTGAAGGTGCAGCCACCGATGGTTGGGCGGGTCGGGCGGGAGACATGGGAGCAGGCCAAGCCTGCTGAACGAAGGGACTGGACAGCAGGAAGAGAGGTAGGAGGGGGGCAAGGCCTTGGAGGGCCTTGAAAGTGAAGACGAAGGATCTTGAATTCGATCCTTCTGAGGAACGGGGAGCCAGTGGAGCTCGACCAGGGAGGGGGTGATGGGGTTGGAGAGCCTGGTGTGTGAGAAGACATGAGCTGCAGAGGTTTGGATGATCTGCAGCTTGTGGGGGGAAAAGTTGGAGAGGCAGAAAAGGAGGGAGTTGCTGCAGTCAAGCTTAGAGGTGACAAACACACGTGTAAGGGTTTCAGCAGCCTGAGGGGTGAGGCAGTGATAGAGATGGGTGATGTTGCAGAGGTGGTGGAATGCAGCGCCAGTCATGGCATGTACATGGGGGAGAAAGGACAGCTCAGGGTCAAAGACACCCAGGTTCCTGACTGACTTGGTTAGGTGGAGTATGCAATCAGGAGGCCCTCAGTATTGCTGACGTTCAACTGTAGAAGGTTGTCTCTCATCCAGGACAATGTCTGACAGGCAGTTTCTTAGGACAGCAGTATTCCTGTAATTGTTTGTAGAGTCCTGTAGCTCAGTGGTTAGAGCACTCGCCTTAGAAGCGTGAGATCTGTGTTTCGAATCCAAGCAGGTCAGGGACAAATCTTGGGCAAGTTTCCTTACTCCACACACCTTCTAATAATCCGTCCAAAAAAACCCTATATTGAATTGATCATTTCAATCCACGACTGTTTGTAGGACAACTGCTGTGCACAATTGGCTGCCACATTTCGCCCACAAATATACAGTTAATTCACTTTGAGATGTCTAGAAGATGTGAAAAGCGTTATTTCAAATGCAAGGATTATTATTATAATTGAGGGTGGATGCAGAGAGGTAGAGTTGGATGTCATCTGTATACATGTGGAAATTTACCCCATGTCTGCAGATGAAGCCACCGAGAGGGAGCATGTAGAGGGTGAAGAGGGGACCGAGGATAAAACCCTGAGGAACACCGCATGAGACGGTGGGGGGAGCTGGAAAAGAAACCATTGACAGAGACAAAGCAGAGACAGTATGGACCAGTCAAGGTCAGAAGGTTGAGGTGAGAGGAGAGGCGGTGGAGGAGGATTGAGGGAAAACTTGCAAAAGTTAATCCATACGAGGAACCCAAGAGTAAGCAGGCACTAACCTGAAAAATCAGGGGCAGCTCCAATCAGTGACAATAGGTACAGCCAGACAATAGCAATAGGTGAGAGTCCCAGCTGGCCCCAGGGCACCTTCAGTGAATTCATACTCTATTTTCGAGATGTCTGAAACCTGGTAGATTTTCATTCTAACGGGCAAAGCAATCACTTCAGTTTCCCCTGTCACATGTCGTATCAGGCTCCCAGAGAGGACGATGCTTTCAATGGTCTTGTGATGAATCGACTGCTTTCTGTAGCTGGGGACAGAGTGTGGGCTGGCGCTAAGGGCTGAGACACAGACTTTTATTTGTGAACTATCGGACAATGGCAGCTGTTGGTGAAAGCTCCCAAGCTAAACCACGAGGAATTACAATACTTTCACCGCTGTCAACACCTATAAAGTCTCCAATGGCAATCATTTTTGGCTCCTACTAATTGATTTTTCAATGCAATTAATAGAATATTCTGAGCTCCTAGCTTTCTCTAATTGATTAATTCAATGGCACTGATGAACAGTGAATTGAATTACTCTCCCTCTCCTATTCCCATTCAACTTGCCACCTCTTCCATCCTACCCCCAAAACAATTGAATTATTAGGGGAAGATACAGCTTGGAGACCTGTTGCGATTATGCTTAGCACTGCAGGATGTTCACAATCATTTTCACCAACACTTAGTTAATAATAATATAATGCTTGCATTTGATATAGCGCTTTTCACATCTTATCATCATCCCAAAGCTCTTCACAGAATATACTGTAAAGTGAATTGACTGTATATTTGTGGGCGAATCGTGGCAGCCAATTGCGCACAGCAATGTCCCACAAACAGTCGTGGATTGAAATGACCAATTTTATTGTTGTGTGTTTTTTTTGGAGGGATTATTATTAGGCGTGTTGGACTCATCCCAGTGCTTTCTTCCGGCATTTATTATTATTCACTGGTTTCTCTTGTGATTGCCTTCAGTGACTTCTTATATTGTTATATGCAGTGCATTATCAGGTCCAAATATCTCAAAATATGCATACATAATTGCTAGCAAGTGGTTTGTAGACAAAGTTGGAAGCCATTGGCAATATACAGGACACCGGGAGAAATTTTTCCAAATATTGCCAAAGGATATTTAACATCCACAATGTTGGAATGTACACCAAAAAGCTTTACGAACAATAAATGGTTGCTTAGGCCAGCGTTTGCCAGATGTTGGTGGCTGTCTTTATTTGAATATCTTGTTGCCAATCCTGGTGATGACATCTCCTGGGAAGTTTATAAGACGTGTAAATTCTCCTTTGAGTATGTTGGCCTGTGCTGGATAACCAATCTGAATATTTCTGATAAAGTAACACTGTTTGTTATCGCATTCTACTTATTTTGTGAAGTGCTTTCCTGTAAATATTCCTGTGATAGTGCTGAGTCACAGCTGTTGGTTCCTGCCTTGCAAATTAGACATATCCCACCCTCTGATTGCAACTGAGGCAGGATGTTACACCCACCCTAGTAAACTGCTTGCCTTCCCGAGACTTGTTGCTGTTGAGTTCACTTCAAGAGTTTGTTCTTCACACAAGGCTCACAAAGCACTGACCATACTTGTTCAGTGTTTCTTCCAGGAGTTCCAAGATAGAAGACGTGTCTTGACATTCGGACCACTCAGCTCTGTACATCTCTGATCCAGCGATGGCCAGTCGGGTCCGTGACCAGAAAAACCCAGACATTGAGCTTTTCATTAAGGTAAAAAAAAGACAGATTGTTTCTTTTGAGTTGTCACACAGCATCTATTCTGTCTTCCATCAGCACTGTGTAAAACGTTCTAACTATCCGCTCGTTGGGATCACTGGAGCCAAGTCCATGCAGTGAGGATTTTGTTAAGAGTTTTGTTTAATTCATATATTTTTATCGTTTAAGTGCGGGCAAATTTTTTTCCATTATATAAACAGTAACATGTTGTTAAGTGCATTTTGCTCGAATGCTTAAACTGAAGTCTTTCCATTTTGAGCGCCATTGGTATAAACCAAACACTGAAGAAATAGGAACATGCCTTGAGAGCTTAATAAGGGTGAGGATTTTAGCTTTGAGGCTCTAGGTGAATAAAACACTGTCTCTACGAGAGAAAGGTCTTTGCTTTAAGTTGGGAGTTGCTGTCAGCTCCTAAAATAAAGTTGTCTGTGGGAAACATAATGATCATTATTGTGGAATAAACTGAGCTGAGTGGAACTACTCCCAATGTTTTAACACCATTGTTCACGGAGCACAGAGGCTCGTTGACGGATATTATTCAGGCTGAAACTTGGTCATGAGCCAGCCACGTCCATGTTCTGGATCGACTCCATCAGAACTAACATCTTCAACCAATCTAAAAAGTGGCAGAAAGTCCCACTTTATGCAACTCACTTGCAGTAATATTTTCCATTTACACGTCTTGTTTTGAACCTCGCGCTCGGAGGTCATGTCCTGTCGTGAATAATCTAACTTCTTACCAACATCCGCTGCTGAAACCTATTTGTCCTTGACTCAACTTGACTAGATGTGCTGGAGGTACAGTCATTGAATAAGGAGCTGGCTTTTAAAAACAGGACAGCTAAAGATATGGATTAGATTGAGCGTGATTTCTGTGGCTTTATACATTGATAAAAAGGTGAGCTGTTTCACACCTCACAGTAAAGGTGTGTCAAGAGATATAAATTATTTTACGGTGAGGTTCCAATGATTGTCATGTGGGCCATTGGACCTATCTTCTCTGAGCCCTAGGGAGGAATTATTGCATTGTAACTTGGGTGTTTGATATATGTAGATTGCATGTCTAAAATGCCATTTAAATTGACCTCTGCTTCTGCGGGTGGTACTTGGCTGTGCAGTGGGTCGCAGATGAAGAATCCTAAATGAAGATCATTATCTCCTCAACCAATTCCTCAGACAAGGTTCGCAGCGTTAATTGTCGTGTCTTCTCTTCTCGCTGGGTTTGACACCGCCCACCCCCTTCCCATATCCACCGCCTACACTCTTCCCAAACCTCGTCCTCCCCCTTAACACCACAGTAGCCTCCCGCCTTCACCAACTAACACTCCCATGCCTCTCTCCCCCATCCCTATTCCCATTGCCCCCCAAAATGTCCGTTCCCTTTCTAAGAAACAACCCCCTACTCATATCTAGTAATATACCAATGTCACACATTGGAAAGCCTGGGTTTACACTTTTGACATTGAACTGCAGTGGCTTCCTGTTGGCAGTGTAAACAACACTTGAGGGAAGTCTGATTGAAAAAGACATAATGGATAAAATAATACAAGTTGGCAGTCCATGGTTGCAATAGCGATGCTTAAATTTACCTGTTCAATCTATTACGCACACATTCTGCACAACTATTATGATGCCATTAATTATAGTAGGTTGAAAACTGATCCAGTAAATTGGTGTCAATAAAATGAGAGGTCCCCCTGAATTACATTAACAAATAGTATTGATAATCCTTGCGTTTGATATAGTGCCTTTCTCGTCGGGAGGTCATCTCAAAGCTTCTCATGGGATTTACAGTAAAGTGTTGTGACTGTATTTTGCGGGCAAAAGTGGCAGCCTATTTGCACCCAGCTGTGTCCGAACACTCTAACATGTGTAACCTAATGATAAAAGCTTGAGGGACACATGGTTGTTGGATAAAAAATATAATAATATATCTGCGTGTGTCGGCCTAGCAACACTGGCCACTCAGAGGGCAGGAGGTTCATTGTGGAGTTTATCAGTAACTGCAGCAACACGGAACCTGACAACTGAGGTTGTGATGGACGGCTTATCTCAAGAGCAGATCTTCAATAGATGAAGTTCCAAGCACTAGCGGATAAAATGTCACTTAAAGAGCTTATTTAACATTCAGCATGAAGCTAAAGGACAATATTAAATGTTCACCAACACTTAGTTAATAAAAATATAATCCTTGCATTTGATATAGTGCTTTTCACGTCTTCGAGACATCTCAAAGCACTTCAGAATATACTGTAAAGTGAATTCACTGTATATTTGTGAAACGCAGCAGCCAATTGCGCACAGCAGTGTCCACAAACAGTCTGATTGAAATTACCAATTTATTATAGGTTCTTGGGGGATTGATTATTATTAGGAATGTGGAGTAAGGAAACTTGCTCAAGGTTTCGCCCTGACCTGCCTGGATTTGAAACACAGGTTTCATGCTTGTAAGGCAAGTACTCTAACCACTGAGCTACAGGACTCTAGTTAATATGCCTATAAGTTCAAAATATGGAAAATTTCATCTGGCACACACAAGGGTTAATAGTTAGGGCTGCCCTCACTGGTGGATACAGCTGCTGCTTCTGGACCAGAATCTCACTGACTCAACTCTTAGTGTGCATTGAGTTTGTGGGTCTCGGGCAGAGATCTATTACAGGTGATAATACAAGATCCCTATGGATTTCAGCCACTACACCCTGAAACTCTGCAACAACCATTCTCTATCCCTCCACCCTGCCTCTTCCTTCCCCATCTTCAGGTCGTGCCTGAAGATCTTCCTCTTCGACCATGCCTTCAGTGGCCTCCCTCTCCCCCAGACTCGGCGTCGTGCTCCGTCACTGTCAAGCGCTCTGAGGTGCTACACTGCGTGAGGGGTGCTATGTAAATGCAAGTTGTTGTTGTTGTAAATACTTCAATGTGGATGAATACTTATGTGTGGAACAGCAAACGTTCTTCCTTCATTTCTTGGCCGCGCGTTGTTTTACTTGTGCTCTTTGTGAAATTCTCCATTGGAGCCGTAAAGTTTGATCATTCTTTTTCCCTAGGCTGGACATGATGGAGAAAACATTGGGAACTGTCCATTCTGCCAACGCTTCTTCATGGTCTTATGGCTGAAAGGAGCCCCATTCAATGTTACGACAGTGGATATGAAAAAGTAAGCAGCAAAAATATGGAGGAGTTTTAGGCTTCACACAATTTCAGTAGCTATGAACAATTAATCTCTTATATTAAATCTCAGTTGAGGAATTGTCTGACTAAACCAACCAATGATGTCAGATCTTCTCATACCCTCATCTGACAAATCATGGCCTTAATGGATAGCTGTTATAGCTACCGAGCATTAGACTAGAATGGGATCCATACTGGTTTCCAATCAAAGCAAATTAATTGCTTCCTTTAACTGTCATCAAGCAATTCTTTCATTTTATCCAGACCTTAACATTTATTCGTAAGAATAAAAAATTCAAGCATATATTAAAAATATTGAAATGAGGAGGAATCAGTTTAAATGTGGTAATTGACTGGGCAATAGGTAGATTAGGTCCATGGAAAAGGTAATAATAATAATAAGAAGAATCCTTGCATTTGACATAGCACTTTTCACATTATCTAGATGTCTCAACGTGCTTCACAGAATATGAATGTAAAGTGAATTGACTGTATATATGTGGGCGAACCTGACGTAAATGCCGGCTTTACTTATTCCCAGTCACATCGTGCTTGTAGATTTGTTCCTCCTGTAATCTATGTTACTATATGGGTTTCAGCACTGCTGTTGTCCTCAGAGGCATCGACAAGGGAAATATTAACACATTATTTGCCCACAAAATATATAGTTAATTCATTTAACAGTATATTCTGTGAAGCACTTTTTGACGTCTGGAAGGCGTGATAACGCACTGTATCAAATGCAAAGATTATTATCATTTGTTCCACCAGCTGGATCCAGTTACTTCCTCTTCATAGAATCATAGAATGTTATGGCACAGAAGGAGGCCATTCGGCCCATCGAGTCTGTGCCGGCTCTTTGACCGAGCAAGTCACTTTCATTAACCCCAATCACCAGCTTTCTCCCCATAACCCTGCAAACCCGTCTTCCCCAGATACCTATCTAGTTCTCTCTTAAAAGCTGCTATCGAATCGGACCTCACTACCCTTTCAGGCTGATTCGGACAACTTGCTGAGTAAAACAATTTATTCTAACCTCCCCTCTGCTTCTTTTGGTAGATATCTTAAGACTGTGACCACGGGTCACAGACACACCTACCAGCGGAAACAGCTTTTCCCTATCTAGCCTGTCGAAACCTTTCATGATCTTGAAGACCTCTATCAGGTCCCTGCGTAATCTTCTCTGCTCCAATGGGAAAAGTCCTAACTTCTCCAGCCTGTCCTCATAGCTAAGGTTCCCCATTCCAGGTATCATTCTTGTGAATCTCCTCTGCACCCTTTCCAATGCCTTAATGTCCTTCCTGAAGTAAGATGCCCAGAACTGGACGTTAGGCCTCAACTCCAGTTGAGGCCTAACCAGTGTTTTGTATAGATTAACCATAAATTCCCTACTCTTATACTCTATGCCCCTACTAATAAAGCTCAGTACACCAAATGACTTTTTTACTGCCTTATCTAGCTGCCCTGCTACCTTTAATGATTTGCTTACTTGAACACCCAGATCTCTCTGTACATTCACCCCCCTTAAGATTGAGCTACCAAGTCTATATTGTCTCCTATCATTTTTCCTACCGAAGTGTATCACCTCACACTTGCCCACTAAAAACTTCCCCATTCCCAACAGGAGACCTGAAGAACTAAAAGATTTGGCTCCTGGGGCGAATCCTCCCATCCTACTGTTCAATGGGGAGCTGAAGACCGATGTACTAAAGATTGAAGAGTTTCTGGAGGAGACACTAGCTCCACCAAAGTATGTGAGGCACCCTGCAGTAGTAATGTGACTATTTTGATGTATTTGAACTTAGAACATTAGTATTTGAACTCGTATATCAAGCATTCTGAAACAATGACTGTCCAGCCATTGGGACATCCTCCTGATGGGATAGGCGCTATACAAGTGTAATTTTGTTGTTCTGGGACACTACATAGTGTGAGGGGCGCTATATATGTATAAGTTGTTATGCGTCCAGACCTATTTTCTAGGATCTTAAATGAATCATAGGATTATCCATTCTCCAGCTGTAAGGGCAAAACAAGGTCTATGATTTGCTGATAGTGTTCTAGGAAGTACTGTATCTCTAATGACACATACATACAAAACAACAGAGGGTTTGTAAATCAACGTACTGATTTAAAGCTCTCTGTGTTACAAGTGAACAGACACAACTAATCACAGTATCTCCTCTGTCTATTAGGTACCCACACCTGTCGCCAAAGTACTCCAACTCCTTTGCTGCTGGCAGTGACATCTTTGCCAAATTTTCAGCCTACATCAAGAATAAACAGGCCGACTGCAGGGAAAGTGAGATCTGATGCCACAATTCACTCTTTGTACCAAGGCAGCGTTAGGGTTTATGGACAGGGTTTTGATTGTCTTGAATACTGATAGTTTACAGTGTCTGTGTTAATGCGCTCTGAGATGCCATCGGGGTGAACGGCGCTAAATAAATTCAAGTTTTTGTTGTTGTTGCGTGCAACACTGATCTATTGCAGGAAACTTAAGAATTTTAAGTGCACCTAGGAAGTCAGCAATTTCTTTTATTCTTTCGGAAGACTTTCCCCAAATGGTCCTACTTTGACAGGTTAATTGGCTTGTAGCATTCGTATTCAAAGGCAGAACTTGGCATTTGGATTTAAAGACATCTCAACCCAGTGGAGGTGGTCCATAAAATCCCAACCCACCTCATAATGGAGAGAAATTGCCACTCAGTGCTTCTGTATTCATTGTGTACAGAAATCCCTGGTCTAACAAAAAATGACCAATTCACAGTCCATTAGGTTGCTGCGCACTTCACTTCCTGCAGAAATTGGCATCCTGATGATCAGGAGATCGACCATTATATTAGCACCTTGGGATGTCCTCCTGACATGAAAGGCGCTCCACAATGTAATTTTGCTGTTGTTGTTGTTGTATATTAGAGAGCAAGTAGCTGGCTGGCTTTAGGTCCTTTTTTGTTGTAAAAGAATGGTTGGGGTCCGTACCCGATTCACACTATAATCAGACCAGCGTAATGAGGTTCTTCTGCACATGATGCCTTGCCAAGTGTGTGAGAATATTAGAGAATGTATATTAAATATATGTATGTATATAGACCTATATTGAATATATTAAATGTGTGGAAGTGGATGGCTTAGCTTTAGGTTTTGAGCTTGATGATCCCCGGGATGGTCAGGTGATAGACTGTGCTCTCGCTGCAGAGTTTGAGAAGGCCCTGCTGAAGGAGCTCAAGCGATTGGACAATTATCTGAAAGAGCCGCTCCTGGATGAGATAGATGCCAACAGTAGCGAGATGCCACTCGTCTCCAAGAGGAAGTTTCTGGATGGGAATGAGCTGACAATGGCGGACTGCAACCTGCTGCCAAAGCTTCACATCATCAAGGTAAGGATTATATAGCATCGGCACATGAGCCAGTTGGGTGATAGGTTGCAAGAACATGTTTCAATCGATCGTAGGCATAACTCAGCTGTTCCCAAACAGTGAGCATCACCTCTGTGTCCTCTCTATTGACACAGCTTTAGGTGGAATTCTGGCTTAGTTGGGAGCACTCTTGCCTCTCAGTCCAGGCCACCACTGATAAGATGATACAATTTTTCATGTGCTTCATGGTTATTTGCAGGGAAATTGCAGTGTGCAAATTGACTGTCAGGCTTGCCTATAAAATATAGACACTACAGTTCCCAGTTGGAAAGAACATGTGAAGCACTTTGAGAGATCCTCCCAGCAAAATTATATTGATAGATCGCCTTTCATATCGGGAGGATGTCCCAGGGTGCTGTACTATAAAGCACTATATCAAATGTAAGGATTATTATTATAAAGATATGGTTTTCTTTGGAACATGCAAATGGAATGCCTTTCGATAAACGATTATTGAAGGTGACTCCATAACACTCGAAAGAGAATTGTAAAATAATATTCTCAAAGGTCAGGGCAATGAGATTAAGTCATTAGCACTAATGGGGGAAATTTCTCCAGCATAGACACAATGGGCTAAATGGCCTACGGCATTGTGAACTTTATATTTCTATGGAGTGATGGATATTTCCATTTATTCCCCTTTTGTTACTTGCAGGTGGCTGCGAAGAAATATCTGAATTTTGAGATTCCTAAGGAAATGTCTTTCGTCTGGCGGTACCTGAACAATGCGTATAAACGGAACGAGTTCAGCCACACCTGCCCGGTGGACGAAGAGATTGTGAGGGCGTACGCTGACGCTGCCAAGAACACACAGTGAATTCCAAACGACATCTCTCGGTTTCTGTCTCTATCGCCACACCAGTCTATATGCAGAGAGGGGGGGGTGGGCATGAGGGCTCATAAGACATGGTTCACTGCAGGATTCGCTAATAGCAAATGAGTTATGGATTGAGTGACCACATTTTTTTATTAAGGCATTATTATCACCGGAAACTGATCCACTAACCGACTAAAGACCAGGTTCCTACTTACCGCTAGGTAAACAGAGGCTTGTGAGGCACGTGCTCTAACCAATATGCTACAGGACTCCCAGAAAATGAAGTTGAGATAAGTTGGCTTGAAAGAGGTTGGATCACGAGTGTCATTAATAATGACCACAGTTTTACTGGGAGGAAAAAAGCCCAGATCAGTGGCCACAGACTTCACCTTCCTGGGTCTGGTCTCAGCTCACCAGACTGGGGTGCAGCAGATCAGGAACATCAATGAATTTCAACCTCAATGTCACTCGTTCCCCAACAAAACACAGTCACTACATTTTACAGTAATTCCTACCAAGGGTTTTGGGATGTTTCATTGACAGGATTATAAAGCACTAGCTCAAATGTAAGGAAAGTTACTCCCAGGATTTTCTGTCTTTTCACTTTCACTATCTAACTCAGCCATGCTCAATGCTGAGAAATTGTATTTTTATTCTTCTTGAACAATAAAAATTGTTAATGCAGAATATCATCTTGAATCAGTCATTTAAAAAAAATCTTTCTTTGAGAGAGGCTGACTGACTGAATGAACACTTTGATATCATACATTTTTTGTCTCTCTTCAGGCATCTGATGATTCTCATCGATCCGTTTCCACCCCAACCATTTTAATAATTACACGTAGATCAAATAAGTGAATGTTCTGTAAAGCTGCAAGATAAGGCGCTGCACTGATGCCAACAAGATGGAGTTAAGCACAAATAGTGGGAATGTAAGTTAAACCACCTTTGGTGTGACTCCAATGATTAAGAAGCTGCGTAATGTTTGAGGGTTCTGAAGTGTTGATAACCAGCCTAACTAAGGCAAAAGGTGGAAGCGACAGTGACCACAATGACAGAGAACATTATTAAGAATATTGTGCATGACAGTGGCATTTAATAATAATAATCCTTGCATTTGATATAGCGCCTTATCGTGACTTTGAAACGTCTCAAAGTGTTTCACAGAGTATATTGTGAAGCGAATTGACTGTGTAATTTTTGGATGGAACATGCCAGCCAATTGCACAAAGCAGTGTTCCACAAACAGTCATGGATTGTGTGACCAAATAATGTATTTATTTCATTAATTTTTTGAAGGGTTTCTTGCCTTTATTATTACATTTGTACATTTTGCCCTTCTCAACAATTTTTCTCAACCCTGGCACTCAGACTTCACCCTTGTTGGGTCTTTGAACTCATTCTCGACTGATACCCCAGTGAAGTGATGGGGTTGCAATTGACTTCATAACTGTTTATGGGAAGTTGCTGTGTGCAAATTAGCTGCTGCATCCGCTTTCAAATACAAGTCTCTACGGTTTATAGTAAAATAGTGTGAAGCGTTTTGAGACATCTCGACAACATGATAAGATGTTCAAGCCAATACGAGGATTATTATTTTGAAGTGTAGCACGGCAGCAAATGCTGATCTTAAACAGAAACAGCAACAGGTCCATTACAACAGGGTTAAGTCAGACAAAGGATTCTGTAATAATTATGGTTGTTATTAACATCCCTGAACAACCGTGGTCTTTCAATTTTGTTTTTTTTGCGCAGATGATCACTCGTAAGGAAAACATAAATCGTTGATCACATCATTCTCAAGTCTTTTTTTTCAGAGTGTTGCACACGGAAATACTCTTAGAGTTGTTCCCCACATTTTTTGGCCACAGGCGTGTCCTTTCCTGAACAATGTCCAAAAAGGAACCAAGGTGCAGTTGGTAAATATTGGTTAGGGAGAAAGGTGGTTAATTAATGGTGGTTTCATAGTGATCACTCAAAATCAGCATTAATCCCATTATTAGGTTGTTCATTCCTTCGAACAACCTAATAATGTCAAGTATCATTGAGATAATGCAGCAATTTTTAAAAAATTGGCGTCACATTAGAAGCAATTTTGTGCCATGAACCTATGCTCACAAAGGTCTTTATTGCAACTGGACGGTCCAGGATCTTTATGTGGAACTATTAATAATAATCTTTATGTTTTGATGTAAGTCATATCACGTTGTCGAGATGTACCACAAAGGTATGTGTGTATGCATTTTGTGAGCAAACGGGGGCAGCCAATTTGGCAAAGTGATGCCTCACAAACAAGCCATGTGTGTGAGTGTGAGCAGTGACCAGGTTTCACCCCTTTTGATGGGTAGAATTCAAACCAATTCAACCTGTGCCATCCAATCACCCACACATTATGGAGTGCGCATAAGTTAAACAATTTCTCCAAATTGAAATCCTTTGAGGATGGCAAGATCGGCCCTATCACTCTATTCACGAGCTGCTTTTTTACTTGCAAATGACACAAATTTCAGTACAAAAGTATTGTTTATTAAGAGCATCCTGTAATTCTTGATACTTATTAACAAAACTATTTACACTGCTTTTCAGTGGAGCCCGTGTTGAGATAAGGAGAATATTGGCTAGGAATATAGAGTGAGATTGAGCTGAGCTGTCAGTAGCTGAGCTGCTGTGCGTTGACCCAACACGGAATCCATCAGTTAGTGACGCAGTACTTCCAGAAACAGGCTGGAAAGAGAGAGAAGACATCATGGTTACCCATTGCATGTAAGATGTGCTTCCATCTTGTCTGTTGTGAGTTTATTTTACATCAAATTTAATACCAAACTTCGTTTCTAGATTAAGTCTCGATGCGATTTTGATATGGAAGTGAACACATTTCCTTTATGCTCCAGCGGATATTTTGAAGTCACGATCTGGTGAACTAAAAGGTCATCGCTGCTCTCATGATCAGGAATAAAGACCACCCTTGCCTCCTTATCACCCTTGCTCACTCGTTAAAAACATTACGATGCATCAGAGGCTGAGTGGGAAAGTGTTATCGAGGGGAATGTTCAGAACTGGGGCTGGTGAAAAAGCATTTAATCCTAAACCGAAACAGTGAGAGAGTTCCAATCTTAAATATATTGTTAAGGACAAGTTTCAATTCAATTGAATCACTTTCTGTCCAGTTGATAAACTGTTCCTAAAGCAAGTAATAATGTGTTTAGGAAAGGCATGTGTACCCTCACATTTTCTCACAGCACAGAGTTTGGTCTTGATGTTCATATTAAGTTGTACAGTGAGGAGAACGGGAGATTAATTATGCTGGAAACTGGTTATAGTTCAAAAAATATATAATGATCCTTGCAGTTTAAAACACGATTAAAGCTTAAATAACAGTTACGCTTCAGGTCCAGGAGAAAGATTGAAGGTTCCGGTCAAAGGGAGCACGAAACAAACACACACTCACTTCTCTTACTGGACTTCTGAGCAACCTGGTCTGATTTTTTGAATCTGCGATTCTGAAGGTGTTGTGCAGCTGCAAGCTTCCACAAGAGGACGTTCATGTCATCAACCTGCAGGGAACGATGGCTGTCACAGGGCAATACACCAACTTGCATTCATACAACACCATTCACATGGGGTACAGTCTGGGAGTACTTAAAATAGTGGGAAACCCTATGCTTAAAAAACTTCTTCACTCAGAGGGTAGTGAATTTATGCTTTCCAACAACAATCAACGGATAACGATCAGAAGCAATAACTGGTAGTTATTTATCTCACTGCGCTCCCCTTTTATAGCATAAAACACTGAACCCAATCATAGTTCCCCAACTGTTGTTCCAACTAACTCTGACAGACTGTGTGTTAAATCTAAGATTTATTTTGCGTTTCACTTAAGAGGGAATGTGTAAACACAAACAATTTAAAGGGATTTTCCAGTCTCAACACCTCTAGGAAGGTGCTGGATAGAACACCTCATTGAAGTCTCTCGCCCCATGCTCTTGCTGTTTTTCCCTCCAGTGAATATGCCATTAAGTGCAGAGTAGTCTAGCTTGTAGAACAGTGACACTAGCGCACTAGAGGATGGTGGAGGCTAGATACTTTAAGAGAAAGGCCACAGTGAACAAGGACACCTTTTGAGTGAACAACATCCATTCTGTCACTTACCAGATTGCCACTGACTCGGAATCTCTCTGCGTTAGCTGCAAATGATTAAAGCATCGAATCGGTACATGTTTACAATGAATAACGCTGAGACCATTTCAGCTTCTTCTAAGACTCCCTCGCCACCCCGCCACTGGCTCAGCCTTTGTAAAGTAATTTGAGGCTTTCTCCCAACGGGAAATGCGCTGCATAAATGCGTACTGTTGTAACTGTTTCCGCTTTGCTTTATGATTTGCAGATTTAAAAAACAGTGGTGCAACTTGTTAGTGGAACTGATGATATCAGGAAGTATGTGTGTACTCATCACCAGTCTTAATTGCTGTGCACAATTCGCTGCCATATTTCATCCACAAAATGTACAGTCAATTCACTTTACAGTATATTCTCTGAAGCGCTTTGCGATGTCTCAATGTGTTATGAAGTTATATCAAACACACGGATTATTATAATCAGTATATATCACATATTTCACCCTCCACAATACAAATCAGAAGAGGTTTTGGTAATTAATTCGGGTATTCAAAAGTTAAACCTAATTCAAATCCAATTCCTGTTCTAAGATGTTTCCACTCATTCCTCCACTGGCTGGTCTTCTGTCTGGCAGATGAGATGGGGAATTGAACAGTTTGCAAAGGAGAGAAAACAAGGGGTTCGGAGAAATTGTCGAGGTAGGGACACGCGCACTTAATATCTTACCTTTGCGCCGGCCTCCCTCCTCGAAGTCCAGCAACACATCCTCTCCATTTGGAAGTGAAGAGTAGAAATCGGACATCCTTGATCCTTCAACACTCAGTATATCATTTGGCATGAACCCCATTGCAGCCTCGACCACCCTGGAGTCCAACTCTGTGAAGAGTTTCATTCCAAAATAAGTTGCATTATCTATGTCTGCATCACAGGGAAATCTGACTCTTCCCACCTATATCACCCATATCCACAGCAGCCCTCCAACTATCTGGCTTGGCTTATTTGCGTGTGGTTGACATGCTATTCTTTTGCAAAGTTTAATGTGTCTGTCCGTATCAGCTTGCAATGCTGTTGTGTTTGAATGATTTAATTTTAGGTTTGTATTTGAATGTTACTTATAAATCCTCTCACCTGCAATACTCCACCCATACCTGAAATGTATCGGCTGTATTGTTTAGAGAAATCTGTTACTATATAAAGAAACTGGATAAAGAAAGTTGTTGTTGCTCTTTATATTTTTGGAGTCCTGTAAACAGCCTGTGGCGCATCGCAGGGTCAAACCCTTCCTGGTGCTGAGAGTTAGCCAGAAATCAATGAGGTTAGAGCTCAAAGATTCCATCTCAAACTTGCCCAACATTTCACCCTGCTGGGAGTAGAACCCGGGTCTCTCGCTTGCGAGCTGAGTGCTCTAACCACTGAGCTATAGGACTCCACTGTATCAAGTTGTTGTTGTTTGTTTTGATGGTTGTCGGATTCTGTCTCTCACACCGTCTCTACAAAAGGCTTCTCCTCCAGCCCCCGCACTGTTTTGTACGCTGTTCATCAGGGCTCAGTCCTTGGGCCTCTCCTCTTCATGCTCCCTCTTGGTGACACCATCTCTAGATGGGAGCCACTTCCACATGTATGTGGATGACACCCAACTCTATCTCTCTGCCTACACCCTTGGCCACAGGACCACTACTGTCCTGACAGACTGCCTGTCAGACAACAAGTCCTGGATGAGAAGCAAATTTCTACGGTTGAATGTCAGCAAGATTGAAGCCCTCCAGATTGGCTCACAAGAGCGCCTCTGCACCTCAAACACTGACAGCATCAGCATTCGAGGATGCGCGCTCCGCCTCACCAAGCCAGTCAGGAACCTAGTCATCTTGTTTGATCCTTAACTTTCCTTTATCCTCCACATCCGTGCCGTACCCACTCTGCCTTCTCCCACCTCTGCAACATTGTCCGACTGCCTCATCCTTCAGGTCGTCGAAATCCTCACACAGAACTCCGCAGCTCATGTCCTTTCCCGCAACAGGCTCCCTTGACCCCAGCACATCCACCGTCTCCTGGCTCCACTGGCTCCCCATCTCTCAGAGGATCGAGTTCAAAATTCTCGTCTTCACCTTCGAGGCCCTCCATGGCCTTGCCTCCTCCTACCGCTTCGACCTGCTAATGCTAACCCCTTAATAACCTTCAGCCTCTCTGCCCCCAACCTCTGGAACTTCATGTCACAATTATCGTTACCTCGCTCCCAACCTTGTCCCCCTCAAGACACGCCTCAAGACCCTCCTGTTTAACTTTGCCTTCGACCACCCTCTAACCCTCCCCCACATACTGCTCGGGTCCTAACCCTAACCCTAACCCTGACTGTTCAGCACCTTGGGACGTCCTCCCGACGTGAAAGGCACTTTACAAATGTAATTTTGTTTTTTTATTGTTGCGCTGTTTCATGTCCTCTGATACAAGGAGCAATCACCAGTGCTGCCAAAGAAAGTTGCCGCAAGTTCAGGTCAATTATATGAAGTGGCAGAGGAACAGTGTGTTCACACATGTTTCTTTCACTTCTAAGCCTTGAGTTCATGTTCAGTCCCTAGAAGCAGACACAGCTCTCATCATTGTTAGGGGTCTGAAGTGAAATGAGTTTTCAGTTATGACCCAATTTTCAATGGCTGTGAAATTGTTACGAAAGAACTAGACACACAATTAAGAATACACACGTGATGTGTGGTGTCATTTAACACACTATACATAATATACTGTAGGCATTTCACTTACCCCGTTGTGTCGGAGAGTTTTCAGGAAAGACTGGAAGTGCTTGCACTCGACTGGTCCCCGATAGAATAGCCAGAACGCACACAAATGTCCAGGAGTACATGGTGCCTGAGGTCCTGCCGTCTCCCGGCTCCTCCAAACACTTTTAAAGCCTGCGAGACCCATCAATCTTTTTCCACTGGTGGCAATTTTGTCACGTCACTCTTTGAGACGTACTCATCTCTTGTGTAATTGATGTTAGTAAAGGGACGAGAGTGACAGTGGTTCTAAATCTCTGCTATCATTGCTTGAACAGGACAAATTCCCAAATGTTTACCTGTTGCTGCCCATCTAGTGTTCTTTGTTATCCAATCTCTGCAGGGAAGATTTTTATTGTATTGAAGATAGTTGCAAAAGATTTGAATTCACAGGACAAGAGAAAAATAACCTCCTGTGGTCTAATATGTAAATAAATATCCTGTCCTTTTAATTGCCTAATATTTTTGCCAATTTAATATGAGACATGTTGCTTGTGTTCTAGAAGATCTGAAAATAAAACAATGTAGAATTTAAATACAGCTGAGGCCACACATTAACCAATTCGCACACACGTTGCCAGACAAATATTGATCAAACTGACACAACCATCTCTCGATTTGAGCCTTTCTTCTCTAGTTTTATGCAACTAAGCACCTATGTTTATTTAACAAAACGACTCAGATTTTATCTCCACTTTGAGTCAGTTTAATAAACGTGCAGATAGGGAGATGGTAACGTCGATATTATGCTCCGATTATTAAAAGGGGTAGGTTTGAAAATTAGTTTCAACTGAATTTGTACTTTACTGTACCTTGTAAGGAAGATTCAGCTTTGCTTTTCATGATGTACAATTGTGACTTTGACATGTAATTGGCAGGATTGAATATGAGCTAAAACAACTGCAAGAGTTTTTTTTAAAATCACTGTTGTAGCACCAGAACATATAATATAGAAACTAAAATATTTTCAGCGCAAGAGGTGGTTTTGCTTTTTTATTTGTGCCAATGATATTGTACACCTGGTAATATTTTCCTCCGCTAAAGCTGGTTAGCCTGGGATTTCGCAGTATAATAATAATCTCACTGGTTTTTACTGTCAAGCATAGCGACTGTGTACTTTTTTAAGTGAACTTGGCACAAAATTGTGGGCACAGCAATGTCCCGTCCTGCAAACGGCCATGAAGTGAGTGATCAATTTTATCTGGGGGATCGTTAGCCAGGAGAGAGAGAGAGAGAGAGAGAAACTGCCTTCTCTTTCTAAACAGTGCCAAGGGATCTTTAACATCCACCCGAACAGGAGTTTCAGAGTTTAGCGTGTTGTCTCATACGAGCACACATGCACTGAGTGTGGATTTTGCCAAAGTTGTCACGGTTATGAACGTTGATTTGAAAATAACAGGTGAAAACAAAGAGTTGCAAACAGAGTTGAATTGTTACTAACAGCAACATCTTGCCACTGACTCACCTGCCGTGACTGATTATTCGCGCGCAGTGGTCATCTTTCTCTCCGAATGAAAATGGTTTCTGACTTCAAAGTGTCTTCATGGCTGTGACTGCCATCGCTCTTGTCATATTTTATTCAAGAAGTGCGTTAGCAGATTAAGTACGGCCATAATTCATAACTTAGGAAACTTGACCGAGCTCATGTCTCTGGAAAGCTATGACGTAGAAACGAGTGCAAAAGAATAGAAGCCATTTCAAAAAGAAACAAAGGAAAGATTATTAAACCTGCTTTTGGCTATTTGCGTCCCTTAAAGTTTCATATCGCGTCGAAGAACAGATACCTAGACTGAGTCATCCACAAAATTGGAATATAACTCAGGAATATTTGACCCTGAATTCTAACCTTATCGGGACTTGTAAATGTTAATCTTTCTTTATTCCCAGCGACTTTTCTCATAAGGAAATTTAATTGGATGATTCTCAACCAAGTTCAACCTGGTATGTTTTTAATCTTCTTTCACCACCACCTAAAACTAGATTAAACACAGAACAAGCTCAAGGGGGTTATTTTTTGCTGGTACAAAATGTTATTTGTATAAAAAAAGATTTAAATGTCAGCAAACAACAATAACTTATACTTATATAAATCACCCCAGGCGCAGGGTAGCGTCTCAGTACGCTTAATGTGCAGGTTTGGAATATATACCAATGAATATTTGCACAAAAGTATCATTAAAGATGCTTGTCAGAAAACATTCACACTTTGAAAACCGAGGAATTAAAGTATCCGTTAACCGGATTCAGGTTTCATCCGGGCTCGAGGTAGCGCTCGAGGCAGATACACCGCTACAGGCTGCTTTGCATCGTTGACGGTGTTGTCCTTCAGATCAGTCCGCTCGGATGGATGCTTAAGATCCCACGGCACTATTCAAAAAGACAAATAGGTTTTTTCCCGGCTAACGGTCTCCCAAATAAAATTGGTGATTCACTTCTTGAATGATTGTAGGACACTGCTGTGCGCAAATTGTCTGCTGTGTTCACTTCCAAATACGCAGTTGGCTGGCTCGTCGAAAGAAACACAGTATAAATGCTGTGAAGCACTTTGAATAGTTCGCCAAAGGCATAAGGCAGTAAATCAAATGCAAAGATTATTATAATTATTATTATTTATTATTATTAATTTCCAGGGAGAGAATTTAGTGTTCGATGTTCATCAATCTTTGCCATAAATAAGTGTTTGAGAAAATTAATTCTCATTGCTTGAATTTTAAAGCTGCTCTGTGTTAATGGGCTTTTACATCAGTGCTCCGATGAAAGTTATTTACAGAAGCCAGCGGCGCCTTAGGCGTAGTAAAGAAATACAGGAAACCTTGTTATTTGACATCTACACAAATTTATCATTTGCCTTTGGTGCCAAGTTTGGAAATGAATCATTGTCTTTCCGTAAATCACATTGTAACCGACTGAAAGTGATTATCTCAAGCCAGCATCTACTGCCCTCGACAAGTCTGATGGATTTTGTGTGGCTGACATAAATCTGTACCAATGCGTAACACTAAAAGCCTTCCTTTAATATAACAGTTAATGAGATATGTCTGGGCTGAAAGGTATCGGCATGATTAAAAGTCATGTTTGCTTGAACCTGCGTGTGACTGTAAGCACAAAGAGATCATGTCACAAGTGGTCATTTTACATCTCGGGTGACTCGGGCACAAAACAATAGGATGTCAGATCTGCTGGTCTCTTAAGGGGAACAAACATCACTTCACTCAGATATTACGAAGTAACATTAAACCAAGGTCCATTCTGCCTGATCAGTAGGCTAGATGTTAAAGATCTAATGCCGCTGTTCAAAATAAGGTATTTTGGCCATTCTTGTCTGCAAATTCGCTGCCGCATTTGCTGACAAAATGTATAGTCACTACATCTCACAGTAAATCCTGTGGAGCGCTTTTGAGACGTCCTCTTGACATACACTATACACTATATCAAATAACAAGATTATTACTATTTTATGCTGCAAAAGTTTTACAAGTCATTTACGGGTGACCTTTAAACTTCACGTTACAAGCAGCTGATCAACAATATTTAGCATTGTTTATACTACAGTAATTAAGACTTGACACACATTTTAATCTACACTTAACCTTAAGACTTAGATTAAAATATACTCTTAAGTAGAGCAGCAACATGAATTAAGTTGGCAATTGGAAAGGTTGATTAACATATTTTTCTAATTATCCTGTGGTGACAAGTGGTATTGATTGCGATATTTGATGAAATAATGGTGATGTGTAATCATGCACTGTAATTGTTCCAATTTGGTACCTTTTGCATTTTGCCGTGTTTTTATTTATTAAGTATTTTGTTTTTGCACATTTTGTCAGCATGTTGGACAGTTCTGGGTCCTGTTCCACATAACACTGTAGGAAATGATTGTCTAGATTGGAAGAAGACAACCCAATGACCAGTCTGGACTCTCTCCTCATGCCAATACAGCTTGCATATGAGACCTGCCAAAACAAACTGAGTACAGTTCATGGCTCAGTTAATCGAAGGTCAGTGGTACAGATCTGTGATCTGCCAATCAATACAATACTTGTACTGTAAAAGCCAGGTCAGATCCATTGTTTGTACAAACTGGTGTAAAAATAATTCTGGCAATTAATTTATGTTGTACTTTTCTTTCCCAGTGAATGTCACAAGTCAGGAGAGCAAGCTGACAGAAGATGATGATCTCAGCCCTATCCTTGCAAAACACCCAAACAGTTATACAGGGTATTTATAGGGACAGAGAGGAAATCATCAGCTAGCATTCTTACAAATAGGGCAAGAAGGCAAAAGAACCAGAGGGGAGATGAGGAGAAATATTTTTACCCAGAGAGTGGTTACAATCTGAAATACATTGCTTGAAAGGATGATGGAAGCTGCTTCGATATTAGGTTTCAAAGGGAATTGTAGGGGTACTTGAAAAGGAAAATTTAACGGAGCTAATGGGATAAGAGCGGGGAGTGGGACTAGTTGGTAGCTCTTTCAAAGAGATGGCACAGGCACAATGAGCCAAATGGCCTCCTTCTCTGCTGTAAGATTCTATGAAATGCTCTAATTCATAAAATAGCTTACGGATTTTACATTTTCCAGAACCTCATTTAATGATGGTTGGAAAATAAGATGTTCTCACCAGAGATCAATTAGGGCATCACAAACCACGTGAACCTCAACTGCAGATTTGATGCTGTTTTGTCCTTGTCTTCCAGAATACCCAACCTACCTTTTATCCATCATAGCAGCAAGTGGTTTGTTAAATCAATCCAGCGCCCTTGCCTTAACCACCCTTCCTGGTTACTGGTAACTATGAATTAGTTAGACCCCAATTACCCTCTATATTAAAAAAAATTCTGGTGTCTTTCTTGCCCTTCGCAACCCTAACATAACTTAAATGTAACCTATATATTGTACCCTGTGAAGCACTTTGTGAAGTCTTGAAGATGTGATAAGGTGCTATATCAATTGCAAGAATTGTTATTATTAACCTGTGGGTTTTTTCTTTCTGCGGAGGATCAGTGGTCAACACTAACCTCTCATTCGATCCCCATCTGTTTCAGGTAACATCTGATACACATCAGAGTTGATGTGTTGTTCTGGGTTTATATTCTCAATCCTAGTTAATACCGTGCATTTTTTTTTATTGGTCCACTTGAGTGATTGCTTTTCAAGGTTGAAGATTTCTAGTTTGTCAAACCATTCCTCACAGTTCATCTATCGAATGCTGGGATCATCCTTGTTACCTTCCTCTACATTGACTCTCAGGCTGGGCTCTTGTGTCATAGGGACCAGAACCACACTCATTTGCATCAATTCTAAGTTTGGAAACAGGTCACCAAAAACTCCAGAAAATCCTGAATCTTTTGTTATACTTTCCTCGATTGCAAATTATTATTCTAAACAACTTGGTTTCTGAAATATGGCTTTTATTACTATTATCATTATTATTATCATTCATGTGGGATAAGTGGTAATCCTTTTCAACAAATTTACCATCAATTATTTGACTTCAACTGAAAAGCGATGTTTATATTAATTTAACCTCAAGCTTTTCAATGACATATGGCAGCTGTGCCTGACTGACTGATTGACTAACCTGGAATTACTCTGTGATAATAAGTGTGAAGGTCACTCCTGCCATTAACCTTCACACTATTGCTTTATTCTAGACTCCAGAAGGCAATAATACAGGGATTTCTCAGTCAACAAATCACATACTGTTTCTACATGTTGGTGAGTCCAAAGTGGGACATAAATATAACATAGCCTGGAGCAGATCTAAAAAGGAGTTTAGGAAAGAATTCTTCACGGACACAGAGTGGTGAGAATGCAGAACTCTGCCAGAATCCGTGGTTGAAACAAAATTCACCAGTGTGTTTATCACCCAAGAGCAAACTTAGTGAAGATTAATACCACGTTATTATGCACAACACTCGGATGCACGCTTGGGTGTTGCATTAAAGTAGAAAGCGCAGCAGAAAAAAAGATTTTGACGACAAAGTGATTACTTTCAAATATCGGGAAGGGCTGGGAATATTGTATGAGGGGGGGAAGAGAGGGGAATTCATTACACCTTTCTTTTCAAGGCTAAACTACTCACATGTCGAGCTCCTGGGTTGTTGTCATTGCCAAGGTGCTTTAATGGAACAATATCTCATTCCCCACACCCATTAGTACAACATGTTACCTTTCTCACGGATCGAGCTGTATGTCTCTTGCAGAATTCTGTGCAGAGCCATCCACTGCTGTGAGCAACAAGAATTCTCCCTGAATATTTCAACACCACAGGGACAAATGCTAGTTACTGACTGCAGCAAACGGTGGAGTACAGTCCGGCCCAGGCATCCGCAGTGTTGTAGGATAAGCATCGCCATGTTGGAGTCCCGTAGCTCAGTGGTGAGAGCACTCGCCTCACAAGAGCGAGACCTGTGTTCGAATCCAGGCAGGTCAGGGCGAAAGGCAAGTTTCCTTGCTCCACATGCGTAATAATAATAATAATAATCTCTCAAAAATTTTTTTTTTAAATTGGTCATTTCACTCCACGACTGGAGTGAGTGGGACACTGCTGTGCGCAATTGGCTGCCGCGTTTCGCCCACAAATATACACTCAATTCACTTTACTGAATATTCTGTGAAGCGCTTTGAGACGTCTAGAAGACGTGAAAAGCGTTATATCAAATGCAAGGATTATTATTATTAATAAGACTTAAAGAAATGATGATAATAGGATAATTATCATGACTTTTTGGTCAACCTGTATGCAAAATAATATTTTTTCAGACTTTAAAGCAGCACGAGGTCTATCGTTTAGAAAAAAAGGTCAAATTTGAAAAGTAATGGCTCGTAATCTCCACAGAGCCCTGACTCACTCCTCTTACCTCCATGGCTTCATCAGAGGCAAACCTGACCTCCTCCCGCACACATCATTACAGGACCACCACACACGACATACTCACATCAGCAGCCTCACAGCCCCTCGATGTGAACTAAACAAGACCAGACTGGGAACTCGATGAGGGTAAATTATTAACCACATCAGTTTCACAAAAAGACCTTCAGAAATTAAGTTTTTTCTAACTTTTTAAAATAAAAAATAAAAGCAGAATCTGCTTTGCTTTCCCAGTCTATTTGTTAAGAGAATGTATTAGGAAATCTATTGAACACCAAGTGGATAAAATGTCTTAAGTGAAATGTGGTTTATTTTCCTCTCACCTACTAATACTAAATCCTGTGTCTGATTTAGGCTAGTTTCATGTGCTGATGAAATCGCCCTTTGTAATGGTATAAATCTATTGAATAGTAATGACCATATATAATAGTAAAAGCACCTTGTGCAGAATAAAATTGTATTCAAAGCAGAACACTGCACAGCTATCTTTTACTGGAGTCTAACGAAGTTCTGTCGTTTCATCTGTTACCTCAAGTTAGCCAAGGTTCCCAAGCCTTGGCTCCTGCCAACCTACGCCTAACACTTTGTGGAATTAGGTAAGCAGGATCCATCTTTCCAGGGAGAGAGTGTGCATTCTAATCCAACAATCTATCTCAGGGATTTCTACATGTAGGTGAGATGCATGGAAATTTAGTTTGGATATTCTTAAGCATGGTGATGGGTTTCTGTAAGTGCCAGGCACCTGGCCGACCAAACACAATCTTTTGAAATGGATTCTCTAGACTTTGTGAACAGAGTCTCTTAATTTGTCAAATAGGTGTTTTTTGGGCTGTGCTCCAGAAACGCACCTGAACCTACTGTTTACATCTGAACCTACTGTTTACATCTGATTTGTTTTGATAATTTATCACAAAGAAATGCAAATTCCTACTTCGAATAGTGCCAGTGTATTTTCATAAGCTCTTTTTGCATAGAATTCAGCAGAGAAAGAGCATGTGGGCTAGCACCTGAACCTACTGTTTACATCTGAACCTACTGTTTACATCTGATTTGTTTTGATAATTTATCACAAAGAAATGCAAATTCCTACTTCGAATAGTGCCAGTGTATTTTCATAAGCTCTTTTTGCATAGAATTCAGCAGAGAAAGAGCATGTGGGCTATCTTAAAAAGAGTGGTCAGAATGCCTCATTACCAGTAATCGAATGACACAGCCCGTGATATGATAATGGCTAGCATTGAATAATAACAAACTTTGTATTTGTTCTAACACCTTTCGCAAAGGGAGGACATCTCATTTCACAGCAACAACAACAAATTTACATTTGTATAGTGCCTTTCACCTTGGGAAGACATCGCAAGGCGTTGGACAGTCAGTGTTTCAGACCCGAGCTGGGGTCGAGATCAGCGAGGATGGAGGCAAGGGGGTGGTGAAGGGAAGTTGACCGATCGTACAGTCAAAGAGGAAGGTCTTGAGGCGGGACTTGAAGGAGACGAGGGAGGAGGCGAGGCGGATTGATTGCGGGATGGAATTCTAAAGGTTGAGGGCAGAATGTCTGAAGGCTCTGGTGCGGCTAGGGGTTGGGGGTCATGGAGCAGGCCAGAGCTCGTCGAGAGGCGAGAGCAGACAGGCTTGTAGGGAATTAGGAGGTCACAGAGGTGGGTGATAGCCTTGGAGGGCTTTGAAGGTTGCGGACCAGGATCTTGATTTGAATCCTCAGTGTGTTGGGCAGCCGGTGGAGCCACTACACCTATAAAGTGTAGTGACTGTGCCTTTTGTAGGGGATTGTGACAGCCAATAATTCATATGGGATCCATAACATCCATCCGAAACAGGTGGACAGGACCTGATTCATTTCTCATCTGACAAAATGTAGCAGATTCCCAGCACAATATTGGAGTGTCAGCCTAGACTCTGATCTTTTACAGTCGCGACATGGGGCTTGAATCCACAATCTTCTGAAGACCCACGATCATATCATAACCACACAATGTGCACAAGTGCGCTAGTGCTTTGGTTTTCCATTCAGCACAGCAATGCAGTGGTTTAAGGGCAATGAAGTAATACAATAACTTGTACCATTGCCCATTCTTTTACTTCCAGCAAATCGTGAAAGACACGGAAACATGATCAGGATTTCCAATCATTCCAAATATAATCAACTGCATACTGCATTTATATAGCGACCTCCAAATAGCAAAGAAAAACTTCTTCCAGACAGATATCACTCATATAAAGAGGATTAAAATCAGTTACCACAATGGAAAAATATGTTTTTTTTACATCATGTTATCAAAATAGGCTGAATTACTTTAGAAATTATTGCACTTATAATAAATACATGATAAATATTTTCATCAAATGATATTGAACCGATATTCTACCGGAACCTGTATACTAATCGTAAAAATAGAATGTTCGACTTATATGAAAACCTCAAGTAAAGAAAGTTCTGATAGAATTGAGAAAAGTTTGAACAGTCTATGTTAAAGGGAATCTACACCTTAAGGTTTTTTTCCACTACAGTTATTAATCGTGACTTTTTTTAAACCCACGTAAAAATAATTTCTGGGCACCAAGGCCCCTGCAAAAGGCAATTCTTGCAAAGTGCATGCTTGTCTCATTTTTATGAAATGAAAATACAAGTATTGGCTAGACACGAGAAGGCTGTAAGTGAAAGAAAATTTACAGGTGGAGTGTAGTGACCGTGTATTTTGTAGGCAAACAGGACAGCTAATTTGCACACATCAATAGCCCACCAAATGGTCACAAAATGATTGACCAATTTTATCAGGAAGATTATTGTCTGGGAGAAACTGCGTTCTCTGCATAAATTAGGGGATCGAATTAGCAACATTTACTGATCTTGGCGAGATCCTGAGATGGAAGCCTGAGTGGAATAACACAGGTTTGGCACACATATTTCCAGATCGATTTGTTTAAACCAGTTATGAGAACTTCCCAAATTAGACCCAGTATTCTCACTTTCCAAAATATCAAATATTTGAAGAAAGGTTACAATCATCTAACCACTAAATTATCTAACCACTTAGAAAAGTCATCAATGTGCTCTTAGAAATGATCATTTAATAGTGCTCGGTGAATTAGCAAGACCTTTTGCTGTCTCGATTGTGGGATTTAGGACCTTGGAATGCACTTATTGAGAGCTGTGAGCAATGATTACAATTATAATGAATCATAATCCGTCCCCCAAAAAAACACAATAATAAAATTGGTTATTTCAATCCAGGACTGTTTGTGGGACACTGCTGTGTGCAATTGGCTGCCGCGCTTCGTCCACAAATATACAATCAATTCACTTTGCAGTATATTCTGTGAAGCGCTTTGAGACGTCGATAAGATTTGAAAAGTGCTATATCAAATACAAGGATTATTATCATTATAATGATTAGACAAATCAGTCTTAAGAAAACATGCCTCAGAAGGGACCTTATAGATGGTGTAATGTGTTCAATAAATGGGATTGAAAAAGTAAATCCAGAACTGTACTTTAGGACATGATGAGACAGCAGAACAAGAGGACATAGGTTTATACTTACAAAGAGCAAATTTCAGGCCAGAAACAGGCTATTTTCCTTTCCCCAGAAGGTAAGTAAAAACTTCCAGGAAGGGTGGTTGAGGATCGGACACTAAAGTCATTTAAATATCATGATCCAATAGAATAGTGGAGCAGGTTTGAAGGGTTGGACGGCCAACTCCTATTCCTATTTTCCCATAGAATCCGGACACTAAAGTGTCCAATGTGTTTAATATCGGCAATCAACAGTTGCAAGACACAGTGGAAAATCACCTTCAAACTATTTTTGGTACAAAATTAATAACCCGCAAAAAAAAACACAGGAGTAAATGACTAAACAGGAGAATACAAGCACACAAGCCAGAGACGGAAAAAAAATTCCAGAGAATAATTTTCCGTAAATCGTGGCAATGAAATAACAAAGGGACGTGAGAAATTTTATATTAAAAAAATTTAATAAACTTAGATTTTTCTTTTCTGTTTGACTGTGTAACCGATGAATGGTTTCACACCTCAAAACCACTTGCTGCAATTCAGTAGGAGGTTATGACAATTCCTGCTTAATTAACACACTCATTGGCTCGCGACAATAGGTGACCTTTATCAGCCCTGAATCACACTCATTTCTTAAAGGTCGCTCTGGGCTATTGGCTCGTCAATGTTTTGATCTGAAACTTTTCAGTCAACCAGAATTTTGTTCTTAATGTGGTAATAGAAACATTTCTGACTAATTGTGGCACCTTTAAACGTTTCTGTGCTATATTTGCGTGCATGTCAGGAGACCACTTTCCTGAAAAATTCAAGACTTGTCTCTTTGACCAAACTTTTGGTCATCTTACACCCCCCACCCACACCACACCACCATTCTACCGGCAGCAGCATCAAACGCTCCAAGACCCCTCCAGACACGAACAATGCTATAAAAATGTATGTTATATTGTTTAAATTGTATCCAAAAATATTTTCCTTCCCCTCTCTCACTGCTGTAATGTTGTACTTTTCACCCAGAACATTTACAGTCAATTCACTTTACAGCATTTTCTGTGAATAACTTTGAGATGCCTATAAAACAAGATAAGATGCTATATCCAGTGAAAGGATTATTATATTCAGAGACACAAGATGTGGGATGCCTGGGGCAAGAACCAAAGTCAAGCAGAAGTAGAAAATGAAGGATTGCTTTCAAGCCCTGTACATTTGTTTCTCTTTGTTTCCATATTATATCCATAAGATATATCCACAAAGTGTTCATTTAGAAATGATTTCACAGTTGCAAATACTCAACATCTATTCTGCTTCCACTGCCCTCCATCTCAGAGATAGCTTTGAATCGTCTCTGAGATGAAGACAAGAAAAACCAGGAGTTAAAGAGAGATTACCCCTACTTGTTGGTCAGGTGTCAGCCTGGCTCCCTCAGCTCACTCTCAGCCAAATATCCAATGTAGTGCTGGATGGAGCCTTGGATTATCATCTGCGGCGTTCAACAGATAAGGATTCATAATCGAGGTCCTGCCTGTCTGACTTGGTGGAGATATATAATATATAATATAATAATAATCCTTGCATTTGATATAGCGCTTTCCACATCTTATCAATGTCCCAAAGCGCTTCGCAGAATATACTGTAAAGTAAATTGACTGTACATATTTCTGGGGCGAATCGCGGTAGCCAATTGTGCACAGCAGTGTCCCACACACAGTCGCCTTTACAAAAGTGAACAATTAAGCCGTAAGTGAGACAATGATCCAATAATTTTACTAATGTAAAACTATTCAAAGCAGCAATTTTAACAACTTTGTGAAATAATCAAGTGACTGAGGTATATTTCCAATCTTTTTGCCATCGTTTCAATATTTTTTCCCCTCAGTTTGAGAATTAATAATTGTACTGTAATAATAATAATCCGTGCATTTTATGTAGCGCTTTTAACATCTTCTAGATGTCTCAAAGCAGTTCACAGAATATACTGTAAAGTGAATTTGACTGGATATATGTGGCCAAAACACAGCAGCCAATTGTGAACAGCAGTGTCTTGTTTTTTTGAGGGATTATTATCAAGCGTGTGGAATAAGGAAACTTGCCCAAGGTTTCGCCCTGCCTGGAATTGAACCCCGGTCTCTCGCTTCTAAGATGAGTGCTCTAACCACAGAGCTACAGGGCTCCAATAATAATGATCCTTGCATTTAATGTAGGGCTTTATCACCTCTTTGAGGTGTCTCGATGCGTTTCACAGAAAAGTGAGTTGAGGGAGTTAAAATTCTCTCAAAAATGATTCACAGTAAGGTGAGTTGAATGGACACCTCAGCTGTTAAAGTCAGAGAAAATACAGGCAATAAACAAATCCTGGAGAAATCTCATTCACCTTCTCAATTTCCTTTATGAGCATGTCAGAATATAATAATAATCCTTGCATTTGATATAGCACTTTTCACATTTTATCGACGTTTCAAAGTGCTTCACAGAATATACTGTAAAGTGAATTGACTGTATATTTGTGGGCGAAATGCGGCAGCCAATTGCGCATAGTTGTGGATTGAAATTACTAATTTTATTTTCGTGGTTTTTTTTGAGGGATTATTGTTAGGCGTGTGGAGTAAGGAAACTTGCCTAGGGTTTCGCCCTGATCTGTCTGGATTCGAACACAGGTCTCTCGCTTGTAAAGTGAGCGCTCTAACCATTGAGCTACAGGAGCTCCAATAGGTCATATTTAGGATGTAAGAGGGTGTTATTAATAATCTTTTCCAGAACCTGTAGGTGGATGATTACAAAACAATGTGAATCTATGAAGAGGAATATGAGAAACTGAAAAGTACAGCAGCGGATTTTAACTACTGTATTTAACAATGGATAAAAGTGTCTAGAACTTCGAAAGGAATAAGATTAATGAGGTGTTCCAAACTGAAAGAGAAAACGGCTGTCACATCAACGATGTGATTTAGAGTCCATCAGGCCTTTAACAAAATCAAAGGTCTTATCCATATCAGTCTCCTAATTTCTTTTTCTCAGGTGAGATTATTAAACTGATTTTGTTAATCAAATGGGAGTTAAATCTGGCTCTGGAGAGTAATCATTGGGTACAATTACCTCAGTTTAACCCCAGTTAAAGATTTTTTGTGTGTGTAGTTGAACATTCCAATGCTGCTCGCCTTCTTGAAAGGATTTTCAAATCAAACACAACGTGAGAGAGGGTTGGAAGGGTATTGAGAGAGTGAAGGCAAACAGAAAGAACCGTATTACATATGATGGGAACTGGTCAGTGACAGTTAATGAGGACTAAGCATGTTCTAAACTCAGCTGGTGGAGGAGATGACCTGAAATCTGCCTTTAAGTTAGCAGTACTTCAGTGACCTGAGAGCAACAAATTAAGAGTCCACAGATGGGAGAGATATCCACGTATGGATTGTTTAACCTTGCTTTGCTGAGTAATCCCAACATCTCTCTATAATACATATATTATAATATAATATATTAGTGAATTTGTTTGCTCTTGAAATGTGTAATACCATCCCAGAAAATGAAGTGTATCTTCTAATTTTGTCACCATCTAGTAATTTGGTACCAGTTATAAAAGTTAGGCCAGGAAATGGTGACACTTTGGCTCAGGTCTGCAGACAATTGTCAAAGTGATACTGTATATGTATTTTATTGCAGATACTGTATGTATTTTATTGCACCAACCAACTGTGTAGCACTCGCTGAGTATCATCTGTGCACATTTATCTTAAGCTGGACTGAGAAGCCCAGTGTTGATTTGTAATATTATTAATGAGGATATAAAACTATCCAACTTCATAGACCCTCCCAGCCCCACACACCTCGTACCTTCTCCCCAAGATCCACAAGCAGGAATGTTCTGGGAGATCTATCGTCTCAGCCTATTCCTGCGCCATCGAACTGATCTCCTCGTACCTGGACTCCATTCTTGCTCCTCTTATCTAAACCCTACCCACCTGTATCCATGACTCTTCCGATTCCCTCCGCCAACAATTTCAACATTTTCAACAATTTTCAGTTCTGTTTGCAGAATATCCAGTACTGTAATAATAATAATCCTTGCATTTGATATAGCGCTTTCCACATCTTATCAACGTCCCAAAGCGCTTCACAGAATATACTGTAAAGTGAATTGACTGTATATATTTGTGGGCGAATTGCGGCAGCCAATTGCGCACAGCAGTGTCCCACACACAGTCGTGGATTGAAATGACCAATTTTATTATTGTGTTTTTTTTTTAAGGATTATTATTGGGCGTGGTGGAGTAAGGAAACTTGCCCAAGGTTTCGCCCTGACCTGCCTGGATTCGAACACAGGTCTCCCCAGCTTGGTCTCCCCAGCTTGCAAGGCAAGTGCTCTAACCACTGAGCCACAGGAGCTCCACGTAAGGTAAATTTAACTATTTTATGGGCAAAATATGGCAGCTAATTGGGCCTCGATGTGGCCCGCAAACAATTGTGGATTGAGTGACCAAATTCTTCTTATTTTTATTTATTTTTGAAAGGGTTATTACCCCAGGAAAGCAATCTGCCAATAACAAGCGGGTTCCTATCGACTGCTAGATAAACGGAAACTGTGGAGTAAGGAAACTTGCCTAAAGTTTCACCCTGCCTGGGAATTGAACCCGGGTCCTTTTCCCGTGCAATGCTCTAACCGATACGCAACTGGATTCTACAGTAGGTTGCTTGCTTCACTCTGGAGAAGGCAAAAAATGGGGTGTGGCGGAGTCTGGATCTCGCAGGTAGTTTGGACATGAAGCAACAAAAATCTAATATGACAAGACATGTTCATTGCCCCGATTATTGTTCAGCAGTTTGAGTAACTCCTGAGTCACACAGCAGCGGGTTTGTATGTGTTAACTTGACTTTAACACATTTCTAATGTTACCCCAACATTCGAAATATTCTCGGTTGTGGGATTTCCCCACCTGTCTTCTCCTTTCTTCTTGGCTCCCCCATCCGACCACTACCATATCCTCCTCCTCCTCCCTCTCAAAGGCGCAACAGAGATCCCACCTATCCCGTCCGCCCTTCCAACAGATCAAAGCTGCTCTGTGCTCCAACAACAGGAGGTGTGATACATGCAACATGAGTCAGTCTCTGACACTCATTTCCTAATTACCGCCATGGATCGCTCACAGAACAGTCACATTGCTGCGATATTCCTCTGAGGTTAACATTAAGCAACACTGCAGATGCAGATTAGCAAAGGGGCTTTTCCCTCGGATTTTAACTGCCAATAGCCTTGCCCTGGATGCGCTCAATGCATTTTACTGAGTGACTATCACAGGCATGCTCAACCTCGATGTGCACAAAATGGGAATAAATCAGTTAACTAGTTATGTGCTTTTGTTATCGAGGCAATGCCCTGACTCTTTTCTAATATGTATTACAGCTTAAGGTTTCATTTGCACTATTTCTTAATAGTGCAACAGTATACTTACTCCTTTTAGAAGTAATCTGAGTTGAGCAAATATTTACCAGAAATGTCAGACTGACACCTGCAGGAACTCTGGCCTGGCAGCAGCCCACAGTTCCTGTGTGTTGAAAGATATTCTGAAGAAATTTCTGAAGAAATTTCAAAAATAACTTTTTGGAAGCTTGTCAAAGTGATGCAGTTTCAGATCCACTCATCCATTTTGTGATGTCTTGCACTCAAAGATTACTAATAATAGCAATAATAAATCACCATCACGTGATTCTCAAAATAAACTGTAGTGACTGTGCATTTTATAGACAAATGCGAAAGCCGATGTGTGCACAATAATGGTTCACAAACAGCTGTGAATTGAATAGTCAAACTGAGCAAAACAGTTATAGCCAGAAGGATGGGAAAGCTAAGACAAAAGACATAGTTTGAACCTGATTCTGCAAAGATTAGGTCAAAGGGACTTCTCAAACGAACCTTTATTCTGATCTTGATAAAAAGAATAGCATGTCTTAAAATAAATGTCGTGCCATTGAATTTTTTTTGGAAATTCAAACCATAAACGATTTAAGAGGAAAAAGTGTTGTGGTGGTGATATATTCACAAATTTCCAGCTTTAACACGGAAAATCTAAATGTCACCTCTGATTCTTTGCTTCAGAAGTTTTTAAATGTTACAGATAATTCCAACTAATTTGCATAAACTTTACCCGTCAGATTAAGTCATCGATGGGAACCTATGCTGCAATGACTGTGTGGTTTAGTATTGACTCCACTTCAACAGAAAATAAGGGCTTTGGATACCCGTCCAGCAACTGCCCATCCCCTCCGTTCAGCAGGCTCTGGCCACCTCTACGTCCCCCGACCCACCCACCCAACCATTGGCGGGCGAGCCTTCAGCCACTTTGCCCCCAACCTGTGGAACTCCATCCCGAAGTCCCTTGGCCTTGCCCCCTCCCTGGCCTCTTTCATCTCGCCTCAAGACTCTCCTCTTCGATGGACCCATCAGCAACTCCTTATCCCCCCCTTCCCCCACCCCCTCACCCCTGTCCTCAGCTCAGGTCTGAAGCAGTAACTGCCCAGCGCCTTGGGATGTCCTCCTGACGTGAAAGGCGCTATACAAATGTAATTTTGTTGTTGTTGTTGTACCATCAGTTAACAATCGAACCTGTCAACTTTCAGAATCAACCAATAATTGAATTCAGGAAAAATGGCTGACATTAGCCAGCCAACAGATACCTAATAAAGTATATTTCATTTGAGGAGGTCAAAAGGTTTAAGAGCTGATGTAGTCCATTTAATAATAGGAATGAAGTGGCTGACGTTTCGATGCAGATGATTATATTTGCTATACGATTCCTGTCTTGTTGGGACACTTGAGGTGTAGTTGGTCAAACCTAACTTGCCTGAGTTGAACAATGGAGATTCTAGTGTCCGAATGCTTCGCTGGGGTTGTGTTTAAATGCCTTTATTGTCTCTAGGACATTTTACCTGCAGATGTTTTTTTTTCTCTCTCACTCAGGTAACTTAAATAAGTTGGTGGGAGTTAATGAAACTGTCTCTTTGGTGGAATATACTTTCACACTTTCAGCGTTCTGACTCTAGCCTACATAATGAGTGCTGTATAAATGCAAGTTGTTCTTATGATGTTGAGTAGATTGAAAGCCGTCACTCTTCCTTTCCTGGACACGTACAACAACAACGACTTGCATTTATATAGCACTGCTCATGCAAGGCAGTGTCCCAGAGTCATTCAAAAAGGAGTACTGTAATACCTGAGTTAAATGTTTGCCCTTGAAATCTTTACCTTAACCACTTGACCTAAACCCAGGTAGAGATAGCTAGCCGGTTCTAACCACTTCAAATATGCAATCTCAAAGTCAGCCAGAACCTCTACTCAATAACACCAAGCCCATTATCTTCTGCTGTATCTGTATTTTGGGCACCCATCTCCTGCTTTGCATAGATAACAATCGCAAAAAATAATATTAAGACAAAAAACATTTCCTGTTTTAAAGAACTAAATGTCATTGGCAGGCTTTCAAATGTCACCTTTTCCATTGTTTAGAACTCTCTGCAAAGTGATTTCTGTTTCATGAGAATATTTTAGAAATTCTGAAAAATGAATGAACCCATAGTTACACAGTAATTCCTTCAAGACAGATTCCTAAATTTGGAGTAAGATAAACAATTACTTTCTTGTTTCTTAGTGTTGAGTTTTAATTACAATATTGTGGATCTGTTTTTATTGACCATATCTCAAAGCAATATTTCTCCTCTGGTTGCTTGTTTTGGGAACCGCAAATAAAACAGCCTTTATTTTGCAACTGTCTATTGGGATTTGGTTGGATAAATAAAGTGAAATTATTCTTTTGGCTGAGTGTCACACATTACTGGTTGAGACTTGAATGCAGAGTTTGAGGACAGGAAATGGTGAAGCTGGCGAGTGTCATGCACCTTTTCATCAGAAAACATTTCTGTATCCGTTTCTGACTTCAGGATGAATCTGGAGCTCCTGTAGCTCAGTTAGAGCACTCGACTTACAAGTGTGCAACCTGTGTTCGAATCCAGGCAGACCAGGGCGAAACCTTGGGCAAGTTTCCTTACTCCACACGCCTAATAATAATCTGTCCAAAAAAAACACAATAGTGAAAATTGGTCATTTCCAGTCCACGACTGGTAGTGCAATATCAAATGCAAGGATTATTATGTGGATTGTGTAATCTGGCCATAAACGCAAGATGGGGTTTCTCTTGCTTTGAGGACTGTCATTTTCTGCAAGTATAAATGTAGACATAAAAACTGCCGGATTAATTTTTGTGCAAGTTGTATTTTTGAGGATTCCTGTTTGTGCGTCAGTGCATAGCTTAGGCAAATGTTAATAGGATGATGGGTCAGAAACGAGATCACCATCTAGAACCAGAGAGTGAGAAAGACTGTGTTTGCCAGAATAAGTACTTCAAAATCAATTGCATGAAGCAACTTGCAGGAAGGCAATTACTGAGACACGGCAGGGTGGGGGGGGTGGGTGGCGGGGGGCGATAACAATGAATCTGGCAACGAATGTTCAATTGCCATTGTGGCTGCTGGCAGCTTTGCAGATTCCAGCGTGCACGCTCACCTCAGCTTTAAAATACAGTCAAATAAGTCAGTCAAATAAGGCAAAGTTTTTTTTATTTCAGGTTTATTATCCAGTGCATTTTTCTGAAAACATGTAAACAAATTATTTAAGTTCTACACTGCTTTAAAGAAAAAAAAAGCTACATTATTCGTACCAGTGATTGACACCAAAATTGGTGGGTCTTATTTTGTTTGTACATTTGTACCGTTACATGCCACAGACACCTGAGGATTGTGGAGAACATAGTAGCAGATCATGTTAAAATAGCAGAGACATTGTAAACTCTAAAGTGTAGTTGATAGGACCTGCTTTAGTGACTGAACATGAACAGCGCTGAGAGAGTCTATTAAACTGAAACAGTGACTGATGATTCAGTGGATGAGAGATTTGCAACCAGATATAATTTAGCTTGAGATAATGGTGTGAAAACAGTAGATGTGTGAGAAGATATGACATTGGAACTAAGATCTAATTTTAAGTGCAGCAAAAAACCAAGTGTTCTAACAGATTGAATGTAGGGATTATCTGCTTGTCGATGGATTATTAAGTAGTTCAGGTAAAGCATCAAAACTGAATTGGATTTGGTGACTAACAAAGTTTACCTTGCCATCAGGGCTTTTCAGCACCTTAGAGGCCTGAGCTCTCAAATGATATCAAATGATACCAATATGTTTTGTTGCTTAGGAAATATGGTTCAACAATTCATCAGGATTCAACTCATTCTTTGCAACATACTGTTCCATTGAGTTCAGATCCACCTGTATTCCTAATTCTAGTCTCTTGCTCTGGATTCCATATTGCCATTAGGTTATTTTTGTGTGAGTTTCATTCCTTATATGAACAAATCCCACGAAGAAATAGTCTTTAGCCTTTTACTTAGCCAAGCACTCAACATTTAAAAAAAAATTATATTTAAATTCAACGATGAGTTGTTAGGTGCAGTGATTTGAGGCATCAGAATTCAGCGTCAATTTCAAGCGTTTAGCCCACAAAATAGTCACTTTATGTTATATTCCGTGTAGCACTTTGAAACGCGTCGAAGATGTGCTAAGGAGTTATATCAAATGCAAGCTTTACTGCTATTATTATTGCATGTACATTTAAACTACAATTGTGGGCTGATGCCTCCGATGCTTGCTGAAGGTTAATAGCGATATGTTCTTAATGTATCTTTTGTACAGTACCAATCTTGGCAGCAAATGAGAATGGAAATAAAAACAAATGTACGTGACCAGCACTAAGATAGTAAATATTCCGAACATGAAGATTTACAGGGAAACAAAGAGTAAAATTAACAGTACAGGAAAATAAAAATATTTTTAAAATAATAAAATATAAAAGTGGCACGTCCTGTCACTTTTACTTCACTTCCAGTTGTATTCCATTTACAGACATTATTTAAATGAGTTTCTGAAAGGATAACTTCAACTACTCCCAAATACAAAAGTCATTTTTAAATACTATATAAAATACTATATATAGTTATCCCTTTCAGTTCTGGGTGTGAATATCTATCACCTTTCTCCCTTGATCTCTGCACAACCGTGCCACTGTATTCAACTGTATAGCACCGATTTGTTAACTTGCATGAAGGTTGCTATAGAAATGCAAACTATTGTTGTTGGAATAGGCAGTTATTACTTGTGAAGTCATTTCAACATGAAATATCTCTAAGTTTATTTGTTATCGGGAGATGTTGTGTCTTTCTCAGTTTAGCTCCACGTCCCCCGACCCACCCACCCAACCATTGGCGGGCGAGCCTTCAGTCACTCTGCTCCCAACCTCTGGAACTCCATCCCAAAGTCCCTCCACCTCACCCCTTTCCTGGCCTCCTTCATGTCTCGCCTCAAGGCTCTCTCCTCTTCGATGGACCCATTAGCAACTCCTCCCCCACCCTCACCCTCCCCACTGTCCTCAGCTCACGTCTGAAGCAGTAACTGTCCAGCGCCTTGGGACGTCCTCCTGATGTGTAATTTTGTTGTTGCTGTTTAACCAACAATGTTGGGAGGATGTCCCAGGGAGATATAATGACTGCCCTGGTGGCTAGTAGCTGATGAAAGGCTAACTGATTCCATTTACATTCCAAAATTATATTTGCATAGCACTTTTCAGGTCGGAAGAACGTTCCAGACATTCAGTGTAACGTTACTCCAGATGTACATTGATAGGGTGTTTTCTGAGATCACTGTGCAGCTATACAAAAAAAAGCCACAAAGAAATGGTGTAAGATTTCTTCGCTGGTTTTAAGACCTCAAGCGTTCCTCTCAGTACGAGTGTTTTGTTTCATGAATGTTGTTTTCTGGAGAAAGGTTATGGTTAAAGTAGTCCCACTTTTAGCACCTTTAATCTTGTCCTTCCAGAACATACATCTTCCCATTACAGCATCAAGCTGCTTCTAAAACGAGTCCAGTGTCCTGGCCTCTATCACCTTGTCTGGTAATCTGATTGATTTCCAGCTTCAAGTCGGTTGCCAGTCTCTTGTAAGTTATTCAGTGAGCTTCGTAACCTGAGATCTCCATAGTTTTATTAAGATGGGAGAGTTGAAAGGAAGATTTTAGACCCAGAATCTGCAATTTCTCATAATTTTTAAGTTGAGGTAGTTTCACTGACTGGGATTCATATCCCTGTCTCTTACTTGTAATCTTATCTTCAGCTATTTCGAAGCTTCCAGGAAATTGGGAGTAAAAGGTATCAGAGTTTGACAGAGATGTCTCGGCTCCATATGGTGCAACTTCAAACTTGCCTCCTCCACTGTCGTCATTCAAAAGGAGTTTTACCGAACACAAGGGCACATCAAAAAATGGATTCTTTATACGTTCCAAGAAGTCTTCCTTCGTTTCCGCTGTGTTTTCCTCAATCTGGCGTAAGGCACCAAAGTTATCCTTCCAAGTATCTGGCACCAGGGTACTTGGAATCCAGTCAGTGTTGTTTGGTTGTTCAGTACTTTGGGAATTTACGCACGGCTGATATAGTGAACTGCACCTTTCTTCGTCCGTAGAAGCTTTTATGTAAAGTGGAAGACTGTTGTTATCGCTATATGTGAAAGGCTTCAATTCTTTGGTTAAATACTTGCTCTCATTGTAGTCCTCGCTTGCCTTGTTATTCAAGTGATTCCTTTGGTAGTAAATGCTTTCATGACTGTTAAAATGACAGCTAAGAGAGGCGGGCTGCAGCTTACGTTTAACTGCAAGAATTGTGCTCTGATCATCGTTGTGACAAACGTCTGTGAAATCTTTGTCCGAAATGAATGAGATGTGGTCTCCTTGGGAAATCTCATCCAGTTCTTTGCTCTGCCAATCCAGGTGTACATCCTGGTATAGGATGGCCTGTTTAAACAAGAAAAAAACAGCTACTCAGTTCCTTCATTCTTGGCTGATTACTTTACCCAATGGTTAACCTGTTGATTCTGGTAGCTCTGTGACTGTATTACCATCATGACTCAAGCTGCCTAGTTTAATGCTGCACTTTTCACCAACCCAGCAGCTGCCAGAGCATCAGGAAACTTCACAATCCCCAGGGGCAGTATTAGATTTTCCCATTGGTTGCTGTGCAAGCAGTTTTGAAAAACAATTAAGCCCTGCAGACAGCAAACATCTGATCTCTAGCATTGCTGGGGCCTTCCGGTTGTGCTCTCTCAACCTATGCCACTGATATCAACACTTATGCTGCCTTGTTTGGTTTGGGTGTCGCCTTGTACTATATTCCCTGACCTCTCCCCTGTAGACTGTAAAGTGAATAGACTGTAAAGTGAATTGACTGTATGTTTTCTGGATGTGGGCAGACAATATACATACCAAGGATTTTGGAATCTCTGAATGACTAAATCCCATGTCGAGACATGCTCCCAGTTTGATGAGCAGAACCACAAAGCTAATGATGATAACCATCATGAAAAATAAACCGATTAAAATGGAAAGCCACTGGATGTCTGTTAGGGTTGGGGGGAAAAAGAGAACATGTTAATATAACTTTGTGAGGAGGTAGTTGTATATAGAATATGAATTGATCCAACTTTTCATCAATTGTAAAACCAAGTCCAGCTTCAGCCCTAATGCACTCACCATGTTATATTGAGTTGCATATTACGATATGAATGGAAAGGGCTTATTCGACCCAACTAATCTGTGCCGGTATTTATGCTCCATATGAGGTCCCTCGTGTCCCATTCACCTATAATCCCTCAAGTCTCCTTCACATGTGTAATGATGTGTAATGTTACATTACCATGTAGAGAATGCCAACAAGTTTGCAAGTGGCCCAAGCTGGCATTCGTGACGTCATCAATTCAGAGAGCACACCATTGCAGTCTATATTCTGAACCCCATTTAGCATTTTATAAAAACAGAAAGATACTATACTTTTGGATGCCCTACCCCAAGGTGGCAGGACAAGAAGGCATGGATTACGAAGGGCAATTTTAGGATGGGCTCGAATGCAATGAGTGGAATGAATGTATTACCAGAAGAGTGACTCAGGACACAAGACCAGAAAGACTCGAGACAGCTTGATGCTGCAATTGGAAGCTGGTTAGGTGGGTGGTTGAGGGGGTGTGGGGTAGTGGAGGTGAGGATGGAAAGACAATTTCAAATGATGACTTGAAATTGGCCAAAGGACCTTCTTCACCTGAATCCCTCTTGGGAGCCTTGTAATATGAAAACATTTTTCTGATCCCAAGCTTCGGTGTAAAGCAGTTCATGTCAACAAGACTGAGGCCCTCCTGATTGGCTCGCGTCAGTGCCTCCGCACCTCAGGCGCTGGCAACATCAGAATCCAAGGCTGTATTCTCCATCACTAAAAGCCAGTCAGGTGTCTTGTTCGACCCTGAATTGTAAACTTCCTCGCCCAAATCCGTGCCATGACCGGTACTGCCTTCCACCGCCTACGCAACATTGCCAGACTCCGCCACTGCCTCACCCCTCACACTGCCGAAACACTCATCCACACATTCATCATATCAAGGCTCGACTACGGGAACTCGGTGGCCGGGCTTTCAGCCTCTCCGCCCCCACACTCTGGAACTCCATCCCACAATCCCTTCGCCTCGCTTCTTCCCTTTCCTCCTTCAAGGCCGGTCTCAAGACCTTCTTCTTCGATCATGCCTTCTGCTGCCCTTCTACCTCTCCTCCCTTTCCTATTCTCCGTCCCCCTGCCCCTACCCCGACCCTTCCCCCCACTGCTCGACCCAACTGTTCAGCACTTTGGGACGTCCTCCCGAAGTGAAAGGCGCTCTATGAATGTAATTTTGCTATTGTTGTGGTTGTTTATGTGTGCTTGAGAGTCCCTTACACCAAGGAAAGTGCTTTGTTTGCCCATGTCTGTATTGGGTGCTCAGTACTAACCCACACTACCATTAATTGGACCAAATGGTAACATTTCTTCTTGCCCTCTCAAAGCTAAATCATCTACCATTAGCAATCTCCTTACTGGAGGAAGTAAAATGGATTCATTTGACAATAAAGTTTCCAGAAAATGATTTATACAAATGGAACTCTGAAGTAGACCTTTTTTTACCTGTACTTTGGGCTGGGATAGAGTGGCATTGCCTTTTGGACTCTCTGGAAGTCCCAGCGGTGCAATCAAGTTTTGCGGTAAAACAATAGGTAGAACCAGGTATCAGATCTTTAAACTCAGTAACTGCAATCCCCATGTCGTCAGCTTTCAGATTGATGAGCTGCTGATGAATAGCACAAGAATTAATCAATATGTATTACAGCACATCAAGTTGTACCACACATCAGGGAGAAGGAAACCGGGGGCATAGGGTGAGTGAAATCAGAAGGGTAGAGGCTAATATAGCCTATAAACAGTGGCATGGACTACTTTGAACTCTCAGCCTGCGATCTCTCCCCTACCAAGCTCTGTGACCCTATCACGCCCATCCTCGCCCAACTCCATTGGCTTCCCGTCACACAGAGGACACAGTTTAAGAGTTTACAGTTTGTTCCCTCCTACCTCTGCGACCTCCTAACCCCCTACCAACCTGCCCTCTATCTCCACTCAGCAGCTCCAGCCTGCTTTACATCCCCCTTGGGAAGTTCTCCTGATGTGACAGCCACTGTACAAATGTAATTTGTTGTTATTGTTTTCCATACAAGTTTTTCACCAGCAAACAAAATTGAAGCGCTCTGAGACTCCGTCCGGCATGGAGGGTCCAATGTGAAACAAAGTTGTTGTTATCCTCTAAGTTCGAGGCAATGGGGACCCAACACTTTTCATGACGACAATGACCTATTACACTATTGCATATTGCTGCTATTTTCAGTGATCAGTAGAGTCCCCATACTGGAAATCATCTCCTGATATTTACAGTATTCTTATCCTGAGGGTGTACTTTTTATCCACACCGGTTCTAGTACACTGGATTATATGTGGTTATGTCAATTTTGTAAAGTACTTTTTTTATAATATATATACTGTACACTAGGGTTCGTCGATATGGAAATTTTCCGATTTAGATATATCGATGGGCTCATATCGAGATATACCGAAATATCGATATTTTCAGGGCTTTCGTACTGCGCATGCGCGCGCAGCTTGCGCATTCAGGGTGCGCGCGCATTCGGGGCCTATCTCCTCAGGAGGTAAATATCTTTCTCTCTCTGTGTCTCTCACACTCACTCTCTCCATCTCTGTGTTTTTCTGTCTGTGTCTCTGTGTCTCTCTCCTCTCTCACATCCCCCCCATCTCTATCTATCTGTATATTATCGCATCCATGCCATCTCTCCCCCACCCCCCCACCCGTCCCTCTCTCCTCCCCCCCACGCCGCCGTCCCTCTCTCCCACCCCCCCACCCCCCAGCCGTCTCTCTCCCCCACCCCACCCCTTGCATACCTGTATATTGTATTCGAGTACTATGTATACAATATGGCGGCTTTGCACCTCGGTCTGTGCATTGTGTATAGAGATGAGCATTCTGGGTCTTGTAGTTCAGTGTGCGCGCATTCCGATTTTTTCCCTCGATATATCGACTTTTTCAAAATATCGATATTTTTGAAATGCCTATATCGGCATATCGATATGAAAATTATATCGGGTTTTAGCGATATATCGATATATCGCCGGACCCTACTGTACACACATTAATTTAGGCAACACTATCTAGACCAGCAAGGCATTTGCATAATCGTGCTGGGATGTAATGAAGGCGTGGATGAGGGTTTCAGTGGCTTTAGGGGTGAGGTAATGGCGGAGTAGGGAAATGTTGAGGAGGTGGGGAAAGGCAGAGCGAGTCATTGATTTGATATGAGAGAGGAAAGACAGTTGAGGGTCGAACAAGATACCTAGATTCCTGACTGGCTTGGTGAGGTCAACTCATAGAAGTTGATACAGCCAGCGCCTGATGCAAGGAGGTGTTGGCGCGAGCCAAGCAGTAGAGCCTCGGTCTTGTTGACGCTCAACTGTAGAAAGCTAGCTCGCATTCCAGGACTTGATATCTGACAGACAGTCTGTCAGGACAGTGGTAGTCCTGGAGTCGAGGGTAGAGGCAGAGAGATAGAGTTCGGTGTCATCCACACCCAAAAGATGTAAATTACAATTTGGAATCGAGTGTATGTGCCAAAATACGGTAAATAATTGTCATTGTTACCTTCCATGACTTGTTTCTTGAATCTTGCCAAGTGGTAATGTAATGGTCACAAATGTTGTTCCAAGTGTTCAGCGAGCTGCTGTTGCTCTCTTTTAGTGAAATCCGGGGCATGTTGAGAATAACGCTGATGCTCTGTTCTTTGAAGGTCACATTGATAATCGGGGGACTAATCCAAGCTGTATGAAATGAGGAAAAACAGGCACTAAAGTAAATTTGAATAACTCTTTGGAACAATGTAGTTATCACTACATTAACTACATTGTTATATATATATATATATATATATATATAGTGATATATATATATCACTATAGTTATCACTGCGAGACTTGTTCTCAAACCATATTGCTTTGGAATAATTTCAAAATGTACGACTAATTCATGTGATTGGGAGCTACAGCACCTGCTGCATTGTACTCACCTACTAATCAGTGCCTACACTTTACAGCATGAAGCCACTTGAGACTAGGGTCCGTCGATATGGAAATTTGCCGATTTAGATATATCGATGGGCTCATATCGAGATATACCAAAATATCGATATTTTCGGGTTTTTCGTACTGCGCATGCGCACGCGACGCGCGCATTTGGGGTGCGCGCGCATTCCGGGTGCGCGCCCATTCAGGGTGCGCGCCCATTCAGGGTGCGCGCCCATTCAGGGCCTATCTCCTCAGGAGGTAAATATCTTTCTCTCTCTGTGTCTCTCACTCTCTCCATCTATGTGTTTTTCTGTCTGTGTCTCTGTGTTTCTCTCCTCTCTCCCATCCCCCCCATCTCTATCTATCTGTATGTTATCACATCCACCCCACCTCTACCCCACCCCGCCGCCGTCCCTCTCTCCTCCCGCAGCCGTCCCTCTCTCCCACCCTCCACCCCCGTCGTCTCTCTCCCCCCCCCCACCCCCCCAGCCGTCTCTTTCCCCCTCCCCTCCCACCGCCGTCTCTCTCTTCCTCCCCTCCCCCAGCCGTCTCTCTCCCTCCCCCCCCACAGCCGTCTCTCTCCCCCTCCCCCACAGCCGTCTCTCTCTCCCTCAAACCCCAGCCGTCTCTCTCCCCCTCCCCACCCCAGCTGTCTCTCTCCCCCTTCCCCCCAGCCGTCTCCTCCTCCCCCCACCCAACCGTGTCTCTCCCTCTCCCCCCACCCAGTCGTTTCTCTCCCCCTCCCCCTCCCAGCCATCTCTCTCCCCCTCAGCCGTCTCTCTCCCCCTCCCCCCCAGCCGTCTCTCTCCCCCTCCCTCCCCAGCCGTCTCTCTCCCCATCACACCCCCCCCAGCCGTCTCTCCCCCTCCCCCCCACCCCTTCATAGCTGTATATTGTATTCGAGGACTATGAATACAATATGGCGGCTTAGCACCTCGGTCTGTGCATTGTGTACAGAGATGAGCATTCTGGGTCTTGTAGTTCAGTGTGCGCGCATTCCGATTTTCCCCCTGGATATATAGATTTTTCGATATATCAATATTTTTCGAATACCTACGTCGGCGTTTCGGTATGAAAATTATATCAGGTTTTAGCGATATATTGATATATCGCCGGACCCTACTTGAGACCTCCTCCTTAATAGAAAGACGTTTTATGCGGCGTCCTGTACCTTAGTGGTTAGAGCACATGCGTCACAAGCGTGAGTGAGGACTGTGGTTCGATTCCCAGCAGGGTGAAAGGTTAGGCAAGTTTCCATACTGCACATGTCTTTGTTTACTTAGCAATAATTAGGATCACTGTTGTTAGTCGATTGGTGGATTGCTTTCCCCGGGATAAAAATAATCTCAATTCAAAAATATGTAAATAATTTGGTCACTCAATCCATGGCAGCGTGTGGGACACTGCTGTGTGCATTTGGCTGCTCTATAAATCAACGTTGTTATTGTTGCTGCTGCTGTGTTTTGACCACAAAATATGCAGTCCAATCACTTTACACTGTATTCTGCGAAGTACTTTGAGACAACCCGAAGATGTGATGAGACGCTATATCAAATGTAAGGATTATTACATCCTTCAAATGTAAGGATTATTATTATCAATTTGAAAGATTATTATCAGTTGTTTGATATATCTTGGTGGTCATATAATAATGATAATAAATTATAATAATGATTTTGCATTTGATATAGAGCCTTATCACATTGTTGAAGTCTCAATAGAATATACTATAAAGTGGTTTTGACTATATGTTGTGGGCAACTTCCCACAAACAGTCAAGGAATGAGTGACCCCAATTTTATATGGGGGATTGTTAGCTAGGACACCGGGAAATTCTTCCTTCTCTTTTCAAATTGTGCCACTGAAAAGGCAGACAAGATCTCAGCTTAACATCTCCTCTGAAGGACGGGTGAGAAAGTTTAGTGTTGAACCAGCGTCTGCTCATAACAATGATCATGTACAGGACACACTAGCCAGTGAATAATAAAAAGATTTCTTCTGCTGGGCTTTCCATTGCTGTGCCATGCTTCAGGTATGATGTTTTCCTGAGCAAAGCCTAAGGGGGAAAAACACTTGTGCAGCTGGTTGAGTCCATGTGGGAGTAAGCAATTTTGTTTATTGGAAAACCCTCAATGTTAGTGCTCCTTATGAATTCATCAGCTTGCATTTACAACAACAACAAAATTACATTTATAGAGCGCCTTTCACGTCGGGAGGAGGTCCCAAGGCATCCTAATTTAAGGAGACGTGTACCATTGAATAGCTAGATAAAGGATCAAGCCCTATTTTGCAGGACTGTGAGAGTGGGAGAGAAATCCGACATAAATGCTAACTGTCGACTGGGCTTGAAAGGCGTTCACAAGATAAACAATCTCGTCTTCAAGTACTTGAATGTAACAAGGTTTTCATTGCCCACAACGAAAGTCAAGGAGAAATTCAAGCAATGTGATCATCATGCTTTCAAAAAGAAGGAAGATTGTGTGAATTAAGGTTATGCTGTGTAAGATGTCCTCCTGACGTGAAAGGCGCTATACAAACGTTACTTTGTAGTTGTAAAGAAAATCACAAGTTTTTTTAACGTGATTTGATAATATAAAGGAAGCGTGTGTGCACGCTTCCTTTATACACGCTTGTGTGTGTGTGAGAGAGAGAGAAGTTTGAAACAGAGCCCTGGTAATTAGATATTTTTCGTTTTGGCTATGCTCTAAATTATGTTTAAACAGGATATTTATAGCAACAATATTAGATCCTGACCCCTGATTGTTTAGCGCATTTGGACGTCCTCCCAACGTGAAAGGCGCTCTACAAATGTAATGTTGTTGTTGTGGAAGATCATATCATGGCAACAGTTGCATAACCGTGAACATTCTACTAGAGGTTAGGCATTTCTCTGACGGCACTGCGGCTCATTATGAAAAACGTCATGGTTCATCTGGAAACATTTTTTCCTATTGTCCTAAGGGTGTGGTTCTCCTTTTGTGTTGAGCTGACTTCAAAGGGAGATGTTTGCTAATGGGATGTAAGGATGGAGCCGATTCTCTGGAGCGGTCCTGTTCCTGAACCAAGTGAATCCAGGGCATTCAGTCGATGCTTCAATGCAAATGTTTCTGTGATGCACGTCAATTCATACCGCTGCACATTTCCAGTTCCTGTGGAATGTATTTTTCAATGACTAATCTTCCCTACGTCCTCTCTCTTGTTAAACTGCTTGTTTAATGCTGGGTTTATACCTAGTGGCAGAGGATGCCATGCGGGTGCAGTTTGTATCTTGCTTCCTTAAACTGGGGCTGCGATCCTCCGAGAATTGGCTACTATTTTTGTTGTATTTATTTTTGTTGAGGTAGGGAAACAAAACGGAGCAAAGCTATGAGAATGCAGCCTGTAAACCAGCCACCTGGGAGAGCAAAAAGCCAGTGACTGATGTGAAGCATTATGAAGCATGTGATATGCTATTAGAGGTGGATTATTGTTTAAAAAGTTGTAATGGCTGTGTGTGCTTGTGCGTACGGATTTGCCAACGTGAAAGGTAATACCACTCAGAACCTGTTTGGCTTAATTCCAATGCAACGAGCCATTTGTAATTAATTCTGGTCTGGGCACATTTCACTGCTTTGTTATCTGTTTCTTGATTCCGGGTACATGATCACCATAGATTAAATGGCTTCAAAATAATCCAATTTGGGGGGAAAAAAATCTCAAATTGTACCCCATGTTTTATATTGTACATAATCCAGTCAGAATCTCGCACCATCAATGGTTCGGGTTAGACCACATCATTCAAAACTGAAGCTCAGGTACTTTATGAATTTTGCTGTCAAATATATAAGGTCAGTTACACTGCAGTTTGTAACTTCCTTCCTTAAAATTGATAATTATGGGTAATTCGTGTTTTTTTAAATAATCCTTTTTTTAAAAAAAAGAAGAATTTGGCCACTCAATCCATGCCTGTTTACGGGACACTGCTGTGCGCCATTGACTGCTGCGTTCTGCCCCCACAGTAATAGTCAATTCACTTTAGAGTATATTCTGTGAAGTGCTCTGTTCGTGGATTGAGTGACGGTATTTTTGTTTATTTGCTTTTAAGGGATTATTACCCCTTGGAAAGCAATTGCAATTCAGTTACAACCGACTTCCTACTGACCGCTAGGTAAACAGAAGCGTGTCGAGTAAGCAAACTTGCCTACGGTTTTGCCCTGCCCAGGAATTGAACCCAGTTCTAACGAATGCGCTACAGGACTCCATGAGAACTTTCTCAGTCCCCCAATTGTCCAGTCGTTCATGTTGAGTTTCTCACTTGACACTTTTTTTCAAAAGACAATTTCCCTTTGCAAGATTCTACCACAGCATTTCAAGCAAACAGTTAAGGGACTTACTGTCACGGTATGGTTGCAGCTCCTTTGATTCTGTCCAGTTGGATTGACTTGTATTGGTGATGCTTTTAACACGTGCCCAGAACAAACTTGACTTATCGTCATACGTGCACGAGAGGTCACATATCCATACTGTAATATTGGTGCATTCTTTCACCGGCATGAACTTCTTATGCCTGCTTTAAACCAAACAATGCAAAAATTAAGGCACAGTTGAATACTGGACCATGCAAGCCTTTTTTTTCCATATGAATTGTATCATTTCAAAAGTTGGAGAGACCTCAGCAAAACAAAAAGGAAATTTTGTTGTTTCAATTTTTTTTTAAAAATTGAAAGATGACAGATAGTTGATGCTGGGTTTGGAAACTGGTTGAAAATGGTTGAGTTAGAAAACAGAGAACAATATGGGGCAATCCCGTTATAATGCTCGATTCTGGGTCAACCAACCCTGCATTATACATTCTGCTGAGTTAAATCAATGTGTGAAAAACTTTTGGTTGTTTGATCTTCACAGCTATCACTTCCTTTATTTGTCTATTAGAACTCTGATTCAATACCACAGGAAGTATCCACAGCCTGTCAGGTTAATGCAGTACCATTTCTCCTTCAAGGCCGGTCTCAAGACCTTCCTCTTCGACCGCGCCTTCGGCTGCCCCACTAAGTCTTCCCCCTCTCCCACTCTCCTTTCCCTTCCCCCTACCCCGACTCTCCACCTCTCGAAGCCAGTCAGGAATCTGGGCGTCTTGTTTAACACCGAACTGTCCTTCCTCCCTTATATACGCTCCATGACTGATACAGCCTTCCCCACCTCTGCAATATTGCCAGACTCCGCCACTACCTCACATCCCATGTCGCCGAAACTTTCATTCATGCCTTTATCACTATGGGAACTCTCTCCTTGTCGGCCTTCCTAGCTCCTCCCTTCACAAGCTGCAATCTCCCGCACTAGGCTTCACGACCACATCACTCCCACCCTCGCCCGTCTCCACTGGCTCCCCATCCCCCAGAGGATTGAATTTAAGATCTTCGTCCTCACCTTCAAGGCCATTCACGACCTTGCCCCCATCTATCTCTCCGACCTGCTGTCTTCCTATCAGCCCATCCCCTCCGCTCAGCAGGCTCTAGCCTGCTCCATGTCCACTGCCCTAACCGCCTTACCATCGGTGGCCGGGCTTTCAGCCTCTCTGCCCACACACTGTGGAACTCCATCCCTCAATCTCTTTGTCTCACTTCCTCTCTTTCGTCCTTCAAGGCCGGTCTCAAGACCTTCCTCTTCGACCGTGCCATCTGCTTCCCTCCTAACTCTTCCTCCTCTCCTACTCTCCTTCCCCTTCCCCCCACCCCGACCCTTCCCCCACTGCTCGGGTCCCAACCTGATTGTTCAGCGCTTTGGGACGTCCTCCGATGTGAAAGGCGCTCTATAAATGTAATTTTGTTGTTGTTGTTGTACCAAGCTCCACTCACGAGCCAGGGAATACCTTTACCATGCTTGTTCTTCATCAGTACAAGGCCCGGATAATTTCTTCAACCATGATTTTCAGAGCCTTGGGACATCATCCCGATGTGAAAGGCGCTACATAAATGCAATACTGTTGTTGTTGTTGATGTCAAATTTCAACCAACGAAGTGATGATTTACGATCAATTTGTGCAGCTGAGAACCTTCTGAGCATGGATACATCTCAGCATTCTCTCTGTACCTCTTAGCTTCCCACTGAGCCTCATCCTAATCCACCTTTGCAGACTTTGAAAGCTCTGAACAGGCTTCAAGGATCAACTCAAAGGCTTTTGCTTCCGCCCCCCTCCCCACTCCCCATCATATTATGTCACTGGTCTCTGCTTTCTGATGAGTGCCTGGAAACTATAGCTTGGGTATAACTAGTTCTTCAGAAATTGAAACAAGGAAATCATTGGCTACATTTCACTGACGAGTATATCCTGTCAGGAGTAATGCAACAACAACAAAATTACACTTGTCTCGCGCCTTTCACGTCACGAGGATGTTTCAAGGTGCTGGACAGTCACTGTGTCAGACCTGAGCTGGGGACGGGGGGACGGTGGGTGGGGGGTGGGGGGGCGGGGGTGGGAGAGGGAAGTGGGGGTTCAGAGTTGCCGATAGGACCATCGAAGAGGAGAGTGATACACTCAATCCGCGTGCTTGGCAGTGTTTAATGTGCTTTCTTGGCGGAGAGAAGAGAAAACGCAGCCTTGTATTAATTTAGTGTTTATATCTGAAACTAATTTTACCCCACGATAAGACAAGATAAAATAAACACAGAAAACTGGTGCATGTGGCTTGTGGTTTGTAGATGCATGTCTGTGATGCCTGGTTTGAAGCTGCTTCTGAATCCTTCCCCCCACAACAGTGAGCAACTCAAAAGCTCGGAGATAAACAGATCAGTGTTTATACACCCAAGGCACAAAATCCAGTCCCCAGTGTGCTGAGCAAAGTTACCTTTTAAGTTTTTTTTTCAATTCACTCTTTTGTATTTTAATGCCAAAATCAAGGGCTTTGGTGATTAGCTTGAGCCCTGCCGAGATAACAACCAAACACAAAGTGCTTACCTCAACTTCAAGATCTGAACTGTGTAGAGTGTATCTGGAGGTGATCCTGCTCCGGGCTCCCATTTGAGAATGCAGTTGAAGTTTTCAGAAGAAAAAACGGTGTTTTGTGGTGGTGGTGGCCAGCCTGAAACTGAGAGAGCAAATGCACATTCAGGCATTACCAAGAACTTGACAGAAAAGCAGTTGGAGACATGGCACTTACGTAAGAGGGGAATGTTCGTTTACCATAAGTGCCAGTTTTTGGTCAATTTCAGTCAAAAACAAATTTCAGTCTTAAAGGTGTAGACATCCAGCTCCAGAATGCAAGGCAGTGGGGGTGGGGGGAGTGGGAAAGATGAGAAAAAACGGAGGAAATAAAAACAGAAATATACATGAAAAACAGGAAATAAAAGATGGGATGTATTTTGATGTTTTTTTTAAAAAAAACATTTCAAAGTAAGAAAAAGACCAACAGGTGAATCAAAATTTACGATATCAGTTAAATGTAGTAAAACATTTTCAGAAGTAAAAATAAAACAGCAGTGAAGGAGAGAAAACAATGAGAAAGTGAAGAGCAACAGTAACAAAATTATAGAGCACCTTTCACTTTGGAGGACGCCCAAGGCGCTGAACAGTTGGAATTTTTAAAAAATTCTTTCAGTTTTTTTAATCAAGTTTAGCAGCATCGTCCATATTAGAAAGTGGGCTATTTCTGATATCTCACTAAGTATTACCACTGGGGAATGTTTGGGTGCATTACCTGAATTTTTTAAATTCAGCAATTAGAAGCGTGGAATTTTCTGGAGCTTTTGATTGAAGCTTGCTGGGCGCAAGGTGACATTTGTCTGCTAAGAATTGACTTTATTTTGCATTTGTTAACTGAAGGACACAGGAGACAATGGAAGAAATTCCACCTGAATCCAGATATCCAAACATTTGCATGTTATTTAATGTCCTTCACATGGATTAACATTTCAGAGCACTTGAATATATTTGAATCGTGTAGCATTTTACAGTGTCCAGAATTCTTATTACACGGCCTTGATTTTGAAGCTGGCTTGAAAAGGAAGACTGAATTCAACATTTTATCAAATGCTACATGAATGCAGTACATCTCGAGCCATTTAAAATTTCTCCGAACAGGGTTCTCAAATTATTTTGTTTCCATGTTACCCACGAACACAGTCAGTCCACATAACAATGTGCTCTGTGAAGCGCTCTGAGACATCTCAATGGCGTGATAAGGCACAATATCAAATGCAAAGATTATTATTCTAATTGGAAAATTGAAAGCTGACAGAATTTTGTATCGATTTGTGAAAAAAATATGGGCTTTCTCTCTCTTTAGCTTTCTCAAATGATGTTACACAACAACGACAGAATGTTTAACTTGAAAGGACGCACTGTTGCATTTGGTATTTTTATATTCTAGAATACAAGTCATTGTGAAAAGTCATTACACTTTACTAATATGGATAATACAACACACGTTATACATTGATTCAGACTGAAGGGGAGAGAAACATTTAATTTCACTTGGATGAAATAACAATTTTTTTTTAAAGTGCTATAATTTACACTTACCGAGTACAAGAAGATGAATATAAAACACAAATATCCGCATTGCTAATTTCTCCATACTCTAGCTGGACCACAAAGCCGATGTTTCTTCAAGGGCATCGTACAGAGTTCCTCTCTGACGGCTGAATATATTTTGCAGGGTCTGAGTAGAATAGAAATGGTCAGAGTAGAGTAGGTGGTTTCCCTCACAGATGTGCACAGATACAATTGATAATAATAAGTGTTCTCTCATCTGGAGGAACAATGCACTATGTCGTCTGACCACACAAAATTGTTCTGTGTTGGCAACTTGGCTCCCGCAAATTTCGCTGGAAGGTTATGCAAAGTTTCCAGCCTGGCACTTATCAGTGAAGGATTCTTCCCTTCCGAGAGGTCAAGAAAGATAATTTGGTAGTAATGTAACATTTTAAACGTTAGCATTGCGAGGTTGGAGCTCACAAGGCTCGTTAGGATGAATAATGCCCTACAGTCTGGTCTCATCCCTCACAGAATATCCCCCTTTCCATCCTATCACAGCATCACTCTTCTAGTTTCCTGGTCTCAACCCCCACTCCTGGCAAATGATTGCAACCATTACCCTCTGGGTAAAGTTGATTGCGTCTGTCCTTAAATTCCCCTTAGCAACATTACAACAACAAATTACACTTATAAAGCGCCTTTCATCCTAAAGTACAAATAAGCATAGTGAATCTATGACCAAATTTGGCCAATGTTACACACTGAATTTGGTGGGGCATTCAAGCCTGGGAATGGTCACCACCAACAAAAACAACAACAACAAAATTACACTTGTACAACATACCCCAGCATGAATTGCCTCCTTCACCACAGGAAGGAAAGGGAAGAGACGCAAGTAGATTTATGGGTTTTTTTTAAAAAAAAGAAGAAACAACCCTTTTTGTTTCCCCACAGTTTTCCCACAGAGGACATCTTCACTATAAAATTACCGTATTAATGTTACTTTAATGCATCAATGGTCAAATGATAAACCACTTGCCCAGGCATGTTAGGGTTTCCCAGCACTGGGAGTTTACAACAGGTTTTAGTTCTAAAATATAAAGCAGTACAATGGGTTCTTTATTCTAATAATCTAACAAATTCATAGTTGCAGACACTTGAGTTTCCTGGAATCCACCCCTTCATTAGGTGGGTAAAACAAATGTATATTGTTAATGGAAACAAAAGCCTGACGTTAAATGGACCAGGCTTAAAGTCTCATGTAACTAGAGTACATAACAGGTAAAAATAACAGTACTCCCTGCTATAAGAATCTATGGAATAAGGAAAAGAAGGTGTAAGAGAAAGCCAGCCAGGAAGTGTAATCCTCACAAAGGCCGTTGTACTTTTCACACAACCAGCAACTCTCTGTTATTTTTAGAAAGCTTTTCTTCTGGAAATATTATTCCATTTTGGGGAACTGATTAGTCACAAGTTGATTGGTGACAAATCACAAGACTTTGAAGATACTGAGTGCAGTTTCGGGCAGCACATTTTGCAACAGTCATTACTATCCTTGGAGGCTGTGCAGTGTAGATTGACCAGATTTAACAGGGTGGACAAAGAGAGACTTTTTCCTGCGGTTGCAGAATTCAGAACAAAAGGGCAATATAATCAAAATAATAATAATCCATGCATGTGATGTATTTTATCACATCTTCTTGATGTCTCAAAGCGCTTCACCGAATATACTGTACAGTGAATTGACTGTATATTTGTGGGCGAAACATGGCAGGCAATAGTGCACAGCAGTGTCCCACAGTCGTGAGGTATAACTTTTGTCCACAATTAAAAAAAAAGAATTACGCTTTACATTCTACAAGGTATTTTCAGATCAAATGATCTATATCAAGGGAACAAATATGGGTCTTTCTCCTTTTCTGACTTCAGTCAACAATTGGTTTCTAGAATAATAAATGGCATAAAAACATTGTTTGAGGGGGAGATGGGGTTGCTGAAACCAGATCTTAAAGTGTTTGTTTCTGTATGGCTGAGATCATGGCAGGCTGGTCCTGTACTATCAAGATATGATCCAATATAGTGGGCAGCGCTGTCCTCCCGACGTGAAAGACGCTCTATTAATGTAATTTTGTTGTTGTTGTTGTTGTTGTTGTTACCATTCGGTCTATATCTTCTTGCAGATGGCTACTATCCTCGTCACTATTTACTATTTTTCCTAACTTTGTGTCATCTGCAAACTTCGAAATGGTATACTCCCTATACCCAAGTCCAGATCATTAATATAAATTAAAAAGAGCAGTGGTCCTAATACTTAATGAGTAAGTCCAGAACTATAGTGACATAATATAGCTTGCATTTGGTAAAGTGCCTCTTGCATCAGAAGGATAACAACAACAACAACAACTTTGTTGATACAGCGCCCTCCACGCCGGATGGTGTCTCAGAGCACTTCACAATAACAGATCCCAGGACTGAGCCAGGGGTAGAAAGGTGACCAAAGGCACGGTCGAAGAGAAACGTCTTTAGCTGGGACCTGAAACTGGAAAGAGAGGGGGCGAGGGGAAGGGAGTGAGGAAGGGAATTCCAGAACCTCGGGGCACAGTGACTGAAGGCACGGCCGCCGAGGGTGGAGCGGAGGAGTCGGGGGACATGGAGGAGGCCAGACCCGTTGGAGCAAAGTCTCACAGCGTTGCACAACATATAACTGTAAAGTGCAATGACTGTGTTTTGTGGGCACATAAATAGATTCTAATGCCTGCCCCGTCACTACCAGAGCAATTGGGAAACAGCAACTTATCCGCCACAAAACAAATGTTTCCAAAACAAATCATCACTCTCACTTCCAGCTGCCAACAGCAGAAGTTGTCGATGTGGAGGTTAGTACGCAGTGCTGACAATGCATTTCACATGGATAGTCTGGCCACAAAAGAAATGGTAGTGTAATAAATAATATTCCTCGCGTTTGTGTCACTGCAATATGCTCTTCAAAGCGCTTCACAGAGTGTGAAGTAAATGGACTGTATATTTTGTGAGTGAAGCTTAAACGCGCACAGCAGTGTCCCACAAACAGTCGTGGACAGAGTGACCATATTATGATTATTCTTATTAAACAACCAGGTTCCTATTCACTGCTTAGGTAAACAGAGGCGTGAGGAGCAGGGGAACTTACCCAATGTTTCGCCCTGTCCGGATATCGAACCAGAGTCTTCTCTCTTGCTCGCTCTAACCACTAAGCCACATCCATACCAAACGTCAAATATCCCAAGTCTGGATGGCATTTCTCTGAAAGTGGCACCCAATTAAAATTCAGTTCCCACCCCCAACACCCCCCACCCCCGAATTCGTTAGCTACTGAGTCAATTTTGCTTTGTGTGTGTGTGTGTGTATTTTTCCCTCTAGATCCACGCACTGGCGGTGGGTGCTTCCCTCCTTGAAATGAATACAGAACAACTGCGAGTTTCGACTGAGTCACAGAGGAATGCCTTCCTCACCAAACCAACTGGTTGTTATTTCTTAGCAGCATCTGACGTAAGAGAAAGAATGAGCCTGAACCGGTAACAAAAGCTAGTTGGTATTAATTGGATCAGTTCTTTTATATATATATATATATATATATCTACAGTACAGTATTTTAAAAAATCTGAAACGACAAGAGGAAGGAGCAAACACTCAAGATTTTAAAATGCAGCTTAATTTGCCCCTTTTTTGGGGGGTGGTGATGGTGGTGGTGGGGGGGGAGAGAATATGTTGCTTCTAAAGTTATATTGTTGCCCCCTCCAAAGGGCGAAACACTAGATTGATTACACAGTGTTCTAGACTGGTATTTTAAGTAGATTTTAAGCGCTTGCCAGCACTTGTTAAGTGTCTCCTACCTTTACAATGGGGGATCTCCATTGGATCAGACCTTCTCTGCCCAGCCATGAGCGATCATCTGATTTCCAGAGTAGAGCAGGGAGTGCCTGTGGTAGCTGCCTGATCTCATGTATATTTACATAAGAACCAACACGAGTCAAACACCAAACCCCGAACAGCAGACTCCGCCTATAGGTGAGAAACCCTGGTGGAGACACTGAGCTGAAAATAGCTGGGCTGGGACCTGCTTCCCAAACCGGTAGTCTGGTGTATCAGTGACTTATGAAAATAAATCAAAGGTTTGGAACATAATATTATTATATTAATAATATTAATAGATTTTTCTTGGGGAGAAGTACTTGTCCTTTAATTGCTTGTAAAATTACAAATATTCATATTACAATGTTAATATATTACAAATTAATATAGATAATATTAATATTATAATATTACACCTTACAAGCGATAGACCTGTGTTCGAATCCGGGCAGGTCAGAGCGAAACCTTGGGCAAGTTTCCTTACTCCACACGCCCGATAATAATCCCTCATGAAAAAACAATAGTAAAATGGGTCATTTCAATCCACGACTGATTGCGGGACACTGCTGTGTGCAATTGGCTGCCGCGTTTCGCCCACAAATATACGGTCAACTCACTTTACAGTGTATTCTGTGAAGCGCTTTGTGACGTCTAGAAGATGTGAAAAGTGCTCTGGCAAACGCAAAGATTATTAATAATAATAATAATAATCCTTGCATTTGATATAGCGCTTTCCACATCTTATCAACGTCCCAAAGCGCTTCACAGAATATACTGTAAAGTGAATTGACTGTATATATTTGTGGGCAAATTGCAGCAGCCAATTGCACACAGCAGTGTCCCACACACAGTCGTGGATTGAAATGACCAATTTTCTTATTGTGTTATTTTGGAGGGATTATTATTAGGCGTGTGGAGTAAGGAAACTTCCCCAAGGTTTCGCCCTGACCTGCCTGGATTCGAACACAGGTCTCCCCAGCTTGGTTTCCCCAGCTTGCAAGACAAGTGCTCTAACCACTGAGCCACAGGAGCTCCATTATTATTATTATCACCCAGGGAAACCCATGAATGACTCACATTTTCATAAGAATCAGTGGTTTACCCGGCTTCTGGTACCACAAGAAATGCGAACAGATTCATGTGTTATTCTATGTATGTATCATCACAGGTGTGACGCATCGCTATTGTTAATCGCACAAAGAACTTGAAAAGTGTAATTTTAAAAAAAATGTACACATGGTGTATTGAAGACCTTACCCTTATGGTCACCTTGTCGTTGTCTCCCCCCCCCCCCCCCCCCACCCCGGCTCAGTGTTGGACACCCCCATTGTTAAGTGCTCAGCGACCTGAAGGCTACTATACAAATGCAAGTTGTTGTTGTTGCGGGTAAGGTTAAAACCTACTTTACTTTCTCCTACCCCCCCTCCCCAAACACACACCTATCTCAGCTCCTTGTGATCCCAGATGAATTTGTTGACTCACCTCCTGATGTCGTTGTGTACAAGTCATTACAACATCTGATTACCTGCCGAAAGCCAGTCTGAATGATTCCTTGCAGACAATTGATTTAATTCTCCAGTTCATGGTCAAGACTGAGCTTTTTGAAGCAAATATGTCTGTCACACTCCTTGAAGATTCTCTCTTGAAGATCTTTAGAAACAAAAATATTGTTTCTGCAGATAGACTATTCTCACTTCAAAGATAGTTCTTCTGTGTCATAGGTGGAGAAAATGCAAATTTTGTTCACAATTATTCAGACTGCCTGTCCAATGCAGTAATTCTACGTTACAGCATTTCCGTTCGAAGTTAATCACTATCAAGGCAGATACAGTGACACACTGGCAACAATGGCAAAATTGGTTCCTTAGCCTTAAGGTTACATTTTTCCTTCAAAACGATAAACAAATAATTTTTCAATTCCCAAATTTTCGTTTCAGACACATGCGGGTTCCTTAAGCATGGGAGCTTCAAGCCTGTAGAGTGAGTTTTGTCAAGGGATGGAAGGTACCTTTGGAGGCTGCAATTTGCTTCAAACTGCTGGGTGTCTGACACATGTGTAAACCTATCACTGTGTTTATCTGAACCAGACATGTTCCAATATGCATTCCATCTATGCATGGCAATTTCATTTCTGAATTGGATTGTGCATTCTCAACGGATGCACCGTGCTTACCTAATTCCGTAATGTAGACTTTAGCAAGAGCCAAGATTGTGTGCTGGGATATTGCTGGAATTTGACCAACTAAAACTGCCTATTGCTAGTGTGAGGACCATTTTAGGTTTTATCTCCTGGTAAAAACACAACAACAACAAAATTACATTTATAGAGCGCCTTTCACATTGGGAGGATGTCCTAAGGCGCGAATAGTCCGGTTGAGACCCGAGTGGGGGGAGTGGGGGGGGGAAGGGAAGGGTTAGGGAAGGGGTGTGGGTACGGAGAGTAGGAAAGACGGGAGAGTAGGAAAGACGGGAGAGTTAGAAGTCACGGTCGAAGAGGAAGGTCTAGAGACTGGCCTTGAAGGAGAAAAGGGAGGCAGCGAGGCGAAGGGATTGCGGGATGGAGTTCCAGAGTGTGGGGACAGAGATGCTGAAAGCCCGGCTACCGATGGTAGGGTGGGGAACATGGAGCAGGCCAGAGCATGCTGAATGGAAGAGATAGGCGGGGGCAAGGCTGTTAATGGCCTTGAAAATGAGGACGACGATCTTGAATTCGATCCTCTGGGGAATGGGGAGCCAGTGGAGATGGACGAGGGTGGGAGTGATGTGGTCTCAGAGTCTAGTGCAGGAGAGTACACGAGCTGCAGAGTTCTGAATAATCTGCAGCTTGTGAAGGGAGGAACTGGAAGGCTGACGAGGAGAGTTTCCATAGTCGAGCCTTGATATGATGAATGCGCGGTGAAGTGTTTTGGCAGCATGGGGGGGTGAGGCAGTGGCAGAGTCTGGCAATGTTGCGGAGCTGGTGAAAGGCAGTACCAGTCATGGCGCGGATTTGGGGGAGGAAGGACAGTTTGTGGTTGAACAAGACGCCCAGATTCCTGACTGACTTCGAGAGATGGCGAGTACATCCTTGGATGCTGATATTGTCAGCACCGGAGGTGTGGAGGTGCTGACGCGAGTCCGTCGTGTTGACATACAGTTGGAAGAAGTTGTCCTGCGTCCAGAACTCAATGTCAGACAGACACACAGTCAGAAAGCCATTAGTCCTGGAGTTGAGGACCCTGAAGTGGAAAGGTAGAGCTGGGTGTTATCCACATACATGTGGAAATTTACCCCAGTCTACGGATGATGTCACCGAGGGGGAGCATGTAGAGGGTGAAGAGGAGGGGGCCAAGGACAGAGCCCTGAGGAATGCCACATGAGACTGTGCGAGGGCTGGAGGAAAAGCCATTGGAGGAGACAAAGTGAAGGTGGTGTGAGAGGTTGGACCGGAACCAATCAAGGAGAGAGACTTGAAGCTTGAGGTGGGAGAGGCGGTGGAAGATGATTGCATAGTCCACAGTGTCAAAGGTGGCGGATAGATCGAGGAAGACGAGGAAGCAGAGGGAGCCCTGGTTGCAAATGGTCAGGATGTCGTTTGTGACCTTGACCAGAACAGTTTCCATGCTGCGGGCAGCATGGAAAATTGATTGGAGGGGTTCATTGAGTGAGTGAAAGGAGGCAACCACTCTTTCGAGGACCTTGGACAGGAAAGGGAGGTTGGAAATGGGCTGGTAGCTTGACAGCTGCGATGCATCGAGGGACGGTTTCTTTAGGATGAGGGTGTTGGTGGCAATTTTGAGGGGAGTGGGAACGCTGCTGAATGAAAGGGGCAGGTTAATGGTGTTGGCGATTAATGGGGCTAGAAGGTGATGCTGGGTGGTAAGGAGGGATGGGGTCCAAGGAGCAGCCCTGAAGCAGGGCTTCATGGAGATGGTTTTTGTGACAGAGGATGAGGAGATGGGATCGAAGGTGTGGAAGGAGGGATGTGTGGGAGGGAAGTGGGGAAGGGGTCGAAGTTGGAGGGACGGTGATCGCAGAGCGGATTCCCTCGATTTTGGACTTGAGGAAATCCAGCATCTCCTCGAGTAGGAATCGGAGGAAAGGACCTGCGAGGCGAGGGGACGGGGGAGGAGCTGGTTGGTAGTGGAGAAGAGAAGCCAAGGTTTGTCCTACACCTCCAGGATCATTCTAGAGTAGAAGGATGATTTGGCGGAGGCTAGAGCGGAGCTGTGAGGTCCAGCCAGATATGCCGGTGGACCGTTAGGTCAAATTTGAGCCAGGTGCATTCAGTGGCCCGCACCTGGCCCTTGAGGGAACAGAGGTGGGTGGTGAACCAAGGTGAAGTTCGGGAGTAGGAAGCAGTTCGGGAGGTGAGGGGGGAAAGAGTGTTGAGTATAACATATAAGACTTTTTGTCAGCATTTGATACTTTTAATAATTTTTACAGTGTGTTACACAATTAATGATACAGGCCACTTAGCACTGCATAAATCGAATAACATTAGTGCAACATTAAAATCAATACACCCAAAATATACCGATAGGTTACATAAATTAGTTCAAGCATGAATAAAGGAAATGTTTATCAATAAGTTAACATGAACTTCAAATGATATTTCAGAAAATATAATAAGGAACAAAAAGTTTGTTTGGAGTGAAACAGTACCTAGATCACATAAGGTGCCAATGAGGAACACAGCTTTAAAGAAATATCTACTTCAATAGGGTCTTTCCTCATTCATTAGATCTGAGATACCTACAGTACTGCATGACCTCAGACACTCTAATCAGTTTCAAGGGGAAACATTTTGAGTGGTCAATAAGATTCACTGATCTTGAATTAGGGAAAGGGCCTGCAATTGTTTCTTCCTTTCACATGAGGGACACAGAAGCTGAAGTTTATGTATGCGCTATTTTTGTTTAGCGCATACATAAACAAATAAAGATTTTCTTGAACAGATTTCGCTTCTTTAGCTGCATATTTCTATGCTCTCTAGAGAAGCTCAGTAGTTATCACAAAGGGAAGAAGGGATGTCATCTTATTTTGCAGGAAATGCAAGCAGCTAGAATATAAATCAATACCCTTCATCAACAAGGGCTCCAGCTGTTGAAGTTTAACAACTCCAATCAAAGCCATGAACATTTCACTTCACTTGAATCCAAATTTAAAAGCCATGACAATTAGCCATGTATTATAGTTTTATCAAATCTATTTATAACTGATCAGAAGCTTCCGTTTTGAAAAAAAATCAATAGACCAAACACTAGGTTCAAACCAGTATTAAATGTAGTTACTATATTTTGACCATGTAATTGTAGTGCTGAATAATGAGTCCTAATGACATGCCTCTTTCCAAAAAAGTATATTGCACATTAATGCTTTTATATTACTTCTAAATTTAACCTGTGCTAGAACAGAACCAAGGGGGTTTAATGTTTAGCATATCAATGTTTATACATACAACGTGCACCCAAACCACCAATAAAACATGTGCATTTAGGTGTAGTTATCTCCATGGCTGAAGCTGCCTATAGGTCATACCAACATATTATTCCATCATTATGGACTAACATTATAATTTATAAGACAAATGAAGAACATTCCAGTGATATGCCACCCTTTTTAAGCTATTGTTTGAAACAGTATTGCAAAGATAATAGGACAACATAAATGTACCCAAAGTAATGCACAGATAGTAACAATACTTTGAAGAGTCATTTGCCCCCACTTAGAAATTTCGGATTTCAAAATGTTAAGATGACTTTCAGGAGAATGAAGCGTCTTTGTGGGCAAAGTAATTAGAACCCCTGTTCATACCCACTTGTAAGTTTCATGAAGTTATTTTTTATAATATTTCAGTTCCAGCTAGCGTTATAGAGGGTTATTCTGGAAATTCCATCTATACAAATTTAAATTGCAAGCTGAGAAATACAAGTATGAAAAACATATTTAAGAATGAATGATTCTAATAGTCAAGATGCTCCACAATCAAACCATAGGAAGTAGATCTGAAGGGCAGGGTGAGTAGACAGATTTGTTATATGTATGTTCACTAGCTTTGAAAGTGATCTTTGTAAATTGCTCAAGGCAGGAATTCTGGCTGAAGGCAATTTGTTGGTGGTAATGCAATCCACTAGTTGTTTTACAGCAAATAATGTGGGGGGTGACCAGTTTGCAGATGTGCTGGCAGTGAACAGATAACTTTTGTGCTTGGAAATCAATTAAATCTGCCTGATTTTTTCCCCGCAATCTTGTTGCTGCAGAAGCACATTGCTCTGGAATCCCAAGGTAGGATTCTCAAATAAAAACCCTAAGACAAACTAAGACAAACGGTAGGCATATCAGGAGTGGAACAAGCAGGCACAACGTCAGAAGCTCTAAGCCCTGTATATAAAAGAATTGTAGACCTTTTGAAAGAGAAATAAAATCAATGTTAGAAGGGGAATATGATGCCAATTATGTATATTAAGCATAAGCTGTTTAATAGATTTTGCTTTAAGTTGATTTCACTGGATACATTAAGGCTGGGCAGTGGCATTGAATCTAGTGTAATTGTGGAGGAAGACTTGAAGAATGTGGGTTGTTGCATCTCTGAAAATACTGTTTTACTCAATATTTATGGGAAAGAGAAAAATCAAGTGAAAATGCATATCTTTGTATTTAACTGGTTTCAGCATCAGAATGTAAAAAATTCTCCAGTTCTAATCAACAAAAGCATCTTCCTTACTTGCAAATTAAAAAATCAGAATATATGCATCAAAGTTTGTTTTAAAAAAACTTTGCGACACACCAATACGAACACATCACCATGTCCACAACTCACTTGAAACAAAACTAAACATATATCTTAAATACAGTGCTACATTCTGTTACATTTCCATCATTTTGGTTACACATTAATTAAATAATTTCAAGTTATTTTCCGCCATAAAAAATTACTCTTTCTTCATATCTGTTGTGAGAAATGGTTATTAATGAGAATGGCTTGGCATTTCTTGCAGGATTTAACAGAAATATATTAAGAGCATATAAAATGAACAAGAAACTGAGAGGAATCACATATTGGATAACAGTCTTGGAATGTATTGCTCAGAAGAGATTTAATTGTTAATGTGGATAGATCATATGAAACTGTTAAAGCAATGCTTGACTGGAATAGATTTAAAAGGCAAATGAGGTATTGAAATATAAAAGCAAAGAGCATAAATCCAAAGAGTTGATGCTGTTGCTCTACATTAGTCAGAACCTATATGGAATTCTGAGTGTAGTTAACATCAGAAAAAAATGCTCTTGAAAAAGTGCAGAAGTGAGCAACCCAGAAGATTCTGGGCATCAGAAATTTTAATGTATGAAACAAGCTAGAAGAAACTGGGTCCTCTAACGAAGTGACCAAATTAGTTTCAACATTACAAAGGGGATTGAAAAAGAGGCAAATCATTCAGTGTGGTAAAGAATTCAAATATTAAGAGGCACTTTACAAAAATTAGGAGTAAGCAGGTAAGTCGGACAGAAATTGTATAAAGTGAAATAGATTTTTAGAATAAATTGAAAGACTATTGTACTCAATGTTGCATATAATAGTTCCTCGATCGATCTTGGAAGCAATTGGAGATTTAAACGGTACAAAAAACCCTCCATCTGTTAAAGTAGGACTGAGGTTGATCTTCAATGGATTCAAAGTAAACCTGGATTTTGCCAACCACCGAATGCCTTCTCTAGTTCTTGAGCCACATTCAGACAGAGATGATCATTATAGTGATTAGATACAAGCTGAATTCCCAGAGGTAGCTTGTCTTTGCTCAGCCCAAGAGGACACTGAGTTACTGGCAGTCCAACCACATTAAAAACCGCTAAAACAGAAAGTTACAGTTACGTTAATTTATAAAATTAAGGTTGCAAGCCTTAAATGTAAGGTTTCAAACTTCATTCAAATTATTCCTAAACAAATAACATTAAGATTAATGGTATAATGATATTTGGTAATAAGGTAACAAAACATAATTTTATTTCAACCTTGCTTCCCCATTCCCATGAGATGATTGGAAAAAGAGATGGGAAAATCTCGGTTTCCTAGTTGTTGTGGCACCTCAATGGTTGCCTTCAAATACATTGCTACACTTAACAGCAAATACTTGAAACATTTTACAATATTTCACCCTGGTGGGGGTCTATGATAATGAAAGTACTATACAGTAAAAGCATAGTTATCCGGCACCCAACCAACTGGAACGATTAACCAACCGGTATCTCCCAATACAATTCACTATTCCAGCAACCGGATCTTGCGGTATGCTCACTTTGAGCATGCGTGCACATGCGCACTTATTAAACTTACCGAACGCTGGAATGCTTTTTTACCAATCATTTTACCGAGTGTGCTGGAATGCTTTATTGGTAAGTATCCATACAATATTCTGTTATTATTTAGACTTATTAATATGGTATCTTATAAAATAAGTAAATTTTCCATGTAGGATTTTCAGCAACTTGCTGCTCGAATATCTGGCATATTTAATTAACTGGCAATGGTCAGGTCCCCAGGGTGCCGGATAACAAAGCTTTTACTGTACTTTGATTCCCAGCTTATAGGAATGATGCAGGATTTCTACTCTGGCACAGGGGCAAATATCTCAATTGAGTTCCATAGGAGAACCCAAATAGTGTAATTTTAAAATGAACCGTGTATCATATCAATGACTCTTCTCTTGGTGCTGCCGTTATTCACCTGAAGAGTTTGGTTTAGATATTGAAAATCACTAAACTGCTTTTAATACTTAGTGTTGTCAGCGCCTTGGGACGTCCTCCCGACGTGAAAGGCGCTATACAAATGTAATGTTGTTGTAACTTATTAGCATGTCGCGGCTGGTTGCTTTTGCCTCCCGAGTCAAACAGATGACGTGTTCAAGCTCCAGGTTCAGACTTCAACCTCAGTCTAGGCTGACACTCCAGTGAAGTATAGTGCCCATTTACTTGTTGAACTGGAGGTTAAAGATGTAATACAATAAATAAAAACCACTACACTACTTGAAAATATACTCTCCTAACAATCCCTTGGATAAAATTGGTCATTTGCTTCATGTCTGTTTGTGGGACACTACTGTGTAATGTCACAAAAACCCTGACAGTCCAGTGCCCTGGGATTTCTTTCCGACGTGAACGGCACGACACAAGTATAATTTGATGCTGTTGTGTGCAAACTAATGCCTACCTAATGTACAATCACTACAATAAATCCTATTGATGTTTTGAAAGCATAAGGCAGTAAGTCTATACGTATTCAGTAAATAGTCTATACTGAATGTTATGTCTACATTTCCTGAAAGTGGTTGCAGAATGCTGGCTCTGCTGGTGATTCGCCTTACATTACTTTACAGGAGCTAAAGGTGCTATAATTATATTATTGCACCTTGATCCTTGGCAAGACAAGCTTTGAAACGTATTCTTCCCCTTTGTTTACAAACCATATGTAGTGTTCTACTCAGAATAGTCAAGTCAAGGAATTGTGGTGACTAAGTTATTTACCTGTATATGCAAAGTTGAAGGGCATAAAAATGGGCTGGTGGTGCTTAGGTGCAATCTTGGGATGAGATGGATATAAAAGCACACCATCATCTCCCAGTAAATTGGTGAGTTCTGTCCGAAGGTTTTGACACATGTTTACCAGCTTGGCATTACCAGACCGATTTGCCTTAGCCCAAGACTCTACAACACCAAGGCCTAAATATAGGAGGCAGAACAAACATTAAATATCAGCAACACAACTCGTATTGCAGAAATATGGCCAAGCAAACAAAGGTGCAGTAGAATTTCGTAGTTACAGGTACCAAAGTGCATCTATTATTCTGAAAATTGTCTCAGAGTTTATAATCATGAAATGTGTACAGAAATATTTATAAAACATTCTCTTTGGTATAGTAGGTAAACATAATACAATATTTTGTAGAAAATGCTAAAAACCCAGTAATTTAGATTTCTATAATAGTTATTCTAGGCAAAAAACTGAATTTGAATAGTGGCAGCACACTAGAAATTATGCACATTAATGTCAATGCGGTAATAAAAGACTGTAGTTAGAAATTCTGCTCGATAGTGAGGAATGTGATCGCAAAAAGTGATAGTATTGTTGCCATTGATTGGTATATTGTTGTTGTATAATGCTTTGTGAAAGGCTGTAGATTTCTCAATAAGCTGCTGTACATACAAGAGCACCCTTTGAATAAAGACTGGTAGCATTGCCACAACATGAGCAGAGTTTGCTTTGAAAGAATACGTACTGTAAGATATGGGCTAATTTGGAACACTGTGGTAATATGTGTGTTTTTCAGAATTAGTATATAAATTTCAAGTTTGACTTGACTGAACACAGAGTTTACTAAAAATTTATAGTTGGGGTGAAGTATTCTGTCAATTCCTTGTTTCCTTGTTTCTCTCATTTGATTCCAATGCACGTCACCACAAAGAGGTGGATTTTGCAGATCTAGTAATACTGGTTCTGCAAATGAATACTACAGATATTATGTGTAAGACAAAAACTTTCCTTTCAAGGCAGGAAACACAAGACCATTAATCATAGGCACATGTTAAACAAAGTTCACAGAACACGTGTACCTTCCTACAAAAGGAAAGGTGAGATGTTTGAATCATTGTACAAACACTGCAAGCTACATCCCAAGTTTAGCTTTGTGCGGCAAACTTGAGCAAAAAAAGTAATAAAGGCAAGAAACTCCTTAAAGTCTGAAGTAAAAAATAAAGTGATGCATAAGTAAGAATAAATGAAGTTAAAATTTAAGAGTGCAGTAGAAAACTACTTAATCTAACTATTGTTACAATTGTTTTGTTTTAAGATAAATATTAAATTGATAAAGCTATCCTAATCTACAAGTATATTTAACCTTGTCATTGAACAGCATTCAGATGTTATTCTGCATAACATTTGTTGAGTATATTTATTATTATTGCACTGTCCAAGTTCAAAATTTACAACACTTTTGTTATACACCCGCTGTCAATCAGTTAAATGGCTAAATATTTAAAATATATAATACTATCTATAACAATAAAGGTGAAATTTATTCAACCATGTATACTCTACCTATAGCAGGAAATGTATGCGCCGAACATCCCAAAAGCCATTTCAGTAATTCCCATATCGGTGTCACTTTTTTCCCATTGTTTCCCATCAGCTCACTGAAGGATTGCTGTTCCTGATAAAACAATGTCCAGTACAACTAATAAAATAACTTGTTCTTTTTAATAGATAAGCTTGAAACTAGAATACATTTGTTCACATGTTCAATATTTATGGAAATGTTGTATATCTAATACAGGCTAACACCAGAAATCTGATTTGTTTAGATCCACAGAAAGGTTTTAACGAAGGGTCATGGACCCGAAACATTGACTCACTTTCCTTTCTCCGTAGATTCTGCCTGATCTGCTGAGTGCTCCAGCAATCTGTTTTTGTAATGTAAATTAAGTTCAGGATATCTTTTGTTACATAAGATACAACTCAGAAAGTTACCTTTTCACCAGTGTCTTCAAAGGACATCATCGCTGACCAAATCTGAAAAGCATACTTCATTTTGTGGATCTGAACGTGTTGCACCTGAACACCATGTTGTGCTTCAAGAAAGTCAACTACCTGGAGGGGAAAAAACCCTACACATTAGAAGCACAATTTTATCAAGATTACATGACATTGTGAAGTCCTGTAGCTCAATGGTTAGAGCACTCGTCTCGCAAGCAAGAGATCTTAAAAAATGACATACTTAGCATAGATTCACTAGGTTGATTCCTGGGATGAAGGGGTTGACCTATGAGGATAGGTTGAGTAAACTAGGCCTATATTTTCTAGAATATAGAAAAATGAGAGGTGATCTTATATAAACCTATAAGATTCTTAAGGGGTTTGACAGAGTAGAGACTATTTCCCCTGGTTGGAGAATCTAAAACTATGGGTCAAAGGCTCAAGATCAAGGGTCAGCCTTTTCGAGTTGAGAAAACATTTCTTCACTCCAGTGAATTTATGCAATTCTCTACCCCAGAAGACTGTGTATGCTCAGTCCTTGAACATATTCAAGACTGAGATTGGTAAATTCCCAAAGGATAGAGGGATTAAAGGATATGAGGATAGGGCGGGTAAATGGAATTAGGTTAGAAGATCAGCCAAGATCCTATTAAATTGTGAGGCTACAGAGGGGCCAAATGACCTACTCCTGCTTCTCATGTTCTTGAGTTTGATTCCAGCCAGGGCGAAATCTTGGACAAGAATCCTTACTCCATGTCCCAGATAATAGACCCTCAAAGAAAAAAACCATAAATAAATTGGTCACTTCCATGCACAACTGTTTATGGGATACTGCTGTGCGCAATTGGCTGCCGTATTTCACCCACAAATATACAGTCAATTCACTTTAGAGTATATTCTATGAAGCGCTTTGAGATGTCTAGAAAAGTGCTATATCAAATGCAAGGATTATTATTATTACCTCTGCTGAGGTTAACAGGAAAGAAAAACAGTTAGGTTTAGGCCAATGGTGTATTTTAAGATAACATTCCTAACGATTATTATTAAATTGTACAAATCCTCACAATCCCACATGGTAACATGAAGTTCAAACTCTCTAGCACATCTGAAATGCTTGAAATAGATGGGTAAATATCTCATCTTGGATATTGTGGTACAGATTCAAAGCTTTAACCAATCATTGATATGTATGGACATCAACAATACAGAACAAAAATGGAAAACAAGCAGCATTTAAAAGTATATGACAACTTAAATTAAGGTACTGACTGTTTAGTTATATCAATTATTGGAATATAAACTGAATTCCAAAATGTTAACTCTTTCCTTAAATGAATTAATAGTGAAATTGTGGCAAACCAAAAAAACGGAGGTATGACTTAAGTATAGAGTACGAGGTATAATAGCCATTGGAGACGACAGCCACTTTGATAGGCAAAGTTCTGTGACTTTCCCCTATTAGATGAAGATCTTAGTTTACAGATTACAGCAAATAAATAACATGAACAATGCCATATTTTACAGAATAAAGAAATACCATTTTTAAGATTTCATTATAGGAAATGCTATGAAATTACAGAGGATAATGGATAAGTCTGATTTAAAAAAAAATACAATACAGTAAAAGCCCGTTTATCCAGCACCCAATCACTTGTAACTTCTGTATAACCGGCATTGCAAAAAAGCTCTGCATTCGATTAACCAAAATTTATCCGGAAAAAAGCATTGAAAAACAATTGCGGGGGTGGGGGGGGTTGCGTTTTCGGCCAAATATCTGGCAGGCACTTTAACTGGCATTGGCCAAGTCCTGAGGGTGCTGGATAAATGGGCTTTTACTGTACTTCAAAGATAAAAGTGTTTCTCACATACTTTCCTTTGAGCATGAGTCAGTTCTTTGTCAACTCTGGACAGAAATGGGGATCCGCCATCATGCTCCATGGAGTAGAATTTCACTTTCGAAATGGAAACTTTTTCATCAATCTTTATCCTTTTGTAAATATCGCAAAAAAAAATCAATTATGCTCTGAAAACAGATTAAGCTAGAAATAAAACTGGAATAAAATTTACAACTACATTGGAATCTGCTTTCTGTGAGATACAGGATTTTAACTAACTCCTAGGTTAAAATACTTATGGGTCCTGTTTGGTGAGTTAATGTAACTTCCAGTGAAACATTATTACATATTTTTATACAGTGTTGGTGGAGCTCCTATGTTGGGCGGGAATGCTATTTCGGTTACCCTCGAACACCTCCTAAGGTGGACAAAACCTCTATCCCCATTGTGTCCAGCATAACTAGCTTCCACTGTACCATAATTTATTTAATTTAAATATACAAATTAAAATATTTTTCTTCTTACTTGGAGATATTTGGACCAGCCATGACTTTCAACATTGGAATGAGATCCTCTGCATATCGGCATATAGGACCAGTACAAAGAAAATCTATTCTTTGGTGCTTTGCATTTGGAAATTGACCGTTGTTAGGGACCAGACCTGAAAGCAAAGCGTGAACATATTTGACTTCTGACGAAGGGTCACCAACATGAAACATTAACTACCGTATATCTCCGCGTATAAGGCGCACCCGCGTATAAGGCGCACCCCCCCCCCCCCCCCCCCCCCCCCGCCCCTCACCCCCGTTTTTGACCTTTTCTTGGTGGAAAAAAACGGAAGCATTTCCAATGATATTGCTGGCAGAAGGGAGGAGAGACAGGAGAGACAGGTAGGTAGGGAGAGAGAGAGCCAGGCAGCCAGGCAGCCAGGGAGGGAGAGAGGGAGAGAGGCAGGCCGGCAGCCCGGGAGAGAGGCAGGCAAGCACGCAGGCAGCCAGGGAGAGAGAGAGGGAGAGAGGCAGGCAGGCACGCAGGCAGGGAGGGAGGGAGAGTGGCAGGCCGGCAGCCCGGGAGAGAGAGAGGGAGAGAGGCAGGCCGGCAGCCTGGGAGAGAGAGAGGCAGCCTGGGAGAGAGAGAGGGAGAGAGGCAGGCCGGCTGTCCGGGAGAGAGAGAGGGAGAGAGGCAGGCAGGGAAAGAACGGCAGGGAGGGAGGGAGACTGGGTTCGGCAGAAGGTAAGCACAGCACTGAAGTCCGCTGCTGCTGCTGCTGCCGCTGCCCGGGCGGCCGAGGCCAAAGCCCCGTCACCCGCTCCTCCCAACCCCCGCCGGACACTGACCAAACCCCGGCTGACAGCGCGCCGGCCGCCCCTCCTGTTTACTGTATTTCCGAGGCTCAAAATTGCTTGTACCTGCGTATAGGGCGCACCCCCAACTTTCGAGATCTTCCAACCTGAAAAAAAGTGCGCCTTATACGCGGAGATATACGGTAATTTTCTTCTCTCCATAGATACTGCCTGACTGTGTTCCTAGCAACTTCTGTTTTCATTTCAGGTTTCTACCACAAGACTTTACACTATATTTGGTGAAGCGCTTTGAGACGTCTTGAAGACACAATAAGGCACTATATCAAATGCAAGGATTATTATTTTATTATAAAGTCAGGAACTTATGCTAGTCATGTCATCATCTTAAAATAAAACTTGATTGCAAAATTAAATATTGGAAACTGGAAATCAAGAGAAAATGAATGTTCCTCTTGTATTCGACAAATAGATTAAGTGGATAAAACATTTTTTAGGTCAGCTGGGAGAATGTCTCATGGCACTGAATCCTAGAATTCTATTCCTCAGTATTTGAAAAAAATCTAGATCTTCAGTTCGGTTTTACATACATGCAAGTCAAAAATAGGAGTATAGCTTTAGCAATACACACTGATTTAAAACTGCTTAATTTTAGAGTAGATTATTAACTAACCAAATGTAATTGCATTGTAGGAAACTGTACTTGCAGCTAAAAGCCAGTTAATTGGCAGTGCTGATTTTCTGCCACTAGAGGTGAAACATTATGTTGCAAATGATTGGTCAGTTATACACAACTCTGCTTTAACTGAACTTCAGAAATGCTTACCGGTAGTTACAATATCAAAAGTAAAACATGTACTAAAATACAGTAAAAGCCAGTCTATCTGGCACCCTCGGGACCTGGCCAGTGCCGGTTAAAGCGCCTGCCGGATATTCGGCCGAAAATCCAACACAAAAAGTTTTTTTAAAATGTATTACATTTTTAAAAACATATTAATAGACTAAATAATCATTTATATAATATATAAATAATAATAATAATCCTTTTACACACAGCGACCAGGCAGTTCAGAGATCTTTAAACTAGTGCAAACATTTCACGTCTGAATGACACTGTCATCGAGAAAGCAGCCGCCGTTGTTACTGTTCAGTTAACTTTTTTGTTCCAAAAAGCCTTGCGATGCCTGTGTGTGTGTTTGTGTGTGTGCGCACTAATTTGCACTCTGTAAAAAAAAAACAGATCGGGCATTACAGGTTTTTAAAATTAAAATAAAAGCTGTGATATGTATTGATCTGCAAGCATTGCTCAGGGTGTGTGCGTGTGTGTTTTGCTGTTTTGTGGCTAAATTAAATCTAAATTAATCAATTCACCCTCGTTCTCTCCCTCTGCCTCTCAAAGAGTACATTCCGGAGAGTGTATTGCTATACAGTACAGGCAGCATTCTGAGCTAGCGCCACCATCAGGCACCTAGTAGCAGCATTCCAGATGAAACACAAAACATCCCCAAGAAATTGTTTTTCCGGATAAATTCTGGTTTATCGAATGCGGACCTTTTTTTTTGTGGTGCCGGTTATACGGAAGTTACGGTTGATCGGGTCACAGATAAACGGGCTTTTACTGTACTTATTAAGAACCGTCTCACCTTAGTCATGTTGGTGTGTTTGCCTGTATTTAGAAGGCAGAAACATGAAAAAGTACAAATTGAATGGGACAAAACCCAGTACAAGATGGTGAAACAGATGAAATCAACTAGTAATTCTGACCTGCTGAAGGCTTATGTCCAAAGACACCATTAAAGAAGGCTGGCATCCGAATGCTTCCACCAATATCAGAACCTACTCCCATTAGCGACCCTGCTGCAGCAATAATGCATGCTTCACCACCTGTAAAAACAAATTAGTATTTGTTTGCTATGTCACTTTCCATTTGGTTTATGAGAAGAGTTTAAGAAAACCCAACAACAAACAACTTTGAAGGTAATGGTTAAATTTCCTCTTGATGTGTTTCTGTATACAAAGGACTTTTTTTAATGAGTGAGAGCAAGCAAGTGAAAAATCTCCCTCCTCCCAAAATCCAATATGAAGAGTCAAAATACTTAACTCAAAAAGCTAAGGAACTATCTAAAATGATAAATAACTCTGCAGTACTTATCTGATAAGAGCGCTAGCTCTTGGGATTTAAGATATAGCGATACCTCAGTCTCACTGATGAGCTAGACTGACTGATGAAATATGTATGCCTTCAATTGTTGCAGATAACCTGGATTTGCCAGCCATGACACCTCACATATCCATCAACCTAAGAATAACAATGTTTTGAAATACTGACTGTCTGAACTGGATCCAAAATCTGTTCCCCGAGAAGAGAGCCCATTAGCACACTGACCCGACTGTCCCAGTCAATCCCTTGGATAGGTTATGTTCAGCACTGCTAACAATTTAAACCAGCTAATCTCAAACTTGCTCACCTGAGCTTCCTCCTACAATCCTATCCACACTGTATGGGTTTCTGGTGATTCCATACAATTTGTTGTTCGATTCATACCACATGCATAGTTCACTGCAGTTTGTGACTCCTAATGGAATGGCACCAGCTTTTCTGAGGTTAGCCACAACAATAGCATCTGTTGTAGCAATTATATTCTTACGGTTTATAAGACCAGAGGAGTTGGGCAGGCCTGAAGGAGAAAAATACACAATATGTTAATATAACAAAGAAAGCAATATAACTTATTTAGATTTATCCTCTCTGTTAGAAATATTGATCAGAAAATTCTATAGTTATAAATATGTAATTAACTTCTGAACATTATTTAATTTTAAATGATTACAAAAACCTGGTGCTATTGATTTCTTTTGGTTATATCGGTGAGTAGGAAGAGCAGTTTGAATTTGAGAGTGGGTCTATCATTTAAATAAATTAACACTTCAATCCCAGATTAGATCCAGCCTGGAAACTAGAAAAACAAGACTGGCTTCTTTTGACCCATTTACCAGATATGATATTAACCTCAATATTATAGTGCAAATTTCAACAATGTATGAATATAGATGCAATGAAAATCAAAGAATGCAGTGGCTTGCATTTCCCAAGAACTTCTCAAGCTTGCCACCAGTAGCCTAACAAAGGAAATTATTTTACTGTTTCTGTAAAATTGGCTAAACACTGAACTGTCCTGCTCTCTGCCTCAAGGGGATAACATTTAAGTATTTTATTAAGGGAAGGAAAAGGGAAGACAAGAGGAGAAACAAATTAAGTTAATATTCTCATTGACTTACCTTCCAATGAAAATGCCTCTTTGACAGTGAAAGGAACCCCTAGGAAAGGAACAGTTTCTTCCAGTGTTTTCTCATCTTCACTCCCTTCAGCAAGCCACTTGTCTACCTGCTGGGCCTCTGCCAGAGCATTTTCAAACCTACAGTAACAATGTATTTCAGAATATTATTATTTTAATTCTATTTTTTTGCTCTGTATTTACCATGTTTTGGGGGCATAGAAGTTAAAGGGTTTGCACTTGATTCTCTGAGAAATGGGAAGCCAATGAAGCCAGACAAAGGGGGTAATTAGTTTGCACAGCCTGGTTCAGGAGATGGATACAAGCTGCAGAGTTTTCAATAATCTACAGCTTGTGGAGAGAATAGTTGGGAAGTCCAGCGAGCATGCAGTTGGCATAGTCAAAACGGGACATGATGAAAGTGTGAATCAGTGTCTCAGTGGCCTGTGGTGAGAGGCAGTGGCAAATGTGGGCAATGTTGCAGAGGTGGGGAAAGACGGAAGTGTCAAGGCACAAATATGGGGTTTGAAGGATAGTTGGGAGTCGAAAAGGACACCGAGGTTTCGTATTGGCTCGGTAAGGTGAAAGAGTGCACCCAAGAATAGTGATAATGTCAGCGGCTTCAATGGGGAGGCCATGCTGGGAGCCAAGCGGGACAGCCTCTGCCTTGCCAACTTTGAGCTGGAAGAAGTTGGCTCTCGTCCAAGACTTGATGTTAGGCACAGACAATTAGCCAGGACATCAACGGTCCTGGAGTCAAGAGTAAAAGAAATCCAACTCCTTACCTCTCTGCAACAACGGCGTTGACAATAGGATTGATAGCTCTGATCCTGTTGATGTACGCTTGTATTACTTCTACACACTTTACCTACAATAAATAATGATATTGTTAAAGCTTCAGTTTTCTCTTTTTTAATGGCTCAGGTTAATTTGTCATAATCGCATTAATAGGCTAAAAACAAGGAAACATTTTTAAACTACATGCAAGATAAAGATTAAAACAAAGAAAACATGAAAACTGAATGAAATAAAATGCCAGTCATGGATCAGTGAACCACAGATCAACCCCATACTGTGTTTTTTTGGTATAGATTACCCTGCCCGAGTATCTATTCATGAGTGATCATCAGTGAGTGTGCCCGGGTTATTCCACTGGGACAGGTACACAATGATCTTATCCAGATCAAATATCTACATAAGCACATGCTGCATTTCAGCTTGGGGAGATGGAGGAAGAAAGATAATGCACTGGATAATGTTCAGGAATAGGAACCTGTTCTCACAAAGTCTCCTTTGCTTCTCAGCTCAGAAACATCTCATCCCACCTGAGTTCAGCTAACTCAACATCACCAAGTACAAAACTTGTTACTTCCTGTGTTAGCGCCTTGGGACATCCTCCTGACGTGAAAGGCGCTCTATAAATGTAATTTTGTTGTTATTGTACTGGTACAGGAGATCAGAGCAATTGTTTAAATATAATAATCCTTACAATTGATAAGAGTGCACTAGCATGTCATTGGGACATCTAAAAATGCTTCTGATGATTTACTGTAAAGTGTAGTGACTGTGGATTTTGTAGCTGATCATGGCAAACCCACAGCAATGCTCCACACACAGTGAAGAGAGTGACTATTTTGATTGGGTGGGGCATGCATGGTCAGGATATCAGGAAGAAACTCCATTCTCTGTGCCCCATCAAATTTGGACATGCAACCTGAACTGGCAGGCGGAACAATAACTAGCGTCTCAGAAATCTTATCAGTTACAGAGAACGAACAAAGAGGAAGGTTTTCAGACATGAATTGAAAACAGGGAGAGGGCAAGGCAGAAGGATTGAGGAAGTTGCACCAGCCAAGATGTGTAAGGCTGAACTGGGTAAGCTCAAGGTCCCGGTCTGGGGTTCAAACCCGCAGCTTTCTGGAATGCTAGCTCGGCTCCACTGGCTCCCGATCATCAAAAGGATTGATTTCACGATTTGCACACTCGTCCTCAAATCCCTTCATGCCCTTGCACCTCCTACTTCTCCGATCTGCTTATTCCCCAACCCACTATCTTCGACTTCCGCTAGACTGGTTCCTGTTTCCGGTCCCTTGTACCCTACGTTCCACCGTTGTTGGCCTGCTTTTAGCCATTACACCACAAAACCTTGGAACTCTATCCCTTGATCCCTCTGCCTTGTCCTATCTTCAGATCGCACCTGAAGACCTTCCTCTCCGATCGTGCGTGGCGCTATATAAATGCCACTTGTTAAAATAATCCTTGCATTTTTTATATAGCACCTTCGCATGTTTTTGACATCTTAAAGTGCTTCACAGAATGTCCTTATAAAGTGGAGGGACTGTATATTTGTGGTGAAATACGCAGCAGTGGCACCCAAACATTTGTGGATTGATGTGACCAATTTATTCATTGCTTCCTTGTGGGGAATTATCATCAGGGCGTGTGGAGTTAAGGAAACTTGCCCAAGGTTTTGCTCTGATCTGTCTGGAACTGAACCCAGATATCTCGCTTGTAAAGGCAAGTGCTCCAACCACTGAGCTACAGGACATATACTGAGGACCAAATACGGTGTAGGTTGGGATAGGACAGGTCACCGACAACTATAACAACCAACACCAGGAACAGCAACTTAATAATAATAATCCTTGCATTTGATATAGCGCTTTTCACATCTTATCGACGTCTCAAAGCGCTTCACAGAATATACTGTAAAGTGAATTGACTGTATATATTTGTGGGCGAATTGCGGCAGCTAATTGCGCACAGCAGAGTCCCACACACAGTCATGAATTTAAATGACCGGTTTTATTATTGTGTTTTTTTTTTAGAGATTATTATTAGGCGTGTGGAGTAAGGAAACTTGCCCAGGGTTTCGCCCTGACCTGCCTGGATTCGAACACAGGTCTCCCAGCTTGGTCTCCCCAGTTTGCAAGACAAGTGCTCTAACCACTGAGCCACAGGAGCTCCATACATTCATACAGCAGGGTAGCCTCCCAGAGCGCACTCTTTTCAGTCAAACATCCTTGATCTTCTTCCACCTAAACAAATAATGTTCGTTTGGAACAGGCTGATGTTGACAGACAGCCCATTGCCTGCCAGCCAGCCTGCCAGCCAGCCAACCGCCGTCATCCCCCCCCCCCCCACCACACCTAACACAATGAAAAACAATCATTTATACACACACACACACACACATATATATATATTTAAAAGTAGAATAAATCATTCGGGCGTCGCCGGGGGCTGTAGTTACCTGTCGCTGCCTTATCATGCGGGCCAGCTGTCCCACCGAGCGCAGGAGGAGCGGCTCGGTGGCCGGCGGGAGCGGACGGCAGTTACTGACCCTCCCGCCCGCGAGGCACCTCTGAGCCACCGACAGCAGCGCCAGGAGAAAGTTCGAGAAGTAACGAAGAGAGAACGCGACCAGGCGCTCCAATGTCGAACGCGCCATCGCCCGGCGGCCCAGCCTCTCCTCTCCCTTCCTTTCTCTCTGTCTGTCTGTCTGCTGTCTCTTGTCACCCGCCTCACGCCGCGGTTCGAAAACTAACGGACGGATAACCGGATGGAACCGGCAGAGGCTGGCGGGGGGGGGGCCGGCATGCACCGGGGCTCGGGGAGGTGAGAGTCTAGGTCTGTCTGTCTGTGAATGTGTGTGTGTGTAGAGATATTAGATTATATATACTGTAGACAGTATGTATGTGTGTCTGTGTGCGAGGATGTGTCCGTCTGTGGTTATACACAACATATATATATGTGTGTGTGTGTCGATGTATGATGGTGTGTATGGAGAGTATGTATGTGAGACTGGGGTAGACATATGTGAGAGGAAGGGAGGATTGATGGATGGATATGTTAGGGAGGACATGGTATGTGTTGAGGGTATGTGTGTGTTAATAATACTAATCTTCGCATTTGATGTCTTTTAGACTTCTCAAAGCGCTTCACAGAATACACTGTAAAGTGAATTGACTGTACATTTGTTAGCAAATCGCGGCAGCAATTGCGCACAGCAGTGTCCCATAAACAGTTATGGATTGAAATGACTATTATAGTTTTTTTTGAGGGATTACTATTAGGCATGTGGAGTAAGGAAACTTGTCCAAGATTTCTTCCTGCTTGGATTTGAACACAGGTCTCACGCTTGTAAGGTGAGTGTGTGTTGAAGGGTGGGGGATGTATGTGTTAAGGTGGAGGAATGTGTGTGTTGAGGGAGAGGGATGTATGTGTGTTAAGGGGCGTGTATATGTGTTGAGGTGGGTGTGTATGTGTTGGGGTCAAGGGACTAAGGGAAGGGTTCATGTGGACCTTTTTCCAGTTCCTATAACAACCTGCCTGGGGGTATGGCTGATGTGAGACACTGCAACTACAAAACACAGCTGCTTTAGACAACAGGCCTCAACCTTCTGTCCTTTGGCATTGCAACAATAAACAAACAAACAAAGAAACAAAGAAACTTGCATTTATGCAGCAGCCTTCATCTAGCCTAATGTCTTGGAGCACTTTGCAAAGCATGGAGAGAAAAATGATTGTTACTGGTATTTTTCAGAGCAGTTCTTTTCAGCTTGTATTATAAAACTTCTTTATTATCATAGTTTTGTAAGACTCTGATAAGCTGGTTCAAAATGTTGCACTTTTACGTCTTGTACATAAGGGTTCTGTTAACTCTTGGTACAATTGTTTTTCATTATCAGTCTGAATTTATCTTGAAAACTTGTCTTATAAACATTTGATTTTGAAATTGTCTTCTGTTTAAAGAGTAGCAAAAATGTTTCGGAATAGCCCAATTAATATCTGCACTGGTGCTAGTTCCCCCACTGAAATTATTATTTATCTACAGTACTTGTTTCTTTCCCCATAACTCTCCAATATTATTTTTCCTTAATCATTCATTCAGATTTCTTTATAAGTGATATTTAGAGAAGTAAGTTGAATAAAAATAGTAGTAAAACATTCCATTTGTAAGCACGTTATTACCAAGTGTAAAATTTTTCTGATTATAGTACTTCAAATTGCAAACTTGGAGTGATATGAATCTAGTAGATTCTAGCTCATCAACGAAAGGAGATTTTCCCCCCCAAAATGCTCACGACACTCACGGAATAAATGAGGAATAAATCTTGTCTCTACGTCAATCGGTTATTGCATTATTGTCAGATGCACAGGCAGACCCACAGACACTTTCTTTATTAGTATGTATATATAGAGAGAAATTATTCTCTTGCCGTTTGGTGAAGGGAAAGCTAATCATTCTAGATTGTGACCTTAAAATTTATGAAGGGCTGCTCTATTTTCAAGAATGCTTTCTCAGTAAATAGCTGAGTGAACTTTATTAAGGGCATTATGGTCCAGTTGGGATCTTTTCCTACAGCAATAAATGGGGCATGTTTCAGAGCACAGGTAGTTGTAATGGTTACAATTTTGTACCGTCCAAGTATGTTATTTTACATAAACACTCCATTCCAGCTAATCTTTACAATAAAACATGTTTTTGTATAATAGAAGGTTAATCTGTATCTTTTGTAGAACTGACGTTTGGTGTCAGTTGTGTGGTTTTCTGGTATTTTTCTATCTTTTCTAGTTTTAGATACTAATTTTGAGCAATTTTTTGTATTCTAAAGCAGTACCAGGGCTACTTTGTTATATTCACAGCTATGGAATAACAACAATAGGCAGATACACTTAGCAAATGAATTACAACTCGCAATTGGCATCCAAAAATCTAAATTCTATTAACCTTTATTCTCCCTGATAGACTTGCTTGCTGATGATACATGAGACAGACATCAACTGAACATATTGTTGTTTGATTTGTGAGTCTGCTTGAGACTGCAGTCGATGAGCTTGAATGAATATATCAAGGTAGAGATTCAATACATTTTGGAGCAATATTCTACTTAGCTTTTGGAGCCAATGAAAATTAATGTGTTCTTGAAATTCTATTTGTGTATCCAGTTTGCATTGCTAAGGGCAGCCCTGAAAACTGGTTACAATTATAATCTACTGTATCAATCTTTCCACCATTCTAAATAGATGTAAACTCTCACAGCTGTACATTAGAAATCCATTTGAATAAAACTTAAAAACTGAACTGGGTACAGATTTCAGAAAAGAGGGGATAAGCACAAGGTTGGTAAACTTTAAAGAATAAAAAAATGAAGCAAGCATAATTATCACCCCTAGCTACTGATGCATCAACTCTCACATTTGTTACTGTTTTATTTGAGTTAATTCAGTGAGAAAAAAATGGCATTTTCAAAATTCACCATAATGAGAGTTTCATCAGGCAGTTTTCAGTTGTTAGTTTTTCTTGTAAGTATTTTGTGATTAGATTGGCTAAAGGGTTTCCTAAACTGATCTAAAGCATTATGAGTTGAGGTGCCAGTGGACTATTCCAATGTCTGTGTGTGCGTTGTAGTGTTTATAGCACTCGCCTTACAAATGTGAGACCTGTGTTTGAATCCAGGCAGATCAGGGTGAAACCTTGGGCAAGTTACCTTAGTCCATATGCCTAATAATAATCCCTCCAAAAAACACCACAACACTAAAAATTGGTAATTTCAATCCTCAACTGTTTGTGGGACACTGCTGTGCGCAATTGGCTGCCGCGTTTTGCCCACAAATATACAGTCAATTCACTTTACAGTATATACTGTGAAGCGCATTGAGACATCGATAAGATGTGAAAAGCGCTATACCAAATGCAAGGATTATTATTATTCTTGTAGGCAAATGGAAGGAAATTGCAGCCACCCCCCTGTCCTGTGTCACGTGAAATCTACAAGTGCAACTTTACGGTGGGGATAGCATCTATCCAGCGCAGGACGTGAAGTGAATTGTAACATGCCATCATCTTCGATTTGGGATCATCCTAAGCTCTTTCATGGTCTATATGTCTCCAATTCACACGTTCAAATAGCTTAACTAACTAAACCATCAGGAAAATCCCCAACTTCATATTTTAACAACAAGTTACCTTTGTTGATGCAGGTATCCTTCATACCCTTCAGATACCCTTCACGTAGGATATGTTCTCAAGTGTTTTAAGGATGTTAATCCACATACACTTTAACTGAACTGCCTTTGTACATATGCCCAATGAAGTGAGTGTCTCCCAGTGTTCTGGCCAACAATCCTCCAGATAAAAAATTGTTATTAAGTTCATGGCTGTTTGTGGAACACAAGCATATCCTATGAAGTCCTTTCAGATAATTTGACAGTATGATAAGCACTTTATCAAATACAAAGACGATCTGGAGGATGCCAAAAAGCCTTCTCATCTCAACTCTTGCTTGAGGTTTGTTAAATTTATTTTGATATGTGTGCTCACAACCCAAGATAAATGCCTACTTCCATGCCATCCTATTAATATATTTTTCAAAATCTGGACTATATTTTGTGTACCCACAAAACATATTTGCTGCTATTTACTGTCTATCCTGTCAATTGCTTTGGGACATGAAAGTTGGTGTGCCACAAATAGGTACAGTATTATATCTTTGCAATCTTCTTTACACCAAAAAAAGCTGAATCTGTTTTCATAACCTAAAGCTTTAGATTCCAGAATGACCTTGCTCTTTGAAATATTTTCAATGGATCAGTGCTCTTTTGAAGTAAATATAGCACAAAGTACATGTGATAATATAAATGTGCCCTTATGTAAATACATGATCTACATAAGGTTAGAATAGTTTGTTTGGCACTAATCAAATGTCCTTGAGATTGGTGGGAATAAATAATTAACTTTGGTTATAACTACACTGACTGAATATTTTAAATGAATAATCATTAATCGGACCTAAAACATTCTTCACTTTTTTTTAACAAAATAGGCATCCTCCCACTCTGTGCACTAGATTAGAAGGAAGCTCCTCATTTACATTGTCTGATTTAAAAATACTGTATATATATTATTTTGATCTTGAAAGACAAATGCAGATATTGAACTGATTGCTTATAAGTATTCAAATATGTACAGGTGGAACACTGCAGCCATTCCACATGGTCACTTCCATTTAGCCTCTGAGAGGATTGGAAACCCAATGCATTTTCTTCCCTGCTGCCTGCTCCTTTTCCCTTATGCAACTCAACAATCTGAAATTTGAACCCACAACTTGCAAATCAAAGCATCAATCCCAACCCCCAGCTTGGGTCTGAAACACTGATTGTCCAGCGCCTTGGGATATCCTCCCAACGTGAAAGGCGCTATCCACATGTAGTTTTGTCGTCATTGTTAATTACCCTCAAGGTAAAGAGAAAATATTCTGCACCTAAACAGCCACGAGAAAATTCTAACAGAGATTGATTTTCATTAGACAGAGAATTCCATTGGCTGTCATGCCAATCCTCATTTACTCTACCAAACAGTCAAAGTGCCCAAGGACAGGCACGGCAAATGTATGGCAACAACCACAACAACAAAATTACATTTGTAAAGCGCCTTTCATGTCGGGTGGATGTCCCAAGGTGCTGGACAGTCAGTGTTTTGAACCCAAGCTGGGTTATGGTTGGGGAAGGTGGAGAGAAGGTAGGGGAGGGGGGTGGCCGATGGCACGGTCAAAGAGGAAAGCCTTGAGGCGGGAGTTGAAGGGGGCTAGGGAGGGAGCGAAGCAGAGGGATTGGGGGATGGAATTCCAGAGATTGGGAGCAGTTTGGCTATATTTATGTTTGGGACTGTGTCCCACATGCCCTAAATTGTTCAGTACTATTTTATCAGTGACACTTGGATTGCTGAATTTGAAACTCAATTAGCTTAATTACTCGGCTTCTAACAATAGAACATGATAAGGCCCTATCGATGTCGATGTGATTCTCCTTCCTGCATGATTGCCATGATATAAGGTTAGGAAGTACAGTATAATAGTTGGTTTGACATACCAGGCAGTATTAAAGAAGTGTAAAACAAACATAAAAACACGCCTTTTTGAGGCTTTGCATTAACAACTAACTTTGACATGTAGGTGGAATCATTTTGAATAATAATAATCCTTGAATTTGATACAGCACTTGTCACGTCTTCTAGATGCCTCAAAGCGCCTCACAGAATATACTGTAATGTGAATTGACCGTATATTTATGGGCGAAACACGGCAGTTAATTGCATACAGCAGTGTCCCCACAAACCGTCGTGGATTGAAATGACCAATTTATTATTGTTTTTTTGAGGGATTATTATCGGGCGTGTGGAGTAAGGATATTTGCCCACGGTTTTGCCCAGACCTGCCGGAAATTGAACCCCAGATCTCTCGCTTGTAAGGCGAGTGCTCTAACCACTGAGCTACAGGATTCATCCTGTGTGTGTGTATGTATATAATGTGTTGAAACTATCAAGCTTGATAAGTTAGGAGACAACATAGAAGAGATGCCAACGTGGTCCAGAGTAAAGGGTTCTCTTGCAGGCTGAGACTGGGTGGAATTCTGGGGCTGAGGGGAGGTGGGGGGGGAAAGGTAGAGGCGAACAGGGTCATCGCGCATGCGTGGAAGCTGGGGTCGGCGCATGCGCAGGGAGCTCTGAACGGTGACAGGATCGAGCTGTGCTGTGTGTATGTGTGTGTGGGGGAGGGGGGAAGGCAGGGGAGGAGACGGTTGGTCCGGAGCGAAGTGAAGCCATGTTCCAGTGCAGGGCGGCGTGGCACAAGTTGGCTCCTCTCGGCAGAGCCTCGTCCACACTGGTCCGGAGCCATGTGAAGAGGCGAGGTAAAGGCCGAGAGAGAGGAGGGGTGGTGGTGTGTGTGTGGTGGCGGAGGGTGGGAGGAGAAGAAGCGGCGGCGGCACTTAGTCTATGTGCTTCCCGCTGTGTCCAGTCAGACATAGGCCCCGGGACCGCAGTGCACGCTGAGCCTCCCCCCTCACTGTCCTACCCCCAAGGTCGTGGGAACATGAGCATCCACAGCTTTTCTTCTGCTTGTGATGATACCAAGTTAACGCCATTCGCTAAGTTACCTCGCTCAAGGTGTTTTTCAGCGAACTTTTTGAGTTGTATTTTTTTTACTTCACCCCCCATCCTCCCCCTTGACCTTTTTCCCCCCCCTTTTTAATGAAGCATTAGAGACACCAGCAACAATTGTGACCCATTGCATGGTCCACACCAGCAAGGCTAATCAGTCCTGAAGAAATAGTGGCACAAATCCCTTAATAAGCATTCTGTATGACAGACTAATAATAAGAATAATCCTTGCATTTGATGTAGCGCTTTTCACATCTTCTGGACGTCTCCAAGCGCTTCACGGAATATACTATAAAGTGAATTGACTATATATTTTGTGGACGAAACAAAGCAATTGCTCTAACCACTGAGCCGCAGGACTCTGTGGTCTGAATGTGTGTGTTGCCATACCCTGCAAATAATCCCTGAAGAAAAATATTTTGTTGGTCTTTGCTATCCATGACCGTTTGTGGAACACTGTATTGCGCAATTGGCTGCTGCTTTTCGCCCACAAATATACAGTCATTTCACTTTACAGTGTGTTCTGTGAGGTGTTTGAGATGTCTAGAAGACGTGAAAAGCATTCTATCAAATGCAAAGATTGTTATTATTTTTACCCTGCTTCTAAAGATCTGCCAGTAACTTGGCTTGTGTTATGCTGAAGTGAATACTCCTGCATATCAATATGGTTATTTATATAGAGGAGCTGTCATTACCATCAGTGAGTGATTAGTAAATTGCAATATCAACCAATTCTTGTCTGCTTAACTCATGACCAAATAAGTTTATAAACTGCATATTTTACAGATTGGTTTGTGCCCTTTTAATAAATATAATTGTGTTGAATTAATTTTAGTTGTAAATTGCTGTTTTTGCAGACCACCTCCATTTAAATATTATAATAACAGAGCATAAAAAATAGTCTTTCACTGATCACTTGGTTTCTTTTTGCATGTAAACATTATGTGCACCAGGTTCACCAGGTATATACAGTGGAATAATTTGAAGATATATTATGCCTTTCTCCAATCTGGGACTTTTTTTGTTCTAACTTTTTATCACTTTTTACCATCTCTAAATGTCTAGTCAGAAATACTGAAAGTCACATGGCTTAACATTGGTAACTTGTCAATTTTCACTTACATTTGTGCCAACTACTCACAGATGTCACCAGAAAAGTTCTATTTGTTTTAAGTGTAGATTATTATGTACTTTGTGGAGAGCTGTAGCTCTATGTTTAGAGCACTCACCTCGCAAGCGAGAAACCTGGGTTCAATTCTTGGCAGGCCGAAATGTTGGCCATGTTTTCTTGCTCCACGCGCTTCTGTTTATCCAGCAGTAAATAGGAACTTGGTTGTTAGTCAATTAGTGGATCGCTTTATCGGGGGTAATAATTCCTTTTTAAAAAATTGGTGACTTCAATTCATTACAGTTTGTGGGACACTGCTATGTGCAATTGGCTGCTGCATTTCGCCCCCAAAATATACAATTCACTTTATAGTATATTTTGTGAAGCGCATTGAGGCGTCTTGAAGACGTGAATAAGGCTCTACATCAAATGCAAGGATTATTTTAATTTTAAATCAACTACAGGCTTTGGAAATGTTTTTTGTCAGAACATTTAATTGTTTAAATTTCCTAATCACTGTGCACAACACAAAAACAACAGCATAATTACATTTATAGAGTGCCTTTCACATCAGGAGGACATCCCAAGGCGCTGAACTGAGGTTGACTTATTTCAAAAATAAAATTGTAATATTCATTGACGGAAGTACGAATTGAGCAGAAACGCAACTTGGAATCTAGATGGGTAAACTCTTAAAGTTTAGAAGATTATTGAAATATATTATACTCATGTCATTTTAAGTCTTTTAAAAAAAATTCAGACTCATATGCTTAAATGAAAGATATTGGTACCATTGCAAATTCCATCAATAAGGTGAAAGTGAGCACTTATTTTTGATTGTTGTGTATAATCAATAGTAAAAATTATTGAAGCTTAAATTATGGCAATGCTGTGAAGCAATATATAATATCCATAGAAAGGGAAAACTAACAAACAGTGATCAAAAATGATTCCATCAGTCAATTTCTTCCCTTTCCTCTTTCAAGGCCGGTTTGAAGACTTTCCTCTTCGACCGTGCCTTTTGTTCCCCCCCGAACTCTTCGACCTCCCCTACGTGTTTCAACCCTTCCCAAACACTCCCCTCCCAGCTCGGGTCAGACGCCTCCTGTGCAGCGCCTTGGGACGTCCTCCCGACGTGAAAGGCGCTCTATAAATATAATTTGTTGTTGTTGAATTGGCTGTTGTGTTTTATCCACAAATATGCTTATTTATGTTTTGCTCTGAAAATCGATTGAGTTTTAAATTCTGATAGCACTGTGCATTTCTAATATTTGTATCTGACAACCATGATTGAATAGCTCTAAATAGTTTGATTGAATGGAATGCTTTTAATGTGCATGTAAATAAAATAATAATAAATTGGTCATTTTCAATCCACGACTCTTTGTGGGATCACTGCTATGCGCAATTGGCTGCTGCATTTCGCCCATAGATGTACAGTCAATTCATTTTACAGTATATTTTGTGAAGCGCTTTTGAGATGTCTAGAAGACGTGAAAATCGCTATATGAAATGCAAGGATTATTATTATTTTAGGCAGTTATTGTCTAACGATTAAAAATTCTTATATAGAATCGTGATATAGACCTACTAGGTTTTACTATTTCACTTTATTGAAATATCTTTTTTTTCTAAATGTATTGCATCAGGGAAGAATCCAAGATCCCACGTCTGTTGTCTGCTAAATTATATCGAATTAGGGTAGGGATTGCCATGAGGCAAGAACCATGGAAATGTTTGCAACTGATCAGTTACTCCCACCTGGAGAACCGCACATGATTCTGGTTGCAGTATTTCAGTAAATACCAGTTTACATTGAATTTGGTTCAGTGAAAGGCAGATAGATTGACAGCTGATACTGTAATGAAAACCTGAGTTATGAAGAGAGGCTATGAAACCTGAGAATGTTCGAATAAAATAATTGCTTTGTTCAAGAGAGGTATTATTGAAGGATTCAGGGTCCTAAAGCTGAAAGATAAATTGAACCCTAATTAGTTTAACATTGTCAGAAACCAGGTTGTAAATGACTCAAATTCTGAAGAGGGAAGTGGGGCAGGTATTTCATTCTAATTATTTTACTGACAGCTGTCATACAATACAACTTACAATGAAATTTATATACAAAAACAAATTGCATTTATATGGCACCTATCACAATCGGAAGACAACCTAAAGGGCTGGACAGTCAAGGGTTAAAAGCAACAACAACAAAATTACATTTGTATAGTACCTTTCACATAGGGAAGATATCCTAAGGTGCTGGAAACACCTGAACTAGATGTTGGAATCAAGAAGGATGGAGGGCAAGGTTATGGTAGAAGACTGAAGGCACAGTCAAAGAGGAAGGCCTTGAAAGAGGCAGAGGTTCTTTGGGATGGCGTTCAAGAGGTTGGGGATAGAAAGGCTGTAGGCCTGAGTACCAATGGTAGGGAGGATGGGACAGAAGACACACAGCAGGCCAGATTGGTAAGGTTTTAGTCAGTTGAAGAGATAGGTGGAACAACACCACAGAAGGCTGTAACAGTGAGCACGAGAATTTTAAACTTGAATCTCTGAGGATAGGGAGCCAGTGAAGCCGGGTCAGGATGGTGATGATCGGCTCTCGGAGCTTGATATGGGAGAGGATGTGAGCTGCAGAGTTCTGAATAATCTGCAACTTGTAGAGCTAAAAGTTGGGAAGTGCAGCAAGCAGTTTCTCCGCTCCCACCTTATGGAATGCCATCCCTCAATCCCTCCGTTTCTTCTCTTCCCTTTCCTCTTTCAAGGCCGGTTTGAAGACTTTCCTCTTCAATCGTGCCTTTTGTTCCACCCCAAACTCTTTTACCTCCCCTTCGTGTTTCACCCCTTCCCAAACACTCCCCTCCCAGTTCGGGTCACACGCCTCCTGTTCAGCGCCTTGGGACGTCCTCCCGACGTGAAAGGCGCTCTATAAATGTAAATTGTTGTTGTTGTTGTAAGAATTGTCAAGCCTGGACGTAATGAAAGCATACCTAAATGTGTTGAATATTCACATCAGAAAGCCACCTCAAAGCATAACATGGAATAGACAATTCAGGGAGGTAGTGGAGGTAGATTGTTAGCACATTGAAGAGGGAGCTAAACAACTAATTAGTGAATAATTCAATTGAGCAGAATGAGATGGGGTAGTTTTCTGGGGAACTAGCCAGATATTCTGCAGTGGCCTAATCCCCCCACTTTGATCACATAATGTACTAGTTTGGGATGATGGTATCACAATGGCCTCATCTTCAAACCTCGCCACCTTCAACACCATTTGTAACAGTATTTAATGTTGATTTGATTTTATGTGTATATATACAGCAATCGTTCAATCTTAAAATTCACCTTCATGTTTGACATCCTCTGAAGCCCTACACTTAAATTCTCCATACTATAAGTAACCCTCCGATTCTCATGCATTTTGTCTTTTTTTTGCAATAAATTCTATTCTTCAGGCACCTTGTTGCAGCGATGGAAGTTTCCCTTAGAACAGCAGATGAGCAGGCAAATGACTGCCGGAGGTGCACCTGGTGACTCTACCAGTAGCGCTATTTACTTGGTGCTTCTTGGCTTGTCAAGTTTAGGAGCTGGTGTATATGTAAGTAGCAGGGCAGCTTAAAAAGGACAAGTGTGCCAGCGCAGCTCCTGTTGGTAGCTTTCCCTGTTTCTCTGGAGAAATCCTAATTGCTCTTTCTCTTTCAGCTCATTTTCTTGCTTCCTAGGTATTTCTGTTAATTTTAAGGAGACTCAACTATTATGTGAATGGAATAAACCTTGTGTTGTTATGTGATGTATTTTTCATCAGCCCTTTTAGTTTCACTTTTTGTCAACAAATGTATTCACAACATCTGAAAGGGGATGTGCTTACCATATTTTCCAGTTAGGGAATTTGAATTCAATTCATTGGCATGAAATACATATCGGGTACATTCAGTATAACAATGGTTTCGGAGAGTTGATCCGGTCACCTGGAGGTTGTGAAGACAGGTTTTAGGTTTGCATTGTCCTTTGACAATTTGGGGCCTGGAGTAGTTTGAGGGGGATTGGGACTTGTCTAAAGTGACCACTCTTGTTCCCCATGTGGAACTTATTTGGTCTAATTTGGTTAAATTGAATGACCAGGCTTAACCTCACTTACCAATTGAAGAAAAACTGTTTAATATTGTATTATAATAGAATGGGACTATATAGCTGAGGTTGTGATTCCCATTAGAAGCAGTTAGTTTCTGGTTTTACTGATTAGGAGTTTCTGGAAAAAATTGTCCATTAGATTTCCGTAGAAGAAATTAAAAAGTGCTCAAACCTAGTTTTCTATGATGGATTTTGTGGGGATTAGTTTTATTGCCCATTTAGAAAGAGATGGGAACTTACTTTGAGAAGAAAAAAAATCTGTGCCGTCTATCATTGATTGCTAAAAGGTGATTTTTGAGGATTAATTATAGAATATGTTGCGTATTCAAATTGTTGCAAAATAAATTGGCAGCTGTTATCAGTGCTTAGGCTAATGGCTTGTTCACAATCCATTAAAAATAGATTTAAGAATTACAATTAAATTTGAGGATTTAAATAAGTCCTAAAAATAACTGATGATGAACAAAGCACTGGCGGTTAAAGACTACAAAACTCGAATCATCTTGACTTGTGATTTGTGCTGAATTTCTGCAAGGAATTGAATTCAATTTTTCTTCACAAAAATTCCTGTAGGTGAAAGGCCACCAATGAATTTGGTGGTGTTGTAAAGTTTGATGAAGGAAATAAATCTTATGTTTCTAGATGGCTTGGATATCCATCACTCAAATTAGGTGAGCTGCACCGGGTATAAATGGAAGCTGGCCAAAGGAGAAACAAGAGGGCTTTGAAATTGAAGGCTTAAACATTTTTTATTTCACGCTTCTGCTTTTCTTCATACCTTCTTCCTGATTACTTCTTTCTCTACTTTTCTTGCCTGCAGTTTTCAAGCCTTTTGGTCTCCCTGCTCTGGGATCATCTTCTAAGCACTTGATGTCCACAGGTGTGCCAGGAAGTGGAAGTAACAATCTCATATACTTCTTGCTTTTTGGTGGAACTTCAATTGGGGGAGCTGTATATGTAAGCAGGCTTTACCCTCTCTTACAAATTAAATATAATGTGCGACGAGTAATGCATTGGGAAACTGACCCATAAGAACTCTGGTTTAGTTCAAATCATGAATACACCAATGTTCTGGTTTCGGGCTCTGGAAAAAACGCATATTGCATCTTTAATTTAGTTTTAGTTACTATTTTAAAAATATATTGGAGCAAGTTTTCTCCACACGACTGATAATAATTCCTCAAGAAAAAACAATCCAATAATAATTTGGTCATTCAATCCATGACTGTTTGTGGGCCACTGCTTTGCGCAATTGGCTGTCGTGTTTCTTCCACAAAATTTACAGTCGATTCACTTTATAGTATATTCTGTGAAATGCTTTGAGATGCCTAGAAGACATGAAAAGCGCTATATCAAATGCAAGGATTATCATTATTAGTTCAGGGTGGACACCAGTAGATTGTTGTTGTTTCCATATCCCGCTGAACACCTGGGGTAATAATACCAGTGGTGGATAAAGATATAAAGGTTGTAATACAATAACAATTCTATAGAGCCATATTCTAGATCCTTTTGAATCACCCTGTGGAACCAAGCCTGTATTTATTTAAGCTTTGGTGTTCGAGATATTGAGATATTGACTTTCTCTGATTTACCCCTGTATGATTTTTAATGATCATGTTGTTCTCCCAATGTCATTGGTATTTTACCCAAGTAAGGCGTGCTTAACATCCCAACCCCAACTCGAGTCTGAAATACAATCCAGCGCCTTGGGACGTCCTCCTGACATAAAAGGCGCTATACAAATGTAATTTTATTGTTGTTGAATTAACAATATTTCTATTGGTTTTCACCTGAACCCTTTGCAGCACTGCTCTACAGAACACAGTTTTGTAATTGTCACCAGTGCTGTACAATCACTGAATTTGTACTTTATGATTGCACTTGTACAGTGCAAAGTTCTAATTGCCTTGACAGCTGCCAATAAAATGACCTTAATTTTATTACATACGGTATAATTAAATATTTTGAATGATTCAACTTTATTCTTGCATTTTACTGCATTGTGTTTGTCTGTGTGGCCTGGTGCCCAGGGAGCATATGTGTCTGCTTCAAGGTTAAGAGTCAGATAAAACTCAAAGACTGTGCTTTTTGACCCTCCCCACTCGAGATATTTTCTTGAAGTAAGAGCACTACTTTATGTTTCAATGTTTTATGGATTGAAGTTATAAACAGTAAAAGTAAAGCAGACAAAAACAAAATGTCCTTATATCAGTATTTGCAATGAGCTAAGTGAGGGTCATATGAGAGACAAAACTCGTGGTGTGATTGGATTATCTGTAATTTGCCACTGGTAGCCTCTAAATATTATTCACAAAATCATTTGTTGACAGGTATATAAAATACTGAAGGAAGACAAAGAGAGGTACAATACAAGACTGGAACAAATCTTACAACGAGCACAGAGAAATGGAGAATTAACAACCAAAAGTATGTATTGCTGTGAATTGTTCTGTTATATAAGCGCTTTTTTAAAAAAAAACAAGCTTCCTTCGGCATATCAATCTTAATTTGCATTCCATATATTAAATTTAAATTATATGTTGTATTTTCCAATAGGTACAAATACTATTATTTTCTTAGCTTTTTAAAAAAGTTCCTATGAGTCCTAATGTGTCTGAGCAGGAGTCTGCATTTATTACAAAGCTGGTTCAGTTCTCTTTTGAAGACAGACTATATGCAGTACCAAATAGATATTGTGTCCTCTATGTCTTCAACACAGAATAGCTTTGTGATCATAGTTATTGTACCAAAATAGACTTCAAAATCATGAGTCTCCATTGCAGTTACCTTATAGTTAATTATATTATATCACAGGGCCAGCTTTTGACTCTGCTCCTTTATATACATATTTGCTGATTGAAAATGATATATGTATGTCTAAAGCATAGACAATACTTATCAATGTGAGTTATTGATATCTACAATAGCTGTGTTTATTGTATTGTAGTATTTCACTACTGGTTTGATGCAGGACAGTTTTCTACAGGATTTCAGTTTGTAATGGGGAGGCGGTGGGGGGAAATCGAGATTGGTACTGTCATCTGTCCAAACACAATCTCAGCAGAGTTGATAGATGTTTGCACAACACAATTTTCATTTTATCAGAACAGTTAGGGAGAGTATTTACTCAATCTCTTTTGTCCTGGAAATGTATCCTTAAAGTAGCTGAAGCAAGTCAGGTCCCAAGGTTACATAGTTGCATAAATATATCTCACTTGCAAAATGTATTGCTTTGTTTCCTATTGTTTACAGTGGCTACTGTTGAAGTTTGTGTAGTTGCTTTTGCTTGAAGTACTCCAGTTCAAGTTGTTTACAACGTGGGTTCCAATATCATTCATGGGCATCTTGTTCCTATCTGTTAGGCATCAGAGCCTTTGAAAGCTTTCCAGAAATTGCACAAATCCTTCATAAGAGTTGAAATGATCATAACTTTGCATTGAAGAAAACAAACAGAAATTAATTTACTCTCCCTCTCCAGTTACATTGCCTTGAACATACCATTCGGTAAAGTTCGGGAGTGAACTGCTGGCAAGCTTTTGGCACTGAATTGTGAAAATTATGATAAGCTGGTAGTTTTGTATTTTTCTTTTTTTTCCTCCAGGAATATCTCCTTGATTTTTTAAAATCACAAACTACAATTTAATGCGCTAAAGTCATTTGTAAATTAGAACCGTGCAGTCAATAATTTGGCAATAGTTAAGTAACTGTTTAGCAAAATATTTGTATTTATATCTTGTTTTCATTGTAATGTTATAAGATATTAAAGCTTATATAGTCAATGATATTATTATTTTTCAATTTGTATCTATGCAAAATGCCCAAAATACTATTTCCCTTTCATTTTATAGGAGAAGAGGCATCGGGCGAAGGAGGTAAGGAATTTTCAGGGAACTTAATTAGCATAATTGTACCCTCTATTTGAGCTCCTTCATTACCAAAGTCTGTCGCATTGTAAGTTACATTAGTTGCAAAACATGTTTGTTCCTATGATTGTGTTGTTAGAGAATTTGTGAAACAAAATCTAATGTGACATTTTCTGAGTGGAGTGGAATTGGAGTGAGTGTAAAACTAGATTTCAGAAATAGTTTTCCGTGTGACTTAGAGCAGTGCACGTGTAAAGGATTTACGATCAAACTTGGTCACGTTTCTGTAATCTGGAATGTCTTCAGTGTTTTAGTTGATACTGAATTGCTCCAAAGATTGTTCAGTTTTTTTTTAACGGAAGAAAGTGTCTCCAACAGAAGTAAAAGCAGTTTCGGAAGAACAAGTAGTACAGAAATCTGAGACTAAGCAAGCGTCTGAGAAAGAGACAAGTGATAAGGAAGAGGCCAAAGGTAGGTCATGGCTGTTTTTTAATGCAATAGGAATCCTATAATGTAAGCATCCTATAATCACAGTAGAATATTGACAACACAACTACTACTGTAACCCAAGGCAAAATACTGCAGATGTTGGAAATCTGAAATAAGCAGAAGTTGTTGGGAACACACAGCAGCATCTATAGAGAGAGGAAACATGATTGACCTGAAATGTTAACTCACTTTCCTCTCCTCATAGAAGCTGCTTGATGTGTTGTGTGTTCCCAGTAAATTCTGTTCTTACTACTGTAACCCATTGGTTAAAGTATATTTTCAAGCAGATGCTATTTCTCATCACTTCCCTTACTCATTTCCTCCACAACTCACCGTCGTGTATGGATGCACGCACATAAACATACTTCCAACATGCAGTGTCGGTTATTCTATTCTTATTGATACTGTGTGGGATCTCTGAACACAAACTCAAAATCTTACCTCCAGTTAAATCGCGCATCCAGCCAGTGATTGAAACACTCCTGCTGTAAGAATCCATTGAATAATCTCAGTAAATTTGAAGTGCTGCCTTTGCCTACTTTGCATTTTGTGCTCATTTGTATTTTGTATAAACAAAATATTTGTGTTCATTGACTTTCATTCTGATGGTAAGATGAGCAATGTTCATGCTGCTGTTAAATGGGATGGTAGTTCCCCAGCATGGGTTAATATTACATACTGTACAGTGATTGCTAAATGTTTTTCTCTTCCCATAGAAATTCTACCAGTCAGTGATCGGCCTGAGGTCCCATCACATGCACCTTTTCTGTTGATCGGTGGTGGAACTGCTTCATTTGCAGCGGCCAGATCTATCCGTGCACGAGATCCTGGAGCCAGGGTAGGTGGCTACTGGGCACAATACAAGTAATATAAAAAATAATAACTTGATTAATAATCCTTGCATTTGATATAGCGCCTTATCACATCTTCGAGACGTCTCACAGCGCTTTACAGAATATACTGCAAAGTGAATTGACTGTTCCTTTTTGTGAGCTAAATGTCTGTGTTTTATAATGAGGATGACTGAATAAGTATTATAATAGGCTGTTGTTCTGGAGAATAAAGAGTGAGGTCCAGACTTGTTTAGGAATAAGAATTGAAATTTATTGCAAATTGACTCAGACGCCAAATGGACTCTCTTCAACTGGCTCACCTAAACTCTTCCAGCGACCTTCCAGCAATTATGTTTCTGCATGCTTAGGGCACTTTTTCTTTAAAAAGCAGATGCTGGTTTATTGGATTTGAAATTGCTTCTGTTGAACATGTTGTACATTTTGTTTAGGTCCTGATCATTTCAGATGAACCAGATTTGCCGTACATGCGGCCACCGCTTTCAAAAGAGCTGTGGTTTTCTGACGATCCCACTGTGACAGAAACACTGAAGTTCAAGCAATGGAATGGCAAAGAGCGAAGGTAAACACAGAGTGTTTGAAGAGGCAAATAAACTCTTGAATTGGGATTATCGTATTAGCTCTAGTGGATGAGTTACCATCAGTGGATCGAATCCCTCCCTCCCCTGTACTGTAGTTTATATGATTGCTCAATCCTGATTGCAATAACACACATTTTCTGTTATAATGTTTTTTCTATTAAACAGCATGATCATTTATTGTTTGCAATGATTGCATTTGAAATTTCTAATGTCTTTATAATGAGGCAATCACATTTTTTTTGAAAAATAGAAAATGAATGGTAGTAAACAGTTCAAAAATTGTAAATGAAGTTTGGTCTGCTTGTTTCTACAGCATTTTTTTCCAACCACCATCTTTCTATGTCCAGCCTCGAGATCTGCCTTATATAGAGAATGGAGGAGTGGCAGTGTTAACTAGCCAAAAGGTAAATCATCAAAAAATGAGTATTCAACCACGTAGGGAACGGCGATTAATCGGTTTTTCGATTAAACCCGATATGATTTTCAGATCGGTATGCCGATATGGTGATTCTAAAAAAACTGTTATATCGAGAGATTCGATTTTAAAAATATACATCGATACATTTTTAATATCGTTCCTGGCAATATATCAATATTGTTGGTATTATCAGTGTAATGCGATCTTTTCCAGCTTACCTTGTCGCCGGCATTGCAACCTCCTAGATCTAGAGCATGGAATGCGCGTACATTCGGTGCGCGCGCACAATTAACGGGCGCGCACATCCGATGCGCGCGCACACTTTACTGTGTATACTCGACGTGAGTCGTGGCGTCTTAACAAAGTCGCATCGCTGAAAATTGTAGTTTGAAAATTTACCTTTCTCATCATGGGGAAAAGAAGCCCTGTATGGGACTACTTTGAAACCAATGCAGTCAGTAATGGTGTGTATAGATGTACAGTTTGCAAGGTCTTGGTTAAGACATCTGATTCGAGCACGAGCAACCTGCGACAACACATTAAGCAGCACCACCCCGCCCAGCACGCTGCCCTCAGAGCGAAATCATTGTCGACAACAGCAGGAAGTCGAACCAGCGCTTTGGAGAAAGCGACAGGTAGTGGGGCCAGTGCAGCTCAAACAATTCCTGCTTTATTTAAGAGGAGAACATTGTACCAGAGAGGGGACAAAAAGTGGCTAAGTATCACGAACGCTGTCACTTTTTGCATAGCAAAGGAGAGCTTGCCAATGGCGAAGGACATTAATTCAGACTTCAGACTACATAAAAATAAGTGGCATTTTGTGGCTGTAAGTGTTATTTTTGTGTGTGAGAGAGTTAGAAGCCAGATTATCACTGATTCTATGTGTGTGTCTAGTCAGACACACACAGCAGTGATAATCTGGCTTCTAACTCTAACAGTCAGACTGTCTGTCTCTCTCTTTTCTATTGTAATAGATCTCATTTACACGTGGACATTACATGCTACTTTCAAGCAAGAAATGGAGGAAAATAAATCTCTAGATTTTGTTTTTGGTGTGTGTGTGTTCTATTTTGTGTTTAGAGATGGAGGGAGAGAAGGAGAGGGGGAAAGTTGGGAAAGAAGGAGAGAGGAAGAGAGGAGAGGGAGGGAGAGAATGAGAGGGGGGAAAGGAGGGAGAGAAGGAGCGAGGGGAAAGGAGGGAGAGAAGGAGAGAGGCGAGGGAGGGAGGAAGAGAAGGAGAGGGGGAAAGTTGGGAGAGAAGGAGAGAGGAAGAGAGAAGAGGGAGGGAGAGAAGGAGAGGGTAAAAGGATGGAGAGAAGGAGCGAGGGGAAAGGAGGGAGAGAAGGAGAGAGGAAGAGAGGAGAGGGAGGGAGGGAGAGAAGGAGAGGGGGAGGGAGGGAGAGGGGGAAAGTTGGGAGAGAAGGAGAGAGGAAGAGAGGAGAGGGAGGGAGAGAAGGAGAGGGGGAAAGGAGGGAGAGAAGGAGCGAGGGGAAAGGAGGGAGAGAAGGCGAGAGGGGAGGGAGGGCGGGAAGGAGAGAAGGAGAGAGGGGAGGGAGGGAGGGAGGGAGGGAGAGAGGGGAGGGAGGGGAGGGAGGGAGAGAAGGAGAGGGCGAAAGGAGGGAGAGGAGACAGGGAGGAGGGAGAGGAGAGAGGGAGAGTGGAGGGGGAGGGAGAGAAGGAGAGGGGGCAGGGAGGGAGGGAGAGGGGGAAAGGAAGGAGAGAGGAGAGGAGGGAGAGAAGGAGAGGGGGAGGTAGGGAGCAAACAACATCGTATAATTTAACAGACCTTGACACCAACATTACAAACTTTCTGGACCTAGAGCACGCATTTCAAAATGTGCGTGCACCGCGACTGCGCGCGCATCGTCAGTGCGGACGCACCGCGACTGAGCGCACACCATAAATGCGCGCGCGCTATCAATGCACGCGCACTTCGAATGCACGCGCATGCGCAGTATAAAAACTCGATAGATCGGTTTAAGCAGGTATGAGCAAACCGATATATCCATATCCGGAAAAATCCCATATCGCCGTTCCCTACAACCACGTGACTTCATGTAATACCAGATTTTGTTGTGGTCTTGTAAATGGTAATATCAAAAGATTAATACTGTGTTTATATGTAGGGATACTCTTTGCATTTTATATGGAAATTTGCTGCTGCCTAGCCTCATTTCCAGAGTTCAAATAATGAGAATTATTTTCTCATTCCGAACAGTGAATGGGCTTGATTGTCTCCGGTGCAATGCCTTGGAGCACTAAACCACTTGAACCCAGTCATTCTTGATACTTTGCAGTTCAAAACCTCTCAATTATAAAATAACTTGATTTGTTTCTTTTTCCTGCAGGTGGTTCAGATGGATGCCCGAGGGAATAAAGTATGGCTAGAAAATGGCACCGAGATAACGTATGATAAATGTTTAATAGCGACAGGTACATTCCTGAGATCTTTTGTTTGGTTGCTCACCTGCAGTCTTCTAAGCTTTGTTTTTTGTTTTACACAGTTTTGTTTTATGTAATGTATAAGATTTTTCTACTATTTTGTATGCTATTTTCTGTATTTTTGCTGTTTTGTATCAGTATTACATTGTGAAACGTGGCAGTTCAGAACTCTTGTTGCAATCTTATCTTTTCTCCTCCATTCCAGTCTTAATGACTGAGTAACATTTTGTGTAAGATTTAAAATGCGAACTCGAGCACTAATAACATAGAGTCTATCTGTAAAAAGCAGCTAACTGAACACAAATATGTTCTGTGTTTCAGTGACAACAACATAAAAATTACAGTTGTATAGCACCTTTCACGTCCTCACGCGTCAAGGTGTTAACGGAAGTTTGTGTGTTCAATGTCAAATCATGTAGAATTTAGCAGATATACTGAAATGGAGCTACACATTGTTGGTATCTGTTTAACTGAAAGCTGGTCTTTTATTGGTTTTTAAAACGTGGGACTTGTTTTCTTTAATTAAATTCCCTATCTGTGCCCATAGGTGGAAGCCCACGAAACATTCCAGCACTTGAAAGAGCGGGAGAGGATGTGAAAAACAGAACTACTCTATTCAGAAGGGTAATTGTACAATGTTGTCTGTTGTATTTACTATGCACCAGATTTAATATTTTGTGTGGCTATTATCATTCTTCCTCCCAAACACCCAATGTGTTGAGCTTTCAATTCAAATATTCCATGATTTCTGTGTGGTAAAATTAGCCACACATCAAGCAGTGGGCAAAGGCTATGCTACCAACTCTCTCCTCCGTTTTAGTGCATTGTACGTTTACCCAGACAAGTCAGTCAGTTGCGAAGGTTACCTTCGTTTTCAAATGATATTTAATGCATAAGGGTAGAAATCTGATCAAGCAAAAGTCAGTCGGATATTTTTCCTTTGCCACCATAGTCTTTTTGATAGTCTGTTTGGTCCATCTAACCACCATTAATCTTGAAGCTGAAGGATAGTAAATTCGATGTTTGCAAAGGCATCGGGGTTCTTAACAGTAGATCTGTTCATTACAATTGAGGTAGCTGGGAGGCATTGCATAAAGTCTTTACAAATTATCATAAATCTGGAGTATGGGCTGCAAGAAATACACTTTACAAAGAATTGCAACCTTTCCGTTGCTGAATATTGATCATGAATTATCCATTGCATTCCACTAGCTGTCTACTAAGAACTTACTGAGGACTTAGAGGGAGCTACATGAGACAATGGATTCAGATAGGGAGCTCGAGTTACAGCAGTGAAGACCGAGGACGCTTTTGCAGATATTGAATCGAAGTAAGGGAGGAAAAAGTGCAGCAGTAATGGTATGTTTAAGGTTAGGTCTGGGTTATGGAGTAAAGGTGCCGTGGTTGGAACTCAAAACAATGGATAGCCATGGATATGGCGCAAAAAAATGATTTTATCCTAAACTGCGAGTGGAAATTTTTAAACCATCCAGTGGGAAAGAATATTTCAGATTATAGACACCAACATCGGTTACTTTATTCCATCTGCAACCCAGTATAATAAGTGTTTTTAAAAATTGTTTGAGCTGTTCAAAAATATTTAAAAATGCTGATCGATGATACTTGTGCCTAAGAAAAGCTGAATAATAAGCCATCAAATAATGGCTGCTAAGGAAAAAGCAAATAACTTATGGGACTGAGATCAGCTTCTGTAATGGAGACTGCAGTGTGTTTGATCATTGCAGACTTAAAGTTTGCAATGCAGAAGAAGGGGGAGCCACGCCGGGTAGGATTAACTTTGATATCACAATTCCCAACCTTTTATCTCATAACCAGTTGTCAGTTTGGGTTGGAGCAACTTCCACTTGAACAGAGTGGGGATCCAGAAGAGATTGTCTTTATTATTAATATTATATTATATTATATTATATTAAACTGCCTGAGGAATAAACTTTTTGAGATTGGTGGGCGGGCGGAAGAAAAAGGAGAATATCTGCAATTCTGGACTCGGCAACTGTGAGATTGATTCCAAAGGATTTGAGAGTTGCTACAAGGTCATGATAGATAGTGGACTGATGTGAGTCAGACATAATGCCCCATGGAAATGAGGAGAGCACTTCTGAAAAAATATCTGGTGTGTTAAGCACAGAGTGAGGCCAATTATTTTCTGTACAAAGATTGTTTTTTTTTGTAAAATCTACATGGTGGAAAAGTGGATGTAATTTGAAGATAAACTCATGGTTATAGTATATTATATTATCCACAAAGTGCCTAGGGAAAGCTGTTTTCCTCTGCCCCTGATATGAACTTCACAGCAGACTGAGACACAGATGGGCATAACTAGTGGTGCGAAGCCATTTGTGTGGTAGTTCAGGTAGCAGCTCTTGGCATGGAGATTAAACCAACTGCTGTCATCATGCATCTGGTGTCTATTTTATTCATCAGTTCTGCTTCAAACATCAGGGGTAATGATCTGAAACTAGCACAGCCCGTGGGAGCAGTATTCAGGATGTCTGTCCTCCTTGGTGCCCTAAATAGTGTTCCCATGCTGTTTTTTCATCTATTCCTTTTCTAACGTCATTTATAACAGTCACATTTGTACTGTTCCTACAGGTGTTCCCCCGGGATGCTGTGTGCAGTGTTCCAACCATTTCCTGCCTGAGCATGCAAACTAGTACTTTGTTTTCTAATAATTTGAGTTTGAATTAATGAGGCCTGGTTTTAAAATGTAGACAAATTGCAGACGATCTCTCAATTTAAACTGTCTGCATCAGTCCTTTTCACTTGATGTTTCAACGTGAATTCCATTTAAAGGTTTCAGAGAAGGTTGCAAAAATATAATTTATTTTGATGTTAAGCTATAAAGTTAACCTTTTATGACATTGTGTTCGTCGAATCGTCGTGTTATTTGAGAGGAAGAGAAGCCCTCATCTCAAAGGATGATTGTTTCCAGTTAGTGAAGGTTTGCATTCTGAAAGTAGTTAACTTCAGAGACCTCAGTTTGAATCCAGTCCTGAGTGACGATTGTAAATGTCTTGCATCAAATGAGTTTGGCCAGTTCTTGGGGCTCGGATCCATAAGCCACAAAGCATGCCCAGAATTTGGCAATGCCTTGAATTTGCATTTGGCAGTCAACTAAGACCATAAGGATGGTGGAGGGGTGGTGAAGTGAAATTGGGTTTGCACATTATGGTGGCCTGAATTGATGATTAAAAACATACCATGGACACCCATCAAAATCCCTTTGCTCCTCCATAGTTCTTAGTTTCTCACCATTTAGAAAATATTGTGTTTTGCCATTATTGGATCCAGTGGATGACCTCACACTTCCTCACTTTAAACTCTGGTAACAAGGAGCATTTCACACTGTATCAAAGCCAAGGTATAACTGACTGAAAGTTCTTTTGCTTAATCTTGGGTTAATACAACTTTATCGTCTTTACAGTTCGCTTTTAAGTACAAATGATTACCTAATGAACAAGAGGAAAACATGTTTTTTGTACCTAATTTCTTACTAGGAATCTTTTAAGCGTCCTAACTTTTATTGTTGGTGTGAATGTTCCTAATATTAAAATGTATTGTTTTACAGATAGAAGATTTTAGATCTTTGGAGCAGGTTATGAGGCAGGTGAAGTCTATCGTCATCATTGGTGGTGGATTTCTAGGGAGCGAATTGGCCTGTGCTTTGGGGAGACATGGTGCGGTTTCACTTTTTTGTGAATGATTAGAGAGCAAATGAAAGGAAACTGTTTGTAACACTCAAGTTTATACAGTGTGAGATACCTTTACTAGTTTTTTTTTCACTATTTTAACTTATTTCAAGTTCTTGCCTACATTTTCTGACTTATTATTATAATAATGATGATAATAATGCTTACATTTCACATTGCACCTTGAAATGCAATTCAAAGCAATTTAGAGTTTTCTGCAAAATCCAGTGACTGAGTACAGTACTGTAACTATGGCCAGCATGGCAACTAACATGTGAACAGCAATTTATTCAATTTAGTTAAAAGTTCTAAAATTTCATAATTTATCCCCCTGTTTTGCTCTTCTTAAGGGAAGGCTAATAATTGAATTTTTGTGAGTCTGTTCTCGAATATGCCCATTTAATTTAAAAGAAAATCCTTTACAACTAAGCCGATGAAAAGGTGTGCTGTGTTGTATTGTATTGAGTCTCTTATGATTTGAAGTCTTGCTGAGCAAAATATTTTCACCGTAAATCTTTCAAACCACAGCACGCAAAAGTGAAGTTGAAGTGAAGCAGATATTCCCAGAGAAAGGCAACATGGGCAAAATTCTACCAGACTACCTCAGCAACTGGACAACTGAGAAAGTGAGAAAAGGTAAGATCGAGATCATTGTTATTGATTCTGAAATAGGCACATTAAACTACAGTAGAAGCCCGTTTATCCGGCACCTGCGGGACCTGGCCAATGCTTGTTAAAGCGTCTGCGGGATATTTGGGCGGCTCGAGGCTGAAAACCCACTACAAAAAAATTTAAGTACTTTTAATACACACCAGACTTTAATACTCAGCATACACACCAGACTTAAGTAATAACAGATAATAACAGAATATTATATTGGTACTTATTATTAAAATTACTCTCTTGCACTTCTCACCTTTACTGATTGAGGTTTACAGTCCAGCGATTCTTTTTTAAATGGAGGACGCCAAGTGGGTGAAAAAAACAGCAGCACGATTTTAAAGTCGCACGACTTTACTAGCTGCAAGCCGAAGCCCTAGACTCTGCTAGCGGCAAACCGAAATACTGCACCTGTGCGACAATGTGGATTATCGGCTAGCGTTATCGGCTTGCCAGTAGTATGACTTTTAAAGTCATACGCGCTCTGTTTTTTTCACCTGCTTGGTGTGCTCCATTTTAGAAAGAATTGCTGGACTATAAACCTCAACTGCAGGATCATGGCTTCAAGCGCAGCATCTACCAGCAAAGATAAAAAGCGCAAGAAAGTAGTTTTAACAATAAGTACCAATACAATATTATGTTATTATGTTATTATTTATGCATTTACAAATGCTCCACAGCTATTCCGGATAAGTTCTGGTTTATCGAATGGGGACTTTTGGGGGGGGGCGTGTCGGTTATACGGAAGTGCCGGTGCATCGAGTCACGGATAAATGGGCTTCTGCTGTATTTAGAAATGAGGAATTGTTAGATGAAAAGAAACAGTCGTGAACGAAAGGGCGTGAAAAAAGCGAAAACTTTGAAGGAGAATGCTGTTCAATAATATTTGATTTACAGAAATGTTCATTTTTACACTTTAGTTAAATATCACAATAATAAAGCAACTTTTGACATTTATCAGACTTATTATTGTGATTATGGTGGTTTGTTGCAATATTAGTGTGAGTTGAGCAATGCTAAAAGAATGGTCAGCCTAGAGAGCTATTTCTTGTGTCTTGCTATATAGTTAAAATCTACTGTACGGATATGGAAGAATGTTTTGAAATGATTAGCTGGAAGCATTGATATTCTAAATATAAAAGATAAAGTTTGAAAATGGCACTTCTTATCCCATCTATCTGTATTTACCTACCTGCAAAATGCAAATACAGTAAAACTTGCATACACTTGATCTTTATATATAATATATATATATATAGCATATAATCGCCTAAATCGTACATCTGCCCAAATCCTGTTGAATTTCCTATTATTTATAAGTTTCACATAACTCATACTTTGTATAAGTTGTATTCAATGTATGATGTCAACTGAAATGTGACTTACGTGAGATTTACAGAAACAGTACTGGTCCATCAACAGAAGATTATAAAATATTTTAGATCTGAGAATATTGTTTATGGGAGGACAAGTTTGCAGGGCTATGGGAGAGAGCAGGAGAATGGGAATGATTTGGACATGATGAGCTGGATGTCCTCCTTCTGTGCTGTATAATTCTATGATATGATGTATTTTGATGATGTGATGTATGACCATGACTTTTTCCATTTTAGAGGGAGTCAATGTCATACCCAATACAGTGGTGAAATCCGCAAAATATATTGGAGGGAAGGTTGTTCTGACGCTAAAGGGCGGGCAAACGGTGAGTAAAGTGACAAGAAAAGTAATTTGACATTGTTAAACTATCTTTTCAATTAGTCTATAATGAGGTGTTGTATTTTCCTGACTGTAGATCGAGGCTGATCACGTTGTAGCTGCGGTTGGTCTTGAGCCTAATGTGGAGATGGCGAAGTCAGGGGGACTGGAGGTAGACTCAGACTTTGGTGGGTTCAGAGTAAATGCAGAACTGCAAGCTCGCTCCAATATTTGGGTGGTGAGTATAATAGAGTATAATGTAAATTAATATGTGAATGAGTGATGCACCTTGTGGAATCTCCTCATTTTCAATCACATGTGGGTACTATGCATTTATTATATGCATATTATATAATGAATACTGTTTGTGGGACATCACTGTGCGTAATTGGCTGCGGCGTTTCACCCACAAATGTACAATCAATTCACTTTACAGTATTTTCTGTGAAGAGCTTTGAGACGTCTAGAAGACTTGATAAACGCAATAAATCAATTGTGAGGATTATTATATCACTACATTCCTGACCATCAAGCTGCCCTTTGCTGTGCGTGGTGCAGTTATCTGTTTTTTGTTGAGAAACTTTTGTTGCAGGAGTGATATATGTAGCATAGAAAGCATAGAATTCTGAAACTTTGTGTGAAAAAAATTTAATTAAAAGAAAATTGACAACGTTTGCAAGGTTGTGAAAGGCGCCACTGCATTGCGTGCTTGATCTCTCATACAAAAGAAATACGGACAGCTTTCAACTCGTCTTGCATTCCCTTTGTGTCCTACAGGCTGGGGACGCTGCTTGTTTCTATGACATTAAGTTGGGCAGGAGACGTGTGGAGCACCATGACCATGCTGTTGTGAGTGGCAGGCTCGCTGGGGAAAACATGACTGGAGCTTCAAAACCTTATTGGCATCAGTCCATGTTTTGGTAAGAGTCGGACCTGAGTCCTCCAGCTGATTGCTACATTTCATTTGGATGATTTATAAAGAACAATTGTCTTCTTTGAACAGATATTGCTGTGAATTTAATTGAACAATTGAACATGATTTCCAATTAAAATGTATTTGTTCCAGGAGTGATTTGGGCCCCGATATAGGATATGAAGCCATTGGCATTGTGGATAGTAATTTACCTACTGTAGCAGTGTTCGCTAAAGCAACTGCTAAAGATACCCCCAAAGCTGTAACAGAGGCATCAGGTAAATCTCTGCTTATTGCTCTTTGTCTGATTGAATGTAAACTCATTCTGCCTGCATTACATTCTCTGATCTTAGCATTGCTGTGGTGGAGGGGAGAAGGTAAGAGTGCAGAGATACTGTCCTTCGTGTTATAAAGGAAGGGAAAATTAGACAAGTCGCCCTGAGCTTCGCTTGCGTCTCGTCTCCCAGGAACAAAAACGTGGAATTAAGATTTTTGAATGTTGCGTTGTCCAAATGTGTGATTGTTTGTTGCAGTATTGCAGTATATCGCGCCCTTCAAACAGGGCAGCATCTCGGAGTGCTTAGTGTTTTGGTACTGGTGTGTTTGTGTTAGCTGCAATTAATAATTTAATTGATAAATTTAGGTACAGGAATCCGATCGGAAAGTGAGACTGAGGCAGTCGCTGCCACTGTGAGTGTACCTGCTGGAGCTGCTTCTGTAGCCCTACCACCTGAAGAGGGGGAGGAGTATGGCAAAGGCGTCATATTCTACCTGAGAGAGAAAGTTGTCGTGGGAATTCTGTTATGGAATATATTTAACAGGATGCCCGTTGCCAGAAAGGTTGGTATCACAATTGCAGGTGCAGTATTTCGGTTTGCCGCTAGTAGAGTCTAGGGCTTTGGCTTGCAGCTAGTAAAGTCGCGCGACTTTAAAATCGCGCTGCTGCTTCCCTCAACCGCCTGGCGCCCCCCATTCAAAAAAGAATCGCTGGACCGCAAACCCCAACCAGCAAAGGTGAGAAGCGCAAGAGAGCAGCCCCAACAACAAGCACCAACACAACATTCTGCCACTATCTGCTATTACCTAGGCTGGTGTGTTATGGTGTGTGTTACAAGAATTTTAATTTTTTTGTAGTGGGTTTTTGGCTGCGGGCCGCCCGAATATCCGGCAGGCGCTTTAACTGGCATTGGTCAGGTCCCGCGGGTGTCAAATAAACGGGCTTCTAGTGTGTGCATATATATATATATATATATATATATATATATATATATATACACACAGTACATATATATAATTTTTTTAAAAATCAATGTAAAGCTGTAACAGTTGTTTTGGTTCTGGAACAATGCGAGAATTCTAATGCTGTATCGTTATTACAAAGATGTCATTAGCTTGCTCCAGTGACAGGAAATGATTTCCACGGTCTTAACTTGTACTCTTATTGAAAGTTTCCAATCTTTTCCAAAGTTCTCCATACATGGGTCATTAAGGGCAGAAATTTCTGGTACGTGCATTGCCTCAGACCCCTAGTATTGATTGCGATTGGCGAGCGCTCGGGTACAGATGATCTCTCCACACTCAGCTGTGTGTCCACCCTCCTGCGCTAATCTCAGGAGGCCCCAAATCCCGTACACATTTGAATAGCGCATTTTGAATTGTGTGGATGTCTCAAAGTGATTTGCACAGCAAGCCAGGCATCCAAAGGAAAGGGAGAAGAGGGTTAAAATGTAGTCAGAATATAAAGGGGGGGCAGGGGGAGTCTATTTCTAAAATGTTCCAAATGTTTACTTTGCACTTTTCGTTTCATTTCAACATCTTATTTACTTGCTGCAGGTGATCAAGGATGGCGAGAAACACGATGACCTCAATGAAGTTGCAAAGTTGTTCAACATTCATGAAGATTAAATCATCAGAGTTTAATTGTGTATATAAGAGTCTAGAGGTTTTTTTTAAAAAAAATGTAAGCACTGGTGAAAATGTAACGGCAGCAAATCAAGAGCTTCAATTCTCAGAGAATTCAAATAATATTTTGTGAACCTTATTATTGGAGATTTGACTTAATAAAAAAACACACACATTTCTACCATTACGCACAATTTTCTGAACTACAGGTCAAAATAAATGTAAAAATGGCATTTAAAACATTTTCAGATCAGCTTTGTTTTATTTGGATGGATGCCCAGTTTATGTTTCAAAATGATCTCAAGATGTAACGTGCGGACCTGCGGTGGTGTAAGAGGCCATTCGTTTGAGCTGTTGGTGGCTGCTCACAAATGTACAATGGAAAGCAGTAAGTGTAATACTTTATTTCCTTAAGTGACGGTCAGAGTAATATTGGTATAAGTATGGATAGAAGCAGATCATCTTTTCTGCTTCAGTAAGCAAATGCTTTGTCGTGAAAACTGGAGGAACCTAATTTAGAAACGATTTAAGCTTTTCAGAAGAGAAACTGCCTCCGTGATTGCAATAATTAACAGTCTTCGAACTAGTGAACCATTTGTAGGGATTATAACCAAGTATTTTAGGTTGGTGTGGCTTCTGAATAGCTGAAAATAATCCCAACAAAAATCATTAAACGTTTTAGCATTTGGAGCAAGTACCATGTTATGGAAGACTTCATTGCTTAACTGACTGACTTAGAATAATAAAGTTGGTCATTTTCAATCCACGACTGTTTGTGGGACACTGCTGTGTGCAATTGGCTGCCGCGTTTTGCCCACAAATGTACAGTCATTTCACTTTACAGTATATTCTGTGAAGCGCTTTGAGACGTCTAAAAGGTGTGAAAAGCGTTATATCAAATGCAAGGATTATTAGATTCACAGTTATCTGCAAATTTTGCAGTAATAGATGTTTATTGTAGAATGCTTGTGTGTTTGTGTTGAATTTTCCAAACTTTATCAATATCATTGCTTCTGTGAGCGATCATCACTTTCTGTTTCAATACAGTGTTGCTTTGCAAATTGCAACATGTTTGAATACCATTTAAAAACTGAATACATTGCGTGACTTGGTTATGTTATCCTGGAAGCGAATCACCTGTAGAATTCACCAGCATCACTCGTACCGTGGCTGGCTCCACAAACACCTGCGGTAACTGCAAGGTCCATTCTTTGAGAAAAGGCCTGGGAGCATCAGTCTGCTTGGTTAATCACAGTGAGTCATGTTTCAGACAGCTGTCACATCAGGTTTGTGTGGTGGGCAGTAAAGGGCTAAGAGAATGGCACATCTTGTTGGGATATACAGTACTGCATTACACTGAAAACAATCTTATTTTTCCAAAGTGCTCAGGGATCGTCATGTGCAGAAACTGGCAACTAGTAAATTTTTAGACCCAACGGAGGGTATGTATTTAATTTGGAATTAAGTCTTGTAGCTCAGTGGATACAGCACTCGCAAGCAAGAGACCTGGGGTTCGATTCCCGGCAGGGGAAATGTTGGGAAAGTTTTAAAAAATATGAATATATATGTTTCCTTAGATATGTTTCCACAATTGTAACAATGAACTTCTAAAAGGAAAACAAAAACCAATACAGCTCAAAAAAACCAAAAAATAACAAAAAAAAACCCCAGTGATTAAAGCTCACCCTTTTTTTGTAAACAACAAATAGATTACCTTTTTTAAAAAAGTTTTGAAATATATGAATAAACATGTTCAAAAACACTAGGCCACGTATGTTATGTTGGGGTATAGCTAGTTAATAATAAATTGGTCACTTCAATCCATGACTGTTTGTGGGGGTTTCCCCACAAACAGTCATGGATTGAAGTGACCAATTTCGAAATACAGCAATCATTTGCTTTGCGCAAATGATTGCTGCATTTCACTTTACAGTATATTCAATGAAGCACTTTGAGACGTCTCAAAGACCTGATAAGGCGCTATATCAGTGTCCCACAGTCGTATATTGAGTGACCAAAATTTTTTTTTTTTTCCATTTTAAAGGGATTACTACCCCAGGAAAAGCGATCTACCAATCGAATAACAACCAGATTCCTACTCATTGCTGGATAATCAGAGACGTGTGGAGTAAAGAAACTTGCCCAACATTTTGCAAGTGCAGCATTATAAAGTAAAATGTAGTTTCAAATCTTCCATTGTGGAACTCCTGTAGCTCAGTGGTTAGAGCACTCACCTTACAAGCGTGTGACCTGTTTTCAAATCCAAGCAGATCAGGGCGAAATCTTGGGCAAGTTTTCTTACTCCACACGTCTAATAATAATCCCTCCAAAACAAACTACAATAATAAAATTGATTATTTTCAATCCACGACTGTTTGTGGGACACTGCTGTGTGCAATTGGCTGCCGTGTTTTGCCTACAAATATAAAGTCAATTCACTTTACAGTATGTTCTGTGAGGTGCTTTGAGACGTCGATAAGATGTGAAAAGCGCTATATCAAAATGCAAGGATTATTATTATTATTATTTGCCAGTGGAGTACATGTCTGTTCCTAGCAATGTTCAGCCAGAAGAGGGAGCCAACACCCTTTGATAGCATAAGAAAGCAGATTACTTAACTCAAATTTACCCTGAGCTGGAGGCTTATTTATTTTTTGCTCTCAAAATCAATTGAGTTTTAAAACCTGAATAGCACTGTGCATTTCTAAAATTTGTATCTGAGAACCATGATTGAATAGCTCTATACATTGTAATTGAATGGAATGCTTTTAATGTGCATGTCAAAAAAAAAAATTGGTCGTTTTCAATCTACGACTGTTTGTGGGACCCCGCTGTGTGCCATTGACTGCAGCATTTCTCCCACAAATACACAGTCAATTCACTTTACCATATATTCCCTGAAGCGCTTTGAGCCTAGAAGAAGTGAAAAGCGCCATATCAAATGCAACGATTTATTTTCATGTACATGCCGCTCGCTGCAGACCTGAAATCCTTCATTGTGGGCTGTGCAGAGGATCATTCAATGGTTAATAAATGATACCTGTACTGCGGGTGCTGATCTCTCCCCCTCTCTCGCGCCGAGATATTTTAGACGTTACTCGTTTACATCTTTTCCTTTTCAAATCCAAGCAGATGAGTTCTGTCTCTCATTCCACTCTCTTAACATGTATTGTCTGGCGTTCATGCAGTGCTGCAGCCTTCAGAGCAGCAGGAAATGTGCGAAGTTCACCTTAATTGATGTAATTGCCATGGTGATTTTTACCTTGTGCCATCTCCTAAGGGCAAAGTTATTCATTGTGCCTTAATTGTGCTGCTGAGCTTATACTGACTATATACATACACGCATGAATGCACGATGCTCCAGTTATTCCGACTTGGAGAAGTACACAAATGTACACCTTCTGCTTCATATTGCACGTGTACTTATACAGCTGTTCCGAGAACAAACACAGAACTCATATAGTTTGCCTTTTGCTTTAGGGGGGGAGAGAGAGGGAGGGAGGGAAATGGGAAAGAAAGAAATGCGGTTACATTTTTGGTGAAACTTTGTGCTATTGTGCTGAGGAGGGCAAGGGTTGACCTTTTTGTCTACACCAATTAAATCTACAGGAGAAATGATTCAAAGGCTATCACTGCTGAACTTACAGACGGCACAGTGCGCGAGGAAGAGGCTGGATGCGGAGAAATCAGAGCCCGACAACCAAATTAATTTGTAGCAAAATTCTTTTCCAACTATTCATCGTGTTAGGCTTTGTAAATCCAACAAGGAAGCTTCAGACTTTCATCCACAGGGTCTGGGTTCAAGGCCCAGCCTCGACAGTCATTCAGACTCAACTACCCTCCCGAGAGCAGATAAGCTTTTATCCCAATCTTGGCTGGTCTCCATCATGCTTGAGAATGGGAAACCTGGCAGGGAAATTCTATAGAGACCAGAGACTTGGAGCTGTCTGTGATGTGATCTGAATGGCTCTGGCACTCCTCTCCACCCCCAATAACAACAACAACAATTTGCATTTATAAAGCTCCCTCCCTCCCCAAGAAAAAAAATCTCCACAAACACAGAATCATGGCACAGAAAATCAAAGTTGAGACAAAACTAGGAAAGGGAACAATGAAACTTGGTAGTGCCTTGGGATGTCCTCCTGACGTCGAAAGGTACTTTACAAAGATATTGTTTTTGTTGTTGTTGCGAGAGGAAAAACCTGACGTGGAAGACAAACGGTCTGGATGTTATGACAGCCGTTCTACAGCATTCAGCATCCTGAACCCACTCTCTGAAATTCCATCCCAGAGCCACACACTCCCTCCCCAATTCCGCCTCACCCCCTCCCCAAATCCAAAGCACGCCTCTTTGACCACACTTTTGGTCATCTTTCCAACGTATCCCTGGGTGCCCAGAAAAGTGCGTGGAGTGTTTTGAGACATCCTTCCAATGTGAAAGGCGCTGGAAATTGTTACAGAATCGGCCTTAACCATCACCCAAATTTATTCAAATGTGTTCGGAATTGTCGTCACATGATTAAAATGTTTTCAATGCTGTCATTGTTTGAAATAATGTAGCGTTGATCAAAAGCATGCTGTGTTTGTATCGCTTTCCAGTGGATCAGCATAATCTTTGCGTGCAGATTTCCACGAAAAATCGGGAGCATAAAGGGGACTCTCTAGCTCTTTATCTGTGCTTTCTGAGAATTTACAGCTTGCCCTCTGGCAATGTTATTCCAGAGCCAGCCACTAGGGCGTAATAATATTAATAATCACTAGGAGGTAGTCAAGAGCAATCACTCTCTAGAGCAATTTGCAGGGTTCTTTGAAGGAGAAGAATGAGAAACTGTCAAGTTTTTTATCTTTCTTGCAGTTGTTAACATTAACACGGACTTCACAAACCCACTTCGTCTGCAGTGAACTTAGTGTGCCCAAAAATATACAGTCACTTCCCTTTACAGTATAGTCTGTGAAGCGCATTGAGATGTCTAGTCTTCTTACAATATCAAATGCAAAGATTATTATTATTATAATTAGGAAGAACTGTTGCATAGAGCAAGACGCCTTGATCTATCGAGACAGAACCACCTCTGCTACCCTTACCAGCGTGTACCTTCCTCCTCATTATTGTCTTGAGACGCCATCCGGCCTGGAGAGCGTTATATAAATCAAAGTTGTTGTTGTCTTCCTTTCGTTTGCACATCGTGACCATCAGGGGAAACATCTAAATCTACATGGAGCCATAACCAACAGTCAATGATCTCCACTAGTATTTGTCATGTGTTTTTTTTATTGCAGCAGAAATTCGGGAACCATTTCTCGATCGGGAATCAATTGGAAGCTACCTGGGCGTAGATCCAGAATTGTAATCACAGGATAACAAAAGTGTTGATTCCCATACCGGGAGTCGAACCCGGGCCGCCTGGGTGAAAACCAGGAATCCTAACCGCTAGACCATATGGGAGGTGATGTAAAAATATGTTGAGTAACTTCATATATCGTGAGTCACAAGACAGACGTACATCCTGCTGTCACTCTGTGGTCTGACTGTGCAGTGTGCATGTGGGACTCTTATTGGAGGATAAAATATCTCAGTATCTGAATGCGGCAGCAGCGTTGTGAAGCCGCTGTGTTTCACAAGTGCTTCGGTGAATTTGTGGAACGAAAGTTACAGCTGCAGGAATTTTATTGTTCGTTAAAATTGTTATTGTACTCATTTGCCAGGGCTCGTTCGTTGTTGTGAAGCGCCCTGAGACGTCGTCCGGCGTGGAGGGTGTTATATAAATCAAAGTTGTTGTTTTTTAATAAAAATTGATACCTGGCCACAGAATTTTCACCCTCAAAACATACAGTCAATCCACTGGACTGTATGTATATTCTGAGCAGCGCAGTGTGAGACGTCTCAAAGTCATGATAAGGGGTTATATCAAATGCAAGGATTATTATTATTATTATTGAGTGCAATTACTGACTTTAATGTGCGTCGGTTTCATTATCGGTGCAAGACACAATATGGGGCGCTTGCTTTGCCTGGACTGAACTTCCCACAACACTTATTTACAATGACGGTGAGGGACTGTAGTTTTGCTGTGAAGCGGAGAGAGGCCAAGCAGCCTAAATGTCATTTCTAGAAATCGCGTTCCCGCGTGGCTCTGGATCTTGGCTTCTGTGCTCGTTTGCCAAGGATCGTTCGATAGGAAACAAAACTGCGGCATGGGCGGGTGGCTGCAGATCTTTGAGCCCAAGTTGGGTTCACTTCCTTAATTCGGAGCCGTATTTACGCTTGCGGAGGCGCTAAGTAATTCTGCCGTGAGGAATCGGGCAAGTTAACCGCCCCAGAGCCGCATGATAACAACAAGCGCTCGTGGTTGATACGCCGCCTTTCACGCGGCGAGAGATTTTCTGTCAAGTGCACCACTTGCGTATTTCAAATAATAATCCTGCCGTCCGATATGATGCCTTAGTGTTGAGGCTTCTCAAAGTAATTTGAAGGATGTACTGTAGTGTAGAGTGGACCAATTATATTTTGTGGGCGACTTGGTGGGCGCGTTTTTGCAGCGATGGATTTCGTAGAATCATAGACCATCGTCCCCGCGCCAGCTCTCGAAAGAGATGTCCAAATTAATCCCGCTCTCCCATCACCTTCCCCCACCACCCCCTCCACACACGCAAACACACACGCAAATTTGTCCTCTGCAAGTTTCAGATAGTTTAAACAAAACTGTGAGCCAGGGAAATTCTCCCTCCCTTTAAATATAAATGTATACAGGATAGATATATTTAGTTTAAAAGTGACATTTGACAAATTTCAACAGCAAATGCCTGAGACAATGTTTGCAGCGTTTGTGATGTTATTTATCTGGGATGCTCCCTGTTGGACTGAGTTACCTCTCCAGCAGTTCCCATATGGTCTAGCGGTTAGGATTCCTGGTTTTCACCCAGGCGGCCCGGGTTCGACTCCCGGTATGGGAATCAGACCTTTTCATTTAAATTCCCCTTTGCAACTAAATCCACACTGTTCTGGCCTCACTCACTCACTCACTCTCTCTCTCTCTCTCTCACACACACACACACACATATTCACATCCAAATACACGAGGAGAAAAATATAGGAGCAGATCAGTGTGTTGTGTGTTATTTTTAATAAAAAAATAATAAATTGTGGCTCTAGTTAGTTAAGCAGTGAAGGGAGAGAGAGAGAGAGGGAGGATCAGTCTCTGAGCAGTATTTTTCTTGTTGTACTGTATTATATTAGATGAGCCGCCCCTGTCCTGTGAGGGTAAACTTGTTGTTTCTGTCTGTAGCTCACCTGCTATGTTATATCTGTGACATTTTGTGCTTCATTTCTAACTGCCTGCAAACTGAGAGGCTTTGCAGCAAACAATTTACATTGCTGGATGTAAACGTGTGTGTATATTATCTGTGTGTGTGTGTATCTGTATTTATTATGTGTGTGCACGTTACCTGTGTATTTATCTTTGTGTGTATTTTTCTGTGTATTTTATCTGTGTGTGTAATGGTCTGTGTGTATTATCTCTCTGTGTGTGTGTAATGGTCTGTGTGTTATCTGTGTGTGTATTTGTCTCTGTGTATATTTGTCAGTGTGTGTTATTTGTGTGTGTATTTGTCTCTGTGTGTACTTGTGTGTGTGTATTTTATGTGTGTGTGTGGAGGAGAGATGGGGTTGATCGCATTTCATTTTGTTCACTTTAACTCTGACAGCTTTTTTTAAAAAACAAAATCCCCTCCCCCCATCTCCACTTTGATCCAATTTAATTCTCTCTGGGGAGAGACAGAGAGAGAGAGAGAGAGAAAGAAACCAAACGTAAAACTCAGGGTTTGTTGGGTTGGGACCATTACGCATTCACATTACTTCTCAATTATGTAAGCAGATAACAGGGAGGGATTTGCTGTGTGTGTGTGTGAATGCCGGGAATCTGAGGCTAGTTTGTTCCAAATTGTTTTCCTGGATCAACCGGTTTCACTTCTGGGAAAACAGGAGCTCCTGAGGCAGTCTGAGGGAGCGTCTCCAAACCTGGTCTCCTGCATTCACAATAGTCAGGAGCCTCGCGATTAGATTCCAGGATGTCCAGCCAACACAGATATGCTGTGTGTTTTCCCCCCCCTCACCCTCCTCCGCCTCCTCGTCCGCCTTCGCCATTAGAATCCAAGCCCCCTCCTCCCCCCCCACCCATAATCTCCAGGGTCTGGAAATCCCTGCCTCTATCCCTTGACCTCGCCTCTCTCGCTCTCTCTCTTTCTATCTGTCTTTAAATCCCACCTTAAAACTATCTGTATGTGTGTATATGTATCTATATACTTGAAAAAACCATGCATTTGATGTAGCACTTTTCACGTCTTCTAGACGTCTGAAAGCGCTTCACAGATTATACTGTAAAGTGAATTGACTGTATATTTGCGGGCGAAACGCAGCAGCCAATGGCGCACAGCAGCGTCCCCACAAACAGTCGTGGGTTGAAGTGACCAATTTATTGTGAATTTTTTTTTTACCTACAACATACACACAATCCGAAACCCTTTACAATAACTCCAGTGAAGTGCTTTTGAGATGTCTCAACGCCATGAAGAAAAGCAAATATCAAATACAAGGTATTATTATTATGACCTCTTTGTCTGTGTTTCTGTTCATTCCCCCCCCACCCCCCACCCCCCCCCCCCCCACCCCCGATTTCTATTATACGGTGTTTCATCCTCACTACTGTGGAACTCTCCGAGACGTTATCCTACATGACAGGCACCATATAAATGCAAGATGCTCTTGTGTTCTTTGTACTTTTCACAGCAGGAGGACATCTAAATGCGCTTCCTAAGATGTTACTGTGTAGGGACTGTGTGCAGTTGATGTTATTTCAGTGGTCCTTCCCCACGCTTTATTTCAGTTTGTTGTACGTAAAGCTTTGTCTTTGTCTCTATCCCTAACCCCAATCCGATAAATATTAGTTTCAGAGTTATCTGACATCAGTGACTTTGTAAAAAAAAAGACTTACCTTGTCATCACCAATCGTTTAAATGACATAGTTTGAAACATTTTAAGGTGTTGTCACAGTATTTGTGTGCGTCTTTGTTGAATCGTGTACACCTACTGCAAAGGACCTTCAATGTAATGTAACCAGAGTTTATTTATTATTGTTAAGGGATTGAACCTTCCGGTAAATTGATACAATCGCTCTGTTCTTTAGAACAAAATATTGTTGGATCTGTACCGGTTCAATCAAGGTCTGCAACAGGCTCATTGCTTCTCAGCTAAATTAAGCAGGAAAGCAAAGAATCACTAAAGGCCATTCAGTCCGTCGAGATAGCCATGCAATCTTTTGGATGTTAAATCTCACTCACCAGCACATTTGCGCAATCTGCTTGCATGGGTTTTGTACTGCATGGAACAACAAAGCCACACCAAACCTTGGGCCAGTTTCCTTACTCCACATGCCAAATAATAATAGCTCCAAATTTAAAAAAAAAAAAAATTCAATCCACGACTGTTTGTAGGACACTGCTGAGCGCAATTGGCTGCTGCGTTTCACCCACAAATATACAGTCAATTCACTTTATGCGCTGGACAGTCATTGTTTCAGACCTGAGCTGGAGTCGGGGACAGGGGAGGGTTGAGGAAAAAGGGGGGATTTGGGGTGACCGATGTCGAACAGGAGGATCTTCAGGCGTGACTTGAAGGAGGTCAGGGAGGGGGCGAGACGGAGGAACTGCAGGATGGAGTTCTAGAGGTCAGGGGCAGAGTGGCTGAAGGCTCACCCACCAATGTTGGGGGGAGTGGGTTAGGGGATGGAGCAGGCCAGAGCCTGCTGAGCGGAGTGGGCAGGCAGGTTGATAGGAGGTCGCAGAGGTAGGGTGGGACGAGGCCATAGAGGGCTTTGAATGTGAGGACCAGGATCTTTAATTGAATCCTCTGGATGATGGGGAGCCAACAGAGTTGGGCAAGAATGGGGAAGATGGAGTCAAGAAGCTTAGAGTGGTAGAGGACAAAGGCCCCAGAGTTCTGGATTCTATTCAGCCTATGGAGGGTGGAATTGGGAAGGCTGACAAGCAGGGCGTTGGCGTAGTCGTCAAGTCGAAGGCGTGAATGAGGGTTTCAATGACATTAGGGGTAAGGTAGAGGTGGAGTCAGCTAATATTGTGGAGGTGAGGGAAGGCAGAGTAGGCATAGCTTGGATGTGGGGGAAGAAAGACGGTTGAGGGTCAAACAAGACACCCATGTTCCTGTCTCACTTGGTGAGGTCAAGTGTTCAACCATGGAGGTTGATGCTGCCAGTGCCTGCTGTGTGAAGGCGCTGGTGTGAGCCGATCAAGAGAGCCTCAGTCTTGTTGACATTCCACTTTATAAAGTTAGCTCTCATCCAGGACTTGATGTCTGACAGGCGGTCTGTCAGTACAGCAGTGGTGCTGAAGTTGAGGGTAGAGGGCAGAAAGATAAATGTCTCCAAGTACTTTACGGAATAGATAGAAAGTGAATTGACTGTATATATATGGGTAAAAATATGTGGGACAGGCTGCCTAGGGAAGAGGAAAGTATTGATTGTTTCAAAAGTAAATTAGATAGATTTATTGTCGGAAATAATATCTCATATAAGAACACAAATGCCAGAAGGAAGAAGACCAAGGTCCAACTAGTTCGCCTTCCACCTTCCTGAGTCACTTACACATATGTTCCAAACTACCTATGTTCTATATCCCATATCTTGGAATACAGTGTATAATTTTGGATATGACTTGTCCATGATGGTGGAAGGTGAACCGGCTGGACCTTAGTCTTGTTTCAACTAGCAATTCTTATGCTCTTTTAACCCTAACCCTACATCTTCCACTTCTTAACCCCCTACCAACCTGCCCGCCCCCTCCGCTCAGCAACCTGCTCCATGTCCCCTGACCCACCCCCACTACCATTATCGGATAAGCCTTCAACCACTCTGCTCCCAACCTCTGGAACTCCATCCCGCAGTCCCTCTGCCTCCCTGGCCTCCTTCAAATCCCACCTCAAGACCCTCCTCTTCAACATCGCTCACCCCAAATCCCCCCCTTTTCCCTCCTTCCCCTGTCCCCGACCCCAGCTCGATTCTGAAACAATGACTGTCCAGCACCTTGGGACGTCCTCCTGACGTGAAAGGCGCTATACAAGTGTAATTTTGTTGTTGTTGTTGTTGTTGTTTTGACGTAAAGTCACAATTCTTGCTGGTCCCACAACAATCACCTTTTCGGCTCCCACGTTTCAATAAAAGCCATCAGATCTGGAATTCACTCATAAAATAATGAAAGATACATATATATATTATATAAGTCCCCGCTTCAAAAGACCAAACCATGTTTAATGTATGCCTATATTTAGAAAATGGTGTTTCTCCTATTGTCTGGGCCAACATTCCCCCATAAAAATTGATCGCACACTCCATTGGTGTCTGTGGAACATTGCACAAACTGGCCTGCACATTTGTTTATAGAACATACTACATTACACATATATCCTGTGAAGCTTTAAGATGTCTCATCAAAATGACAAAATGCAATGTCAGATGTATTATGATTAGCACCTAGAAATAAGCATCATGTGAGGTTAGCGAGAGGCACTAAGGCAGAACATCATTTCACAGTCAGCTGTAATGGCCAAGCATGTTTTGGATTAGTGTTAGCACGGTTAATTGACAGTAAGGGCCAAGAAGCCTTGACTTTATAATGTCAGTGATTTCTCAAGGTCTAATGATTTAGAAAATTAAATTATCTATCATTTTCCCTGTTGCATCGGATCATATCTCGCTGGCCTCTAGATATAATAAAAGAAAGATAAAAGCGATAGGGAGATTGATGGGTATAGGAGGTGCCGTGGAAGGGTTCGGCTCACAGGGCAGGGTCCCAACCACTGAGATTTTTACTCAACTTTGCGCGTGAAAGACAGAGAAAGAAAGAGAAAAAGAGAAGAAGCAATTACCTAATATGAAGACTGGCAATGGGAACGAGGGGGAATGAGTTTCATTGTCTTTAAATACATCATTCTCATTCAGTTTTTGTGAATAAATACTGAAATTGTGTCCTGTTCCAAGCTGACCCCAAACTTGTTTTCAATTGGAGAAAAGGCACTGGAGAGAGGGGTAATTATCTAGATTTTTTTTGAAGCAGGGAAGAATGTTTAATGGTACAAACTTGTCATTGGTGTGGGCATTGACTGCAGAACTAATAAAATAAGTTTTTCTTAAATATATTCTAAGACAAATAGATTCAAGTAAGATTTGAGACTGAAGGTTACGTTTAAGGCAGCACCCTAAGTCTTATCCTAAAGCGAGGAGAGTATAGCAACAACAACAACAAAATGACATTTGTACAGCACCTTTCACGTCAGGGGGACGTCCCAAGACGCTGGACAGTTATTGTTGAAACATTGACATTTCTCAAAGCGCTTTACACCTATATACACTTATATACAGCATTGCCTTTCATGTTGGAGAATGTCTCAAAGCACTTTGCTTCACGAGACATCGATGATAATAATAATAATAATCCTAGCATTTGATGTAGCGCTTTTCACGTCTTCTAGACGTCTCAAAGCGCTGCACAGAATGTACTCCTGGCGTGAAAGGCGCTAAACAAGTGTAATTTTGTTGTTGTTGTTGAAGAGAGGATAAGGCGTTATATCAAATGCAAGGATTATTACTATTATTCCGTACATTTACTATTGGCTGACTCCAGTAGTGTTTCCGCAGATTTGGTTTGATTTCACCTCCCCCACCCCACTCGGCTCGTGATGGCAAGTTGTGTCCTCTGGTTCTACTCTTCTGGACAAGATAACAACAGCTTATCGTGGTCTATCCAGGTCAGGGCGAAACCTTGGGCAGGTTTCCTTACTCCACACGCCTAACGATAAATAACCCATGCAAAAAACCCCACCAATGATGGATCGGTTACGTGAACCCACGACCGTCCGCGGGACGCTGCCGTGCGCAATCGGCTGCCGCGTTTCTCCCACAAATATACAGTCAGTTCACTTTACAGTACGTTTCCTGTGCAGCGTTTTGAGGCGCCTTAGAGGAGGTGAAAAGCGCCGCGTCAAATGCGAGGATTATTAGGATTTTCATGGTATCTGGAGGTTGCGAGAGGGAATCTTGTTTGCTCCACTCTTGTGTTGGCGTGAAACTTGGAGACGATCCCTTGTTTGTGCAGTAATTGGCCAGTGTTATGGAAAAAAATGTGATTCACCCCCTGAGCCAATGATAGGGGAGGAAATCGAGTTAGGAAATCCCCACACATTCACTCGGGAGTTTTGTGCGGAATCCGATGGAGTGAAAGTGGGAGCTGAGGGTCGCTCAGGGCAGTGGATTCTGATCCGGCAAAGAAGCATTCAAGGGGAAAGGAGAGATCAAGGAAAGGACGAAAAGAGAGAGAGAGAGAGAGAGGGAGTGTGTGTGTGTATGTGCCTGAACTCTGTGAGTACTGAATGAAGCCTTTCTTAGCTTAACTTAAGTTGGTCTGTTTGCTCTGTTTAAGAGAAGTGAGTGAAATGGACAAATCTGCAGGACTCGAGATCCAGTTTGGCAGCAACTTATCAACAGTGGCTGGTATCATCCCTTCCCCACTCCCTCTCTCCCTCCCTCTTTCTCTGTCTCTCTCCCTCCCTCTCTCCCCAACATTGGGGTTACATGTGACTCCTTTTTCGTTGATCCCAAGTGTTTCTTTTAGCCCCCTGGGTGAAGATCAGGATCTCACTCACCCTTGAAGTGATGTGTAACACAGAGAGAAAAGGCCTCGTTTCACAGTGTAGCTTTTCGCTGCTGTTTAACAGATGCACAGAGAGAGAGAGAGAGAGGGGGGGGGGGGGGGGAGAGAGTTACAAGTTCATGATGTGTGTGTGAGCCTATGTATTGCCCATTCACTCACTCCAGGGCGAACAGGTTTAAATGCCACTCTCCTTGAAAGTTTGCTGGTGACTTGGAGGTGTGATAGACGACATGTTTAGGCGAGGGATTACCACGTTATAAACCCCATAACAAAATGTTACTGATCCAAACCTGGTGCCTGCCTTATTGCTGATACTGGCCTCCTTCCTCAAGACCCCTCTCTGACCCCTTCCCCCACATCCACACACACACACACACACAGCTTTACTGTGCTGGTTCAAGGCTGAAATCCATCCTTGTGCTTCTAAGCAGATTACTGCAACAACCATAACTTTAGGTAGCTCTCTGCATGTTCACCTAAGTCTTGTGAAAGGTGCTGTACAGATGTAATGTTGTTACCCCCACCACCAATCTTTTCTTTCCTCCAGTGTATTGACCCACACCTGAAACATGTGGAAGAATGATGTGAATTGTATTTAGAAATACTTTGTCGGTTTCCGTGCAAGTGTTAACTGTATTTAGGGAAGGTGGGGGAGGTGTCCGTAGGACTAGTCGAAGAGGGAGGTTTAATGCAGGACTTTTGAAGATGGATGGAGTGGGTGGGGGGGGGGGGGGGGGGTGGATTAAAGGAAGGTGGAAATTCCGGAGGCCATGACCGTACGACAACAACAAAATGACATTTGCAAAGGGCCTTTCACGTCGGGAGGATGTGCCAAGGCACTGGGCAGTCAGTGTTTCATTCCCGAGCTGGGGTCGGGGTCTTGGGGGGAACGGAAGGTGGGGAGGGTGGGGGGTGACTGATAGCACGGTCAAATAGGAGGGTCTTCAGGTGGCCCTTCAAGGAGGCTAGGGAGGGGGCGAGGTGGAGGGATTGCGGATGGAATTCCAAAGATTGGAGGTATGGTGGCTGAAGGCTTGCCCACCGATGGTGGGGCGAGTGGGTCGAGGGACATTGAGCAGGCAGGTCCCACTGAGCGGAGGGAGCGGACGCAAGGTTGGTAGTGGTTTGTAGGTCACAGAGATAGGGTGGGGGGGACAAGGCCGTGGAGGGCTTTAAAGGTGAGGATCAGCATCTTGAATTGAATCCTCTGAATGATGGGAAGTCAATGGAGTCAGGTGAGAATGGGTGTGATAGTTTATGGGCTGCAGAGTTCTGGATGATCAGCAGCTTATGCAGGGAGGGGTTGGGGAGGCGTTGGCGTAGACAAGCCTGGACATGATGAAGGCATGAATGGGAGATTCAGTGGCCTGAGGGATGAAGTAGTGGTGGAATTGGTGGAAGGCAGAGCAGGTCATGGCTTGGATGTGCGGGAGAAAAAACAGTTGAGGATCAAACGAAACACGCAAGTTCCTGACTGGCTTGGTGAGTTGGAATATGCGACCATGGAGGATGATCCTGCCAGCGCCTGAGGTGCGGAGGCCCTGGCGCGAGCCAATCAGGAGAAACAGAAACAATCAGAAAGCTTGTAGGTTGGAGAATTAATGAGATGAGAGTCGAGCGAGCCACCTGTGCGATGCCGACACAGTAGGGAACGGCGATATGGGATTTTTCCGGATATGGATATATCGGTTGGCTCATACCTGCTTAAACCGATCTATCGAGTTTTTATACTGCGCATGCGCGTGCATTCGAAGTGCGCGTGCATTGATGGCGCGCGCGCATTTATGGTGTGCGCTCAGTCGCGGTGCGTCCGCACTGACGATGCGCGCTCAGTCGCGGTGCACGCACATTTCGAAATGCGTGCTCAAGGTCCAGAAAGTTTGTAATGTTGGTGTCAAGGTCTATTGAATTATACAATGTTGTTTGCTCCCTACCTCCCCCTCTCCTTCTCTCCCTCCTCTCCTCTCTCCTCTCCCTCCTTTCCCCTCTCCTTCTCTCCCTCCCCCTCCACTCTCCCTCTCTCCTCTCCCTCCTCCCTGTCTCCTCTCCCTCCTTTCCCCCTCTCCCTCCCTCCCTCCCCTCTCTCCTTCTCTCCCTCCCTCCCCTCTCTCCTTCTCTCCCTCCCTCCCCTCTCTCCTTCTCTCCTTCTCTCCCTCCTTCTCTCCCTCCCCTCTCTCCTTCTGTCCCTCCCTCCCTCCCCTCTCTCCTTCTCTCCCTCCCCTCTCTCCTTCTCTCCCACCTTTCCCCTCGCTCCTTCTCTCCCTCCTTTCCCCCTCTCCTTCTCTCCCTCCCTCTTCTCTCTTCCTCTCTCCTTCTCTCCCAACTTTCCCCCTCTCCTTCTCTCCCTCCCTCCCTCGCCTCTCTCCTTCTCTCCCTCCTTTCCCCTCGCTCTTTCTCTCCCTCCTTTCCCCCTCTCATTCTCTCCCTCCCTCTCCTCTCTTCCTCTCTCCTTCTCTCCCAACTTTCCCCCTCTCCTTCTCTCCCTCCATCGCTAAACACAAAATAGAACACACACACACCAAAAACAAAATCTGGAGATTTATTCTCCTCCATTTCTTGCTTGAAAGTAGCATGTAATGTCCACGTGTAAATGAGATCTATTACAATAGAAAAGAGAGAGACAGACAGTCTGACTGTTAGAGTTAGAAGCCAGATTATCACTGCTGTGTGTGTCTGACTAGACACACACATAGAAGCAGTGATAATCTGGCTTCTAACTCTCTCACACACAAAAATAACACTTACAGCCACAAAATGCCACTTATTTTTATGTAGTCTGAAGTCTGAATTAATGTCCTTCGCCATTGGCAAGCTCTCCTTTGCTATGCAAAAAGTGACAGCGTTCGTGATACTTTGTCACTTTTTGTCGCCTCTCTGGTACAATGTTCTCCTCTTAAATAAAGCAGGAATTGTTTGAGCTGCACTGGCCCCACTACCTGTCGCTTTCTCCGAAGCGCTGGTTCGACTTCCTGCTGTTGTCGACAATGATTTCGCTCTGAGGGCAGCGTGCTGGGCGGGGTGGTGCTGCTTAATGTGATGGCGCAGGTTGCTCGTGCTCGAATCAGATGTCTTAACCAAGACCTTGCAAACTGTACATCTATACACACCATTACTGATTGCATTGTTTTCAAAGTAGTCCCATACGGGGCTTCTTTTCCCCATGATGAGAAAGGTAAATTTTCAAACTGCAATTTTCAGCGATGCGACTTTGTTAAGACGCCACGACTCACGTCGAGTATACACAGTAAAGTGTGCGTGCGCATCGGATGTGCGCGCCCGTTAATTGTGCGCGTGCACCGAATGCTCTAGATCTAGGAGGTTGCGATGCCGGCGACAAGGTAAGCTGGAAAAGATCGCATTACACTGATAATACCAACAATATTGATATATTGCTAGGAACGATATTAAAAATATATCGATGTATATTTTTAAAATCGAATCTCTCGATATAACAGTTTTTTTAGAATCACCATATCGGCATACCGATCTGAAAATCATATCGGGTTTAATCGAAAAACCGATTAATCGCCGTTCCCTACGACACAGATGACTGGAACGTGATCCTGTCACTGTCTGAAACATTACGTGAAGGAAACAGCATGATGGCAACACATTGGGGAGTCCCAGTAACAGCCAAAAATAGCCCAGCCTGCAGGCATGATGAAATGCATCACCATAAACCCAACTTCCTGACCGGAATCTGTAGAAACGCGGGAATTCTAAAGCCAGGTGCGGAGTTGGGTTTTCTACGTCACTTGTTGACTTGTAGACGCTGCTGTTGATAATTAGGTGACGGTGATTGTGCCACTGTTGCTGAGGATTTATAAATAGCCGATCGAGCTCTTGCCCCGTTTCAGTTTCTTTGCCTCAAAGCACAACGTTACGTGTCATTCAAAGTGACAGAGGCAGTAAAGAAACCTTGCTATTCCTGATTACTGGATCTTGATTCATTTGCACTTGTTTCAGATTGGAGAAATCTTATTGATTTCCTTTCTTGTGATCTATGATATAACACATTGCTATTGCCCTGGTCAGTGGAGTACACTACACTTGTCCTGCGTGTAATTTGAAGGCAAATTGTTGGATGTTTGAGATGGTGGGAGGAGGGGGGAAGGTGTGTAATTTCTCCCATTGCTTTTCTGATGGCTTTGACATGTGCTCGGGTATAGAGCTGCAGGGTTTGACTGACCTCGAGGCCCTCTCCTAAGTGGCAGCTCTTTATATCCAACCTGGACAGTTAGTGTTGGAGCGAGCCATACCAAGATGATTAAGCTCTGCATCTGCACAGGGAACACCAAATGTTCACTGGGTAGGGAATGTGTGTCCGAGCTGTGAGCAGATGAAGTCTACTTTCAGGGAAGCTCACAGTGAGTTCCTAGAGTCTGCTAGCCATAGTGAGGCTCACATCTGTGCTTACCACATATCAAATGCCCAACTGGGACTATTCTCTGGGAACGCTGTGGGAGATAGTCCTTGGGGCTGAGCTAGTTTCAACGTGACATGTTTGCAATTGAATCAACCCTCTGGTTCCTGAGCCAGGCAAGTTAGCAAAACTCCAAGGCACTGCTGATGTCAGACCAGCCAGCCTGGCCCATCGGCAGGACTTGGAAGTTCCCTCCCACTCAGTGAGCTCCTGCTAATTCTGCAAGCAAAAGCCTTAACTAGTCGGGTGGTCCTAGCGGGACAAGAGGTGGGAAACTTACCAGATAGTGTTTTCAATGGCAAGCTGTGTGGTTTTGGCTGGGTAAACTTCAGCAGTATCCCTATCACACGCTCTGAGTTCCCGAAGCTTTGGCTCTTGCGAATGTGTGCCTAGTCTGGAAAGGGTAAGCTGGATGCATCCCTCTAGGGAAAGAGTGTACATTCCATTCCAGACACAGGGACATTTCCGCAAATACGTGACGTATGTATGTAAAACTCTGAATGGCTTGGAGCGTGGAGATGGTGACTGCTTGTGTCAGAAATTCAGCTGCCTTTTAATAAAAAAAAACCATGTCTGTTAGCTGAGATCAGGTAACTGATGGGAGAAAGTAGATTGAAACTGAGGTGTGGTTTACACAACTGTGGGATGTAAAAGGTAATGTTTGTAGCTCTGTGACTTACAAATTGCAGCTTCTGTGGGTAACTGAAAGTGGGTACAGCTGACCTGCTGGAAGGTTACGATATTGCTAATAATAATAATCCTTGTGTTTGACATGTCGTTGAGATCTCTCAAAATGCTTCATGGGATTTAGTGTAAAGTGGATTGACTGTGTATTTTAGGGGACAGCAGTGTCCCCCAAACAGTCCATGAAGTGAATGTCCAATTTGCTTAACCGAGCCCTGGGCAGAGTATGGTACTCCATTCTGTTACCATATAAATAGATGTTCACGTATAATATGGTTGTAAACATTTCAAAATTTCTTAGTCACCTTCACCTCTTTCCCTCCTTCATTTAATTTGTTAGCTTACTTTTAAATAAAAAGCTATTTGTATTGGGTCCTCCGGGTCATTGCAAGCTGTTACCCAGTGGGATGATTTGGAAGAAGATCTACGGAAATAGCCTCTAGTGTTATAGTGCCACAGCATGTTGAAGTAATATCCTAAAGAACTTTGTTGCTTCACTTATGAGAATAACTGTTGCCATTGGTATCATTGGTTTCAGACCCTGTTTCGCCATGATGACGGTAGAGGAAATGAGTCAATTATTTATAAAGCAGCTCAGCTTCACTACACTGCACACTAAAGCATTGAACAAATATGGCATTGTGGATGTCCCAACCACAAATTTATTCCTATTTTGAGGAGGAGGGGTATTGGAGAAATTGGGGGAAAGAGTGGTCAATTGGAATTAGGATAGATGACTTCACGGAGGAGCAAATAGTGGCACAAAAGTGGTCCTGTGACTTCTTTCTATTCATATACAGTATTGTACATTTCTGTGGGTTAGGGCAATGTTGTGACTCTTTCAGTTCTGTTCCACCACATGGCTCCAATTGCTCGAATTCACTGCTAAAACTATCGTGGAGCTCCTGTAGCTCAGTGGTTAGAGCACTTGCGTTACAAGCTTGAGACCTGTATTCGACTCCAGGCAGGTCTGGGAAAACCTTGGGCAAGTTTCCTTACTCCACGCTTCTGGTATTAATCCCTCCAAAAACATTATAATAAATTGGTCATTTCAATCGACGTCTATTTGTGGACACTTGTGCGTCGCATTTTGCGCACAATTATACAGTCAATTCACTTTACATTATATTCTGTGAAGCGCTTTGAGATGGCTAGAAGACTGAAAAGCGCTATATCAAATGCAAAGATTATTATTATTATTAGGGCAATACTAGACACAGCTAAAATTGGATGCATGAGTTATTGGCCTTTCTGTTTGCACCTTCTGTAAAAATCACAGTGGTATCCAAGTGGCTACTAGTTTAAAAGAGCTAAAGCAAGTTGTTACGGTTTCTTTTGGTAAACTGTTCTTTGTGAGAGATGTCATTCCTGGGATTACAGCATTTACCCCTCAGATTTAGTGTTGAGATCTCCACTGCAGCCTGGTCAGATGCAGATTAAAAATTTCCTCTGCTCCAGCCCAGCGACGTGCTTAACCTCAGTCTCAGAAGAGCATCCTGTAATTTAGAAAGCCCCTGTGTGGGACAATGCCACGTGTGCCAATTGGTAGCCACTTACAAAATGCAGTTGTGAAAGTTTACTGTGTATCCTGGGATGTTCTCTGTATCAAATGAAAGGATTGTTTTCTCTAAATTAAATTGTCGATTTGTGTTGAATCATTGGCAAGTTTTCTGTGTGAATGCCAACATAGCAACCAGTTTTGGACACAGTAATGTGCTGGAAATAGTTATGTAGTCAATGATCAATTTTCCCGGTGGAGATTGTAGGGTATATCACTGGGGGAAACTCCCTTCTCTTTTCAGGTAGTGCCATGGGATCTTGAGCATCCACTTGAACAGGCAGACAGTCAGTTTAACGTCTCATCCAAAGGACGGCAACTTTGGCAACGCAGTGGTCCCTTAGCATTACACAGCCTCGCCTGGGAGTGAAATATTTTGACATGGAGCTTGAACCCATCAACCTTTTGGTAAGGATGTTAAAAATATTGTACTACCAACTGAACGAGGCTGACACATTTTTGATTCAAGACTTGCATGCCCAGCTCATTCCCTGTACACGACTTTTCTACTAAATAGGAATAAATTCACGGTTGTGGCATCTTCAAGGCAACATTCATTCAATACTGCAGTGTGCAATATTGTGTAGCTCAGTGTTGTTTTGTAAATAACTGACTCCATCCCAAAGGTGCACTCCTGGTAAGATATCACTGCTCTGTTCAAACTGAACTAATACCAATAGAATTTAATGCATTCCATATTTCCATTGCAAAAGCATTGGTTATTGTCTTCATTCTACAGAAAAAAAACAACTTTGCTCTTGTTGCCTCATGTATTATTTGGCAACATGTAACTTGTGCTGTTTATAAATTCCTTTATACTGTGCCAAATAAGGAAATGTAATTGAGTGGGAACTAACCAGACCCTAACATCCTCTTTAATAACCGCCAGCAATAAGGGACATGAGTGAGCGGAAATGTATAAAATTCCTCTCTCCCTTCCCCCACCCAACCCCTCAAGTAAATTTGTAAACATACGTTAGTGTTGTGTGTATCACTTGAGTTTTTTTTCCATAGTATTGTACTTTCTTGTCTTTAAAAACGACCTCACCTCCAAATCCGCCGAAAACTTCATCCATGCCTTCATTACATCCCGGCTCGATTATGCAAATGCCCTGCTTGTTGGCCTTCCCAGTTTCTCCCTTCGCAGGCTACAGATGATCCAGAACTTTGCGGGCCGTGTCCTCTACCGTTCCAAACTCTGTGGCCCCATCTCCCCCATCCTCGCCCGATTCCATTGGCTCCCCATCTCCCAGAGCATCAAATTCAAGATCCTGGTTCTCACTTTCAAAGCCCTCCGCAACCTCGCCCCACCCTACATCCATGACCTTCTAACCTCTTACCAACCTGCACGTCCCCTCCGCTCAGCAGGCTCTGGCCTGCTCCACGATCCCCGACCTACCCGCCCAACCGTTGGCGGGCGAGCCTTCAGCCACTCTGCCCCCAACCTCTGGAACTCCATCCCGCAGTCCCGCCGCCTCACCCTGTCCCTGGCCTCCTTCATGTCCCGCCGCAAAACTCTCCACCTCGATGGTCCTATCGGCAACTCCTAATCCCCCCTTCCCCAGCGTGGAAGTTGTTATTGTTGTTAGCTTGGGTCTGACACAGTGACTGTCCAGAGCCTTGGGACGTCCTCCTGACATGAAAGGCACTATACAAGTGTAATTTTGTTGTTTTTGTTGTTGTTGTTGATGTCCATAGTAACTTCTGAACACAACAGTTCCTAGCAGGGAATCACAGGTTCAATCAATGCCAGATACTTGTCAATGCTGCTGAGGGTTGAGATGAACAAAGTGAGAATCTGCTTTTTAAAAAAAAAAGTGGTTATGTCAAAGTCCCGTGAAGTACAGTGACCTTTGTTGTATGGGCAAAACTAACAGCAGTAATATGCACAGTCAGGTCCCACATACGGCTAAAGGCAATTCGGTGTACATTTATACAATGCCTTTCATGTTGGAAGCACGTCTCAAAGCTCTTCACGTTTTCACTAGGCACCCATGCTGGGATTGGGAACAGAAGAAGGTGTGGAGGGCAAATGTGACTGAAAGCACAGTTGAAGAGGTAAATCTTGAGATGGGACAGAATGTGGCTGTAAGCACGGTCAAAGAGGAAGGTTTTCAGGCGGGACTTGGAAAAAGGGGAGAGAGGGGGCAACGGGGAGAGGCTGGGGAGAGTGTTCCATGGGGGAGGGAGCGAGTTGGGGGGACTCCAGGATGAAGTTCCAAGAGTGATGGCAGAATGGCTGTGCTTGCCTGCCAATGTTGGGACAGATAGGGTGGGAACTTGAAGCAGGTCTGTGTTTCCTGAGCAAAGGGAGTGAGTGGCTGGATTGTTGTTGGGAGCCGCCCAAAATTAAATTATCGCTGAATCAAAAGGGGAAAAACTCCCTTCTCGGAATGAAATTTTCCTCTTGCTGAGTGTGAGCGACCAAGTGGAAAGACTTTGCCAAGTATGCAATTGTGATGGAGTTTCCATTGGATAATGTGAACAAAATAGAACTGGAAGCACATTGTCAGTATAGCTCTCAGAGGACATTGAGCATCCATTATAGTAAACAGGGACAAATTCACGCTGCTGTGTTTGATACTAATTTTGTGGTTCTATATAAAGGTATCTATGTATCCCCTTAGAACGCTGGGAGTCCTTCAGATTTAATGCAAGTGTAATTTTGTTATTGTGGTTGTTAAACTGAGGTCCTGTCTGCCTGTCTAGGTGAATTCCACTATTCAGAAAAGGAAGGGACTTTTGTCTCGCAACTTGGCCAACAAGAGTCCTGTAGCTCAGTGGTTAGAGCGATTTCCTTACAAGCGAGAGACCTGGGTTCTGTTCTAGGCAGAGCGAAACCTTGGGCGAGTTTCCTTACTCCACACCCCTGATAATAATCCATTAAAAAAATTGGTTATTTCAATCCATGACACACATATATATACACACCGTCAATTCATTTTATAGTATATTCTGTGTAGCGCTTTGAGATGTCTAGAAGACATGAAAAACACTATATCAAATGCTAACGATTATTATTCTTATAACATTCCTCTTTACTTGATAAAATTAACCATTCACTTCATGCCTGTTTGTGTGACATTTCTGTGCACAAATTGGCGGCAATGTTCGACCTCAAATACCCAGTGCACTTCTCAGTAAAAATTAAATGTCTTTCACTTCGAAAGGAAGTCTGAAAAGACTTCCCAAGTTATAATAATAATCCTTGCATTTGATATAGTGCCTTATCACGCCTTCGAGACGTCTCAAAGTGCTTCACAGAATCTACTGTAAAGTGGATTGATTGTATTTTGTGGGCCAATCACGGCAGCTAATTGCGCATAGTAATGTCCCACAAACAGTCTTGGATTGAGTGACCAAATTTTTAAAACGGGATTATTACCCCGGAATAGTGATCTACTGCAAACTATAATTACTTTATTTTGTAGGTGAAGATTGTTCCTTTTTTGGAGACTGAAAGTACGAGGCATTTGAAGGCGGATTTAGAAATTGTAAATGTCTTGCTTTAGATTGTTTGTGTGTGTATGTTCCTTTTTTATTTTCTCTCTCCTCTCGCAATCCCTCTCTTTATGTCTCTCACACACACATACACACACATGCATATATACCAGGCATTTTACTTTTTTGTAGTATAAAATGATTCGCTGTCCTGGCTCTGATTTTCAATGGATCCCGCTCAGTGTTCAATCAGTTATTTGCACCAGAGTGAATGCTGAATTTAATGTTGTAGTCCAGAGGGGATTCAGCAGATTGGCGTAGGTCACTGATGTCTCATTATTGTACTTTATGACTATGATGTAAATTGGATAGCCCTATAAACCTCCCAATCAGCAATCTCGTATGCCAACCTGGCTCCGATGAGAGCACTCTGACCTCTGAGTCAGAAGGCTGCCTTATCAAGTCCTACCACAGGACTTTGGTCTTCAGGTCTAGCTTCGGCTGATGCTTCAGGCCAGTGCTGTGGGAAGGGCTGCATTGTCAGCGGTGTCATCATTTAGCTGGGACATTACTCTAAAGGTTCTGTCTGCTCAGATGGAGGTTGAAGATTCCACAATACAAGAGAAGTGAGTTTTTCCTGCTGTCCTTTGGTCAACTGTCCCCAAGTTAACTATTGGTCGTCCTCTCATATTCATTCCCGCTTCGCCCGGATTGGTGGCTGAGTTCTCACACAGTCACTAACACTCCCGGTAAACCCGTGAAGTGCTTTGAGACCTTTTGACAATGAGAGAAAGCGCTATTGAAAGGCAAGGATTCTGCTGTTGTTACTGCCTGTCACCACATTTGTTGTTGCAGGTAACGACAACCACAACAACAGCAGTAACTTCCATCTCTATAGCGCCCCTCACTCAAGGTAGCTTCCCAGAGCTCCAGAGTGTTTCAGGCTAAACATTGTTTTTTTCAAATGTATTCTTCTCTTGCGCATTGTTCCCTAATAGGAAGCTGCGATAAAAACAAAATGTGGCTTCCTCTTTTGTGAAATGTACTTCTGGATTCCACGTCAATTAAGGAAAAGAGGTACTATAGGGTTTCTGTAAGCAAACATCTTTGAACATAGAGGAATAAGCGTCCTGTATGTAGAGCCTTTTTGCAGGTGGGGGGAGGTGGGGGGATGTGAATTTTTTTTTACACACACATTCTGAAATTTCCAATGAAAATTCCCGGTTAGTCACTTCCTTTTATTTCTCAATATGTTTGCTGTGGTCCAAAAAGAAGTCCTGAATGATGCCAAAAACAAAGGCAAAAGGCACAGCTTGCAATTTTATTGTTGCTTGTGACAAATTGTAGTGGGAGGGGCACAGGCGGTGGTTGATACTGTGAGATGATTGTCCATTTCAAAGCAGAATTTGATCTTGTAATTCTGATCCAATATGTGAGTGTTCCCAGTACTGGGTCTTTAACTGTGGTCACATGTCTGGGATTAACTAAATCGCTCCTAAATCCCAATCCAATGCCTTGTGTGGTGTCATTCTTACTATCCAGTTGTCAAATATTAATTGTTAATCCATATTTTTAATCCATATCCTTACATTTTATATCACCCATTTTATACCAGGAGGATCTCTCAAAGTGCTTCACAGGATTACTATAAAGTGTGCTGACTGTGTTTGTGAGTGAATGTGATGGCTAATTTGTGCATAGCTTTGTCCCACAAACAGTCAAGAATAAGTTTATTTAGGGGATTGTTGGCCAGGACAACAGGAGAGAAAAACTCCCTTCTCATTTTGAATATTGCCAATAATAATAATAATAATAATAATGGATCTTTAACGTTGACCTGAACAAGCAGACTTGACCTCAGTTTAACGCCTGTTTTGCCCACAAAATATATAGTCAATTCACTTTACAGTATATTCTGTGAAGTCCTTTGAGACGTCTCAAAGACATGATAAGGCGCTATATCAAACACAAGGATTGTTATTATTATTTGAAGCTCTACCCCCCAGAGTTGCACTGAACCATCAGCCCACATGGTGGGCTCAAAGTCCCGACATGGGACTTGAACCCACAACTTCTGCTTTTGTCCAATATGCATTCTGTGTCCAGTGCACCAGGCCAATCCTCATTCACCCCTCATTGTGGAGAATCGCAGTCAAAACTCACTCCTGTTTTACAGTGGACACAAACTACTGCCGGTCCTTCTGTGTTAAACCCTTGATCATAGTTTGATTATTTGTTTTCAGTTCATATTCCCGGAACCCGGGCATAACTTGTTCCTGATGGTCTTGCACCAAGCCAAATGTGTTGCTGTTGTGTGGTGACCTTTTTCCAAAATGTCTTGACTTTTTCTTTTGCTGTTGAGTTTTGTATTTATTGAATATGTAAATGGATGCTTGGGCTGATGGATTGGGGGACGGGAAGGGGGTGTGGGATGGGATAGCGAGTGGGGTGGGGTGGGGGGGGGCGGAGAGTAGCAAAGGATAGTTTCATTCCATCTACTAGTGATAATGCTTTATGGAATATATACCACTAGTTTACTAGTAATAGTTAGTTGGATTTCTCAATGTACTTTGCAGAAATGGGGTAGAAGATCAGGAAGGTTGCTGGGGTGGGGGTGGAGACAAAGGTAGGAGGAAGATGACCAAATTGGTAACAAAACAATATACAGTACAGTGAAGAAGGTCCTTTTTTAAAAAAAAACTGCTTTGAGTTGACCACCTTCCTAATTCGTTGCTGTGTTAGCAACATTTTGATTTATTTATTGTGAATCTATGTTGTTCCTTGATAACAGGGACTCAATCAGGACCCTGGTACTTGCAAGTACAGTATTACATTAAACTCCCCATTGGAAAGCACTTCCTGATTCTTGTTGCGGGTTTGGGGTGTGCCTATGAAATTTGTTTCCCCAAAATGTGCCACTTCCACATTGTTGCTTTGGTTGGGATGTTTTATGCTTAACACGAGGTTCCACTGTATATGGAGTCATGTAGTACTGTATTGTGGTTCGAGCACTTGCCTCTCAAGTGAGAGGATCAGGGTTTGATTCCTGGATTTGGCGATACCTTACCCAAGTTTCCTTACTCCACAGGCCTCTGTTTACCTAGCAGTAAATAGGAACCCAGTTGTCAGTCGATTGGCGGACTCCTTTCCAGGGGTTATAATCCCTTAAAATAATAACTAAATAATGTGGTCACTCAATCCACAAGTGTTTGTGGGACACTGCTGTGAGCAATTGGCTGCCACATTTCGCCCACAAAGTATCTAGCCATTACACTTTACGGTATATTCTGTGAATTGCTTTGAGAAGTCTCAACAACGTGATAATAATCCTTGCATTTAATATAGCACTTTTCAAGTCTTTTAGATGTCTCAAAGCTTCACAGAGTGCACTACAAAGTGAATTGACAGGATTGAAATTACCAATTTTTTTGTGGGAGGGGTTATTATTAGGCGTGTGGAGTAAAGAAATTTGCCCACGGTTTCATTCTGCCTGGAATTGAACCCAGATCTCAAGCTTGTAAGGCAAGTGCTCTAACCACTGAGCTACAGGACCCCACGAGCTACAGGACTCCAAGATAAGGTATTATATCAAATGCAAGGATTATTATTAGATTACTGTATAGTTAATGAGGGGCCCCTCTCATCATTGAATCAAAGCAATTTGCATTACACTTCTGCCAATGTTGACTGGAAATCTAACTCCTAGAGGTTATTTGCATTATTCTATGCGTTGTGTGTATGTTTTACTGTTTCTTTAGGTTCCTGCTGTGTGTGTGTGTGTTTCGTAGTTGAATGCAGGAAATCATATTTCTGCACTGAGTTTCAAAGCGTCAGGGCTTGATGTGAATTGAATGGAGTGTAGACAGGTCTGCCCATCAAGTCAGCCCTTTAATCCTTCACACCTGAGCTGCACGTTTCCATGCAGTTCAGGTGTGAGCTGCTTTTATTTTCTCATTACCTCCTTTCAGCATGTCTGGCTGCTCTCTCTTGCATTCGACGTCCTCCCGACTTGAAAGGTGCTGTACAAATGTAATTTTGTTTAATCTTTTTTGCCCATTTCCTCAATGATTCTGGGAACTAAAGCAAACCTCGGGCACTGCCATGCTTTGAGACTCTGGGATGAGTGACCAGTAGACAAAATCTATTCCTCGGTGAGTAGCCTGATGAAAATAAGACATTTACTGTGGCCTCCACTGCCCAAATAACCATAGCCAAAACTGGAAAGTATTAATATTTCTTGTATTTGCTGTAGTGCCTTTCATGTCGCATATTTCACAGAGCTTCACCTCACATTTCAGTGTAAAGTGCAGTGTCCTGTGTATTTTTGGCTGATTTGACAATGTAATGTAATTTTGCTGTTGTTATTTTTGTAACAGACGCTGCAACCAATTTGAACATAGCAATGGCCCGCATTTGGCCATAGAGTGAATGATCAATGTTATGTGGTGGATTGTTGGTTAGGAAATTGGGAGAAACTGGAATAGTACTGTGAGCCTTGACCGTCCATCTGAACAGGCAGGCGGACCTTGGTCTGACATCTCACTCAAAGGCTGACCCTCCGAAAGTGCAGTGCAAACACCCCCCACTGCAGTGGAGTGTCAGCATTACACTAGAGTGTGTGTCTTTACTGTGAGTTCATTGCCTCTTGAGGAATTGTATAAACAACGTGTTAATGAACCTGCTTTCAGTTCTATCAGACAGATTGCGTCTGACGGTTATGATGGGCTGCGCTGTGTCTGTATGTAAAGATTGCCCCTTGTTGTGCACTAATTTCCTTGGACACGAAGCATCCTTTTGTAGCTGTAATTTTTTTTGTTGTCGAGCAACTGCGGTTCAAGTGCCAAGGTCCTGAGAGCCAGACGTCTGATAACGCAGCTGGTGTGTTAACAGACTACGTCTGAACCTCTCTCCTAACAATGAGGAGGGGAGTGATAATTAGATAAACCAAAAATTGCAGTGGAAAGCCCAGGGCTTACAGCAATTGGTGGAGGACCTATTAAAGTGCTCTCTGTGTGCATTTTTAGGTGACAACCTGGCTCAGTTGGAAGCAACTCTTGCCTTTGAATCAGATTGTTGTGGATTCGACCTCCACATCAAGACTTTGAACTCGCCTCATCTAGCCTGACACAACAACAGCAAAATCACAACAACAAATTTACATTTATCGAGTGCCTTTCACGTCGGGAGGACTTCCCATGGTTTAATGGGGTTGGCACTGGGGATTACTGGTTTGTTGGGGGTTGCAGATTAAAATTAAACGTTAACTTCCCTGGCGGCTGTTTTGGGAACATGGCTGTGTACAAATTGGCTGCCGCGATGGCGTACAAAATACAGTCACCACACTTTGCAAGCTTAAACTGTTTACGCTTGCAAAGTGCATCGAAATGAAGTAACTCGAATGATGTAATAAGTTACCATATCAAATCCATGGATGATTATTGATTCTAGGTTAGGACTGTTCTGAACCTTCAGTTTCATGCGACAATCTGAGCTACTTCAATTGTTTATTTTTAACCAAAGGAGAGTACAGAAACGGGATGTTGTGTTGGATAAGGCAAGATTGCGTGTTCAAGATGAATCCAAGTGATTTATGAGGTCATTGTGAGGCTGATGTTCTTGGACTAAAATGGGCTTCATTAATTACTGATGAATATAGCAGGCATTGTTGATGGCGTGGGATTGTGGTGGGTGGGTGGGGGGGATTGGGTGCGGGTGGAATGAGGAGATGCAATGCAAAAGGCAGCCTTGGATTAAGCATGGGAGCCTTGCGTCGGAACATGTGATCAGTCAGAACCCCCACCCCCCCCAAAAAAAGGTTGTATTCAAATTGCGCCTTTCCCATAGGATGGTCACGTTAAAGAGCTTCAGAGATGATGGGGGAGGAGAGGAAGGAGAATTCAAGTGGGTTCATCAAGGGCATGGTCGAGGAGAGAAGGAACACAGAAGTAGGAGCTTAGCTGCTGGAGGCTGACAGAACGGCAGAGGGGGTGAGCGATGGACAACAGCAGGAATGGACAGATGGGTTGTCAAGCTTTTTGGGGTCATCCAGTTATCAGAACAGCTGCATTATCAGACTTGATACACAGCGACCCAGAGCAGCAACAGTTGTAGTAATTGAACCATTCTATTTATAACGTCAGTCGTTGCCTCTGGGCTGCAGACAGCAGTTTCTGTGTTTTCACTTCTTCTCCTACTTGCTCATCCATCCACTCACAGTGTGTGCAGGAAAGCCGGGGGATGATTAAAAGGGCGACTGTACATTTTTTTTTGCTTGTTTTTTGTTTCCACATCACAGACACTGCTGTTATTGAGGCAAACTTGGGTGAGTTGGGTGGGTGGAGGAGAGGAACATTAGTGCTTAAGATAGCTCCAGATATGTAATAAAGCTTTAGAATGAACAGAAATCTATTTTGTGGGTAAATAAACCGGCTGTTGTGAAATCGTGTCACACAGTGGTCAGGAAAGTGCTGGGATGAATGAAACCCAGGACCTTGTTAAACAAGTAAACACAGAAATGGTTCTACGATAGGCAACGGTGCAGCTGGGCTAGGGAGGATACTGTCCCTCTCTGCTCTACAGGTTGCAATAGAGCTTCTGATTCACTCTTCCACATCACCTCCACTAACTGTGGAGCAGAGAGAGTGCATGTCTATCAGAACATCATAGAACCGTGCTAGGTGAAGGCAGGTTCAGGTGTGATGCTCTTGGCAGGAGAGCTAACCTGGGCTGACTCTCGCTCTCTTGCTTGCTCGCTCACTTGCACATTGTCTGGCCTTCTATGTGAGGAGCGTTATTTGGATGAAGTTCGTGATGGTGTCACGAACGCCGTCAGCCTCTGGAACTTCACAGGAGCAAAGCTAGACCGAGTGCTGGCATGTTATCCCACTACATAGGGCGTTGTAACCGAGCCTAGTCAATCCTCCTCCGGGTCCGTGCCTACAGCCACCTCTCTTCCCCCTGCACCCTCTCTGAAGTGCTCTAACACCACGTTTCACCCACAAAATATCCAGTCAATTCACATTGCAGAAAGTTATATGAAGCGCTTTGAGACATCTCGAAAACGTGATAAGGCGCCATATCAAATGTTAGCATAGTTATTATTCTGTCGTTGCTCTGCTGTGTTGATGTTAGACGTGGAGCTCTTATTTACCTCTCGCTAGCGTTTTCAGCCATTCGGGTAGTTCTGTTTGCACTCATCTGTGGCCGATTCATACTCAGCTCAGCGGCCTGGAAGTCCTGCGTGTCTGAGAAGTTACTGGGTTGTTTATGGGTTGGGCCTTCCAACGTTCTGTTTAACTGCAGGCCCCAGATTAGTGCTGATGAAAGGGTTCATTGATATCCCTTGTGACAGTTGGTCACGCAGTTTGATTCTCCTAACAGACTCGAGAAGAAGCCATCTCGCTGACTCTTGCTGCTGAGTGGCGCAGTTGGCCACTGATCTTTTCAAATTGGGGCCCAACGTGCGCAGTTTGCAAAAGGGACAAGAAGGAATAATTGCAACATATGTTTTGCGATCTGCTTTTTGTGGATAACCGCGAAACGATAGATTTCTAATTCTGGAATGGGACACAATTGGGGAGGGCAGAGATGAGGAATAAAACAAACTGCTTCACTCTCTGGTCTTTTCCCCCTCAATAATAATAATATAGTAATGCTTGCATTTGATGTGGCGCTGTATCACGTCTTTGAAATGTCTGAAAGCGCTTCACAGGGTATACTGTAAAGTGAATTGACTGTATATTTTGTGGACGAAACTGTACACTTTCAGTATTGTAATTGACCCAAAATATCTCCTCTTTGAGAGAGAGATGGGGAGAGGGGCTGTCCTTGTAATGAGTGGATGAGTGCAGCTGATTCCATTTCTAAATTTTCCTGATTGTTTCTCAAATACATTATCCCATCGCCATCATTTCCCCCACCTCTGTCTCTGTGATTAATTTTCTTGTTTTGTAGATAATTAAGTTTTTTCCCGGATCACTTATTCCCATCTCTTGTTTGTCTGGAGAACGCACGTGACCATGCCTCCAGACTCTGCTCTGTTCATAGAATCCTTTCTTACTCCCCCACCGCACCCTCCCCTGCACCCACCCCCTCTCCTGTATCGGGCCAGATGTTTTGTCTGCTGGGTGTCTCTGTCGCATTCTCATTGACTTCAGCTGCTATTTACAGGTTCATTATCTACTGAAGTGTTCGATGTCCGTTCACCTTCGGGTCGCTGAGAAATTCCACGACAGTGACTCAAATGAATATGAGCCTCAAATTCCACCTGGGCTTAGCCTGTCACTGCGATTTGTCTTAAGAGGCAAGATTGCATGGAATTGTAGAAAAGCCCTGAAGTTAGTCTTGGTTTGGAAGCAGAAAAAGACGGTCAGTTAACAATAACAACAAAATTACTTTTGTATAGCACCTCATGTTGGGAGGACGTCTCAAGGCCCTGGACAATTGGTCTTTCGGATCCGAGCTGAGTGTCCGGATTGGGGAGGATGGAGGGCAGGTGGAGGAAAGGATGGTGATTGTTGGCACGGTGGAAGAGTGGTCTTGAGACAGGTGTTGAAGGAGGCGAGAGATGGGGTGAGACTGCGACAAGGACTGCTGCAAGGAGTTCCAGAGAGTGGGGGCAGAGCGGCTGAAGGCCCGTCTGCCAATGGTGGGACGGGCGAGACGGGGCATGTGAAGCAGGCTGGAGTCGCTGAATGGAGGGAGGCAGGTTGCTAGGGATAGAAGGTTGCTGAGGTAGGGGAGAGCAAGGGCATGGAGGGCTTTGATGGTGAGGACCAGGATCCTGAACTGTATCCCCTTTGTGCAACTTAGTGTGGGAGAGGACATATCCAAAGTTCTCGATAATCTGCCACCTATGGAGGAAGGAGTTAGGGGATATCGACAAGCAAGGAGTTTGCATTGTCAAGCCTGGACATTATGAATGAGGATCTCAGCGGCCTGAGGGGTGAGACATTGGTGGATCCAGGTGATTCTGCGGAGGTGGGGGAAGGCAGAGCAGTTAATGGCATGGATGTGGGGCAAAAATGAGGGTCAAACAAAATGCCAAGGTACTGAACGTGAGCCAATTACGAGAACCTCGGTCTTGTAGATATTCAACGGAAGAAAGTTAGCTCTCATACAGGACTTGATAACAGACATTCTGTCAGGTAGGGTCCGTCGATATGGAAATTTTCCGATTTAGATATATCGATGGGCTCATATCGAGATATACCGAAATATCGATATTTTCAGGTTTTTCGTACTGCGCATGCGCGCGCTGTGCGCGCATTCGGCGTGCGCGCGCGTTCCGGGTGCGCGCGCATTCGGGGCCTATCTCCTCAGGAGGTAAATATCTTTCTCTCTCACTCTCACTCTCTCCATCTCTGTGTTTTTCTGTCTGTGTCTCTGTGTCTCTCTCACATCGCCCCCATCTCTATCTATCTGTATATTATCACATCCACCCCGTCTCTCCCCCCACCCCCCCGCCGTCTCTCTCTCCCTCCCCCCCACAGCCGTCTCTCTCCCCCCCCCCCCCCCCAGCCGTCTCTCTCCCCCACCCTCCCCAGCCGTCTCTCTCTCCCTCCCCCCCCAGCCGTCTCTCTCCCCCTCCCCCCCAGCCGTCTCTCTGCCCCTCCACCCCCCCCAGCCGTCTCTCTCTCCCTCACCCCCCCTCCAGCCGTCACTCCCCCCCCCCCCCACCCCTTGCATACCTGTATATTGTATTCGAGGACTATGAATACAATATGGCGGCTTTGCACCTCGGTCTGTGCATTGTGTATAGAGATGAGCATTCTGGGTCTTGTAGTTCAGTGTGTGCGCATTCCGATTTTTCCCCTCGATATATCGACTTTTTCGATACATCAATATTTTTGAAATGCCTATATCGTTGTAATCGATATGAAAATTATATCGGGTTTTAGAGATATATCGATATATCACCGGACCCTACTGTCAGGATAGCAGTGGTTCTGGAGTCGAGGATGGAGGCTAGGAGATACAGTTGGATGTCACCCATGTCTGCGGATGATATCACCAAAAGGGAGCATATAGATATTGAAGAGGAGGAGACCAAGGGCAACAACAACAAACAACAATAAAATTACATTTCTAGAGCACCGTTCACCCTCCCCTCATGGGGAGGACAAAGCCCTGAGGAACGCTGCATGACATGTTGCGGGGGCTAACAGAGAAACTGTTTCTTGAGATGAGGTGGAGCTAGTGTGAGTGGTAGGATCAGAAGCTTCAAGGACAGAAGGTTGAGGTGAGAGGAGAGGCAGCTGAGGATGATAGAGTGGTCAATGGTGTCAAAGGTGGAAGAGACTCAAGGCTAAGACAGAAAGGAAGAAATGTATTTTGAAATCTCACAAGTTTGGTTCACATGAAGAAGATCCTTTAGTCTATTTGATCCCAACCCACCGTAACAAAATCCCAAGATTGGTTCGGGTGAAGTGCTACGACCATGTTTCTAGGATCAAAGTCTAACTTGTTGTTCTAGAGTATAAATGGGATCATTGGGTGATGGAGAGATGGGAACTTGTGGAATATTGGTTCAATAGACAGTAGTGTTGGTGTGTGCGTGATCAGTCCTCCACCTGATGCTCTCTATCTTTACTTTGTATTATTTTCCCACCTATCTTTATGCTGTGTTCAAGTAACGAACCTTTGTCTTCAGCCTATGTAATGAATGCCATTGGGTATTCATTACAGACCTAAGGAAAGTTAATCGTGCACTTTGTGAGTTTCTATAGCAACTCTCACTCTGAATACAGCCCATGGTGTTTCACCTGCTGAAGGCTTCAACACTTCCCTGTGATATATTGCTTCAGGGACGAAAAATAACATTTTCCCCAATTGCATCTCCATAAACATTTCAGTTATTTGATGATAAATTAGAAGGAGTTGTGAGTGGAGGAGGGGAGTTGCTTTGATGATAAAGTGGGTTTTTCTTGAGTGATTGTTTGACTACAATTTCTCTCCCCTTATTCACTCCAGGCTGCTTTAGATTGCTCCCTTTCAAGGACACCTGTCAAGTAGCACCCCAACCTCAGGGTCAAAAGGTTGTAGGTTTGTGCTCGTAGTTTCAGATTGACACTGCAATAACAGAGGCGCCGTCTTTTAGATGAGATGGTTAACTGAGGTTCCATCTGTTGTTCAGGTGGATGTTAAAGATCCAATGGCACTACAGTTTTTGAAAAGAGAAGGGAATTTCTCCTGGTGTCCTGGCTGAGGGACTATCAGGTGAAAAAGATGGTCATTCATTTTGGTGTCTTTTTGTGGGGTGTTGCTGTGCACAAATTGGTTGGTTGGATGCAGCATTCTCTTACAAATATGCAGTCACTACACTTCACAGAAAACTGACTACACCCTATTGTTGAGAACTGTTTGCTCAGGAAACTTTCTTGTGTGGAGCGGTATGATCTGGCCATGAGGAGGTGTATGAGAACACCTTGGAGTAACTGTGGAATCAACTGTCCTTAACAATTTGGCAGCAGTGACTATTCACAGCCCATAGAATTGGGGGGCAATTATAAAACGTTTGCTGGTATCTCAAGCAGGTTCGAGATGAATGGTTTACCTGTGTCCTAAACAGTACTTTTAGGTGGACGTGAAGTATTCTACGCTCCTAATCAAAAAGAGTGGAGTTTCTCCTAATGTCCTTTGGCAGCTTTTACCCTGATGTGGAACTTTGAACCAGTTGCTCATGTAGGTGAATAATGGGTGGGGAAGGAGGGCGTGGGTTCAGGAGCCAGAAGCTTGAGGAATTTTGTGAGTAAACATAATATATGACAATAAGCTTTGCATTTGATGCAGCATTAATATAGACTATAATTGGTGGGCAGGCTTTCACCTCCACTCTCTGGAACTCCATCCCTTTGACTTGCTCCCACACTCTTCGAATGTCCACTGCCATAGTTGCCTCTTTTTGATCGTACTTTCAGTCATCTTTCCCCTTCCTGCCTTCTCTCAGTTCACACCCCATTACTTGGGACACCAAGCCGGCTGTTTAAAGCACTTTGAGATATCCTGACACGAAAAGAGCTATATACATGTAAATTGTATTATATAACATCAAATTACCTTAAAGCAGGGGTGTAGTCACGGGTGGGCTCAGGCCCACCCGACACTCTCTGACCAACAAAGAAACCACAGTCAGGTCAAAGGCTCAAGCTCTGAAGGTCTGCCGTCCGCAAGCACGCACAGTCCATAACAACTCCTTACCTTCAGGATAACTTGGGCCGCACACACTCGAGAGGGTGTATGTGTAAGTGCATGTTTGTGTGTGTATATGTTTCCATTTGTGCACAGTTGTGGCTTTGTGCAGCAAAGGAATCCAAAACACCACCCCTCCCATCTCTTTTTTTTCCCTATCCCCTACTAGCAGCATTAAGTAATTTCTTACACGATACCCGGTATTCTGGCTTCCCTCCCTGGTTACCTGTTCCAATCATTCATTACTCTCTGGGTCAAGAAACACTTCTCTCGACGTTTTGCCTGGAATTGCCCTTGGCAGCTCCTGCTGAGCAATGCTTTCCCTTTCGCAACTCGTGTGTGTCAAGGCATCGACTAGTTGAGTCACTGAAAAGCCCGTGCTCCAAAACAAACACCCAGCTCCTCTTCTCATCTGAAAAGGACATTCGAGCTTGCACTTGCATCACAGTGTGTGGGTGTATGGGAAGGAGTTCCAGTACGATAGTCTTCTATGGCCATGGGGATTTGTTGCCTATCCCCCAACAAATATTAACCCTTTGACTCTTGAAGGTACCATACTGGCATTTAGGTCAGGGCTGATTCCCCCTGTTGGCTTTGGATGGGCAGCAGTTTTGATCCTTAATAGTCACAGACTGATTGCACGCCACTGCCCGCCTCAACAGCATCTGTTCTGTTGGGTCCAAGATATTCATTCATAAGAACATAAGAATTAGGAGCCAGAGTAGGCCATTCGGCCCCTCAAGTCTGCCTGCCATTCAATAGGATCATGGCTGATCTTCTAATCTAATTCCGCCTTATACCCATATCCCTTAATCCCTTTATCCACAAGAAATCTATCAATCTCAGTCTTGAATATGTTCAAAGACTGAACATCTACAGCCCTTTGGGGTAGAGAATTCCATAAATTCACTACCCTCTGAGTGAAGATGTTTTTCCTCAACTCAGTGCGAAAGTGCTGACCCCTAATTTTAAGACTGTGATTCCTGGACCTAATGGCTTAGACTAGGCCTGGGAGACCATCCCATGATGGTATTCAGAAAGAGAAGGGATTTTCTGGCTAGGAAACTCCCATGTTCACTGAACAGCTGTTTACAAATTGGCTGCTTACAAATGTTAGCCTGGCTAAGTTGGTACTTGTTACCATCACTCAGAGGATTCAGTTCAAGATCCTGGTCCTCACCTTCAAAGTCCTCCACAACCTTGCTCCTTCCTACCACTGTGACCTCCTACCCCTTATCAACCTGTCTGCTCCCTCTGCTTGGTGAGTTCTAGTCTCTTTACGTGACCCACCTTGCCTGCTCCATCATTGGTGGGCAAGCCTTCAGCATCTCTGTCTCCACCCTCTGGTACTCCACTTTGTGGAGCTCCTGTGGCTCAATGGTTAGAGCATTAGTCTTGCAATATGGGGAGACCAAACTGGGGAGATCTGTGTTCAAATCCAGGCAGGTCAGGGCGAAACCTTGGGCAAGTTTCCTTACTCCACATGCCTAATAATAATCCCTCCAAAAAAAACATAATAATAAAATTGGTCATTTCAATCTACGACTGTTTGTGGGACACTGCTGTGCGCAATTGGCTGCCGCGATTCGCCCACAAATATACACAGTCAATTCACTTTACAGTATATTCTGTGAAGCGCTTTGGGACGTCGATAAGATGTGGAAAGCGCTATATCAAATGCAAGGATTATTATTATTATTATCCCTCAGTCCCTCTGCCTCGCTCCCTCTCTTCCCTCCTCCAAGTCCCATCATAAGACCCTCTGCTTCAACTTTGCCTTGGGCACACTCCTACTCTACTTTCCCCACTCTCCACCTCTCCTGATCCTAACTACCAGCTTGGATGTGTATCCATAGCTGTCAAAGACACTATACAAATGTAATTGGTTGGTGTTAATGAACCAAACGATCGTGGATTCAAGCTATCAAGACTTTGGTCTCACAGTCGAGGCTGATGCTCCAATGCAGTGTTGGGGAGGGGAAGATATTAAACCAAGGACCTGTGTGCCTGTTCAGGTGAATAAAAAAATCTTGTGGCACAATTCAAAAAGAGAAGGGAGATTTTCCTGGTGATTTTGCCAGCAATCACCCAGATACAATTGATCTTTCACTTTGCAGCCGTTTGTGGGACATTACTTTGCCCAAAATAGTAGCGCAGTGAAGTGCTAAGAAGCGTCCTCCCGACGTGAAGAGAGCTGTATCAAGTGTAGACATTATTAGGTGTAATTTACGAAAAAGCCACAGCACCTGCCAGCGATGATTGCAACACCGTTTCAAAATGCGCTGAATTCTGAACAAAGGTACACTTTAAAAACATGCTTTTGAGTTGCTGGTTACACAACTACACAAAGTTGTAGTTGGGCTACACAAAGGTAACCTAAATGCAGAGCAATTGTGGACTAACCCTTCTGGTTCCAGCCCATTTGTTGATCCTGGGCTGACGTTTAAGATTTCCCACAGACATCAGCAGGGTGCGGTGTCCAGTTTGCCGGCTGATGCCATGGAGAGGTGCAGCCTCTTGTAGGGTGCAGTGAAGAAATGGAGTAAACTGCTTTGTATCACTATCCTGTGAGTTTCTGAAGGTATGGGTGTGAGTATGTCTGATTGGGAAATTTCCAGAGTGCTCCTGTGAATGGTTTCCAATTACTGTACCATATCTCGCCACCTTGTTTAAGCCATGACAAAAAATTTGAAACACACAGAGGTTTTATGTTGGATCAGGCTCCCATCCAATCCTTCTGGCGTGAAAGGTGCTATATAAATGTGAGTTGTTGTTGAATTGATGCTTGCATTTTCGCTGAAAATCCTGAGCCAGTCTGATACCCTCACTTGGCTGTTGTAGCGATGTAGAACAAACTCTTAAGTGCGTGCTCTCCTTGTGGCATGTTTTCTCCTTGCACAGCTGTTTCCAGTTTGTTTCAGATGCTCAAACCCTCTTGAGTCTGATTGCCAGCGTCTCCTCTTGTCATGCAACGATTAATTTATTCCATTAACATTGAAATCCAAGTGGAGTGACAACATGTCTGTCCTCCTCCACCCTTGTGTAAAATTCCACTCAGCCTTATGCATGGAGACTGTGATGTATGGTTTATAAGGGAGAAATCCCATTAGTGGCCAACAATCATCCATATCACTACGCTTAAGACCCACCACAATTTCAGTCCATTTGTCCCTCTGGGTCTGAACGGAAGTGCTCATGTCACAAGCAGGGGCAAGAGTGATTGGAAGTCTTTTAGAATTGATTTACTAAATTTGCCTGTTACACATAGGCAAACACTGCTCTCTGCTCCAGTAAAGAGGTGACAACCAATTTATCTGTCATTTATATTGAATTAGGATGAATGAGGAATTTTGGCCAGGCCCTTGTGAGAATAGCCTGTACATCTTCAAAATAGTACTAACGTCCATCAGAATGGGCAGCTGGGAGCTCGATTGGGTGTCTCATCTGAACAATGGCATCTCTGACTGTACAGATGTCCCTTGGGAATGCACTGATGCCCAACCGTATTGTGAGGGTAACTTTCTGATGTGGGGTATCTCAGAGCAGATTGGGGATTGAACTTGGTTTTGTTCGGCTCAAATGACAACTGCAAAATTACATTTCTTTAGTGCCATTTACATTGGGAGGACGTCACAAGGTGCTGCGTAGTCAGTGTTTTGGACCTGAGCTGGGGTCGGGATCGGGGAGGTTGGAGGGAAGGGAGGGTAAGGGGGGTGACCGATGGCACAGTTGAAGAGGAGTGTCTTGAGGCGGGACTTAAAGGATGTAAGGGAGGGACGAGGCATAGGGATTTTTGGATGGAATTCCAAAGGTTGGGCGCAGAGAGGCTGAAGGCTCGCCTGCCAATGGTATGGCGGGTGGGCCGGGGAATTCAAAGCAGGCCAGAGCCCACTGAGCGGAGGGAGTGGGCAGGTTGGTAGAGGATTAGGAGGTTGCAGAGGTGGGGTGGGGCAAACTCAGGGAATTGACTTTACCGTCAATGAGCCATTTGCACCACTTCAGGTTTAATTTTATAAGATCAGATCCTCCCCACCCCACACCCATTTGTAATCATTAGTAATCCTTATGTTTGATTATAGATATGTTGAATGTCTCAAAAAGTGCTTTACAGTAATTACTGTTGAGTGTCGTGAATGTGTATTTGTAGGCAGAAATGACAGCTGTTTTGCATGCAGGAAGGTCTCATAAACAGCCAGATCAACTTTATCCATTGGGCAGGATGCCTGGAGATACTAACCTTCTCTTTTCGAATAGTGAATAGTTCTGTAGTATGATAGGACAGTATTTTGCGTTCTAGTGAATAGTTCAGATGTGTCCTTGGTTCGACATTTCTTCCACAGCACAGTGGCTTTGACAGTGCAGCAAGCAAGCACTCATTCAACCCAGCACTGGAGGGTTAGCCTAGACTGTGATCGTAAACTCCTCTTTTAGTGGGTGGAAGCATGGCGAAGGGTTGGCTATTTGTTCAGACTTTCCTCTTTTCCCCAGCAGAGGGCAGGGAGTTTAGTGGTCAGTTCACCCAAGCTCTTTTTAAAAAAAATAAGTCCTATCATTGACAGTAGCTTGTTGGAGCTATTTCAATAGCAGTATCCAATGAATTTTTTTTTTTAACAAAGGCTTGAAGGGTTGAAAGAAATGATCTTGTTTTGAGTGACAAATTGCTCTAATCTAGCCTTCAGTGAATGTAAAAAAAGCCCATTGACGTCTGGTCGAGCTTTGAGATGTTCAACAAGTGTAAATTATTTAGGAAAACCGTAGAGACACACGGAGATAAACTGAAGACAAAGGCTCGTTCACAAAGTACTCTTGCACTCGTCACTAGCAACCCACACCCACAGACCTTTGCACCCGGGTAATCCCTCCCCAGCAATGCCCATTTTGGGATGGGCCATTCTTACATGAAAGAAAAGGTGGATTATCATATGTGGCATAGTACTGTATTTATGTTGAAGGCGGATGGGTTATTTTCCAGTAATACTGCCTCTACCAGTTCTGTGACCAGCTCACGTAATGTTTTTTTGTGTGCTATTGCTAGAAAAGGCTCCTCCTGTTTAATTAACTCAGTAGCTGCAGCTAAAATAAGCCACCAATTAAGGAGCAAAAGCGACCAGTAGGACGATGTCTGCCTGAGTGACAGGGGTCGGGCTATGATAAGGGGATTAAATGACTATGAACCTGGATGGACATTATTAGTAGCATCATGATAATTTATTATTATCGTCATTGCATTTGATGTGCTTTATCATTGCCAATGTCGTAAGCGCTTCACAGGATTTACTGCAAAGTGTAGCAGCGATTGTGAAATTGAGGGCTGATGAAGGCAGCCAATTTGTGCACAGGCAGGTCCCACAAACAGCCCTGAAGTAAAATGATTCACGTTATTTGGAGGATTGTTGGCCAGCACATCGGAAGATGCTTCCTTCTCTCATCGCACATTCACTGGCCTGGAATAGAGGGGGTGTAAAGAGACTCCAGTGATGGGAACATGAATAATTGAGAAGCAAGACCTTCAAGAGGGCTACCTGGGGTTACAAAATGCTCTTGAAATAGACTGTATTTGATGCAACGCTTGGATGTTGTATGAGGAAACTGGGTGAAGTGGCAGAGGGCGTGAATGTTTAAAAACGTTGAAATCTTAAATATTCCAATTTAAGATTGCAACTGATCGGCGAGCTCTTATGATTTGAAACAGCTTACGCCTCTCTCACGGTCTGTGATCTTATCCAAGCTTGTTAAGTTGTGTTGTAGTGCACGCCCTTTCAGATTCCTATCTGCTTTGTTTTCAGATTCTGTCTCTCGTTACTTGACTGCTTTCCCTCTGTGCTTTGTGCAGCATTTGTGACCATGGCGTTGACTGGCCTGTGGTTTGATCATGTGTCTGTGTGCTATTGGCAGAGCATGTTTTGTGGGTGACAGGTCTCATCTGATGGGGCCATGATGTGGTGAGTTGATAGACTTCTTCATCTCTGAGAAAGAAATACATTTCAGGTGTGGATTTCCAACCTCAGTGCTCTGCAGTTTTCAGGCAGCAGAGGGAGTGATGCTTGTAATATTTTCAGTCAGTAATAAATACAATGCAAAATTACATTTGCGTAGCTCCTTTCACATTGGGAGGACATCCCAAGGTGCCCTAAAATGTACCAAATGCACATCAAAATGATACACAGGATTAAAAAAAAAGTTATGGATTGAAGAATATTGCAAAAACTAAACGCACTTACAATTCTAGTCCTTTACTAAAAGTGAAGCATAGAGATTGAGATCAGTTTCCTTCGCAGGTTGGGGGAAACATCATCTTGTTCTTATATAGAACGTGTCTGTCTCAAAGTGCTTTACATGAGTGATATAGATCATGAAGCAAAGCAAATAGAAAAGTATGGAAAGTGAGAATAGCTGTGATCAAAAAGTTTGACCTAACAACTGTAGAATTGTATCACTAAAGGGGAGGGGAAGAGGAATTAAAAACAAGTTTTAGGAAACGGGAATAAAATTGGAGGAGCAAAAGGGCAAGTGGACCACAATTTCAAGTTAGCCAAACAGATTCCTCCGCAGTGCTGAAATGGCTTGTGTGTTAACGTGTATGTAAATGTCACTTTTACTGTCATTTTAGGCAAAATCAAAATTGCAACTGAGGCATGTCTTGAGTTCAATCGAAGGCTTGTTCCACTCGTGAATGTTAACAAGGTGAATCCAGCCTCCCTTACTGCACCATTTTATCTCCATCTGGCGTGTGCTAAACGGCCATTAGAGCAGCTTCCAGCACATTACTTTCCGGATTAGATTGCCCGTGATCGCAATGCATTTTCTTTTCCGAACCACAAATTGCTTCTTATCTATGTGATTGCCTTGGTGGTGGCTTCGTTGATAATCGGGATACAAGTGTGCACAAAGCTTTCGGAACTGTGAGACCCTGTCCACCTACGCACTCCCACAAGTGAAACCCAACCCCAGGCTATCTGTGCCGTTCCGCGGCCAATGCTAGCTGCTTTTTTCAGCGGCCAATCTGACGTACTGTTGACACTGTCTCACCCACCCTACGATTGAGACGTCCGTGTCTCTCACGTGTCTGAGCTGCAATCGAACTGTCCAGTGAGTATTGTAGCGCTCTTCACATTTTAGCTGCAGTGAGACTCGAAGGTGACCACAGGCGCTCAGCTTGGCTTGCTGCCCAGGTTTCTTTTCTGAGTAATGTGAGCAAACTGCGACATGGCTACCAATGCTGGCCTTGCAGATGAGTCGAACCTCGGTTCTGGGTTAGCAAATGAGATGTCTAAATTACGTGCATTTCCTCTCGAGTCTCCGCACAGTGATGTTGGTGTCCCCAGCTGTTGTCCATTTTCCTGTGGAACTCGACTAAGTGCCAGCAGCCTCTTCAACCGTAAGAGATGATACAGCGCGGCTTGGCTCAATGCAGTGTTTCTCTGCTTTCTTGGCATCCACACCCATTGCAGCCGAAGGGATTTTGCCAATGTGCGTTTTTTCTTCTCTAATGAGATTTGTTCCTTTTCAGTCTTCATCATGAGGCTTGGTGTCAGAGAGGCATTACCTCGCTGCAAGAGGAATTTCACCTCTGAATCTTACCGGGCCAGCTTTCATGTCCTCAACTGTAACTGTTTATTGGTCTTTTCTAACAACCCAAAAGGTTGTTGGAATTCAGTCATTGGATCCAGTGTTGGTACCGAATAATAATAATAATAATCATAATAATAATAATGATCCTTGCATTTGATATAGCGCTTTTCACATCTTTCTAGACATCTCAAATATCAAGGTACTAAAGACACCAAACAAAAACAGTGGCCCTCCATGCCTGCTGTAATTTGTTTACCACCTCCGTGGCAATCAGCACCTCTGAGCCAGATGTATTTAGCTGAGTCGTTAACTGTACTGAACCACCTGCTCTGCCAAAAGTGGGGGTGGGGAGGGCAGAGAATCACCAGTTCTTTACTGATCTCCTGACCCCATAAAGACAGCTTGCGTTTACCCCAACGCCAGACGGCGTCTCAAAGCGCTTCACAATAGTGGAGCCCTGGGCCGAGCCAGAGGGAGGGGAAAGGTGAGCGTAGGCGCGGTCGAACAGTAAGGTCTTCAGGCGCGATCTGAAGATGGTAAAGGAGGGGGCGAGGCAAAGGGAGTGAGCGATTGAGTTCCAGAGTTTCGGGGTGTAGTGGCTGAAAGCACAGGTGGAGCGGAGGATTCGGGGGACAAGTGTAGCGAAGCTTGAGATGGAACTCTCTCCCTCTGTCTCCATGCTTTGCCCTCCTTCACTATCTTCAGGTCATGCATGAATACCTTCCTCTTCAACTGTACCTCGATTGAGGCACTTCGTTCCCCGATTACCCCAGTCCATGCCAGACTTCACTGGCTCCCTGTCACGGAGCAGATCGACTTCAAGGTTCTCACTCTTGTATTTAAATTCCTTCACTCCTCTGCAGCCCCCTACCTTGCTAACCTCCTCTCCCCTCACAGCAGTACCCGCTGCCTCCGCTGTACTGGGTCTGGCCTCCTCCTTGTCCCCCGAATCCTCCGCTCCACCTGTGCTTTTAGCCACTACACCCCGAAACTCAATCGCTCACTCCCTTTGCCTCGCCCCCTCCTTTACCATCTTCAGATCGCGCCTGAAGACCTTACTGTTCGACCGCGCCTACGCTCACCTTTCCCCTCCCTCTGGCTCGGCCCAGGGCTCCACTATTGTGAAGCGCTTTGAGACACCGTCTGGCGTGGAGGGCGCTATATAAATCCAAGTTCAATCAAAACTTACATTTATATAGCACCTTTCATAAATGGCTGTTCCAGTGACTGATCTGCCCTTCTGGGTCCTGCCAATAACCCAGCCTGGTTATCCTATTACCAGCAGTGTCCTGGAGTACTATGGACCCACCTGATTCAGATACTGGACTACCGAGAATGCCACAAATGGGCTGGCTTGATTCTGACATATTCTACTGCCAGTCATGTCACTTTGATGCCAGTTCAGCTCTATTGAGACCTTGCTTACTTTCCCCCACGACCCAGGAGGATAATGTGGAGCACTCGGATTGTCCACACTCTAGAATAACTTTGAATCCAGCTTTGAAAACTTTCTGTCATCGGGGCAAAACGGAATCAAATAACCGTTTTCTGTTACAATAGTCCACAGAGATGGCAGAGAGGAATTGTGTATAGATGAGGTTGCAGTGGCAATCTTTAGATAAATAACCTGCCTAAAAAAAAGTGAGCCCGAGAGAATTACAACTGGCTTGTGTGACTGGAGGAAGCGTTCGGTGTTTCTAGGTGGATTGTGACAGGTAGTTGTCATGAATTGAGTGCGCACAAATACGTAAAGCCAGGACAACTTTCTGACTCAACAAAAATGTATATAGCGCCTTTCATGTCTCAAAGCTGGCTGGGGCCCCGAGCTGGGAGTGTGAGGGGTGGGGTTAACCAAAAGCACAGTTGAAAAGATGGGCCTTGAGACAGATTTTGAAGTATTGGAGGGACAGTGCAAGCAGCTGTATCAGGCTGACATTTACATAGGTGTATTGCACTTCACCGAGCTACGAGTGTATTGGGATAATTCAGCCATAGAAATGCAAAACTTCTTTCCATGCAGTATGCTGTTGTGAATGCAAATACATTGACACATTGTTTGATACTTTCCATTGATCAATCCATTGATCCTTCGACCTTGCTCTCCCACCTACCCGTGACCTCCTAACCCCTCCTGCTCCCTCTGTTCGGTGGGCTCTAGCCTGCTTCAAATCCCCCGCCCCACCCACACCACCAGCCTCAGCCTGCGGGCATTCAACCATTCTACCCCCACCCTCTAGATTTCCGTCCAGCAGTGCTCCCACCTCTCCCCTTACTTTGCCTCCCCACCTGCCCTCCACCCTCCCCAATCCCCAGCTCGGTCCTGAAATGCTGACTGAAGTACCTTGGGACATCCTCTCGGCGATGCGAAACGCGCTATACAAATATAATTTTGTAGTTGTTAATACCCTGCATTGAGACCCAGCTCGGGTCTGAAACACTGACTGTCCAGTGCCTTGGGATGGCCTCCTGACGTGAAAGGCGCAATACAAATGTAATTTTATTGTTGTTCTTGTTGCATTATTTCAGAGAGATCTTTATTTGTGGATAGTGAATGAGGAGACTGTGTGTGTGTGGTCTCTTTATTTGTACGCTGTTTTTTCTCTCACTTTGCCTCCTTCAGTCTGTTAGTCAGAGATAAGCCACAGGTTTCCGCCTTACACCCTGACACAAGCCTATAGAAGCACAGCACATATCCGGTGGTAGGAAAAGCAAACTACGTCATGAGTGGGTTGCAGTTTTAAGAGGAAACCCTGACCATAGTACGCTCCACTGTAGCTGCTAGACCCAAAATATTTCACCCTGTTTCTTTGAGCAACTTTGACAGAGGTCTTGAGGACTATAAGAATGCACACATTGCCATAATTCATTGGAAAATTTAAACCCTTTTAATCCTTTCCTAATTGGAGACATTCTTTGGTAGAACGTGGCTCAAAACTTTGTTCATTTTAATATTATTAGAAATTGCTTCAATCTAAAATTAAACTTTTATGAGTTCACCCCCAACCCCCGCCTGCCCTTGTACATTTTGGCCATGCTCTGATTGGCCCTGCCCCCCACCCATTACTTTAGAATGCTTGTGCATCGTGGAGTCCTGTAGCTCAGTGGTTAGAGCACTCACCTTACAAGTGTGAGACCTGTGTTCGAATCCAGGCAGGTCAGGGTGAAATCTTGGGCAGGTTTCCTTACTCCACACACCTAATAATGATCCTTCCAAAAAAACTACAATGATAAAATTGGTCATTTCAATCCACGACTGTTTGTGGGACACTGCTGTGCACAATTGGCTGCCGCTTTTCACCCACAAATATACAGTCAATTCACTTTACAGTAAACTCTGTGAAGCGTTTTAGAAAATGTGAAAAGCACTATATCAAATTCAAGGATTATTATTGTTCTGATCTATCAAGTTGTGGGGTATGGGAAGGGGTGGGGACATATGTGGGCATGTTGAGAGGGAGCAGGTGGCGTAAGGCAGTGTTGAGAGACATATCTATGGGCAGCAGTGCTGGGAAGGGGTGCATGTATATGTGGATGGTACAGATTGGGAGGGCATGTGTTGTGGGGGGAAAATGGAGAATGAATGGGATTAGGCTCAGTTGTTTAGTCTACAAACCCGAACGTATTGGGCTAACGCATGAAGAATCGCTACTTGGATAAGATATCGATCAGCCACATATTTGTGTCAAATCTTCTAGAGAAGAAGAAAGGAACAAATTTGGGAAAGAGGCTCCCATCTTTAGTAACACCAAATAGGATTGACTCAAAAAGCTCTGTGTATGTTGGCCATCTGATTTTCACAGAATTTGCATGGTACAGATTGGTTCCAGGGTACATGTTGACAGAGCTTAGTCTGGTGAGTCTAAACGTGTACAAGCCACCGAGTTACTATGAAGCTAAATAAATAATGTTGAAAGTGAGAGGCTTGTGATTGATTTTAACCATCTGTGTTCAGTAAATTCCAACCAGTGAACCAGAGGGTCCAAAGCTTTGTGTTATTCTAGAATATCACAAAGTGCCTTGGGAAGTCCTCCTGATGTGAGAGCTCTATACAACTGTAATTTTGTTGTTGTGGTTGTATTCACCCCAAGCCCCTTGTCACTATATCAGCAGAGATAGTAAGGTGGAGGGAGTTCCATATATTGTATTTGAGAATTTTACACCATGTTGATTCCTATCCAGCGCTTCATGAATTCTCATCAGAAATTCAATAGGTTTCATCTTTTTAGGCTGAAATAGTAATAAGGCAATTAGATCCCGGAAAGTCCAATTAACGGCTTACTCCAGTAGTGTGTTGCCACTTGCAGATTCATCTATATTCTTTTGAGGGAATTGGAAGAGGGACCTGAAAAGGAAAAATATGGGGAGTGATCTGGAGTGGTTAATGACTCAACATGGGGTAGAATTGATGGCCCAAATAGCCTGTTTCTCTGCTCTAACATTCTAAGACTCTTCTAAGACTATTTGCATGTTCATTGATCTGGAAGTGGACCTGGTTTCTTGTCGGCAATGGGGAATTGGAATCACACTCGGTATAGAAGATGTGGTTAGTCTGGCTCAGCTAAGGCTAATAAAGTTAATTATGGTTAATGGACATTCTAAACTTAATGTCTTACAAGAATATTTTGAGTTTGTAGAGATGGCTCCACCTGTAGCTTGGAAATTTCAGGGAATCTTTCCTTCAGTCGCAGATGGTTTCAGCTGCAACTTGCTCTACTTCACTGTTTCTGTTCAATTTTATTATAACTTCATTATAATGAATTGAGAAAGGGCTGGGCTCGGTTTAAAAGAACTTGCATTTTTATAGCGCCTTATCACTTTGCAATATCTTGATGTTTCACAGATAAATTACTATCAACAGTATGGACTTTTTTTTCACATAGGCAAATTAGGGAGTGATTTTACACACTGCAAAATCCTAGAAATAGCTAGCAACCCAAGTAGCCTGGGGGACTGTTGGCCAGGACACTACATTTTCCTTGCCAAGTGACAGGAATCACGTCTTATTTAGAGACTGATATTCACGGTGACTGGATGGCATTGTGGTGTGGGGGGGGGGGGGGGGGGGGGGGGGGGGTAGCGTGGTTGCTCGGAATTGCATACCCATTTGTTTTCAAAGTTGGTTGAATGTCTTATCTTTTTGCCTTCTCCTCCATTGCCCTTTCAAGAGATTTCCATTGCAGTAATGATTCTTACAGTCTAACTGGTGGCGCTGCTTCAAGATTACTTTTAACTTTGTGGGGGGTGGTGGGGGAGGGAGACATAATGTTCAACAAACTGCGTGTGTTTGATAATCCTACAGACCTGACTACTTCAGCATAACTAGCGATAGTGTCATGTTTGCAAGGCGGATTAGTCTAACTTTCCCTCATTGTGCTCTGTCCTGTCAGGCCTGAAATTCAGGTGTACCAAGTGAGCGCTTCTCTTTATTTAAACCTGCTCCCAGTTTGTTTGCTGGCTGACAGGGTGTGTTGCCCCTCTCACCTGGTGCATTTACATACTGACTTTCAGGAGGCCATTGGACACTTGAGTTGTGTAGGCGTGCCTCACCCACAAGCTGCCTAGCTTGGATATGTGTGCGTGTGGTGACTCATAGTGAGACACTCTCTGCAACGGCTGCAGTTGTGGTTCCCCTTTCCTTTTAACGTTCAGCCAGTTCTTTGGGAGACCGAGAAAAATAACTTTAGCAAACTCCAGCAGGGCTGCCTGACTTCACAAATTCACACCGCCACACTGCCTCAGAGACAGCGTTTCACTCTTAAGTCGCTCTGCCTTTCCCCAGGTGCTGTTTCTCCCCGTCTGATGTGGAGTTTTACCTGTCTGGATAAACCGCCAATTTCTTTATGAATATGAGCAGCGATATGATACTTTCTTTTTAAGGTAAGCGAGGTCACCCCACTTGACATTATTTTTCAGACAGCCCAAACTGTTTATATGTGTTAATGAACTTGTCAATTTCGTCTGAACTTTTTGAACGTACCCGCTTTATGTGGTTTGTGCTATAAAACATGCTGAGCTTTTAGGCGCGATTTGGACCGGTGTATTGATAAATAGCCCTTTCAATCCTTCTGAGTTAACCATTAACCGTTTTATTACTGTAATGTTAGAGGCAAGCTGGGGATGGGGAGATTGTTCATTGCGAGTGTAGAGACTGACTCCTTGGCCCACTCCTTCCAGTGCTTTGGAAACAAGGAGGGTGTGGTGTGTTTGGTGCTATGTGTGGTATTTACTTAAAAGCTGTTGTTTTGTTAGCCTGCATAATTACCTTTCTCCTTCTCTCCATTTGCAAATGGCTGTTCTTTTGTTCTGGTTGGCAGTGCAAGCCCCTGCACTGCCAGTAACCTGACAGAATGGGGGACAGACAGACACAGAATTCAGACTGTGCACAGGCTGGTAAATGCGGCATTAAATAAAATGCTTTGGTGCTTTTCTATTGTCTTGGGGTTCTGGGAAGGGTGAGGGGTCTTGTGGCCGAATGGCCCAATACATTATGACCAGCGAGGGTGTTAGTCCTAACCTGAATTAATATTTGGGGAGGACGGGTTTGTGGGGTTATGGGGAGAGATTTGGGAAGTGGGATTGACTTTCAATCGCTCTTTTCAAAGAGCCGGCATGGACATGATGATCCAAATGGCCTCCATTTGTGCTGTAAAATTCTATGATTCTAGTGTCGTTGCCATCACTCCAGATCTTCGTATACCCGTAGAACGCCGTTACAGTAAACTCCTGCAACTCAACTACGGCTTAACTTGTCACTACCACTTAATTCATCATACTGTCAATATCCTAGCTACATTTAATTTTATGTTATTTCTGTATTTGTACCATATGCCTAACTGGCCACTTCTGATAACTCGTTACTCCCGTTAACTTGTCCCTTGGAGCGACCACTTATTAGGGAGTTTACTGTACAGACCTATAGTATTTTACGCTTTCCACTGTGACCCAATAAACAAAGTTGATAGAGAGCAAAAATGTTTACAATGACAAAAACACAAAGTACTGCAGATGCTGGAAATGACTCTTGGCACATAGAGGCATGTCTGAGCTCATCATTGAAATGCTTATGTGATGACGTCAATTCAGGCATCTTTGCAGTCACCATCTCCTGTCTGGATGAGCCAATTCCAACCAAGTACAACAAGGAGCTGATTGTAGGCCTAGTTCAGGTCATGTATTTCATCCACTCGTTATACTTTACCTCCTCCAGCAATGGTCAGCTGTGTTACACACAATGCATTGGACTAAGCACCTGCTGACCCCTTGATTAACTTGCCCTCTCCCTCCGATCAGCAGGCTCCACCCTGCTCCATGTTTCCTGCCTGACCATCAGTGGCCGGGCTTTCTGCCTCTTTGCTTTGGTACTCCATCTCACAATCGCCTTTTCCTTGCTCCCTCCCTTGCCTCCTTCAAGACCGGTCTCAAGACCCTCCTCTTCGACCGTGCCTTCAGCCTACCTCTGCCCTCACTCATCCCAACCCTGCCCCCCCCCTCTCCCCCATGCTCGGGTCCTGACCCATGACTGTTCAGTGTCTTGGGACGTCCTTCTGATGTAAGAGTAATTTCTACAAATGTAACTTTGTTGTTGTTATTGCATTGCACTTTTCTGCATGCTATGGTGGTTAGAGTCATAGAAATGTGCAGAGCACACGAAAGCCATTTGTCCCTTCATGTCACTGTGGCAAGCTTCTGTTCTATACAACTGAAAATGTTCCTCTTTGACTGTATCATTGGTCACCTCCACTCTGTTTCCAACTTGACATCAAACTACAGTAGAATGCCATAAACTCACCAAGACGCTACTCGCGGGCAGGGCACTATATGAATGAAAGTTGTCCTCGTTCTATATGTATATTGGGAGACAGAGAGAATAGCATGGGATGAAAGTAGGTCATTTTTGCAAGTTCTAGGAAAAGGAGCGCTCTTGCTTCTGGCTCCTTTATGCATTGGGAGAGTGAGCAGTTGTGTATTTGAGTTTGCTGTAGAGAGGATATGGAATACTTTATTAGAACTAAGAAATTCGTAAGCACAGCTGTATGGAATACCCTCATTGTTAATGTATCCATTGATGTAACAACAACTTCAATTTACATAGCACCCTCCATGTCCGGCGGCGTCTCAGAGTGCTTGTAATGACCAGAGTGTTGTTTTTGGCACATTTGGGGCACAGTAGAACATTTCCAATTTGGTCTAAATTTTGAAGATTGCAGTTTACCTAAACTCTTCGGAAATTTGCCTCTTGTGAAGGTTTGGGAAAAGAGCACAATTCGCAGTATTTAATGGGGAGCAGAGTAAACTCTGGGCCATCGTGTAGGAAAGACCTTCCAGCAATAGAGAAAGTGAATTCTGTTTCTGGAACCAAACAGATGAACAACAATTTCCGCCTCTTCTGCTCCTACTTGTGTTTGTTAAGCACAAGGAGCCTTGGAGGTTGGATCTGGACACCAGTATAAATTCTGATGGCCTTTCCTTCCTGGCAAGTGCATTTCTATATGGAGTTGAGAGCCACAAAAGGAAATGATTAGAAGTCAAGGGAATGCATAAGGTCTCTTTGTGATGTTGAGGCAAGCAATTATTTGCATAACTGTTGTGTTTGCATCATTTAAGCAAAATACCACATATCTTCTAATGGGAAAGACATTCATTTGTTTTAAGAAGCTGCACAAGCTTGATTTTCCTACATGTAAATTCAACTTTTGCTACTGACAACAGCCACCTTGTCTGGTGGTGTGCTGTAGCTTTTGGCTCTTTTTTTTACATAAGCATTGAATGAGAACTGGCTGTTGAATCCATCATACCCACATCAACAACAACTTTTATTTATTCATTTATTCAGCACCTTTCATGCCAGGTAGCATGTCAGGTGCTACACAATGGTGGCTTGGATGTGGAACATGGGAAACGGGGGAGGCCTTAATGTGGAAATTAAAGAGGATTGTCGCAGGGAGTTCTTGAGATTAGGATGTAGTGGCTTCAAGGCTACCTTGTCATGGACGCAACCCGATTGCTTCTATCTCAGGGTAAAAATTAGACATACAGTAGTTGCTTTCTGTTCCCCAAAGGTAATACGACAACTACTGTAAAATATTCAATCATCAAATGCAAGGATTCTTAGTATTATGCAACCCAGAACTCACTCCATAGATCTGGTCCACTTCCCATGGTGAACAGAAGTTTGTGTCCTGCTTAGGGAATGGCGATATGGGAATTTTCTGGATATGGATATATCGGTTGGCTCATATCGAGATATACCGAAATACCGATATTTTCCTTTTTTTTTCGTACTGCGCATGCGCGCGCATTCCGGGTGCGCGCACATTCCGGGTGCGCGCACATTCCGGGTGCGCGCGCATTCGGAGCCTATCTTCTCAGGAGCTAACTATCTTTCTCTCTCTGACTCTCACTCTCTCCATCTCTGTGTTTTTCTGTCTGTGTCTCTCTATGTCTCTCTCCCTCTCGCCTCTCTCACATCCCCCCCCATCTCTATCTATCTGTATATTATCACATCCACCCCGTCTCTTCCCCCCCCCCCCCCCCCGCCGTCCCTCTCTCGCACCCCCCACCCCCGTCGTCTCTCTCTCCCTCCCCCCCCCCAGCCGTCTCTCTCCCCCTCTCCCCCCCCCCAGCCGTCTATCTCCCCCTCCCCCCAGCCGTCTATCTCCCCCTCCCCCCAGCCGTCTATCTCCCCCTCCCCCCAGCCGTCTATCTCCCCCTCCCCCCAGCCGTCTCTCTCCCCCTCCCCCCAGCCGTCTCTCTCCCCCTCAACCCCCCCCAGCCGTCTCTCTCACCCTCACCCCCCCCCCAGCAGTCTCTCTCCCCGTCACCCCCCACCCCCAGCAGTTTCTCTCCGCCTCACCCCCCCCCCACCCACAGCCGTCTCTCTTCCCCAACCCCTTGCATACCTGTATTATGTATTCGAGGACTATGAATACAAGATGGCGGCTTTGCACCTCGGTCTGTGCATTGTGTATAGAGATGAGCATTCTGGGTCTTGTAGTTGATTGTGCTCGCATCCCGATTTTTTACATCGATATACCGTTCTTCGTTATATCGGTATTTTTAAAATGTCTATATCGGCATACCAATATGAAAATCATATCGGGTTTTATCGATATATCGCCGTTCCCTAGTCCTGCTATTGTATTTACTTCATCTCCACTCTCCTATCCCCAAATCCTCCCAATAGTGTCCCAGTTGGATATTTTAAAGGTACTTATTGAGGGAGCTCATTGTTGCAGTATCAGCTGATTCTGTTGGCAATCCACTCCACCTATCAACTATCTTATGGGAGGGGCAAAAAATCCTTCCAATCACCAGACTTGCTTATTCTTGTTTGTTTAAATCATTGTCTTCCAGTGTTCACACCATGTTTTAAGTTAAATCTATCACCCCTCCTTGCCTTTCAATGTTTCATTTATCCCTTCAATCTGCCTTTCCCTGGTGAAAATCCTGTCAACCATAGCAATGTATGGCACAGAAGAAGACTATTTGATCCATTGTGTCTGTGCCAGCTCCCTCAAGAGAAGCTCTGTCAGTCCCCTTTTCACCAACTGTTGTAGCTGACTGTTTTATCATCTTTGTTGCACTTATCTCAAACCCAATAATGTATTTTTGAAAATGCGGTGTTTGTACACAGTGTTGTCAATTGAAATTTTAAGATGATTATCACATTGTCTTGGCCCTTGGTATGTTGGAGATGGACTGCTTCCATGATTCATATCCTTCTCAACGATTACGTCCAGGAAGCTGATCAATTTTTGGACCATAACTGTTACATTTATTTGGTGGGGAGTTAATTAAAGCATGCTAAAACCTCACACTGTAGTTCAAAGATGTAACCTACAATTTGCTTGGTGTGTCAGTTGGATGGTCATTAGTTCAAGCTGCACATTGGGACTAAGCTGACACTCTAGTGCAGTGCTGGGGGTGTGCTGCGTTGTTGGAAGTGACGTCATTTGGATCAGATGTCAAATCAAAGTCCCATATGTGCCTGTTCAGGTGGACATTAAAAGATCTTGTGACATAGTAGGAATAAAGAAAGGAATTTCTCTCTCCTGGTGTCCTGGCTGACAAATAAAATTGGTCACTCACTTCATGGCTGTTTGCGGAACAATGTTGTGTGCAAATTGGCTGTTACGATCTCCCGAAATACAGTTACTATGTTTCACAGGTACGCCATGAAATACTCTGTCCTCCTCCTGAAGTAAAAGGTGTTTTATCAAATATAAGGATCATTATTTTAATAGCTTTGTTCATAGGCCTAGAGAGGTTTGGTGAATAATCAATAATCACACCCTCCTCTATCTTTGCTATTGGACAGCCCTACCTAGTGCTCCCATTTACTATATGAGCAAACATTACCTTGCATTTAACTATGTTAAAGTTCTTATGCCACACCTTATACCATCTGCTTCACTGATCCATATCTTCCTGAAAGCCAATTGTGAGTCACCTAACCACATGCATACCTTGGTAAATCAGGAAATTAAGTAAAGTTTCCGGAGATTTGCCAGTCTGTCATTTAATCAACATCAGAGAACTCAACATACCCTAAGGAGTCCACATGGTTATTTATAATAATAATAAATAATAATAATCTTTGCACCTTAACATGTGGGAAATATATTTGCTTCACAGGTTACACTGTGGAATGGAGTGATTATATACTTGTAGGCAAACCCACTCTTATTTTTCTATTCGGGGGATTGTTGCCCAGGGCCACAGGGAGAAACTCGCGTCTATTTTTGAACAGAACAGGACCATGGGATCTTTTAACATCCACCTGAAGAGGCAGACTTTGAGTTCAGCCTCTGATCTGAAGGACTGCATCTTCCAACAGTGAGGCAACTCCCTCCCCAACCCCTGGCACTGCATTGGGAATGTTATTTTAAAACCATGTGAGTTCTGTTGGTGTTCTGTGTGTTTGTGGGACATGGCTACAAATATAGTCACTTACAACTGACCAAATACAGTCAGTTTATAGTGTATATTGTGAAATGCTTTGAGACATCCTCCCGGTGTGAAATAGTACAATAGCAGATGTAGCTAATGTTATTATTTATTGTAAAGTTTGGTAGCTAATTTGCACACAACAGGTCCCACAAATAGCTGTGAAAAGAGTGACCGTCTAATCTGTAGGATTGTAGGGCAGGTATAGAAGATGTTATTATGGCACTTGTGTCGGTGAGATTTAGGGAGAGGAAGGTGTTTGTTGTTTGGCTCGGTGCAGTCAGTGATTGTGGAGGGGGAGGGAGGCACGCGATGTTCTAATTCTGTGTGAGTCGGCTTCTACTCACCACAAGATTACGCAAATGAGATTGTGCGGTTCTGCTCTTCATTTTGCGTTCATTCCAAAAATGTCTGTACAGAGGTCTTGTCTAAAAAAAATGGCTCGCGGTGACTGGGGTGGAAAGAAGCACAAGTCCTGTTAATTCGATATGATTCAACGTTTCTATTGTGATTCCCAAAGGATCTGGGACAGACCAGGAACCTGAGAGCCCACCTGTTAATTAGGTGTTTGTGCATATGTGTTGAACAATAAGCTGCACTGAGAGATTACTGGCAGTTTGATTCATTGGATCATTAGAGCTAATTCACGGCCAGGCTTTTTTAAATCACGTAAGAACTTTTCATGAAAGTTTTAAAGGTTCGTCATGTTAACAAGAGATCATCGAGCAGTATCGCATTGAATTGGGGCCAAATCCCAGTGGCTTTTTGTTGCCTTCCCGGTTGGCTTGAGAACCATCTGGCAGTAGCTCGTTCAACTCTCACTTTTGCCAAATCTGGCCTGATTCTGCTTTGCATTTCTCTCCTCTATTACTGTGCAATTGTTTGATTTTCTTCTTCACCTGCGCTGCCCATTTTCCTAATGGGGAATTGTTCCCATCGCTTTCTTCTCTCTTCGCCCCCCTTCCTCACTCGGTCGTTATGTTTGGGCCCAAAACAGCCTTGGAGTGTCAGTTATAGGACTTTGTGGCTCAATTTGACAAGCAATTGAGAATAAAGCTGGATTCCTCATAACATAGTCCTCCAGGTAAAATTGATAATTTATCTCCTGGCTTGCTGTGTGGAAAATTGGCTGCTGTATCAGCTTTTTTTAAAAAAAAGTCACTACACTTGACAATAATTACCTGCAGAATGCTTTGAGATGTTTTGACTTATTGCCCACAAAATATACAGTCAATTGAATTTCCAGTATATTCTGTGAAGTGCTTTGAGATGCCTCGAAGACGTGATAAGGTGGTATATCAAGTAATAATAATAATAATCCTTGCATTTGATATAGCGCTTTCCACATCTTATCAACGTCCCAAAGCGCTTCACAGAATATACTGTAAAGTGAATTGACTGTATATATTTGTGGGCGAATTGCGGCAGCCAATTGCGCACAGCAGTGTCCCACACACAGTCGTGGATTGAAATGACCAATTTTATTATTGTGTTTTTTTTTGAGGGATTATTATTAGGCGTGTGGAGTAAGGAAACTTGCCCAAGGTTTCGCCCTGACCTGCCTGGATTCGAACACAGGTCTCCCCAGCTTGGTCTCCCCAGCTTGCAAGACAAGTGCTCTAACCACTGAGCCACAGGAGCTCCATAATAATGCAAGGATTATTATTGTTGAGGCAGTCTAAAATGTTTTCTAAACTCCCTAGTGTTGCACGGGGGCTGTGTATGTGGGTGTGGATTGGGGAGAGGTCAATTGTGTGTTTGTCGATTTAATGTTGCTAATGACGAGTGGAACATTGTCGCTGAGCTGGGTGTGGCAGTGTTTGAAATGCAGCTCAGAGCTGTGTTTGCACTGTTCCAGTGCCCTTCTTCTATTTTTGGGAGCACACTGTCTGAAACCTCACTGTGACCTCTCTGTGTTCTGTCCACTGTTAGTTGAGTCGGTGCTTTCCTCCTGCCGGGAGATTACACTCGCTCATCAAAGGCACTGGGAACTCTGGTTTGTAATGACGTGTGGAGGCCCTAAGGTGAAGGCATATACTTCCTGTGCGACCCGTTGTACACAGAAAAAATTATAATACTTGCAATTATAATTATGTTGTCGATGTCTCAAAAGTGCTTCACACGATTTTACTGTGATTGTATTTGTAAGCGAACGTGGCAGACAATTTGTGTCCTGCAAACAGCCATAAGTGAAATGACCAATTTTGTTTGACAGATTATTGCCTAGAGCACTAGGAGAAACTCCCTTCTCTTTCTGAATAGTGTCATGGGATCTTTAACGTCCACATGAAAAAACACAGTGTACAGGGGCAGTAGGACAGAAACGCTCTCTATCTTGTAACGCTTGGTGTGAATTGATACTGCTAAATTTGGAGTCGTGTTGGTGCTAGATTTCAGTCTGGTTGAAGATGTGATGTTGCTTTCCTTTTTTTTACTTTAGTTACACATTTGCAATCTGTCAAGCTGGAGAGCTTTCCCTCTTGACATTAGAATTGCTTAAAAACAAACCAACCTGTTTTTCAAGTTGTGGTTGTTTTTTTCCCATCTGTTCCCTTTTCTTTCTGTTCATTTTCTTTGATCGTCCATACTTTGTTGGCTTGGGACATCCTCCCGACATGAATGGCACTACACAAATGTATTCTGTTGTTAGCATCTTTCCCTCATCCTGTACGTCTTTCTCTCTCTCTTTCTCACTCACTCACTCACTTCAATTCAAATACCGTCACCATTTAGCTTCTCAAGCTTTGCCTTTTGTTTTGGAATAAGACAAAATTGACTTGACCCAGCTCTCGATGAGTAGGGAGTGAAGTGAATGCAGAATGCCAACAGCAGCTGTAAAGGGGCAAAACCAATAATCTGAAGGCAAAATTTCCTGCATTAGGAATCCTAGGCTTTGTGTACTTGATGTTTCTCACTCCAACCAGAAATGTATTTGCATTTTATGATCGGTTGTGCTTTGGTCTATTTACTACTTGATCGGGACTTGCCATCTTTAATGTAGGTTGAAATTTGGAAAGACGTAATTTAAAAACAAATAAAAGTTTACAGTAAATTAACAAAAATTTACAAATTATTGAAACTTCAGGCAGGCTGAATGCGTCATCAAATAATCCCTTCTGCTAATGCTCCTCCTAATTCCTTAATGTATCTGCCTGAATAGTATGCCTAAGTAGCAGGAGGAAATCAATTTATATTGTACCAAAAGATTTATAAAGACAGGTTTAACCTGTACTGTTACGCCTGGTCTTTATTCAAAGCTTCTCTAATCGGCTCGCCCTTGTAATACATCTCTTGCTGTTTTTCAGTAATGGTGCTATAGAGCGAGCCCACTGTATTGTTTGACATTTGTGTTATCTCTAGAATGACAAGCTGTAGGTTGCTCCAATTTGGACCTGGTTTATTCTTTCGCTTTTTGGTGCAGGTTGGGTGAAGTCCTGTAGCGCACCGGTTAGAGCACTCACCTCATGGGTGAGAGGACCTGGGACCTAGGGCAAAATATTAGGTATGTTTCCTTGCTTCACACCCCTCTTTATCTAGCAGTAAGTAGGAAGCCAGTTGTTAGTCGCTTGGTGGATCGCTTTAATACCTTTTTTTTTAAAAACACACACCATTGATAACCATTACAATCAATGATCATTTGTGGAATACTGGTGTACGCAATTTGCTGCTACTTTTCGCCCACAAAATATAGTCAATTCACTTTACAGTAAGTTCTGTGAAGTGCTTTGTGACAGCTAGAACATGTGATAAGGCGCTGTATCGAATGCAAATATTATGATGATGACTGCTCTTACTGGAAACAGTCTCTGTGGAGTCCTGTAGCTCAGTGGTTAGAGTACTTGCCTTGCGGGAGACCTGGTTCAATTCAATGCAGGGCGAAACCTTGTGCAAGTTTCCTCACTCGACACGCCTAGTAATAATCTTTCAAAGCATAGAATGATAAATTGGTCATTTCAATCCACGACTGTTTGTGGGAAACTGCTGTGTGCAATTGGCTGCCGCGTTTCACCCACAAATATACAATGAATTCCCTTAATAGCATATGCTGTGAAGCGCTTTGAGACATCTAGAAGATGTGAAAAGCGCTACATCAAATGCAAGTACTGTATTATTATTGTTGTTATTATTGATATATGAGAGTCTGATGTGGTTAGATTTGCCCTGTTAGGTTAATTCAGGTTTATTCACTGAGTCTGTGTTGCACTTAAAATAATATTTTTGGACAGGTGCTTGTTGGCAAAATAGTACTGTAGGGTTTTCAAAGAGATAGATGAAGTGGGGAAGCAAACATGCTTTTCCAACTTGTTCCTCTCCTCCATGTGCTGGTGTTTCCCTGTCCTGCTGCTGTATATCAGCTTCCCATTTTACAGAATTGCCCAAAGTGAACAGTGAGACAGTGAACCCACACTGCCTGTCTCTTCCTATTTCTTTCTCGCTATCCTTCAAGCTCTCAGCCTGGACCAGTGATAGGGCTCTTGTGACTGAGTCCGAATGCTATGGGTTTTAGCTCCACATCGGGACTTGGAATCACATCGTCCTAAAATTATAATAATATTAATCCTTGCGGGCCTTCAGCCACTCTGCCCCCAACCTCTGGAAGTGCATCCCGCAGTCCCTCCACCTCGCGCCTTCCCTTGCCTCCTTGAACACTCTTCTCTTTGACCGTACCTTTGATCACCTTCTTTGTCCCCCCACCCCACCCACCCGCATCATCATTTAACCCAACCCCTAGCTCGGAAATACTGATTGTCCTGTACTTTGGGATCGGCCAGCACCTTGGGAATGTCCTCCTGAAACGAAAGGCGCTATACAAATGTCATTTTGTTGTTGCACTTGATATAGCGCCGTATCATGTCTTCAAGTCGTCTCAAAGCGCTTCAAAGGATATACTGTCAAGTGAATTGACTGTATATTGTGTTGCAAAATGATGCAGCGCCGAGGATGTGTTGAGTTATCAGAGGTGCTGTCCTTTGAATGAGATGTTAAACTGAGGTCCCATCTGCCTATTCAGGTTGGATATTAAAGATCCCATCGCAAGATTTGAAAAGAGAGCCTCTCTGTCCGTTCTCCAGTATCCTGGCCAACATCCCCCAAATAAAATTGGTCACTCACTTGATGGCTGTTTGTGGGACATTGCTGTGTACAAACTGGCTGCCACATTTCGTCCACAAAATCTGCAGTCACTTCACTTTACAACATATGCTTTGAAGCACTTTAAGATGTCTCAGCAACGTGAGAAGGCGCTATACCAATTGCAAGGTTTATTTATAACAGGTAGACCCCGCTTAACGAAGGGGTTAGGTTAAAACCCTTTTGTCAAGCGAAAGTTTTGTTAAGCGGGAGTTTAACTGTATTACTGTATTTGGCCGCAGCCAAAACGCCACCCCGACCCAAGCCTCCCCGCTATCATCAGTTTAGTTCCTAGTAGTTCCTAGCGCTAACATTTTCGGTGTACAGGTTGAGCTGCCAAAAGTCCGGAGATCCAGAATGTGACAAAAATTGCAGGAATAAAAACGCCAATCCTACCTGCTCCAGGCCAGGTCTTCAATCACTGCACTGAAATACCGTAACCTGAGCCCAGGCATTTCAGGAGAGGTGACACTCTTCTTTCTTTCTCCCCCTTCTCTCTACCCCCACCTCCCCTCTCTTTCTCTCTATCCCCCCTCCCCTCAGCTCCCCTCCCTCTCTATCCCCCTCCCCATCTCTCTATCCCCCCCTCCTCTCTTTCTCCCTACCCACCCCTCTCTTTCTCTCTACGCCCCTCCATCTCTATCTCTCTATCCCCCCTCCCCTCCCTCTCTATTCCCCGCCACCCCTCCCTCTCTCTCCCGCCCTCCTCTCTATCTCTCTGTCCCCCCTCCTCTCTATTTCTCTATCCCCCCATCCTCTCTATCCCACCTCCCCTCTATCCCCTCCCTCTCTACCCCACCCATCTCTATCATCCCCCCCCCTCCTCTCTCTATCCTCCCCCCCCCCACCTCGACTTACTATTATTGAAGCCACAAAGCATCCTGCTGCTTAAGCTCCTCCCATATGGGAGGGGCTGCACTGCTTAACTGAGGCACGCTAAAGACTGAGTGTGCGTTGCAGGGGCAACCAGAGAGAAGCTGCGCATGAGAAACTGCGCACGAGAAGCCCGCGAGATTTAAAGTGTGTGTAAACATTTGTTACAGTGAAAGCAGCCTTTGTTAAGCGGAGAAGTGGTACAAATAGAAACCCTTGTTATAGTGAACTTTCGTTAACCGGGCGTTCGGTAAGCGGGGTCTACCTGTACTCTCTAGCACTCTCTTTTTTCTCTCTCTGTCTCTCTATTGTTGCTGAATTTCGAGTCCCATTTCCCTAAAATCCGCTCCACCTTCTTTCATCGCTCTGTGACAACATAATACATACAAAAAAGAAGGCAGTTTGTGGGCAGAATTGGAAGTAATAAATAATAATAATCCTTGCATTTGACATAGCGGATTTCACATCTTCTAGATATCTCAAAGCGCTTCACAGAATATACTGTGAAGTGAATTGACTGTATATTTGTGGGCGAAAGGTGCCAGGGGTGTATACTAAAACCGTAAATACAATCTGGTAGCAGTGAATTACTTGGTGATAAAATTGCAAAATGATCCACAAAACTCAACCATGCCTATGGCGCTTTGGAATTATTCAACTCACACCAGTTGACTGGTTATATTGTTGCTGGAGATATCTTCTTGTTTAACCCTCGAAGGCCCTGAAATTCTGAAATGTAGCTGCCAGGCTCTACAGAGGCAGATAATCTTTGCCGTTACTGCTTGATAGTCCGAAGGTTCGTTAGTCTGAAGCTTCCCTTAACTCTAACCGTAACCCTAATCGTACCCCTAACCCTAACCTATGGACTAATGAACTTTCGGACTATCGCACCAAATGTTCGGATGTTCGGATTAACAAACCTTATTTCTTTTTCGGTTCGGACTATCAAGCGGTAATTATCGAGGGTATAGGAAATTTGTGTGTTCAAACTATCGAACCTTCGGACTATTGAACCTTCGGACTAATGAACCTTCGGACTATCAAGTGGACCGCAATTTTTTCAGGCACTGTTCTGTTGCTTTCGAAAACCAGCCCCCCCCCCCACCCCCCCACTGCCTCAAAGAATGAGTTGGTCACTTGTTATGAGTGAAGGTGTATGTTTGTGTTGTGTAAAAGTGAACTCCAGGAATCAACGTTGTGTGAAAGGTGCAATATAAATGTAAGTTGTTGTTCGACTGAAATTCACGCTCCTTTTAAGGCCGTTATTGTAAAATTGAGGAATAATCTTATCAAATTCTTAATCTCAGCCATAAATTGGAAGAACTCGGTGTGGGGTCTTGGTGGATGGGGGAAGAAAATGACTACCAAATTGAGATTGAATTTAGAATTGGCACCATTCTTAAATTGTAAAGCCTAGGTGCAATTTGGGGCCTTCAGGCCTCAATGGAAAATAATATCCCATCAATGCTTCTGTGCGGCTCAATGTACCAACCATTTCCATTATGCAGCGTCTTTCATGTGGGTTAGACGGATCAAGATGCTTCACACAGATGTAGCTGAATACTAAGGTGATGAGTGACCAATGTGTGGACTAACACTGCCGAGTGGGTGGGTATGTAGCTTTCTGCCTTGCTGTGATGTGAGAGCCCACTACAACTGGTGAATTTGTTTTGCTTAGTGTTAAATTGGGGCTTGCTGGTAATCTGTGAAACGAGCATATTTCTTTCTGTGGAACATTTGCACGTACAAACCGAGCACTATTTTAAAACATTGAGATCTTGACTCAGAAACCACATGTAATGTCATTCAATGCCTGCAGCCTTTATCTCCGATAAAACAGCCTTGTGTGCCCCCCTACATTGCTTAAATGCTCCATTTAGCTTACTTACCCGGTTTGCCTGTAAACTATTGAAGTGTAAGCTTCTTGGAAGGAGGCCAAGCTCTTTACAGTCATCATTGATGGACTGTTGGTATTGTGGAGTTCTTTAGCTTCTGAAGGTTTTATAATCTATTTTATGTTGTGATATTTCCACTCTCTCCCCCCACCCTCACCCTCCTCCTCATTGTGACACACTAGGCAGGGGAAAGAGAGAGAATAAAGTGACCTGTGGTGAGAACATTACACAACTGTACAGTACACTGCCACTGGACTATTGCATTGACCTGAAATACAACAAATACTTAATTTATATAGCGCCTTTCATGTGGGGTAGGGGCAAGGCGGAGGGATTGAGGGAGACCGTTCACAGAGGCTGAAGGTACGGCCACTTATGGTGGAGCGGAGGAGGGTCGAGGGACAAAAAGAGGCCAGAGCTAGATGAGTGGAGTCGGGGGTGAGCAAATTGAATAAGTAGGGAGGTGTAAGCACAGGAAGGGATTTGAAAATGAATGGGGGAGGGGGATGGGTGGGGGAAGTGGCAGCCAACTGTTCCACAAACAATCGTGGATTGAAATGACCAATTTATTGTTTTTTTCGAGAGATTATTATCAGGTGTGTGGAGTAAGGAAACTTGCCCAAAGTGTCCCCCTGCCTGGACTTGGACCCAGGTCTCCCGCTTGCAAAGCAAATGCTGTAACCACTGAGCTACAGGAATCCACTGGATGAGGTGTTGGCATTTAAATCACTTAGCGCGAGGAGTTTTTTTTTCTTGAGTAACTGGGGTCTTTGTAATCTCTCCTGCTTCCCGCTCCCCCCTCTAACCCCCACTACTTGTCTGGCTTTCCCCAGCATTCATTCATTTGTTCCTATGACAGGCAGTTGCCTCTTTCGTTGGTAGAGTTGCACTTCAGTTTGGCCCTGGGACTGGAGCGGGCTGTTGCTCAGTTTGAGGACGTGAAGTGCCGTCTAGACGGGAGGTTGGAGTGGGCCCCACGTCTCCCGAACTCTGACAATCAACCGTCGTGCCGACTGCTGCTTCTGTGTTGCGAATCCTTTCAATCCTTTCAGCAATTGAGTGTTTGCTTCTGCAGGGTCGGCTTCGCACACTGACTGATTGCTCTGGAAGCAGCAAAAAGTCAGTCAATGGTTTATTAGCTGCCAGGTGGGCTCTGTATTGACGTTCTGACACCACAATCTCTGCACACTTCGAGCCGAGATGCCCCACAGAGAGCAGCAAAGAAGCTGTGGACAAGGTAGACTGGATAATGAACTCCTACAGAGCTAATGGCCTCTGTGCAAAAGGATGAAGCAATCAGAGGCCTGAAGTTTCTTGTGGTCTTACAGTTAAGCCCGCTGTTCTGAATATTTCTGAGCAGAATTTTGGGGGAAATTCTTCATTTCAGCCACAATCTTTCTAAACACGTCTTTAACACTGAGATGAGATGAACTATAGTGGACTAAATCGTTAAAAATAATGCATTTTGTTGGAAGCTATTGGAAGTATATAAGCGTCTACTCAAAGGATGGAACTAGTACAACTGTACTTGTTGTTGTAGTACTACCACAATGCCTTGTATTTATATCACACCCTTCATGTAACACAATGTCTTAGATCACTTTATAGTGGCACAGTTGGTTGCCAGGCCAGAGGGAGGTTGGTAGCCGATCATAGATGTGGTCGAAGAGGTAGATACTTTTATAAAGACTTGTGAAATTGTAGACTGATAGATAGAGGGGTCAAGAGAAGTGGTTTCTGAGGTTTCTACCCAACAACAACAACTTCGATTTATATAGCGCCCTCCACGCTGGATGGCGTCTCAGAGCGCTGATGGCATTTGATATCATTTAAAGCTGCTGGATAACTCACATTCCCTGAGCGTGTTGCCTGGCCTTCCCTCTGTGGACTTCTCTTACAGCCAGACAAGCTGTAGAGGTACCACAATTCGAAGGAAAGAATGTGGTGATTCATAGTCATTTGATGCTGTGTCTCACTGCTGAGTCGACCTCTGAGTCGTGCGCAATCCAATGGATGTTGAGCCCAGCAAAATGAATCGTGTTTCTCTGGTCAGAAAGTGCAAGGACTGGAGAACAGTGCTGCAGGGAGATCCTAAAGCAGGCACACTTCAGTCCTGCTTCCATCATTCCATCCAGGTGCATGTTTTGGCTCGACTACAATAATTCCCTCCTTGTCGGCCTCCCCAACTCTTCTCTCCACGAGCAGCAGATCATCCAAAACTCTGCAGCTCACATCCTCTCCTGCACCGGGCTCCGTGACCCCATCGCCCCCAACCCTCGGCTCTACTGGCTCCCCAACCCTTACAGGATCGAATTCAAAATCCTCGTCCGCACCTTCAAGGCCATCCATGGCTTTGCCCCCTCCTACCTCTCTAACTCGTCCTTTCCCTCCTTTTAGCAGGATCTGGCATGCTCCAAGTCTCTCGCATGATCACCCACACCCTACCATCTGTGGCCGGGCTTTCAGCCTTTCTTGCCCCCAGGCTTTGGAACAGCATCACACAATCTCTTCACGTTGCTCCCTCCCTTGCCTCCTTCAAGGCTGGTCTCAAGACCCCTTTTTGACCATGAAATACGCTGTACAAATGCAATTGTGTTGTTGTTTGCTATGTGGGCTGAGCAGACCCACTGAGCTGGTTACTGCTGTGGCTACTATTACTGAATGTAAACCGAGATCCTGGCTGATTTGGTTCGCGTTGATCAACTTTTCAGTGGGACTTAACAAGAAAAGCACCATCATGGTTTATTTGGTCTGAGCCATTTACTGGCTCCAGCGTAAAACCGAGCAAATATCATTATGGAACTAGGGGGCTTAAGCTGCCTGTCTCCGATTGCACAACAGAGCCTGTTAAATCTTGCCTTGTAGCCTGTAAACACGACAGCTATTCTTGCACGATATGAGTCAGAGCGTGTGTTAACTGTTCGCAGCCCATTCAGTTCAGTCAGTCGTTTGGAATAATGATCTTTCCACTCGATTGATAGCATCTAACATTGAAATGTCTCAAAGCGCTTCACAAGCAATCACTGTGAAGTGACTGTGTATGTATACAGGCTTGTCTATTATTGTGTACTCCAGTAGACAGCAATTGCCTTTGACATGTTCTGACGTCAAAACTCCCCATTTGAAATGCAAAGATGGTAATTACAAAGGATATGTTTTCAAACTGAAGTCTAGTTGCTGATAACTTGATGCAGAATCAATCCATGTTACCCTGTGACGTGTTAAGCTGCAGATGTGGGCGTTTCTCTCCCGTTTCCCTCTTCAACTGACATTTCTTTCCTTGACCAAAAAAAGCTTGTTGGTGCCTAAACGGCTTCCAGTCATTTAACTCCAAGAGGGGGAGGATGAGGGAGGAACTGTCAACGGATAATTTTTCCGCTGAATTTCAAAAAGTGTTGAGTCATGTTAAAAATTAACTGGTATGTCTTAATGCTTCCCAGCAAGTCGAGCCAATTAAATGGCAGATTTAAAGTGTGGGAAAATCAATACTTTTGCATTTACCATATATTTTACAGGGCTGACTTGTAAGCGCTCTTGAGGTGTGTGTGTGTGTGTGTGTCTTTTGTCTCTCTCTCTCTCTCTCGCTCTGAGAATGTCCCGGGAGTGTTTTGATTGGTGCTATATCGCATGTAAGGATTGTTATTTTGCCTGCAACGGTGGAAGAGACGGTAGAGAAGAGGACGAGATTCTTTTGGCTTCACAAACCAATAATAGCGGGCACTCTGAAGATTGGCTCCCTGATGGTTTAATGGGCCCATGGGAAATCTTTCATAGCAATGGAAACCAGAGCAATTGCATTTTAAATGTTATCACATTCATTATTGCTGCATTTTCTTCCTTCCCTTTTCTGACTCGGTGCAAGAGTCATCTATCAGATAAAAAATTATGTTATTGCAAATCTTTTTGCCCATGTTACACAGAGCTGGTATTAGTAAGAAGGGTTTGTAAGTAACACATTCTAACAGGCGTGAATTGGGTCTCGAGTTGAACTTTTAGTGCTCATTGCAGACGTCTATCTGTTGCCAAGTGCCAGGGTTTCCTGAGCCTTTCCTAGCCTGTCACTGGTAAGACTTTGCAGGCTTCGACCCTGAAAGAGTGGAGCTAGGTCCAGAGAGATATTTGCTGAGCCACCGCAAGATTTCCCAATTGCCCCAAAAAAACTTCTTGCAAGTCTTACAAATGATTGCTGTTTCTACTTTGCAGCCAATTGAGTAACCCATAAAGGTGCAGAATATAACATAAAAATTATACAGTCTGGAGCACTGCATTTTCAGTCGAGCGTTTTGAGTCTCAACCACGAGATAAGATGCTACAACAACAACAAAATTGCATTTGTATAGTGTCGAGAGGACGTCTCAACCGCTGTGTCAAATGCAAGGATCATTCCTATTATTATCAATTCTTTCTGCTATTTTATGAATCTGCAAAGACCTTTTTTATTTCTATCTGTGTCTTTCATTAAGAAAAATCCCACTGAACCTTCCAGCCATTCGGATATCAGCCCGCCTGATATTCAAGATTTCACAAGAGGCCTGCTCTGTGATGACTGTATAATTGATTCTGTATGTTTACCTCCAAATGTAGAGTGCAGACAAAGATACAGGGCAAGTCATGGAATCTCCAGTTACTGTATTCTTGTAATAAAATTGTAACTAATATTGTTCATGTTTAATGGGGCGGCGGGTGGGGAATGAATGAATAGAGAGTCCATGGTTGAAATGTTGATGGTATACTCTCGACACTGCCACACTGTCTCCCTTTCATGCAAAGTGGAGTTGGAAACTTTTAAGTGGCTTAATCCTCTTAATGGGATCAGCGCAGGAAATGAATCCACTTTGTCTACAAGCTCCTAACTAGCTCTGCCTGCTGCTGGTAAAGAGCCTATTGCTGTAATCCCTCTTACTTACAGTGCTAGGCTGGTGTGAAGTGATTCCAGGCCTGTGCCAGCTTGGCAAAGCAAACTCCAGTTCAACATGGTGCTCTGCCCTTGTGGCTCAGCTTTTTATACCAGAATGTACTGTATACCGTTTGTCAGTATTACAGTGGAAGTAGTTATGATCAGTTGTGTCTTCTTGCCTTGAGCCTTCGAAACGAAACACGAGCATACACTGAATATGATGATCTCCGCTCATCCTGAAGTTTTAAACCCTTTTCTACTTTGAATGTTGGAATGATCCCCTGGTCCTTTGGACATGCTAGTCTGAATTGTCAAGAGTTACAGAAGGACCATTGATCAGAGGTTCCTAGATAATTTGTGATGACACACTCTGTTCCAGCAGGCTCTAATTCTGATTAATTGTGGTACATAATAGTAATATTCATTTGTGAGCCATTGGCGCCTGGGGCAGAGATGTGCACAGTGAATCTAGCACGCTCTAATTCTGATTAATGTTGGTACATAATAGTAATATTAATCCTTTTATTTGATATAGCGCCTTATCATGTTGATGAGACAGTTCAAAGCATTGGTGCATTCAGAGAGGAAACTGGCTCCTATGTTTGGCACAGGGAGTATATAGAAGTGGCATAGTTTAGGAACGTACTTTAGCTCTTAACTTTTTTTTTCTTGATCGAGAAATAGTTCCACTTGCCTTTTGTTTAATGATAAATTAACTGGAATCTTGTGTGAACTAGTTATGGTTAATTCTACTTTCTCTTGCACTGCAGGAGGCCTGATCACAGCAGCTCACAATCTGTGCTGTACTGTAAAGCTGTGCCACAGAGAGAAAGTAGATTTAACAAAGCTTTGCACATACACTGATATCTTGTCTGAAATGTGGATGCACTTTTGTGAGTGACCGGGATTTCCTTTGTGTAAAATATTATTCACATCAATTTGACTGTGAGGCTTAATGATTTAACGGTAAAGCTTGCCCTATATTAAGTTCTGCATAGTGACGTATAGTAATAAGCTGCTTGCAACTTAAAATGAGTCTTGAAATTCCAAGCGCTCTCGAATAGGATTGCTCACACAGAATTTCTGATTAAAAAAAAGAACAGGTTGTAATTTTTTTAATATTTCACACACTTGCACACAAATAGACTGCAAAATCTTCACTTCCGCTTCACTGAAGAAGCCAAAGGTCACTTCTCACCCGCAGGAGAAATAACAGAAGTAATTGTGTGAACGGGGGGGAGGATTCAGCTTGTGGCATTGTTCATCTGTCTGATGTATCTTTCTCTCTCCCTCACTTTCCTCCCTCTCCCCTCCCACACCCCACTCTCCCCCTTTCCGGCCTGACCTTCCCTTTCGGATTTCAGTACCTTTTAGGGGCAACCAAATGACTGAAGATGTTGTAAGTGTGAGCGTGTGTACATCGAGGGAGTGGTATATAATATTGATATGGCGGCTTGAAGTGTACCACAGGATTTATTTCAAATGGTAGTGATTGTTTATTTTATAGTGAATGTGGCAGCGAATTTGTATGCAGCAACGCCCTGCAAATAGCCATGAAGTGAATGAATATATATATTTTTTAAATCCTCTGGGTGATCGTTGGCCAGGATCAGGAGAAACAACCTTCTCTTTGAACAGTGCCTTGAAATCTTTCAAATCCACCTTGATGAGTAGGTGAGGCCTCGGGTTTTGTGTCTCACCCGAAGGAGGGTACTTCTAGCACTGTGGAGCATCAGAGTAGGGTCCGTCGATATGGAAATTTTCCGATATCGATATATCGGTTGGCTCATATCGATATATACTGATATATCGATGTCGCCGGGTTTTTTATACTGCGCATTCGGAGGTGCGCGTGCTTTCCGTGCTCTAGGCCCAGGAGGTTTGCAATGCCGGCGACAAGGTAAGTTGAAAAAGCTCGCTTTATACCGATATAACCAATATATCGCCGGACACGATATACCGATATTTGCGATATACTGATTTTTTTAATATATCAAATTTTTCAATATAACGATGTATTTGAATTTCCAATATCGGCATATCAATATGAAAAATGATACCGATATAACCGATATCGATATATCGCCGGACACTACATCAGAGTGTCAGTCTAGATCATATGAGTTTAAAGTCCCAAATGTGGGGCTTGAACCCCAATGGACTAAGCCATTGGACTAAGAACCGAAAATTGACTAAGTCTTATTGCCAGTGTGAATTTCGGAGTGACTGAGAGGTTCAGATTGAGTTCAGCTTTGGTTGGTTTTGAAGCTAAATCCAAGGTTTTGGACACTCGTTCTTATGTATAATACATTTCAGAAGCAGAGCAGTTGGCTTTGTGAGCTGCCAAGCTTTATATATTTTTTCTTTATTGAAACTCGATGTAGGTAGTACAGATCTGAGTCATTCTCCAGTAATTCATTCTGTTCCTTTCAAATCTGTGACCTCAATTCACTTTACAGTATATTCTGTGAAGCTCTTTGAGACGTCTAGAAGATGTGAAAAGCACTATATCAAATGCAAGGATTATTATTGAATCTGTGACCTCAGTATACAAAAGGAGCTCACGAGGTAAGAAAGGTAGAAAAGGCTGTTTCCTTGAATGCTGCTGGAAAATGCTTTGTATATAGAATTGCTTCAACCAACATTATTTTATACAAAAATAACTGGAGGAGGAAAAAGAATAATATTTTCAAATGGAGGAGCTCTGAATAAAGAGAGATGACCAATGATTCAAATGGATCGTTCAAATTATCCTCGGTTCATTTTCAAGTTGTTGACTGAAGGGTGAAGGGTCATTCAGATGTTTTTTTGAGACCTTCATACCATTCGGAGAACACCCCCGCCCTGCCCCCCCAAATAAAATGTCCATGTGCAAATTGGTTGCAGCATTTGTCTACAAATAGTGTGGGGAATCCAGAACATGGAGGCATAGTCTTAAAATTAAAGCTAGACCATTTAGGAGAAATCTGGAAGCAGTTTTTGCACACAAAGGGTACTAGAAATCTGGAACTCTCTTCCCCCTAAAAGTCTGTGGATTCTGGATTCACAGAATCTGGATTCAGGCCAGTTGACAGCAGGCACAGTAATCGCTCGGAGATAATCTTGACACCTCTTCACATAGGTAACTTGGCATGTACGCGATCGAAGAAGATTGGTAGGGAAGGCAATGGGGGGGGATAAACACCAGAATGGACCACTTTGTCTCTGTGGCTTGTTTCCATGTAGTATCACTCTCTGTGTAACTCTTTAAGGTTGGAATTTCCACAAGGCAGTCAATTGTCTATGAGGGAACTGTCCACATATCCATAGAGTACACAGTCTAAACCTTGGATAGTTTGTGTGCAGCTGCTGCTGTGTTTTGGAGATTGCTGTACCAAAGGCAGAGCTGTGACCTTGGAGTGAACTTGGGACAATATTGTGTAGTAGTATTAATCTCTGTATTTGATATTGTGCCTTATGACTTCACCTAGTCTCAACCTGCTGTACAGGATTTTTCGGTAAAATGTCATGACTGTTTTGTTTGCCGGCGAACACGGCAGCCAATCATTCACAGCAATATCGTACTAATGGCCACGCAGTGAATGAGAAATTTAAGGAGGTTTGCTTTTACTCATGTGATTGTTCAAGCTTAGTTTAACTTAGGTGGGTGTGAGCAGTGGGTTGGAGCTGCATAAGAGTCCAATGCTGAATACAGAACTACTCTTCCATCGTTAAACGTAACCTGCTAAAAAGAATGAACTCAGTGACTGTACCTTCAAGCTTCAGATATGAACAATACTGCTCTAATATTCAACAGAAAACAATCTTCCCTTTTTGAAGACTAAAAAAAAAACTTGATTAAATGAACTTATAGTTTGTGGAACTGCTGAGGGAAAAGGTTTCCAGCCCTTCGAGTGGTGCGAGGAAATGATGGTCAGAACCACAGCTCAGACACTCAGCAAGAAAACGGCTATATTTGGCTTATTCTCTAATCTCTAGGACAATAAAATTAGAAACTGCGTTCGCTTATATGAATCGGACGTTGTGCACCATGGACTTTCTATTTCACTCACAGAGCTTGCCGAACGTGAAGGAGTTGAACTTTCTTTGGACCTGCAGGTGTGTCAAATCGCTTCACAGCTGTGGGTGGGCCATTCCTGTATGCAAATTGCCTGACTGGTTCCTCCACAAAATAGTCAACATGTTTTGCATTCAATCGTTTGAAGTGATTTGAGATGTCCTCTTAACACGAAAGGAGGTGTATAAGATGCGAGGACTCTTTACTATTATAAGTATTCAGGATATGTGGGGTGTTTTATCTCAAATAAATTCCGCAAATTTATGTGGAGTGATTAGGTAATCCGGGCATGTTCATGCTGGAGTGGAGAAGTTTGAGGGGCGATAGGATCACAGTCTTTAAAGAGACTAGGTAATGTACACCATGATAAGCCATTTTATCTTGTACTGAACAACAGAAACAGAGGACAAGTCCTGGGATAGAAGGGGAAATCTGCGGAATCACTACTTCCATGAGTGAGTAGCAAACGCATGGAACAGAATCCCTAGGGAAACGGTGAAAGCAGAAAATGTCGTTTGTTTCAAGAACAATTTACCGTTATATAGATTTCTGCTTGGAAATAATATCTTGGAGTGGGCTGCAATACATAGTTTGCGACATGTCAACGACTGCCAGGATGGTGGGAGGTGAATTGGATGGACCCTGGGTCTTATTTTCTTATGAATGTGGCTTAACTAGAAAACTTCCAGTTGAAGGAATTCCTGGGACGCTGAATTGTAGAGTTAATGAAAGAGGATTTGCCCCCCCTCCACTTCCAAATCAATTATTTTGACTGATAACTTTGATAACTAACTGGGGTTTAAATATAGATGAAGCAAGGCTGAGATGACTGTGGCTTTGGTGGTTGCCTATAGGCCAATGATTAGCTTCTTAAAGCCAATGAGCAGCATCTTGTTGGGTTCCGCTTCAAATCATCATCATTATTTTTATATGTTATTATTTATTATTGGAGGATTGTAGTGCTGTGAACATTGTGGTTTCAGCCTTGAGCACTAACATTCTCCAGCCTGCCAGCTGTTCTCAGCTGACAGCACAATGAGCGATGGGTCTGTAAACAATGGAGTACACGTTGATATTGATTGCAAATTACATTTTAAGGTTTAACATTTGACCAAATACATGTAGTGGTAGCAGAGCAGTGTTTGCTGAAGCATATTTGAACAGTAAGACACTAGAGCATCGGAAACGTGAGATTCACCTCACTCGAGTCACTTAACTCCAGCAAACTTGCTGTGAGGTGACAGCGGAGGAACCGAGGAGGAGCAGTCATGTTGGACTATATACCAGTGTGAATATTTCATGCTCTTTGTTTCCATGTATGATTATTACCCTTACCTTAGATATACCTACCATACAGTCAACAACGCCAATTTCAAAGCACCTCAAAGTTCCTTTCAATAATAATAATAATCCTTGCATTTGATATAGCTCTTTTCACATTTTATCGACTCAAAGCACTTCACAGAATATACTGTAAAGTGAATTGACTGTATATTTGTGGGCGAAACACAGCAGCCAATTGCGCACAGCTCTGTCCCACAAACAGTCGTCGATTGAAATGACTAATTTTATTGTTTTTTTTGGAGGGATTATTATTAAGAGAGCGAAATAAGGAAACTTGCTCAAGGTTTCGCTCTGATCTGCCTGGATTCGAACAGAGGTCTCGTGCTTGTAGGGCAGGTGCCGTACCCACTGAGCTACAGGAGCTCCACAAGTACAGTGTTTTGAATTCATGGACTAAAGCGACAGTTTGTATGTAAAAATGTCTTACAACAACTTGCATTTATATTGCGCCCTTCATGCAGGGTAGCAGCCCAGAGCGCTTAAAACATCCTTGAAATGAATGGCCAATAAAAACAGAAGGGCTGAGAACGTTCAGCAGATCAGGCGGCATCTATGGAGAGCGAATTAACGTCACTCTAACAGCACATTAGCGAGTGTACTTGGGTACAAAACTGGCAGGCTGCTTAGGGATCCCCAGGCACACAAACTAGCATCTGCAGTATTTTGCCTTAAGTGAGTGGCTAATTTCATTTGGGTGATTGTCAGCCATGGTATCAGGAGAAACTCCCTTCTCTTTTTGAATTGTGCCAGGGACCTTTGGCATCATTGGGCAAGTTTCCTTACTCCACCCGCCTAATAATAATCCCTCCAAAAAACCCACAGTAATAAAATTGGTCATTTCAATCCATGACTGTTTGTGGAGCGCTGCTGTGCGCAATTGGCTGCTGCGTTTCGCCCACAAATATACAGTCAATTCACTTCACGGTCAATTCTGTGAAGCGCTTTGAGACATCGATAAGATGTGAAAAGCGCTATACCAAATGCAAGGATTATTATTATCTACCACCAGAACAGGCAGACAGACAGGACCTGGGTTTAACATTTCCTCTGAAGGATGGTACAGTACATTGCTCAATGCAGCATACCCGGTAGTGCTGTGCAACATCAGCTCAGACTGTATGAGTTCAAAGTCTTGATGTGTGATGCCTTGGGACATTCTTACCGACATTTACCGAGGTGCTATAAACAAATGTAACTTTGTTGTTGTTATTGATGGTTCAATCTTCTAACCCAGAGATGAGATTGCTGGAAACATGACTTGGTGCGCACTGGGCTCAGTTATATTATGAGACTATTTTGTTGCTCGTCAGTAATAATATCCCTGCTTACAGTGGTATGTTGTTTGGTTCATTGGAGTAAGTAGGCATTGAAATGATGGATATGATGATCCTGTCAAGATCTCTGTTCACACTTCTTTTAGTTCCTGGTGTGTGCATTTGTTGGCTAGATGAATGGTATTTTAGAAGGATGGTGGCAGCTTTCGTACCAAATTGAAACCGACGTCAGCAATCTGTTGACATATGCAATTCCAATAGTTCCAGTCATCATTGATTCAGGTGCAAGGCTGCCCGATGTAATTAGACTCTATCTTGAACTGAATACTTCCGTTGCTTCATCTCAGCCAGGCCACTCCTACGTTGAAGTCGTAAAGCAGCATCTTGCAGAACACATAGTTTCTCAAGAGAGCTGACTCAATCCCCGAAGGAATGAGACAAATACCTAAATCAAGAAGGAACTAGACAAATACTTTTTTTTTAAAAAGACAGGTCAGGTAAATGGGATTGAAAATGATTGTTATTGCCCTTGAGGGAGTCAGCACAGACACAGTGTAACTTTAAATGTTTATGGTTCTATGGCTCAATGTGCAGCATTGGGCAGGGCCAGGAAAAACGGGTTGTGGGGGTGGAGGATCTAAATCCAGAATCTCACAAGTCCCCAGTGCGTCTCGCTCCACAAGTTCACTCAAATCTGCTCAGGTATTTCTCTGCTGGTGGGAGTTTTCTGCAGCCAAGATCTGACTTTATAAACGCTTACAAAAATGTACAGTCACTACAGTTAATATTTACGCAGCCCCCTGGCGTGAAAGGTACTATATCACTTGCAAGGATTATTGTTGTTTATTATATTTAGGGAGTGTCTGATTGTGGGAAAGATTGTTCAACTTTCCGTGTGCAAGTGAGATGTCGTCATTGTAGCATGCACTATGTCATCGCGTATGGAAGTCGACACCTCCCGTCTCAGTTCTGTACATTCCCAGAAACTAACCTGGAAAAGAAACATCTCGAGGGTTTTTTTAATTGAAGTAAAAGCTGGTTGTTGTATAAAGATCAGAGTCACCCCGGGTAGCCTGTGAGCCTACCCGGGGTGACTTTATATGGACGTTACTGTGCAAACAGGTGATCGACAGGAATAGCCAGGGCAGGTTTATGTCACTGCCAGTTTTCTACCTACTTGCTAATGTGCTTTTAGAATGACAAAATTCCCTTAGAGTCTTGGGGCGAGGCAGAGGGACTGCGGGATGGAGTTCCAGTGGTTAGAGGCAGAGTGGCTGAAGGCTTTGCCTGCCAATGGTGGGGTGGGTGGGTTGGGTGATGTGGAGCAGGCTGGAGCCTGCATAGCGGACGGGGCGGGGAGGTTGGTAGGGGGTTAGGAGGTCGCAGAGATAGGGTGGGGTGAGGCCATGAAGGGCTTTGAATGTGAGAACCAGGATGTTGAATTGAATCCTCTGGGTGATGGGGAGCCAATGGAATCGCAATGTTCACAAACTAGAAGAGGTTATGTATGTGTGGATGGTCTGGATGTGAACCTTACTACTGGGCTCTAAACACTGTCTATAGTGAGACACATTTTCATATGTGGGCACCAGGAAATGTTAAACCTGCAACATGAATTAGAGACTCTCTCTCCTGCTATCTCTTTTCCATCCACATCTTAGCAGCCAGTACCTGCGAGCGTGGGTGTGTGTACATTTTTAAAATATATATATGTTAAAAATCATTGCTGGGCATGCTGCAACAAGTTTGAAGGCTGGTGAGCCTCTTCTAGGAAACATTCCTGGTCAGTAGCTGACACCCTCCCCCCCCCCCCCCCCACTCCATCCCCACTCCATCCCCACTCCCGTGCTTGCTGTGGAACATAACGCAACCATCTCCCACACAGTGTGAATAGGCTGCAAATAATTCAATCACCAAAACCATTTAATTATCTGAGCATTTGATATTGCTAGTGCCGTTTTGCAACATCAAAACTTCTCAGTGTTTCACAGGATTTACTGTAGAATTTAACAACTGTGTTTTGTAGGCAAATGTGACAACCAGTTTAGCACAGCAATGTCCCACAAAACATCCATGAAGTGAATGACCAATATTTATTTGGAGGAATGTAGGCCAAAACAACATGTGCCTGGACATGCAGATGGGACCTTGGCTGAATGATTCACCTGAAGGATGGCACGTCTGATAATATAGTGCTCCCGCAAAACCAACTGAGCCAGGCTGACATCTACATGAGTACATTGTACCTTACAGAGCTACTTTATTGGGTTTATTCATCCACAGAATTAACTCACAACCTTCTGACGTTTGGTGATGGTTGGGGTATGGAGAGAACTGGGGTGGGGGGGGGGACTTGTCTTTGAGTGGCCCTTTAACTGCCTCTCTCAGCCAGTCGCTCAGTTTGTGCATTTTTTCCCAGTGTCCTGGCAAACAATTCCCAGGATTAAATTGGTCTATCCCCTCCTGGCTATTGTGGAGCTCCTGTAGCTCAGTGGTTAGAGCACTTGCCTTATAAGCGTGAGACCTGTATTCGAATCGATGCAGGTCAGGGCGAAACCTTGGGCAAGTTTCCTTACGCCACACACACGCCTGATAATAATCCCTCCAAACAAACAAACAATAATATAATTGGTCAGTTCAATCCACGACTGTTTGTGGGGACGCTGCTGTGCGCAATTGGCTGCTGCGTTTCGTCCACAAATACAGTCAAATCACTTTATAGTATATTCTGTGAGGCGCTTTGAGACGTCTTGAAGATGCGAAAAGCGCTATATCAAATGCAAGGATTATTATATTATTCTTATTGTGGGATGTGCTATGTGCATGTTACTTGCTATGTTCGAATCCAAATACATGGGGGGGGTTGTTCGTTTCCCCCCTGTTTTTGACCCAGTGGTTGAAACCACAGCTGGACTGAAAGAAATTGACCTGTGCCCTCTTTGTTTTAGGAATCCCGGAGCCGGGCTGCCAGTATTGCAGGACTGGATCTGCTATGAGAGAATCGCGGTTGGCTCAATCAGTCTCCCCCTTGCCTCTGGGTCGGAAGGTTGTGTGTTCCAAGTCCTTCTCCAAGACTTGAGCTCATACTCCAGGTAAATATTCACAACAACAACAAATGCCATTGGTATATAGCGCCTTCACGTCGGGAGGTGGAAAAAGGAAAGGGATTAGATACTGAAGATCATTCAAAATAACATTCAGTATAAAACTGCACCCCAAATCATCTTACAGAACGGGAGACCTCCTCGTTACAGACCATTCCGCCTGTTAAATCTAACGTGGTGCGAGCTCCTCCAGTACTGTACTATGTACTGTAACTCAAGTTCCTTGCACTTTCTTTGCATCCACCTGGAAGGAACGATTTCTCTTCAAATGCTTTTCCCAATTAATTTTAGGATAAACTATTTCACGCAGAATTGGTGAGAATGTTATACTCGCTGCTTGCAGTGGCAGTTGAATTGGATAATATTGCTGCATTTAAGAGGAAGCTTGAGATATATATATATATATATAGATACACACACACACAAGGGAAACGGGAATAGAAAACTTCAATAGGAGAGAGCATGGAGTGGCAAGAGAGCTGTGGAGAATAAACATGAGTACACACTACCTGTGCTGGATGGATGCATATCTGAGCTGTCCAATGTATGTCAGTGCAGTTATCGTCTTTGCTTTGATGGTTACTGGCGGTAAAGCTTCCCATGTTTTAATGGAGGAGTTGGGGTGGGTGGAGGGAGAGAAAAGGCTGGTTTAATGAATGCCTTCTCAGCAGAACTTGGAAGGTCACACTGCAGCTTCACTCTCTGTCTCGCAGGGTCCATGTGGTGTCTTTAAATTGGGTTTGAAGGAAGAAACCAGGGAAGAAACGCAACAGTCCGACACATTTGATACACCACAAGTCCGTTTCTAGGTAGGTTGGGACCTCGGATTGTACTTCTGGGGCAGGGGTGCGGAGGGCAAGGTGCTGGCCGATATCAAGTGAAACCGGTTTCACGAGCACTGGAGCTGTCATGGCCAGGCAGCTCCCTGTACCCAGTGCACATGTGCAAGATGTTGTTGCTGTAAATGCTGGTGGCCGCAACCTAATGACCTGGAAGTGGAGCTGGCAACCGTTTTTATTTCCAGGGCACATTACCACAGGGTCTAATTACTGTATAGGCATCCAACTAGGGTCTGTCAATATGGAAATTTTCCGATATCGATATATCGGGTGGGCTCATATCGATACATACTGTTTTTTTATACTGCGCATGTGCGCACATTCGGGGAGGGGGGGAGGTGCGCATTCAGGGGTGGGCGCACATTCGGGGGGGTGCGCGCACATTCGGAGGTACGCGCGCATTCCGATATGCGCGTGCATCTAGGCCCAGGAGGTTTGCAATCCCGGCGACAAGGTAAGTTGAAAAAGTTTGCATTATACCGATATAACCCATATATCGATATATCACCGGCCACGATATACCGACATTTGCGATATACCGATTTTTTTTATATACAGAATTTTTCAACATACCGATATATTTAAATTTCCAATATCGGCTTATCGATATGAAAAATTATACCGATATAGCCGATATATTGATATATCACCGGACACGACATACAACTACCGTATATCTCCGCGTATAAGGCGCACTTTTTTTCAGGTCGGAAGATCTCGAAAGTTGGGGGTGCGCCCTATACGCAGGTACAAGCAATTTTGAGCCTCGGAGATACAGTAAACAGGAGGGGCGGCCGGCGCACTGTCAGCCGGGGTTTGGTCAGTGTCCGGCGGGGGTTGGGAGGAGCGGGTGACGGGGCTTCGGCCTCGGCCGCCCGGGCAGCGGCAGCAGCAGCGGACTTCAGTGCTGTGCTTACCTTCTGCCGAACCCAGTCTGCCTGCCTCCCTCCCTGCCGCTCTCCCTCCCTCCCTCCCTGCCTGCCTGCGTGCCGGCCTGCCTCTCTCCCTCTCTCTCTCCCAGGCTGCCGGCCTGCCTCTCTCCCTCTCTCCCTCTCTCTCTCCCGGGCTGCTGGCCTGCCTCTCTCCCTCTCTCTCTCCCTCCCTCCCTGCCTGCCTGCCTCTCTCCCTCTCTCTCCCTGCCTGCCTGCCTCCCTCCCTGGCTGTCGGCCTGCTGCTCTCCCTTTCTCTCTCCCTGGCTGCCGGCCTGCCTCTCTCCCTCTCTCTCTCCCACGCTGCCGGCCTGCCTCTCTGCCTCTCTCTCTCCCTGCCTCCCTCTCTCCCTGCCTCCCTCTCTCCCTCCCTGGCTGCCTGGCTGCCTGCCTCTCTCTCTCCCTACCTTCCTGTCTCTCCTCCCTTCTGCCGGCAATATCATTGAAAATGCTTCCGTTTTTTTTCACCAAGAAAAGGTCAAAAACGGTGGGTGCGCCTTATACGCGGAGATATACGGTACTCGCGACCTCCCCCGGTCATAAAGTCAGTGTACTGTTTGAGAGGTGCCACAGAAAAGTGTGCTCCGTCGCTCGCTTCGTTCGCTGCAATACAGGTCGAATCAGTAACTGAAATGGTTCGAAGCCGAGCCCTTTACTCAACCGCCCACCCATCCACCCCCACCACCACCCGAAAAAACAAAACAATCCACGCAGGAGTTACAATCAAATATCATTCACTCCTGCAGTTTGCTGCTTTCCCAGGCAAACAATCATTTGAAGTATTTTCTGAGACGTCACGTCAAAATAATAAATGTCAGAATGTTCTGAAGATGACTGATGGGGTAAAAGCAGCCGTTTGCTGCTTTGTGGGGCCGGCAATAGAACATCTGTTATTAAAAAAAACTGTGGAACGTAATTTGTTTATTAAAAAGTAAGTAAGAAGTTGCGGAAATCCATCACTGAGGCACTTTTCTTGGGGATTTGCTTGTACAATCTCGTGACAGGACATCCAAATGGTAGCTGTCTCCGTGAACCGCGAATGTTCTGAGTGAACTCATTTTTTTTTCAGCAAAAAAAAAGGATAAGCTTGAAGGGTAGCACAATACTGTTTGTTGTAAATAATTCTGTTTTGGCAATCTTGTTCTGAGAAGCTGAGTTTGCCTGTGATTGTGTGTGTGTTTGCGTGGATGTGCTTGTGCATTTGCGAAGGAAATAGAATTCTACCTTGATGTGTTGTAGGCAATTTGGTGAGATGGGACGCATTGTGTGGGTGTGCATGGGTTGTGTCTGGATTTACCAATGTAGATAGACTTGAGTTCAAACTGGGGCTCAAACTCACAACCCTCCTGAATCAGAGGCGAGAGGGTTACAATCTGAGCCAGGCTAACGCTGACAGAAGCATCTGTTCACATTTACTGGACACTGCGTGGTGTTTCTACCACTACATCAGCAGCTACTGACGTTCATGAAAGCATCAATTTAAGGAAATGTGGCGCATACATTAAGAGGAATAGGCTAAAGGAGTTTAGGAGGGTGGAAAATTAACACTTGCCTGAACTAGTTGAGTAAAATGGCCCGGTTGAGTCCCCGAGGAGTCTGTGTAGCTTTGACCACTGCTGTTGGTTACTTAGTGATGTGGACACTGCCGGGACTTAATGTTTGATAAATAGAAGAACCAGAAAACGGGTAGATGATGAGGTGTAATAGGGGCAGTTTATAATGGGAATCTCGGCCTACGGGAAAGGGGAAGTATTTTGAGCCGACCTCAGGAACTCCAGAAACCAAAAGCACATTTGATTTGAATAAGAGTCAAATTTAGCTCTCGTCTGGTGTGACACAGGCTGGCTTACAGTTGGGAGTTGATCTTGATGAATCGTTGCAAATTTCTACTCCCAACATTCAAACTATCTGAGGAGGGCTTCTTACATGTCAAATTGCATTGCACGTTGAGTCTATGGCGAAATGATGGGATTTGAGTTTGCGCAAATGAAATGTATCCTCATTTCGCCAGAATTGTCCGGGCAGCATAGGGTGGTGGGGAGGGGGACAGAAAGGGGTGACTTAGGCCAGTCAATGGGAGAGGGATTTGCTGAGCCTGTCAGCATAACAGAACAGAATTGCCACCAGCAGTCTATAAGCATTAACCTACCTTGCTTCAGCATGATGTGTGTGTGTTAATACAACTCTGTACTGTCAAGACCTGTCCTTTTCTTACTGGGTGTCGTTCAGTAGAAGTTGAACACAGTGAAACCCAATTAAGCCTTTCTTACAGTTGCTTTGAAATCCTGTCTTTGTTGTACTCTCACCTACGAAACCACACGGTGATTTTTTTTCAAACTAACATGATCAACTTTCAGAGTGGAAAGCAGGAAAGAGGTGACCTATCGACTCAGATGTCAACTGTTTTAGCTTCCCACTTAAAATGATGGCCATCCTCCAGACATTAGCTCACTGTCAACATTACTTCCTGTTTTGCGCTGACGCAGAAAAGAGGAAATGGCAATGACTCCAACCGATGATGTAGAAGTCTGCCATTTTTGTCTTTTAGCACAGGAACTGGCAAAGTGCTGGCCAGCAGTACCACACTAGCGATCAAAACCACTATCTTGGCTTGCTATTTTATGGATCACAAGTATTGGGAGTTCCAAACTCCAAACAGAATGTATTAAGAGGGGAGATTTTTTTTTGCGTCTATAATCATAATAATAATCCTTGCATTTTGATATGGCGTTTTTCATATCTTATCGACGCCTCAAAGCACTTCACAGAATATACTGTAAAGTGAATTGACTATATATTTGTGGGTGAAACGCGGCAGCCAATTGCGCACAGCAGTGTCCCCACAAACAGTCGTGAATTGAAATAGTGGTTCTTTGTATTTTCAACCGGAGATTTTATTGCTGAACAGAAAATCTTGTAACTTGGAAAAACACTGGTGTTTGTAGATTGCCTGCCCTTCCATTAGAGTAGCACACCACACCAAACCCTTTAGCCAACCCCAACACTGTCAGTTTCCAAATCATTCGACGACAGACAAAGACAAACCTGTGTGATGACAACTAATGCAGAGGAACTGCATTGTTTGCCCTGTGCAGACCACAGTGGAAAGAATTCTCAGAAGGGAATCTTTTTTTTATTCTCTTCTGTAAACCAGTTTTTTTTTATGGTCCAGAGGTAAAGTTGAATGCTTCCTTGTCGATGTGTTTGCGATGCATTGTATATTTAAAAATATGAAAATGACCCTGATTGCAGAGATTATGTAAAGCCTGTTAATAATGCTGAATACACTATCGATGACTCACAGAGACTCTCTCCGCTACCTCCTATTCTATAATTTCGGTGCATACTTGTGTGTTTTTAATGAACACAAGCCAGTATTAAACATGAAGGGCGCTCTATAAATGTAATTCTATTGTTGTATTAAATGGTGTGTAAACCTTTCACCTTTGCTCGTGCGTGCATATAAACGCTCTCTCTCGTCTGTCTCTCTCCCTGTCTCTCATGTACACAAATGCATCCTGACTTCCTTGCTTGTTTGTTGGGATTAATAATAATCCTTGCATTTGATATAGCACTTCATCACGTCATTGAGAGCCAGGTGCTGTCCTTTGCTTGCCTGCCTCACACTTTCCCTGTGTGATTTCCATTTTCTGCACTCGAGGCCTCCCTTAGGTGCCGAGATATGGATCACCTGGCTTAGCACAGGTCCATAGCCAACCTAGGGCGGGATCTCAACATGGTGGCTTACGTAACCTTTCATCTCTGATAACATTGTTAACATACACTGCCCTCACCCTAATAGATGCATCTACAATTGGGTGCTAAGACATGCACTTTGGCACTCCCAACTTCAGTCTAACCAAGAACTATCATAATATTTAACATTGTTTCCTTGCTTTTATATTTAGTGGCTCTCTATATTTAAAGAAAAGCAAAATTAATTTGTTTGCATTTTATGTTAAAGATCTATGCAACTTTAATATTTCTTTGCATATATAGTATTGTAGTCACTACTTTCTACATACTGATGTCCAATTTCCATGTATAAAACCTCCAAAACTTATAATAAATTGGTCATTTCAATCCACAACTGTTTGCGGAATACAGCTGTGCGCAATTGGCTGCCGCGTTTCACCCACAAATACAGTCAATTCACTTTACAGTATATTCTATGAAGCACTTTGAGACATCCAGAAGATGTGAAAAGCGCTATATCAAATGCAAGGATTATTACTATTATTTTTCGGGGATCGAACATTACACTACTTTATAGCTTCACACCTATCTGTGAAGTAGAAGCTCAATAACCGCATGGTACACAGACAAAACATGGCCTTCTGCTGGATTCGATTAGAGACGGAGAGACCTGGGAATGTGCGAGAGAGAGGAGTAGGTGAGAGGGAAAGAGGCCCCATCTGCTTGTTCACGGCAGTGTAAATCCTGTATCCCGTGCCACTGATGGAAAAGTGATGGGGGCAGAATTCCTGTAGGAGATGGTTCTGTTATTCTTCTAAAACCCTGCAAAAGGTGATCCTGAAAGAAGGCTTGCTGTATAAATGCAATTTCTTGTTTATACAAACATTGCTGAATGAGAATTTAATAGTGGAAGGTTTTATTCCTTGTGGTCCATAGAAGGTCTGCTTCCTGTCTCCCTACCCAACCAGCTCCCTCCCCCCCACTCCCCATGAAAGGGCTGTCTCTTTTGGGGAAAAAAAGTGAACAGGATTAAAGAATGAAAATTCAATTATAATCCGAAGTGGAATGTATTGAATATTATCAGTTGTGAACTTAGTATTCTTGCCCTCCACTGCCTCCCACCCTGCCCTTCCCCCTTGCTTGAGTCGCGATCCCTGACTGTTCAGCCCCTTGGGACGTCCGCCCGATGTGAAAGACGCTCTATAAATGTAATTTTGTTGTTGTTTTGCTTGTGTTCTTAGAAGAAGGAATGGGGGACAAGGACAAAATGAAAGTGTTAAAAGTATTTCACAATGTTGTACTTTCTCCCATAGGGAATTAAAATGTAGGGTAATTATGCACCATGATAAAATCACAGTGGCTCCAGTTTAAAATTCTTTCAATTGTTTAAACTTAATCCTGAACCACAAAGCTAAAACCTTAATGGCTCACTGTCGCAATGCTTATTTTGGCTTGGGCGTTTCCAGGAATCTTGGTGTGTGTGTGTGTGTGTGGGGTGGGGGTCATCAGTGTTGGAGGGGAGAGGCTCAAGATGGTGGCTGGTGCCCCAAAACCTGTATGTGGGAATGGGCGAGAGTTCCAGCTGCAGTAACCTTCTGCAAACTAACCGAATTAACACTGCAAACAGCACCTTGTTTACAGTGTGTGTTGGAAATCCTGAGCTAAGAAAACTCTTTTAGCCTGGGTTTTCTACATGAGCATGCTCGGGTTTTGAAATGACTAAGTGAAAGCTAGGAGAGGTTGCTCTCAGAGACCTTGGATCTGGTGTGTGAAGCCTGATTACTCACCACTACCAAATAAACATGCGTAAACACAGTTTAATGCATTGTTTGACCGTTCTCTCTATGCAGGTTGTATCAGTACCTTGTAAAGCTATGTTACTTTGAAGCCAAGATTGCATGGTGATTCTGCGAACTGTTTACCCACTCTTTTATTACACTTTGCAAAGTCCTTTCGTAGAACACAAGCCCCAAAGGTTCACTTTGCCTAGGTTTTTCATTGCAAGAGGTTTTATTCCTTTTATTTGCTGCATTGGCTCTTATATAAAAATATTTGCTCTTGCAATGGGAAACCTGGCAGGTATGAATAGATAGTTGACAAAGAATTGTACCTTTAACCTCCCTCGCTCCCATATTGTTCAGGCCAATGTATGTGATTACTTTGCATCTTTGCATTTATACAGAGACCAAATATCTTAATTGACATTGAGAACAACAACAAAATTATACTTGTATTGCACCTTTCATGTCAGGAGGACGTTCCAATTCATCTAATGATGATCATAATAAGCCTTACATTGGATATAGCCTCATCATTGTCATTGAGACGCTTCAAAGCTCTTCACAGAATATACAGCAAGGTGAATTGCCTGTATTTTGCTGGTAAAGTATGGCTGCCAAATATTAATAAGTTAATTAAAAATAGAATCTGTACTTTTTTTTAAAAGTATAAAAATCTTTACAGTGAAATCTTGTCCTCCCAAAATGAAGAATGCTATATCAAATGGAAGGATTACTATTTATAATTAAACATAATCATGGATTAGTGGGTGCACATACGATTGAGTTTCCCCAGCCCGCAGAAGTATTTATATGAGTACTGTGTATTGAGGCGGGCTGATTCAGTAATGGTGGTTGGTAAGTGAATTGGTGAACATTTCATTTTGTGACTTCCTTTAATAGCAAAGTGCCAACATGTTGAATCTAATGCATCATCTGAAGTTAGTGATGCACCATCTGAAGTTGGCAGCAATGCAATCAGTCTCTCAATATGAAGGAATCACATTTTTCTTCAATGATCTATCGAGCCAAAGTAATACAGAGGAAAATAAATGTTTGGCTAACAATTAACTTGAAACCCAGTGGTTAAATAGGGAAGTGTAATTCTCCTTTTCTGGGAACTGTGCCTCTCATGGTTTTAGACTTTGTTCCGTAAAACAATTTGTAATGGAAATTGCATTGAAAAAAAATTCTATGGAACAGATTGATGGATGTGTGTTTGCTATTTGGAAACGGGTTGGGGTAGGATGCGGTGTTGAAGAGAGTTTAGGATTCACTCCCCAGGAGGAGTGAACCCAAAGCTATTTTAGATTAAACCGTTGTATTCGCACACTGTTTGTTTGGTCAGGAAATGGGCAGAGGAGGACTCAAAATAGCAGGGTTAATATCTGTCGAGAAAGAAATCTATTTTGGGGCGTGTGTTTTGTAAGCAGCAGGGTGTCGTCTGTTTGAAACTCTTGTTAAGCTTCGCAAAGTTGTTCAGGGTGATAGAGTAGCAGCGGAGCCTGATGTGGTCTGCACAGGAAACTGAGTCAGTCACTTGTGTGACCTTTGAGCTGCCTTTATTTGGTCTCTTCTGAAGATCTGGCCTATTAACAGGCGCAGCCCTGAGCCCACGAAAACCTAATTCTGGCACGAGTAGACATGGTGTTTTAGCCAAATAAAATCGAAAAGACATGAAATGCTCTTTTAACATACAGTTCCTTTAGAGAATGTTACAATATAAATTCCTGTTGGCTTGCACAAGATGTGGAGTTTCATAATCCTATGGAGTAAATCCTGTATTTTAGTGGTTACAGCACTTGCTTCACAAACAGGGGGAATTGGGTTTGATTCCCAGCAGGATGAACCATTGGGCAAGTTTCCTTACTCTATATACCACTGTTTACCTTGCAGTAAGTAGGGACCCAGTGTTAAGTCGATTGGGTCGATCACTTTTCCAGGCGTAATAATCTCTTAAATTTTTTTAAAAAAATTTTAGTCACTTAATCCACGACTGTTTGTGGAACACTGCTGTGCACAATTGGCTACCACAAAACAGTCAATTCACTTTACAGTGTATTCTGTGAAGCGCTTTGAGCCATCTAGAAGACATAATAAGGCACAATATCAAATACAGGGATAATTGTTATAAGGCATTATATTATATGTAACTCTTGGGTGGCAGGGTCTAACCTTATCAGGTTCATGTGAATTGAGTTATTGACTTTGGGAATAAACGGAGAGGGAGAAACATTCCACAATTGACTCTTATGTCATCTGGCAAGGCAAGATGACATAAGTAGCACTCTCACCTTTGGATCACAAGGGGACTTGAGCTCATTGTCGTTTCAGTGTAATAATGGGCCAGCTCTCTATGGTTGAACGTGCCACATTTTGGATGAGATGTTAAACTGAGGACCTGCCTGCTTATTTTAGTTCGACACACAAAAAAAAAATCCCACATTGCTGACGGAAAAGAGCAGGGGTTACTTCCTTGTGTCCTGGTCAGCAATCTTACGGTTACAGCGTTCCTTCAACTCTTAGCTATTTGTGGCACCTCACTGTGCACACGTTAGATGCAGGTTTAATAAATAATCCTTGCATTTGATGTAGCACCTTATTGTATCAAAAGTAAAGTGCAGTGACTTAATTTGTAGGTGAACGCAGAAGCCAGTTAATGCACAGCCATGTCCCATAAACAACCATGAAGTTTACTTCTGAAAAATAATAATGCTTGTATTTGATATAACGCCTTATCACGTCTTCTAGACATCTCAAAGAAGATGAGTGAATTGACTGTATATATATTTGGGCGAAATGCGGCAGCCAATTATGCGCAGCAGTGTCCCACAAAGAAGTCGTGGATTGAAATGAACAATTGTTTTTGAGTGATTACTACTGTGTTAGGCGTGTGGAGTAAGGAAACTTGCCCAAGGTTTCACCCTGCTTGGAATTGAACCCAGGTCTCTCGCTTGTAAGGCGAGTGCTCTAACCACGAGCTACAGGACTCTGCAAAGTATATTCAGTGAAGCACTTTGAGACGTCTAAGAAGACGTTAAAAGCACTATATGAAATGCAATGATTTATTCATTCTGCAATACAAAAATGGAAGAAAAGGAAAAAATTCTCCAATGGAATGAGATTATATTTGACGGTTTCATCACCTGGTGACAAATGATATAAAATTGAAGCTTCTGGCAGGTAATTGGGGGGGAGTTATTCGTGTTATAATACTGTCAACAGCTGGTTAGCGTGTGCAGTTGCTTAGAATTCTCATCTGTTGTTTGTCAGTGTTTTAGATTTTTTTTTTAAAAAGAGAACCTCTCCAATCTAATTAGATTTGTGGCTCAGCTGCCAAGCAGCTTTTGTTGTTGTGCGAGGGAATAAACCTACTGCTGTTCAAACAGCCAGCTGTGCTCCCGCTCAAGGTTTCCCCGAGTCCCAGGACCTCACCCTGACTTCTCTGCTTTAGATGTAGCGAGGAAGAGGTGACGGCGTTTGTTACTGTTACTGTTTGCTGAGGACAAACCTCCCAGGGAAAGAGAAACTGAAAACCCCCCCCGCAAAGGAGAGTGCTATAAACTGCGTCCGTCGGGTGTTATTGATAATAATATCACGTGATTGGTTTGTCGGTGAGGTCTCCATGGTTGGGGGATCAGCGGAAAATCATTGGTTGTTGATTCGGTGAACTCTAATGAGGTGGCTTATTGAGCTGCAAGGTAGGGCTATGATCCTTAGATTGATATAGCGCCTTTCATGTCAGAAGGATGTCTTGGAACACACCACAGGATTTACTGTAAAGTGTAGTGACTACATCTTAATCCTTGCATTTGATATGGCACCTTATCACATCTTTGAGACGTCTCAAAGCGCTTCACAGAATATACTGGAAAGTGAATTGACTATGTGTTTTGTGGGTGACAAAAGTAGGGAGGTAAAAGTACATCTTTTTTTTCCCCCAAAGTCACGGTTCCAATATTATTCGTACTCGTTAACTTTCCACAGTGGGATTAGAAGCCATAATTGAAATGTCGGTTTCTCGCAATCTGGCAATCTGCCTAACAGAAACGGCTATTAATCTGGGTCCTAGTAATTCCGCGAGCTCTCCTTTGATTTTAGTATATTGAACTCTATAAAATGCAGCTGTACCATATTTTCCATTACTGATCTCCATAATTAACTTACCTGGACTTTAGTCAGTGATTGAAATGACTTCTGGCTGGACTCTATGCAAATCTTTTTAAGACCAGTATAACTGGTGGTGATGACGACATTACATTTCCTTTGTTGGTAAACTTTCCTGAAAACGTGAGGCAGACAACAATAAGAGGCTGTCCAATACATAACAACAACAACAAAATTAGGAGGACATCTCAAGGTGCTGGACATTAAATTACAATACACAATTAAATCGCACATTTCATGTCAGGAGGACATCTTAAAAGAGTTTCACACAGCTAGCTGGGCACCCAAGCACAATAGGTGGGGTGGGGTGGGGGGGGGGGGGTGGAAAGATGAGCAACAATGAGGTCAAAAGGATAAATTTGATCTGAAAATTTATGCCTTCTAAGGACCATGTAAACCAATTTCATGACCTCTTATTGGTGTACTCCTATTCCCACCAATGTCAACCAGTTCTTTTCACAACCTCTGGACTGTCATGAACCAGCCCCTTTATATCTCACTGTTATTTTTTGTTTGGTCTAAAATTACACAATGATGGGATGGATCCCTTTAATTTGGCTGCTCACACTAGGTCCTGCAGGGTTCTGAATGCTAACCACATGCCAGGCTTGCTTGGAGAACAGTCTTTTCATTGAATTATCTGGGGAAATATTGGATTGGGGAAAGTTTTTCTCACTCTGCCGCCCCTCCCCCCCCCCCCCCCCCCCCAAACACACACACACCCATTGAATAGCATGGACTGAACGCAGAGGTTATTTTGTAGGATCAGTCATTGTGTGTTCAGATGACATTTTGCATAATGCTTCTCAAACACAGCACTGTATAGGATGTCAAGGGAAATGATTCTCGTACACTGAATGAGACTTGTTGTGGACAGTCAGCACCTGGTAGACTGTTTATTCCAACAGCTGTTTATTACACGAGCGGACTGAGCGTGGTACACATTTGGCTTCCGGCACTGACTGGCTGGCGAGAAGCGCAAAGGGCACAGCTCCTGGATGGATCCTGGCACCTAACTGTGCCCAGCGAGCACTGACGAGAGCATTATGCCAGGTTCCTGTGCATGTGCAGAAAACAAAAGCAGTGACATCAGTGGCAACCTGACAACTGGAAATACTGATGGGTGGCTATTTTCCCCATTCTAATGCTGCGTCTGATTATATTTTAATATGTGTTTTATTGTGGGACTCAAACCATCGTGTTCAAACTGCACTGTGGCATTTTTAGAATAGGGCCTCCCATATTACCTGGGAAAGCAGGTTGAAAATCTAGTAAAATAAATGTTGCAGCCCTGAATGTACTCTTCACACAGATATTTACGGGTGATCGGTGTAACTGTGGCGATTTCCCTGGCTAAAAATGAGTGCAAAGGCAGCCCAATATTCAAGTGGGCGCTGTGTTTTGGGAGGAGATGATAAGTTCTCTAGATGCTACCCAGCATGAAGGGCGCTTCATAAGTGCCAAGTTGTTGTTATAATAACTACCAAGTGTTTTTCCTAACACATTTAGTCTGTGTGACATATTGTATTTCCTCCCCACCTTCCCCATGTGTATTCATCTTCATAAGATTGCGTCTTCTTCATTCAGTGGCTACTCATCACTGAGGGCTGAAGACCTCCATGTCACCAGCTTCATGCGCTCTTTGTCTTTGCTGAACAGACTGATTAGTCTAACCACTGAGGTGCCTGTTAATATTAAAAAACGATTGTATGCATGTGTCCACACAATAGCTCTCTTGCGTCTTTTCATCCTTTTATACCATTTGTTGACTTGTCTGCTATCTCCAAATGTCTCTGTTGGGTCAGCACCAGAAGGTATAATGGTGGATTTGTTGGCCTGTGCTATGGTTCGATAGTGTGGGTGAAATATGGTCACCATGATATCTGTTCTGTTGATATTCAGACGTAAGCCCATATTCCCGTCTGACTGGGTGAACCAAGTGTTGAATTGAAATGACTAGCATCGGTTATGGTACACAAGTAACTTTCAACATTTGCAAATTAGTTGTAACGTGATCTGATCCTGACAAGCCTGCACACAGCCCGGTAGGGGAGAGCCGGCACGATTTGAGTAAAAACTAGCTTGTCAAGTCCTGACATACCTGATTCCAGCAACAGGAGTAAAGACACAGACTGTCCTGTGTTTCATGCAAGAGCAAACCCGAGTTAAAACAGCTATTTAGTGCAAAGATCATGTAATATTCCCCCTCCCCACCACCCATCACCACTACATAATAATCCTTGCATTTGATACAGCACCTTTCATGTCAGAAGGACATGTCAAAGTGCTTCATAGGGTGTATTGTAAAGTTCAGTGAGTGTGTGTGTGTGTGTGTTGTAAGCAGGCCAATTTGCACACAACAATGTAATGTACACGGTCATGAAATAAATATGTATTATAGTTGGGGGAATGTTGCCCAGGACACTGGGAGAAACTCTTTTCGAACTGTGCCATGGAATGTTTAACACCAGTTGGCTGACCACTTAGTTTAATGTCTCATCCAAAGGATGGCACCTCCAACAATATAATACATTTCAGCATTGCATTGGGATGTCATCCTAGACTATATGAGTCCCAATGTAAGGAGATGTGAGAAACATTTACATTATGGCAGCTTAGTATTTTTTGTGACTGGTTCTATATATGTCTTTTATACAATTGATGGGTTTTATGTGCCTTTTATATAATTTTTAAACGTGACTTTCTTTGTTGAAAGCTAAACCTTGGCACAAAATCCAAAGCAGTGATCCGTGAATTTAGGTTTTGTAGACTCAATGTGCAATATTTTACAATTTTCGGTGCTTATATTGTAAGCCAGTTTTTATATCTACTCCAATAATGCCTGGATGGCCAGAGAATTTTGCACCCTGTGTTTAACTCTTTGACTCCAGCTGCATGAATGTAGAAAGGTTAAAACTGGATGTTGTCACCGTTAGTTTGATTTTGTAAGTAAATTCCCGCCAGCCGCCACAATATGTGCTCAGATTCAGAGAAACTTGTTCCTTGATCAGTTAGGAATTCATCAGGTTATCTTATCCTTGACTGCATCTCAAGGTCTGTCCATTGCTAATACCAACTTGACTGTTTAGCTGTCTCTGTTGAGATACTCGGTCAGCCTGGGTGGCAATAGGAACACAACAACTGATCTCAATGCCTCTGGACTGGGGTAGGGATAAATAAATTTAATAATCCCTCCAAAAAAAACACAATAATAAAATTGGTCATTTCAATCCATGCCTGTTTGTGGGACACTGCTGGGCGCAATTGGCTGTCGCATTTCACCCACTAATATACAGTCAATTCACTTTACAGTATATTTTGTGACGCGCTTTGAGACGTCGGTAAGATGTGAAAAGAGCTATATCAAAATGTCAGGATTATTATTATTATTATAATTATTAACATCTAGGATATTCACTCCTGATTCTGTGAAGAGCTTTGAGACGTCTAGAAAATGTGAAAAGCGCTATATCAAATGCAAGGATTATGCAGTGGCCACGCCATTCCCATCTCTTTCCCCCCAACACCTCATCATCCTTGGAGCGCACCTGAGTACGGGCTACATATGTGTGTACAGGTCTGTATTTTCTCAGAAATAGCTACTGCCCCCGTATTTAAAAGCCAAGCAGCATCTAGGAGGCTTGCTCCTGAAAAAGAATAACCTGGGAAAGTACAAGTGGGAGGTGAGGTTCAGTCAGTGCCTTCAGGACAGAACTGATGGAAATCAGCAGGCAAAGAAGGACGGTTAAATTGAGGAATGTATGTCTCACAGTCTTAACGATGGAATGAAGTGGTCTGTTGCAACAGGGTTGGAGGTTCTGACTGAGTGAGTCACAACTTTAAAACGTCTTGAGAGGCGAACATCATGCCTCTTGGATTCCTGTGCTGTAGTGATCACAACCCAGAAATTTGGACGTGGGAATGTTACCAAATGCCTGGATCTAACAAAGTTTCACTTAAAAAGAGCCCTTTCTGTACAGCTTATGATTGAGCCTGAGGCTAACTCTCCAGTTCTGTTGATCCTCATGGAGTAAGTATTCCCCGAACACCTTCCTTTACAAGCGCTTTCAAAATTTCAAGGCAGCTTCTTCATTAAAAAGAAGTCTTTGTCGCTTGACCTCCTCCTCCTCTGCGTCCTGCTCTGTAAGACAGGGTCAGCAGACTCTGCATTGTGTGTGGAAACTATCCTGTACAAAGCGAGAACAAATGACCTGATTAGCAACGTATATTAAACTGCTGCAGCATCCATCGAGCCATTGGCGGAGTTGTTTGTCTGTGCGTGTCTCCTGTATATTTATTTGTGTGTGTGTTTATGTAGGAGTGTGTGTGTGTGTGTGTGTGTGTGTGTGTGTGTCTTTCTCCTGATCATTTGTGTGTGTGCGTGCCCTTCTCCATCTTTCCCTCTTGCACTATAAACAGCCCCCCTATTATTTTTAGGTCACTGAGCCCTCGACCAAAGCTTCAATCTCTGTTTTCTTAACTGTAACTCTGTACGCATCCAATAAATTACATCTGGCACTAGTAAACAATCTGCTTTTTAAGCAAGGCCTGGAAGGTTGCAATAATTTTTTTACTGCAAGGATTCCTCCTCCGCCCCCTCCATGCCCACCCCCAAGGAGAAGTATTTCCATCCATCTGTAATTATGCAGGATATAATAAGTTGTTCAAAACAATTGCGCAAATAAAATCTGCCGAAAGCCGTTAATCGCCGACATAAAAGTCAGCTTGACATTGTAGATGATCCAAGTTTCTTCGGGACCGGTCAAAATGATTTAAAAAGAGCATTTCACACACTGCAGATAGGGCCTGGAATGTGATTGAGCAACGTTTAGCTTCTAAAGTAGTACAGTATAATGCAGAAACTTGGCCCCCAAATTAAATTCCCCCGACTGGAGATTTTTTGTAGAATTATCGACCACTGTCTAAAGAGACGGCAGCTGTAGCAAGCTGAACCAAGCAGAGCAGGAGGGTCCTAAGTTAAATTGTCTGGTGGGTACTGAACATGCTGATCCCAGTCAGGGCAACACTTTGAAAGCTCGAATTGGTCTCACCATCACTTGGCTGAGCAAGGGAGGGGAGTAAAGTTGTCAGCCAGATATAACCATGGAAATGTACAACATATACAGTTGATTTTATCCACTTTGATTCACTGTCCAGTAGCCCTCTGTTGAAATGCTTGCACATATGAACATTGATGAAGACTGGATCAAATTCTGACCCTGATCAAATACAACAACAACAACTTGCATTTATATGGTGCCCCTAATGCAGGGTAGTGTCCCAGAGAGCTTGACAGTAGAGGAGCATGACGCTGAGCTGGGGGAAGATGACCTTAGACATGGTCGAACAGGAAGGTCTTCCTGTTCTTTCCAAATACAGTAAAAGCTTTGTTATCCGGCACCCCTGGGATCTGACTGTTGCCGGTTAATTAAATATGCCGGATATTCGAGCAGCAAGTTACCAAAAATCCTACACAAAAAATTTACTTTTTAAAAACATACCATATTAATAATAGACTAAATAATAACAGAATATTGTATGGATACTTACCAATAAAGCATTCCAGCACACTCTGTAAAATGATCAGTAAAAAAGCATTCCAGTGTTTAGTAAGTTTAATAAGTGCGCAAACGTGCGCATGTGTAAAGTGAGCATACCGCGAGTGAACAGGATGGCTACGGTATGAGATCCGGTTGCTGGAATGGTGAATTGCATTGGGAGATACCGGTTGGTTGATCATTTTGGTTGGTTTGGTGCCAGATAACCATGCTTTTACTGTACAAGGAATATTAGTTTTTATTATTGAAAGGCAGGGGAGTCTGTTATAGAGCTGACATTGGCGTGATGGACTGCACAGTCTCTCTCTGTGTTGTAAACGTTTTAAGAGCCTCGAGGTTTGGAGGCTTCTCTGTTGCCAGTTGCATTTGCTCTTCCTCTTCCCTTTTCTTGCAATTGTTTTGCAATGTTGCAGCCAATCCCACTCTCACTTCTTTCTTTCTCTGACCTCCTCCAATGCCTTGTCTTATGTCTTGTGTCACCACTTGCATACTTCCCTTCCTTTCCCAGTTGTGCGCGTACATGCGTGTGTGTGTCTGTCTGGTGTTTGTGATCAGTAATCTCTCCGCCCATTTAAATGCCTTGAGACGTCCTCCCAATATGAAAGGTGTTCTATCACTGTGATTTTGTTGTTAATGTCGCAGCAATTCGGGAAACAAAAAGGGCTGATATTTTCCTCCAGGTAGTGGAAAGACGTTTTAACCCTTACACTGCCACGGAGTGAAAACGTGCGCAACTGAGCACGGGCCAGCAGAGAATCGAGTTGAATTCCGGGGAAAGAGAAAAGTGGCGGCAATGAAATTGAAAGATGTGCCGTGATTTAAAATAAGTGGGGTCCTGAACATACCATGTTCTCAATGTTCCTGAGTCAGCAAGAGTAGAAAAGAAAGCAAACTGGCTTTAGAACTGTTGAGATTTCTTTGGGGAAGTATATCGTGAGAATACATAGTCCATCCACTTTACAATATACTGTATTCTGTGAAATGCTTTGAGACGACTCAACGATGTGGTAAGGAACTATAACAAAGTCTTCTTATTAAAATATATATGAGCATGGATGAGTTACAAATGCCGTTGAGGCAATATTAAAATCTGTTGGTCCCAAGGTATAAAATATCTTGGAGTTGGTTCATTTTGCCCTAGGTATTGTGGCCGAGCCCAGCCTTGCTCTTGTTCTCGTATGTGCGTACACACAAATGGATTTGTATTTTGGAGTCCTGTAGCTCAGTGGTTAGAGTGCTCGCCTCGCAAGTGAGAGGACCAGGGTTTGGCTTTCGGGCAGGGCAAGATGTTGGGCAAGTTTCCTTGCTCCACACACCTCTGTTTACATAGCAGTTAGTAGAAATCTGGTTGTTAGCCGATTGGCGAATCGGTTTCTGTACCCAAATTGGTAGTAATCCCTATAAAATATAAATAATAATAATTTTGTCACTCAATCCACGACTATTTTGGGGGATACTGCAAAATTGGCTGCCACATTTCACTCGCAAAATGTACAGTCAATTAATTTTACAGTATATTCTGTGAAGTGCTTTGAGATGTCTCAAAGACATGATAAGGCGCTATATGAAATGCAAGGATTGTTATTATTATTTTGCCCTGGGTAGCAATCGGGAGACATAGATTGGCTATATTTTCCCCTCACCCCTCCCGCCAAGGAAACATTGAGGTCAATCACAGGACTGCCCCCGCTGTGCCTTTTCATTGCTGCAAAAAACATGATTAAAAATATCCGTTAAATGCAAGTTGTGATGAACAGAGCATTGCCAGAGCCAGGAAGCGTTGCCAATTGTGTCTTTACCCCCGTTTCAATGCATAAACACAGTAAAGTGTCTTCCTCCACTTCCCCCTTCTGAAAAACACTGGAAGCAATTTATAGCTGAGTGACTATGATATACAAAAGCTCTACAGCTGGAGCTTGCGTGGGAGAGAACTATTTGTGGTTAGAGGGTGGAAGAAACAAAGAAACTGCGATGGAGTGTGCAGTGTGTCTGAACAAAGCACAACAAAAATCTCTATCACTGGTCAGTCTCTCAGATGGGCCTCACTAAGTAATTTGGTTCCCTAATTGGAAATTGTGTGTCACTGAAGCTGCATTCAACGACAGCAGCAGCAACAAATTGTACTTATATAGTGCCTTTCACGTCGGGAGGACGTCCCTTTCAATATTACTGTAGCTTCCCACACTGATGCTGGGAGTGTGGGAATTGGGACTGCAGTTCAACAAGTTATCCTTAGGGTGAAATTTGCAAGATTTCAGAAGTCGTAAGGAAATGAAACAATGTGCATTTCACCCCATGGGTTCATTGAGTGGAATCCACACTGGTATTTGAATGTGGGTCCATTACAGGCAGAGACCGGAGGAATTATAATAGGGGACAAAGACATGGCCGAGTCATTAAACAAGTATTTTTCTACAGTCTTCACCGTAGAAGACACTGGAAACATACCCAAAATAGAGGGGAACCAAGAAGACAATGTTAGCGAGCAACTTAGGGAGATTAATATTAGTAAAGAGATGGTTCTAGGTAAATTGTCGGGTCTTAAAACTGATAAATCCCCTGGACCGGATGGCCTGCATCCTAGAGTTTTAAAGGAGGTGGCTACTGAGATAGTGGATGGCATGTCTATAATCTTCCAAAATTCTGTGGATACTGGAAAAGTCCCCATTGATTGGAAGATTGCAAACGTAACTCCACTACTTAAGAAGGGTGGGAGAGAAAATATGGGAAACTATAGACCAGTTAGTCTGACGTCAGTTGTAGGGAAAATTATTGAGTCCTTAATAAAAGACGTAGTTATGGGATACCTTGAAGACCATAAAAAGATTAGGCAGAGTCAACATGGCTTTACACAAGGGAAGTCATGCTTGACTAATCTTTTAGAATTTTTTGAGGATGTATCCAGCAGGTTGGATAAGGGGGAATCAGTAGATGTAGTATATTTGGATTTTAGGAAGGCATTTGACAAGGTGCCACACAAAAGGCTGTTACTCAAGATTAAGGCCCACGGGATAAGTGGGAAAATATTAACATGGACAGAAGAGTGGCTATCAGGTAGAAAGCAGAGAGTAGCGATAAACAGATCATTCTCGAATTGGCAGAATGTAACTAGTGGAGTGCCACAAGGATCAGTGCTTAGGCCTCAGCTATTTACTATTTACATCAATGATCTGGAAGAGGACATTGAATGTAATGTGTCTAAACTCGTGGATGACACTAAACTAGGTAGCAGAGTGAACTCTGAGGATGATGCAAAAAGATTGAAACAAGATAGGCTAGGGGAGTGGGCAAGTAGGTGGCAGATGGAATTCAATATTAGCAAGTGTGAAATTATTCACGTAGGTAGCAAGAATAAAAGAATAGATTATTTTCTAGAGGGGGAGAAGTTAGATAGTGTTAGTATTCAAAGGGATTTGGGTGTCCTTGTACATCAGTCCCAAAAAGTTAGATTGTAGGTGCAGCAAGCAACTAAGAAGGTGAACGGCATGCTAGCGTTCATTTCAAAAGGTTTAGAGTATAAGAGTAGGGAAGTCTTGCTGCAACTGTATAGGGCCTTGGTGAGACCGCACCTAGAGTATTGTGTGCAGTTTTGGTCTCCTTATTTAAAAAAGGACATACTTGCCTTAGAGGGAGTGCAGTGTAGATTCACTAGGTTAGTTCCTGGGATGAGGGGACTGACCTATGAGGATAGATTGAAGAAACTAGGGCTGTATTCTCTGGAGTACAGAAGAATTAGGAGGGATCTTATTGAAACATATAAGATTCTTAAAGGGCTAGATAAAGTAGACACTGAGGGACTGTTTCCCCTGGTAGGAGAATCTATAACCAGGGGTCACAGTCTTAAAATTAAGGGTTAGCCTTTTAGAACAGAGTTGAGGAAACATTTCTTCACTCAGAGGGTAGTGAATTTATGGAATTCACTACCCCAGAAGGCTGTAGATGCTCAGTCCATAAACATTTTCAAGGCTGAGACTGATAGATTTTTGAAAAATAGAGGGATTAGGGGATATGGGGATAGGGCAGGTAATCAAAGTTAGGTGAGAAGATCAGCCATGATCTTATTGAATGGCGGAGCAGGCTCGAAGGGCCAAATGGCCTACTCCTGCTCCTAATTCTTATGTTCTTATGTATTTAGTGTCTCCTCAGTGATTTTATGTTCTGGAAAAATCATTGGCAATGTAGCGAGAATTAATCTAGTCTGGATTGAGTTGCAGCTGTGTTAACTTTCAATTTAACTCTTCTGAAGTGATGGGCAAGTTTCTCTTTCCCTCTTACCCATACCACCCATACCAATACAACGAGTAAACCTCTAGATTTTAAAATGTAGTTCAGGCAAATAAATAATAATAATCCTTGCATGTGATATACAGTAGTGCCTTTTCACATTGGTGAAACATCTCAAAGTGCTTCACGGAATATACTGCAAAGTGAAGCGCGACAGTCATGGATTTGAGTGATTAAAATTATTACTATTGTTTGCTTTAAGGGCTTATTACCCCAGAAAGTGATCGCCAATAACTTTGCCAGTTCTAACAGCATGGCAACCCTGCTCGGGAGGGTAAGGTTTAATTCCCATTGTTACCTTGAGGAATCACTGTTATTCCAACAAGCCATGATTCTCATTGATCAGAAGGACCGTGGGCAGCAAATGTCTGCAACCGGCTTGATCGTTATCGGCTCTGTCTCGTGTACTCAGAGCTGAGGCTGATCTCATACAGGATGTTGAATTGACAATAATAATGCTTGCATTTGATGGAGTGCCTTATCATGTCATCGCGATGACTCAAGACATGTAAAAGGCTTTACGAAGAAGTGCATTGTTTGTGTATTTTGTAGGCAAATGGGGCAGCTCAATTTGTGCACAGCAATGTTGCACGAGGCGATGAAGTGATATGATAATTACGCATTTGATATAGTGCCTCATCACGTTGTCGCGATATCTAAAAGTGCTTCATCTGTAGTATTTTGTGGGCAAGATGTGGCAACCAGTTTATGCATAGCAATAATAATAATAATCCTTGCATTTGATAAAGCGCTTTTCACATCTTATCCACCTCACAAAGCGCTTCACAGAATACACAGTACTGTAAAGTGAATTGACTGTATATTTGTGGGCAAAATGCGGCAGCCGATTGCGCACAATGAAACCGCAGAGATTGTAAGTGATGAAGTTTCAGCTGGTTAACCTCTAGCAGTATCCCAACACACACTCTGGGGTCCCTCAGCCTTGCCTCTTGCCAACCTGCGCCTATTACTGTATGAGGGATCCCATTTCACTATCTTCTTTTCTTGCCAGTGGAAGAGTGGAGGGTGTGTTCACCTGACAAAGATTGATTAGATGTTTTCAGAACTTAGAGCCCAATAAATACTCAAGCGTTTTAAAGCAAGATAAACTGCCACTTGTTTAGCTCTATTGTAACAGGGTGAGCAAACCTAACCCTTTCTTGCCCAAATGCCTTACGGATTTCCTTACATTTTCCTGTGTGAATATAGGGGTAGCTAAGCCTCATTTTCAGGCAGGAAATCACATGGTCAACAATTCTCCCCCTAGATAAAATGTGTTTATTCACTTCAGGGCTGTTTGTTGGATATTGCTGTGTACAAATGCCCTGCTGAATTCACCTGCAAACACACATTCGTGTCATTTGATAGGAAAATGCTACGAAGCAGTTAGACATCTCGACAACGTGATTATGATTTATTCTCCCTAAGTAACATTATACATTAAATTCATGTTATACAACCTATCCCAGAGTTAATGTAGTTAATAGTTAGTAGGTGATCAGCAACATTGACAGTCTTTAAGACGTCCTCCTGATGTGAGACACAATATCAAATGTTGTTATTATTATTATTATTTCTCATTAAGCTCTCTCCCTTGCCGTGAGGTATTGAATACAACTATATGTGTTCTCAGTGCCTTGGGATGTCCTCCTGATGTGAAAGGCACTATAAAAAAAAATTATTATGTTGTTGTTGTTTCCAACATTGGAAGCAGAAATGCCTCTACATCTCTCTCAGCAAGAACTTACCTCTTCTTTTTGCGCATGCTCTTTCGAATTCCCATATGGAGTCCCTTGTGCCTTTAATTGCATTCCCACCAAGTTTGGGTTCAAGGCCGTTCTGTGAAATGTTTTGAGACATTCTCCTGCAGTTACAAGGCATAATACAAATATAAACCTTTGTTGTGTGTCTCAGATATTTAACATTGGCCTCCTCCTTTCCTCAATCTTTGGAGTTCTTCATGTTTTCACACTGGAATATAAATTATCCCCCCAGCCTTTCATTTCAAGTTCTGAAACAGTCGTGAAATGAAATGAGAACCTCTGTGGCCATTCGGGTGGAACAATATTCATTAGTCGACTCGTTGAAGATCAGTCTGGCATCAACGTCTGGTTTTAATTCCCACACTCTGGAACACGATCCCACAGTCTCTCTGCCGCGCTTCCTCCCTTGCCTCCTTCAAGACCCTCCTTTTCGACTGTGCCCTCCCACCTCTTTGCCTCCTCTCAACCCTACCTCTTGCTCGGGTCCCGACCCCCTGTTCAGCGTCTTGGGGCGTCCTCTAGATATGAAATGCGCTCTAGAAATGTAATTTGGTTGTTTCGGTTATTTGCAAATCCGATAGAAACATTTTTTTATTATGCTGTATAAGCCTTTGCTAAAATATACTGGGGCAATCCAATGCAATCAAGCCCTTGTTTGTCAAAGCGAAGGGAGTTTCTCCTGAGCCAACAATCCTCTAGATCAGCAAAACATTTTTTTTTCTCGATTGAATATTTTTTGATTTATGGCATAAATCTATGCTGTTTGGGTCTTCCTATGATTATTTTGTTGGCCAACCATCCAAAAAGGTTGGCCGTCCACTGCTCTAGATTAATTGGTTGTTCAATTCAGGTCTGTTTGTGGGACGTTGCAAATTGCCTGCAGTGTTTGCCCACACAATCAATACACCTCCAAATGAAGGGCTTTGAGATGTTTTGACATTTGTTCTTTGAGGTTTTGGGCACTGCACCAAACGCAAACATTACTTATTACATTCCGTGCCTGACGGTAAAAGCCAATCGTTGCAGCAATGACTTCTGTAAGACTGAGAAAGTTCTGTCCTGTGGATCAAGGCTGGGATAAGCCTTGTAATGTTCTTGTACATGGAACCTCTAAGTTGCTTTCACAGCCCAGTACATATACTGCTGGCACCAGTGTCAACCTAACATGACTGCTGACCTGTCCTATATCATCCTTTGTTTCTCTTTATAATTTTGCCCATATATTCCCCGTGTAATTTCTTGTTCTGTGTTATTGCTAAACCATTTCAATCTACTTATGTGAAAATAGTATTGGAAACCCTAACAATACTTTTTGACCTTCATAAATGGAATGATATTTCCACAAGAGGTACATTACTGTGTCTGCTCAAAATATGTTTGAGAGCAAAAAAAGGCCTTCTCTGATGTGTGAGATTGTTTGTCCAACTTGTTACTTGTGGTTTTCCTGCTGCAACGATAGAGAGGTTTGAAATTAGTCAGCTCCAAATTGGCTTTGGTGTAAATCAACACTTTAATTAAAAATGAACAATGGGTTGGTGAGGGACACGGTGCTTTATTGACTGAAGACAAACACCAATGACAAATTGCATTTATAAAGTATCTTTCATGGTGGGAGGAACTGGACAGTCGAAGGTTTGCATCTGATCTGGGGGTTGGAGTCAAGATGGGTGGAGGGCAATGGGGATGGGGTTGGCAGAATGACTGAAAGCACGGTTGTGAAACAGGTCTTGAAGGAGACAGGGGATGAGGGAGAGTGACTCTGGAATAGAGTTCAGAGGTTGGGGGCAGAAAGGCTGAAGGCCCAACCGCCAATGGGGATGGCGGGGGATAGGGAGAAGCCCATTGCCTTCCGAGTAGAGGGAGTGGGCAGGTTGATAGTGGTGGTGGATTAATGATCAAGCTCGGTTCAGGCAGTCTTCATTCAATTTTGTTTCACAAAAGAATGTGAAAGATCTAATTTTAATCTTATGTTGTTATTTTATGTTGAGAGCTGCATGTGGGGGAACAGCAGTGCTCTATTGAACAGTGGGTTTTGAGTTAACTGAAGCTGGAGATCACGCCACCGTTTGTCTCAACATCAGGGTACCATGCTATGAATATTGCATAATTGCTAACAGATGACTAATTTGTGCAATACTCTGTTTCACAAGTGTTTCTTACACCCCAGCCCGTCCGCCATCCTAAGGGTGGATTACTGAAGCCTTTTTCAAAGCTACCAGTTTACCATCTGCTTTCAGTTTCCCCTCCGCCCAGGGTAAGAAAATTTGCTTTGAACAATCGGAAGTAAGTGAATAACGCACTGGTTTTCCTTTAGTCCAGAGTTTTTTCAGGAAGGGCTGGGTGCAATCCTGCCGCATTGCCCAATTCAAGTGAGTTCAAAACTCCTCCTGTGAAGACTCTTCTTACAGTTTGGACAAAGCTGTATTTCGCAATGACATTGTGTTTCAATTGGTGCAGGATTAGGTTCAAAACTTGCTATCAAAGCATCTCTGTCCAACTATCTTAGGGTGCCTGCCTCTGGACATTTAGAGGAGTCATAAGATGTACTGCTCTCGGCAATTCAGTACAGGGCGGTTACCATATAAATAAATGATACACACCACAGAAGATTTTATTCTTCACCCTAACAATCTGGTAGTGTGTGCTGGTGTTTGCATGACAATATAACGCAGAAAGATATTCAAGGGCGAAAAGATTAGCAACTAGCAGTCACCTGGATATGATGCGCTTATGTTGTGACACAATCTATTTTAATGTGATCAACTGATGTGTTGCTCCCAGATGTTTCCGCACCTCTGTTTAGTACAGGTGTCACTTTTTACAACTCTTTGTTTCTTTGTGAACTTGGCATTTTACATTCATTGTACGGTGTGCAGTTTGCATCTCTGTCATTGTAAAGCGTTTGGAGTCGTTACTCTTTGTGAAGGCTGCTATAAGAATGCAAGCTATTGTTGCTTTTCCGAGCCTCGTCTGTGAATGTTAATGGAGCCTCAGGACACCAGTGGGGGAAGGCGGGCGCTCGATTTGCACTATTGTATTGAAGAGTCAAGACTCCGCCACTGTTGAGCGCTCTGAGACGCTACCCTGTGTGGAGGGTGCTATATAAGTGCAACTTGTTGTTGTTGTTATTTAGCCTTATTTTCAATACAAAAACAAAAGTTGCTGGGGAAACTCGGCAGGTCAAACAGCATCCATGGAGAAAGGAAAAAGAGTCAACGTTTCGGGTCTACAACCCTTCGTTGACTTTTTTTCCTCCCTCCATGGATGCTGTTTGACCTGCTGAGTTTCCCCAGCAACTTTTGTTTTTGTTTCGGATTCCCAGCATCTGTAGTACTTTGTGTTTTGCTTATTTTCAATACGGTTAACAAACAGAAAACTAAACAGAGGCAATGTAACCACCAATTTGGTCATGCTCTGTGCGCGTATGTGTGTGTGTGTGTGTGTGTGTGGGGGGTGTGTGTGTCTTGGGACGACTTCCTGACGTGAAATAAATATCGTTTTATTGTGTGTGTGTGTGTGTGTATAACCATTTCCTTTGCGTTTTCACCATAATCCATTATCAGCAAATCAGAAAGAAATGCCGAATGCCAAGTCTTAAAATCGCTGTTCAGTGCTTTTTGCTACCAAACTGGCAGTTGATAATCACTTGTGATTACCCTGGGGGGACATCTTCCTCCCCCTCCAGGCCTCAACCCCCACTGTGATCACCAGATGAAACGGCTTAAAATACACTGTTTTACAACTGATACAGCGTCACTGTCCTGAGCATCTTAAGCGTGTAATTGCTTTGAAACTTTTAGTAGATGAAACGGAATATGGATATCGACCTCAAGTGCCTTGCAAATGACACACTGCATTGTGGAATGCAGGGCTCGATTTAACCCTTCACGACCTGTGCTGTTATACCAAATTAAACCCGAGTGTACGTCGAGCTGATTGATAAACTTCAGCTTTATATACAGGGAGAAAAGAAGCTCCCTTTGAAAATGATTTCAGGGATGACTTCTGAACTCTCTGAATCTAATTGCGAATGTCTGCCTGTTGTGGTGTCCTACAATGCCAAAATAATGGCGTTTTAAATGTTTTGCAATCCTAACATTTCATAATATGCTTAGCAAATTGCAATCTTGCGGTGTGTACCCATAGGGTTGGTAGGATTTTGTGTATTCACACTCCAGTATAACAGTATTGACAGTGACTTTGCAGTCCATCTTCCTGTAGTGCTTGGTAAAAGCCACAAGAAAATTGTGTCTGAACGCCTAAATCTAATGCAAGATAATAAATAATAATAATAATCCTTGCATTTGATATAGGGCTTTTCATGTCTTCTAGATGTCTCAAAGCGCTTCACAGAATATACTGTAAAGTGAATTGACTGCATATATGTGGGCGAAATGTGGCATTCAATTGTGCACAGCAGTGTCCCACAAACAGTCGTGGATTAAAATGACCAGTTTATTATTTCTTTTGAGGGATTATTATTAGGCATGTGGAATAAGGAAACTTGCCCATGGTTTCGCCCTGCCTGGAATCGAACACAGGTTTCTCACTTGTAAGGCAAGTGCTCTAACCACTGAGCTACACAAATCCACTATATATGATGTCTTCAAAGAGTTCCACTTTGGTATAGTGGACAAAATAGGAGCTGTTTTTGCTTATGATAGAAAGTCTCCATGTCAAATCCCAAATCATTTTGTTCTGTGCTGAATATCGAAACTGGGTGTGTTTGGGTTCACAAAATCACAAGATTAGATTAAATGAAGAGGCCTTTCGGCCTATCTGATCTCTTCCTTCTATAATACCTACCCTAATGTCCATCCCCCCACCCCGCCCATCACACCACCAAGCTGATTTTTAATTGATTTCAGTGTCCTGGAGGCTTGAAGGGACATAGGGATAAGGCAGGGAGGTGGGATTGAATGAGAGCTGGTACAGACTCGGTGGCCTGACTGGCCTCCTTTCGTACCATAAATGTTTATGATTTTTATGTTTTATGTCCATAGATGCAAGAAAATCAGTTTGCAATGGATGGGAGAACCCCAGTACATGTGACCCAAATTACTATTCACTATATAGGTCAAGTCCTGTCACTGATTACTGAGGCCCACTGTTTCCCGTTGAAGCCACTGATGTTCACACCGTTGGCTCGCAACATTTGGGAATAACCACTCTCTTCTTGTCCTTGTGAATAGCGATTTGCAGGCATTCCAGATTAACCTGCATTTCATTTGAATTTTTTTTCCTTCAGATCTGCCGCACAATGCTCTGGGTACATCCTTTCTGTGGAAGATAACGATCGCATCTGAGGAAGTGAAGACTCCGCCGTTATCCTGGTTCTTTCCCACCCGGTGTGAAGCGCATGCCTTTCTGACTTGAAGCCAGTCACTTTGGTGCACGTTTCCTGACGTCACGGGAGTCGAAGTTTCCGAGGCTGCTCCTGTTCACACTGACTACCTCCTGGAGCACAGAGAGCCGTGCCTGGGTTCCCTCACGTGTGAAGCGTTCCGTCTCACCTCCGTTCTAGAGAGCTGCTGGAGCCCTTGATCTTAGTGTCATGGCAGCGGCTGTTCAACACACCGAACTGGTGTTTGAATTCGCCAGCAACGGAATGGATGATGTGCACCAGGTACGTTCAGCGTGTTGACTCTACATCCTCTCGAGTGATCAACAGACAGGGCTTTAGATATTTGGTCGTTAACATTGCCCCTGGACCAGCTAAGATTAGCTGAGCACCCAGTGGCTTGGGAAGTACTCCCGGCACGAATGGCGCTATGCAAGCACAATTTGTTGTTGTTGTATTGCATTCAAGAGCGTAGCATAACTACACTGTGTGACAAGATATCCTGAGCTGATATCCTGATATCCTCTCCTGAGCTTCTGCATCCAACTCCTGAGTGTGGCATTTAATGGATTGCATTCTGCCCACCTGCATTTAAACTGTATTTAAATCTGCAGTTTTACTTGCTGTTCATCCCTGCTGTTTACCATAGTTACAGAATGGCAGGTTGATGGTATCAGACAAGAACCAGACAATGGAGGAATTAATGTTGGATAGAATACAAATTCTCTCTTGTTGACTGTTTTTATATGTAATCCATCCTGCAGTCTTCCTCTTGTCTCCTCCCCCACTTACAAAAATGTTGCTTCAAACTTATCGCTTTTGCAACCTCCAATTCAAATTTAATATACGAGAAGCTGAGGTTATGCTATTAACCTTTATCGGGGCTTCTCAGATAAAGAATAACTTTCTCATCAAATGATCAATAGAGAGGGGGGTTAGATATGTGATCGCTCATATCACCCCTGGCTCTGCTAAGATTAGATGAGCATAATTTCCTAAAATTAAACTAACACATGACAATCTCGCTATTGTGCTGTTCCGGGAGCTGGCGTGATTAAATGAACCTGTTACCTAGACTACCTCCAAAGCTTTTGATGTATAAATGTAACATGGTATTTGAGGATATGAATACATGTATTGTGCAATTCATTTTACACTATCTCTCTCCCTTTCTCTCTTGTGTTCTGTCTTTGCCTTACACCAATTTCCTCCTAATGGCGTATAACCCTCATTTTTTTCTTTTTCTTCCACTTTGCAGTTTTTATCGACCTAAAAGAAAGTAACAATGCAACTAAAATAATCTAAAACCTAAGAAGTAATTTAGTGTCATTGAGGAGAAGTGAGGGATAGAAAGGAAAGAGCCCTATGGACATCATCTGTGCCACTTCAGCATGGCTGTCCATGTGAAATGCATCATCGCAGCACTCTAGGGAGAAAGTTCTTCAAACTTGCTAATTGCAGTAAAGGAACATTGATGGGACCCGTCCTTCTAATGGCTGGCTTTGGAATAATATCAGTAAAAAGCTTGCGTCTAGGCATAGGCAGCGGGTGAAAAGACAGGCCAGTGACAAAGATGGCCACCTGCCCCTCCTTTCTCCACACCACGTAGGCTTAGTGACAGCTTCAAAGATGGCTGCCCCCACCCTCCTCACAGAGCAGACTCTGACATCCATTGTTTAATCATAGGCAAGGACATCCCCAACAGGGAGGCTGATGGGCTGGAAGTGGACAAATTGGGAGAGGGGCAAGAGGGGCCCCATGGATACCTTGGGTGGGGCTGCTTCGGCTGGCTATGGTCCTCCTCAGAACTTAGAGCTTTCCCCTCCCATTCCCCCTGATAGAAGTGACTATTGATAGATTGGGCGGAAGAGGAGGACTGAACCCCCTCTAGATATAGTTACCCCCTGCCTGTGGGCCAAGGTTGCTTGGTCCCTTTAATGAGGTGGGCGATGGCGAATGTTGCAGAGGAGTTGGGAGAAGAAAAGTGGTGAGCGAAAAAATAAACGCATCATTAGCATGATTGAGTCAGTGAGAAAGCGGTGACTGGTACAAATTGCCTGTGTGCTTCTTGCAATTTTCCAAATTCACTGTCAGACAGTTGGCTTGAGTTTGTTTTTCAACTTCCTTGAACGTGCCCAGTTTTTCATTCTTTGAAAGACACTGTTCCGTCCATCAGATGTAACGGCTACGGCTCACTAAAATTTGTGACATCCACGCTCCTCAGTGCTTGGGGGGAACAAGCTCTTTGCTTTTCTATTTGAAACACAATAGTCAAATAGATGTTTTTGGTTTACCTTCCCCTGGGAAACTAAAATGATAAGAATAATGTTTGCGTTTGATATAACCATTTGTAGGATTTGCTCTAAAGTGTGGTGCATATGTATTTTATAAGCAAACACAGCAGCCAACTTGCACACAACAATATATCCCACTTACAGCCATGCAGTGAGTGACTAACTTTATCTGGTGGACTGTTGGCCAGGACACCGGAGGGTGGTGTGATGGGGGAAAAGCCCTTCTCTTTTCAAACAGTGTCATGTGATTTCTAACATCAACCTGAATAGGCATATAGAGCCTTGGTTTAGCATCTCATCCATCTCTGACAATTCAGTGCTCCATCAACACTGTATCGGAGCATCAGCCTTGACTGTGAGTTCAAAGACTCAATGTGAGGTTTGAACCCAGAGGCGAGACCCACCAACTGAGCCAGATTGACAACTAATCATAAAACCACCAAGAACCCAGTTTGCCACAGGTTCAATAATACATTTGGTCCTGATTTTTCCCAGAGAGTGTCCAAGGCAGCAATCCACATTGCAATCTGATATGAGGAAAAATGAGTTAATTAGAGATAAAACGATAAGTTACTTTTAGCGCCTGAGAACTTTGCACCTTTGTCTGTCAGGATTGTATCGCGTGTGAGATGAGACCCTGGGAGCAGGGTTAGTGAGGCCCACTTTCGGGGTTAGGTTAAAGCCTTTGTGTCAGTGAAGTTGGCTAAAACTGGAGCTCGACCTGGGTCTGAATTTTCACAGCATCTGCTGCCCCCTCCTGGGCACAGCTCAAACCTGCCCGTCCCAGCAACAATGCCCAAAGCACCCGTGAGCTCCCACGCAGTAACAGTGCTGTTTTGTAAGAATGAGAGGTGCTATCACCTCCAACCCAGTCATCACTAAGCCCTTGTTTCCTCCTGTGATGGAAATTGTGATCGTATTGGAAGAATAATACACGCACTGTAATGGGAGGTGATTACAGTGATTATTTTACACAGACTGATGGTTGATTAGATTGTGCGAGCCCCAAACCCACTGAAGATCGGACCAAGAGTACTTTTGGCCCAAATGGGAAAACCCACAGTTTGAATAGAGAGTTAGATTGGTAAATGAATAAGAAATAGTTCTAACATCAGATCACATTGAACAGAAAAGTCTCTCGTCTATTACAGATGCCTTCAGAGACTTCACGTTCCACAGTCTATTCGGCATAACCATAGCAGCCTGAGAGGTGCCATAGGAATGTCTCTGTTCCGAATAGAATAATGTTGGGTGAGATGCCAATCACACCAGAGGCATTGTTGAACCTGTTCTGGGAGGAGTATCTGCCTAAACTGATGACAAAATAATAAACATTGCATTTCCTCATGCTGTCAAAATATAATACAGGTTGAGCGTCCAAAATCTGGAGTTCTGGAATGCGAAATGTTCCGGAATCCGGAATGTTCCGGAATCCGGACACCCCGAGAAGAACTAACAAGGTGACGTCCAAAAAACGGAAATATCGCAACCTGGGCCCAGGCATTTCCGGACTCGGGACACGCTTCTGGCGTTCCGAAGTCCGGAAATACCTGAACCTGGGCTCGGCCGTTTCCAGACTTCGGACATCTTCGAACGCTTCACGTGATACACTGTAAAGTGAGGTGACTGTATATTTGTGGGCGAAACACTGCAGCCAGTTACGCACAGCAGTGTCCCACAAACAGTCGAAGATTGATACGACCAATTTATTTTAAAAAAATTGAGGGATTATTATTAGGCCTGTGGAGTAAGGAAACTTGCTCAAGGGTTTGCCCTGCCTGGAATTGAACCTACGCCTCTCTCTCTCTCTCTCAAACCACTGAGCTACAGGACTCCACAAAATCCTCCGAGCACAGGTTGTAGGTAGACCATTTGTGTCGCGCAGTGTCCCACACACTGCCATCGCAGGGAAATGACTAGCATTTTAAGTATTTGATTGGTACGGTGATCAATCTGCAGTGTCATGTGGTGAACGAGGTGGGCACTCGCCAGAGATCAAAGTGTTTGATGGGGACCAGAAGAGACTTAATGGGAGAGGCAACTTTTTCACCGTTGAATTAGAGTGAATCAGACAAAATATTCGGATGCGAGTGGCTGATATTTGCTTTTCACAATGAATGCTTTGTACTTTTCTTTTTCAAGTGTTAAAAATCCTAACACCTGACCTCGGTATATGATTGAAATCCAGTTTGTCCTTTGTGATGAAAGCCTGCCTTTGCCTCTCTTCCTCCAAAACAAAGCAACCTGAGTCGCTCCTCAGTAACCTGTGTGCAATTGATGGTTGCGATGCATATAATGATGAATGTTTCAGTACGTGACCTCTTGATCTCAATTTCTATGGGAAGAATCTCTTTCCTTGGAAGAGGAAGATCACTGTCTGTCTTCTTTTCCTTCCTTCTTCCTCTTCCTCGCTCTGTCTCCCACACTCTCTCCCCTTGGTTTACTCTTGTTTACATCAAATGCAAGGCCTATTATTATTATTATTTTTTTTTTTATCCTAGCTCGAAGACCCTATGTCATTCCCAGCTGTGATTGTGGAGCAAGTGCCAAACACTGACCTGTTCTATTCTAGCCTGGATTGTGATGACTCCTCCACCAGAATGATGGATGACACCTCCTTGGATGTCGTGGAAGAACAAATCATTGATGACAACATTGGGCTTTCAGGTGTGTGCGTGCGTGTGTGCGCGCCTTCTCTGCATTGGACCCACTGCAGTGATTTGGCTCTGTGGTGGGCCAAGACAGCAGTGCCTCGTAAATAAGACCATTCATTGTGATTTACGGTTCGTTCCAAAGCATTAGGATGTGCTTGAACGTGAAAGTGCGTGTCAGTCTATTTTTTTTTTCCGAACGTCTCTGTTGAAATGCAAGTGCTGATCTTCCATCAGGGTAGTTGGAGAGGAGTAGTCACTGAGCGGCACAGCGCTTGGAGCCGAGTTGACAGATGAAGCTAGTTTATGGCTTGCATGCACAGATTCCAAATGAGCTCTCTCAGAGTATCTCATTCAAGAACTAATCCCTGTTTATTTTCCCCCCACCCCACCCCCCAACCCTCTTTTGAACAGCTTACTTCTTACTAGGAAGAGTAAAGCTCTCTCTCCCAAATCAAGATCCTGTTCAAGGAACACGGAATAAATACTTCTCTCCCTTTGGTGGTCGATTCACCAAGCTTTAGGGACTGCTTTAGGTGCTTTCACAGGAAATCCTTGTTCAAAGGACACTCAGTGTACTGATGAGTGGATAACATACCCCAAGGAGTCCTGGTGCTGAGACTTGGTCCAGGAGGTGAGAGCAATGCGGTGTGGAGAATAACTGAATTAAAAGCTGCATTGCTGTTTTATACAGGACAGGTAATAAATACAAGAGAACTTATGACCTGGAGAGTGCAGAGAGCAATGCAGAATTGAAATAATCTCCCAAACCATCAAGTGTTTGTCCACAATACCTTAACTCTGTTGGGTTCGTTAGTAAGATATAGGAAACGTATAGCTTTTACAAGTTTATGTGATTATTATACTCTTTAATCTTGATCTGCTTGTGCATTTTATCCACTGACTGATGTTAGTGAGGTATTTAACTACAGAAATAACTACAGGAATAGTAACGAAAAGGCCCCTTCTTTCTTCCTTCGAATACCACACCAGAGGGCAGTCAAGTTCACCTGAATATGAATCCCTGCTGTGTACTCGTTTTTCTGATGCCTTTATAAGAACAGCTTGTACTTACAGAGCCTTTTAATATGGGATGATTGCAAGGGAGAGGTGTTTGAGGAAGCTGAGCAAAGGCATGGTCAAAGAGATTGTTTTGAAGTTGAGTTGAAATGGTGGGACATGGGAACATAATCATTATTAATACAGTAGAAAACCTCAGTAACGCGACCACCCACGGGACCACGACCAGGCGGTCGCGTTGGCGGGGAGGTCACGTTAGTGAGGTGTCGATTCTGCTGGATGGAAGATTAAACTATTGGCTACTGTCCATGCAGAGTCGGAGAGGTCGGGGAGTCTCGGGGGAGGGGGAAATACACGAGGCCGGCGAGGGAGGGAGGATACTCGAGACCCGGGGAGTGGGGGGGGTGGGGGAGAGAGAGGGGGATACTCGGAGGAGATGTCTCGGAGCTGGGGAGTGGGGATACTCGAGGCAGGGGGAATGTTCGGGGCCGGGCGCTCCGTTACCTGCAGCTTCTCTTTTTTTAACTGTCTGACAAAGCGGCCGCTCACGTGATCTCTTTAAATCCACGCCGCCATCTTGTCTCGGTGACATCACACCACAGCCTACCCCCCCCTCCCCACGTGCTTTTGTTCCCTGATTGGCCAGAGTGGTCGCGTTAAGACCAGGAAAATGTTGTTTGAGAACCGCCAAATCAGTGGCCGCGGTCCGGGAGCCGGGGGGGCAGGTCGGGTCGCATCAGTGAGGTTTATTTAACTGGAAATGAGTCAGGAAATATTCTGGATCGACTCTGACTGGTCGCCTGTGGGGGTGGTGGTCGCGCCACTGAGGTGGTCGCCAACCAAGGTTCCCCTGTACATAGGAAAGGGTCATTTGGAATTTGCGTATTACGTTAATTATTGCTCTCGAGTCAACCTACATTGAAAAAGACTCAAGTGAGTGAAGGACCGCAGCCAATCCTGATTGCAAAGTGCCCTGTGACACTGAGGTGTTTTGTTACCTACAAAATATACAGTCACTGCACTTGCCAGTAAATTCCTGTGAAGCGCTTTGTGGTCCCCTCACTGTGAAACTCAATATCAAATGCAAGCATTATTATAACTGCTAGCAATAATATTTCCGTTTGATACAGAACTTTGTTGCCTTGGCTATCTCAAGGCCCCTCCTTCAATGAAGTAATAAATAATAATAATAATCCTTGCATTTGATATAGCTCTTTTTCACGTATTCTAGACGTCTCAAAGCGCTTCACAGAATATACTGTAGAGTGAATTGACTGTATACTTGTGGGTGAAATAAAACAAAAACTTTGAAGTGAAATGGCTGTTGTTCGGTAAGCAACAGTGGCATTGATCTATTGCATCAAAGTCCTACAAATGGCAGTGAGACAGATGGTCACATTTTAATCTGTTTTTTTTTACTCTGGATTGTGTTGAGAATGAAGTGCCCAGGAGAGACATCAGAACAACCCATTGTTCTTCTGACAAAATAATGCAGTGGGATTATAGGCAATGACTCGCTCTGCCTTTCCCCACCTCCACAACGTTTCCCAGCTCCGCCACTGCCTCAGAGATGCTGGGGCCCTCATTGCATCCTGGCTCAATTGTGCAAATGCCTTGCTGATCAGCCTTCCCAATTCCTCCCTTCACAGGCTGCAAATAGTCCAGAACTCCGCGACCGTGTACTTTACCGTTCCGGGCTCCTTGGCCCCATCTCCGCCATCCTTGCCTGACTCTGTTGGCTTCCCATCATCCAGAGGATCCAGTTCAAATTCCTGATCCTCACATATGAAGCCCTCCGCAACTACGCCCCACTTTACATCTATGACCTCCTATCCCCTTACCAATCTGCCCGCCCCCTCCGCTCAGCAGGCTCTGGCCTGCTCCACGTCCCCCGACCCACCTGCCCAACTATTGGCGGGTGAGCCTTCAGCCACTCTGCCCCCAACCTCTGGAACTCCATCCCGAAGTCCCTCCTCCTCCCTGGCCTTCTTCAAGTCTCACCTCAACACTCTCTTCGATGGACCTGTCAGCAACTCCTTACCACCCCCCACCCGTCCTCAGCTTGGGTCTGAAGCAGTGACTGTCCATTGCCTCAGGACGTCCTCCTGAACGTGACAGGCACTATACAAGTGTAATTTTGATATTGTTGTTGTTTAACATCCATCTATAGCACCAGAATGGGTAATAATAATAATAATAATAATCCTTGCATTTGATATAGCGCTTTCCACATTTTTAAATTTTTTATCAACGTCCCAAAGCGCTTCACAGAATATAGTGTAAAGTGAATTGACTGTATATATTGGTGGGCGAATCGCGGCAGCCAATTGCGCACAGCAGTGTCCCACACACAGTTATGGATTGAAATGATCAATTTTATTATTGTGGTTTTTTTTGACGGATTCTTATTATTATTAGGCGTGTGGAGTAAGGAAACTTGCCCAAGGTTTCGCCCTGACCTGCCTGGATTCGAACTGGGTAGGTCCTCGAATTTTAACGTCTCATCCAAAAGACAGCACCTCCCTTCATAGGGTAGATTTCAATGTTGACCTTGAGTCTTGTTTGTGGGACTCAAACCCAAAACCATCTGACTCAAAGGTGAGAGCCCTTCCCACTGAGTTAAACTGAGACTGGAAGCTATTCCACCCACAAAATGTACAGTCAATTCACTTTATACAGTATATATTGTGAAGTTTTTTCGAATGTCTTGAAGATGTGATAATAAATAATAATCCTTGCATTTGATGTAGCGCTTTTCACCACTGCTAGACATCTCAAAGTGCTTCACAGTACAGTATTTACTGTAAAGCCCACAAATATATACAGTCAATTCACTTTACAGTATATTCTGTGAAGCGCTTTGGGACGTTGATAAGATGTGGAAAGCGCTATATCAAATGCAAGGATTATTAAAGTGAATTGACTGTATATATTTGTGGGTGGAATTCGGCAGCCAATTGCGCTCAGCAGTGTCCCACAAACAGTCACGGATTGAGTGAGCGAATTATTATTTTTCAAATTATTTTATTAGCAGGCATGTGGAGTAAAGGAAACTTGGCTCAGGTTTCACCCTGCCATGAAACTAATCCGGGTCTCTCGCTTGTGAGGCGTGCGCTCTAACCACTGAGCTGCAGGACTCCTGCAGTGCTGTATCATGAAAGGATTATTACTATTATTATAATCCAGTTTCACCAGAGTAACATCGGTCCAACCACGATATGTGTCGCTGATATCATTAATTTCCTTGGTGTCTGCAGGCTGTTTGTGTGAGAGAGCCCCAGCCTTCCCCATGGCCACGCTTTGGCTTGTCCTACCTGGCTTGCTTCGGAGTCTATTGACAGAAGTTGATGGTGCTCAACCAGTTATATTACTCCCGAGGATCAGTAAACTTTATTAATGTTTAAAAGCTTCGCTCCTGGCAGTGTATTTGCGTGGAATTGACAACATGAGAAGATTTTATTCCTGCAATTTCAGCGCTGGTAGGTGTTTGTAATGCCACGGTGCTTAAAAAGCATTTCACTTTGCAGCAATGTGATTCAGTGTCGCTGCATGAATATTTATTATTCATGAAAATCGTTTTGCAGTTTGCTTCGAAGCTAGTGGCCTTTTTGTTTTGGCAGCACCGTAGAACGAAAGACACCCAACGGCGGCGAGCACATTAAGAGGTTGCAGCCAGCGGAGGGGGTGGGGGGGGGGTTCGCTTTGTTTCCCTGCCCAGCTGGCGGGAATGAGAACGACCGTGTTTGTGGATTTCCTACGTCGAGGCTGAAAATCGACCTGTTTGCAAACCGGAAGCCGTGGGTTGATAATGCCTTTGCGAGTTTCCAAACTTTCGCCAGGGAGTTTACTTGGCCCTGGAAAGAGCTGGCGGATAACACAGAGATGTCGGAGATGGCAAAGTGTTGCATATTGATTGTGATTTTAAGCCCAGCACCGTGTCAGGCAGGAGATAGCGCACCGCTGAGCAGAGAGATATCACTCAACTGGATTTGACTTTCCTTTCTCTGCAGGTGGTTGCGTGGAAATCCCGCAATAGCAAACGGGACTTTTCAGTCCTCGCCCCATGAGAGAGAATAAATAAATAAATAATTTATTTATTTATGAAAGCCAAGGCAATAGAATAACAAAGCTCGCATTTGATGTATCGCTCCTTATCTTTAAATCCCACCTTAAAGCTACCCCCACTTCTCCCTCTAACCCTGCCTGTGTGAACTGCTCCCGAGATCTTATCTACCAGAAGAACCTGTACAAGTGCAAGTCGTTGTCAATGTCTCAAAGCACTCCACGGGATCTACTATAAAGCATAGTGGCTGTGTATTTTGCAGATGAACGTGGCAGCCAGTTTGCTCACAGCAAGAGGGGGATTGGGAGTGGCCGATGGGTCCATCGAAGAGGAGAGCCTTGAGGCGAGACTTGAAGGAGGCCGGGGAAGGGGGCCAGGCGGAGGGACTGGGGAATGGAGTTCCAGAAGTTGGGGGCAGGGTGGCTGAAGGCTCACCCCCCGCCAATGGTGGGTCGGGGGACATGATACATGCGTAAATGCATGCTGCCGGGATATTGACGGCATGATGACTTAAAGAGTTTAATGTAGCATGATTATGGGATCCTCAACGTCCACACCACCTAAACAGGGCAGGAGGAGCTTGGGTTGAATGTCTCATCTAAAGGACAAACCCAAAACATTGCTCTCCCATCCCTGCGTTGGAAGGGATCCCTTTGCACTCGAAAGGCCTGACGTGCAGCTGAAACCCACTGCCAACTGTGTCAGGCTGACACTGGGCAGAATGTCATTGTGTCCGTTCTGTGGTCAATGGTGGGAGGGGATAGCGTGGGGTAAGAATGGCGATTGTCCATTGCTGAGTTCGCAAATCTGTTGTGAACACCGATATGTGGGTAGATCTGCTTGCAAACTTTCCAAACTATCAGACTTTTATCAATCTAAGGAGACACTCTTCCTCTTGGCTCTTCCGCGATGTGCGAATTCAGTCTTAACCAGTCTTCGGTGGCTCAGAGAAGCGCAGAAAACTGGCTAGAAAATTGGTCGGACTGGATTTAAGAATCGTCCACCGAGTTTCGCACATCTCTGAAATGGTCGGTAAACACAAGGTCTAAAGTGCAGGTTGAGGCTGGAGTTGGGGAGTCCTGTAGCAACAGCGGTTAGAGCGCTCGCCTCGCCAGTAAGAGGATCTGGGTTCGATTCCCAGGCGAGGCAAAACCCTAGGCAAGTTTCCTTACTCCACAGGGTTTGGAAGAGCCAAACAACAATCTGGTTGTTAGTTGATTGGTTGTTCGCTTTCCCCGGGCGGGGGGGGGGGGGGGGGGGGGGGAGCAGTATATGATGTAAAAATAATAATTTGATCACTCAATCCCCGACTGTTTGTGGGAGACCGCTGTGTGTAACGCTGTGTGTAACGCTGTGTGTAACGCTGTGTGTAACGCTGTGTGTAACGCTGTGTGTAACGCTGTGTGTAACGCTGTGTGTAACGCTGCAAAGCGCTTTGAGGACGTCTCAAAATGGTGACGAGGGCGCTATATCAAATGCAAGGATTATTATAATAATTGCTTTAGGCCATATAATTGGAGGCAGGAGTGTGTGTGTGTCTGTGAGGGTGGGTGGGGGGGGGGGGGGGGAGAGTGAGCTGTTATGATCAGCAATACAGGCCATGTAAATAGCTGGACATTTTACAACCCGGTCTGGGTGATGTGAGGGATGAGAGGTGGAGGTGAGTGTGTGAGGGAGAGGTATGAAAGGTAGAGGTGAGTGTGTGTGTGAGTGAATGTGAGGTATGAGAGGTAGAAGTGTGTGAATGAGTGTGAGGGATTGAGAGGTGGAGGTGAGTGTGTGTATGAGTGAGTGAGGGAGGTGAGTGTGAGTGTGTATATGAGTGAGTGAGAGATGAGATGAGAGGTGAGTGTGTGTGTCCAGCTCATGTACCTCCTGCTCCATCGCAGAAGTGTGTGTGTGGCTCTACAGAGGGAGGGTCAGAGACAGGGGGGTGGGGGAGACAGAGGGAGGGTCAGAGAGGGGGGTGGGGGAGACAGAGGGAGGGTCAGAGAGGGGGGTGGGGGAGACAGAGGGAGGGTCAGAGAGGGGGGAGGGAGAGAGAGGGTTTGGGGTGGGGTTCCCAGTGATCCAACAGCGAAAAAAGTTAGGAAGGAGAGAGGGAGAGAAAGAGGGAGGGGGAGGGTTTAAAAAAACATTCCCCATCCCAGGATAAATTGCTGGATATTCTGGGGGAAGGGAGAGAGAGAGAGGGAGGAGGGGAGAGGGAGGAAGGGAGAGGGAGAGGGAGGGAGGAAGGGAGAGAGAGGGGGAGGAGGGGAGAGGGAGGAAGGAAGGGAGAGGGAGGAAGGGAGGAGAGGGAGTGAATATCCCAATACCTTCCCAATCTCTCCTGATCTCTCTCCCCAAACAAGCCGAGTCACAAACACAGAGGCTGAGTTCGACGTGGCAGCGATTTCTATAGGATCCCAGAGTATTTCCTCCCTATATATTAATATAGATCTGTGTCTGTGTGTGTGTGTATCTATGGGGGGATTAATCACTGCCTGAGCTGGGAACCATGGCGTTTTCTCTTTACGAAGAGATGAGGAACCCGTTAGATTTATTGATCAGAGCTGGTAAGTAAGAACTAACTAACTAACTAACTAACTAACTAACTAACTAACTAACTAACTAAGTTAAAGCTAAGCCAGGCGACTGGCGGGCGGAGCAGGAGCCCCCCCCCCCCCCCCCCCTCTCCCACTTTTCACCAAACTTTCTGAGTGGCTTCTAACCAAACTTACTTTTGCGCACAGTTTGGGGGGAGGGGGGGGACACACGTCTCTCTGTCTCTCTGGAGTTCAAACTGTCTTTCTCTTTGTGTGTTTCTATGTGTGTGGTTGCTTTTGTGTGTGTGTGTGTGTTTCTGTGTGTGTGTGTGTGTCTGTGTTTCTGTGTGTGTGTGTGTATGTTTCTCTGTGTGTGTCTGTGTATGTTTCTGTGTGCATGTGTGTGATTCTGTCTGTCTGTGTTTCTGTGTGTGTGTGTGTGTTTTTCTGTGTGGGTGTTTTGTTTGTGTGTGTTTCTGTGTGTGTGGATGTGTTTGGTGGGGAGTAGGTGGAAGAGAGACAGACAGATAGAGGGGTGGGGAGATAGAGACAATGGTGTATTTTAAATAAATAAATCAAAACACATGGATTTTAACAGTAATAATAGATTCAGAAACTCAGGCAGTGTGTTGTGCTTTAATTTCTTTTTTACTCTGGCTCTCTGGCACACAGTGATTCTTTTCTCTCTCTCTCTCTCTCTCACACACACACTCACTCCCCAACACCCAGAGGTTAACTGTTGTCACAGTTAGTTTCAGCCACTTTTGTTTCCTAAACGCGGAAGTGTTTCCTTTCGTGGAGTTTCCTGAATCATCAGTGGCAGTAACTTTTTTCTAAAACAATCTAGCAACTGGCATCGAATACATCGTATCCTTCAATCTGATCGTTTTGCGCACAAAATATACACTCACTACACTTTACAATATATTCTGTGAAGCACTTTGATTAAGTCTCGAAGACGTGATAAGGCGCTGTATCAAAAACAAGGATTATTATCACGATCATGTGGCTCCATTTCAAATTCTCTCTTGTGTGTGGATTTAAAATAGGTTTTTTTCCCCACTTGCTTTTAACCGTTCTTCCCAACTAGAGGCAGCGATAGCTGCATATTATGGGATTTGTTTTGGAAATTGTTACATTGTAAAATGGTGTATTCCTTGCCTGTCTGGGGAATAACAGTGCGTAGGGTATGCTGGGTGTCTTTCCCCTTATTCTCGAGATTAGATTTATTACATCAACAACAACAACAACAAGAGCTTAAATGTGCCTGTTTCTGGGACCTTATTCTGTGTAAATTGAGCTGCCAGTTTTAGTCTCGAGTACACAATCTGGGTACTAGGCAGCCATTGTCAAGGAAGCTCTTGGGATGTTTGGACTTGACGAGCATTGATTCAATTCAAGGTGTTTATGTTGCTAGTTTGTTTATTTGTTCATCTATTAATGTATTAGTCTCACAAATAATCTACACAGTCACTTCGCTTTACAGTAAATTCTCTGAAGGGCTTCGAGACATCTCAAACATGTAATAAGGCCCTATATCAAACGCAGGGAGTATTAGTATCTATTAGTTCATCAATTAATTACTGAGTGATCCCCAATGGGTGAGCTATGGCTGTGGGGATCTGGAGGAAAATTATCCTTACACATATTTTAGATGCTGTAAAACAAAATATTGTTTTTGAGTCAAATCACCAGGTTTAGTGGGTGGGTGTCCTTTTTTAAAAATCAATCAAAGCATATCACAGCTTTTACTGCAAAATTCTGTTTGACTGTCGTTAGTCTGTTTATTTCAGTGAGGCTGATGGCCTACCTGCGGATAGATTTTTTTTAAAAAAAGGGGAAGAAGAAAAACAGCTGCCAAAAAAAAAAGCCTATTTAGTGACTGCTCCTCCTTTACAATCAGAGCTGATGGCAGCCAGAGTATCACAGAGTTGCTTTGTACAAAAACTATTCCCTCTCGTTGGAATGATATTGCACCAATATAACGCAGAGCGTTTTCTAAATAAATGACCAGGGGAAAAGAAGCTACCCCTCAAATCGCATTAGACGCACCGTTGCAAAACGTTCCGAGTGCAGTACTGTTTCTGCGACGTTTTTTCTATCACAAAACCGGTAAGAGGCAATGGCAGATGGAAGTTGAATTTAAGGCAATCCATTGAAAGCACAAAGGAGCGTGTGTGAAGCCTCTGGTGCTGGCTAATCTGTGAAAGACAGCTTGTCGCAGTGATGCTTGCTTGCTCAGCAGTACTGCAGGATTGCACTTGATGGTATTGTAACAGGATTTTCATTGTAACAACTTTGATTTACTCCACAAAAGGCTGGTAATAATGTTGCGCAGGATAATTAAAAGCCTCCTCTCACGATTTTAAAAACGTCGTTTGGAAACACGGCACTATTTCCTTGATGTACAGTGGGGGAGAGAAGCGTCTGTAAGAAATAGCTTTTAGCTGCTTTGAATGTAAAGTTCATTGTATTGCCACTGTTGCATTGTCACTCAGTAGTCGTTTGATGCGAACACCTGCTTACTCAGAATCCTGCTGAAAGAGACAATCAGTTAATTCTACAAAATTCTCCCTGTGCTTGTGACAAACTGGATTATTAGACAGAAGGACGATGGACAGTTGAGATGATTGCAGACTGAATCAAGTCGACAGGTTCAGATCATGACGGGGAGTGAGTGAGTTGAGTTGAGTTGAGTGAGTGAGTGAGTGAGTGAGTGAGTGAGTGAGTGAGTGAGTGAGTGAGTGAGTGAGTGAGTGAGTGAGTGAGTGAGTGAGTGAGTGAGTGAGTGAGTGAGTGAGTGAGTGAGTGAGTGAGTGAGTGAGTGAGTGAGTGAGTGAGTGAGTGAGTGAGTGAGTGAGTGAGTGAGTGAGTGAGTGAGTGAGTGAGTGAGTGAGTGAGTGAGTGAGTGAGTGAGTGAGTGAGTGAGTGAGTGAGTGAGTGAGTGAGTGAGTGAGTGAGTGAGTGAGTGAGTGAGTGAGTGAGTGAGTGAGTGAGTGAGTGAGTGAGTGAGTGAGTGAGTGAGTGAGTGAGTGAGTGAGTGAGTGAGTGAGTGAGTGAGTGAGTGAGTGAGTGAGTGAGTGAGTGAGTGAGTGAGTGAGTGAGTGAGTGAGTGAGTGAGTGAGTGAGTGAGTGAGTGAGTGAGTGAGTGAGTGAGTGAGTGAGTGAGTGAGTGAGTGAGTGAGTGAGTGAGTGAGTGAGTGAGTGAGTGAGTGAGTGAGTGAGTGAGTGAGTGAGTGAGTGAGTGAGTGAGTGAGTGAGTGAGTGAGTGAGGTCGGATTAGTTGTTTAGTGGTCATTTTAACCCCTCGTTTAGGCATGAGCCTAGTCATCCAAACACATGCTATAATCTGCTTGGAGATGTGCATTGTGCGTGTATATATATATATATCTGTGTGTGTGTGATTTTTTTTCTTACTGAGCTCTGCGAGTGTCACTGTGATTATATTCACACTGAAGGGTTGACAATAGAATGCTGCAAAGTGACACAGAAAAACAACATTGAAACTATCAAGTTATATCGGAGAATAGAAGATTCCCTCTACGTGATCTTATGCAATAATAAGCCTTCCATTTAATATACCGCTTTACCACATTGTTGAGACGTCTCAAAGTGCTTCACAGAATGTATTATAAGGTAGATTCACTATGGATATTGTACGCAGCAATATTGCCAAACAGTCGTGGATCGAGTGACAACATTTTTGTTTAAGATCATGCTCCAAACCCTTTAAGATTCCCCTTTCTTTATAGTAATAATAATAAATTAAGACAATAATAAAACAATAATCTCATTGCTGTATTTGATACAGCCCTTTTCATGTGTGTGGTTGGGACATCTCAAAGTGCATGTCAATTGGAGTGACTGTATTATTGGGGGTTAAAGGTTAAAACATTATCCTTTTTAAAATATTCCTATTTATTCTGCCTGAAGTACAATTTATGTTGGAGAGTTCCAAGATCTCTCGTTTGTTGCCAAGATTTTTTTCCTCTTAAATCTCAGGTTGTTGGCCAAAGAAACGTTTTATTTTTAGAATGATATAAAACGACACTGGTTACATACTTGCTTACAGCTGACTTCTTTAACCACTGTTCAGGGGCATTTAGAAAAAACACTGTTTTGTGACGGTGAGCACTGCCACTGTTCAAACCTGATTCTCACACGTTTGCTGAGCAGTGAACTTTAAACAAAGATTTCTCTTAAGAGATAGAAACTGTTTTTGAAAATTGTTCAGGGAGAGCTAACCAGCAGTGTGCTTTTGGTAACTGGCTCCCAGTAACATTGCTCCCTTTGGATTGTGATTGTTACTGTGTAAACATCATCAGAATTAATATTAGTGCCAATATTGCCGATTCCTGGCGGGGGAAAAACCACAGGCAAGTTTCCTTACTCCACAGACCTAATAATAATCCCTCAAAACAGTAGTAAATTAGTCATTTCAATCCACAACTGTTTGTGGGACACTGCTGTGCGCAAATTGGCTGCCACACTTCGCCCACAAATATACGGTGAATTCACTTTACAGTATATTCTGTGAAGCGCTTTGAGAGGTCTAGAAGATGTGAAAGTGCGACATCAAATATCAAATGCAAGGATTATTATCGCTGTGCAGACACCCACACATATGTATGTCGTTGTGTGGCAGTGTCTTTTTATGCAAGCAGACTTAACACTAACCCTGGTTTTATAATCACCCCAGCATACAGTAAATGCTTGTCTCATTGTGACGAGAGCACCACAGGAAGTTCTGAGCCGTGTTTCTGTTGCAGTCCAGTGTTCGGCAGCCGTGCTGCAATATAAATGAGGCAGCACTATTGCCTGTGGAGGGAACTTATTACTGTCTCCAGGGGTATCTCTTTACCTTGTCTCTGCCTGTGGCTCAGGGGCTCCGGGGATGGTGGGATAAATGTTAACCAGTTCTAACAGGAGAACAATGCGGTTTACGCTCACTACTGAACTTCCTCATTGATTTGAGAAAGAGGGATAAAGTTGTGACTTGAATCAGCTCTGTGTCCTGTGAGTTTATGGTGGCCCAGATACTTTGATATTGTGACTGGTAGACAGAGCAGATCACACCACTGGCAGTCAGTCAGTGAGGATGTCAGAACCACTGTGCCAGTACCCAGTCTCTTAATGTGGACTACAAAACGGATAAAGCCTTAAACTCCTGTTGAGACTCTGAATCTCACTAGGAGGCTATCTGAAGAGAAACTAGTGTGACTATCAAGACTATCAGATCTCCCAATCTGATCACCAGAAAAATGTCCACTGCTTCTCTCGCACTTGCGGTGTCATGTTTACCTGTCAATAATTAGGAACCTGGTTGTCAATCAATTGGTGGATCGCTTTCTGGGAGTAATCATAATAATAATCCTTGCATTTGATATAGCGCTTTTCACGTCTTCTCGATGTCTCAAAGCGCTTCACAGAATTGTGGGTGAAACGCGGCAGCCAATTGCACACAGCAGTGCCCCACAAGCAGGCGTGGATTGAAGTGATCAATTTATCATTGTTTAATTATATAGTAATCATCCCTTTTTAAAAAGTTGATCAATCGTTCCACGACTGATACTTTGGTGGGACACTCCTGTGCTCAATTGGCTTCCACGTTGCGCCCACAAAATATACAGTCGATTAATTTTACAGTACATTCTGTGACATGCTTTGAGACGTCTCAATGGTGTGATAAAGCGCCATATCAAATTCAAGCATCAATATTATTATAAGATGTGCAGCAAAGTGAACACTTATTCTTGCACACCAGATGTTGCTACTTTCTAATTATAAAATTGTACAATCATCGCTACCTTATAGAGAGCTGCGGAAAAATGTGCAACGTGTTACTGTGGGTGCGATTTACAATGGCTGCGAATAAAGAATGTCACAATCCTTCACTTTGTTTTGTGTTCCTCGGTTTCAAGTTGTCAAGATTTTAACATGAGGAATGTAGCAATGCATGTACTCTGTTGCTTTTTGCACTCGAGTTGGGCACAGTTTCTGTTCCCTGTGTCATCCATAGGAAGGAAATCCTGTGGCCAGTTCCAACAGCCCTACCTCCACCCTTCCTGAGATCCGCTAACTCAGCTGAGGAGTTGTCATATTGTCTGATTGAAGTGAGGTTTATTGCATCGTGACAACAGAGTAGATGAGAATGGACAGACCAATTGAAAGTGATGCTTAGTTCTGACATGTAGTAATGATACCCACTATACTCCTGTAATTTTTTCATTAACCAAGTGGATTATAGTTAATATTGTTTAATGCGCACATGACAGTAATGCAGCATCTGTTCTTTAATCTTAGCAGGATTTAAAGAGACTAATGTGTATTACATACAGTATTAGCCATTCTCACCAGCAGACCTAATACTGAGACTGTGTTAACTTACTGTGTGTTGTTTCCTGCTCTCGGTGGGATCTTTTTTGGAATAAGTCATTCATTACCTGCATATGTGGATAATATTCCCTTCCAAAAAGTAATAATCTGGCCACTCAATCCACAACTGTTTGTGGGACACTGCTGTGCGCAATTAACAATTGCAATTTAACCCATTATTGGCATTGAGAACCCCATTCGATCTTCCCCCCTCCCCAAATACACGACAACAACTTGCATTTATATAGTGCCTTCCACGCCGGCTGACACAGTCAATACACTTTACATTATATTCTGTGAAGCACTTTGTTACGTCTCCAAGACGTGTTAGGGCCCTATTTCAAATGCAAGGATTATTATTATTATTACTACAATATTAGAAACTGGTCTGAGGGGATTTGGGAATATATCAGGCAGGAGAAAAAAATAAGTGCTCGTCTATTCATAATTAGAGTCCTGATTCTTTTAAAGATATATAACTGAATAGTAACTATGACTTTGTAGTTTTTGCTGTGAAGGATACACTACAGTTGTATCACAGTCAGTGTGAGACTTTTTGAAATAATTTTTTCAATAATTATGTAGGCGTTTTACAGTAAGTCCTGTGAAGTACTTCGAGACATCCCTGTGACATGAAAGGCACGAACCAAATGCTTGAATTATTAATTTATAAAGGATATTCGACACTCAAAAGATTCAGTGAGGTCCAGAGAAGCCTGATTTCCGTTCAGTCTTTCCGAACATCCTTTTAATTTACATAGTTTTTCTGTATGTGTTTATTTTTTCCCCTTTTGAGTGATCTTTTCCTCTAAAATAATATGACAGTTGGAGGCTGGGATGTATTGGCTGCCAGTGGTGGTACAATGTGCTAGCTCTGCTCTTCTCCCTGTTTCTGCTAACTGCATTAAAGCTTTGGCTCAAATTCTGGTCTGCAAACTTTCATACGTAAATCAATGCAGAACAATTTTCGCAGTGTTCTGCGTTGCTGTTTGACACCTGCCTCCGCAGCTAGGATCATTCACTCTGCCCCCACACTTTGGAACTCCATCCCTCAGTCCCTTCGCCTCGCTCCCTTTCTCGCCTCCTTCAAGGCCGGTCTGCGGTCTCAAGACCCTCCTCTTTGACTGTGCCTTCTGCTGTCCTCCCTACTCTCTGCCTCCCCTTCTAACTCTCTCCCACCACTTCCCCCTCTCCTGCCCCTCTCCCGACCTGACTGTTCAGCGCCTTGGGACGTTCTCCCGACGTGAAAGATGCTCAATAAATGTAATTTTGTCGTTGTTGTTTGAGGGGCATTGCAGTGTGCAAAATGGCTGCTGCATCACCCACAAAATACACACAGTCACACCACTTCATAGTGAAGCACTTTCCTGTCAGGCCTCTTGATGATGTTTTAAAACACTATATCAAATGCTAAGATGTTAGTTTTCCAAGAGTTGGATTCAGCTTTGTTCATCTGCAGCCTACAAATTTCCAAGACAAAGTCATAATAGTAATAATTTTAACGCTGAATAATACTTTTTCCATTTGATAAAGTGCCCGTCGTACCAGGAAGATGCCTCAAAGCATTGCATAGGATTCATTGTAAAGTGTAGTGACTGTATTTTTAAAAGGCAACCAAATTGGTCTTAAACCCATCAGGGTTGTGGACATTAAAGATTCTGTTCCCCTTTGAAAAGAGGGAACTGTTTCTCCTGATGCCCTGGCCAGTCATTCACATCTGTCAAGTTGTGGTACATTGCTGGCTTTTTCGAACATACAAAAAATACAGTCACCACACTTAACAGTATATCCCGTGAAGCACTTGGAGACCCTCCCCTGACTTGAAAGGTGCTCTTATCAAATAGAAGGATTATTATTGTTGTTGTTGTTATTTTGAAATCTGCTTGCCCATCACTAAACTGGTTTGTCTTCTCCCCCTCTCTCTCTCTCTCTCTTCTTCCCTCCCTCGCAGTGGAAGCTTCCTGTCAGAATGAAGATGAAACGATTGAGGCCGCCGAAGCACTTCTCAACATGGAATCCCCAAACGCCATCTTAGATGAAAAAAGAATGTGTGAGTATTAGTTGCTTTTGCTGCCATTTCTTTCAACCGCTCACTCTTAGCGCATGTGCCTTTGTGTGTGGTGCATGTTAACCCAGCATGAAACAAGTTTAAAGGATATAGAACGGATCTGATTTCCTACCACACTTGGTTCTTTGTCCTGTTGCTTTTGAGTCTGTTAGTGTGAGCAATACTTCACAGCGTTTGGAGCAGTAAAGCAAAGTAGTGGCCCGGATGTAGAAAAATCCACAGAAATGAATAATAATGCTATTATTAAATAAACTTAGAATTTTGATATAGCGCTTCTCATGTCTTCTAGACGTCTCAAAGCGCTTCACAAAATATAATGTCTAGTGAATTGACTGTATAATTGTGGGCAAAACGTGGCAGTTAATTGCGCACAGCAGTGTCCCACAAGCAGTGGTGGCTTGAAGTGACCAATTTATTATTGGGTTTTTTTCTTCTTGAGGAATTATTATCGGGCTTGCGGAGTAAAAAAAACTTGCCCAATGTTTCACACTGCTGAGAATTGAACCCAGGTCTTTCGCTTGGGAGGCGAGTGCTCTAACCACTGAGCTACAGGACTCCAGGAATGTAGCCCGCGTGTTGAGAAGTATTATCCTCAAATCAACCTCTTTGAGAGGTCCTCAAACCAAGTCCTAGGAGGCATCTGCCTCGTGTGACAGGCTCTGTTTAAATGAAAGTTTTTTTTTCTCTGCAAAACCTGAATGCATTATCTTTTGTTCTTGACACCCCCCCCCCCCCCCACCCCCATTCCTGTATAGTTTCTGTCCATGGATTTATGGATGAAGATCTCGAGGAGCCTATTGCTCACAAGCCTGACAGGATCTCCGAGATGATCAGGCACACTTCGTTTCAGGAGATGGATGAGGATGAAGACGAGGATGAGTTGCCCAGAAAGAATTTACACAAACAGAGGAAAAAGAGAGGTAAATCCCATCGCCAGAAATTCAACCTGGGCCTGCAGGTTTACTCTCTTCATGAAATATTTTTCACATTATACACCATTTGGCAAAATTATTGAACTCCCATTGTCACCTTTCAAAAATTCATCTTTGAAGCCAGTTCTTAAAAGAACTTGCAGAAAACCTATAACATTTTTCGCATTTCGCCCACAAATATTCAGTTAATTCACTTTACAGGATATACTGTGAAGCGCTTTGAGGCGTTGATAAGATGTGAAAAATGCTATATCAAATGCAAGGATTATATTATAACATGGTTCTGAATTTCACCAATTCCAGACATTTTGGTATGCTATGTTATTTGAGTAAATCTTAACCCAGGGGCAATTTCTATCTTTGCAGAGAGAAAGAAAGTGTATCTTATCACATCGTCGAGACATCTTAAAGCACTCCCACAAGTTATACTGTAAAGTGGATTGACCACAGTTTGCGCACAGGGATACCCAACAAACAACTGTGGAGTGTAGTGACTGTTTATTTGTTGGTGAACGTGGCAACTAATAAACACACAACTAAACTCTGTGAGCCTCGTCTGTGAGCTGTTGTTGTCAAAAGTTCTGACATGGGGCTTGAATCCACAGCCTCTGACTCAGAGGCGACAGTGACTTTAACTGAGCCAGGCTCAGTTATCATTAACATGGCATTAGCGCTGTTGGCAGAAACCTGTCTAGTGTGTTAATGCTTATGAACTGTTCACACAGGTGTACGTATGCTCCGTTAGGAAATTCTGTTGGTTCACTGAACACTTTTTTGTGCAACTAAAGTGACATGTTAACCTCTCGGTGCCTCACTGGGGCTGTTTCCCTCTCCCCCACCCCTTCCAAAGTTGTATATTAATTTGAGGAGTTTACAATTGACAACGCTACTTGACACTGGTTTAGTAGTGACCTTCAGGAGCTTCCTTTTCACTGGGTAAATAACTCGCATGTACATACATCCCTGATCTAAGGCAAGAATTCCACCTTTTAAAAGCCTCTCCATTCACATGTAAGATTGATGATCCCAGGCATAAAGGTCAAAATCCTATTGGGAGGAAACTTGTCACCCGTGTAGAACATTTCCGCAAATTGTACTGATGTTCCTTTGTTATCAGTGAGGGACACGGTGTTGAGGAGACCGCACAGTGTGTGTGGAGCTCTCCGCAGTGTGTGCTGTGCTGTCGATGGCTGTGTTAATCGTCGAGTTGCGGGTGTGAGCAGTGAGTGATGGGATTTTGCTGTTTGTTTTCTCAGTGCGAAAAATGAAGCCCGCTCGTCCGAGCTCTCCCGTCACGACTCCGCACATCCCCTACAGGAAGAAAAACAAAGACGGCAAAGGTACAGAGCAGCGAGGTTCAGCAGGGATGTTCAAACTGCACAAAATCATCTGGTCTCTGGCAGAATCCCTCCCCTTTAGTGGCGCTGAGCGAGGGCACGGGCTGCCCATGATACTTGAAAATGGAAAAACGGTTGCTCGTTCCTCGTGGCATTCAGACCTGCACTTTGTCTGTTGGTTGTTTTAGTTGTTGGGGTGGATCTGTGACTGTCTGGGGAGTAACACAGCCCTGTGACTGAGGAGCAGTGCCTGAACCTGTAGCTCTGTGGGCTGGCAGCAAGCTATTGATGTGTGGGTTGTACACCCATCTCTTCAGCAACACTTCTCAAGGATTCATTGTTAAAGTGCTTGTGCATATCATTCGGCATATCCATTTTACCTAACCTCAGAGCTGCTGTGCCAGACTTTATTATGCTTAAGTGTGGACAGATTGTGGCAAATTGGTAGTGGGTTTGAGAGATTTTATTTGGTCCTGTAAACTATGATAGTCAATTCAGTTAATTATAATACAGTAATAATAATATTATAGGACCATTCAGTTTCATTCCCCTCCCCACCGTAACACTGCACACTTTATTTCCAGGCAACACCATTTATCTCTGGGAGTTCCTGCTCGCTCTACTTCAAGATAAAAACACGTGTCCAAAATACATCAAGTGGACACAGAGGGAAAAGGGAATTTTTAAGCTTGTTGACTCTAAGGCTGTGTCCAAACTGTGGGGCAAGCACAAAAACAAGCCTGATATGAACTACGAAACCATGGGGCGAGCCCTCAGGTAAGGGCTACTGATGTAAATCCTTTCCTGCCAGCGTGTGTTTCATGTCTACCTCATTGAAGTTGTCACGGGCACCGTCTAAGAACTGATTTATCTATAATTTAGTGTGTTGTTCACTCTCATCGTGGAGTTTGTTGTAGAGGCGTTCAAAATTATGAGGGGGTTTTTGGTTGAGTAATTCAGGAGACACTGCTTTCCACTGGTGGTTGGCTCGGTAACCAGAGGACACAGAACCAGAGGGGAGATTTTTTTTGTAACAATCTTCAATGCTGTTGCAGTTTCATAGAATCCTTCTTTTGTGCTGTGGGATTCCATTGATACTATGACTGCTTATTCACTTAGATTTTCTGTTCTTTTCATCCCATTGTCTTCGCCTTTCATTGTGCAGAGAGATGTGGTAGATCTCAGAGACGATTATTTGTGGCGATATTTTTTTTCTAGGTATTATTACCAGCGTGGAATACTGGCCAAAGTGGAAGGCCAGCGACTCGTGTATCAGTTTAAGGAGATGCCCAAAGACCTCATAGTCATCGATGAGGATGCTTCTGACCACGTCTCTAGCCTCAACACTGCATCCAATTTAATCACCTCGTCCGGTCACTATGCCCAGAGCAAGGTTACCACACGCGACGTCTTGCAGACAAACAAGTTGCCAGAGGCTTCACATACGGTGCTGATGCAGACGTTTAAACAGGAAGAAGATGCGCTGATGACCCACTCCCCTCTCCGGGGGCAACAGACTCAGTTTGTACATACATTGCATGGGTTACAGGCAAACCAAGTGCTCCAGCACACATTGCCAGAAGTTTTGAGAAACGTACCCACCTCTATCGCCGTGTCGTCTGCCGCGCACACGATCAGGTAAACCCAAGTTATTGTTCTCGCCTTAAGTTCTGAAACTTGTGCAAGTGCAGACGAATCCCATGCTCCGTTTTGTGCAATTTCTGAATGCAGCGCATCATGATTTATTCACATAATGCACTTCGGTCAATCTCCTACCCTACCCTCCCAACCTTTCCTGATTCCAACCCCCAGCTCGGGTCGAAATCCCTGACTAACCATCGCCTTGGGTTGTCCTCCTTCCCAATGTGAAGGGCTCCATACAAATATAATTTGTTGTTGTTGTTTTCCCTACTCTTGCAAACCCCTCAGCGTTTACATTTGTGATGTCGTTGTGGACAGCTAGCGATTGTGTTCTGTTATAAGGCCTCCTTGAAATCATTTTGCCACACTTGTGTCTGTAGAACGGATTGCTTTACAGGCGAGAGCCCTGCGTTAAATTCCATGCAGGGCAAAAACCTTACTTCCTTACTCCACACGCCTAATAATAATCCCTGAAAAAAAGAAAAATTTGGTCCTATCAATCCAAGTCTTTTTGTGGGACAATTGTGCGAAATTGGCTGTCGCGTTTCGCGCGCATATATACAGTCAATTCACTTTACAGTGTATCCTGTGAAGCACTTTTGAGATGTCGAGAAGATGTGAAAATCACTGTATTCTCTTCTCTTCGAATACTGCCAGGGGATCTTTAATATCAACCTGAACAGGCAGATTGGGAGGGGCGAGGGATGGGGCCTCCAGTGGTGATTTTAATAATGTTTTCTTTCTGTTTAATCCAACAGAACAATAAGTGTCCCGGCCCAGTGTCCTGTGATGATGGCGACTTCGGGCACACATACTCTAATGCTCCAGCCTGTACCCCTTACGACCGTACTGACGGGAACAGACACCTTGAGTAACTCGCCTCCCAAGGTCCTCCTGCGTGCCATTCCGTCTTTGGAAGGATCAAAGGATGGGCTTGCGATTCATGCGACCTTGTCCCCCACGGGCCTGAATGACTCTACCCTGTTCGAGACGGAGCACGGCCAAGTGATTGCCGCTGGCCTTTCGTCGCCCAGTGTTGGGTATCAGACTGTGATCAGCACCACTCCACATTCGTCCCTCGACACTGTCACCCAAATGGTCACCCTCAACAGCAGCGGGCAGCCGCTGGTGGCCCATCGCACAGGCAGCGTGATCGCCACCGTGCTCAAACCACCCGAACCTATTCTGGACCCCTCCCAGTACCATAGCATCGTCAGGTCGAACGCCAACACCAAGGTAAAAGTGGAAGAACGCGATCGAGGGTACACATTCAGTTCAGTCAGCGAGCCAAACTACCAACACCTGCACACAGTGGTGCTCAGCGCCGCAAACGGCCTCGGGCCTGAGTTGAAACAAGAGGCCGTGGACAGGGACTTTGAGAGCACTCTGCGCGCTGGGCACGGCACCGAGGACTTCAGCTGCACGTTGCCAAATGGCCTGAATTGTATTCTCACCCCCGTGGACAAACTGGAAGCCAACGAAGAGTCTTTATCACTGACACTGCAGCAGGAGCACAAAGCGGATCAGGAAAAAAACCTGCTGGGGACCAATTTGGACGACGGTCTGCCCTTCTTCAAGTTGGAAAATGTCCAGATGGTCTTGCAAGTGTCGAGTTTGCTCAACCATCCGAGTACTCTGACGGCTCCCAGCCCGAGTGCCAAATCCATCCCTGTGGTGGTCAAAGCAGAGCCAGCAAATAACATCAAGCAAGCATAGCAAGCAAAGCCGTGCCTCAGCACCTTTGCATGTTAACGCTGGACTCTTTTGTTTGATCGTACTCGTTTTGGAGGATTGTACGTAAACCATTATTGATGCAAAGTCTAGGTTACAACGGTGGCCTATTTAATACTGTAACAGGGATATCGCTGCCCATTCCAGTTTTACGAGGTGGGGCGGTGGGGTGGGGGGAGGAAAATGCTTCTTACCCGTGCTACAATAGTAGTCAAATTAAATGATCGAAGTTCGGGATGATTTCCATATTATTGGCACAATATTGAGAAGCCGTTCTTTTCATTTCCTCTATCTCTTCCTCCCCGCACTCCGTTTATTTAAACGGGTACTGAAAAATAATTTGATGGGTCCTCGTGTTGGTCCATCACCGAGTGAGTCAAGTGACCTGCTCAAGGGGTGATTGGCACAGACAGAGTCCATTGAGGATGGTTTTCTCCAGGCTGATTGACCACAGAGCTGGCAGTCGGTTGGCGGAAGTGTTGCCAGCCGGTCACTGTGCATCAGGGTTCCTTAAGTGGCCACATTCAAAGTTAGGGTCGTGCTTTTCCTTCCTCGAGAAACTTGAATCCAGTTAATTCTGTGCAGTTCCAAACATTGCAGATTGAAATCAAACCAAAGCTTCCCAGAGTCAGTTGCGTCACTATTTCACAGTTCACATCCCCCCCATACATCCCCCCTCTCCCCCCCACACACACTCACACATACACACAAAAATAGGTGCTTGCTTTTGGGGCAATGGATGGAATTGAATCCATGTCCATTATTCATTTCCCTCTTCCCCTCAACAATACTTAAAAGGTTGAATTCTAGTTAGCCATCCACGGAATATAATTCAGGCAAGGCTTCTGAACTGTGAAGCCTGGGCCAGCAAAAGTCTATTTATCTTTTGTAAAGCAGATAAAGAAAGCCTTATGTAGATAGACTGTTCTCTTATCAGAAATTGAACTCAAGCCACCTCTTATATTATTGAATGTAATTTTTTTAAAAAGGTGACTTGTTTCTTCCCATTTCCCCCAAAAAGTCGATAATAAACCACAAGATGAAAATAATTTTATATCAATCGTTGATGCCTTGTAGAATTTCAGAATGTTATATTTTTCATATATCTAATAATGAAGAGGAAAAAAAAAGTCTTCAGAGAAAAAAAAATGTGAAACTGGGATATTTTATAAGAGTGGTGGGATTTTTTGCTTCCCCAATAAAAAATGTAAATATTTATCTTTGATATTACAAAATATATATACATTCGCTAATAATGGTATATTATTTTCTCTCTAGCTCTGTGTTTTGAAAAGCTTCTGGTTTGTTTTGTCAGTGGATCTACTTGCGTTCTAATTGCTGTTCCGTTCAGAGACCTGTGTTCACTCAGAAATCTCCTGAATAGTCACTTGGTAGAATTGAGTTTTCTTTAAAATGAATAAACCCTTTTATATTGCAAATTTGATAAACTAGACCGGCTTGTTCCTTGCTCCAGTAATGTTTTTGTCTCTGTTGCGGTTGTTTTTACGTGGTGGTTCTCAGGATACACTTGGGAGTTTATATAAATACAAGTTAATGTTGTCGGGTGAGTTTGGGATCGCTGCTCAGTTGGTTTGGATATTCTTGAGCATCGTGATGGGTTTCTGCATGTATCAGGCACCCGGCTGACTCACACAAAATGTTCCACATGAGGAGGAAGAGGCGGAGAGCTGCTAAAATATGTTGAAGAGAATCAATCTCCAATAAGAGGGGATGGGCAATGGCGTGGCCATGTCAAGCTGTCCTTGTCTCTGTGACCAAATGGGATCGGTAGAATTGCTTGCTCCGCTCTTGAGATGCAGTGGAGGCTCCATATAGTCAGGGAAGCTAAGGCACGGAGCAATATTAACGAATCCTCCTGGCAATAAAAACAACGAGAGTGATAATACTTGCTAAAGAATGAATTTCAGCTGTTACCTTTAGATTCGGTTTAGTCCCTTCCACACTGAGATCTCATCACCGAATACATACTTCAACCAGCAAAACTACTCCATCGAGTGATAAATTACACCAGTGTCTAATTTGCAAACTGAATTTGGGTTGGTTTTACGGGTCATGGATTCCGAGACCCCAACAAATGAAAAGGGGATTGGAGAGCAAAACAACTGCTGAGAGTAGGTCAGAATGCAACTTTTAAAAAAATATATAGCTGAACATTGGCTAAACTACAGTGTATCGACAGAACAAACTAGCACTATTAGTTGCAATCCAGTCTCAAACGCTCAAGTGTTTCTGTTGTGGGTTTAAAATACACCCAAGAAATTAGTGCCTTGTTTAAAAAATATTCCTCAATTGCCAGAATTGTGTTTTATTTTCTAGCCAGTCATCTGCCTTTTTGTTTTGAATCCGGGCCGATTTGAGCAGTGTCCTAATGAAACCCATCTTGCTTTCGACACATGTGGTGCAGTGTGATCTGCAGACAATGGTTCGGTTTAAATTCAGCTCACAGCTTCTAAGCAATGCATGCGGCAAAATAAGTGCCAGTGTATGTGAGTTAGTCATGCACAGCAGAACATGGAGTTACATTGTGATTGCAGTCTGTCAAACTACCTCCAATTGCCGGCTTGTTGCTTAAAGGTGGATTAGATTCTTTCCACTTTAGAAATGCGGGGTGCCACACATTGCTGGTATTGCTGAACTTCACAGCTCATTGATCCATCTTGTTCGAATAAAGTCACCGGGTGAAACTAGCGTTGCTTCATAATGTGTTGCATATGAGAATTATCACATCAAATTTTTTATGAAGTGGCACCAACCTTCCGCCCCCAAGGACAGGGAAAGAATAACTAAACATATGTTCGTCAAATGACTGCCTTATAATATCTAAACGTGATTTCTGTAGGGTCAAATGATGTAGTCTATGAATTTTAAAAGCGTTGGCAATCTGGACAGTCCAAGGTTCTCGGCCATACAGTCACTACATTTGACAACAATTTCCAGCACTGACATGCGTATGACATTCTAAGCGCAATATCAACCGCATATATTTATAGTAATATCAATGGGCTCTGGCCAAGTCATTAGGCCAGAATCAGGGTAATACCCTCCCCACAGTACACACAAGCATCTCTCGCATCAATGTCACCGTGTGCAAATTCAGTGGCTTACAAATGTAGAAATGCACTGCACTTTACGGTAGTCCCCCGTGAAGTACTGTAGCTTGGAATGTTTCTACGCCATGATAAAGCTCTGTACAGAATGCAAGAATTATAGACCATAGATCGTGACATTGGGGGAATAGTTTTGAGTCTGGATTTGTTCTTATGTTCTTAATGTTTCAGAGCATGAAGAATTTTGACAAATTCTCAAGTACGACCTTCACTTGGGCCGGGTTTCTGTGAGTTAGTGCGAAAACGACAGGAAGCAGATCATCCCCAACAGAGCTGCAGCTGATGGACCAAAGAACTTGCTGGTTCAAATCCTGTGTGTCCTGGAGTTTGTTGTTCTCAGCGTTAACTGCTTGGGGGGTGTGGGGGTGGGGCTTAATAAAAAAAAAACAGGCAGAGTAAATCTAGACCCAGGCGGAATTTATAGATAAATTGATTAAACATTCAGTCCTTTGCCTCCAGTGCATTTGAAGCTAAGGCCATAACCGCGTTTAATTAAGATATTTGAAACAAAGCCTTGTAAAAAGCACAGGGAATCTGGATTAGAGTAGATAGATCCAGGGGAGAAGCTGGGGCCAGCATAGACTCGATGGGAAAAATGGTCTTCCGTCTGTGCTGTAAATTCTGATACCGTTGTAAAAATGAATCAGCCTGGAGTGGTGGCACTCTCTTCGCTTGAGTCAGAAGTTTGTGCATTCAAGTCCCACATCAGGGCATTGCACCCATAGTGTAGGCTTACACTCCCAACAGGGTGCTGGGGGTGTATTGTATAATTGGAGGTGAGTTTATCCTAGTTTCCTGGCCAAGAATCTCCCAGGTACAATTGGTAACTCAAACTACATGGCTGTTTGTGAGGTATTGCTATGTGAACATTAGGTCCTGTGTTCACTTACAAATACACTTCACAGTAAAATCCTTGGAGATGTTTCTGTGCCGTGATGAGGTGCAACATCAAATGCAAGGGTTATGATCATTATAAAATGAGAAATCTTAAAATAAAATCTTGCACTTATATAAGATAGCGAATGGGGGAAACTAAATGAAAATTTAGAAGGAACTTCTTCACGCAGAAGGTAGTGAGATTGAGTGGTGATTGAATCAGATAATGCGGATGCAGTCGAGAAAGTTAGAACTTCACATAATAATATAATACTTGCATTTGATATTGCGCTTTATGATGTCTTCAAGACGTCTCAAAGAACTTCACAGAATATACTGTAAAGTAAATTGACTGTATATTTTGTGGGTGAAATGTGGCAGTCAATTGTGCATTGCAGTGTCCCACAAACAGAATCAAAGGCTCTACATGGTGTAAAGGTGCAGCAACAACTTGGATTTATTTAGCGCCTTTCATGGGGGATAGTATCAGAGGGATTGGAAGGATTATTAACACCAGAAAAGCAATCTACCCATCGAGTATCAACAGGGTTCTTACCGTGAGGTAAACAACAACAACTTACAACAACTTTGATTTATATAGTGCCCTCCACGCCGCACAATGTCTCAGAGTGTGTGGAGTGATGAAATTTGCCAAAAGTTTCACCCTGCCCGGGAATTCAATCCAGGTCGTCTCGCTTGCAAGGCGAGTGCTCTAACCGCTGAGCTATAGGACTCCACTTGGAGATTTACAGTATTACGGAGATCTGTCTGGATTCTGATGGAATTATTTTAAGTGGAATGCAGAAGCAGTCATGAAAGCACACAGGGTTGTGAACGCTCTCCTCACCAGCCTTGTGCCTGATTGCAGCCCAAGTTATCGGTATGAAAGCTTCCTTTCTGATGGCAGTTCAGGCCCCCAGAGTGAAATTAATTTGGCGGCTCTCAACTTTGGTCCCGGTGGGCACAAGTTCAAGGCAGAAAAACTGTTTGTAATTCAGGACTCTGACAAGCAAGCAGGCCAGTCCTGAGGACGTCTTGTGTGGCAATTGGAAATGTCATGTTGGAGCTGCATTAGGTCTCCTTGTGAGGTGAGGTTAAAGCTAAGCAGTCTCTTTATGCGACTCGGTGTCAGACTCCGTCAGTGTGAAGGGCTCAGGGACGCTATCCCCTGTGAAGGACGCTGTATAAATGCAGGTTGTTGTTGTTGTAGCTTTACACTATGTAAAACCTTTCATTCTGACCCGTTGCCCATAACATTAAGAAGCACAGAAATGAAAATCACTGGAAAATGAAATGTTTTTCTTTTTAAAATAATTGGCTCAACCTGACATGAAATTTTTTCGAAAGGAAAAGCCGTTTCGAAGGCGGAATCCTGTGAAAGCAGTTTCATGATGACTGTTGTGAATCTGCTAACCTTCTATATAAGGAAATGTTTTTTTGGTGGGGTGGGGGGTACATATGAGAGAGCCACACAGGAACGAATGTCTGCAGGAAACTAATAGTGAGTTTTCAGAAGCTTACCTCATATGAGCTGGAGTCACCTATTTTGATAAGTTTGGAGGAAATCTTGAAATGTTGACTTAACACAATCCCTCTACGGTTGTAGGATGTGTCCCTCTAGGGAGAGTGTGCGCTTTCCATTCCAATAAACTATCTCTAGGATTTCCACTTGTCGGTGGGATGCATGCAAATCTCAGCCTGGTTTGAATACTCTTAAGCACAGCAATGGGTTTGCGCATGTGTCAGACACCCAGCTGCCAAAAAGATGAGAAAGGAAAAATCTGCACAGTTCAGGTTGGTGTCGGTGAGAAACAGAGGCCAAAACAAAAAGGAAATGGTTAATGTGAATTTCAGTCAGCGGGTGTCCTGTTGCTATGGTTTCAAGCATTGATTAGTCAGCCAGGAGTAGTAACTTTTGATAATGAGATTGTCACCATTTTCACAGATTGGCAATCGTGTTATCAGGACTTCTAACTCCACGCTGGCTGATCAATGGTTGTAACCATAGCAATAGGCCATTGCAACTATATGTACCCAGATATTGAAACCCTCAATTTCTTACCATTTCGAAGCCTTGAGTGCAGGGTTGGGGACAAGGCATGTGGACTGAAAGTGCAGCTTGCTCTGATAGCCAGTTTGATAGGCTGAATGGCATTCCATCTGTGATGTAACTTTGTTGGATTCAACGATTCTATTTTGCATCTCTATGCTTCATCAGAAGTCCCCTTTTGAAATTCAACCTCCCAGCTGACTTCCATTCCCCCTCCCAAAAATGAAAGCTTGGTGTACATTTGTATAAGGAGCAAACCCTCTTGGTTGCAATTGGATTGTGATTCGAAGAGATAGGGAAGAAATAACTGAGGATTATGTAACTTTAAAATGACTTGATGGCTCAGAGACAATGTTGCTGTCAAAATCTGTCGAAACGCAGAAAACAACCTGCTCTTACCCTCTGCATGCTATAGGTCATCGGTCTGTAGGTTTGTTTTGGAGAGAAGCGAAGAGGGCGAAAAAAAACTCGCTTCAGTATGTCAGATGTTTGATTCTTCACAATGGCTTGTGTCACTTGGGTGAGTTTGGTTAGTTATATCATTACACATTCTGGGGTTGTATCCTAAGCAAGTTGCCTTAATGTAAATGTCAAAGGCTTCTGGCCAAGTGTTTAAGACTAGAGAATAAACTCTTGAGAGTATTCTTTCAGAGAGAGTAACACTGCAAACTTCATCGAGGTGAATGGGATTGTTCTGGTAAAATGCTTGCGTTTTCTACCTTGTATAAATAGTTCACGCTTTTATTCTTCAAGATCTTTCTCTGTATACTCTTTGGTTCTTGTACCCCTTGCTGTGCCCTGCACCTGCGGGCAGCCCAAGCCCCCATACCCGTGTCCAGTTACCTGGAAATGCCAAGTCCCACACCTGTAACCAGTTATATTAATTATATCATTAATTAGATTGATCCAGTTTGGGTCCAAATCCATTCCAAAGTGAAAGGCGCTAAACAAGTTGTTGTTACCTAAAGATGTCAAGCTCTGACATTCTCCTACCTCTGTTTGCAGACACAGTAACCACTGCCTGGTGCCTCTCCCCATTACCCTTCACTGCGGGTCAGGCCTGGGAATCAACCAGACAGGACCTGCTATACATGATCAAACCTACTCCCTGATGCCTTGCAACACTGGGCTCCTCCGCTCCAAAACAATGTATTTTTTTTAAAAAAAACAATCCCGGTGACTGTTGCTGATAAGTGAGTGCTTGGGTGCCTTCCTTAAGCTTTCCTACCTTACAAGCGAAAAAAAAGTTTGACATCGCAAAATAATGTGTGCCCCGAGAAGATGAACTAATTCCAATTTCACGTTGAAAATCGATTGCAAAGCATAACATTTTAATTTTATTGATGAACGCATTTCTGCTTCAATAATTAACAACTTGTACGCTTGTGTGAGCACCTGGACTGATTGTGCTGTGTGAATTTATTTACGTTTTCTTCATGAAGAAGTCCACTAATAACTACACGTGCACAGTCTAGTTTCTCCAGACTATTCAGCCAGTTACTTCATAAAGGAAATGCACTGATCCAGTAGACCCATGTCAGACAATGTGTGCAACTCATCTGGAATATCTTCATTGCAATCTGACAGTTTATAGAATCTCCCTTCCTGGTTACTTGATGATGTTCTGAACGGTTGAGGTGCTGCCTTGTACTTTGGCAAGGGTTTAAAGTGAGGTAATTCTCTGAATGTTAATGTGTATGATGACAAGTTGTCAACCCATTCATTTGCGCAGCAATGTTCAAATTGGCCACTCGCTTCATGGCTGTTTGTGGGACACTGCTGTGTGCAAATTGACTGCCCTGTTAATACTAATTATAATCTACGCATTTGACATACAGTAGTGCCTTCATGTCAGGATGACTACCCAATGCGCTTCACAGGATTTAATAATAATGACCCTTGCATTTGATATACTGACTTATCATGTTGTTGAGGTGTCTGAAAGGACTTCACAGAATATATTCTAAAGTGGATTGACTATATTTTGTGGGCAAATATGGTAGTCAATTTGACCACAGCAATATCAACACAAACAGCCACGAAATAAAACACCAATTTTATCTGAGGGATTGTTGGCAAGCAGACTGGGAGAAACTCGCTTCTTTCGAATTGTACCAAGGGATCTTTAACATCTACCTGAACATGCAGATGAGACCTCAGTTTAACATGTCATCCAAAGCACTACATCTGTAATAATGCAGCATCGGATCGGAGTGTCAGCCTACACTGTGAGAGCTCAAAATCCCAAATGTTAGGCTTCAATCATAACCTTCTGACCCGGAACAAGAGTGCTGCTAACTGAGCCTGGCTGAACCTATAACCTTGTATCTCATTATCATAGCATTGACAATGATAGTATAAAATTACTATACAAAATTTACATTTGTATAGAATCTTTCATGTCAGGAGGATGTCCCAAGCGGCCTTAACCAGGATTGCATAAGTATATAAATATATATGTGTGTAGCGTGTGCATATGTAATTTATATACTGGTGGTGGGGTACCAATTTGGTTCAATCAATACCAAAATACATTTGAAATGATCTCCAAACAAGGTGGGACCCCAGTTTTCCGACGGCATAAAATGGGCATCATTGCTCTATATTTACATAGGATACATTTCCTCTTTAAACACTGCCAACCACTTAGTGCTAAGATGTTTAGAACCAAGCAACAAATGTAAAATAAATTCAAAGTACTACAGGAGATTGCTTTTATAATAAAAAGGTGAAAGTAGTGATGAAATTCTGTTATTGCCAGCACTCTATTTAAACCGATACCATCTCTAGATCAGTATTGGATTGTATATATTATAAATTGACTCTGCACTCAGTTTTGGTTGCCCCAATCAAACTGAACTGAGATTTGCTTGGATTTCTGGCAGGGATTTGCACTAATCCGCAACTATTGGTTTAAATGTAATAAAAAGAACAGTGCAGATGATAATGCTGTGCAGTTTCTAAAAGAGCTTTTATGCATTGATACAAAAGTGAGTGGAATGCTACATGATTTGTTTCTAATAGGCAATAGATTCTATTAAGCTTTTTGTAATGGAAACTACAGTGATAGACTGAGCAGACAACGTGCTATGACATTTGACATTGTATCGCTTTTCAATGTATTCTTTCCAATGTGTTGGAAATGTTTCTGGTGTGTGTGTGTTTCTTCAGTGCGATCAGCTTGTTGTCTCTTTTTGTATAAATTAGATGGTGATGTGACAATCCTGATACTCTGTAAAGATGCTTGTTGAAACAGTTCATTTCCAAACACTTGTTTAGTTCCTTGAAGCAAGTCCAAGGGTAACAAAACAGACTTTAAAAGATTAAAAGGTCCATCCTACCTCTTTACCATATTCTAAATGTTTAATTAAAATGACCGTCTGATTAGGTCATGTCAGCAAGTGGAGACTGATTGGAATGGTGATTGGAAGGACTCCCAGCCCAGTCCAATGCGCTTAATCTCTGTCAGGGAAAGAGGAAGTGATGGTTTGTTTCTCTGCAATGAACATCTTCAAGTGTGGTTCGTAGCAAAGCTAAGTTCATAGTAAACGTGCAGAAAGATGATGTTTAGACGCTTGCAGATTTGTACAGCAACGAAGGCTGTGCCGAGGCCAGTTTGGTGTAAGGTTTCCAGTGTAAACCATGGACAATGTAAAATAGTGTAAAACCGTTCCAAATTCTGTGATCCCCATCTCCCCCCGTCCTCGCCTGACTCCATTGGCTTCCTGTTATCCAGAGGATCCAATTCAAGATCCTGGTCCTCGCATTTAAAGCCCTCCACAACCTCATCCCACCCTACACCTGTGACCTTCTAACCCCTTACTAAACTGCTCGCCCCATCCGCTCAGCAGGCTCTGGCCTGCTCCACATCCCCTGACCCACCCGCCCTACCATTGGCAGGCGATCCTTTAGCCACTCTGCCCCTAATCTCTGGAACTCCATCCCTCAGTCCCTCCGCCTCATCCCCTCCCTGGCCTCTTGCATCAAGACTCTCCTCTTTGATGGACTCATCGGCAACTCCTAATACATCTCTTGCCTCCCCCACCCTGTCAGCTCGGGTCTGAAGCAGTGACTGTCCAACACCATAGGACGTCCTCATGACGTGAAAGGCGCTATACAAGTGTAATTTTGTTGTTGTTGTTGTGATTATTATCACCTCTGGAGGTTTGAGCTTCCAGTACCTGTATTGTAAGAATGTGAATGGCACCTTCACACCAGCTTCTCTACCCCAATAGCTGAGAACACTGGCATCAGTCTTGTTTACACATGAAACTCATCAGCCTCTGAGCGAGGTCTGAGGTGCTCTAAACGAGCCCCTGTGGACTTAATTCTGTGTTCAGCAAGTGCATTCTCTCGGCTTCAGTAAAGTGGAAGCAACAATATCAGAAGAAACATTAAAAAAAAATTTAGCACAAGAAGAATTAGGTGTGAGGCTAGCGTACATAACCTATTTTGGTGAGCATTTGAATTTTCGATTGAAATCTGCAGAATCGTTCTCCAGATCCCTCCCCAACCCAAACCCCTGTCTCCTAAATTCATAAAATCTTTTCACCCGACACACTGTCTGTGAAGCTTCTGATACCACAAAGGGAAAGATTACCACAAGAGGGTGCTCTTGACAAATAATTGTCGGTGCCTCAGTAAGTTGTCTGTGTGTGTAAAAAAAAACCTGCCTGTCAGACCTCTAATTACATTGAAGGGTTTTTTGAAGCAATATTTTCCTGGAATTCAGCCAAGTGGCTCAATGTCATTCTTCACAACCCAATTATCTGGACTGTAAGCAAAGCGTGACTGCAGAATTCCTTTCCAATTGTCAAATTCAGGTCAATTTCATAAATACTAAATTGACTAACTAGTGATCTCTGCATATTCAGGCTAATTTGGAAGTGCTGCCATCAGTATGTAGGTCATTGCAACAAAATAGATTGTATTTTTAAAGATCCATGACTGGGACGGAATACCAAAGAAATGAAAGATGGTCGCTGCCTTGGTGAGACCGCAAAGTAGGACGGTGTAACTTTTAACAGTCAAATGTTTTGTGGAATTGCTCTGTTTTCTAGCTTAATACATTGCTCTTTCAGCTGGGTTTGAATTGAACCCAGACTGCGAGGATGAAAGGCTTCATTTTTCTTTTGTTGAAACCCGAAATAGGAAGCTCTCCCCATTTCCCGCTCTCTGGACATCTCTTTGCCTTGTTGTTGAAAACCTTTCATAAAACAATGAAACACAATTCCCTCTCTTGGGAAGTTAGAACTGCCTCACTCTTGTACAGATCGACCAACCTTCTTTGATGCCTTTGGTCCACTGCCACCCCCCAACCCACCACCACCCTCCATTAATTATTGGTTGACCTCATGAAGCACTCAACTACTTTTCCTGCATGTAAAGTGTTGTATAACTGTGTTCTTGTTGCTAAGTTCGAGTCGTCTCAACCAAGCTTCTTGCAGGATCGATTTGGAAGACAGTTTGATGGCAAACCACTATGTCTGTTCTCATTTGTTCTTTGTGCCTCTGCCTGTAAGGGGGGGGGGGCGGGAGGGGGGGCGCAAATCAAAGGCACCAAAGGGGGTTGTTTACCCCGCACAAGAGTGAATTGTTTAATTCTTTTATGAAAGGTTTTTCACAACAGAGCAAAGAGATTTTCAGAGAGTGGGAGATGGGGAGGGCATCCTATTGCAGGTTTCAACAAAAGGAAAATGAAGTCTTTCATCCTAGCAGTCTGGGTTGAATTCAAACCCAGCTGACAGGGCAATGTACTGTATTAAGCTACAAAACGGAGCAATTCCACAAAACATTTGACTGATAAAGTTGCACCGTCCTACTTTGTGGTCTCATCAAGGCAGTGACCATCTTTCATTTCAGTCAGACTCAGCCTGACCAAAACATAAAAATCTTCAGAGCAAATTTGTTGACCTATTCTATTCTTGCCATGCAGAAATTGAGCGAATAATCAGCATAAAATCAGAAATGTAGACCTCAAAAGGTTATGGCCTTTATTGAGAGAGTAGTGCCTTTGTGTGGATTTGGTTAACTGGCTATCCAGGTGGAAATTACATTGTGGTTCAGGTTGAATGCATAGTCACCTTATTACGAGAGTTACACAATGGTCTCCTGGATGTGTGCGTGGTTCTGGACACATCTTCATCAATCAACCGATGCATGCTACCAGAAGTAGAGTTGTTCTTTTTACTAATAACACGCTGTGTCAAAGTCAACTCCTCCAACAGAAAGTGAAATGGCAAGTGGATTTCTGCAATTTACCCACTGCTACTGCAGAAGGCCAGCAGAAGACAGTACACTTAGCTTGTTAGTTCCACTTTATCTACATTGGGGAAAGCATGTGGTAAAGATCTAGTGGCTCAGCGAATAACCTAAAAAATACTTGACCTTGTTTATGCCATCTTGAGTGTTTTACAAAGTCTGCTTGGGGCAGCCCTTTCAACAGGCTGCAGATGGACCCCAGTTCTTGCAATTGGACTTGACAGTTGAATGCATGACTTGATGTGAATGGTTTGCTCAACCCTGAACCAACCACCCTCAGTGTATTGGGGTGTGAAATCCTCTGCAGGATTATGACCCAAGTGAGCATGAAACATGGCAAACAAAGGTACAAAGAACACTATAGAAAATGCGCATTGTCTCAAAGATTGCTAGTGTTTGAACCAGAAACACTCCCACAGGTGAACTTGCACGTTGCGTACAGTTGTCTTTGGATGCATCCTGTTTGCTTTGCCACCTGCTCGTGTTGTATTTTTATGGGTCTTTGGAGTGTCAAGCCATCTCAAAGAGCCCCCTTTTTTTGTAGGGAAATTTATCAATATACGAAATTGAGTGTCAAAATATAGCTGTACGTTTAACCTGTTGGGGTAGGAATCCTGTTCAGCGGTGCTTGCATTGCCTTTGGCGATGTGGGCTTTTAATGGGATTTCCCATTATAATTGTGCATCGCCAAAGGCGTTGCGAATAATGCTGAACAATTTTTTTTTACCCAATTGAGTCCTTGGCTGAAATTACAAATGTTTCTTGTAAGATGATAGAGACCTCCCCTTGTAACCAGCACAACAATATCCATAATTCAGCGGTAATCGGCACACTCGCAAGAGAGGCGATTGAGCGGAGCAAAACAAAACACAGCTCTCATAGTGGTTTCTATTCTGAGGTTGAGATCTAAGATACATTTAGGTAGAAATTTACTCTATTCGTGTAACATTTAAGGATGTCCATAACTTCTCATTCTTAAATAGCTTTACTTTTGAAGCTGGTTTCTTTTAACAAACTTCAAAGAACGAGACATTTAAACCGAGGTCCCGTCTGCCTGCCCAGGAGGAAGTTAAAGGTCCAGTGTGACTATTCGAACACACAACTGTGTTTCTTCCAATGTTCTGGCCATTAATACCCCCCATCCCCAATAAAATTGGTCACTCACTCTATAGCTGTTTCATGGAACATTGCTGTGCTTGAATTGGCTGCCACATTTGTCCACAAAATCCAATTACAATTGACAATATATTCTGTGTCCCCGCAATATATAAGGTGTCATATCAAATGCAAGGATTATTTTGAAATAAGTAACAAAGTTAAAACTGATTTCAACAATCTGGACACTCTGAAATGCTACATCTATTGAGTAAATCTAGACACCAACAAAATTACAGTACATTGATTGAGTGCCATTCATGTCCCAAGGCGCTGAACAGTCAGGGATCGGGACCATGCAGAATTACATGGAATTATATGCTATAATGCCCAAATGGTCTGTGTCAGTGTTTATACCCGTGTGCACAAGGTGGGATTTTACCCTTATTGTTAGGGTTGGAACAAGCGATAGTTTGCAACAACAATGACTCAGAGTGTCTTAACAGGTAACTCTACTGATAACCAGCCAAGTGGCCTGACACACAGTAACAGAGAAGACATATTTTTAAAGTCGTGAGTTCTTACTGTCTGGAATGAAGTGCCTGAAAGGATGGTGGAAGCAGATTTAATAATAACTTTCAAAGGGGAATTGGATATTTACTTGAAAAGAAAAGAATTGCAAGTCTATGGAGAATTAAATTAGGTGTGGGTAACTCTTCCACTGAATGGCCTCCTTCTGTGCTACAAGATTTTATGATTCTATGAATCCTGCGACTTGTGATCAGGGTTTCACAAGCAACTGAATCATATGGCTGGACTACGGAAACTCTCTGCTCATCGGCCTCCCCAGTTCCTCCATTCACAGGCTGCAGGTAATCCAAAACTCTGCAGCCCGTGTACTATCCCGCACCCGCCTCCGCGACCACATAACCCCCACCCTCGCCCGTCTCCACTGGCTCCCCATCCTCCAGAGGATCGAGTTCAAGATCCTCGTCCTCACCTACAAGGCCTTACACGGCCTTGCCCCGCCCTATTTAACCGATCTACTTTTCCCCTACAAGCCCACCCAGACCCTCCGTTCAACAGGACTTGGCCTGCTCCAAGCCCCCCGCCCGAACCGCCCCACCATCGGAGGCCGGGCCTTCAGTTTCTCCGCTCCCACCCTATGGAATGCCATCCCCCAATCCCTCCGTTTCGTTTCTTCCCTTTCCTCTTTCAAGGCCGGTTTGAAGACTTTCCTCTTCGATCGTGCCTTTTGTTCCACCCCGAACTTTTCTACCTCCCCTTCGTGTTTCACCCCTTCCCAAACACTCCCCTCCCAGCTCGGGTCACACGCCTCCTGTGCAGCGCCTTGGGACGTCCTCCCGACGTGAAAGGCGCTCTATAAATGTAATGTGTTGTTGTTGAATGGTATCAGTGAATCCCATTGTGAACCGCTGCTTTTTTTTCCCCACCTACTACAGGAAGAGTACGATAAAATTTACCCTATATATTCCACCTGAGCTATGGTTGACATGGGAGTGCTTTATGCAAAACCGAGTGTCAGAAGTAGAACACTTTTTGCATTTTCCATTCTTGATGTCCCTCGGCCTTAGATAAAGTAGATCTTCCTTTGCACATAGCCAGTGTTGCTATTTCAGACTTAATTTTAGCTACAAGAGCAAGCAGGGGAACAAGTTGTTGGCTCTATTCAGAGAATGCTGTGAATTTAGTCATTTCAAAGATTTCACATCTTTCTTGTGCTAGTTTATAATATTCATTATCTAAAGTTCACGGAATATCAATAAGTGCATAATTAATCTAACTGGGGAAATTCAGTGTTAAGGTTAAAAAAACTAGGTTACTGAAGCTGATGCTACTGAGCACAGTGGTGTTTTATATGTCTTGGAGTATAATTCTCATTTGGCTGAACTAGTTGAATGTCTGTCTACATTTATATGTAGAGTTTGATAGCTCAGTGGGTAGAGCACTCACCTCTCAAGAGAGAGACCTGGGTTCACTTCCCAGCATGGTGAAACCATTGGGCAAGTTTCCTTACTCCACACGCCTGATAATAAACCCTCAAGAAAAAAAAGCAATAATAAATTGATCACTTCAATCCACGACTGTTTTTGGGACACTGCTGTGCGCAATTGGCTGCCGCATTTCGCCCACAAATATACAATCAATTCACTTTACAGTATATTCTGTGAAGCGCTTTGAGGCGTTTTGAAGATGCGATAATAATATAATAAATAATAATCCTTGCATTTTGATATAGTGCTTTTTCATGTCTTCTAGATGTCTCAAAGTGCTTCAAAGAATATACAGTACAGGATCCCTCTCCAACTGCCGGGGATACATTCCTTTAAACCTCCGTGGTTGGTAAAATCGCGGTTAGAAAATGCAGGGCCCTATGGGAAACATGGATAAGTTTGGGAGCATTGGCTGCCAGGATCTGCAGCAATCCACGAGGCTGTCTGACTGACTGACTGATCTACACAGAGAGAGAGAGAGATATGGAGGGTGGATGGATGGGTGACACGGAGGGCTGGGGGGGACTGTCTGTCTGATCTACACACAGACACAGAGAGAGAGACACACACAGAGGATGGGGGGTGAGGGGTGGGTTTGGGGGGGTGACATAGAGGGCTGGGGGGCAGTCTGACTGATCTACACAGAGAGAGAGAAATCCATGGAGAAGGTATGATGGGTGACATGGAGGGCTCGGGGGTCTGACTGACTGACTGATCTACACACAGACACAGAGAGAGAAGGGGAGGGGGGGGGGTGGTGGGGGGAAGAGAAGGTGAAATAGAGAGAAGGTGAATCAGAGAGAGAGAGATCTCTATATGATACACTTACAGAGAGAGAGAGAGAATGCAGAGAAGCGACAATAAATTCATGTTATTTGCCTTAATCCTAAGAGAGAAGCGTTGTCGCTGGTTGTTTGCAACATCGCAACTGGGTCCTAGTGCTATACGCTAGCGAGAAGCGACATCGAGGCTGGTTGATGCAACTGGGTCCTAGCACTAAACGCTAGTGTTAGTGTTAAAATCTGTGGATAAGCAAGGGTTATAAGCCATGGTTTGCAAGGGTTGTCGCATTTAGCAAACCGTTGATGCGTGAGTTTCGCGGTTGACGAGGCCGCAGTTGGGGCGGGGTACCTGTACTGTAAAGTGAATTGACTGTATATTTGTGGGTGAAACATGCAGCATCAAATGCTACTACAGTATTATTATTTACTACTTGATAAAAAGGCATGTGGAATAAGAAAATTTCCCTAAGGTTTCTCCCCGCCCAGGAATTGAACCAAGGTCTTTTCATTTACAACTCAATATTTAAGAGTGGGGAGTAGAAATTCAGCACATTGCATGGATTTGGAGACACAGGCAAGCCTGAAGGATTGGTAACATTTACATCACAGTGCTTAGAAATTAAAACAAATGCTTTTTGTCTCACTTACGCACACAGCAGTTATTTTAATTTGTCACAGTCATTAGAAATTATTCAGGCCATAGAGTGTTCTTGAATTAAATGTGAAAAGCTATTAACAGGAAGGATTTTTTTTTGCTCCCTGACTCTTTTGCATATTATTTCTGTTCCAGTGTAGCTGATTCACACCTCTGGAGACTTATGGAGAGAAAAATCATTTTTAAAAAAAACACTGTAATTTTCTTTCTGTGTGAATTATCCCGAGTCTTCGGTTTGCCTGGGCTTGCTCACTTCACTGCTGAGAGACAGAAAACCATTGTATTCCAATGACTGCAGGCAAAGCCCCTTGACTCTCTGCATATACCACATTCTTCTTCTCTTCCTGCAAGACACTGTCTCTGCCTCACGACAGCTCAGATTGGTACAGAACTGAATGACTGCACTTAAATCCAGGCAGACCGTGTTACGAGTAAATTTCCTGTGGGTCAGTGTGACACACTTATGGTTGAATCTATTTATGTGACTCAGATTCTTTATTAAGGATAGCAGCGTCACAACAAAAAGTCGTGGATTGAGTGACCAAATTATTAGTATGTATTATTTCCAAAGAGTTCATTTCTCCCAGAAAGCGATCCACTAACCGCTCCCCAAATCCTTGTTTACCCTCCTAAGCAAAGTAGGTGATCAGATCAAGTACTTTCTCTCTCTCTCTCTCTCTCGAATGAATGGGCTAGGTGGGAAGGTCAGTGAACATCAGATGAACAAACAACAACAACAAAAAAAACCTTCTTTCGCAGAGTGATCGAGAGCCACAATTTAATCCATTTATGCATTTCATAAAACATCTTTCATTTCCTCTCTGCCCCCACACTCTGGAACTCCATCCCATAGTCCCTTCACCTCGCTCCCTCCCTCGCCTCCTTTAAGGCCGGTCTCAAGACCCTCCTCTTCGACTTTGCCTTCTGCTGCCCTCCCAACTCTCTCCTGCCTCTCCGCCCTACACTGCCACTCTCTTTGCTCGGATCCTGTCCTCACTGTTCAGTGCTTTGCAACGTCCTCCCGACATGTAAGGCGCTCTATAAATGTAATTTTGTTTGTTTGTTTGTGTTCTCAGTAGCACTTCTCAAAGCACTTCACAGGACATCCAGAATTATTATATTATTATATTAGTTATATTATCAAGCGCTCTGGGATGTCGCCCTGCACTGCAGTGCACTGACTGTGTATTGTAGTACTGGAGATTTCTGTAGCGCAGATTCTGTGGGTCTCTTGGCTGGAATGCACTAGGTGGTATTCAGCAGCCTCAAACGAAGTTTGGGCGGAGGATTGGACATAACTAGAAGAATTCTATGCGCTGTGGACAAAACAAAATCTGGAAGCCGTGACTCAGTGAGGTGCGCTGAGGTGCAGAGGCGAGAAAACAGCCTTTTTGGTTTTTAAAGGAAGAAAAGGCTTGATCTTCATCTGTTATGATATTGGATGTGTTTTTACAGAGACAGATCTGAAATGTCAAAGCACCTCACAGGTAATTACTGTCAGGTTCAGTGCCCGGTTTTGTAGTTATTTGTACCAACAAGATCCCATAAACAACCAATCAAACTGGAAACAATTGGTCAGGACACCAGGAGAAATCCCTTTCTCATTTTGAATCCGTGACAATTGCCTGATGGCCCTTCATATAGTCTCATCCAAAGGATGGCATCTCCAAACACACAGCCATCCCCCATCAGCGGTCTGGCCTTCAACCTCTCTGCCCCTACCATTTGGAACTCCATCCCATTGTTCATTCGCCTCGCTTCCTCCCTTCCTCTTTGACCATGCCTTTGGCCACCCTCCTGCCCCCTACTCTCCCCGCCCTCCACACCTCTTGATCCCAACTAACTCCCTGCTTGGGCCCAAATTGTTAACTGTCAAGCACCTTAGGATGTCTTCCCGACATAAAAGGCGTCATACAAGTGTAATTTGTTGTTGTTGTGACACTGAAGCATCAGTCTAGACAAGTGGTGGCCAGCCTATTTCCATCAGCCCAACAATTGCACTAGTCGAGGTAAGTTCATGTTCGATCAGCAATGCATGTCCAGGTTTTATTTGATCGAATTTCAGATTTTAGTAACGTTTAATAATGTTAAACAGTATAAAGTTATGATGACATCCTGAATGGTGCAAAAACTGAAATGCAATTATGATGAACAATTGGTTAGTTAAAGACAGGAGCTGTGAGTGATTGGGGGCTGTTTATGTCACTAATGCCCTCACCCCTTTAGAAATGTTCCTGCCTTATTCAATATTTATTTGATTGAGGGTTGAAAGTAGCTTTCCAGAACAAGAATTGCATTTGATGTGCAGAGCTTCTGAAGTTGCTCCTAATCTAATGTCTCTGCTTGGAACGCCAGTGCATCTGATGTTGATGGTGTGTGGAATTGCAAAAAGCTGCACTCTTTGTTATCTGCAATGAGTTAAAAGACAATGTTCCCTGGAGATGCGCAAGGTTAGCAAATGTGGAAACCCGCAGAGTAATTCTTTAGAGCCCTGAAGGTTTTGATGCCTCAAAATAGCTTTAATCCTGAAATTAGAGTAAACAGTATTTCAATGAATGTCACCTAATAGGGTGGTGACCAGGAAAGGGGGGGGTGTGGGGAGGGGGGGGGGAGAGAGGAGGGTTTGTGTGAAACTATAAAATAGTTTTCACAAACGTTTCGTTCTAAATATGCATTTTAATTAATTTTATTGATATTGGCTCAATAAATGGCATCACCCGCTGTTTTCCAACAACTATTTATCCAGTACAATTTGTCATTTGGCACTTGCCAGTATTGACTGCCAACTGCTCATCGCACATTCAGCAGTGTTCTTTCCACCCTCACTGCAACATCACCACAAATCTGTTGTTCATTACCTGATGAGCACAAGAGGGGTAATCATAAAGGTGTGAAGCTGTTACAAATAGTGATTCTTTTGATAAAAAATAAGGAACAAAGGCACAGAATGTTCTCTGGAACGCAGAATTATCAGTAAGACCTGAAAAATGTCTGTCTGGCGCCTTTGTGTATAGAATTTAACTGGCTGTTGCGTTTTCACCCACAAAATACAGTCAATCCATTTCATTATGTATTTGGTGAATTGCTTTGAGGCATCTCAACAATGTAATAATAATAATCCTTGCGTTTGATATGGTGCCTTATCATGTCTTTGAGACCTCTCAAAGCGCATCACAGAATATATTGTAAAGTGTATTGACTGTATTTTGTGGGCGAAGGGCTCTATATCAAATAACGATAACGAACAACAAATTACATTTGTATAGCGCTTTTCATGTTGGGATGATGTCCCAAGAATCTGCTCCCAAGGTACATCAAATCCACGAATATAATAATAATTATTATTATAATACAGTATTATTTACATAGATAACCACTGAGATACAACCACTGCGTTGTTGGATTTCAGAGCAAAAGATGACGAGTGCAAGATATGAGTGTTTTGGATCATTTCACATAAAATCTTTTGTTTGGATATTTGTTTGGAAAGGAGGTTTTCATTGATAATTGATCAAAGCCTTTTGGAAGTTTAGGTTCACTATCGCCCACAAATTACACAGTCACTACAATTTACAGAATATATCCTGTGAGTGCTTTAAGCTGTCCTTGTGACATGAAAAGCACTATATCAAACGCAAGGATTATTCTTATTTTACGAAAGAGCTTTGACACCTTTTTTGAGTGGTGAACCTCCCTAGTGTTCACTGACTCCCTCAAAATGACCATCAGTGCTCCATAATTCTTCTCTTCTATCTCCCCACTAACACTGGAATATGCTTCATTCATCCCTGGAGATTTAAAGCTTTTCAGCTCCTTTGAGTCTCTGCTTTGCTAATTTCAAATGCTGGAGCAGACATGGCATGTGCTGGATTTAAGATGGAATATAGTTACTGTAAAATCTCCACGAAGTAGACAGTTAGTATGCTTACAATTTGCCGTTCAGACTCATTTTCTATTCAATTGGGGCCTCTGGGGATCTTATTTGCTTCCTGACTATCCTCTTTCTATTATGTATTGGAATAATATTTTGGTGTTTAGCATCTGCTCTTATGTCCCTTTCCAATTCTCTTGGCATTGGAATCTATATTTTTGTTGGCCTGTTTCTGTCATCTTGTCCTCAGTCCAATGGTCACCCTCTCTCTACAAGTTTAGCAAATCTCCTCCACCCAACCCCCCCACCTTTAATCTCTCTCTTAATTTTCCTGTTGATGTATTTCACAGCAATTTAGTTTAATTTGCCCTTGCTGCACTTGGGTACGTAGTTTCTAATGGTTTTGAAGGATCTCCATTTATCTAATACATTAGCCTCAAGTAGTGCTCAATCCGCAAGCTATTTTGCTAAGCTTAGTCATCGCTTTACCGATCTAAAGATAGAAACTAACAATCAGTTACTTGCTTGTGGGTATTTCCCAAATTAGATTGAACTTTATGGTTTTAGGCTGTTTGATATTCACAATTGCTTCATGGGTTCAATTAGATTTGTTCCAAAGATGTCTGGGGGATCAGTCATGGGTTTCATCTTTCAGAATAAACCAGTCTCAACTGTCCGTCCAGGTCGACATTAAAGATCCCATGTTACACTGTGTGAAAAAAGAATGGAATTTCTCCTTGTCTCCTGGCCATTGGACCCCTAGACAAAATTGATCATTGACTTCATGTGGGACATTGTTGTACACAAAATTGGCAGCTGCATCTGCCTAGACATACCCAGTGAAGCACTTTGAGACATCTGGACTACATGATAAGTGTTACATCAAATGCAAAGGATATTATTGTATTAGTGCAATTGTTCCAGTGTTCAATGTAAAGAATATTGTTGGTCTTTATTTCCTCCCCCTCAACTGTCTCCCCTCCCCCCGCTGTATATTTCAGTAGATTCAGTTTGCACAATATATCGCTAATGAGGACAAAAATGCCTGACTGCTTAGGTTTGTCTAGAAACTAGCTGTGATATTTTGGAATAGAGCTGTCTTGACATATCTTGAAACTATCGTCTTTTCCAATGCTCCTTAGCTTGGACTTAATTGGCTCCCCCCATGCTGTGAGATAGGAGCGTAACCTAACTGACCTTGTTTACCGGGGTAGAAATAATACAACTCCTGCCTATTTCAATGGAGAATAGTACCACAGCATCAGCGGCCAATGGACTTAACCCCGGATCCTGCGTTGGGGGAGTTGAACCTGCCATGTGTCCAAACAGTAATTCGGTCAATTTTGCGTCTTGCTGCCTCTGTCTCCTCTGATCGTCCACTCCATCCTTGTCATCGCTGCTCATTGGAACCTTACCTGTTCCCACATTATGCCTCTGTGACACCATTCACGACGCTGACCTCTCTGGGAGCTGAAACCTGTGTTTATTCAGCTGTAACTATGCACCTTGTGATGCAAGTGATGACCCCGGGCTGCTCACTGAGACCACAGATGTGTCATCTTAACTATGCATAATATTTAGCAAAATATTTTCAATCTCACCCAGTCTCTTCCCAGAAAATGGTTGCTAATATTGCAGAAAAAATAGCAGCAACCAGGCAGGCAGCCCGGCATTTAGCTTAAATGGAGATAATTTAAACCTTTGCTTTCCGAGAGTGATTTTCCACCCTACCCCCTCCTTTCTGTGTCATGAATATTGATGTGACAGATTTCATTTTTAAATGACTGCAAGCCCTAATCTTCTCCATAGTCTGTGTGCAAGCCGCATACACGGCGGCTTCTGTTGTCAACACTTGAAAAAGATTTCTGTCTTACTCCGGAGAACCTTTTGCATCATTAATTTGTTTCAGGTGGCCTGACTGCTTTCTCATCTGATTCCAGCTTGCGAGGTATATGACAGTCAGTCCATTTTTTTTGGACTAGAGTTTTATTAGACCCAAAGGGTAGCAGGATTAATGATTTTGCAATGCGAGCAACCTTGAAATAATCGGAAATCCCCAGGACTGCATACCGTAGTGAACAGATACTTCAAGGTGAGGTTTAAAATTGCAGTCTTCTGTCGGATAGCATTTCCACAGTACGGTTATAAAGATTCTCAAATGCAAATTGCAATACTCAGAGTTAAAGGACAATTTCAGAAGCTCTCGTATCTACTACACTCAACCCCCTCCCTCCCCGTGAATAAGAATAATAATCTTTGCCTTTGGTATAACGCCTTTTACTTTGGTTTCATGTTGGATCTGAAGGATTGCACTTCCAGCAATACAGCACATGCCCTGCGTCGTGTTGGAGCGAACAGTTGTATGAGTTCAACATCCAAGTGTGAGACTGAAATCCTCACAATGGATGGATCGAGCGATGAGAGTGAAATCACCTTACACCTAGCAGAATAATAAGAATAATGTTTTACATTTGATATAACTAATGTCTTTCAGGTTAGGAGGACGCACCTCACAAGGTTCTCTCCTAGTGTCCTGGCCAACAAAATTGGCCATTAACTTCATGGTTGTCTGTGAGTCAATGTTGTGGCTGAATTGGCTGTCAAGCTCCCCTGCAAATACACAGACACTGTGCTGCACAGTAAATCCTGTGAAGCTGTGAGAATTGTTGATGACGTGATAAGGTGCTACATCAAATGCAAGGATTAATTGTTCAATGGTGTTAAGGCACTGTCTTCTTATTCTTTCAATGATCATAAGAAAGGAAGCACTTTGTGATGTCTTGGGGACCTGATAAGGCACTATATCAAACTAAATACTGTTATTATTATCGGAAAGTAGAGACAATCTGTCCAAGGACCCTTCCATTATTACCAGACGTTACCACAGACTAGAATTGGAAGTCAGGAAGAGCCGCAGACTCCACAATGTGTCACATTCTTTGTAACTTTGCAGAAAGAATTCCACCATTTTAATATTCACATTCTTTGTTGCAAAGCAGAATAAGATTCCTGGCACGACGGGAGGCTGGCTTCTAGGTGAAAGGGTGTGCGGTGGAAAAACAATACTGAAAACTGATATGTTTCATATATTTCCTGTCTGGGTTGGAATTCTGGATGAAAAGGATCTGCCGGGCAGCGGGGGTGGGAATTAACCATTCAGTGACTCGATGTGCTCTGGCTGTTATCTATGTGGCCATATTTCTATCTTGCACGGGTGATTTTAAATCAAATATTTAAGAAGTAAGAAAGTCTAGAACTACTGAATGTGGCAGCATTCTTAGAATAAATTGGAAGCCACAACCTTGGTTTCCTTGTGTTTTTGTTGGCATTCATGACTGAATCTTAAAACAATCAATTGAGGAGATTTTTTCCTCTATTTAAATTTCTCCCGTCTCTTTAATCCATGTGACTGCTTGTTATGTTTATGGGGGTATGGTTCCACAGGCACCGGTTAGCATCCAGTAGAACACAATACAGAATTGCCTTATAATTGCCTTAGAATGTATACTGTGAGATTATCTTTAAGATAAAATATAATCAATTAATTTTGCAGTATATTCTTTAAAGTGTTTTGAGATGTCTCACTGACGTGATAAGGTGCTATATCAAATGCAAGGGCTATTACTATTATTTTTATATAATGCCTTTCATGTTGGAAGGACGTCCCAAGGTGCTGAATAGTTAACGGTTTATACCCAAGTTGGAATCAAGGAAGTTGGGGGCCAAGGAGGTGGGAGGATAACCAAAGCAATGATAAAGAGGAAGGGCCAGAGACTGTCCTTGAGTGAGGCAAGACAGGGAATGAAGTGAAGGGATTATGGCATGGAGTTCTGGAAGCTGGGAGCAGAAAGGCTGAAGGTCTGATCATTGATGGTTGGTCACAGAGGTAGGGAACATGGAGGGCTATAACAGTGAGGATGAAGATCTTAAACTCTGCTTGGATGAGGGAAGAATGAGGAGCCAGTGAAGTTCAACGACTTTGCATGTGTGTAAAGAAAGCGAGTGATATTCGGCAAGTTATTGGACTACACGAGAATCTCGGTCGAGCCCTACAAGCAGAAGTGGGATCTCCGACTCATTATGTTAGTGTTGGTATTTGCTCCTTCAATGAAAGCTGTCTAGTACCATTCTCACCCGAATCCTGTCCTCATCTGATGCCTACATATGCCACTTCCAGTAGGGCTTGTGGTTAGCGCTCACAGGTGGAAATCCTGTCTGGTTTATCCCTATCATGGACATCATAGAAGCTTGAGTACTGAGAATAACAAACTGAGTTGAAAGTAGGAATAGGACCCTTCTGATCTTCGATATCTCATCGACTCCCAGATCAATTGGCTGTCATCGAGGGAGAAACCCGTGTTTTCAATTTGTTGCACGGTTTAAATGTTAGGGATATGGAAAGTAATTTTAGTCAAAGATGACAGCAGCCGAATTTAAATCTATTACAATCCTTTAATAGGTTAATCATAAAAAAGTCCCACATAAATCAAACCGAGTTTTAAAAATATATCCTTTTGAGGTGGTTTAAGCATTTTAATGGAATGTTTTTGATTTCTGACACTTTTTTTTCTTAGTCTCCTCAGTTGAGATTCTAAAAGGACTGCACTTCCTTAAGATAAATTTAAACTCGCTGATTATATTTAAAAGACAGCCACAGCTAAGGCAAAAGATTTAATCCTGACTGTGTTGAATAAACATGAATTCCAATATAGCAAATGTTGAGATTAGGTGCCTAAACGGAACTTCCAATCTTACTTACAAACCTACTATACATTTTAAAGATATTTTGCTGATTTCTGCTTGAAATGCAGCGAATTAATGTGCTATGCCATAGAGCTAGATGGGCTCGTATTGCAATATGGTGATGCAAACTATTGGAGTCTCAGTGCATTATCCTTCAGGTTGCTTTAACCCGAGGCAGTGAGCTTCTGATCTCAACGAGAACAGCGTAGTCACTTGCGCTGGACAAGAGTTCCCAGTGATGAGTTTTTTGATCCTTTAATACCTGCTCTTAATAATCATTGCATTTTTGAAATAGCGCTTTTCACGTCTTTTAGACGTCTCAAAACGCATCACAGAATGTACTGTACAGTGAATTGACTGTATATTTGTGGGTGAAACGCGGCAGCCAATTGCACACAGCAGCGTCCCACAAACAGTCGTGGATTGAAATGACCAATTTTATTATTGTTGTTTTTTTTTGGAGGGATTATTATTAGGCGTGTGGGGTAAGGAAACCATGCCCAAGGTTTTGCCCTGACCTGCCTGGTTTCAAACACGCGTCGCACGTTTGGAAGGCGAGTGATCTAACCACAGAGCTACAGGACTGCACACTCCAGTTATACAGGAAACTGCTTTGAAAAGGTAACCAAAGTAAGAAATCTAAACCTCAAATATTTTTATGCAAAGTATTAATTTTTATAAAATTGTGTTGTTTTTCAGAGTCGGTTTACAATGTTTGGATAAACCGTTGATTGCATTCTTCCTAGTTGAGCAATAAAGGCTTTTTCTGCCGTCGTGAAGAAACAGAAGTCTGCCAAGTGTCAGATTGTTCACCCACTATTGGGTCAGTATGCTGTTTCATTAGTATCCTGCTTGTAATCAAGCATAATTGAGATCAAGCATATAGAAGGGTGCTATATAAATGCAAGGTGTTGTTGGTACAAGAAGAGCCACACAGACATTTGGTGTAAAAGCCTGAGTAGCCAGTGTGTGAAGCTACCATCTACGGACTTGTGACTAAATGTCAGAATATTCCACACACCCCCTCCCCCCCCCCCCCCCCCCCCCGCCACACCCTTCGCTTTAACTTTCCCCCTACAAGCACCCCCTCCGTTCAACAGGACTTGGCCTGCTCCAAGCCCCCCGCCCGAACCGCCCCACCATCGGAGGCCGGGCCTTCAGTTTCTCCGTTCCCACCCTATGGAATGCCATCCCTCAATCCCTCCGTTTCGTTTCTTCCCTTTCCTCTTTCAAGGCCGGTTTGAAGACTTTCCTCTTCGATCGTGCCTTTTGTTCCACCCTGAACTCTTCGACCTCCCCTTCATGTTTCACCCCTTCCCAAACACTCCCCTCTCAGCTCGGGTCACACGCCTCCTGTGCAGCGCCTTGGGACGTCCTCCCAACGTGAAAGGCGCTCTATAAATGTAATTTGTTGTTGTTGTTGTTGTTTATGAACCAATGACATGGCTTACCGATAAGCATGTCCATCCAAGCTGAATTTACAACCATATTCGTCTAGGGAGGGAAGAAAGCCAGGGAAAGGGCGAACATTGGGCCACCTTTGGCAGGCCCAAGAGGATGGCTGGCAGAGCTCCATGTATGACTTTTGATCAGGTAACACTGAAACCAGAGTAGAAGGATTTATCCTCTCAGCATGGAAACAGAAGATCACCTGCCTTACTCGTTTGCACACGGTTGTTTTTGAGCGATCGGGACACTTTGGGAATACATAATACAGAACTGTTCACTTTAACGAAAAGCTCACTTATCTTTTTTTAAAAAAAAACAAGTGAGTCAAGGTAAATCAGATTGTGATGATCAGGGTGCTTCTGTGAGTGAGGAATGTAAGTACCTTTCATCTGAACGAAAGGGACATGTGTACACTGTTTGAAGTTGATGGATCCCTTCCTGCCTTCTGGTTCCTCTCCGTCCAAAACATAAGAAGTTTCAGTTAGTTTCTTGTAGAGGTTACGACACTGACATTTGATAAATGGCACCTCACCATCTGTTGCTGAAGAGATTGCAGTAAATTCTCAGCTATGACTGTACCGTATTGAACTGGTCTTTGTTAACTTTTTAAGAGCAGAATTTCCTCAGTGCCTTTCAATATAGTCATGTTTCTCTTTCTTTTCTGGAAGTTTGCAGAGTTTCGTAAAGTATTGATTAGAGCACTTTGCTCGCAATGTGAGAGGATCTGGGTTCGATTTGCAGGCATGGCAAAATGTTAGGCTAGTTTCCTTTCTCCACATGCCTCTGTTAAGCTAGCAGTGATTGGGAACCAGTTTGTTAGTTGATTGACGGATTGCTTTTCTGGGGGTAATAATCCCTTCAAAAAAAAAAAAAAATTTGATTACTCAAAGTACAACTGTTTGTGGAGCACTGCTGTGTGCAATTGGCTGCCCCGTTTTGCCCACAATATACACAGTCAGTTCACTTTACAATATATTCTGTGAAATGTTTTGAGCTGTCACATAGACATGATAAGGCACTATATCAAATGCAAGGATTATCAGTATTAACATGCATCATCCCGATGAATATTCAGACAGCACTGAAGAAACAGGGCTTAAAAATGCATTCTTAACTACGCAACAATTATCGCATTGAATTTGTTCTGAAATGCTACATTTCTCACTCCAGTGGCTTGTACTGCACAACATTGAAAACCTCCCCAGGGTTTTGCTTTTATTCAACAACGCTCATTAGGTTCTAGGTAATGATAAAGGAGGTTCTGCTATTTATTGAGAGCTTCCCTGAACCTCTGGAAATAAGCGCAGAAATTAATTCTGCTTTGTGTCTGGCTGCGTCAGAGGTCAGCTCTGCACAAATTAAGGGAAACATCGGAAAGCACGGAATAGGAAAAGGTCACTTAGACCATCAAACCATCTCCCTCCACAGACCAGACCAAAACCTATTTTCGTATATTGTGCAGTCGAGCAGGGCTATAGGCAAGATATTCTTTCCTTCCTGAAGTAGATATATGGAACAGGTACCCAGCAAAAGCATTTCGTGCTGCATTGATTAACGTGGAAAAAAAAATGACTATCTGCTTTGAATGGTTTTGGAGGATTACAGAGGTGGAGATGGAGATTACACAGACTCAAATGATTGATTTTTGGAATGAAGAGCTGAGATTGACTGAAACAGTATTCCATTACCTTTGGGGTTTTGGCAAGTATCCTCAGAACTATCAACCCTCAGCTTAAGTCCATGGGAAGCTGTTTACTTCATGGTCTGTGGCAGGAGCGGGCTTCCCACAGTACAGAGACTGCGCTTGTGAAAGTCACAAACAACATCCTCTCTATCTATGACCAGGACTCCCTCTGCCTCCTTGTCCTCCTGGACCTGTCCGCTGCGTTTGACACAGTCGACCACGCCATCCTCCTCCACCGCCTATCCTCCGTCATCCACCTCAGTGGGATCGCACTCGCCTGGTTTGAGTCCTACCTCACAAACCGCCAGCAGTACATCTCCACAAACGGCTTTTCTTCCCGCTCTTACCAAGTTACCTGTGGGGTACCCCAGGGATCCATCCTTGGTCCCCTCCTCTTCCTCATCGATATGCTCCCTCTTGGGGATGTCATCCGCAGACATGAGGCACACTTCCACATGTATGCGGATGGCACCCAACTCTTTCTCCACTTCACTTTCGGACCCACAGTCCCCTGATGTTCTGTCAGCCTGCCTGTCAGACATCAGGGATGAGCGCAAATTTCTTGCAGCTGAATGTTGACAAGATGGAGGCCATACTCTTTGGCTCTCGTCAACGTCTCCATTCACACGGCTCTCACCTCCTCCACTTTCCCGGCCTGCCCCTAAAACTCTCCAACCCTGTGTACAACCTAGGCGTCATGTTCGACCCCCAACTGTCCTTCCTCCTTCACATCCGGTCCCTCACCAGCACCGCCTTCTTCCACCTCCGATGGATCGCCCGTCTCCAGCAATACCTCACCCCAAAAGCCACTGAAACCCTGGTCTACGCCTTTGTCACCTCTCGGCTGGACTATTCGAATGCCCTCCTCGCCGGTCTCCCCTCCTCCACAATCCACACATTTTATTTTTAAGGGTACTCTTAACTAGGAATATAATTTGAATTTAACTTTAACTCTGTGAATGTTCCCAGCTTGCTAAAACCTGTGCCAAAAAAAAATCATTTTCACATTTGCTAGAGTGCGTTTCACAACTCAACATGATTTGCAGGATACACTGGAAGGTGCAGTGACTGTATTTTAATAGGGAACAACAGCAACCAATTTGCACCCAGGAATGTACAGTAAAACAAACAGCCATGACGTGAATGATCAATTTTTATTTGGTGGATTGTTGACGAGGAGGTCCTCCTTTTTTCAAACACTGTAGGTGTGGGATTTTTAACGTCCACTTGAACAGGCATAAACAGAGGCATAATCATCTTATCCAAATCACAACACCTCCCACAATGCAGCAAACCCCCACACCTAAATCATCACCTCCGCACTATATATGTGTTCAAAGACACGACGTGGGGTCTGACTTGGAGATGGAAAGCTGCCGACTGAGTCAGGCTGACACAATAACCATTCAACCCTCAATTCAGCAATCTCCATCCTAATATTTGTTTGCTCATTTTTTGATGGAAGTTCAAAAAGCATCTTTGTAACACAATTCATATTTTAATGCCATCAGATACAAAAAAAAGCTTTTCGGAACAAAGTCAATGTTAAACACCTCAATGAAACTTCTTTAATGTATTTGGCACCAGTGAAACGGGTAGTATTTAATATGTTAATGTGTATCTCAACCTAAATACAGTATACAAGTGCAATCTTTGAATGGTTAATCTGGAATGACTCCAGGAGGCTAATATCAACATGATGAAAGGGGGCTTTGATTTACCAGCCGTGTATCTAAATCCGATGCCTCCAACCAAGCAAAATTTATACTTTAATTTTCACCAATTTTCAGCGCGGCAGCTTGAAGATCAAATGCATGCCTCAGCCATTTCGTTCGAAATCATTCTCACTTTGGGAAATGTGTTTGTTGCATTTTATGTACAGTATATATATACAATATATATATGTTATACAAAAAGTTCCCAAAATAATTATTTGAGGCAAGTAATAATTTCTTGCTGCTTTAATAAAATTCAACACATAGTGGCCAGTTATAATGGAGGTTATTACAGTAGTAAGGTAATAAGACAAGAGTCCGTCCACACAAGGCAGGGGTTTTAATAGGTTCTTATTGAATGACAAACTCTGAGAGTGATGATGGAACAGCTTCTAAATCCATCACCAATCCCCTCTCCCAGGCCTGGAGCAATTTGTGCAGCTTTCCAACTTTCATAATAATAATAATCCTTGCATTTGGTACAGGGCCCTATCACATCGTTGGGACGTCTCAAAGCGCTTCACAGGATATCTTGTAAAGTGAAGTGACTAGATATTTTACGGTCACAAGATTTACATTGCGGTATCTCTTAACGGGATTCCTCAACAAGCAATTCTGATTTGCACCATCGGCGATTCCTTCCAATAACCAGGAGAACAGGCTGCCGACCTTGCGTGAACTCAGCTCAGATCCAATTTATTTGTGGGTGAGGAATTTACCCAGTTTGACCGGAAGCCTTCTGGGATTCCCTACAACGGAATCTGTTAAGACGTTCCCCAAATTAGATCCCATGGTATGCTTTGTCGTTGCACACGCTGCCATTCAGTGCAGTTTATTATGACCTCGGTTTGCCCACACAAGCCGACAGTAACGTGTATGGGCAGGGAGGGAGGGAATGTGTTATTTGGCAGTGTTGTGACAAAGTTGCTCCTGACAGCAACAGCACGTGGTCGGACTCGGGTGTTTTAATGGACGATACTACAAACAGTGCAATCCGTGTGTGTTGGAGACGTGATAAATCATTTTGAATGAAGGAACCCTTTCGCCCATTTGGTGACACAGGCTTAAAATTGGAGCTCAAGTGATGGTTGTAGAAGTGAGATCAGAAACCACACCTGTTACAAAAAGGAGTGTAAAAATATGGAAGTCCTCTCCTCCCACCCAATACTACTAGAATCATAGAATCGTAGAATTTTACGGCACAAAAGGAGGCCATTCGGCCCATCTAGTCTGTGCCAGCCCTTTAAAAAGAGCAACTCAATCCCACTGCCCAGCTCTCTTCCCATCACCTAACAGACCTGTTCTCCCTAAATAAAGATCTAATTCTCTTTTGAAAAGAAAGTCCCATCCACCTTCAAATAAACACTCAACTCTGTGAAGCACTTTGAGATGTTTCGACGCGATAAGTTGCTATATAACTGCAATGCTTATTATAATTATACTTTTCCTATTTTGTTATTAATATAGCAACAAGCTATTTCTTAAATGAGGGTTGTTTATAATAGAGTATTGCTTTATCAAATATCTTTTGGAAACCAAAGTACTAATTGGCTGCTGCATTCACCCTCAAACGCACAGTCGCTATACTTTACGGTAAAAATAAGAATAATAATCCTTGCTTTCAATAGAGCGCCTCATTACATAATTGAGGCGTCTTATTGCGCTTCACAGGATTTACATTTCATTACACTTCTTTCACAGTCCTTTAATTTACTACTTTCGTAGCAAAATGAACTTGGGTTTAAGCGATGCAAGTTGAAGAATCCACGTAAGAACACTGTTGACATTTCTTATCTCCAAGGGGGGGTGGGGAGCTTGCTACTTTTTGAGATGTGTACATTGTATGTTTTTAAATCCATTAAATGAAAGGTTTTATCCTTTTTATTATGTGTTGCAGAGATTGCACTTCAAAGCTATCAAATCCTTAACGAACAGAGTACTGTACCTTTCATTCTACTTCAGCTCTCACATTAGTTGAAAACGCTTCATTCAAAACGCAATTTAAATGTTGCAAAAGGATTTTTAGAGTTTTGTGTGGAGGTGGTTGCCAATTGTGACAATGTCACTCCCAGCTTTCATTTAAAGTGACAATAACATATGGCGTTTATAAAGCCGACGGTTGTAATACTCTTCATGCCGAGTGTACGTGGATAACTGTTGCTTAGTGAGAATATACCTGTTAAACTGAAGGATTACATTAATGCTTCAGATTTAGGCAATTAAAATCGCTGTGCCTGAACACGGCAGTCAATTTCATTAGTATTTTAATGCCTACCTTATACTGCGCTTTGCTGTGAAAATTACATAAATCACCACTACATCCCAGTATTGCAATCAGATAATATTATTGCTGTGACTACTCTGCATGTGTAGAGGTGCAGGACTCTGATTCTTGCAATGCAACGCAACGTGACAGTGTTTATGTTTGCGGGAGGTGAAAATCCTGGGAACTTTGAGTAGAACTTTCTAACTTATCGATCACACAGCTGTCTCTTTCATAACACCTTGTATATATTTTACCTGCAAGATGTTTTATATATATAAAAAAAGAAAGCTCGTTTTTTGGTCTTCTCGGTTTGTGCCAAGGAGTGCATTTTCAGAACGCCAAACACTGGGGCTTGCTTCTTGTAGCTCGGTTGAGTGCAATGTGCAGCGAGCAGTACAAAGCTGGCTTCCTACTTTGCATCAGCAAACTGCCGGGAGTGAAGCAGCTCAGTCCCGGCCGTGGAAATGGAGTCTAAAAGCCCGTCGTTGGCTGAAGCACCCCCAGGCCCGTGTTTAGTGCACACGTGCTGCGCTTTCCCTCAGCCCTGGACAGCAGCGATTGAAATGCATTCAGGCTTCCTGCTGCGAGTTCCTCTGCGGCCATCTATGTCGCATCACTCCCAGCAGTACAGAGCAGGTAGATATCATGCCTGAATTCAACAGGCAAAGTTTAACAAGTGTCAAAATCAGTCGTCTCTGCATTCTTGCTGCAAGTAATGATTTCTGAACTGCTGTATTACATTCGTTGATGTGGTTAATTGGTGCCACACACTTGTAGCCTTCGGTACTGGATGCAACTGCGAGCAATTCAACCAGCGTCCTTGCGGCTGTGAATTTGTGTGTGCTTTTGTGGAGGCAGATTGTAAGATCCCTGTTGAAAACAGAAGTGGCATGTAAGTCTTTGCAAGTAGACGGGTGAAATAATTGTGTTGTAATCTGTTATGAAATATTGCCAAGGTACCTCTTCTTCCGCGTAGCTGGCTGTCTGGCATACGCGGGAACACACCGCCACAGTGCTCCTCGGAGGGACTCACTCTACAACAACAACAACAACAACAAAATTGCACTTGTATAGCGCCTTTCACGTCAGAAGGACGTCCCAAGGCGCTGGACAGTCACTGTGTCAGACCCGAGCTGAAGACAGTGGTGGGGAGGGAGGGGGGGTATTAAGTGTTGTCAATGGGACCATCGAAAAGGAGAGTCTAGAGGCGGGACTTGAAAGAGGCCAGGGAGGGGACAAGGCAGAGGGTCTGCAGGATGGAGTTCCAGAGGTTGGGGCAGAGTGGCTAAAGGCTTGCCCGCCAATGGTGAGGCGGATGGGTCGGGGGATGTGGAGCAGGCCAGAGCCTGCTGAGCAGAGGGGGCGGGCAGGTTGGTAAGGGGTTAGAAGGTCACGGATATAGGCAAGGTTGTGGAGGGCTTTAAATTTACACACCTGATTCAAGAGAGTAATAGATACTGGGTAAAGCAAGAGCCAAAGGCTTGGGAACCCCAGAGCGTATGTTATGGTATTGCAAATTTGCCTGTGTATTACTTTGAACAGCTGTAATCTTGCATGTGAAGCTTTGAATTCTAAGTATCCCCAAATACGCAGGTTCACCTTCTGCTCATGTCAGCACCAGTTAACAGGACTTAATACAACCACTTAGTTTTTCTGCTCGGCAGCTAAATATTTACTTGCATTTGTGTGTAGGATACCATTCAGTGCTCAAATTTAATTGTGTTTCTTCATTAACATTGCAATAGTGCCAGTGCGAGTCCAAGTGAAATCCATACTGCTTTTTTTCAAATGAACTGACATTATCCAATACCTGAGATAATTGCTCAATACCGAAAATAGTTTTTCCTCTTGCCCGTTGAAGACAATTAATGCAGGTACCAATCAAGAGGTCACAAAAATGTCTCCTGCCTCATGTTGGAAGGATGCACAGTACTAATCAGTGAGTAAAGTGAGCCAGATTTCCTGGGAATGGTTGTGGTTGTTAAGCACTTATTTTGCCTGCTCGGTTTGGATCAGCATCTCCCTAGGGTTTGACATTCAAAGCACGTCCAGCCTGCAGGCATTCTATTTTGTCTTAAAATTTATGATCACGCAGACTTGTGGGGGGGGGTGGGGGGGTGGGGGGAAATCTTCAATTTGGTTTCCATTTGGAAGTTAGTCCTCTTTAATAAGTGGGGAAAAACAAACTTCCAAATCAAGACTTAATTTAAACATTTTTTGTAGTTTGCCATCGCAACTTCAATTTTAAGATCAAATAATCAAGTCTGAGTGAACTTTCAAGCCGCTGTTTCTAACATTTTTCTCTATTCTTCCACAGAGATTTGGTGAACATATGTAGCCAGGTGTCAGTCTGGCTCATTTGATAGCAATTTTGCCTCAAACTTTGAGACCTGGTATGTGAATAGACTCTTTCCAGTCCCCTTCTGATGCTGATGGTAAGAACTTAGTGAAAGGTTTATAAATCCTTATGCAAAAGTTAGAGGCTTGAAGGCATATGGTGATAGGGTAGGACAGGGGGATTGAAAGTGTGGCTTGCTCTGAGAGCCAGTGCAAACTTGACATGACAAGTGGCCTCTCTCAACACTGTGAACTTCTTTTATGATTTGATGAAACCCTTTACCAAGACTCATTTCTCCCCGAAATCCTACTCCCCAATAGCGCACTTCCCCTCCTCCCATCCCGTGACAAATTCCACTCTAACCACTGGAGAGATGGACTTGAGCAAATGTCGCTGTTCATGATTAAATCATCCCTATTTGTGTTTCTGGATTTGTTATGGGGAGAAACAATAAACTTGTAAATGTCAAATCTCTGCAACATTAAAGGATGACAACATTGAAGGTCTAAAATAGATTGTACTTCGAATGTATCTATTAAAGTACATTTTCTTTTGCCCACAAAATATACAGTCAATTCACTTTACAATGTATTCTGTGAAGCGCTTTGAGACGTCTTGAAGATATGATAAGGGGCTATATCAAATGCAAGGATGATTATTATTATTATTACATTGTTTTTCTATCACTCATTTGATACTCTCAGAATCTAATTTTTTGTTTTAATTTAGTGGTTTAGGAAAGCTCGACAAACTCTGGAATGTGACCTTCACACCGACTGAACTCCAGAGAAGTTAGTGGATAATAAGATATTAAGTGAATCTGTTTTGATGGATGACTAATAGATTGACTGGTGGAATTATTGGTCAGGACACCAGGAGGAATTAGCTTTTCTTTTTGAATCGTGCCATGGACTCTTTAACATCCACTTGAACTGCAGACGGGGACCTTGGTTTAACATCTCATCCGGAGGACAGTATCTCCAACAATACCCCCGGGCACTGCATTGGTGTGTCAGTCTAGATAGTGGGATCAAAGTCCCAATTGGGGTTTGACCCCAGGTCCATTTCGACTCTAAGGGAGGAGTGGTAGATACCAAGAAAGACAAGGCATCAGCTTATTATAGTTTATAGAATTATCTGGAATTAAAGGTAGAGGGTATTTTCCATTTAAGGTGTGATTTACTGGGACAGTGATTAGACAGGTAGTAGACACTTCTGGATAGCAGACAAGATCACATTTTTCTTACTTAAGACCAGCAGGCAGCACATCGCTCAGTGACATTTCTATTTTTCACTCTCACAGTGTTAACCTTTTCAGCCTGATATGTTAAGTGGCGATTTTATGATGTGGTCCTCCAGGTATTCGATTGAAGGACACAATTCTATTACTGCTGCTACCGCTGGTCTGAGCACAGATGTTCCTAGCAACCTGGCAGCTGTGGCACCCAAATTTTTCACACTGGTTATAGAGTACAGCCTTCAATTTTCAAGCCTGTCTGTTGTGCTAATGGGACATCAATGTCCATTTCCTTACTTATTCACTGAGTGAGGGCACACAAATCCAGCTCCTCCCAAACACCCTGAGTAAAGGCTTTCTGATACTAACGCTAAATTACTTATACTGTACAGCTCACTACACATGTCAAGCACTTTCTGATACATGTTGACATTGTTGGATTTTTATTTGTCATTGCCTTGTAAAGGCTCTCCTTAGAAATGTTGAGCTGAGCACTGTGGTGTAATGTTAATATTATTATTATGAATTCTATTGAATACGGCAGTACCGAATGTTCTTTACCTGTAGTCTGAGTACAACTAGCCTGGCCGGTTGATCAGCAAATACTGTAATAATAATCCTTGCATTTGATATATTGCTTTTCAAGTCTTCAAGACAACAACAACAACAACAAATTACATTTATAGAGCGCCTTTCACGTCGGGAGGACGTCCCAAGGCGCTGCACAAGAGGCGTGTGACCCGAGCTGAGAGGGGAGTGTTTGGGAAGGGGTGAAACACGAAGGGGAGTTAAAAAAGTTCGGGGTGGAACAAAAGGCACGATCGAAGAGGAAAGTCTTCAAACCGGCCTTGAAAGAGGAAAGGGAAAAAACGAAACGGAGGGATTGAGGGATGGCATTCCATAGGGTGGGAGCGGAGAAACTGAAGGCCCGGCCTCCGATGGTGGGGCGGTTCGGGTGGGGGGCTTGGAGCAGGTCAAGTCCTGTTGAACGGAGGGTCCGGGTGGGTTTGTAGGGGGAAAGTAAATCGGTTAAATAGGGAGGGGCAAGGCCGTGTAAGGCCTTGTAGGTGAGGACGAGGATCTTGAACTCGATCCTCTGGAGGATGGGGAGCCAGTGGAGACGGGCGAGGGTGGGGATTATGTGGTCGCGAAGGCGGGTGCGGAATAGTACACGGGCTGCAGAGTTTTGAATGACCTGCAGCCTGTGAATGGAGGAACTGGGGAGGCCGATGAGGAGAGAATTTCCATAGTCCAGCCGTGAGGTGATGTATGCATGCACGAGTGTTTCGGCAGCGCGGGGGGTAAGATAGTTGCGGAGCCTGGCAATGTTGCGCAGGTGGAAATAAGCGGTGCCGGTCAAGGCGCGGATGTGGGGGAGGAAGGAAAGTTTTTGATCGAACATGATGCCGAGGTTCCTGATTGGCTTTGTGAGGTGGAGAGTGCAGCCTTGGATGTTGAGGCTTCTCAAAGCACTTAGCAGAATCTACTGTGAAGTGAATTGACTGTATATATATGGGTGAAACACGGCAGCCACCAATTACGCACAGCAGTGTCCCACAAACAGTCCTGGATTGAAGTGACCAATTTTTAAAAAATATTTTATTTTAAAAGGAATTACAGTATTATCAGGCATGTGGAGTAAAGAAATGTACCCAAGGTTTCGTCCTGTCTTGAATCAAACCCAGGTTATCTCGCTTGTTAGGCGAGTACTCAAACCATGGAGCTACCGGACTCCACATCTGAGAGACAATGAGAGGTGGATATTTGGGTGTAACTCTGATGAAGGATAGTAGCAAATCTTTAACCTGACAGATATCCTGTGTATTACTTCCATTTTGTGGTTAGCTTATTTGAGTGCGATTTTTGGACTCTAATTGTGGGCGCCTCCCAGTTGATGCAACCTTTGCATTGTTCATGCTAGTTATGGAACAGCAACACAAATACAGCATTACGTGGCAACCTTTGTTATTTGCAGCTTTCAAAGAGACTTAATATACAGCAGATTGAGTGAGTCACCCATGTCACCCATGTCCACAAATACAGTCTTTTATTGGTGTCTGTTCAGCGATGGAGCTAATTGAAGCCCAACTGCTTCTGCCTGGACAAAAGGTTATATATTGACCCTATTCTTGAATTTTTCCATCCTCTCTTTGAACTTGCTATTTTTTGCACGGAACAAGTTAGAAGCAGCACGTTTTTAAGATTGCCTTTTATATAATTGATTAACTCCAGGAGCAATCAAAGAGACTTCTCAGCTCACACTTTGGTGATTTACTTGCCTTGTGCATTTGAACAGGAGAGGGAATCGTGAACCCACTCTGAAATTTTAATATATGTACAAATGAACGAACGGGTTGGCAACTGCTGAACAAAGGCCCAGAAAGCACTCGCCAGGACCAGATTTTAAAATGCTAAAAGTACAAAGTTGTGTCTTGATGTTTCTCACAGCTAAATCTCCTAACCTCCCTGTCTTCCACTCTCACTGATCCAACCCCCACCCCTGGTTGGATAAAATTCCCTGACTGTCCACTATATCAAAAATCCCAGGGATGTCCGCCCGACGTGAAAGGTGCTGCACAGATGTAAATTTGTACAGTATTGTACATTCAGTGTGGTTTATTAAAATTGGAATGCCGGGAAATTTGGAAAAATTGGAAGGTCGAAAAACATGTTTCTAAGTTGATGCCTGTGTTTCTCTTTAGAGCAACCATGTTGCTGAACAGAGAGGCGGAGTGAAATTGCAGGTTTATTTGTTTGCTAAAAATTGCGATCTTTCAAAAGACTCCAGATGTCTTACTTTTTCATACTTTTCCATTCTGATGGATGTAGTTGACATTATGGCGCTAAAGAAAGTTTTTTTTGTTTAAAAAAAAACTTAAAAGTTTTGGATCTGGTAGCTGTTATCCTTTACAATGTTTTACTGGTTTCTGATGGACAAAGCCTGCGTGAGATACTCTAGCTTTGCCATTACACACACTGGTGCAATCTCAAAGCAGTATGAACCAGCACTACCTAGTTATACTGCCTGCCTGTCACATCATGGAAATGCAACATTCTGCACACTAACTCCTTAATCACATATGCACACAGCTGCTTGGTATCTTTACTGTGCTGGTGAAGGGTAGAGCAGTCTGTCCTATCTCCTCTCTTTGTGCAGTAAAATTAGAGATGTGGTCTAGCACTTTTGAAACTTTTATTGCCAAGTTTTTCAAATTAGTTGTGCGGTTACATTGCCAATGTGAAGCTGACCTGGTGTGAGCTTCCACATCCTTCTTCCCTCCTCTGGCTCAGCTCTCACCTCACACCAATTTTGGCTGCTGCTCTGCTGTGCGCTCTGGGTCTGTGTAACACTGAAACTGCTTCAAGCTGCGCGTTATCTGCAAAATGTGGAGTCCTGTAGCGTAGTGCTAGAGCACTCGCCTCGCAAGTGAGAGACCTGAATTTGATTCATGGCAAGGCAATACATTAGGCAAGTTTCCTTACTCCACATGCCTATGTTTTACTAGTACAGTAGTAAGTAGGAACTTGTTTGTTAGTTGATGGGGGATCGCTTTCCTGGGGGTAAAAATCCCTTAATAAAGTTTTTTTTTAATTGGTCACTCAATCCATGAGTGTTTGTGAAACACTGCTGCACGCAATTGGCTGCCACTTTTCACCCACAATACAGTCAATTCACTTTACAGTATATTCTGTGAAGCCCTTTGAGACGCCTCAAAGACAACAACAAGAACAACAACTTTGATTTATATAGAGCCCTCCACACCGGGCGGCGTCTCAGAGCGCTTCACAATAGCGGATCCCGGGACCGAGCCAGGGGCAGGGGTAGAAAGGTGACCAAAGGCGCGATCGAAGAGAAAGGTCTTCAACTGGGAAAAGAGGGAGCGAGGCGAAGATAGTGAGGAAGGGAATTCCAGAGCCTTGGGACATAATGGCTGAAGGCACGGCCGCCAAGACTGGAGAGGAGGATTCGGGGGGACATGGAGGAGGCCAGACCTGGTGGAGCAAAGACAACAGGTGCTGGTTTGAGGAGAGAGGAGGTCAGAGAGGTAGGGGGTGCAGAGGAGTGGAAGGATTTAAAGACAAGGGTGAGGATCTTGAAATCGATCCTCTCGGGGACAGGGAGCCAGTGAAGTCTGGCAAGGACTGAGGTAATGGGGGAGAGAAGTTTGGTGCAGGTGAGAACGCAGGCAGAGTTCTGAATCAGCTGGACTCTGTAGATTGTGGAGGAGGGGAGACCAGCGAGGAGGGCATTGGAATAGTCTAGCCGAGAGATGACAAAGGTGTGGACCAGAGTTTCAGTGGCTTTTGGGGTGAGGTATTGCTGGAGATGGGCGATCTGTTGAAGGTGGAAGAAGGCGGTGCTGGTGAGGGACCGGATGTGAGGGAGGAAGTGAAGTTTGGTGGTCGAACCTGACACCTAGGTTGCACACAGGTTCGGAGAGTTTTAGGGGCAGACCGGGAAGGTGGAGGAGGTGAGAGCCGTGTGAATGGAGACATTGATGAGAGCCAAAGAGTATGGCCTCGACATCTTGTCAACAGACGGAGGCCATGACGTGTCAACAGGCACGATGACAGAACATCAGGGGACTGGGGGATCGCAAAGTGAAGTGGAAAAATAGAGTTGGGTGTCTTCTGCATACATGTGGAAGTGTACCCCATGTTTGCTGATGACATCCCCAAGAGGGAGCATGTAGATGAGGAAGAGGAGGGGGCCAAGGATGGATCCTTGGGGTACCTCACAGGTAAACGGGTGAGCGTGGGAGGAAAAACTGTTTGTGGCGTTATACTTTGAGACGCCATGAAGATGTGATGTATCATGCGCTAAATCAAATACAAGGATTGTTATTTATTATTATGTTATTGATATGAAAAGCACCTTATGGGGATAGTGAACAGAAAATATGGGGTCAGTAAATGCAAATCCCCACACAGAATAACAGTTGCGTGGAACATATGAATACAGTTGTCAGTTATTCAGCTATTCTGACTCCCTCCCCCTGCAAATAGCAGAATGATGTCTTGGAGCAAATAGAAGTACTGTAACTAGAAATAACCCCTAGATGGAGAGTGCAATTCAGAGTGGAGTGCTACTGTGAGCAAATACTGATTCATTTTAGTGCTGTAAACAGAACTATTTTTGTTAATAGCTGAGGCACTAAATGGGGTTGAAACACTACTTTGTTATGAAATGTACTTTTCCCGTTGTCGCAGTGATAAAAACTAATTTGTCTTTCAAAATTGTTTAGATGAACATGTGTAATAACATCATGCAGTGCCTTTTGCATTGTGTAAATCCCAATAAAATCGATCATTCCTTCATGGCTGTTTCTGGGACATCTCTACGCCCAAATTGGCTGCCATGTTTTGCCTGCAATTACTCAGTCACTGCACTTTAAACTGAATCCTTGAAAGCTCTTTGAAATGTTTTGAGGTAAAGCTCTATATCAAATGTAAGGATGATTATTACTCAACTTGAGTGAGGTGTCTTAGGTCCAGCTGTGAAGAGCACCCACAACCCCACCAGTGTGACTACATGATAAGGCGCTATATCAAATGTAAGGATGGTTGTTATCTACTAAAGGTCCTCTTCCCCTCCCCACATCATCAGTAGCTAGCTAGCTCTCCTCTCCTCGGGTCCTGTTCCATAGGCACTGGCAACTCTCTGCCACGTCTCCCTGGTGACTTGCAGTAAGTAGGAACCCGGTGGTTAGTTGATTGGAAGATCGCTTTTCTGAGGGTAATAATTCCTTTTTAAAAAAATGGGTCACTTCAATCCACGACTGTTTGTAAGATGCTGCTGTGAGCAATTGGCTCTCACAGTTCGCCCACAAAATATACAGTCGATTTATTTTACATTACAGTATATCCTGTGAAGTGCCTTTGAGGCATCTCTGGTGTGAGCTTAACCAGTGAATGTTTGCAGACTATTCAACATTGGTAGGCATTGCAACCAATCCTAACCCATACTTTTTCTCACCGAATATCCACATGTTCAGCTAGAGTCACTGGCAGGTTACCAGAAGACCTTTTCCCCACTCCCTCCTCCTCCTCCTACCTACCTAACTCAGCCGAAGCAATAACCGCTGCCCTCGCTGTGATCGGTGAACGCAAACAGAAAGCGATATAATTTGAAACTATAATTGTGAGGACGGTGATGGCTGAGCTAAAAGCGAAGAGATAATAAACGATTTTTACAAAGTAGCAGCAGAATGCAGCAATAGCCTGATAGGCCATCAGCAGGCTGCATTAAAGTGATAGCATTTATGTACTTATGCACTATTTGTATATTCTTAGTATTAGCAGGGGGTCAGCGCCACTGTGGAGTGTTCTCAAGCTAAAGTGCTCTTTGCTGGATATGGGAGCGTTTGAGATCCTGCTCAGACAGACAGCACCATCCTGAAATTATCCACCTCAAAAGCCCCTTTGTTTACAATCACGGCAGATTGTCTCTGTTCACTTACTGCGCAGCACACTCTCATCTCTGATACTGCCTTGCTGTAAATGGATTGCTCACAAAAGGTCAGCGATGTTTTTGTTCGCTCCGAATTATATTCTGAAAACTGATGTTGAAATTTGGTTTCCAAATCCATCTTCTGCCAGCGTGGTCTCATTTGCACAGCTTACCTCCAATGGAGGCCTCCCACTGCTACTGTCTGCAATTGCAGTCTGGACGCTCACACCACACCATCGGAAGTGTTATTTTCATGATTGCAATCATGGATTCTATTTAGACTTGGAACTTTTTCAAAGTGTAAAATAACAAGACGCTTTAAAACTAAGGTGATCCTTTTTGATTGACACTTTTCTCCCCTTCTGGCTCAGGCTGGTGAAGTCCTTCACAACGCTAAGCTATTGCACCCACATGTTAGCCTCATCCCAGCCCACACTCTGAATGTCAAACCACCTGGACAAGAGTATCACACTTCATCCCAATCGTGTCCTCATCTGAGGTCCACACCCAGCCTGAGTCAAAGTCTCCTATAGCTCAGAGGTTAGAGCACTTGCCTGGCGAGCGAGAGACCTGGGTTTGATTCCCGGCAGGGCGGACCAATGGTCAAGTTTTCTTACTCCACGTGTCTCTGTTTACCTAGCAGCAAGTAGAAACCAGGCGATTAGTCACTTGGCAGATCACTTTTATGGAGGTAATAGTTCCTTAAAAAAAAACTAGTCAATCCAGAGATTGTGGGACACTTCTGGGCATAATCGGCTGCCTTGTGTCACCCACAAAATATAACGTCAATTCACTTTACAGTATATTCTGTGAAGTGCTTTGAGACGTCTCGAAGATGTGATAAGTCACTAGATCTGCAAAGATTATTATTATTATTATTATCCATCCAGGAATATCAGTGTGTGGGTGGCATGCATGGAGCCATCGGTTTGGTTTGGATACTCTTCAGTACGGTGATGGGTTTCCGCAGATTTCAGACACGTGTCTGACCAAGAAGGAAAATGTATTGTATTTGTCATAATACTTGATCTAGACAGTACAATCCTAACGCGGACTGAGCTGGTTAGCTAGGGCTTGAAAAGAGGGATTTTATCAAGGTTTAGGAGGTATTTAATAAGATAGAAAAGGTAAACCCAGATTGATGCGTTCAGATATGCCAAGACAACAGGACGAGGGCACAAGTTTAAGGTTTGAAGGACAGATTTAGGATAGCAAATAATAATAATATTATTCCTTGCATTTGATGTAGTGCCTTATCACGTCTTTGAGACATCTCAAAGCACTTAATAAGAAGTATTTATTTGCACAGTGGGAAATCAGCACTGAAATGAGTTATCAGAAAGGATGCTGGACTAACGTAAAGAAGCAGCTTAATGATGATAGGGGAAGATGGTGAGGTTGTTATTGTGGAAGGATGAGATTGAATTGGCTGAAGGGCTTTCTTCCTCTGACTCTCTCATGCTCTTGTGAGCTATATAGTGCAGCAGGTAATCCAGCCAGTAAATCAGCCATTTCATTTGCATCACGTCGTCTCCATCTGCAGTTCAGTTCTGGTTAACAGTAGATTTATTTCACATCATTAAAGGACACGGCACTGCTAATGTTAGCTATGTAGCAGGAATTCAAATCGTCACATTTAGCTGTCAAGTTAACCCGTTGGAGGGTTTGGTTTTAGTCCATCCTGTGACATGGTGTGAAGCTGTCCCTTAAAGCATTGACATATGGCAAGCAGCGTTGTCACCAAAGTTAGCTTCGAACATACATTGGAAGATGCAATGCATTGGCCTTTATACTCATGCCGGAGTGCTGCAGAGGCTGGTTTGCACAAAGGGCAGAAGCATTTGCTTTAGAAAACCATTCCTTATTGTATTGTGTTTATTGCCGCTGAGTCCTGAGCTGACAAATGACACATAAATATCCCATACAGCAGACGAGCCAAGAACACAGTAACTGCCGAGCCTTCTCAGTTCTGTGCCTGTTCCTTTTCCCTGTGACTTTCATTAGTTCTTTAGGTGATTTAACAAGCCTGACATTGTGTGCAGAGGCAGAAAAATAGGTGGAAAACAGAACGAAAACCAATTGGGAACTTCCAGATCAAACTTCATTTGTTTTTATTTGAAACGAAAATAGAAAATTGTATGGTACTAAAGCCTCCAGAGTATTGAGGAGCCATTCTAGCCCCAAAGGAGTGTATGGGATGTAAGTGGTGCTGAATTAATGAACTCCACACTAGACAGTGCCATCTGCCATGTACCTGAGCAACAGCCTGGTAATAGAGATGGAAGGTTCCCACCTAATGTTCATCTGCACACTTTCCAGCAGGTTCACAGTACAACGATTCAAAATGTGAACTTGGTTCATTCCTCGTTCCTCTTTCTATCCCCCTCTCCCCCCATTCCAGCTCTGTACCCCCATGGCGACCAAGGTGAACCGCATCTTCTTCTGCTGTTCTGCTTTGCCCCACCTTAACTTAAGCATATCGAGTGAGAGTGCGGATTGCTGAGGCTCAGTGGTCAGAGCACTCGCCTTTGAAGCGAGAGAGCTGGGTTCGATTCCCAGCAGGTCAGGGTGAAACCTTGGGCAAGTTTCCTTACTCCACAAACACGCCTAATAATAATCCTTCAAAAAAAACAATAATAAATCGGTCATTTCAATCCATGGCTGTTTGTGGGATACTGCTGTGTGCGATTGGCTGCCGCATTTCGCCCACGTATATACACTTAATTCACTTTACAGTACATTCTGTGAAGGGCTTTGAGACGTCTAGCAGATGTGAAAAGTGCTATATCAAATGCAAGGATTATTATTATTATTAAATACAGCCAGGCTTCTTGAATTAATCTTTAAATATAAAATAGTGCTCCCATCTTCACAATTTCCAACAGTGAATTATGCAGATGTTTTGCATGACAATCTAATTTCCTCTGTACCTGGTAGTAAATTAAAACATCTTCCTCTACATGAACCAGCTGGGTCAGATTACATCATACTTATCAGGTATGAATGCAGTGAATAGTTTGCAGGTGAATTTACATAACTTTCTTGTGTCAATACATTTAATTATCTATCCTTCAAACCCCAAAGAGTTTAATGTCAAGGACTGGAAATTCATTTTAACCGATGAAAACGGTTCAAACAAGTCTTTCCTTTTTGGACTTTCGTGACTGGAAATGCAGTGGGAAAATAATTGGTACAGGTCATTTAAGTGGCACATTGCAGGGATATGTGCCAAAATTTGACGAGATTATAGTGTTAAAATTGTTCTCCATCACCAAAGAGATTAGCTCAGCAAGTGCTAGAAAGCTATAAGTGCCTCGCTTTAATAAAGCACTAAAATGATTTGAATCCAAGGTCTGAATGAATCTGAATGCTTGTGTTTACACTTCAAACCTGGCTGTTATACATTGTGTGTGCGTATTTCATCAGTTTTTGGTCAAACTGTTAATTAGAATTCTTTGCAATTGTGACATGTTCAGTTTAAAGTGGGAGAGCCAACCTTTCCCTTCTCCCTTCCATCCACCGATCTGTTCCCTAGGCAGCTGTAAATATATTTTTCCTTTGGCAGCCAACGTTGTGATAGCTGGTCGCCATCCCTATAGTCCTGGCCTTAAATGAGGCTCCATGCTGGCCAAAGATCCTAACAAGAACTACGGTGGTTATACATGTCTCAGACCATAATGTGTTTCCTGGTCCCATTCCCTCTTTCTATCTCACTCTCTGTACTTTGTTTAGACTTTTCTGACATACTCGTTGCTGGTCTCTCCACATCCATCATTCACAAGCTGCAACTCCGCGCCCTCTTCCCCACCTGCACTACACTCTGCATCCCAATCACCCCAGACCTCAACAGGCTTCACTGGTAAACTGGCTCCCAGCAGGTCAATTCCACTCGTCCATGTGTTCGGCACTTCCCGGCTCAACTTCTCAAATGCCCTCTGCCTGTTTCCCCAGCTCCACCATTCACAGGATCCACCTTATCGGCCGCCCCATACTCATCCATTCTAAACTCCCTACCCGCATCACATCAGTTCTAGCCAGGCACCACTGTTTCCCTATCACCAAAAGAATCGATTTCAAGATTCTCACACACATTTGGAAATCCCTCATGGCCTGACGCTTCCTTACCTCTCCGACCTGCTTATCCCTCAACCCACAGTCCGCTGCCTCTGCTTGCATTCTGCTTGTCTGTTGTGTGGTCCGTATCACCATTGATGGTTGTGTTTTTAGCCAATACATCACAAAACTCTGGAAAACTCTTCCTCTAACCCTTCCCCCTTTCATCCCCATCTTCATCTTATATTTGAAGACCTTCTTAGTCGAAAATGCCTCTCCCCGACTCAGCATGGTGCTCCGCCACTGTCAAGCCCTCTGGGATGCTATTCCGTGTAAGGAGCGCTATATACTGTACTGTAAATGGAAGTTGTACTTGTTGTTTCCAGATCTTCACCTATAAATCCATCCATTGCATGGCACCCACTTATCTCCTCAATCTTCCCCGAACCTATTCTGCTGCTTGGCCCCTCTACTCCGCAAACTCAAGCTTTCTGTGTGCTCGCTGCTCTCTCTGCAGCATCAATGGCTGAGCCTTGGAGATGTTACGTGAAGGTACTATAGAAATCAAGCTGTTTGTTGTACTTTCTCTCTCGTCAGTCACACAGAATCTTGAATTCTATCCTTTCTCTTTCAATCTCGATTGTGGCTCCCACTCGGGAGAGGTTGTTCTGTGTTCCAAACCAACTGAGGGCGTATTTGCTCAACACAGCTCTGTGCGTTAACACGTCCACTACCAGGAACAACATATCAAGAGTTGCTGAAACTTTCCACAGCCCTTGCAGTGCTTTTTCAAATTGTGTTGCTTAAGTTTATATGATGCAAGGCTATTTAGTTCAGTCGGCCTCTTTTACTGTAATTTCTATTATTCTACGATTCTATGAAATGAATAACTATCCTAATAAAGGACAATTTGCTTTATGTTCCTTTCACAGAGGAGAGCTCGTACAATTCATTATTTTAATCACAAATATTACTGTCGAGACGGGAGGATATTTTAGAACTGAACAGAAATTCCGACAACTTGATGATTTGTGACATGAGCAGCAGAGAGGTCTGGCATGTGCAGAGAGGGAATTACAGACACTCTTTATTGCAAAATCATTGCACGTGGTTAACCCAACCTGCAGAGTTTGCATTTGGCTTGTTAACCCATCCCGCAAATCAGATCCCACATTAGGATGGAAAAAAGACTTTGCATTTTTCTGCTTGCAAAGTTTCTCTGTGATCTTTGAGGGTGAAGACGCTCCATTTATATGCACGCTATTCAGTATTTTTACAGACACAGCAATAAACCATCAGCTGGATGGGAAAATCTTCGCAGGATTCATTAACATCAAGGGATGGGATTGAAGTTTGGAACAGATTACAAATTGACATGCTACACCACAGTTTAAATAAGTTAAAGTCCCTTTTTGAAGGTTCATGCACACGGCTTTCCAATGAGCTTTTGCCCACCATGGTATATAATTCAAGAACAGAAATGGAACAATTATGAATTACTAAATTAATATTCAGATACTGTGGCAATCAGTAATTCAATGAATATTAATTAAACCCCTTGTGGCTATTCCTTGTAATTTTGGCACAGTGACTGTAAATTTGGAATTAATGGGCTACTGAAGTGAAGCTATAATTTTCAGTTGATGCCAGCCTTCAACTCAGCACCAATAGGTTTCAACGGAAAGTGCAGATTAGATAATGTGTTACAAATGCAGCTTTTCACACTTTGTGTCTTTGGACACACAACAAAAATTGCATTTGCTTGCAGCACTTGTTGAATAGTCAGTTTAGTGTACTTTACTGTGCTACCAGACATCACATTTTCTCAATTAAACTGAGCTCATGTTTGAAATCATTCTATTTGCTTGGATCATGTTACTCCGAAACGATTGCCTTTGGCAACACATAAGGCTATAAACTGAATCAAATCCAGACAGAGAAAGCGGGAGGGTGAGTTCAGTGGACGTCAGCTAGAATTGGGTACCTTGAATAAGTAGGGTGCGGTTTCCAAATCAAGATATTTAAATAGCACGGTTAGACTAAACGACTTTAGATTCTGCAGTCCACCTCCAAAACACTTCAACCTATCGTGAGGAGAACTCATTCACAGTAATCTCTGGCCAACGGCTGCCAAGAATGAATGTTACTTTAGTTTGTTAGTCTGTCTAAAGCCTAGTGAATGTTAGTGTTGTAGTTTAACAATCTGAATGACAGAGCAGTGTGGAAGGGTGGGTGTGTCACTGGTATGGTACTGTGCAATGTCCCTGCTTCTGATATGAAGGTTGACATTAGAGAGCTCAATGATCTAGAGTGTAATTTGGATAAGCTTTCGAAGAGAAGGTGGGAGTAAGAAAAATGTGAGATGGCAAGGGTCTTTATAGATGTTCTGGCAGTTCAAATGAAAAGCCTTCACTGCTCTACTGATTTACATTTAATATTTGACCAGTGATTCATAGCAGAGCATTATTGGAACACAAGACTAATATGTCATGGAAAACTCGATTTAGCCAGAATAAGACTTATTACATTTCAAGCGATTGAAGGGAAAACTTCCAACAGCTGGGAAAGTTATACGAAAACTGGACGAATAAAAATTTAAGTGGTAACTAGGTTATGTACTTTCTTAAATAACTGTAGATTTCTTCAGCTTTGTACTTTTATCTTAATCTAATTTGTCTAATTTAAGATGAAGGCTCGTAATCCTTTTTTTCTTGGAGCTGTCACTGTGCAGCATTGCAATATTAAAATTAATATTTACCGATTTTTCTTTTGAAAACAAAAGGCTTTTGAATTTTCATTCCTAAGACTATGACATTCACGCCTTCATATACGGAAAAAAAAACATGGGCAAATGTAACATTCGACAATCAATAGCATGAATATATTCATATCCACGTCTCAGACCAGTAGAGCCATAAAAGTACAGCTAAGTGCCCGACCATGCAGATATAACAAACGGATATCATCAAGGTCAATTTCATGACTGAGAGTAGCACCCACCCTGATAGCAGAAGAGAGGTCTCAGGTTCATATGTTATGCTATTTGTCCTCTTAATTTCTTCTGAGAAGCAGCCTAAAGAAAAAAAATGCTCTCAAGTCAAGGGAAAGAAGTAGAGGAGCTACATTCTAAACGCGGATGCTAAAATGCTTATGGGTCTCCCAATGTGTCGGAGTTTTATCTGTGCTGACTTAGTTGATCTTAGCTGGAGTGACCGCAAATGTTGCTGCCAGTGACCTCACCACCCAAGGTCACTGAGCTATTCAGCGACCTCTGATGAAGGCACACAAGTGTGCACATGTCTGAATTCCATAATTTCACAGTCTTAGCTTGAAGAACATTGCTTTAAGATTGAAGATGAATAATAGGTGCGCAATCTAAGCATCCAGATCGACCCCCCCCACCCCCCTCCAGCTGTCCTTCTTCCCACCCACATCTAGTCCCTGAACAACGCAGCCTTCTTCCACTTCTGCCACATTGCCCGCCTCCAACCATACCTTACCCGAAATGCAGCCGAAACCCTCATGCATAGGTTTGTCACCTCCCTCTTGGATTACTACAATGCACTCCTTGCCAGGCTCCCCAGCTCCACTATTCAGAAGATCCAGCTGATTCAGAACTCTGTGGCTCGCATACTGACCCGGCTCAAACTCTGTATCTCACCAGTTCTGGCTCCAATGGCTCCCTATCACGGAATGAATCAACTTCAAGATTCTCACACTTGTGTTCAAATCCACTCGCTCCCTGGCATCTCCCTACCTCCTCACTCTACAATCCACCACTAGGCACCTCCTCTTGACTGGACCGGCCTCCTGCCCGTCCTTCGCACCCTCCGCCCTACCATCGGAGGTCTTGCTTTCAGCCACTACGCTCAAAAACTCTGGAACACTCCCTCAATGCCTCCCCCTTGACCCCTCTCTTCCCCCTTTTCACATCCTGTCTGAAAATCTTCCTCTTTTACCGTGCATACAGCCACCTCCCCTAATCCGCCCCCTACCCTCCTCGTTGTCAGCCTCCATTATTGTTAAGCAATCTGGGACTCTGCCCAGTGCAGTGGACACTATATAAATGCGAGTTGTTGTTGTTGTAATAACAATTCTTCCGTTTGATTTAACACCTTATCATGTCACCACAATGCCTCAAAGCTCTTCACAGAATTTTACTGTGAATTGGAGTGACTGTGTATTTGTAGGCAATCATGGTAGTCAATTTGCTTGTAGCAATGCCTCGCAAACAGTCTGGAAGTGAATGATCAACTTTATCTGGGCAAATCGCCCAGGTATTTTTGAGAATTGTTACATCGGACATACAGATTGTGTTGAAGAACTGTGCAACGCTGACTTTCCAAATCATGACTTTTTCAAAACTTTAAGCCAACAGCCTCATGCGAGATGGTGAGAAATTTGGGCTCTCAAGTGATGACAGGATCAAATTCTTCCAGTGGAGAATAGCCGGCAGGCATTAATTGTTAACACTCGCACATAACTAGCTGCCACTCGGGTGCTAGAGATTAGACCAGCAACATGGTTGAGCCTACGTGACAACTCTGCCCTTTGGGAAGGAGAAAATTTGGAACGAGAAGCGGCTATGGACAACAATTATCAGTATGATCTGATGTCTTGGAGACAGTTGTTCTATTCCGTTGCCTTTTTTTTCAAGGGGAAACAACACGTTCACCATCTGTGTTCATTTGATAGATCTCTCAGGTGACCATAAGGCTTTGTGCATCTAACACATTGTAAAGCGGCTCCCACTACCTTCCATTGCAGCGGTTAAAATGGCCACTGTTTTGATAGCTGGCCTCAAGAGATTAAAAACAGATACGTGGAATTGTTGAACGTTTCCACACATTATACCAATGGCCTCCAATTATTACAACGACAACAATTTCGATTTATAAAGCGCCCTCCATGCTGGATGGCATCTCAGAGCGCTTCAAATTGTTATTGGCACCCATCTGAGCTCATTAATGCTTTAAGTCTATGCATCACATTGAATTTGCGAGAGTGACAGCAAACGATGGATTTATATTTCACAGGAAACCTCTACTGTAAACAAAGTCTAATTTCTGATGAACCCTTTCACCAGTAGCTTTGAGGAATATTCATGAAATGCCACCTTTTTCCCGATAATTTATTTTTCGGTTTGTGTTTCGCAGACAAGTTGTCCCAATGGCAACAGTTAGCCTATTTCCTCTTGTCTGCTTAAAACAAATAAGTGATTCCTTAGCTGAAGACAGCATTAGTTATCTGGCCGTGCTGACTATCCTAAAGAACCTTTAATACCTGTGATCAATGCTCCAGGCTTCCTATCAGATCCTTTCCATTTGACCTTGTACAATTTCACCCATCGAGACAAGAAGTGCGCTCGTTTGCTGTTATCCCAATTGCACAGGCGTGAAAACTTCTTCATTTCTTTTTTTCTTTCGCTTTGCAGTTTTGCAATCGCAACAAATTGAGCACAGGCACAATTAAACATGACTGACATCAGCTTGCTTCCTTGTTTAGGCAGCAATACGAGCTCGCTGGAGGAATTCAAGATACTCTTCATTGTGCACGCACAAATCGTATAATTGCACTTTACTACAGTCAATTCCGCAGTCACTTTCTGTGAAACGAGACAGAATTTTAAGCATTTTCAAAGCACTATTTGCATATACGGTTGACTTTGACAGCCAAAATAAATAATTACCTTTTTTTTTCCAGGCGGCTAGCATAGTGACATTGTGTGACCTTTTATTCAAAGGTGGTGCATGATGGCATTTGTTCCTCATAAAAGCTATTCACTCACAAGGTTCAGTTGGGACCTAGCATTTAGATCCTTAAATACAAATGGAGTAGGAGAAGGGGAGAAGACGAAAAAAGAAGAAACTGTTGATGCCAAAATAATCATAGGAAGAAGTATTCTTGGCACATTGCTGCAATATTGACTAACTGATCTGCTGTCACTTCTTGCTTGCTTTCCCAGTCATTTTTTTTTTGCCCCTGGTTTTTGCTGTGTGATTGGTAAAACCCAGAGCAAAGAGCACAGGTCAGCATTATAAGTAGACAAGCTGCACACAGCTGATATCGATCCCCACAGGAAAACGTTAAATATCTTTTAAATAAGGGATGATATCGGACGGCGTACTTTCACAGGTATGGTTCTTTATCTCTCCCCCACACGAGGGTGGGGGTGGGTGGAATCTAATTATGGAAAGCTGTATCTATTAAAGTTTGGGAGGGGGGGTGGGGGGGTGGCATGAGGAGAGAAAGTTTTACCATCTGAATTCATTTTATTCAAGAATCAATCACTAACAAGGAATTCTGATTCACATTTTTTTTAACCCATTATTTGTATTTGGTTCTTGAATGGTAAATAAATGAGACATTGCAAGGTGGCTGTTTTCTTCAGAACAAAGGAAGTAATAACTCTGTTTGAGCCAGGCACTGACCACTTTGCTAATGTCCCTATTTAAGGACTTTGCCGACTCGGGATTTTCCTTCTCAGATCGCATCAACACGGTTCAAAATCTGATAGGAGAGATCCACTAGTCACAACTGCCACAATGGTGTCTGTTTGGGAATGTTGAATTGTAAGACCTGTCTGTTTTTCTGCCATAGTGAATGCTGACAGCACCACTGACAGAAAGAAAACTGGAGCAGTACTAATAATACTAATTATAAAAACTATACTTGCATTTGATATCACGTCGGTAGGATATCTCAAAGGGCTTTGTAGGATATATTGTAAAGAGTAGAGACTGTGTATTTTGTAGAATTACAGAAATCCCTAAATATCACAGTGCAAACAAAATGAATGTTAATTCACAGTTGAATTAACACAATTACATAAGCAGCCTAGTTTAGTGATCAGTCTCTGGATGCTAATCCCATTCCCGCAAAATGGGCAATTTATCTTTTTTTTTCAAGAGATTATTATCAGGAGTGCGAAGTAAGGAAACTTGCCCACGGTTTCTCCCTGCTGGAAATTGAACCCAGGTCTCTTGCTTGCAAGGCGACTGCCCTAACCACTGAGCTACAGGATTCCTCTTGGCAGTGAGAGCGCTACCAACTCAACCAGGCTAACACAGTGGTTTGCAATGTTTGCTCACAATGCCGTTGAAACAGATGATCACTTAAACAGTATCATAGATTCTCAGCTTTCAGCCTGCAGCAGCTCGGAGCCAGGCTGAGTAAAAGGAGAAGGAAGCTCATCTTCACCACATGAGTTCCGAGCCCAGTCAACAGGAAGTTAAACTGAGTTGACATATCTCCTGAAGTGGGAAGAAACATCATCAGTGGTTGAGAGACTTCAAATCTGAGTGAGATATCCCTGAGGTGTGGGAACATTGACTAAGTGTGCGGGCATTACTTCCTTCTGTGTTCACCCAAATCAGTGCACCTGTTGACCTGAGAAATTCCCCCCATCCCCACGTGACATGTACTCAGATTGCCCCATGTGCCTGTTTTTTTCCACCTTCCATCCTAACCAGATGTTAATCACATTCACCAGATGTTCACCCTTCTCTACAGGTTTCTAGTCTAGTGCTTTGTGGCCTCACGGCGATTGCAAAGCATAGCCATTTCAATAGGATGTTGGTTGAAATTAGTTAAAGTTACAGTTCCGGCAACTGGAAACAAAACACTTGACCTGTTTGCGTGAATATGGCTCACGGCACTCTGGGGATAAAGGATGGGAAGTGGCAAATTTGTGGCAAGGCACATTCCAGACTGCTTTTTATTTAGATTTACAATTATATATTCTAGCGAGGAGCTACGTAAAATCAGGGGAATTCATTTTCTTTCCAAGCGGTAAATCAAACACAGGGTCAATAGCAGCCCAAGCTTTGACAAATCAGTCACCACAAAGTTGCAAACCAATGAATTCCAGGAAGAAAAGGAACATCGGAATTCATTGTCTCACTGTTGTATGGGGGTGCAACCTTTTGGCTGCCGAGGGCCTGAAATCCTATTTGAGAAACATCCCTGGACTGCGTAAGGAATATTTTTGTGTTTCACTTCCAGAGACATAACATGACTGTTTGTGGGACACTGCTGTGTGCAATTGGCTGCTGCGTTTCACCCATAAAGATATACAGTCGATTCACTTTGCCGTATATTCTGTGAAGCGCTTTGAGACGCCTCGAAGATATGATCAAGCTCTACATCAAATGCAAGGATTATCATTGTTATTATAACATTTTCTGCTGATGGAGAGCGAGAGTGGGCCAGATGAAATGGAGTGAGGTGGGGGGGCCCAGGTGAAATCAGTGCTGGCGCTGCCAGTTGAATTGAATACAATGGGATCCATTATGGGGTGATTTTCTAAGGAAGCCAAGAGACAATCAGAATCTCTATCCATGTCACACAGAGCTCCAGGAAGTAACTGTTAGCCCAGACCTTTAGACGTTTATTTCAATGACTGAAATCATGCAATCTGTTTCGACCCAGATGTATAGTGACCTGACAGTAGGGTGTCACATAGCACAATTACTTTGGGCATAATTGACAATACCGGTTGACTCTGCAGTTAATCTGTGCTGGACAAAAAGCAGCAACCATCCTCCTTGCAGCTCTGGAGATGTTCCCATTCATATCCTGCTTGACTCACTGACTGAATAGCCATTCCATCATATGAATCATTGATATCCAATGTGCCTGCCGTGTGGAATATCCTTCAAGTGATGCACCAAAGCTCAGCGCACACCTCTGAGTAAAGCCGTGTCAACAATGGGGGTTCAACGGGCATTCATTCTAAATGGAATCACTTAGTGAGGAAACCTGCGGTCAGACACCCAGAAACTCCCTGTCATGCAATCCACTGGGGTCTGCAAAGTCCTCCTATCCCGCTTACAAAACATCAATATGAAATTACAGAGGAGCTGAAACAAGTTGTCAAAGATGCATTTCACCTTGTCACTAAATCCATGTTATGGAAGATAGCCGACTGAACATGGCAATGGATCATTATCTGCCATGAAAACGATGGCCCTCTGACCACTCCTTTGGATGTCCAAATATACAACAAAACAACAAAATTACATTTATAGAACGTCCCAAGACGCTGAAAGTTAAACACTGAAGTGCTGAATACAATTAAATACTTTTGAAAACAATTAACATTTTTCCACATGTTTCTGTTTAAGCGCTCTGAGACGCCGTCCGGTGTGGAGGGCGCGATATAAATCAAAGTTGTTGTTGTTGTTTTGGTCAGTACACAGTAGAAAAAAACATAGGGGTAATATGTGGACACTCTGTACTTTCCTGATTGGTATGGAGTCATGTAGCTCAGTGGTTTGAGCTCTTGCCTTGCAAGCGAGAGACCTGAGTTTGATTCCCAGGGGGCAAAACCTTGGGCAAGTTTCCATACACAACATGCCTGATAAAAAACTTTGCCTCGCTTCCTCCCTTGCCTCCTTCAAGGCCGGTCTCAAGACCCTCCTCTTTGTGCCTTCTGCTGCCCTCCCAACTCTCTCCCTCCCCTTTCCTAACTCTCTCCCTCCCCTCCCACTACCCTGCCCCTCCATCTTGCTTGGATCCCGACCTGACTGTTCAGCACCTTGGGACGTCCTCCCGACATGAAAGGCGCTCTAAAAATGTAAGTTTGTTGTTGTTGTTGTCTAGAAGAAGTGAAAATGGATATATCAGATGCAAAGATTATTCTTCATTCGTGTACATTGCAGGTCTCCAGGCACTCTTCAGATCCCTTATCGAGGAATCCTGAAAGAAATCATCACATATTAATAAAAAATTTAATCCAATCATCTTACAAAGAAGAGTTGTGTTTTGGGGTTACACTTTGTGCGTTTTATCCTTAAATAGTAGCGGCATAACATCTGCTTTATTTTACTGGCTATAATAGCAATGCAGGTAATTTATTGCCGATAATTTACATTCGTATTAAGCTAAAATGTAATATAGTGAAGTTAATTACCCTTTACTTAAAACAATGTGGAGGACAAGAATCAATTATTTACCTGTGAACTTTTATCATAATTTACCAGCCACAGCGCAGCCTATAACATATTTGTCTGCCAAGGTCAGTAAATTTACTGATGCTCAGAGAGTTGCCTCAAAGGCACTTACCGTTGTCCTCATCTTCATTTTGTGGTGTTGTCACGATACCACTAAAAGGTAACTTAACACATAATGTGCTATCCTCAGTTCAATGATAACTTTCCAATAATTACCAGTCCAGTAGCTCAGTGGTTAGAGCACTTGCCTCGCAAGCGAAAGACCTGGGTTTGATTCCAGCGGGGTGAAATGTTAGGCAAGTTTCCTTGCTCCACTTGCCTGTATTTATCTGGCAATAATTAGGAACCCGATTGTTAGTCAGCTGGCAGATTGCTTTTCCAGGGATAATAATAATAATAATTTTTCAGAAATTGTTCACTCAATCCACGACTGTGGGACACTGATGTATGCATTTGGCTGCTGCATTTCACCCACAAAATATACAATCACTTCACTTTACAGTATACGCTGTGAAGCGCTTTGATATTTCTCAAAGACCTGATAAAGTGCTATATAAAAAAACAAGGATTATTATTATTACTATATAATACAGTTACTGATTGTCTGAAAGTAGGACCAAATCACTCTTGAATAAGTATTGAATAAAGCTCAACTATTGACTTATGAATATTTATATAATGCTGGAAGGCCATAGACTAATTTTACAAAGAGGGTTTATCATCTTTGAGCAGCTTTATTTTTTCTGTATTTGTATATTTTTTAACCTCTGCGGAAATTAGATAGAAACGAGCTACAGAATCAGTCAGACCATGGAGTCATGAATTGCTGTACGGTATATGTGGCAGACATCTCAAGACAAAGAAGCCTTCTCCACCTTCTCATTCTCTATTCACATATCTCTCTGTTGATCTCTTCAGTTTGTGAGTTTTGCTCTCTAACTTTAGTGCAATCTTTAAACAAATAAATGGAAGCAAGCAGTAGAACTCTGGACCAGAGATCTTAAAACTGGATCCAAATGATATCCTTCCTTTCTCTCAGCTGTAGTTATATAAAATCTGGATTAAAGTGTCTAACCTGAGTCTGTGGGGACTAGAGCTGCCAGACAGTCAGTAAGCCAAGAACGTCTCATTATTGCTGAGCTCTTCATAACTTGGAACTGACATTTTTCAGATTAAAACAATATCATTTGAGGCCTGTTGACAGGCCTGCAATACATGTTTGGGAAACCGGTGCTTAACAATGGGGGCCAAATTTACGGGCCCTGTGGATAACAGGAGTCATTAATACAAACTCAAATTGCAAGTAAGGATAATCCTGCCTGGATAATTCTTGCCAGTGATAATTATTGTATCATCAGCCTTCTTTGTATAATTTACATTGTTTAAAATTGGTATTATTGATCGTTGAGGCTGATTCCACCTCCTTCACTTACACTAGGTGTGAAGGAGTTGATAGCGAGCTTATTTTACCTGTCACTGTATTACGCAATGGCTGGTAAGTGTTGCCATGTGCCAGGTGGGCACAGTTAGAACCAATTCTTTCCAAGTCTCTTTAGCTTGTACATATTGCAATAGAAACCTTGGCTCAGTTGCAAGAGTAAACATAACAGTGAATGAACCGTTCTCAGTAGACTTTGTTGGTTTTTTTCTTACTGGGTTCCTGGCCAACAATCCCCCCAGATACAATTGATCATTCACTCCACGGCTGTGCGCAAATTGGCTGCCGCGTTTGCCTGCAGAAACATTCAGTCACTACACTTTACAGCAACTGCTGTGAAGCGCTTTTGCAATGTGTTCCTCACCTGATAAAGTGCTATAACAAATGCTATTCTTATTGTTATCGTTATGATCTGTGATGTTTAAAGGTTTAATTAGAGTTGGTGTTTAAAGCTTGACATTTTAAGCCAGTGGTACTCACTGTTTTATGAGGTTTGGTTGTGACGATAGTAAATAGGAAGAGGGTTGATAAATTGCAAAAATCCATTTAGTACAGTATTAATCTGCAGTAGTTTAATGCTGGACAAATGAATTCAGTTTTGAGTGGTTGCAGAAGAGGTAGTTGGTGGAAGCATGCAGTGCAGTGAGTGTTTCTCAGGGCTAAGATTGAACCACAAGCCAACAACACATGGATGTGATTCCTTGGGAATGGGAGTAGGATTTATACACCACATCATGAAGTCATTGAGTGTAAACACTTACATATTTTAGGAAGATTATATAAATCTAATCAATGGACTGTTGGGAGTTGAATGGCGCGCTCCTTTCCAAACGCCCATAAATTCTGTCAAGAAAGACTGCCCATGACATTGCCAATCCAACAGTATGAATGTTTACAAGTGACAACCATTCATGTCCTTGGCCCGGTAATCGGATGTCATCTACACCTGGAAAAAACAAGTGGAAAAGATGAGTTGCACAAAACTGGCTGAAGAGTTTAACTCCTCAAGAAATCAATCATGCTGGCACATTGTGTGTACCCATAATCCTGTATCCATCCAGGAATATTACAGGATTTTGCCATGATGAAGAAAATGCCAACTGAGTTAATTTGATGCATCTCGAAGACGTGATAAGGCGTTATATCAAATGCAAGGAACATTATTTATTGCTAATTTTGCATTATTCCTTAATGTGATTTCTTAATTAGGAAATCTGAAAAGTCTCTGATGCCTTTTTTGCCTGAATGCTTACCGACAAGCACACAGTCGCTACACCATAGCAATTCCTGCAAAGCTCTTTGAATCAATGTGATATGACACTACATGAAATGCAAGTGTTACTGTATTATTATGTCTACTGATCTATTTTTAGGTTGCTTTGAGTTTGCATGATGTGCCACTAATTGCTGGCAAAAGTCGCCCAAATTGTCTCTCAATGGTAAACTGAATGCTCAAAGGACTTGAGGATGTCCTATTCATTCCTGAAATTCACCTATTACAACCTCAAAGAGATAAGGGCTGCACACTCTGTTCTCTGTAAGTCCACAATCATAGCAGAAGAAACAAGGACTTCTGAAGCTTCAGCCTGAATCTCGGTTCATGGACCGAACGTTCGGGTCACTGGTGCCACACTTCAATATTCCATTTCAATCCATTGATCTACACATATCAGCGGGAATGATGAGCACAGCTCTTGAATTATCTTTCAGACGCTGTAGTTGCCTTGAACCCAGCTTCACTTGTGCAGACGGTCAAATATAGTTAGCTATCATCCATTGACTCAGGATTATTGGAGCTTGCAGAGACTGTGGAAAATATACGATTTGTATGTTGCGATCCCAGTAGAATTTCTCTAAGAATTTGCAACTGCCACATTCATATTCACGGGGCATCTATCTCTGGTGCAGATGTCACTGGCTCTATCCTGCTTTTACAGTTTAGTATCTGTTGGATAATTATGGAGGTGTGCTAATTACTACATCAAAATCTTGGCAAAATGTTGCAGATTTTGACCCATTATTATTGTTGCAGAAACAACACTTGCAGCTGACCTCTGGACTAAGCCCTAAATGTTTGTTCTGAGATGGAAGACAGTGTTGAAAGTCACAAGATCATAGTATCGATCTGGATGAAGAAAGCCCTGCAGCCCATCTCATCTCATCTCATCTCATCTCATCCAGAACACCCATTGAACCATCCACCCATCACAGTGTCAAGCTGATTTTTAAAAGAATATATTGCCCTTGTCTGAACCATATTTTCTTGCAACCTGTTCTAGGATTTAATAATGATAATACTGTAATCCTTGCATTTAATATAGCACCTTATCACATTTTGAGACTTCTCCAAGCGCTTCACAGTATATACTGTAAAAAGGAGTTATTGTATATTTTGTGGGCGAAAAGTGGTAGCCAATTGCGGGCAGTAGTGTCCCACAAGCAGTTGTAGATTGGGTGGCCAAATTATTACTATTATATTTGTATTTCCCCTGAGAAAGTGTTCCGCCTATCGGCTAACAGCCGGATTTCTATTGACTGCTAGGTAAACAGAGAAAGGAAGCTTGACTAAGGGTTTTGCCCCAACTTGGTAAAGAGAAACTTCCTGATGTCTGTCCTGAAATTGCCCTTTATAACTCCAGACCTGAGTCCTCCAAAGCAGAGGATAGTGCTATCACATCAGGGAATGCTTCAACTGAGAGTTTTGCCCAGAAAACACAGTAACTACACTGTGAAGATCTTTGAGATGTTCTTGGACATGAAAGATACTATACCAAATATGAGGATTAATCTTATTGTTAGCTTCCACCTCACCTTCCATTTTCCAAGATGCTCACCAGCACTTCAGCTAAGCACCCAGTCAAGGGTTATAGATGAAGAGAGACAAACATCTGTTAAGATATAATATGTAGCTTTACAAATGAATGAATGAATTGACACTTTTGGCTCTATCTCTGGAAGCTTTTTAACCGAGATCATGTAAGACTTAGAGAAATCTATTTAATCACAAACTGGAATATCAGGCAGATGTAAGGTGTGAAAGAAGGTTATATTTGTGTATCTAAAACATAATGTTAGTATCAAGCATATCATAGTCAAATAGGTGCTAAATAACTAAATACAGCTACACAATGGAATATAAAACATTTATACTGTGCCTTTCACATTGGGGGGACATCACAATGCGCTTGACACTGCGGTCTGGAAGAGAAGCTGAGAGGGATGGGCAGGGGTGAGATGATTGGAAGCTAGTTCAAAGAGATTTTATCAGATTATGTTGGATCTTTCATCCCATTTCCCTACCTTTCGTTTATATGCCTTAATATCCTTACCTCTCTGGCTCCTGCCAGGTTATAATATGCATAATGGTAGTCCTTGCCTTATCACATTGATGTGTCTCAAAATGCTTCACAGGACTCGCTGTAAAGCATATTTGTAAATGAACATAGCATCCAATTTGCAAACAGCAATGTCCCGCAAAGCAGCCATGAAGTGAACAACCAATTTTATTTGAAGGATTGTGGCATCCTTTCAAGGTTGTATGGATAGTAGTCCTTGCCATGCAGTGTCCGGGGAGATCCTATTCCTTTTGGACATCAACGTGCAACGTCTTTCAATGTGCAATACAACACCACAGGGTGCCTTTTCTTTTAGCCCAAGGATAACCACCTTCCTTTTGTATAAATTCTTCCACTACGTGTAGCCCACCAGTATCTGCTGTCCTGGTGACTTTACTTGTGGCTGTCATTTTTGCAGTCTTTTCGTTAACAAGAGGAGTTCACATCACAGGGGTCAAGTGGCTGTTCTCCAATTGTTAATGGATACATTTGCATAATTTGAACCGACTTCCCATTGGATGCTTTGACTCGCTGCTATAGTAAATTTAAATGCGGTTGATTGGAAAGTGGCATATTTTTGGCTTGGAGGCAAATTAGCTCATTTACTGAAGAGCCTTAACGCTTGATGAGCTGCAAATATACCTGATAATCACTGTACCAGACCACATAAGAATACAGCCATTATGAGGTCTTTGTCATGGTAATCTTGAACGGGATTCATTAATAATAATAAATAATGACCCTTACATTTGATATAAGTGCCTATCTCACCCAGAGGGCAACCCAAAGTGCTTCACAAGGTATACTGTAAAGTGTTGTAGATGCATCTTGTAGATGAACGCTGCAGCCGATTTGCACACAGCAATGTCCAACATGAAGTAAATGACCAAATTTATTTGCTAGTGGGGAGTGGTGATGTTGGACTTTCCCAATGAAGGGATTTTTAATGTCTACCTGAACGGGACACACAGAACCTTGGTTTAAGTTTTTGCCTGAAGTATAGCGCCTCTGACTACAGCACCACTCCTTTACAGTGTCAGCCTGGACATGGAGCTTGAACTTTGTGACCGGCTTTGCTAACCAATTGCTCCACAGGCTGACACTTCATTTTACTTTGCAATGATAATGATGTCGGAAAAGAAATCCAAATATCGTGAGCATTCTGTAAATTATTTTTATTAATCCATGCAGAGTTATAAGAATACATAACATAACCAGGCAGGTAATGTCAAATGTTTTCCTTGTCAGATAATGGAAAACAAATCCCCCTTGGCCGCATCTGAAATGACCATGGTTGCGAATGATTCTGAATGTGTTCACATCATTTGAACCATGGCGAGGGTGGGTTATGGGGTGTAAGGCACTCCAATTTGTAGATTACTTACAGCAATAACAACAACCTACAGAGAACTTTGCGTAGGATAATGTCTCAGAGCCCTGCAAGCAAAGAGACTTTGCTGTTCAAGAGGACCGACAGTGCTTCCCTCTCCTCTTTAAATTCCAGGGGAGGACTTTGAACAGAAAGTTCAAGACTTTCTTTAAATAATAATAATGATAATCCCTGCATTTAATATGACGTCTTATCATGTCGTTGAGAGGTCTCAATGCACTTTACAGGATATAATGTAAAGTGGATTGACTGTATTTTGTGAGTGAAGTCCATTAATTCTTTAATTATTATTTGAACAAAAGCCTCACTTTTTGACTAAATAACATATTTAATTATTTGTTTTTAAAAATATTTGCAGCAACAATGATTGAATGAACCTACTCTGAGAGCCAGAATAGTCTGATGGGCTGAATGGCCTCCTTCTGTGCTGTAAATTTCTATGATTGTAACTAATAGGGGAGAGTACTAAAATATTATTCTATAATAATGTTGATAAGTATAATGTGCATGCAATATAGGAATACATTAAAACATTTGCTCCTCTTGCTTTATGTATAGTTCTGGTGTACAGTTTTGATTTGAGAGTAAACTTTACACGAACAACAAATTGCATTCATACAGTACTTTTCACGTCGAGAGGATGTACCAGGGCGCTAGACAGTCAAGGGTTTCCAGTGCTACCCGAGCGGGGGATTGGATTTGAGAAGGATGGGGGCCAAGGTGGTGGTGGGGGAGGGTGGTAGGAATATGACCAAAGGTGTGGTTAAAGAGTAAGGTCTTGAGACAGAACTTGGAGGCAGTGAGGAAAGACAGGAGTTGAAGGGACTCCCGGATGGAGTTCCAGAGTGGGGTTAAAAGGGTGAAGGTCATTTCAAGTTGTGTAATGGGTTAACACATTTTCTTATTTTGTAATTGCCTGCAAAGTTTTCCTGAAGAGTGAAATTCTAATAAAAATGAATTGTTTGCCTTAGATTACCGATATCAGGAAAGGCAATTTGCTAATGAAATTTGATTATGACAGTGACAGTGAGGAACTAAGCACTTGCTTGATTGCGAGTTTCTGGTTGTTACCCACTTTTGAAATAATCCAAGCGTCGAAGAAACAAAATTTTACAATTTACATGTATATAGCTTCTTTCACATCGGCAGGCTGACTTTGAAAACAGTGAATATTACAGAACATTGTGAGATCCAACAGATGCCTAGCATTAAAAATTACAATTTTATTTCTGCTCAGTCTTTAACAAAAATATAATAACAATTCTAAATTTAAAATAGCCCCGAATCACCTCAAAGCATTTCATGGGGAATTTCTGTAAAGACTGTATCCTTGTAAGGAAATCCAGTAAATAATTTTCACACAACAATGTTTTATAAATGAACATGAAGTGAATGATCAATATTATTTGGAGGATTGTTATCTAGGATTTATCTTTTTCAATAGTGTTGCGGGATTTTTTTTTAAAGTCCACCTGACCTTTGTTCCCTTAAAAAGACTTTGAGCAAAATATATATATTTTTTTTTAGCAATGACAGCACGTTAGACGCACTGTTCACAAGTGTTGGCATTTCACTCCCACACTCAACAGAGGAACAAGTGAGTGAGAAGATCGTGCTCTAAACAGGTGGAACATAATCTTATTTACAACATCCTGTGACGAATGTGAAACATTTGGACCCTTTCCTGTGATGGGAGTCATTAAGCAGTCATTAATTGATGGATCATTTGGAAATTGGCGCCGAATTAATACATAGGACAACTGCGTGTTTTCAAGGCGACTTGGCTGATTCCCTCCTCAAATAGAGAGAACCTTGTGGTTCTACACCCTGCCGAGCATGCGTGCCACCCACCAATTGCACGGCATGATAACCCGGCAAATAACACGGCAGCCTCGGTAATAATAAGGATATGGCATAAAGCCACCCAGAGGCTCACATACACGCCGGCAGTGTGTGTGTCCACGGCGACAGTCAACACAACAGAAACCCTGCTCGTCCAGCCTGCGATCAAACTGGATTCCGCTCGGTCTCTGTGAAGATACAGAAGATATATTAAATCCTCTCGAATTAAGGCGTTCATTTGTTTCCTTTTTGTTTTGCTTAAGATGTTCAATACACAGAGCAGTGCAATGTGTGAATATTATTGAGTAGTACATAGATATTTTATGACGGTCGCTGGATTTATCTATGTGAAATACTTGTTAGAGTGAAACTAGGTAATGTGCGGAGAGAGAAGAATCTCGAAGGGGTAAATCTCATCTAATCATCCTCATTTTTCCTTCAATTTCCCTTATCCACACAAGCAATAACAGAATACAAACCAATCTAATTTATATCCAATGTGGCAGCCCAGTGTCCCTTTATCTATTTTGGAAATGATAGAAAATAACATTATCTGCTTGCGAGAATTCATCCATTGCTTCCTAACGTCAATTTTTTAAAAAAAATCTTAAATTTAATTTTTACTAATCTTTTTATTGATGCGCTACAAAAGCCAAAATAAGCCACGGCTGCTGATCTGTTTTGTCGGATCACAAACTTGGAAGTTAGAGAAAAATAAAGCTTTGTGCAAAAACAATCTCAGAGTTTGATGGGTTAACTCTGCCTCACAGCAAAAATATGATACATATCAAACCACCAAAAGAAAACCCAACATCTTCTAGCTTACAACAGAGAGGCTATCAGAACTAGCAACTCTATTTTGTGCACAGACCTGTGGCTGTGTTTCGCTAACATTAGGAAACAAAAGAACATCTTCCCCCTCGTTAATTGCCGTTTATTGTTTAGGTTATGAAATCGTTGTAACGACTTATCATGTCGTCACAACGTCTCAAAACGATTCACAGGATTTTGCTGTAAAGTGTAGTAGCTGCGTAATATGTAGGCAAATGCGGCAGCCAATTTGAAAATGCAACATCCCACAAATGGTTAAGAAATGAATGAACAATATTATCTGCGGGTTTGTTGGCCAGGGAACTGTGAGAAATTCCCTTCGCTGCTTTCAAAATGAGAATGCACCTAATTTTTGCTGGGAAAAACATTTTTTTTTCGAAAGAAAGAGTCCCTAATTAGTGAGGTTGGAGGCGTTTATTAGTTCTTGAAATTGATGTAAAGATAGGTCTCTGGTGCAAATGTATTATCAGCAAAGTGCACACAGTTACAACCTTTGCATTTTAAGATTGTGCATTTATGTTGCACATTTCTCAACAGAGCTGGGGTTTTTTCCACCAGCAATTTAACTAGAGCTCCTTCTACATGAAGTAAGTTTCGAAATGATTCCATTCCCATTCCCGAATGGCCCTTTGAAAGTCTAGTAACATCCAAAGAAATGTCAAGGGAATATTTTTAAAAATCCGATTAAAGAGCTGGCTACCAGTGTTTTAGTGGCTTAATACCACCCGATCGACACGAAAAATATAAGTCAGGCTTCACACCGCTTCACTAGAAAAGCAATATCTTTTTGCTTCCAACATTGCAAGCACTCATTATATTGAGTGAATTAACCAGTTTGGGATGAATTTTGACACTCTCGGTGCCAGGAACATCAAAGGCTTTGAGTGAGGAAATAGATTATTGGTGGGTAAATTGGGAACACCTGAAGCCTCACACAACTGTACCATCAAGCGCGACTGAGGATAGATAGTTCAGAAACACATGCCATTAGAAAACGGCCCAACACCCAACTACGAGAGAAAATAAAGTATAAAAGCGATTAGATAATGACCTGAAATTCATTTTACACAACCTGATAAACAATAAAGCCGCTAAGTAACTATCCTAGGGCTGCAGGGGGTTTGAATCAACTCGGTTGATGCATTTCAACATGATTTCAATCATTGTGTTCAAAAAAAATGAGAGAGGAGGGGAAGTTTTGTTTCAACTAAACTTATTGTGTCAGTTTAGCTCATTGGTAACATTCCTGCCTCTGTGTCAGACAGCTGTGGGTTCAAGGCGGGATTTAGAATCACATAATCTAAGGTAACACTCCAATATAATATTTGGTATATTTGTCGGAGGTGCCGCCCTTCAGATTAGAGGTTAAACTGAAGTCCCGTTCGCCTGTTCGGGTGGAAGTTAAATAATAATAATAATCCTGGTATTTGATATAGTGTCTAATCACGTATTCTAGACGCCTCAAAGCACTTCACAGAATATACTGTAAAATAAATTGACTGTATATTTGCAGGCGAAACGTGGCAGTCAACTGCTCACAGCAGTGTCCCACAAACAATTGTGGATTGAGTGACCAATTTTGTTATTTTTTTGAGGGATTATTATCAGGCGTGTGGAGTAAGGAAACTTGCCCAAGGTTTCGCCCTGTGTGGAATCCAACCCAGATCTCTCGGGGGAAGTGAGGGGGCTGGAACTCTATTAAAAAAGTGAAATCCCAGTGGCTGGATCTTAAATCAGATTTTTAACAATCTGACCATTTCAACTATAAATTCCTATTTGATTCCTGAAGCCCGAAATGACATGGTGACTTTAGGCTTTCAGGCTGCCAAAAATGTTTCATACAGAAAGTTTTTATGAGTGACTAAGGGACTGAGAGCATCACTCATTGGTCATTTATGACATCTTCCCTTCATTGTAAAATTTATGCTATGTGTGCCTCTATTATTGAACACAGATTTGTGATTTTACATGATTGCGACAGTTCGCTGCTGTTTTGTTTTAAATAGCTTGTTAGAAAATCAACATCAATTATATTTTAAGGTGCCACAAGGGACTTACGTAGTCGTACACGTCGCGAGCCGGACGTTTCTTGTTGGATTCGGACTTTAGCTCAGTTGCGTATTTGTTCTCTTCAGCAACTTCTTGCAGATCCCCAAAATCGTAGAATTCTGTATCTGTAAAGAGTGTACAACACAGAATCAAAACATCCAGGGGCTTTTGTATATCCAATGGACTCAAATGTATACCTGGCTTATGGCTTTCCTATTCAATGGTCTAATTCCTACTGCAGGCGTTCCGAGTGTTTAAAATGCCTATAACTAGCAACTAAATAGAAATCGATTCCAATGTTGCACGGGGACCAAATGAGGATTGACAGCAGACCATATTGTACATTTCTGGTCTGTTGACCTTAAGCCTTAGTGGGTAGAAATTTCTGTCTTGTTTTAGAAAAAGAACATGGGAATTTACAGAGCTGGAAACAACCATTAGGCTGGTCTCAAACTTTTTCAGTATATACAAATTTAGCTTTACTTCATCTGTCATACCCCTCGATTTGATGTATTTGCCAAATAGGTCCCTAATTCCCTGTTGAATGTCTCCCTGGTAGTCTAATCCCCCCATTCACTGCTCTGTGTGAGGTAATTCAATCTAACCTGTTCTGTTCTCTTCCCGAGGTTGAGTCTGTGTCTCCTTGCTGCGATTAGTAATATACTAACATGATTAGGGATAAGGTCATCTCTACCCTTAAAGTTCTCGGATGCTTCAATATAATCTCTCCATACTTCCCTTCTCCAGTGTGAAGACTCTCAGTTTCTGTAGCCTCTCTGTGTTTAGTATCCTTTGCAATCTACTGTTCCGAACAAGGTATGCTTTCATCATTATGAAAGCGTGTTCATGTTAAAATTTGTGTTGCTGTGCAGAAATCTATGGATCTAATCCATTTTGACAGGTTTCATTTCCAATCAAATTGGTGGCACCGTGGCTTGAATATGCAAGGAATGGAGTGAAGGAGCAGTGTTTGTGCAGTGAAGGACGTCCCACAAATTGCTTTTGTGGACAAATAAAATCCATAAACTGACACTCATTAATTTATGATCAATGCAGCTTCAGAGCACATGGTCGGTATATTAGTTTATGAAAATGATTTGTGGTTTTCAATATCTAATCCTTTGTGTTAAGCCTTAGCAATCAAATTGATTAACTTAATGGTCCTTGGTTTAATATTGAACGAAACTTTTTGTAGAAGTATGTCATTATCAACAGATATATCATTACTAAACTTGAGCCCGGTAAACTGCAGTCAAACTAAATGTATTTGTTTTCTGTCAATGTCCCAAGTTTCCAGTCTGCCGGATGTGGGGAATGTGGGTCAGCGAGGAATATTCTCATTTGGGAGTTTCTTCTGCATTTTGATAAACAGAAATGCGACAAAGCTTGTCGCATTAATGCCGCAATCTTGTCAATCTTCAATTGTCTTTGCTACGATTGCCTGAATAAATGAGATCTCTAAATCTGCTTGTCAGCCCACGAAGAAACCAAATATTTTTGGACTTCTTATTTTTGTTGGAAAAAATAAATAGTTTAAAAAAAGCTTAATAAACATGAGGATAGAGAGGAGATCAAGGAGGCCACGAGAAGAGCAGAAATATTTTATTGCTGATTTCAGTTTATGTATTATGTATTTAGTATTTATCGTAAATCAATGAAGCTATTCCTGATATTGGACTTGTTTTAGGAATAATAATGAATCCTTGCATTTGATATAGTGCCTGTCACTTCACAAGGAATCTCAAAGCGCTTCACAGGATATACTGTGAAGTGGATGCCTGCATTTTGTGGGCGAAAGTAGCAATCAATTTGCACACAGCAGTGTCTCACAAACAGCCACAGAATGAATGACCAATTTTAAATTGGGGGATCGTTGTCCAGGCGACTGGGAAAAAATCCCTTCTGTTTCTGAATAGTGCCATGGGATCCTTAACATCTATCTGAACAGAAAGACAAGACTTCAGTTTAACATCTCGTCCAAAAGACAGGACCTCCGACAATGCAGAGCCCCCTCCAGGACTAAATAATTATGTCAGGCCGGATGGTATGAGTTCCAAGACCTAATGTGGGGCTTGAACCACAAGCTTCTGCCTCAGGCGTGAGAGTGATGCCAACTGACAGGCTGATCCATATGGTGCAATAACAACAGCAACTTGGATTTGTATAACGCCCTTGAAGCAGGGTAGCGTGCCAGGGAGCTTGACAATGGCAGAGCACGATGCCAATTTGAGATGTCATTGTCCAAGAGGAAGATCTTCAGGTGTGACCTGAAAATGGGGAAGGAAGGGGCAAGGCAGAGGGATAGAGGAGGAGTGTTACAGAGTTTCGGGTTATAGTGGCTGAAAGCGCAGCCGCCAATGGTGGAATGGAGGGCACGAGGTATAAATTGAATCAAATCGCTCCACTCCTCTGCACCCCCCTACCTCGCTGATCTCCTCTCTCCTCGAATCAACTCCCGTTGCCTTCGCTCCACTAGGTCTGGCCTCCTCCATGTCCCCCGAATCCTCTGCTCCACCCTCGGCGGCTGTGCCTTCAGCCACTATGCCCCGAGGTTCTGGAATTCCCTTCCTCACTACCTTCGCCTCGCCCCTTCTTTTCTCAGTTTCAGGTCACAGCTGAAGACCTTTCTTTTCGACCGCGCCTTTGGTCACCTTTCTACCCCTGCCCCTGGCTCGGTCCCGGGATCCGCTATTGTAAATAGCGCCTTGGGACGTCCTCCCGACGTGAAAGGCGCTATATAAATGTAAATTGTTGTTGTTGTTGTTGTTGTTGTGAAGCGCTCTGAGACGCCTCCTGGAGTGGAGCGCGCTATATAAATTGAAGTTGTTGTTGTTGTTGAAAGCCCCCATATAGATGGTTAGTTCCTGATCTGTCAGAAACTCAGGGTTAGTATAACTAGCAATCTTGGACTTGGGATGCACAAAAAGTCGCTCCCAGAACAGATCACCGAAAGACTGAGTAAGCAACCCTTCAGATAACTAAAAGTCTAAAGTCTAAATCGAGTTCACTCGTTCGTACAAGACTGTCATCTAATCTGGGGTTCCGGTCATTTAGAATAACTTTCTGACCTCTCCCTCTATATATGATTCACACCTATAAATTTAACAGTAATAAACCTTGCAGTTGATATCACGTCTTCAAGATGTCTCAAAGAGATTCACAGAATATACTATATATATATAATATATATAGAGGTCAACAGGTTAATACAACCCAAGCTACATATTTTGGGCATTAAATAAGTTTGTCTTTCCCTGAAAATGTAATAAAAGATTGTCAATAATCTTCAATGTCTCATTATCCCTATTACATAATTAATTAAGTAAAGAACCAGTCATTCAATTTAAAAGTACACACAGATACTAAACCAATTAATATGGAATGAATTATTGATGTGGTAATCAAAGTCTTTGACTTGTATAAGCTCCATAGAACTGGACAGGAAAACCTGATCATATTAATTTACAAGCTACAAAACATCCCTTTGTTATTAACATGAACCCACATGCAAAGCATTTGAAACTTGCATTTCTAGTGTTCCTACCTTTCAAATATGATGGACGGAGCCAATATATAGGAAGATTTCCACAAACTTCCAGGACTTTTGAATTCAGCAGAAAATGTTGGTCCTTAATTGGTTGTTCAGCTGCCATCCAAACAAGAGACTCATCAAACTGTGCTGGCATAATTTCATCTTGCTGTTAAAATGAATGGCGTACGTTAACCTTTTTGTCAAGTGCCAAAAAGCAAGAATTCATTATTTTTACTTGGCAGTTTCATCTAAAGTTGAATTCTAGAAAACTCTGAATTTATTAGTAGTACAATAAGAGCAAATGACAAGACTTAATTAAATTCAACTCCGGTTTGAACATATGGTGCTGTATAATTGGTTTTTTCCACACGCACTGATTAGCAGAATTTCATTAGGAAATGTTGTGCACTAACCCATTTTTCATCATTAGGAAATGCAAAAAAGGACTTCAAATGTCACAGTGATTTTAAATGAAGCCTGTCTTTCAGGATAGATTGTTTGCTATCAGTGCCATTGACCAAACCATCTTCTTGGTTTCAAAGGTGTCCAACAGCGGTTTTAAAAATAGACCAAGTTTATTCCCACAGTGCAGTGTTGTTGTTCAACTGCACATTTCGTCTCTCAGGTTTTCTTTGACAATGTGAGGAGGAGAGAAAAGGAAGGAGGATAAAAATAGTGTTAGAGGAATTTAAATCACCTGTGCTCTTCGTTGGCCAAGTTTAATTTTTTAAGTTTGCCTGCTCATGAATAACTTTTTTTAAATGAAAGTTTACTAAACAAAACAATTTTTTTAAACAAATATTTACTGATATGCAACCAAACTGCAAATTGCAAAGATGAGTTTGCCCATAATTTTTTGATGAATGAATCAACACTGCTCTTAAATATTTTGACTGTGCCATCCCCCACCCCTCTCCCCCACCGCTCCTCTCTCCCCCCACCACCACCCCCACCACCCCCATTCACACAAGCACACACACACACATTTAAAATATAGGGTTTATATAAATGTAGATCAGGGACCATAAATGGGAATGTTCTCAGGTAAGGTTTGATCAAGGGCAAACAACAGACCAGAAAAGAGGCTGGATATTATGTTTAACCAAAACTCAAAGAAACAGTGAAGAAATTACAGGAGTGAAGGAAGCTCATCAATGTGATGCTGCTGTTTCCTCCACTGGAGCTATCTACTCCAATTCAAATCATGTGCTATTTTTACATACTTTCTTATTTTGTTCCACTTCAGCTCCTTAGTTAATTTCCTATTTAAAGACATCTTCTACAGGAGGAAAGAGCGATCGCGAGCGAGAGCATTGAGAACTTAGAGCAGACATCTCTGATCTGCTAGTCAACAGAACTGCTAGTCAGGTCATCTGGACATATTATGGCTATTCTTTCTATTAGTAAGATATTATTGACTCATATGTCAAGGTTTGAAGTTGGGTGTTGCAAAGCTGTTGTGTTACTACAGTATCTCTCCCTGTAAGCGCAGATTGGATTTTGGAGGAGTCTGCAAGGAACAAGTCCTTCCAAACCATCTACCTAACTGGTATTCGGAACAGTGAAGTCAGGCTGAGATAGATGTTGTTTAAATCTGTCCGCTGGTAATAAATCATATTCTGACTGTAATCCAGGCTACAAGATCTTGATTGGCAGAGTCAACAGAGAGTTAGTTCTGTTAGTTTTGAAGTTGCGCTGAGGCCAATTTGGAGAGAAAAGTGTCCTGTGGGTTATTATATTGTAAATCCACCAGTATGTGAGGATTAGGTATTCATTAAACTTAATCATTGAAAGGGAAGAAGACAGATATCAGCACAGAGACCAAGTTAACAACAACAACAATAACAACTTGGATTTATATAGTGCCCTTCACCCCAGGCGGCTTCTCAGAGCGCTTCACAATGGAGGAGCCTGGGGCCAAGCTAGTGGGAGGAGGAAGATGCCCTTAAGGGCGTTGATGGAGGGATTTCTAAAGTTATGGGGTGTAGTGGCAGAATACACGAATGCCGATGGTGAAGCGAAGGATTTGGGGGACAAGGAGGGGGCCGGACCCAATAGAGTGAAGGCAGCAGGTACTGCTGTGAGGAGGGAGAAGGTTAGAGATATGGGGTGGGGTGAAGGTTTACAGATAAATGGAGGGATTTAACCACAACAGTGAGGATCTTGAAGTTTATCTTGAAGTGTTAACAATGGAAGACTGATCTTGTTACGCTCTATTGCTTCAAACATATGGAAGTGGTTGGACCGGAATATTAAAGCTGAGATCAAATTTTCCAAAGTTTGTTTTGTGGATCCTTTGCAGACTTCCAATGAAGAGAAACATTGTGCCCAAAAGGCAAGGCTGACAGCGGTGGTTCCTGGGTTAGCACATCTGGACAGAACATGCCCGATTCTGAAGATATTGCAGTTCTTTTGCTAGGGGCAGATCTTGCCTGGACCATATCTTATTTGGAGGCATTTAAAACTGGGTATTTTCATTGCTGATACAGAACCAATGGTACATTTGTTTGTTTTTTCTTACTGTAATACCCGCCCCCAAATTACACAGTAATACTAAACTGAGATCAAGTTTTCCAAAGTTTCTCTTGTTTATTATTTGGAAATCCTTTGCAGATTTCCAATCAAGAGAAACATTGTGCCTGAAATTGTGCATGCATTCTTTGAGGTACTCAGAGACATCTGAACGACGTGATTAAGCGCTATATCAAATACATGAACTATTATGATTATTATTATTTAACATTTCCAGAATCAGATGTTTTTTTTCCATAGCTTTGGTTGAAAGTGTTGTGGAGCTATCTTCCCTCTCCACACTGCTAACTTGTCATGAGAGCAATGCTGCTTCACTCCTGGCAGAACGCACACAGCACAAGAAATTACAGGGTGATAAAGAATGAGAGAAAATGGCAAAGGTGTTCAGAACAGATCTGTTCAGTTTCAGTACAATGTGCCAGGAGGATTTGAGTGATACAGTAGACAGGGAAAAAGCCAAGAGTGAAAGGTCATGATAGCATGGTGAAGATGCTAGGACAAAGGACAGTTTGAGTATCATTATTCTCCACTGGGAGAGACCATCATTTCAAGGCACAGTATATTCACTATTCATGGTCAAATGAGTCCTTGGTGATGTTGATGCTGCTTAGTACAGAGGTTTGCTGAGGTCTCTGTCAATCAATCTCTGAGATGACTCTATGGAGGCAACAGTGATCATGTCTACGTAGTGGAGTCCTGTAGCTCAATGGTTAGAGCACTCTTGCCTTGCAAGCGAGAGATCTGGATTTGATTCCAGGCAGGATGAAACTTTGGGCAAGTTTCCTTACTCCACACACATGATGATAACAATAATAATAATAAGTTGATCATTTCAATTTTGGTTTAGGTGATAATGCGGGCGGCGGACTTTTGGATAACCTGGATTTTGTGAATGGTGTTGGAGGGAAAACCAGTGAGGAGGACATTGCAATAGTCCAGCCAATTAATCCTTTCATTTGATACAGTGCATTATCATACTATTGAGAGTTCTCAAAGCGCTTCACAGGCTATACAGCAAAATACTGTATATTGACTGTGTATTCTTTGGGTGAACACAGCAATATGTCACACTAGTAAGTTGCAAGTACTTTTCATGCAGCTGCACTGCCTTAGTGGTTTAGAAATAACAGAAGGTTTCAATGTATGTGCAGGGGAAATTGTCTTCCAAATTAAGACTGTATTAAATTTTTGGTGCAAGTTAGCTCAATCTTTAAGCTAAGATAATGGTTGTCTTGAAACTAAGAGCATGGTGAATGCATTCCCTCCATCATAACAGATGTTCATCTTGAATTACCCGAGTCTTTCTGGTTGGGTCCTTCATTGCCCATCATCTTGAGTGGTATATTGTTTTCTTACTGATGGGCTCATGGCTGGGAAGGTGAAAGAAATGCCAAATGCAAACTTTTGTTTCGAAAGCAGACTGGTTAATTTACGAGAGGTTCAGATGATGAAGGCTCATTGGCCTTCTCGTCATTCTAGAAGTCTGACATATTCATTTTCCCACACATTATTTTAAACTGGATCATTTTTAAATGAATCCAATGTCCTGACCTCAACACCTTTCTGCAAACCTGCTCCAGGCATTGGCCTTTGGGTAAAGAAATACTTCCTAGTGCCCGTCCAAACTCTCTGCCTGTTGATCTTCTGCTCTATTATGTACTCCCAGCTCAGACCTACTTTCCACCATCTAATTGTTCAATGATATTTTCATTGAATATTAAACAATCTGAAATAGATAACTGTGAGATAATGAGAAGCGTTGTCTTTATTGTAAGATTGGATGGTTAAATGCATTTTCTCTCATCTAAAATGTTCCATTAATCATATTGTTCAGCATATTTCAGCATCAATGACCCAGGTTATTGGGGTCCAGAGATGTTTTCAGGCTTAATTATTTTAGGTGCTGTGTTTCCTTTAGTCAGAAGGGTCCACTCCTTCAATATAATGTAGACAACATGCATCTTCTATCACTGTACTCATAAAGGTGAGCTGTGACAATCGTTTCATATGACAAAGTGATTCTCTTTGCAATTGCTTGGCTTATTGATAATAGTTGACCCTTGACATTGTCTCAACGAGGCAACATCAACCTGGAACAAGCAGTCAATCCTTCACTGCACAATGTCACATTCATACGCCTAGATTTCAGCCAGAACAGCTGAGTTAACAGAAACTCAACCTGTTATTTGGAGTAAACTTGGGTCATGTGGGGACCTTGACTAAAACTGGCAGAACTTATATAATTTATGACCCCTAACCGTTTAAGGAACCATTATTTTTGTTTCATGCATTCATGAGCTTCATTTAAGCTTCAGCCCCTGGAGATTAAAGGTACTTAGTAGCTAACAGCCAGTTTGGAATGATACTATAATTAAAGTGGTCATATTCAAATTAGTTTCTATAACTATAAAGTGTACACAATAGCAATATTTCATTTTTTTTCTCAAATGTATGCAACAATGGATCCAGTTGACAAATTTGCTGTGGGATATGAAGAAAAAGGTGTTCATTTGTTTGATAATACTTCCCCACTGCAAACACAACCCACTAATAATTCCCTTAATAACAGCTGTCTTTTTCTTGACTTGCTCTGGAGATTATTATTAAATCTCTACAATACACAAGGCTATTGTTTTCAAAAGAGAAAAAACATAATTTGGATCTGTGCATCATTGTGAATGTGGGGGGGCAGGGAACATCCTTCTCTTTGGAATAATGCCAATGTTCTTTAATGTCCATGCAAACTGTGTAGTCAGGTGGATCTAAACAGTCTGCCTGAACATTTCATTTGAAGGACACAATCTTTGACAATGCAGAACTCCCTTCCCGTCAGTTCTGACGAAGGGTTGTAGACACGAACCGTTGACTCTTTTTCCGTTCTCCATGGATGCTGCCTGATCTGCTGAGTTTCCTCAGCAACTTCTGTTTTTGTTTCAGATTCCCAGCATCTGTAGTATTTTGTGTTTTGTTCCCTTCGCATTGTATTGCAGTGTCAGCCATATGAGCTCAGAGTCCTGACATTGGGTGTGAACCCACTACCTTCTGACTCGAGAGTGCTACCAATTGAGACAGACTCATGGTTTAGAAGGAGCAGTAAACTGGGGGAGAGAAAGAGCACTGGTAGTGAGGAAGCGTCAGGAGATCATCAAAATCGGTGATGTGCAGGGAAAGAAACTCATTCAAAATTACCTTAGACAACAGGGAATGGAGAAGAAAATCAAAAATTGAATTACTTGCAAAAATTGTGCAGACAACCAAAAGTGAGGAAGGGAAAGTGGTAATTCATTGCATTCTTTGAGGTTGTAAGAGAATTGATGAATATGGTAATGTGGTAGATGTAGTATATATTAGCTTCCAGAAAGCATTTGATAAGGTGGGTCACAAGAGACTAGTGTAAAGCGAAAGCTCTTGGAACAAATCAAAGTTTTGTAAATTGATGATGAATTGGCTAAAACAATTGGATGAAAATTGAATAATGATCAGTGTTGAAAGTTTTACTAGGGAAGCTGTGAGATACAGAACAGCAGAGAGCTCAAGCCTGCAAACTTTTTTTAAAACTACATTTAAAGATATAAAAATAAATACATATAAAGACGTAAAAATATAATAATAATCTTTGCATTTGATATAGTGCCTTTTCATGTCTTTGAGACATCTCAAAGTGCTTCACAGAATATACGGTAAAGTTAATTGACTGTCAATCATGCACAGTAGTGTCCCACAAACAGTAGTACCTGTATATTGAAGTGACCAAATTATTTTCTTTTGAAGAAATTATTGTACCTGGAATAGTGGTCCAGCAATTGACGAACAACCGGGTTCCTATTTACTGCTTAGGTAAACAGAGACCTGTAGAGTAAGGAAACTTGCCTATCATCAAACCAGATCCTCACACTTGCGAGGCAAGTACTTGTTCATGATATTGTAAAAAAAATTAAATCCAAGTTTATTGATGCTATTAAGTGGAATGGAAAGTAAGATGTGTTGAAGAACTAAATTTCTACAGAAGCCTACAGAAGCTTAGCTAATGGATAAATGTAGTGTAGAAAACTGAAACATGTAAAATAATGGCCATTAGTAGCAGATAGGGCTTAATGTAGAGCATATCAGTAGCAAATATGATTAATGAAGGGTACACCATTAGATAAAGTGAATCGAGAAAAACATTTAGGTATATTAATTGATTAAATATTGAATGTATAGTTACATTGGTCGCCAGGGTCATTGTAAATAAATGAGTAGAATAAAACTCGAGGAATTGTGAGCTACAATTTGGTCCAATATGCGAGATTTAGAAAAGGATTTGTATATGTTAAAACTCAACTGTGTGGTGCCCAACCCTCTGAAACGGATGCCCACGGCTCAGATTTGCTTTTTTTTATAGAAAAACAGAGGCAACAAAAAGGATTGGGAGGAGAACAACAGAGCTGATTGTGGGTTTTATATCACTAAGCTATCAGGAAACACTAAGGAAGCTAAATCCATTCTCATCAAAAGAAGATTGATTGGGACCAGATTCAAGTTTTTTTAAAAAAATAGGAAATCAATAAACTGAATGCAGAGAGAAATTCGTGCAGAAATAGAAAACATAATTACAAACTGAAGAAGTCATAAGCTGAAGCTAGAAAATGAAGTCCTCATTCTCAGCCGTTTACGTTGCTAGGCATGGGGCAACATTGCTTCCAACAGGAGATCACAAATGACACCACACTGTTACTCCTAATCACTCTGGCAAGAGAGACCGACCAAATCAACACACGCGAGGAGCTCCCGTATCATCTCTTGGTTTCGGAATATTATTAAAGAGGCTGACGCGAAGCAAGCCTGTCCTCTCCGCCTCACAGTTGGTAGATGGCTTATCAGCCCTTCTGTCCCTGCTCTCTGGAACACTGTCCCTGAGTCCCTCTGACGAATTCCCTCCCTCGCCTCGTTCAGCTCCCTCCCCCATCTCAGGTGCCCAACGGACAATGTTAAGCATTTTGTGACATCCACCAGACGCTGTATAAATAATAATAATAATAATGATAATATTAATCCTTGCATTTGATATAGCAACTTATTAGGTCATTGGGACATTTCAAAGCACTTCACAGAATATTCTGCGAAGTGGAGTAACCGCATATTGTGTGGACGAAATGCGGCAGACAGTTGCACACAGCAGTTATTGTATTGTAGTAACAACTATAATCCATGTTGCCAACATTGCATTTTAGACCCAAAGACACATTAACCTCATCGAAAACGTGTAGCTCTGGCCCCCTCTCCCAACTCTAAATCAAGTAGTGGCTGTGAACTTGGTTGTCCTGCTTTGCTTAGAACCACTGGAATATATTCTAATCCTGGTGGTTGCCAACAGTAATGGTAAATTGTAAATTAGGCCAGAAATGGATTTATCACTGTCATTATGGCTGCTGGAGTCTTGCAGGTTCAAAATTCCACTCTACTGTCTTATTAACCATTGCTTTAGCTGCGTTCTCTGGCAATAGTGTAAATCTGTGAATCGGGCCTGCCTGAATTTTAAAGCAATTCAATAGGACTCTGAAGCATAGTTACCGAATGCATTAAACATCATGCAAAAAATGACATTTCAAAATGGCTTAAACATACTCAACATGAATACCTCATGATGAGTGAAGAACTTTATTCCTTTAAGGATTGGAACTACTTTTCAGCTTTTATTGTGGAACCCATGCACAGTAACATTCTTTTCATTTCTAACCTTGATCTTTATTAACCGTAGCTATAGAGACCTCAAACAATTCTTCAATCAATTTAAAACATAACACAAGATTGAGTTTGAAAATAGAAAAATTTGCTTGCTGTTAGAACTTGATTTGCTTTTGCCATTTTTACTCCTTTGGGTTTGCTGATATCGAACTCCGAGCATCGCAAAACCATGTGAATCTCAAGCCGTCAAACAGTGAAAAATAGTGGATCATGTATTGGGAGAGAGGATTCGGAAGGATATGCAGTGTTATCTATATACAGCAGTATAGTCTAGCTGGGCCGAATGGCTTGTTTCCATGCTGTAGAGGTCTATCATTTCATAATTGGATTGTGATAATTAAAATAAAACTTGCATTTGATATTGCACATTTCATGCTTGGAGGAAGTCCCAAAGCCCTTCACAGGATTTACCGATTCGCCCACAAAATACACAGTCAAATCACTTTACAGTATACACTGTGAAGCGTTTTGAGGTGGTTTGAAGACGTGATAAGGCCCTTTATCAAATGCAATGATTATTATTTTCATTATTACTGTGTAGTGACTATACCTTCAAAGTGAATAATTCTGTAAGGAAACTGAGTCACAAAGTAGGACTGTTTCCACTAAGGGACTGTTTCCACTATTGTACATTGATCAGACCCTCAGGAACTCTGCTCTGGAAGCAGATAGACAGTATTGGGACCGAGTTCTTGCAGGTTGGTAAATACAGTACTACTGTTTGCCAGAAGGAATCCCCATGTGAAGTCTTATTCCCATTACAAATACCTGTTGTTTCTTGCCGATGTGTTTTGTTATTGCAGGCCTGAAAGTGTTAAGAAACTATTGTACCTGACATGAAATGAATTTGAGGCTGGTGGTTTTTCATACATACCAGGCTAATCAATTCTTCATCATTCTTGATGGCAGCGATATCAGGAAGAATAATTTTGGTTTGCGTTTTGATGTAGCACTTTTCTCCTCCAGCGAACCGTATCCCTGTTAGTCCCTAAAAAATATGTAATTTGTTCTTCATACTGTGTAGACGTGACATGCTAGCAAAACGAAAAAAAACAACAACTAAAATAACTGCCATGGCATAACATTTTATTAGTCAAAAATATAAATGTACAGCATTGAACTTCCAAAAGCAAAAAGCCTCTTCCATCCATTACTTTTGTTATTATTCCTGTTGCCTAAACTCACAGATGATAAGTTTAACACTATTCTCTAGCATCGATCAAATAATAAAATTACTGGTAAAAGGGGTGGTGCTGAAATCCATTGAAATGTCACCTTTATTATAGTTGTTTCTTGGCAATAGCTAAAATAACCATCTTTTTCACCAGCTCTTTATAATGGCATTTCTCAACAGAAAGAGGTAGCCAATTGAATGTTATTTCAGTGCAGGTTAACATAGATTGTATTTCAGTGCCTTGGGACGTCCTCCCAATGTGAAAGGTGCTATACAAATATAATTTTGTTGTTGTTGTTGTTTTCTGCCCAGGCCAGGCTAAACCTTTTAGTTGTCTTTGGCGATTTATCTGGATCAAACAAATCTACAACGCTTAAAATATTTCCAATTTTCTGCTTATTTCTGAACTTCATTTGATGTGCCAAAAAAATCACAAGTGCCATTTCAGCAGCTGAGTGTCACATCTCCGGTGCATAAAGTGTGTGCTGGCATTTTAAGTAAATGTATCTCAACCCTCGTGAAAAATCAAAGGGTGCAGATATGTACCTACTTGGAGAAGGTTAGCAATAAAAAGCAACAAGGTCAGACCGTGGGTTGTGAACGTCAAGTTTGCTGGTTATTCTGCTCCCATTTACACAGTGGGGTTCTAACTTATGGTATTCTAACGGAATTCCTGTCAATCCGCTTGGGAGGCCGATAAGGCTTTCATGCACGTCAATGGGATGCAATTCTAGTTATCGGGATTCAACACTCGCGTGACCCTGATTTAGCATTAAAAAATACCACAAATTATGCCCCTGTAATGTTTTGCTATGTTTGCCCTTTAAATATTTTCGGGTTGAAGCTTATTTGTACGGAAAATGGAACAGCGGCTAACCGTATTTAGTGCTGGCATGAGTGATAATATCATAAGGAAGGCAGTTATATAAAAAAATACTTTTTACATGAATAAATATGAAAATTGTTGCTTAAAATAATTATATTCATTTGCATAGCTTGTTAACTGCAGCGGATGTCTTCCTTTTCGAATTAATTACTTAGAAAAGGTTTTCTTCAGGTGCAGTTTTTGTTTGAGGTGTTAGAAAGTGGAGAAATAAGAACAAAGTGTTTGACTCACAGCTTTAAAATCGTGGATTTCCACAGACTCGTGACTGCCATTTCTCATGCTGAAAGTTTCAAAGTTGTCTGCAGCATTAATCTCCATTATACTTTCCTCAATCGTGCCATGGATGTTTATCCTGTACAGTGCGTCATACACCTACAATCACAGAGAATATTTCAATCTTATCATATGATAATAATAATTCTTGCATTTGATATAGCACCTCATCACATCGTTGGGACGTCTCAAAGTGCTTCACAGAATATGAAGTAAATCGACTGTACATTCAATACAACTTTAATACAGTGGAGTATACTCTTGTATAAAACATCCCACGTTGGAAAGGCATTACAAAGAGCTTCAAGCAGCTGCCTGGGCAACTAAACGAGGGTGGAGGAGCGTCGGGTAGTGATAGGATGGTGGGAGAGAAGGGTAGAAAGAGAGAGACAATGCTCAGAAGCGCAGTTGAAGAGGTTAAGCAAAGTTTAAGAACACTGGGTAGCTCACACATTTTAAATAAAAGCTTTTAGATAAAAACAGGCTATTACTCTGACCTGTAAGATTGTGCAAACTGGCTAATATAACACGTCAGTAGTTATCACCATTTGGAAAGGGAATAAGAGGCATTGTGAGTGTCTATCTTGTAAAATTATTAGCCCCTAGCTAATTGAGTACTTGTTACCATAGCTACATCATTATAATCGTAGATGATGATGCCATTGCCTTCAAATAGTTTTTTTTTATATTTCATGGAGATATTATGATTGCATCAGAATCCAATTACTGGGACGTTGCAAGCAATGTTCTGATTTGTGAGATTACCAATCTGTCTGTGATTTTGAAGTGCATCTTCTCAGAATGGGAATGTCGCAGATTTCAATGCGTATCATCCTAACTCTTAGACCCATCCCCTCCTCACCTCCCCCCACCCCACCCTCCAGTGGGTCCATGAAAATTTGTGCCTCTCTGGGCTGACCGGTTTTCTACATTGCTGGTGCATTACTGATGCTGCGAATTCTGTAATGCCAACTCACATTCAGGATTGGATACAATCCGGCAATAATAAACCCAGCCCCGATTAAATCATGATGCAATTTAAAGTAAGAAACAAACCATTTTAATTAGCTTTTTAACAACCTTTTACTTCCTGTTTCTTTGTTTTTTCTTTGCCTTTTATATTCTTTCTTCCACATCTTATTGTCCATTTCAGAAGGTGGAGGAGCAACCTTACTTGGGAATAGAGTATTTCCATCTGTCTGTTATTGTCGCCCAATTCCTGCTCAATTATTGTTTCATGGTCACTGCTTGCCTATTACTTTACTATTCCAAGGACAGCCTCAGGAGCGAGCATCTGCAGACTACTCAACCGCTGTGGGTATCGTGGCTCAGTAGGATTTTCCTTCACCCTGTCCACACGTGGACACTTTCCACCATGACTGATATGATTGTGTCGGGGGTGCGTGCTGGTAAATTTATCTCATAAATACTCTCGTCTGAAGTGAGAGTCGTGGATGAATACATTCATAAGTTGGTCTCAAAGAGAGATTGTGAACTGATCTGGGAACAAACATATTTCAGGTTCGAAGGTAAAGTAACACCTGATCAAAATTATTAACAAATTGGAATTGTATATTGAGAAGTGCTAACTGGATTTATTCACATTGGCATTCTAAAACCCAGCACTTTCAAAACTAATTTGTACAGTTGCAAGCCAGTGTGATTTTCCCTGTGGTGAATGAACATTGCCTTTTTTTTTAAACTAAAACCAATAGACAAGTATAACAGAAGAAAGTAATGAAAATAGTTTATTTCTAAGCAGAAATATCTTCCAAAATTGCATGTTATGGAGTGAAAATTGCATCCTGCAATGTGTTAAATTATCTCCAGTGAATTTTTCGCAATTACAGTCGTAGTCATTTTCACCCTATGATCTCTTGGTCAGCCAATTTACTATTTAAGTTTCACTAACTCTTTTCACTCGAACCTTCTACAAGTAGGTCATGTAGAAAACTGAGATTTTCTTCTGCTTGACTTATTTCTAAGGATTGGAGAGTTTTGTGGAGAACTGTCCTTCAGGAGAATTGGGCCTTAGAGATCTATTAATCCCAATCTATGTTTGGTATTTAGTGAGGTTGTTCTGTGAGCTTTGATGTCAGAATATGGTGAGACAGAATCTCCTATAATAATAAAAACTAATCTTTCCATATGAGATACTGCCTTTCACCTCCGGAGGTCACCTCCTAGCACTTTATAAATTTTACTGTAAAGTGTAGTGACTATATTCCTGTATATAAATGCGACAATCAATTTGTGCACAGCAATGTCCCACAGAAATGTAGTGACATCATTGGCCACTTTTATTATAAAGGGGATTATTGGCCTGGAAACAGGACACTCTATTCTCTTTTCAAAGAGAACCATCAGATATTTTGAATTCCACTTGAATGTTCAGACAGTATCTCAATTTAACATTTTCGGAGCACTGTTTAGGAGTCAGCTTGGACTGTGTGAGTTCAAGTCCTGAAGTGGGCATTGAACGAAAGTCTTGTGACTCAGTGGTGGGAGTGATATCAACTGAGCCAGGCTGACACCTACAGCTATAATAAACCTTTACACTCATTAATTTCCATTTTCTATGCTTGGCGAAATATCGCTGATGTACTACGATAAGTGGATTTACCTACTTCTCAAAACAATTTTCTTTTTAAGTGTAAGCCAGCCTTTCACTGATTCATGGCCTTGACTGTTTTTACGAGCTATTCTCTTAAGCCTGATGCAAATTGGAAGTGATGCAAAGGCTGTAGCAGGATTCTCAATGATTACTGTGTCACAGTGCATCAACTGCAACATTATACAAACTGATGCCCTCTCCGGCTACTTAAACAGGTGAAGCTTGTAGGGGAGTGTGGGGGAGAGAGTAAAGGTTGTTGAAAATTCAATAATTCCCATTGTAAGATCGATAACATTGCCATTTTTGTTGCCCTTTTACAATTATTTTTTATTTCCATTGAAAATACTTTCTCCATCCCTATCCTTTTTGTTTTCCAAGAAAAGCTGGACAGGCAATTTAAAAAAAAAATGCATTTTGCTTCCATTCAGTTCCACAACCTGCTGTCATTATAGCTGGTAAGAAGCTATTTTCAGATTAATACTCTCCAACATTCAGAGGATTTAATGCAAGATTCACTGAGCTCGGGAACCTGGCACACTATTTGTATGAGCTCCTTCCCATCAGAGAAGTAGGTAAACTGCTAATGTTGATTTTTAACACATCATACCTATGTTTTTGTGCCATGGTTCCAGTCCTAGGAACTGGACAGAGTTACTGCAGTAATTATAAATCCTTGCTTTTAATACCATGCCTTTAAATTTGGGAGGATGTCTCAATGAGTCTCGCAGGATTTAGTGTAAAGGTAATGACTTGTGCCTTGTAGCTAAAATTCATCAGCCTAAATGCTCCTAGATGCTTCAAGGACACTGCTGTTATTTTTCAACAGGAATAACCCTCATATAGCCACAAAGTGAATAATAATACTGTAGTACTAATAATAATTATTACAATAATAATTAATGCTTTGCATTTAATATGGCACCTTATCAATCACACTGTTGAGACTTCAAAACACTTCACTGAATAAATTCTAAAGTGTATACTTTGTGGGTGTAAACAAATAACAACAACAACTTTGATTTATATAGTGCTCTCCATGCCGGACGGCGTCTCAGAGCGCTTTACAATAGCGGATCCCGGGACCGAGCCTGGGGCAGGGGCAGAAAGGTGACCAAAGGCGCGGTCAAAGAGAAAGGTCTTCAGCTGTGAATTGAAACTGGAAAGAGAGTGGGCGAGGAGAAGGGAGTGAGGAAGGGAGTTCCAGAGTCTCGGGGCATAGTAGCTGAAGGCTCAGCCACCAAGGGTGGAGCGGAGGATTTGGGGGACATGGAGGAGGCCAGACCCAGAGGAGCGAAGGCAGCGGGTGCTGGTTTGGGGAGAGAGGAGATCAGAGAGATAAGGGGGTGCAGAGGAGTGGAGGGATTTGAAAATCAACAAAACACGGCAGCTAATTGTGCACAGTGTCCCACAAATTGTTGTGGAATGAGAGGGATAGATACCCTGCCCAACTTTATTTGGAGGGTTGCTGGCTGAGACAATGGTAGAAATTCCCTTTGCTTTTTCAGTAGTTCCCTGGAATTGTTAACATCTCCCTGAACAGGCAATCATAGGACACACACCGAGGAGTCCAAAATGGGATACTGTATTTACAAATTGGATTACTGAGCTATTTTGACTTTCTGGTTTGGTAATATGGTTTTTGCAAGATTTGAGGAGAAGTTTGCTGGCTATGAATCCTATGTCGACAAAGTCAGCCAAAAACAAAATACTGGTGGACAAAGCCACTTATCTTTACCCGAATCCCTCACCCAATGGCATGTTCAAGATCAGAAACAACAACAACTTGCATGTATATAGCACCCTCCAAATGGTGCAGTGTTTCGAAGCACTGTGTAGGAAAGAACACAGCCCTTTCAACTCAATGGTCTAATTTGGCAACTGGAGCTTTGCAATTACAACAATTTTCCCTTATGCTGTTTCATGCGGAGTTAGCCTCCTTCAAAATCCACACCATTTGCCATAAGTGGTATGCTTGCGTTTGCCAACGAAAGTGGCTCCCAATAATATTCTTGCAGAAAAATGACTGCGGTATTAGCGATGACACTTTAAAGTCATTACTCTGCCATTGATGTCGGCGCAGTATAAAGCCAATTTCGGCTGCAGACCAATTGTAATTTGATATTAATAACGGTCACATATTTCACTGTAAGAGCTATGATAGTGGCCTAATCTATTGCATTAAAGTACGTGAGAAAAAATCAGGAGGCTGTGCACTTGACAAAATAGTTTTTTTTTAAAAGAGCCGAAAAGAAGAACCATTCTGTTGTATATTATTGAAAACAATGATTTGAACCAAACTTTCCAATGTTTCAAAGCCAAAAGGAAAATCTTTCCCTGGGATTGATTCTGGACAGCACTGAAGCATTTGTTTGAATGATGGGGCATCTGGTGATCTGCAGTGCAATCGTTTACCTCCTGGATTCCAATAAGTTATTCCAATAAGTCAGTGGTCATTGGAAAAAGAGATGCAGATATCAGAAGTGTCATTGAGTTAGTTGAAAGAAGGGGATTCCTCCTTTAGACAAATAAATAAGAGCAATAGTTTGTAATTTATTCAGTTTAACACGCTGGTCGAAGCTTCAGAAATCAAGCACCATATTTCATTTTCAACATTGCTTTTCAATCCAGTAAGCACTACTGGGATTTTTGTTTTACACACTCTCTAAAAGTCTCTTCCATGCAGCAAATTACAACCTACATGCCAATTCAAGAGGTCATTTGTTATTTAGTTGTGCATTAAAACGCACTGTGGACGTGAGGATCGGTAAGCACAGGCTGCCAATTTCACATAATAAGGTAATTCATTTTCAGCACTTTCCTAAACTGAAGATCAATTAATATGTTGTTGTGCATTACTTATTTGCTGCTGCTGTAGAGTGCCGATGGACCCAAAATAGCCCCAATTCTAGTGGTGGTGTCAAAGTGAATCTAGCTCCTTAAAACCTATGGTTCTGCCCAAACAAATGAGCAATGCTATTCAAAATATCTTTTGGGGATCTTCTGTGAGTAATAGCCTGAAAATTCCTTTGAACGTTTTGGAATACAGCACGGGATACAAGGGCTCCTTCCAAAATTCCAACGGCAGCTAATCCAATTGAACACACAATCAATAAGCACCACGAGGATGATTTTTTTTTGCATTACGAAAAAAATCCTTCATTTATCCAATTCGTTTCGAACTAAATTAGTCAAAGTGTTTGACTGTTTCCCGATTAAAACCTGGTCTGATGATGAATGCGCTTTTGCTCAATTTTGAAATCTTTAATACAGTATTTTGAATATAGATATTTTTGTCATTTTATCCAAGAGGATATATTGTCTACACAGGGTCAACATTCAATATAGAAGGACCCAGGTCTGTCTCAGTCTGGACAATGATTTATCATATTACTGACACTCTATATCTAAATCAGAGTGGTGGAACTTTTTGGCTGCTGAGGGTTGGAAGCACTGTTTGAGAAATATCTGAGGGCTGCAGAAGCAATGTTTTTGTGTTTCCTTTGCAGAAACATAACATTTAAGGGTTGTGGAGTGGACCATGTGGAATAGATTAAATTGACTGTGGGCTATACCACAGCCTCAACGTATAAAAGCACCAAATAAAAGTAATCCATTTACCTGCTTTATCATGGTGCAAGCAAGAATCTGCGTCTGGGAAATCGCTGAATCTGGAAACTAGCCAGTGAATTATTTCTCCTTCCATAACCCCCTTATTAAGTTTACCATCTATTATTTTAAAGGGGTGACATTGCATCTAAAACCAGATGGCATTCTGGATACATGCATTGCACAGCAGCTAATCCAAAACCATGCACTAGTTAAATTTTCATCTGAAATCAAAATTGTTTTTAGTTGTCTTTTAATTACTTAATTTGTTATGTAAACAGAATACACCGTCTAGAATAATGTTGGGCTATATTCAGTATCCCATTAATGCCTTGGGATATAAATCATATCCCACCTTGTGTTGCCAATGCACTATCTATGTTACACTTCACTCACATCTTCTTTGTTTTAGGTTATATAGATGAGCTGCTTAATGATTGGATTTTGCTCCAATTTTATTCTATTATCTTCCTCAACACGGGTGGGTGGTGGTGATGTGGGGGGGGAGGTGTGGGGGGGAGGGTGGCAGGAACGGAGATAAGTGGAATCTGTTTGCAGTTTAGCTCACTCCAGGGTGGAGGGCTTGGCAATGGAATTTTGGAAGCAACACTATGTTGTGATCTTAGTAGCCTGATTGCTCAGCCAGGAAGATCTGTACTCCTCTCAGGGAACTGCTGATGAAAGACTAGCCAGCTTGGCTTGTGCCCAGGAATGAAGGGGCAGACTGGTTGCTGGGAGGAGTGATTCTTCCCACTTGCTCCTGTTCAGGCTGCAAGCTAAAAGCTTAATAGGAAGGGAGGTCCAAGTTGGACAAGCAGCGGGAAGCCGCCAGACGGTGACAAGAAACGCTGTTTTTTAAACCGGTTAAACATCAGCAGTAACTAATCCACATTCTGGGGTCCAGAATCTTGCCAACTTTGTCTATTGCTCTCTAGAATTAGGTAAGCATGGTGCATCCCTCCGGGGACAGAGTGCACATTCCATTCCAGTCACCGGGATATTTCTATATGTGGGTAGTGTATGTATGTCTGTGGAACTTTCCATCTGGTCTGGATACTCTTTAAGGATGGTGGTGAGTTTCCCCTAGTGTCACACAGGTGGCTAATCAAAAAAAAATCAATTTCACCCATTCATTGGTCTCAAAATGGTTCCCAATACAGTTCCTGAGCACAGCAGCAAGGCAGGTACATTTACCAAGCCTCTGGCTCCCATTTCACTTGTTAAATGCTGTCCACAGTTAATAGTCCTGAAAAGTAGTTAAAATACTTAATATAGTACAGTATATTGAACTCAGCTAGGGACTAATTGGTACTGACACTGTTACTTTCTCCTTTAATGATTCTGTTGCTTGTAATTCTGGAAACACAATTCAACAGCTGTCAGGCACATTGTGTAGTTTAATGTGAGTCAGCAGTTTTGTGAAATTTTGGCTTCAAAAACGGGCGGTGCCAGGTGATGGTTATCACCATTGCTATAGTTCTGCCATTTTTGAGCACCTATAACTGGCATTGATATAGTGGCCTTCATGCAGGATCGCATCCCAGAGTGCTCGTTGCCGAGCCAGGGAGAGGTGACTGTAGGCACGGTCAAAGAGGAAGTATCCACAGGCATGATCTGCATTTGGGGAAAGGAGGGATAAGCTGGAGGAATAGAGGGAGCGTGTGGCTGAAAGTGTAGTCACCAAGGGTGGAACAGAGGGCATGAGGGACACAACGGAGGCCGGAGCCAATCGAACTGAGGCAGCCGGTTCTGGTTTGCCGAGTAAGCAGGTCACAGAGTTAGGGAGGTCAAAGGGCATGAAGGGGTATGAAAATGAGTGAGATGTTGAAATCAATCCGCTTGGAGATAGGGAGCCAATGAAGCCTGAAGTATGATGGGATATGGAGTTTAGCACGGGTGAGAATGCAGGTGGCAGGGTTTTGGATCAGCCGGATTTTGTGGATAGTAGAGCTGCGGAGAGGGGCGAGGAGGGCATTTGAATAATCGAGGTGTGAGTTGATGAAAACATGGACAAGTGGTTACATTGGTTTGCTATTCTCTCAGTTTACCAGATGAAAGTAGAATTATGTTCTAACCTCACCTGGTTTACCCTACAAAATAAACAGTTAATTCACTTTGCAGTATATTATAGATTCATAGATTCATAGAATTTTACGGCACAAAAGGAGGCCATTCGGCCCATCTAGTCTGTGCCGGCTCTTTGAAAAGAGCGATTCAATCCCACTGCCCTGCCCGCTCCCCATAGCCTAATAGACCTGTTCTCCCTAAATAAAGATCTAATTCCCTTTTAAAAGTTGTTATCGAATCAGCCTCCACCACCTTTTCAGGCAATGCATTCCAGATTCGAACAACTTGCTGAGTGAAAAAATTTCTCCTCAGCTCCCCTCTACTTCGCCTTGAAACTATTTTAAATCTGTGACCACGAGTCACAGATTCACCCACGAGTGGAAATAGTTTTTCTCTATTTGCCCTGTCGAAACCCCTCATGATCTTATAAACCTCTATTAGGTCTCCCCTCAATCTTCTCTGCTCCAGAGAGAATAACCCTAGCCTATCTAGCCTCTCCTCATAGCTGAAGTCCCTCAATCCTGGCACCATCCTAGTAAATCTTCGTTGTACCCTTTCCAATGCCTTCACATCCTTTCTGTAGTGTGGTGACCAGAATTGAACACAGTATTCCAGCTGAGGCCTCACCAAAGTCTTATATTCTTACTATTCTTACAAAGAATAGTAAGAATAGTAATATTCTTACTATTCTTTGAGATTCTTTCTCAACAACGTGATGAAGTGCTACATCAAAAGCAAGGATTATTACATTATAATGTTGAGCCATGAGAGACCTAGAAGAATGGGTGAAATAGAAATTTGGCCAACTCTTTGGTTGATAGTGTGACATTGATAAGCAACTTGATGATAATGATGGCTACATGGGAGGGTGGTGAGATGTTTTGGAGAGATGTGTTCAGATGGGCTGAAGGGGCTTCTTCAAACTAATCTTGTAAACTTTCTGAATCTGAGGCAAGAGTTCTAGTAACTGAGCCCGGGTGACAGTCAATAACACCTGGTTATTAAGACACTTCAATGAGCTTTCATTCTGAAGAACATAAGTTTTGATTTCTATATTTTTGCTGCAGTCTTTCCGTTTTAGTGAGTGCTGAGCATTTCAACTAAAATGCTTTGAGGGATGATCCAGTTTTAATCAAGGAGAGCTGGGTGGGTCTGGGCTGTAATGAAGATGCGTTGTTCCTCTGTGATGTAGTATGCAAACTGTTGCTACAATTCAGCCGAAACAATCATTTATGCAGATTTGATGGCCTCATCTGCATTAACTATTTTCATTCTTCATGGAGAGTATACCTTAATGGATAACAGATGGCAATGTGAGTGGAAGAAAAGTTCATAGGACACCATCAGAGCCACTTACCAATCCACACATCATTTTTTCATATTTAAAATGTCTATTTGCAGCTAACTTTCATTTATCACCTACCTAACATGTACTAATAAGCGTGGTAAAGAACTGTGGGATACAAATTATACATTCACCAGTAAGTTGTTGTATATCGGCCTATTCCCAGCATCTCAAATCCTGTCCCACAGATTCTCATTACTCTCCCCCTATCTGTAGCACTTGCGAGCCAGTTTTACACACTGGGTCTGCAGCACAGAATTGCAATGCGCAAGAATATTTAATCAGTTCGCTCATAATCACTGGTAATTGAGTCGGATAACTTTAAAGCTACAGAGAATGCACAGGCAGCAGCACAGTTGGAATAGGTATGCAAAATACAATAGAGTCGTGGTAACAGGATATTGCATTCAAAGGCTGCAAATTAAATCACTGCAATAAATTATCAGTCCTTTTGTTGCTTTTATCATTAAATAACGAGATGTTCACCACATCCAGTGCTAAAGGGCTCTGTTTCAATTCACTGTTGGCAGCAACTACAAGGACCATGCAGTCTGCTTGTGAGATTATCTGTTGGCAAGCTTGATATGGCGGCATTTTATGCTGCTGTCCTGGAAATATGTTTTTTTCTACTGCCTTCTGCGGCTTGCACCGTCATTTTTTTGTGTGTGCAGACTTTTTGCAGCCCACAGTTATTGAAGTTTATTTACACAACTGGCAACAGCTGTCAGTGTGTTTCGGATTTGGAAATTAAAACAGCTCATTAAAACAATATTAAAAATCATGAATATAAATAACACTCAACGCTTGTTATTTCATTATTCAAAGCTGAACAACAAATTACCATAACATGAAGGGCTCTGAACATGCAGTACAGCCAATTCAACAACAGCATTCATAATTTCGTCTGCTGCCAAAGGAGAATATTTGCCTTTTTGTGTATCGAACACTTACTCTTGGCAGATTGACAACATTAACTTGTGATTACCGACTCAATATACCAAAACCATCATTTCTGAGCTGGTTTTCTATAAAACTGTTAGCAGTGGCAGTCTTAACAAAACATATCGTCTTGCGCTCATAAAAATAGCAACTGATCAATACAATGACTTTCAAAGCCCTAATGGCAGAGGTCCGAAACGACTGAGGCTGTAGAATGAATTTATGATAAGTAAATGGATGGCTGCAGGTGTACAATTGGGAATGATTCCTAAACTGAAATACTCATCACTAAAACTCCTCCGAATCTCTTCTCGGTTTTGACTGATGCTGACAACTGGACTGCGGGAGGAAATATCCATCACCTGTATTTCATTAGATATTGGCAAACAATTTGGCTCACTATTAAGGAAACCGAATAAGGCTCAGTCATTTGATATGAAAAAAATCTTCACTGAATTTCTCGCTTCTGCCAAAGAATGTACTTTCTTGTGATTTCTAAGGAACTTCTTGGAAGCCAGTATTGCATAGATTCAGTGGAGGAATGGAGAGACAAAGCTGATTTTACACAGAATCCACTAATGATAATAATAATAATCCTTGCATTTGATATAGCGCTTTTCACATTTTATCAACGGCTCAAAGCATTTCACAAAATATATTACAAAGTGAATTGACTGTATATTTGTGGGTGAAATGTGGCAGCCAAATGCACACAGCAGTGTCCCACAAACAGTTTTGGATTGAAATGACCAATTTTTCTTATTGTGTTCTTTTTTTTGAACGATTATTATTAGGCATTTGGAGTAAGGAAACTTGCCCATGGTTTCACCCAGATCTGCCTGGATTCGAACACAGATCTCACGCTTATAAGGTGAATACTGTCTCCCTATCAGCCCGCCCGTCCCCTCTGCTCAGCAGGCTCTGGCCTGCTCTACGTCCACCGCCCTAACTGTCCTACCATCGGTGGCCCGGCTTTCAGCCTCTCCGCTCCCACACTGTGGAACTCCATCCCTCAATCCTTTGTCTCACTTCCTCTCTTTCATCCTTCAAGGCCAGTCTCAAGACATTCCTCTTCGACCGTGCCTTCTGCTCCCCTCCTAACTCTTCCCCCTCTCCTACTCTCCTTCCCCTTCCCCCCACCCCGACCCTTCCCCCCCTGCTCGGGTCCTGACCTGATTGTTCAGCGCTTTGGGACGTCCTCCCGACGTGAAAGGTGCTCTACAAATGTAATTTTGTTGTTGTTGTTGATTGCTCTAACCACTGAGCTACAGAAGCTATGCTGAAATGGGCATTTTGGCCCAACTAATCCGTGCCAATGATCGTACTCCATATCGTACCCAATATGATCGTATCTAACTATTTTGTCTGCCTCCACATATGACTCTGTTCCACTCTCCCTCATGCATGTGAGTTTATTCTCAAATGCAATGATGCTCTTCACTTCAACCATGGCTTCTGCCAGTCAGTTCCACCTTCAAGACACCCTCTGTGCAAAGAGGTCTTTCTTGAATCTTTTACATCTTGGATTTATGCCCCTTTACTGAGGACTCGCTAACAAGTGGAAACAGTCTATTTATTGAACCCATTCATAATTTTAAATACCTGTATACCTGTAACTGTCAGAGCATTTCTCAATGGTCTTTTGGGGGGTGGTGGGGGAGGTGTATTTAGTGGGTGACTTGTCAAAGAAACAATCTCCTTATCTCAGACTAACAGGGCCCTTGCTCTAATGTACTGTGACTGACAACAATCATGCTGTGGCGTCAACGACAGCTCACTAAAGTAAACCCAGTGTTGCCTCTAGCTTCTGTATTGGAGCAGTGGTTTCTGCAGGTGTTCAATAGAGATGGAGCCAACGTGTACCTGCATCATAAACAGAATCAGTATCACTGTTGGAGGCAGAGGATGTTATGTATGACCACCCACGAGCTCAGTCTGTACATTGTGCACTCACTGACCTGCACAGATACCGTCCCCTACACCCTCGTCAATGAGGAAAGTGCAGCAGCCAAGTGCATATTTGCAAAGTATGATTCTTGCATAATGCTCCGCGCATATTTTCCTTTTCAGGCTGCTGTACAAGCTACTGTGCAATAGAGATGGGCCAGCGTCCATCACATCCGGGATCTCAGCCAACATCACAATCCGCTTCCTAATTATAAACACTCGACAAAGCCTCGACACCGCAATACCATTGTACTCCTGGTACAACAACCATGTGAAAGGATACACAGTATTAACATTGACTCTTGTCAATGTATACAGCTGTACTGAAATGTAAAGTCCCGTGTCATTCAGATTTTCAAAAAATACGGGAGAGATCAATTAATAAAACCGCTGTCTGGTAAGAATGAGATTAATTCCGAACCAGATGGTTCTTTTTTGATCTGAATTGGGTTAGATGATTACAGATGGGACAGCATGGAGAAAGTCCATTGTGGGTTTCAAGAGGCAAGTAGACAGGTATATGAAAGCTAGAGGCTTGAAGAGGCAGGAGAGTGGGATTGAATGAACATCTTGCTCTGAGAGGCTGAATGGCTTCCTCTGTGCTGTAAATTTATGTTATTCTTAGAGAAGCACTAATGCCTCTATGCCGGTCAGAAGGAAATATTTAGCCTGGGTTATCATTGTTATGTGATAATCGGCTCCCCATCTCCAGTGGATCGAACTCAAGTTCCTCGTCCTCACTTTCAAGGCCATTCATGACCTTGCCCCCTCCAATCTCTCCGAACTGCTGACTCCCTATCGATCTGACAGCCCCCGCCGTTCAGCAGGCTCCGGTCTGCTCCATGTACCCGCCTGACACGCCCCACCATCAGTGGCCGAGCTTTCAGCCCCTCTGCCACCACACTCTGAAACTACATCGAACAGTCCCTTCGCCTTGCTTCCTCGCTTGCCTCCTTCAAGAGCGGCCTCTTCGACCGTGCCTTCTGCCAGCCTCCCAACTCTCTCCCTCCCCTGTCTTATCCCGATATAAGGACGGCACCTCCGACAATAAAGCACATGATCATGAGTGCATTGGAGTCTCAGCCTAAACTTTATATGAGTTCAACTATTCTAATGTGGGACATGAACTCACAACCTTTTGACTCATAACTGAGAGTGTTACTAACTGAGCCAGGCTGACACCAAACACCTCCACGTTTCATTTTAAGGAAAAGATGCTCACGCTTACTGTTGAAGCTCACAGATGAAGAACGGTGGTATGGATGAGGTGCTGAAATGAGGCTGGTGCTCACAGATAGGGAGTATGATAGGGAGTATGCGCCATTGCCTTCAGAAGCAGCGGGAAAAAATTGAGGGAACAAGAAAATGCATGTTAATATCTTATTTATAAATTTTTGAAAGAGAAAATCGAGGCAGCGTGGATCAGAATTGCAGGTTAGAAACGCTGCCCTGAGCACAAATGAGCTCCAGTAAACACTCACACAGCACAGACAGTTTTGTCACAGCAGGTTGCTTATAGACTGCAAATCTCTTGTGGCTTTCAGCTCTTAATCAAAAGTCTGTGCATGTATCAAACAGGTAATGTAACACATCTCGGAGCATGAACTGAGTCAGAGCATCCCTCTAGATAAACACGAGGGGAAATCACACTCCGTTTGGGTCATCTGGACCCAAATTGAATAGGCTCTCTTCAGAAATGTTGTAACATAGTGGTGGCTAAGGCATTTAAGCAGGTTAAAGCAGCATTAAAGGTTAAGTAGAGCCCCTCGCTCTCTTGCTTCTTCACTTGGCTGTTAATGGGCACATTGTCTTACAACTTTTCTTCCAATTTTCTTGCAACAAAATGCAGTAATCATTTCATAAACTGGTTAGAAAGCCCACTTTCCCATTAAACAAAATGAATGGGAGTAATTGTTTTCCTGCATCAAAGTAAGCTTCACATAAGAGATTCATTTGTATTCCATTATGGTTCGATTGACTGAATATCAGGCAATGATTATTTTTAGTGGCCAGTCAATTGGTGAAATTAATACATCAGAATACATAAGGCGTTTGACAAAGCATAGCCTGATACAGGCAGGCCTACAAATGCATATGGCTGATATGCAGCAAGGTTGATCTGTAGCATGGCACGGGCTTGAACTCTGAGTATACATAAATGACTTGACCTCTTTGCATTTTAATGAAACGATAATTTGCATCAATAGTATTGTGTACCACAGCCAAAGTCAGTAGTGAGGGCATAAAGATTAGGACTGGAATGAGAGCAGGATGTGTATGATCAAAGGCTCCCCTGGACTGCTGATAACTGGAAGCAACAGAGTAGTAAACTTCATTGTATCGTGTCACCTCATTCATAGATTCCATTTGCATTGACATTAAACTTTAGGTTGAGGGTTGGTAACAACAACAACAAAATTACATTTGTATAACGCCTTTCACGTCAGGAGGACGTCCCAAGGTGCTGGGAGGACATCCCAAGGCGCTGGAAACTCGATGGCTTCATGTCCAAATCCCACCCAAATTGTGAATTTGAGCCTAAGGCTGCCTTTCCATCAACGCTGTTCACCTCAACATGTTTACCTTTTCCTGATTCTTAGCCAGATTGCTGGCTGCGGCAAATCATAGAAAGGCCATTCTTCTAAGAGAATAAGTGGTCTCATCTGGCTCGGAGCTGCTTGAATCACATATCCTGTCCCCTTGATATTAAGTGGCATTTGATGGTGGTTGCAAACAAATCAGGAGCCAAGGTGATTTCTGCCTTCACAAGCTAAACTTAGATCCACATTACCATGAAGTGCTTTGAGTTATCCTCCTGATGTGCAAGACACTTTCTCAAATCCAACGATTATTGTTTTAATTATTATTATTACAGCTGAAGAAAAATAATCGCCTCTGATTTCGTTTTTAAAACTTTAATTCATTCAGGCAAAATCAGCAGGCCTATTGATCTACTGAATTCCCCAAATGCACAGTCAATCCACTTTACAGTATACCTTATGAAATGCTTTGATATGTCCTGGCGATATGGTAAGGCACTATGTCAAATGCAAGGATTATAAATGAAAGATTCACCAGAATTCAACCAAAAGGAGCCTTTGGCAGATTAAATGGATACATATTTTAAGTGCGTGTTCAGATGTTCAAATTAGCAAGAGAAAATGCTCAGTAGAAACAACAGATTGATTCCACTCTGGGAGACGAATAGAGTGCTTGTGGAGCACAGTGTAAAATAATCTGCTCACGGATTGCTACACTTTTCAGTTGCAGAATAATTGAATTTTTTTCCCCTCAAAAAAATTCAAATGATGAATATTGAAGAACAAATGTGTGAGTTAATTGATTACAGTACCTAGCAACAGAAGCCCAAAGTAACAACACTTTGAATGTCTGTGTTACTAGCGCAATTGAGCTTTATGACTCATGTCTGCAAATGTAATTGTGTTAAAAGGATTTTTTTAAATATAATTTAGAATATAGGCACTGCATAGGCTGTTAGATTCAATACAGTACAAATCTTCTGCACTCCATTTGGCTTTTCTTCCCGCAATAATGTGCTCTTGTTTCATTTACATTCCCTATTGCTTCATTTTTTTCGCTTGTGCTCACCCTGACATCAGCCCAGTCAACTCATCTGTGCTGTTCCAAACTCCATCTTTCACTAAATTCCCTGACTGAATCAGTGTGACTGTCCATTTTCCACATTCGTGGCCACTTATTGACATAGGATTTCCTGTAAAGTGCAGTGACTACGCATTTTGCAAGCGAGTCGGCAACATCCCATAAATAGCACTGAATTATATGGCCAATTTTACAAAGTTTTACAATAGGGTTAGAATATTTCCTAATACAGTAGTAGGGAAATCTTGCTGCAACCTAGAATATTGTGTTTTGCAGTTTTGCAGTATTGGTCTCCTTATTTAAGAAAGGACATACTCGCCATAGAGGTGGTGCAGAGTAGATTCACTAGATTGGTTCCAACTTCCCGGGATGACAGGTTGAGTAAACTTGGCGTATATTCTCCAGAATATAGAAGAATTAGAGATGATCTTTTAGAAACCTATAAGATTATTAAGGGGCATGACAGAGTAGACAGTGGGAGAGTGTTTCCACTGGTTGGAGAAACTATAACTAGATTAGAGGGTCAGCCTTTTCGCACAAAGTTGAGGAAACACTTCTTCTTTCAGAGGAATTTCTAGAATTCTCTACTCCAGTATATGCTCAGTCCTTGAACATATTCAAGACTGAAATTGATAGATTTCTTATGGACAGAGGGATTAAGGGATATGGGGATAAGGCGGGCAGGTGGAGTTAGATTAGAAGATCAGCCACGATCTGATTGAATGGTGGGGCAGACTTGAGGGGCCGAATGTTCTTATGTTCTTATTTTACCGCTGGAATTGTTGGTTAGGACACCGGAGTAATTAACTCGCTTCTCTTTTCAAACAGCTCTATGGGATCCTTAAGAATGGGACCTTGATTTAAAGTCTCATCCAATGGACAGCACCTCGGACAAAGCAGTGTTCCTCCAGCATTGCATTGGAATGTCAGTTTAGATTGAGCTCAGCGTTGTAACGTAATATCCCAGTGTGGGTTTTCATAACTGGAAGTCTGGTTGGGATCACTCATTTTGTGCCTATCACACGGACTGCAATTTTGTCATTATCAATTTTTGTGGGGAAGATTCTATCATCCAGTTAAAAATATCAAGAAACAGATAACACTATTAAAGAAAGTCACGATTATTTTAATGATTTTCACAGCCTCTTATGCTTCACAAACAATTACTGGGAGGGTAATCTCCAGCTGTTTTTTTGCTCCAATTGTAAATTGCTGCACTGACTAATGGGATTTTCAGATTTAGTTCCTAAATGTAGAGCTTCATCTCCCCCTCCATACCCACATCCAACTCTCATCCCTGTTGCAGTCCAAAAAGAACACAATGGCAAACCTTGTATTTCAAATAATGCTTATCACATCACAGGAATTTCTGTCAAATGTAATGACTCGTGTATGGTGCACATTAAAAACTGAAACCATTTTTAATGCAAAAAAGCAAACTTAACTGCTGTAAACTGAGTGACCAATTTATCTGGACGATTGTGGGGCAAAAAGAGGTCAGGTTATTTCTCTTGTTGAACAGTATCATGGAAACGTTAACATCCACTGGAACATCTCAGAAGCTGCAATAATGAGTGGACTCCCCCTGTACTGCCCAGGAATGTCAGTCTGGACTATGATTTCAAGTCCTGATAAAGGGCTTGAACCCCCAACCCACGATCATTATACCAACCGAGCTGCAATTCCTTTAAATAGCTTTTATTTAAACCTCCAGTCGATTGAGTTGGAACAGCAGAGCAGGGGCCAAGCAATGAGTCAAAAAACAGCAACGTTCCAAGGATGAGCTGAATGAGCAGCTTTTTAATCCCTTTTAATGTATCTGAATTTGCAGCAAGAAGATTAGCGGTATATTTTACTTGCAGGTTAGACTTGTTTTGTGTGGCTGTTGGCTTCTTAATACCTCTCCATGCAAATAGATTCTGCAACACGCAGATACTCTCGGCATAATATAAGGACCATAAATGTGAAGCTTTGCTGATTCAACAATTGTTCTAAATCAACATGCAATCATTATGAGTTCCAACTCTTGGTCAGGGTGAAGTTGGCTGGAAGCAATTATTCACAAAACTTTATTGACAATTCCTTTGCAAATATAATGATAATCCTTGTATCTGATATAACGTCTTACCATGTCGTCAATGTCTCAAAACACTTCACAAGATCTTTACTGCAAAAAGCAGTGACTGTGTAATTTGTATGGGAAATGCAGCAGCCAATGTGCACATGGCGGTGTCCCACAAACAACCATGAAGTGAATTCAAAGGCCCAAGGTGGGGCTTGAACCCCCAACCTTCAACCTCAGAGGCTACCAACTGAGCCATCCTGAAGTATAAATATAGAGCACAAGTGAAATATTAAGTAACATGGTTTGTTTGAACATAAACAACCAGTGCCATCCATTGAGGGAAACATGGATTTAATTCCCATTGCTACCAATTCCCCAATCAATGGGCTGTTTCACTGCGAGCGAGCGAACATGAATATCTGAATGGGGGTCACCAGTAGGCTACTCTTGGGTGTCTCAAGCACAGCAGCTATACCAGAGCAGTTTTATGGTGAGTACATTGGTTGATAAAAGAGGGCGAATAAATGTAAGGAGCAGCACTCCTTACAAAGGAAAATATACCGGTGATTTATTCCTTTCACCTTCTGTGCTTTGAGCTAAATTCATCATTGAAAATCTTTTGAAGTTGGCAATGTTTCTTTTCTGCTTTACCCATGGGCTTGGCTAGGCAGCAGTTAGCTGAACATATAAATCTGAGAAGAAAGGTAAGACTGTCAAGTTCCTTCTGACAGCTTCTTTTTCTGAATGTGAGTTTACAAATCCCAGCATCTATGGCCGTACACCTCATCCTGCCCATAACTCAGATAATTCAGCATTACGAGTGCTGCATAGCTATAATTGTGAATTATTGGGCCCCTAAAATGAATGCTTTGGTAGTTTGTAAAGCAGAATATTTTGCCTGCAGAATGCAGTTGATTACTGAATAGTAGCCTTTGATAGCCAACCCATTAGTGGGGCTCTTGCCCTTGTTTTCGCTTTAACATGCTCAAAACCTAATTTAACTATTGATGAGATCAATTAAGAAAGTACTTACTGTAAAAGGCGCTATGTTGAAATAATTATAAAGGGCAACAAAGAAATCTGATACATTTTGCAAGCCTTTTTTCTTTATCACATAATTCTCAAGCTTTCATGATGTCTAACGATAGCAATTGATTTCTTGAACAGCAGGAAAGGTTCATAATAGTTAATCTGCCCCTTGGGTGGTATCAACCGCCAATAAGTCATGTAGACAAATCAAATGTGTCAAGACAAAATGGCACATTAATTGTCCTGCGTTCTGTTCCAGGTTGCCTAGTTTCAGTAAGCTTAGGTTACTTTAAGTGCACTGTCCATTAGTGTTTTATTTCACTACCTAGGCTTCCATTGTGATACAAAGTCAAACCTAGGATTCCAGTTTGGAACACAACATATGAAGCAAATTAACTTCTGGCCATTTTTTAAGAACAAAAAGCAACTTTGTTTATTTCATACTGGTAAAGAGTGAGGAGATAACATTTTAGAACAGAATCTAATCTGTTGCTCTCCTTTACAAAATTGCTGTTACTAAATTGAGGAAGAATGCAAATGTGTCAATTTTATGAGCTTTTATACCGAGGCGTAAAGACTCTGATAATTTAATGAAGGGGCTCTCATCAAGGTGAGTGCTGCCACTGATGAGAAATTAACTTTTTTTTTGTGCTTTCTGCTAGATGACTGCATCAATCAGTCGTACGTGTGAAGTGAAACCCTGTGAAACGCCAGCCGCACACCTCAATTCCGAGTGAAAAAAGAGACCTTACCAAACCAGCCCTGAGCCCCACTATGTCATTTCCAATCACTGCATTTAGTAACCTGTCGGAGCAATTCAGCACTGCTCGTGTCTACGAGCACCGATACACCATCCATAATGCATGACTCTCTCATTAGTAAAGAAAGGATATCAAACATTCCCTATCAGGCCCCTCAATAAAACATGCAGGGTGTACGCTTCACAGAGGCACCTGATGGCGTCAGGCTTGCACAACTTGCAAATGAATGTGTAAATGTATGTGCACAGAGGGAATTATAGGTGTTCCTAACTATACGATAATATAATTAACAAACAATGAAATGGATTACACAATCGGCTCTATGTATTAGCACTCTAACACCTTCCCCCCTGTGGATGCAAGATGCTGTTGTTGATTGTTTTCTATTGGGTGTCGCTTACAGCCTGAAAGGTGTTAAAACAAATCTTGAGCCACATCTGTGCATATCCTGTCACATTCTGAGTCCCGTAGCAAAATGGTTAGAGCACTCACCTCACAAGCGAGATGACCCGTGTTCGATTCCCGGGTGGGGCAATATCTTAGGCAAGTTTCCTTACTGCAACCGTCTCTGTTTAACAAGCAATAAGCAGGATGCAGGTTGTTGGCAGTCAATTGGCAGTCAATTGGCAGATCGCTTTCCGGGGGTAATAATTCTTCAAAAAATATGTGCTACTCAATCCTCGACTGTTTGCGTGGCACTGCTGTGCGCAATTAGCAGCTGGGTTTTGCAGACAAAATACAGAATCAATTCATTTTGCAGTGTAGCCTGTCTCAATGATATGATTAGATGCTATACCAAATGCGAGGGATATTATCATTATGACGGATATTCGGTGCTGTTCTGTCTAACCGAGTGGCTATGATGGCCGACTCACTGGCCAATGCAAGCAGCTTCACACTGCGCCGTCTTCATAATGTCGGGAAGTGTGTTCACCTCCGAAAGCCATTCACTGCCAGTGGAGTGGGGATTTGGCAAATGAGCAACTTACCTCACAACTCCCAGTGACCTGGTTCATGTCCCACGATGGTTATGGGGCTTCTTTCTTTCTCCACTCTCTGAAACCAGCCCCATTCTTAAATTCAGTCTCAATTTTGAAGCCGGCTTTCCACAATAATAAAAAAGTCTTGAATTTAAAAATATTCTCCATACTCCTGTGGCCTCTTAAATTCAAAATGTTCCTTACGGGCGAAGCCTGGGTGGAATTTGGGCCCTGGCATGTGATTTCTAATGGTCTGTACTATCCCATTTGATTCTCTCCAGCAAGTAATCACAAGAGTCATAATATGCAAAAGAAAATTTCATTTTCTGATGGGGTGACGTGGTGGGGAGGGTGGGGGTGGGGGTGGGATGGGGGCGGTTGGTGGGTGACGGGAAGACTTAGCTCTGGAATGTTTCATGGCAAAAGTAATTTTATTAACATTTACGTAATGCAGCTTTCAGACAAATTTGTCTGTGATCGTCAAAAAAAACATTTTCCCCTCCGACTTGGCTGTAGTGTTTCTTGCATGGAAATTCCATTAAGTTGCAGAAAACTTTCCAAAAAAAAAGCAATCGAAGTGTTTTTGCATTCGCTTTTCGGTCACCAAAGCCCCCGGGAATAAAACTTCACAGCCAGAAGTTAACAATTGCTGAAACGTCCAACTTCTGGAGCTCTAAATTAGTTGATAATTAGTTTTTCCCCTCCCCCCCACACAGTGTCTTGCTATCCGAGACTATTATTTGAATTAAATACGCTGTGATTAAATGGAACCAAAAATATATAGTGGAAATCAATTAACTCACCCCTGGGTTAAGTTGTCAAGCTCACATAACTAGTCACTCACTCAAAATCCTGGCTTTTAAGTACTTTGTATTTTTGAGTTGCTGTGCTTTGAATAACTTGTCAACTCTGATAACAAGAATAATCCTTGCATTTGATAGAGTGCTTTATCACATAATTGAGATGCCTCAAAGTGCGTCACAGAACATACTGTAAAGTGAATTGACTGCGCATTTTGTGGGTGAAATGTGGCAGCCAATTGTCCACAGCAGTGTTGCACAAACAGTCGTGGATTGAGCGACCCAATTATTTTTTGGGTGTTTTTGTGATACTGTACTTTGGATAACTAACCAACTCTTGTCATAAATTGTCATTTGAGCTATTTCCTTTAGAGTGAGGAGTTATCAGAATTTCACTGTATAAAATTGTTTCAATGCTTATGAAAAAAAGGATGGGAGATATGAACTGCTCACCTTGTTTCCATTGCCTTTCCAGTAGTAATGAATGCCAAAGCAACCCAGCAGCAGCAAAAGTACCCCAACAAAAAGCACCAACGTCCCAGTCCTCAAATACTTTGCAAAACTCTTGCGTTTTTTCCTGGCTGTTAATACCTGGAGATTTGCGAGATGAAAGGGAGAGAGAGACAGAGATTTTTTTAAAACTGAATATTTTTCCTTGCTCTTGCACGGATGTTTAATGCACTTAAATGATTAAAATAAAGCATTTTGGCATGCCACTGAATGATTGATCGGTGCAAAAAATAATAATTTTCCCTGCCTTTCAATTATACAGAGCATTCACCATGTCCACACCAAAAAAAAACTATCTTCCACCAAGGCTGTCAATAAAATATCTTTACTCTTAAACATTTAAAAGAAAGTCTCACTTCTTCAGACAGGTACTGCCCTTGGAGTTTGGGGCTGATATTTTCTGGACAATCCACCATCGTTACTTTCTCAAAGGGGTTGATTGAGTTCGTCCCAAGTCTGAAGTTATTGTTTGAGAGTCCAGTGATCGAGGAGAGAGGTTTATACTGAATCAAACGACAGACTCTGCTCTCAGTTTAAGGGGAGCAGACGTTTCTCTTAAAGGGACTTTGCAACATACACAACCATCAGAGGGAAATCCAGTTAACCCCAAATTTTTATCTGAAGGTTCTTTTTTCTTTTTTGTTACTTGAAAACAAACCTTTTAAAGCTAAAAAGTTTTGTAACTTTTCTGTTGCTGTCTGTGGAATCCCAAAGAGTTTGAATAAACTCAATATGTTATAATAATAATAATATTGCATTTAATATGATGTAGAAGTTTATTTCTTTAGTCCTTTTTTTACTAGTACTCTGCTGTGCACCAATTGATATTGGTGCACCAATCAATACACAGTGGTTACATTTTACAGTAAAATCCTATGAAACCCTTTGAGGTGTCCAGAGGATGTGATAAGGCTTTAAATCAATTGAGAGCATTATTATCTTTATAGTTACAATTACATTTGAATATTACTTTCTCACAAGTGTGTGCTTGCTTGGGTAGGTACATGAAATTTGATGGTAACTCAAAAAAAAGCGCGATGTCTTGTACAGTATGACCAAATACAATGAGAGAGAAATCGAAGGGGAAGTCTAAACATTTGTTACGATAATGAACTGTGAGCATTATTTATTTACTCGTTCACATCACGTTTTACTTCAACGCCTTGGGACATTGTCCTGACCTGAAGGGCGCTCTACAAATATAATTTTGTAGTTGTTGTGCTAAGCTTTAATGGGTGGATATGGGTGGGTGGGGAGAGGAGGGTTCTTAACAGATTTCTGAAATAGCGGCTGAACCACAAATTAGGAATCGTTGATCCAAAGAAGCCTTGCTCTCACTCAGCCTCATGGCGATCCCATGGAGGTTCTTTTTAAGTCTTATTTTAAAATAATAATATTAATAATCCTTGCATTTGGTGTTGCGCTTTTCACATCTTCTAGGTGTCTCAAAGCGCTTCACAGAATACACAGTAAACTAAATTATTTGTGGTGAAACACGGCAGCCAATTGCGCACAGCAGTATCCCACAAACAGTTGTGGATTGAAATGACCAATTTTACTATTGTGCTTTCTTTTGGAGGGATTATTTCGCTGTATAACATTACAACATTTGTAAAGAGAAGACATTTATTACCTTTGTATTATAGCACACAATCATTTCTGAGCAATATCTATTTTCTATGGCTGTGCAACCCACTGAATTGGTTTGCAAATTCACAAAGCCGAGTGTTATTGTGTGCGGGGAATGAAACATTCGGCAGTTAAATGAGAGTAACACCCCCCCACCCCCCCCACCACCCCCTCCCCCGATTAATATACTCTGAATGGAACAGAATTCCATTGAAATCATTGTGGGAAATTTCACGTCCTGAAAAGATTGATATACAGTACATAAATTGGTACAATGAATCTCTTTTTTAAAAAATAAATAGAGCTGATTGTATTTCTGATAGAAATGTATCTCTTTTTGATGAACAGTATTTAATACTAGGTACTTTGCATTGATCCTTTCCACTTTAGATCCGTCTTTTCAGTCAAGCACTTGGGTTCAGTGTATAACAATACTTTGTTTTTGAGTCCTGTTTACACAACATCTGCCTGAGCCCCACTCTGGTCCAATTGACGGCTCGCGGGTCACATCTGGTCCGGACGGTGGTGATTTCATGTGGCTCACAAACCATTTCCAGTTTTATTGTCCGATGAGCGAATACGGGCAACACGTAGGCCTCGAGCCAATCAGGAGACTGTGATCGAGGGTTGGGACTCTGCTGGCAACGGGACCGTCCAATCAGGATAATGTATTGCTGATATGGCCCACGGACATTTCTTAAGTAGTGCAGTCGGCCCTTAGCAGCCAAAAGGTTGGATCTCACTGGACTAAGCCACTGAGACTCTTTCAAATTTTGCAATTGGTTGCTGCAGAACTTCAGCTAAATTTCAGTGTGACATACTGGATAACATGCTTCAGGAAAGCATTGGATGGTGTTTCTCTCAATATAGTTCCATCCTTTTGTTTCAGTGATTCCACATCGGCCGCTATTTTAGTTTTTCAAATATCCCTAGTGGTTTGAAAACAAGACCCTTGTCTTCATTATCAGCGCCTTGTGTCTTCCTCCTACGTGAAAGGCGTTATAGGAATGTAATTTTGTTGTTTCAAATCCTTCCATACCCTCTCCCCTCCCTACATTTATGACTTCTTGCAACCCTATCCACCTGGCTGCTCCCTCTACCTGCTTTGAAAACACTTGCCTGGTTCATGTTCTCCGTCCACCTCCCTGCTCCACCATTGATGCACGTGCTTTCAGCCATTGTTCCCCCCACTGATCTAGAACTCCATCCCAGAGTCATGCTTTCGGTCACTGTTCTACCCGATAATACACCAGATTAATTGATCATTCACCTCATGGCAGTTTGAGGGGCATTGTGAGGTGCAAATGAACATCACGTTTGCCTTGAGAAGCAGCCACGGTACGTGATAGTAATTACTGTAAAGTGTTTCGAGATGTTTTGACGTGATAAATCACTAAAAATGCAAGATCTTGAGTTTCTCTTTCTCTTTATGATATGATTTTGAAGTTTCTGCTTGTAAACTGAAGGTGTGCGACACTTGCCAGCTTTCATAACCTGACAGAGTTAAGATGTGTAACTTTATGGACTAATTTATTTCAGTAGGAACTGAAAATGTTGATTGCAGACAGCAATATAGTCTTGTATTTCAAAAAAAAACTTTGTGCCATTTTTCAATAAGTAGTTTCGACGGCTTTTGCTAGAGATACTCACTTAAGCTTTCAAACTGTTAGCTTTTGATTTCTGCTGTTGTTATACCACTCATTAAACCGAGACCAAGCTCTTTAAAGTAGATGAAATGTTCAATCCAGCTGACAGATGCTGACAACTTTTTTCTAGGTTTGGGAATCATCTTTTGATGCAGAGATACTTAGTGGCTGCAAGAACGTAGCACAGAACCTCCCAATTGGCCTTGTTATTCAAACAGATGTTCTTTTATGAGGCTTATCTTTTAGATATTCCTTAGAAACTATATGATCTTTATGGAATTATGATCAAAAGAACAAGTACCTGAGATGAATGAAGCATTTGCTTTATCAGCACAAGATCAGCAATGCAATGTCTTAAATGATGACTTAAGGTAGATTTATACATTGGTTTCTCTAGATCAAGAGGTGCAGCAAAGTTGAGAGAGCTTCTTATTGGCAAGCTAAGATAAATCTTTTCCTTTTGTTTTTCTTACCTCTTAGAACCTGAGATGAGTTGCAAACACTTTAAGAACAAAGCCACAGGGATAATAAGAAATGGGGAATAATAGCAAGGCTGTGATATATGTGTCTTGTCAGATGTTTACAGCTGTCAGAAGTGATGAGCTTAGGCAAGACTTTTATTTTGAACGCTGTTTGTTAATCATGGTCTGAAGAATAGAAGAGCTGGGGAGGATTGATGTCATTAGGAGGAGCCGTGAGTGTGAAAGGGCATGGATGATGCATGGAAGGTAGTAGAGAGATCTGAGAGAGAGACAGATAAAGAAGTGATTCGGAGGGGAGGTGAATAAGGAACATATGTGTAAGTGTCAGTAGCAGATGAGGAAGAGATGGACAGTCACAGCAGATATTAGATATCAGGAGAAGTTGGAAGAATAGTAGGAAGCAAGAGTGGGGCACACAGGAAAAATAATGTAAAAATAGGTTCTAGGCATTGCATGCTATTGAGGAATGACAGTACTTGGAATGAAGAAGGGAAATATGTTGTGGCAGATAAGTGAGACAAACTGAAAATTTGTTGCGGACAAGGTAAAGGACAGTGTTAGTTGTTGAAGATTACATATTATGATGAATGGACAGTTCTTTTTATTGACAGAATGATGCTAACAGGCAGTAATTTACCAGTTGACGATAGTGCTGTGGATCTAGAGGAAAAGGCGGAAATCCTGGTACGAGGAACAGGAGAAGGCAAGGTAATGGGAGCAGAGCTGGATATGGTAGGAGCAAACAGACAGAGATGAGTAAAGGCAGCAAATGAGTAAAGGCACAATGAACAACGTCTGTTTTTTGACACTGAAAGCAGACAACTGGAGGATTCTAGTGCTCAAAGCTGTGTCTAGCAACCCAGCACTGGTAGGAATCTGCAAATTGGTGAACACGAGGTATCTAGGGGCTGATTCTCTGCCTACCAGAAAATTTACTGCCTCTTTGTGTTGTGAGCTTATAATGGGATTGTCCCGATTTATTACCACTTTAGTAGTTATGTGATTAGTAGCGGGAGGTCTGATTTATAGGTTGATCTGGGTATTGAGGAGTGCCAGGCACATTGGTGACTAGGTTAACACACTGAGCTCCGTTAACTGGGTCTGAAATACCCGTTAGCTTTTAATGCTATTGACCAGCTCTTTAACAACGTTAAAAAGCTTGAGTCTGACCTGTGAACGTAAAACAATATATATTTATTTTATTTCAAGAGGAAGATTCCAAATCAAATCAATGCACCTAACAGATGATTTACACTGTACTTTTAGCATTGATCCAACATGAAAATTGCATCAAATCAATGTGGAAGCTGTAGTAGAAATAACCTGTGAATCCACCCTGACTATTCTGTGCTCCTTTTAAACATTGATGGAATCTCATAACGTGCTTTCAAGATTTCTCTCTGCTTCAGATGTTAGGCAAACCACCCTTGTAATGGTTGAGGTCATTTCTTATTCTTTTTAAAAAAAATACAGGGATAACAACTTGTTTTCTCTCTCTGGGGAAAGAGCTTCATTGTTAATGGAGCCTCAGAGCAGGGTTGTTGGCTGCAACGGGTTGAAATGGTTATTAGGAGAGTTTGAGCGAATGATTGGGTCAACTGAGGATACAATCAGCCTAAAAAATGACTAAATATGGGTCTAGTCCATCTATAGGTGGAATTCCATTGGGGGTGGAGAGAATGAGGCAGGGAAGTAGAGTGTGGGGGCGGCAGATGAGTGGGAAGGAGGGAGCGGGATGAGCGGGAAGGAAGGAAGGAAGGAAGGAAGGAAGGAAGGAAGGAAGGAAGGAAGGAAGGAAGGAAGGAAGGAAGGAAGGAAGGAAGGAAGGAAGGAAGGAAGGAAGGAAGGAAGGAAGGAAGGAAGGAAGGAAGGAAGGAAGGAAGGAAGGAAGGAAGGAAGGAAGGAAGGAAGGAAGGAAGGAAGGAAGGAAGGAAGGAAGGAAGGAAGGAAGGAAGGAAGGAAGGAAGGAAGGAAGGAAGGAAGGAAGGAAGGAAGGAAGGAAGGAAGGAAGGAAGGAAGGAAGGAAGGAAGGAAGGAAGGAAGGAAGGAAGGAAGGAAGGAAGGAAGGAAGGAAGGAAGGAAGGAAGGAAGGAAGGAAGGAAGGAAGGAAGGAAGGAAGGAAGGAAGGAAGGAAGGAAGGAAGGAAGGAAGGAAGGAAGGAAGGAAGGAAGGAAGGAAGGAAGGAAGGAAGGAAGGAAGGAAGGAAGGAAGGAAGGAAGGAAGGAAGGAAGGAAGGAAGGAAGGAAGGAAGGAAGGAAGGAAGGAAGGAAGGAAGGAGTGAGCGAGCAACAGGGGAACTGGGATGGGGGAAGAATTCCCTAGACGAGGATGATGTACCTTCAACAAATGAGCAGTGTAACTGCAAACTTCCGACAAAAGAAGGAGCCTTTTGATTTATTATTGATTTGGAAGCTGATGCTGTTTTATTTCAGTTGGGCGATACCCTACAGCAAGGAATTATTTTATTCTGGAATTGGACATTTTATAACATAAATGAACGCTTTGAGTCCAGCTGTGTATCCTGGCTGTGATGGAGCACATGCAATTAATAACCCCATACGATACTCTCTTATTGCTCCCTCACCTTGTTGAAGATTATAGTCCATCTGTCCTAGCCACCTTTGTGGAGTCCTATTGTATAGGACCGGGGCTGGATGAGTGCAAATTTCTTGCAGCTGAATGTCGACAAGAGGCCATACTCCTTGGCTCTCGTCGACGTCTCCATTCACATGGCTCTCATCTCCTCCACCTTCCCGGCCTGCCCCTAAAACTCTCCAAACCTGTGCGCAACCTAGGCGTCAGGTTTGATGCCCAACTGTCCTTCCTCCCCCACATCCGGTCCGTTACCAGCACTGCCTTCTACCACCTCCGACGGGTCGCCCGTCTCTGGCAATACCTCACCTCAAAAGCCGCTGAGACTTTGGTCCATGCCTTTGTCACCTCTTGGCTGGACTATTGCAACACTCTCCTCTCTGGTCTCCCCTCCACCACAATCCACAAAATCCAGCTAATCCAAAACTCTGCTGCCCGCATACTCACCCGCTCTAAGCTTCGCTCCCCCATTACCCCAGTCCTTGCCAGACTTCACTGGCTTCCTATCCCAGACAGGATCGACTTCAAGATCCTCACCTTTGTTTTCAAATCCCTCCACTCCTCTGCACCCCCCTATCTCTCTGATCTCCTCTCCCACCAACCCAACACCCGCTACCTTTGCTCCTCTGGGTCTGGCCTCCTCCATGTCCCCCGAATCCTCCGCTCCACCTTTGGCGGCCGTGCCTTCAAACACTACGCCCCGAGGCTCTGGAACTCCCTTCCTCACTCCCTTCGCCTCGCCCCCTCTCTTCCCAGTTTCAGGTCACAGCTGAAGACCTTTCTCTTCGACCGCGCTTTTGGTCACCTTTCTGCCCCTGCTCCTGGCTCAGTCCCGGGATCCGCTACTGTGAAGCGCTCTGAGATGCCGTCCGGCGTGGAGGGCGCTATATAAATCAAAGTTGTTGTTGTTGTGTTGTTGTTGTTGTTAGTATGTTGGCCTCACAAGCAAGAGGATCTGGGCTTGATTCCCCGATGGGGAGACTCCTTAAACAATTTTCCTTATTCCACACACCCCTGTTTACCCTGCAGGATGTAAGAGCCCAGTTGTTAGATGATGGACAGATTGCTTTCCAGTGGTAATAATTCCTCAAAAGCATTCTTTAAAAATTGGCCATTCAATCTATGATTGTTTGTGGGAGAATGCTGTGTGCAATTGGCTGCTGCATTTCAACCACAACATACAGTCAATCCACTTTACAGTATCGAAAATGCAAAATACTGCTGATGCTGGAAATCTGACAAAGGGTTGTGGACCCGAAATGTTGACTCACATTTCCTTCCTCCATAGATGCTGCTTGACCTGCTGAGTGTTCCCAGCGATTTCTGTTTGTGTTCCACTTTGCAATATATTCCGTGAAGCGCTCTGAGACATCTCGATGCAGTGATAAAGTGCTGTATCCAATGCAATTATGGTTTTTATTATATTGTAGACATTACAAGAGATGATTGTTAACTTCAAGATAGTTTGATCTTAATAAGAAAGTGGATATTAATCTACTTACCACATCTTCCATATCCATGTCCTCTGCTTCTCTCTTTCCAGTCTCTCCTTTAAAAAACTGGATCTGTCTTTCAGATTTGATTTCCTATGAACTTTACTAAAAAGATTAAGATTCTTTGCATTGCTCTTGTTGTTATCTTCAATTTGCCTTATTAGACTGTAAGTTTTTCCAATATTCTTTTAAATTAAATCAATTGAAAATTCTATGCATCCCAATCCTCGCACTTTTGATTTCTCTGATACTGCATTCTGGAGTAGTTCTGTTTGGTCTTCTGTTCTGTTCTCCTTATTTCTTTTTCTCATATGGATACATTAAAATTCTTTCCACAATTACATAGTCTTTAAATAATCGTATTTTCTTTGTTGCCTTATTTTACTGAATCCATATTAATCCTCGTCATAAATTCTTTAATATTTGCTCTCGTACTTTATTGTTAGGTTTGGCTCCACGTTTAATACAAAATCAAATAATAATCCTTACATTTGATGTAGCACCTTTCACATTGGGAGGACATTTCAAAGTGTGTCATAGGTCATACTGACTGTATTTATTTTGTAAGTGAACTTGGCAGCCGTTTGTGCATGGCAATGTCTCACAAACAGAGGTGAGAGTGTTACCAATTGAGCAATGCTGTCTCACAAATCTAATCTTACAACAACTGATCGCAGCAGCCTAAGCTTTCACCCACTTTCAGTTTATGATACAGCTTCAGCTCTGAAATTCTGTTTCACGTGTGAAGTAAGTCTTATTCTTGAGGGAGTGAATAACATATGGTTTCTGTTTTATGCCTCTCAGATTGTGAGGACCCATCTGTTGAGGGATGTACCCCAGGGTGGTGGTACTGTTGGAGGAGGGGGTACCTTACTTTATTGGTAAACTTGATATTCCTCAGCTCTCCACACATCGAATGGCCTTCAATCCCCTTGAGGGGCATAGACAGCTCAACTCCAGAGCGAAGAATATTGTTGCTGTAGAGAACGATTGCTAGTTTCACACTAGTTGAGAGAGTCCATCTGCTCTGCCAACTGTGCCAAGACCAACTGCGTATCATTCTGCTGTCCCATCATGCCAGCATCAATCTGGCTAGTGCTTGCCCACTTGCCCACAGTCTATTTCAGGAGGCACACTCCCAGCTCTGCAAGACTCTGGGATGTCAGAGCGTAAGAAGACTGGTGTGTCTCTCTTGTGGCTGATGTCTCATATTATTTTCCTCATTCAAACTTCCCAAAGTCTGCAGTCAGATCCTATGATGGTACATTGAAGAATGACTGTTCTCTACCATTTGGCCGCACATTATGGATGAGTGGACAGTTTTCCGTTGCTGTAGATATTGACCCCTGATTCACTATTGGATTGTCTGTCCCAGTACATCCTCATTGACCTACAAAACATCAATTGGACTCTGCGATAGATGGACAGGAGCTGCTTTAACTTGCCGCTGTGATACTTTAAAGTGAGAAAAAGTTTGCATTTTTCATGGCAATTTGCAGAAAATCTTCCGCATCATAAATCAGAGTTGAGCCACATAATCTGAAAGCGATTCACGCTCATGAGATTGCTTTGAGCGTATGGTTTTGGTCGGCGCAGTGCTGCACTAGAAAGGCAGTCAATGCAAATCTATTCAAGCTCCACTCAGAAAATGCTTCCTGAAAGGTCACTTCCAAAGAAATGTTCACACAATGATTTTGAATATTGTTAAGGAACAATCTATGCGATACAATTAAGAACGTGCATATTTATAACACCTTGTTATGGCCAAGTGTATCAATGCTCTTCATAGGAGATGAGAGACATAGAAAAGTAGAATCAAGGGTAGGCTATTCAGACCCTCAAGCCTGTTAATGCCATTTTATAAATTGATCTATACCTCAAGTCCAGTTACTCGCCCTTACCCCATATACCTTAATACCCTGACATAACAAATATCTAACTGTCTACAACCCTTTGTCAGAACTGTGTCAGAACTGTGTTCTGACGAAGGGTTGTAGACCTGAAACGTTGACTCTTTTTCCTTTCTCCATGGATGCTGCTTGACCTGCTGAGTTTCTCCAGCAAGTTTTGTTTTTGTTTCAGATTCCCAGCAACTGTAGTTTTTTTTAATATAATAAATATCTATCTACCTACATCTTAATGTAGATACTTTCAAATGCAGTGACTGTTGGTGGTATTTTGCACACTGTAAATACACCTAAATCTTAGTGTACAGTTGGTTGGGGGGGAGGGCAGGGGTGGTACAATGGCTGCATACTGGCCCTCCTTGGCCCTAGATGAGCACAATTGGGAGAACAGTGGTGACTGAACCTTCCCTTCCTTTATCCATCTGCCTCACCTCTCTCTATCCATCCTGAAATCCCACCTTAAAAACCTACCTTTTCGACCATGTCTAAGGTCCCATGCACAGTGACCAATTTCACCGCAGTGAAATACTCAGGATGTTAGACTATATGAAAGGTACTGTACAAATATAAGTTGTCATCAATGCCGCAGCCTGTTTACTGAATGCTTTTTATTGCTGGAAGCATTTTCCAATACCATAAACAAAGCCTGATACTTCACTTTGAAGGAGATTTCAAGCTGTGAGCTATTACGGTTGGGATGTAAAAATAATAATAATCCTTGCATTTGTTATAGCGCTTTTCATCTCTTTCAGACATCTCAAAGTGCTTCACAGAATGTACTGTAAAGTGAACATTTGTGGGTGAAACTCGGCAGCCAATTATGCACAACAGTGTCCCACAAACAGTCAAGGATTGAATTGACCAATTTATTATTGTTCTTATTTTTTGTGAGGGATTATTATTGGGTGGGTGGAGTAAGGAAACTTGCCCAAGCTTTTGGCCTGCAGGGAATCAAACCCAAGTCTCTCACTTGCAAGGCACTCTAACCACTGAGGTACAGGACTCCACAACTTCTAAAAGACTTTAATGCACACACTGCTTAAGCATGAAGTGCTTATTTCATACTGAAATAGAATAAGATTAAAGCTTATTTCCAGTTTGGTTTTGAACTAAGTGTTCATGGTTGTGATTTGCTGTAGTTTACCTTGGGAACAGTAAATTACCCTGCTTGTTTTACACCATAGCAAGTGTACCCACTGGGACCTATCACAGAGTACAAGAAGAATAAACTATAGAGGTGAAATACATGGGGAGATGCAGAGAAAGAGTAAAAATCAGAATTTTGAAAATTATGTTTTATTATAGCTCTTAGCTCGTTTGGATCAACTCTTCATTTACCTCACCTCCTTACCACTCTTCGTCTGCTAATTTAATCTGAATCACGATTGTAAAAGATTTTGTGAGCCTCTTGTGAAGTTAAAACTGGAGGGGGGTGGGTGGGGACATGGTCAGATTCAAGAAACCTTGATCAAATAGTGGTAATAAGCGTAATTTTGCTCAGTCTTGTCGTTTAAAACCATGGGTGATTTTATATAAGAAACCGTTCAACCAGTACTTGCTGTCAAATTAAATGCCCACTGACACCATTTACTGGCAAATATTTCAGGGCTTAATTGAATGGAATCAGCAGTAACCAGCCAGTAGGAATTAGTATGCTTGTTCTGTAGTACACATCCTCAATTCTTTCCCTGAAAGATTCCTTGTGGGCAGCATATTAGCACCTTTAGATACAATGTAATACCTTTGGTCTGCCGGTTTTATTATTTTCTCATTAATCCTTCAGATTGCCTGCTTCTGAGGTGAGGATGATTACGTCAAAACAGTTTGCGTTGCTGGTAGATAATAAACTTCATCAGCCCATTCATTTTAGAAAAGGAATTGAATCTTTTTCCAACATTATGGAAAACTGGCAATTTGTAACCTTTGTTTCCCCTCGATGGGTTGAGGGAAGATGTATGCTCAGTAAAGGCAATAATATATTCAAAATTCCATGCACACAAAAAAATGTATTCACTTCAGCAGCAACATGTTATAAATAGCTTGGTTTCCCTTCAGGCAAGAGCTAAAAATCCTGATGAGCAACAAAAATGCTTTTAGTTTCACTCAACAAAGACAGACAGAGTGAGCAAAACCCTGCTAGGATCTTTGATCCAAGTTTTTTTTAAACTTTTGTGGACACCATTTCAGAATATCTTGAAATAAATGGATTTCCTGTTGAGGAGAACATCTGTTTAAAAGGACATTTGTAAATATTCGGAAACTTGTGTGGAATTATCTTACTAGGCAAGACAAGGGGGTGGGGGGGGGCGTTATTATTCACCCAATGGGAGATCAAAGACCTGCTGCCTTTGAATTCAATGTTTATCAAATCTTGTGTTCCACTGTGAAGGGCTTTGCAACGTTTCAACAACGTGATAAGGTGCTATACTAAATGCAAGGATTATTATTATATAAAACAATTGGTCTTTCAGGCTAAAACTAGATTGAATGTTGCGCCTTTGGTTCTTTCTTCTGCTATAACATCCCAAGTATCCATTTAAAAACTATTAAAGGTTGCTTCCCTGATGCCTCACTATATGACCAGCAATACAGACCTACAGTATACAGGAACCAAACAGTCTACTGCAATCGTCCTCCCAACGTAAAAGGCGCTCTATCAATGTAATTTTGTTGTTTGTGGTGGTTGCAATCAAGTGCCCCCTCCAAACTCCAAGGAAGAGCGATCAGTAAAAGGAAGTGAATGAATTACAGATTTCCTGCAGCAGCGTAACTCAACCACAATCCTCAACTCAGAGTCCAGAAAGACCATTAGAGGTGAAGAATTCAGTTTATTTTTAGCAATTGTGGAAAATGAAAGCACTTAAGGAAAAGAAAATCAGACAGGATTACTAATGTACAGAACTCGAATGTTGGTTTGAACAAGGGCAATGAAAAGGTGTCCTCGCAGAGCACCTAATGTAACCTTGCAATATTTCATGTTAAACGCACTTCAAGAGAAATTGTAAAGAGGATACGGTTAGCACCACAGAAATTTACAGCACAGAAGAAAGCCATTCAGAACTTTGTGTACTTGTTCACAACTCGGGACCAATAATCTAGAAAGCACCCTGGAACCATTTGAAAGGTAAACAACAATAATTCAAACCAATGCAAAAGGGCACCACAGTGTCAATATGCTGGATGAAGTGTCAAAGGATACTGCTGACCAACTAAAATAGCCCAAATTTGTGAGTTTTACTAAATGTCTCCTTAATAATCTCTGCTGAAATCCAGGCTATGATATGTCATGGGGGGTGTAAATAATCTATACTAATAAAGATGAAGTGTGTGTGTGCGTTTGTGTCTGTGTTTCTGTGAATAACACAATAACCAATTGACGTAGAGGCATGATTTATACCTTATCGGAAAGGTCTTGCAAGTGGGCATTTTTTGATATCTCGGGGAACACCCATCATTGATTAGCTATATATTGAAAATGCTTTAATTAAGACCCAAAATATGAAGTATGCATGGTATTCTGCATCAAAGTAGTGACAGAGGACCCTTTGAACTTTCTCATATACTCTCAAATAGTGCGCAATACCAATAAGGGAACAGCTGCAGCCACACTGATCCAGGGCTGTATAACCACCATGGGGGATGAATGCACCATATTGCATAACCATGCCTTGGAGGTTCTGGACAAGACACTTCAGAATATCAGGGAAAACATCCAGTCAATAGGAGGGATGACATTTATTTTTTTGGGAGACTACCGCTAGATACTATCTGTCATACAATGTGATACCTGTGCTGAGGAATTGAATCCCCGTCTTAAGGCTTCCAGGCTGAGTGAGTGCATGTGTGGAGAAAATGAGCCTCAGGACAAACATGTGAGTGCATCTTCGTGGCAGTTCCGCAGCTCGGGAATAGGCCGACTTGCTTCTGGAAACTGGGGATGGGAGAACTCCAGTGGATCCAGGAATGGCCATATTGTGATGCCTAAGTTGGTGGGACCATTGTACAAGATACAGCACAGCTCAAAGAGTAAGGTTCTACCTGAACCTCAGCCATAACTACACAAATCATAAGTGGTTGTGTGAATAATCAATCCTTGCTCCAAAAAATGAGCCTGCCAGCAAGATCAATTCCCAGCTACTCAATGATATCTGTGGCCAAGAACCTTTGTACAACTGTCTAGATATTGTTCCTGCCAACTCCCCAACTGAGTTTTTAAACTCTTTGGAACCATATGGTATGCCTCCACACAAACTCATACTAAAGGTTGGATGCATAACCCAGCTGCTGAGGAATCTAGACTTACTGAATCTATGCAATGGCACAAGGTTTCAGCACCTTGGGACTTCCTCCCGACATGAAAGGCACTCTATAAATGTAATTTTGTTGTTGTTGTTGTTGTTAGTGGTGGTGGTAAAGCAGTTGATGCCACAAGTTATAGAAGCAACTGTTGTGGTTGTTGCTGTCAGTTCAATGGGGAACATGTATCCATTCCTCGCATCCCATTACTCCCAAGTCACTACCCATTTGAGTTCAAAACCCTCCAATTCCATGTTCGAATGTACTTTGTCATGTCAATTATCAAGGCATGGGTCAGAGCTTAAAGGTTGCTGGCCTTTACTTGAATACATCCTGCTTTTCCTAAGGACGATTCTATGTTGGATGCTCATGTGTTGAACCTGCACATCATGGCTGTTGGAGGAAGAACTGCAAATGTCGTCTACACGAAAGCCTTGGAAAAACTGGAGGACCTGCTGGATCACATATAAACCCCTTCAGTTAGCGTAGCTTTGATAGGAGTCCTCCCAAAAGGAGTCCTCTCACAGGAGTCCTACCAGCTGAGTATATAGATAAAGACGACATGACTATCCGTGTGTCAATCTACATTCCATATTGGATCCTTTGGTTGCAAGCACAACTATAATGATTACAGTGAGCCCATTATAATGAATCGGAGAGTCATGGCACTTTTCACTGATACAGTAAGGAAATACATTTTGGCTCAACTATACACTCTGAGATTCAGGAAATGCAAACCCAAATAATGATTCACAAATGACCACTTCCACTCCAGTTCCTCTCCCCCATCCCCCCACCACCACCTCGCTGCAGCCATAAAATTACAAAGGCCACAAAAACTGCAAGCACTGCGAGAGAGACTGAGTACATGGCTTCATTTGACATACTCAGACTCCCAGTGAATAAAGACAATCATGAAACAGAACAACTCAGATCAGTGCTCAGGCTAAGGATTGCAAAAGGGCAAATATTTAACTCAACATTCAGAGACATTCTCCCAAAACATCACTACAGGGAAGATTGCAGCTACAATACAAATTACATTTATATAGCGCCTTTCACGTTGGGATGATTTCTCGAAGCACTTTACACCGCTGGCTGGGTGGGAGCTGTGCTAATCAGGACGCAGAAGGTTCAGAGCATAAATCGTGCACAGCACAAATCCAACAGGATCAAATTACAGATGCAATAACGCCTACTAACCTTGAATGCCCAGCGCATTCCATCAGGACAAACAACAGAAAATCTTTAATATAAAATAACCAGCAAAGAAAAACCTAATCCAAGTTAGACAGGGGTTCTGCATCTTCCTCAGCACATGCTAATCCTCTCATTGAACGACTGGCTAATCATTGCTCATTCTTCTGCTGCGTCCCTCAACTAACGATCATGTTGTTTGTGCTTGTGCTCCATTTCCACCAGCTTTAGGTCTACCTAAAACTCATCATCATTAGGTATGATTCTTTGAAGCGACAAGAATGGGACATTTGTGGAAGTCTTTGACCAATGTTTTATGTGGAAGTGAGGCTGCAGGGTCAGACCCTAGACTGGGGGTGAAGATACCTTTATACCATGTTGCATGTGTTAATTGCCTTGAACGCCACCCTATTGCCTCTCAATATGATGTTTAAAAAATGTGCGTTCAAAGATTTTTCCGTTAATTTTACCATCTCCTTTGGGTTCACTTTTTGGGTCCCTTTCTGGCTCTTGGTTTTAGATTCTTTGCACTTTACAGTGTAAAGTGCACACTTGCTTGCTTCTCTCTGCAGCACTCTCTCCGCACTGTGTGACCTGAACCATCTTGTTCGATCACTCTGAACTGTGCTTGAGCAATCATTAGTCACTGGAGCACTGGTAGGAATTCTTTAGCTCATGAGTGCTGTTAAGGTCAGTAAGGATGGCAAGTAAGGTGATGAAATGAATCAGAGGAGTTTCTGGAGCCAAATTAATAATGAATAGAATGATAATCCTTGTTCTTGATATAGTGGTTTTTACAGCAGGAGGATTCAAAGGATATACTGTCAAGTGTAATGACTGTGCATTTTGCAGGCGAATGCAACAGCCAATTTGTGCACCATTCAACCGTTTAATCCAAAGGACAGTGCCTCCAACAGCACATCCCTGGCTCTGTAGTGGTGTGTCAACCTGGATGACATGAGTTCAAAGAATAGGGTATCAAGACTTGGGACCTCAAAGTGTGCTGCAGTTTAGCAATGGATAATTGAATCATAGAATCATAGAATCTTACTGAACAAAAGGAAGCCATTCGACCCATCCAGTCTCTGTTCTAGAGAGAATAAACCTAGCCTATCTAGCCTTTCCTCATAACTGAAGTCCCTCAATCCTGGTACTATTCTCGTAAACCTTCTTTGTACCCTTTCCAATGCCTTAACATCCTTTCTATAGTGCGGTGACGTACAATTGAACACTGTACTCCAGCTGTGTTCTATAATAAAGTTACAAAATATTCCTGGTCTGTTAGCTCAATTTTCACTTAGGGTTTATAATTATAGATGCATCACTGTACTGCTGAAACCATCTTTACTAGTGGATGTCCGGAGTGGGCTCCTTATTCACACTGATTAGATTGTGCTTTGAGCATTAGAAATGCAGTACAGTAAAATCTCGATAGTCCGGCACGGTTGGACCAGCAAACTCACCTCCCGAGTTTGCTGGTCCAGTATTTAGAACCTACCCTAGAAGTGGCTGGGGAAACCCTGCCCATACACCACGTGTGCTGTAAACACAGCACTGAAGTCAAACTATGCCCGAGCTCCACCCACAGCACCAGATAACAGAGCGGCGCCAGTGTGAACTGCAAGCGGCTGTTCCGAATTTTGGGGCATTTGCTGGACATCGGAAAAAGAATAATGCTGTTTGTATTTTGAAATCTTGCCAGTTTTAGGGAGTTGCCGGCTTTCAGAATGTCAGGTTATCGAGGTTTTACTGTGTTAACACAGCATAGAGTTGCTCTAAGCACCATTCCCTTGTTGAGAGAGCAGCCAGCCAGGCAGCCTGCTCTAGTCATCTGCCACTGTTCTCTTGCTTGTTTTATCGCTCACCTCCCTCTCGGTAGTGATGCCTCTTGCTTCCATGTGGCATTTGGCAAGATTGTGATATTTTTCTGTGGGACCTCGCAGATGCTGTACAGATCCCTCCATTGCACATTTGTGTACTATACCACCAGGTGGTCTTGTGTTTGTTATTATATTAATGGCAATTTGCATCATAAACATAAACTATGCTTAAGCTAAGATTTGCATTGAACCATTGCTTACAAGAGCACGATGCATTCTTGCAGGGCTAAATCTTAGAGCTGCAGAATTAAAGGAACTCTCTCTCTCTAGGTTAAAAGATTCCAGGTTTCATTTCTGGGTTAACTGATCTGGGTGAAGCTACATTTCCCCTCAGGATCTCGGCTTACATTTGTGGTTGCCACTCCAATACTGTTAACCAATGAGCTTTGCTGGCGATTGGGTAAGAGTGTGATTGGATTCAACCACAGTGTCCCCAGGCTACAAAACTCTTATTGTTAGGTTAGAAGGTGACCAGCGCCCATGGATTTGCATTCAGCAAGAAGGTAGTACCTTCAGGAGATGAGAGTGACAAGGAATCCAGAGAAACCTGGTGAAAAAAAAGAAAGGGCTACTTGCTGATGAATGAAGTTTTAAGTGCTCCGAGACACCATCCGGTGTGAAGGCAAATGGCAGTTGATGATGTTGTTGCCTTTATTAACTGGTGTATTTTTAACACTAACAATATTTTTTATATTACCATTTCTTGCATTAAATATTTTAAGAGGTGCCTCCGTTGTGGAAGGTGCTGTATCAATGTAAATTGTATTATTGTATTGTGCATATATGAGAAAGCCAGACACTCAAGTGAAATTTTTTAGACCTTTCGTGGTATTCATGAAACAGATATTTTTCAAGCAAGATATTTTTCCTGTTCTTTATGAAAACATACATTTTGGGCCCTTTCTGTGCTGAACTTTTGACTGTTGGGACAATTAACTCTTGCTATCTTCTGTGCTTTTGGTAACATTCTTTTAGCATTTGTAAATGCTGTATAAATCACTCTCTGTGCTCAGTGACTGGCTCATATCAATACAAACGTACCGTCATGATCTCACACTCAAAGCCTCATAAATAAGAAGCAAATCATAGAATCATAGAATCATAGAATTTTACGGCACAAAAGGAGGCCATTCGGCCCATCTAGTCTGTGCCGGCTCTTTGAAAAGAGCGATTCAATCCCACTGCCCTGCCCGCTCCCCATAGCCTAATAGACCCGTTCTCCCTAAATAAAGATCTAATTCCCTTTTAAAAGTTGTTATCGAATCAGCCTCCACCACCTTTTCAGGCAATGCATTCCAGATTCGAACAACTCGCTGAGTGAAAAAATTTCTCCTCAGCTCCCCTCTACTGTGCCTTGAAACTATTTTAAATCTGTGACCACGAGTCACAGATTCACCCACGAGTGGAAATAGTTTTTCTCTATTTGCCCTGTCGAAACCCCTCATGATCTTATAAACCTCTATTAGGTCTCCCCTCAATCTTCTCTGCTCCAGAGAGAATAACCCTAGCCTATCTAGCCTCTCCTCATAGCTGAAGTCCCTCAATCCTGGCACCATCCTAGTAAATCTTCGTTGTACCCTTTCCAATGCCTTCACATCCTTTCTGTAGTGTGGTGACCAGAATTGAACACAGTATTCCAGCTGAGGCCTCACCAAAGTCCTATAGAGGTTAGTCAGCACTTCCTGACTTTTGTACTCTATACCCCTATTTATAAAGCCTAGTATCCCATATGCCTTCTTAACAGCCTTGTCTACCTGTCCTGCCACCTTCAACGAGTCACTAACACAAATCCCCAGGTCTCTCTGTTCCTTTACACCATTTAAAATTGTACTATCTAGCCTATATTGCCTCCCTTCATTTCTTCTCCCAAAATGCATCACCTCACACTTCTCTGCATTAAACTTCATCTGCCATGTGTCTGCCCACTTTACCAATTTGTCTATATCCTCTTGCAGATGGCTACTATCCTCCTCACTGTTTACTATTCTCCCTAACTTAGTGTCATCTGCAAACTTGGAAACTGTACTCCGTACACCCAAGTCCAGATCATTGATGTAGATTACAAACAGCAATGGTCCCCAAACCGATCCCTGTGGCACACCACTGCTCACTTCCCTCCAATCTGAAAAACAGCCGCTCACTACAACTCTCTGCTTTCTGTCTCGCAGCCAGTTGTGGATCCACGCTGCCACTGTCCCTTTTACGCCATGGGCCTTTAATTTCATAATAAGTCTCTCATGTGGCACTTTGTCAAATGCCTTTTGAAAGTCCATGTAAACTACATCAACGGCGCTACCATTATCCACCCATTCCGTTACCTCATCAAAAAATTATATCAGATTTGTAAGGCAAGATTTGCCTTTAACAAATCCATGTTGACTGTCCTTTATTAGCCTATATCTTTCTAAGTGAAGATCTACCTTGTCCCTGATTATGGACTCTAGATGTTTGCCCACTACCGACGTTAGACTGACTGGTCTGTAGTTACCAGGCTTGTCCTTCTGCCCCTTTTTATACAAGGGAGTAACATTAGCTATCCTCCAGTCCTCTGGCACGACCCCTGTGTCCAAGGAAGATTGAAAGATCGTGGCCAGAGTCCCTGCTATTTGCTCCCGTGCCTCACTTAGTAACCTAGGGTGCATCCCATCCGGACCAGGTGACTTATCCACCTTGAGCGACGTCAACCTTTTTCGCACTTCCTCTCTGGTTATAATTATTCTATCCATTTCTCCTACCCTCTCCTCTAATACCATGGCATTGGCTGTATCATTTTCTTTTGTGAAGACAGAGGCGAAGTACTCATTCAGTACATCAGCCATGCCCTCTGCCTCCACAATGAGATTTCCTCCTAGGTCCCTAATTGGCCCCACCCTCTCCTTGACCAACCTTTTACTCTTAATATGTTGGTAAAAAACCTTAGGGTTCCCCTTAATCTTACTCGCTAATTGTTTTTCATGCAGTCTCTTTGCCCCTCTAACTTCCTTTTTTAGTTCTATCCTACACTTCCTATATTCTGCTTTGTTCCCTTCTGAATTTTGAACCTGACACTTATCATAAGCCTCTTTTTTTTGTTTTATTTTGGCCCCGATTTCCTTAGTCATCCAGGGAGGTTTGGATGCCTTACATTTCACCTTTGTGGGGATGCTTTTGACCTGTGCCTGAACTATCTCCTCTTTGAACGCTGCCCACTGCTCGTTAGTTGTCTTACCTGCCAATTTTTCTTTCCAATCCACCTTGGCTAGGTCCCACCTCAACTCATTGAAATTAGCCCTTTTCCAGTTGAGTGTCCTCACCTGTGATTGTTCCTTATCCCTTTCCATAATTATTCTGAATCTAACGATATTGTGGTCACTATTCCCTAGATGCTCACCTACAGAAACCTGTTGAACTTGCCCTACCTCATTTCCCAAAACTAGATCCAGCAATGCTTCTTTCCTCGTTGGACTGGAAACATACTGATCAAGAAAGTTGTCCTGCACACACTTCAGGAATTCTTCTCCCTCCTTGCCCTTTACTCTACTATTCTGCCAGTCTATGTTGGGATAGTTGAAGTCACCCATTATCACTACTCTATTAGTTCTGCATTTCTCCGTGATACGCTTGCAGATCTGCTTGTCTATCTCCTCCCCACTATTTGGTGGTCTATAGTATACCCCTAACAGTGTAACTGCACCTTTTTTATTCCTCATTTCTAACCAGATAGATTCGGTTTTTAGTCCTTCTTCCACCTTGTTCCTTTCTAAGGCAGTCACTGAGTCCTTAACTAAAATTGCCACCCCACCCCCTTTTCTCCCTTCTCTATCCCTCCTGAATACATTATAACCAGGAATGTTCAACTCCCATTCCTGCCCATGCTGGAGCCAAGTCTCTGTTACTGCTATAACATCATATCGCCTCGCAGCAACCTGAGCCTGCAGCTCACCAATTTTATTTCTCAAACTTCGTGCATTTACATACATGCACTCTAAGGCACAAATTACTTCCTCTGCATTTTTCTCCCGTCTTACCTTTACCCCCTGTCCTCTTTATTACCCCTCCCATATTTGAACTACTGATCAGTTTCCCACCCTCACCCCCCCGGGATTAGTTTAAAGCCCCCCCCACAAAACTCGACAACCTCCCTGCAAGGAGATTGGTTCCAGCCCTGTTCAGGTGTAACCCATCCATTTTGTACAGGTTCCACCTACCCCAGAATTGGTCCCAATGGTCTAGGAACCAGAAACCCTCCTTCCTACACCACTTCTCCAGCCATGCATTGATGTGCCTTATTCTAGCATTCTGGAACTGGCTTGCTCGAGGCACTGGAAGCAACCCAGAGATCACCACTCTCGAAGTTCCACTTTTTAGTTTACTCCCTAGTCTCTGGTACTCTCCCTGGAGCATCTCAGGTCTTTTCCTCTCAACTTCATGGGTCCCAACATGGACCACCACAAGTGGATTTTCCCCTTCCCCTAGCAGAATTTCATGGACCTGCTCAGTCAAGTCTTCAACCCTGGCACCTGGTAGGCAACACACCTTCCGAGATTCGCGTTTCCGTTCACAAAAACGCCTATCTATACCTCGGACAGTTGTATCTCCTATTAAAATGGTCTTGATGGAGTTGGTTTGTCCAACCTTCTCACAGACCTCCTTATCCAAACAGGTTGAAAGTACTTCATACCTGTTGGAAATATTTACAGCGTTTATAGTTTCAAGCCCATAAAGCGCTTGGTGACTCACTTTTGTGGAGACCATTAGACTTTTACAAATGTCATATCAAAGAATACGTGTTTCAGCAAGTAACCTTTTGCACTTGAGGCATATAAAACAAGTTGACATTTCCATTAGCCACTAGTTCATAAACTTAACCAGACCTTGGCAGATTTGCCAGTTGAATACAGGCTTTGATGTTCTTGTCGTTCTTTCCTTTTCTTCTTGTATTCTTCCAAATGTATTATTCTTCCAATCATTCTGAGGAATGATTCAAGGATTGGGGGCTGACAGAATGGGGGGGTGGTTTTGCGGTGGGCTGCTAATAGACAGAATCAGTTCTGCTTTGTACTGTTAGCAGTAGCACAGCCTGGTGATGAGGCAGAGCGGTGTAGAGTGGTACATTTTTAAGTTAATACCTTCAGGAAGGAAAAATTCTATGTTGAATTTTGAAGCTTATACACAGCATCTTCACCTGACTCCCTAGGATGAGATCAAGATTATAAGAGTACAAAGATAATAACGAAAATGTGAAGCCACTTCTGAACATGATAGGGCATATTCCAGTGCGTTTCTTACTTACAATGTGTTTATGGTTACTTCGTACTTAGAATGTAATCCCTACTTCAGATACAAGACTGAATTTGATTCGAGGATTGCCAAATTCTCTTCTAAAATGCCATGTAAATAGTGTAAATCTAGACTAGATAAAATGACTCCACAAGGATTACGTACATGTTAAATTGTAGTAAATGTAATATTTTAAAATGCTAAATTATGCAGAATGGTCAGAGTAACATTTATCTACCAATACACTCATGGCAGAATGCTCCTCTCTATCCTGAGGGATGCTTGGATTTTCATAGGTTAAGAGCAAAGACTGCGGAAAAGCCAAAGTTCATTCTTACTCAAATTATTTTCCTCTGACACAGTCTGAAAAAATGCAAGCTGACCTTGAGTAGACATGCTTAAGGATAGAAGAGAGAAACAGGGGACAGGGCTAATGAAGCGTCTTCTTTGACTCCTTCTGTTGTCCAGAGGGGATGTTAAGTGAGTTCTGTTTAGTTTGCCATCACACTGTTGGACGCTTTCAGAAATAATTCTTCCCTCCTTCTTCACTTGTTCCCACCCTCTTTCTCTCTCTCTTTTCACCTTTTCGCCTCCTCCTTCCATCCCTCTATCGTCTCCCCTCTCACTCTCTGCATACGGCCCATATGATAGCAACAGTCGGTAAAAAATCTGAAGATAAAGAAATGGCATTGGTGGACGATTTTACCAAAGTGCTAGATTAGTAAGCTTCACGGAAGAGTGGCTGCCTCTTACTTCAGGCAATGCCGTGTGCAAATGATCAGGATGATGACTGGGAGAGCAGTTTGCTCTGTGTTCATTGTGGACTTTTGCTGTGCACCAGTGTCTGCTAGCCTAGATTACAGGTCAGGAAAAGAGATGAGACTGATTCTGGGCTTGTCTCATGTACATAAATAAGAGAGTGTTAGTAATGTGTGGTATGTTTACAGAGATAATAGTGGGGCATTGATGTATCTGCTTGGAATGTAATGCTTCATCAGATATAATCAAAAACAAATGTGTCTGAAGCAAATGCTAAGTTATATCAATGGCCAGGGACGGTGGTTTTAATCGATTGCACATATCCTTCAGCAAAGGTGAGTAACTCATCAGCTGGTCCAAACAGATTCAGCATTCATAAGAATGATGTTTTGTTTGCATCAAATAAGAATAGCACTGTGATAAGATGCAGGAAGTAAGGCTTTCTTAGGTCTTTTGTGGTTGTTTCAATGACATTTCTTTTTAAAGATATGAGGTTCAAGCCCCATTGGAGGGCTTTGTGCTCCTGCCAGTTGATGCTAACACTCCAATCCTAGGGTGCTCTGCATTGTCGGAGGTGCCTTCCTTCAGAGAGATGTTAAACCAACATCTTGTCTTGCCTGTCCAGGTAAATGCAATTTCCGTGGCATTATTTGAAAACAACAACAGGAACTTGCGTTTACAAAGCACCCTTCATGCGGAGTAGCATTGGGGCACTTTAAAAGGAGAAAGCAACTGAGTTTCATCTGGTGTCCTGGCCAACAAACTCCCAAATATAATTGGCCATTTCCTCCATGGCTGCTTGTGGGACTTGGGTGTATGCAAATTGTCTGCTGTGTTGAGCTGCAATATACACAAAGTCACCAAACTACAGAATATCCTGTGAAGCGTTTGAGGTGTCTCAATGATGCGATAAGGCGTATATCAAATGCAAAAATGATTCTATTTATTATTATGCAAATGAACAGATTACCATCAAAAAAGCACACATGCTAAGTGGCATATAAATAATTCAGAATTCTCTGTGTAGGTTTACGTGGTGTATTGTGGGTGCAAAACTTCACCTAGTCTTAGCCTGTAGGGCAATTCTGTCTCAAAAGATTGTGCAGAATAATGGAAAATTCTTCAAATGAGTCCTAATTCAGGAATCATTTTTCGCCAGTTATTAAAGTGGGTTTGCAAATTAAGATTGGATTTGAGATTTTAAAAAATAATTCTGTGCAGTTTTATAATACTATTGATAATAATAATAATCCTTGCATTTGATATAGCACTGATCACATATTTGAGACGTCTCAAAGTGCTACACAGAATATATTGTAAAGTAGATTGATGATTTAATTTGTGAGCAAAATAATCCACTTGAAATTGAAGAGAAAACAGCAAATATTTGGTGGAGTTTTGGACACATTTATGTAGAATGTGTGGCAAGATCTGAAATTGTTGTAGAGAGATAATCAAAAACAGAGAGAAAAGGGTTTTGCACTGTGAGTCTAACTTCACTATGGAGTGAGTCCTGAAAACAAAGTACATATGCTTACAACTTCAAAACTGGGACCAAAAAGCCTGTAGAGTTTGACAAGAAATTGCTGATAGTCTCAACAGATGCTATGAAAGTATAAGGCTTTCAAAATGCCATTTAAAGGACAAACTAGGTCAAACAATGGTTTGCTGTTTTGAGGAAATATTTTCATTGACTTTTCAGATGCGGAGGGAGCATGTCTGAATTGCCTGTAAGTTTTGCACTTATTTTTCAAGGGATAAAATAGCTCATGTGCAAACATCGGGCTGAATTGAAGACAGAACCTTTCGCATTCCCATTCAAGGACATTTGCTGATTGCACCGTAAAAATAAAGTAATTTAGCTTTTGGTCAGCTTGCTGTCTGACTACTACGGAAAGCATCCCCATGCATATGATGTCTAAACCAAACTGAGAGTTTCATGTATGTACACCACCTACCCATGGAAACTTTCTGGTGCTTGTAATGGATGCTCCCCTAGAACTTACTTCCTGCTTACTCAGTTCTGGAGAGAATGAGGCGCAGGTTGGCGAAAGCCAAGGCTTAGCAACCCCAGAGTGTGCTTTGGACTATACATAGAGTTTGACCAGCTAAACCCGTATGGATTGCCATTGAGACCACTACTTCGCAACTGTTTACCAGCCAGGATCACCCAACCTGGACCTGCTTTAGAGGTTAACAGGAGTTAAATCTACCCCTCCAAGTCCTGCTGAGAAGCCAGAATGGCTGATAATGTTGCATGTCTGCATATATAGCAGATCTACTGAACAAAGTGATGAAACATTTTATTCAACATGTGTACTTTCCCTAGCTCCTAAAATAACTCCAAGTCCTATCTTAAATGTAGCCTATCTCATACAGCCCAATATGTAAGTAACTTTTGTAGAGATATATAATTTGTTCCTAATAATATTTATTCACATATAATTTGGGATCAATTTTGTGATATTTCTTAATTAAGAAATCTGAAATGCTGTGACGTCATCGCAAGTGCAGTCTATTTTCAGAATGTGGCTCCCTCAAGTCTGTGTATTGTGTGTGAAGTACCTCTGGTGCTTGTTCTGGAATTTCTTCATTTATTTTGTAATTAACAAATCCATTAAGAAATGCAGCAAACTTGACCTTACTGCACCCTGTCTCTTTCATAAGAAACCCAAACACAGCAAAAAAAAAGTAACAGGCTTGATGCGAGGGAACGTTACTTTTGTAGCCAACAGGATTCGAGATAAGATCGCTAGAAAACATTACCTTTATTCATATTACCAACCATAGGCACTTACACTGTTGGACAAATTGCATTTAACTCGTATTCAGCTGTATTATAAGTACATTGATTGTTTGTTGCTGCAACTTAATTTATATATATATATTGAAGTTGATTTAGAGTCATTTATCCAAAATGTGTTGTTGCAAAATGGTTCAATTTGTATGACAATTTGTCATAAATTGCACCAGTGCCAGACAAACTGACAATGTGTCTGCAAACTGCTCTGCCAATTACTTCAAACACAATGCAGGTCTCTCATTTTTTATAATAAAGGCTTCTGGACAGTTTTATTGTATATTAAGTGTTCCAATTTTTTTTATTTTCCAATTTAGAAAAGGGAGTAAGTTATAAGATGAATTCATCTTATGTAAGTAACACTTCCACCCGCACAGGTAAGGAGCCATCTCTCTTTGGTGGAGATTTCAACACTTTTTAAGGTGGAACGGCATCGAACTGATCAATGCTGCTCTCAAATCGCCACCATGTGAGCAAAACTGAAACAGCAGCCTGTTCTTTGGCAGACTGACAAATAAGAAATTCATTGTTATTTGAATACGTTTGCCTGCTTTTCTCACACAGTCGAGAAGGCAACTGATGATGTAGTCATCTTTGCTAATAATGTGGCTCTTTGGCCCTGCTTTTTTAGTCTCTTCTTCTCCTCTGTGTTTCAGACACACTCTGCTGTGGGAGGATGCTGGGTTAGCAGCCTGATCGCAAGACGTGCCAATGAGTTTCTGTAATCGCATGGTAGAGGGCATGCAAATGCAGTTGAGATTAAATGCACCTTGTGGTGGTTTGGCTGAGTTTTGCGGTCACCAACAAGGGTTGTTCTTTAATAGATTTAGTTTAATGCTGTGGCACAATTGACTTGTTTTGCTACCTAGTATTTCCACAAGACGTTGCATCCATAACCTGTTGCAAGCTTGAAGCTACACTTGTGTCACGTAGTACAATGTCTAATCTTGAACATTGCTACAATCACCCACTGCCTGTGGCAGACCAAATCCCCATTTACTGGTGTGTTGTCCAGCACAGCAAGTCTGTTGTTTATTAACCTACTTGAAGGGTGCTATATAAATGCAAATTGTTATTGTGGTTGTTATCAGCAATGAACTCATCTTGCCAATTAGTTCAGAATGGTGGGTTTTGTTCTGCTGGTGGTGGAATGGGAAAAGGTGGGCTTCACAGTGTCTGTTTCCTAGCTCCTGACCCGGGATCTGCACCTACCCAGCCAGTGTCTGACCTCCCGATACTGTTCTTTTCGCTCTGAACTTTGTACTGATTTGGTTTCAACTCTTGTGGTATCCAATGTTCAACACAATCTTCTCCCAGGTATGATTGTTTGTCCTTCTTGGCTCCATGTCTCCACTTACAGTCAGGATGATTCAGCTTTCTATACAACTGTCCATGTGTATGGGCGGCTTTGGTCTCATCTCCATTCTGTGTTGCTCCTGCTGTTTCTTCCATCTTCTAGTACATTAGTGTATTACCTTCCACCCATTGCCAAATGTCATTTTCGTCTCATCATTTCAGATAGGTTTGCCTCCAAAATATAGTCAATGCACTTTACAGTACATCCTGTGAAACGCTTTGAGACATGTCAACAACATAAGAACATAAGAAATGCTAGACGGAACCAGACCAAGGTTCATCTAGTTTGCCTTCCGCCTTCCTGATGATCGCATGTACATATGTCCAAACGATGATATAAAGCGTTTTATCAAATGCAAAAATTATTAATATTATTATTATAGGTATGTCATCTACTCAATTAGATTGAACTGGGCTACAGACTACTTTTCTCACACCAGTATGCCTTTGTTTCTCTGATCATTTCTCCCTGCTGATTGACGTGTCCTCTGCTGAGCTAGTTTGTGTCACTTTCCTGCCCTTGTTCTTTTCCCCCTCTGTTCCTGCTGTTTCATTGTAATCACGGCTCAGTTTACATCAGAAATTGAATAGTAATTCACATTTCATGTTCCCATTGTACACATAATAGCACTGCTGAATGTCAATGCAACTGTAATGTACAACACATGGTGTTATTAATAACATTGGCATGAATTAGAATTTGAGCTGAGTTTATTTGCTTATAATTTATGACATTTATGCAATATTTTATTGTTTGACAGTTAGCTTACTGACTCAAGTAACACCGCAGGTACCAGTGTTATAAACTGTATTTATTCAAATTTTAGGTTCCATTGAATCCAAGTCCAGGCAGATTTCAGAGGATTCGTATAATAGTGGGTGAGAAATCAATTCTATTTTTAATTGTTTTAGCTCTTTCGTTTCATTTTGCAATCATACAATTAACAGGACAACCACAAAAAAAATTTGGAAGATGGCAAGAGGAACCTATGAAAGGAGAGATAAAACATATTTACAATCAATAAAAACTATGTTCAAAATGGTGCGTATTTACTAGACGGGTATGTTTGTGTTTGCATTGTGAGAGAATATAGTGGGAATGGGCTGGGATGGGGTAGGGAGGACATTTCTGGCCTGCAGAATCCATGGTGGCCTGACCTGAATGAGGTCTCTAGTCTTGCTGTGGTTCGAAGACGGCTTTAATTCCAAGTCACTTTCACTCTAAGGCATCCCTGATTTTAGAGGTTTTTTTTTAAAAAAAGGAAAACCCTAGGCTTTAACTTGAAGCGAATACGGTCTTTCAGCACAGTGGAACACGGCGACCGGGTTCCTGGATGTCAAAGTTGTACAAGTTAGAAAGCAGCGCCATTTCGCTGTTCCAGCCAAGCAATGAATGTTCCTTGTCGGTCAAGGTTGCCTAAGTGCATCCCTACAGTTTTGCTTTGAATACAAATTCATATTCTATGTTAATTTATGCCAGTGCAGGGATTGAGATGACAATACTGTATGCCTGTTTCCAGGTCTCCTGAGGATAGTCAAAATGAAAAAGGAGTTTGTCCATGTATCTTGGCCAAAAAAAACATCCTCCAGATTAATTACTCATTCGCCCCCTGGCTATTTGTGAGTTCCTGACTGGCGCAAATGATCTCTATGTTTGCCTACAAATAGCAGTCAATTCCCTGTGACAGTAATTGCTTGTGATGCGCTTTTAGACGTTTCAACGTGCTCTTTTTTCTCTCTCTCCGTGGCACTCGGTAGCCAGCATGTAGAGCAAACTGTTCATCTGAAACTGCTGCTCCTTGCAGTGATACTCAGGATCACAAATATACAATTTATTTTTACATCAATCTGATTTAATCCTAATTGTTTCACAGGTGGCTTGAAGGGTGTTACGTTGATAGGCTTTGTGATGCATCTTGGAGAAGTGACTGTGACCCTTATGGTAAATAAGCTCAAGTGTGGCTTGGCCTGCTTCTGTAAAAGATGAGTAAATATCGTAGATGCCAGCCCGGTTTTTAAATCCACAGAAACCTAGGCGATAGCACAGCCTTTGGGTGGGTTTAAAACATTTCAAACAAAACCTTCTGTTTTGAAGGTCTGCGGCAAACTCTCCCAGAAGAGCTACATTTCTGGCACCTTTCATAGGTTTCCAATAGGGTGAGAGACGGAAATGCCTTGCAGCAGGAACGCTGCAGGCCAATTTGCGGGATTTCTTAATGAGATCTATTAATAAGGAACCTGAATCACGCAAATAGGGCTCTTTCTGGCAACCAGAGGTACATCACCCTGGCCTGTGAGAATTCTGCTCTGATGCAGTCAATTTCTGGACCCGAGTTTCGATGGGCAACTAACAATGTTCCTTGTTAAGGAATCCTGTTGAGAAATACCTCCACAATAGCCATTTCAAACTTGGTTCAAATTCTCCTGATATCAATCGGCCATGACAAGCTATGTAGTTTTAGCTTTTGAAACTCCAGCAATACTGCAGCGTACACTCTGAGCTCTTGCCAACCTGCACCTAACACTCTCTGGGCTCAGGTTAAGCAGGGTGCGTTCCCCTGGCGAGAGAATGCGCATTCCATTCCAGGCACTGGCGTTAATCCGATGTGTGGGTAGCTACATCTGTGGAACTCCCTGTCTGTTTTGGATACTCTTAACTGGAGCTTGGTGATGGGTTTTTGCAATTGTCAGACAGCCGGCTCACCACCAGCATAAGTGCTGCAACACCTTTGACGGAAATGAAATAACCGTGAAGCGCTGACAGTTTTCTGCAGTGCCCCCTGCAGTCACTCGGCGGAGTCCGTTCCTCAGTGTTAACGGCCTTTTTAAGCAGGCAGTGCATCTTTTGCAAGGAAGTTGCAAAGTGACCTGCCTGCCCCCGTGCCCCCATGTCTCCCTCCGACTCCCCCCTCCCTCCCCCTCCACTCGCCCCCCCCCCACCAAAAAAAAACACACCAAACAAATGCAAATGCAACAATCACAAGCCACCCAGGGTTTGTGGCTTTTTTTTTACATCAAAGTGAAAAAAACATTCAGTCTGCAAAAACAGACATTGCAGAAATTGTCCCCAAAGGAAGGATGAGCTGTTTAGGGCAGGGTCTTTACGATTGCAGAATTACATTCTCGGGGCTGAAAATAGAAACACTGCTTAAGCAAACATACAGAGCACAACTTAGTCATTTGAGAAAGAGTCGGCTGGCCGTTTAAAACTCGAGGGTGCTTTAAAACAGGTTAGGTGATCACTCCAGTTGCTTTTATTTATTAATGATTGGCTTGATGACTTCATCAGCCACAAATGAATATGCAATTACATTCATTTTCTTTGTAATATTATATTAATGTTGGGAATAATGAGCCATCAACAAATCAGTTCCGACATTATAGTTCACCACAGATAGGGTAAGCAATCAAAATGTCTTTGATTATATAACTGTGATATTTCCTATTATTGACAGCGCTGTCATCCTCTGGAGTATTTTTCTATTTGATGTTAATCCAATTGACATTTGAAGAAATGCAAATATTAGCATAGTTTCCAAATAGGTATCAGCCAGGGTTAAAGAGATTGTTTCATTAAGTGAGAAAGAATTTGTATTGGGAGCTCCAGTCGTTATCTGAAAATGCAGTGCCTCTGGTTTTGATCAAGCGCGGATAGGCTTGTCATTTATGATGTGGAATGCGCTTCATTCATTTCAGAGCTCCTCTGCAGTGGGTTGTGAAATGCATTGCACTGATGATATCACCAGGGGAGCTGGGTAAAGAGCCTCACAATGATAACAAGATCCATCAACAAACTAGTTAAAAGCAAGACTCGAACCATCAGTTTCTCTATTCATGTTTGTACATAGTCCAATTTGTTACAAAATGACAGTTGTGTATAAGCTACCTCAGTAGTATTATACCACAAGAAGCAAGGGTTTCTCTTAATAACCAGCATAGTCAGAAGCATAAATCAAGCGCAGCAAGCACAACAAAAGATTGTTGGGTACATTAGCTGCCTTGGTAGATTTACCCTGGTTCAAAACTTGTCCTGAAAGCGTTCGGATTTTAAAACTGGTATCATAACTCTCAACAAACTGCAGGTTCTGGTGAGACAATGACCTGGAGTTCATATAGTTTGCATCCCTGGCCTCTGGCCTTTCTGCTTCCATTTTCTAAATTTTGATATTGTGTTTCTCTCCGCAATATTGCCTGACTCCGTCATTACCTCACCCACCCCCAAGCCACTGAAACCCTCATTCACGCACTTCATCACAACCTGGTTAGACTATGCCAATGTCCTCCCAATTCCTCCCTACATAGCTTGATGATAATCCAGAACTCTGCGGCTCGTGTCCTCTACTGCTCCAAGCTTTATGACCTCATCTTCCCCATCCTCGTCCGATTCCATTGGCTCCCCATCACCCAGAGGATCCAATTAAAAATTCTGTTCCTCAAATCTAACCTACCTGCCCCTCCACTCAGCAGGCTCCGGCCTGCTCCACGTCCTCCGACCCAACAGCCTCACCATTCACGGGTGAACCTTCAGCCACTCTGCCCTGAACCTCTGGAATTCCATCCCGCAGTCCCTCCTCCTCACCTCGTCCCTGGCCTATCCCATCATCCCATCGGTCACCCTAAATCCCCCCCTTTTTCCTCCACTCTCTCCTTCCCGGACCCCAGCTCGAGTCTGAAACAATGACTGTCCAGCACCTTGGGACATCCTCCTGATGTGAAAGGTGGTACACAAGTGTAATTTTGTTGTTGTTGTTTTCACCATTTACAATGTGCGAAACACAAATGGACACACGTTAATAACAAGTTCTCAAAGTAGGTCTGGGACAGCAGAATGTGAAGGAATCATACTGGGTACCACTTATAACCATTGGTAAATTATAATAATAATTATTCTTATTCTTACATTGAATCTAGTGCTTTTCATGTCTTCTAGACATCTCAAAGCGTTTAAGATTTTGTGTCTTGTCCATTCACCGTCCTACATAGCTTTTATACTCTAATTAGTTTTGGAGACGGCTTCTTGTCCTCAGCTGCCGTTGTTTCAGGTTGATCAAAGCACATAGATGATGAGCAGGTCATAGACCAATGGCACAATATGGCACAGGAGTCACCACTCATTCACCTGTGGGAGCCTTTGCTGCATCCATTGTGCCTCCATTCACAATCTTCCCAGTTTGCTATGTAAGAGGTCTGAGATGCTACCTCTCGTGAAGGGCGCTATATAAATGCAAGTTCTTGCTGTTGTAACTGCTGTCCATCATAAGAAGGCACCAAAGGTTAAATAGGAGGCATGTTTCTTAAGGCAAGTGGAAGGAGTTCATTAAAATATTGAATGGGGATTATTGGTTTTATAGGAATTTTTTTCTCTATCTCGCTATAGGTAAGAGCCTGGCAGGCACAGAACAGGAGTCAGCTTCAAACAAGCAATTCATGAGATCATTGGTGCTAAAGGTAAGAAGACCTCAACGTGACTCATGCAGGCCAAAGCCTGTCACAGATCTAAGAAATGAACCCATCGTATGCTGTATCGAGGTAAAGCATTCAGTGTTATGAGAAAGGTGAATGCTATTCATCTGTTCATAATGGTATTATCCAGGCAATTCAGCACTGGGGGGGTGTTCTTGTTATTGAAGCGAATTGTTTAAACTGGATGCATTCTGTTGAGCGTGGTTTGTTGACGCAGGCAGTGGGTAAATGGGCCCCAATTAGAAGCAGACAGGCAAGAAATGTGCAGAAACTTAAGAACAGAGAAAACAGATTATTATCCATTTCATTATAAGACAGAAAATATTATAATTACGCAGAAATGCTGTAATTATCAAATACATGTGTGCCCATATTGATGTCACAAAGTATTCATTGTGGGTAAATAAGCTGCAATCATTTAAATCCTCTGTAATTCATCATTTGCTTCTGAGATTGTTGAAATAGGCCACAAATTGCATTGAGACATAGCCTGTAAGATCAATAATATGTCTTCAATTATGATCGTGTAGGGCTGTGGAAAATTCATAAATTGCCTTATCTTGAAACCAGTTTGTGTGTGAAAAAACACATATAAATGAAGTCTATGAGATATCACAGCACAGGGAAACATGCAGAAGGAAACATTAGGGAGTTACAAAGAGTCCCCATTTCTGTCCTAAAGCAAGAAAGAACTGGAAATCTATCACAATGTATTAATAATAATCCTTACATTTGTGTGAAATGTCATCAAATCTTCGAGACATTTCAAAGCACTTCACAGAATATATTGTAAAGTGAATTGACTGTATGTATTTTTTGGGGGAAACGTGGCAGCTAATTGCACAAAGCACTTTCACACAAACAAACGTGGGTGGTCCAAATTATTTTTTTTTGTTCGTTTAAAGGGATTATTACCACTAATAGTCTGCCAATCGACTAACAACCGGGTAAATTGTTCAGCACCAAAGAGGAGTGTACAACAATAAATTGTGCCTTTCACATAGGATATGATCTCAGAACAATACCAATATTAATTTGTCACAGAAAGGCCTTTCTTGTTGGGAGGATGTCTCAAACCAGCAATGTTTTGAATGGCTGTACCAGAATTTTCTAGAGAAACATTTTATTACCCCCACCCTCCCCTCCCATGCAAGCATTCACTTCGAATGGGGAGAATGAGTTCACTGCAGTCTTTCATAAAAATTCAATAAAGAATATGACTTCACTATTGACCTCTGATTATCATTGTGTTACTAGCTCAGGTATGCTGGAATCTAAGCATTCAGAAAGAGCCTCATTTGATTGAAATTATAATAGTACATTTGATTATTGTAATAAATGGTCTTTTCACATTACATTGCATAAGGTATCTAGTTGAACTATAGCTGTTAAAAACTGACGATGGCAATGAATGATCAGAACAGTTTAGAAGGAGATTATGCTATATAAGAAAGCATACAGGTTTGACCCATTTTTATTGTCCTGTTACCTTGAAACATGAAATAATAGTATTTTTCCTAACAAGCTGTAGTCGCAAGATTAATCCTTTAACTCATTATCCCTGGTCTTGCAAACATTCTTGAAGTCTCACCGAGGTTCTGGTTCCTAGGAGGCTGTCCTTGAATACTGGGTTTGTGAAGAATATTTATTTAACTAAAACACTGTGTTATATTGCACCTGCTTCATTACCAAATGTTGGGCACTTGTGAGAATTTATTTATCTATTTTTAAATTATGCAAATGAAGTAAGCTTCCAAGGTACTGGAATGTACCTTGTTGCCCCCTCAGTGCTGTTTGCATCTTTGCATTTGATATAATAATACTAATAATAAACAAAATAATAATAATTCTTACATTTGATACAGCATGTTAAGACATTGTCAAAATGTCTCACATTGTTTCACAGGATTTACTGTGAAGCACACTGAGTCTGTATTTTGTAGCCATACAGCTCAATCAATTTACGCATACCAATGTCTCATAAGCAACCTTGAGTTGAACAAACAATTTTATCTGGGGGAATTGTTGGCCAGTACACCAGGAAAACCCCCCATCACTTTTCACATCCACTTGAACAGGTGCCTCCAGAAATTAGATTTGAATGATTCACTTCTGACAATACAGTGTTTCCCCCAGCACTGCACTGGAGTGTCAGCCTACACTAAGAACTTGAAACCTCAACATGGTGCCTGAGCCCAAAATACTATGAATCTGAGGGGAGAACGCTGCAGGAAGGGAGCTAAAACTCAGCAGATTTGTGAATGTGGCACGCATAGTAATACTATAAGACAAGCTAGTTATTTTCTGCGTTGAATTAAGAAAATAAATTTCGACAATGAAGATCGAAGAGAGTAAGATATGACAGGTCACACAGTCCTGCATACTGAACAGGAAAACAACTAACGGCAGCTCAGTCCAGTACTAATTTGACTGCCGGAGAGTAAAAGCTTCAGTGCTGTAATAACTGGAAAGACAAATAGTAAAGAAAACCATAGCAACAAATAAATGTCAGAGAGCCTGACAAAATAAAATCAGTGTTAGGTAGAAGGGAAAAGGGGGAGATTAAAGGTTAATTTTCATACTATGTTCATTATCAAATTGTTGGACACTGAAATCACACAGGACAAGGTGTTAAATGCAGCACTTTATGATGCTCTGCTATTTGTGTCTAATGATATAATTGTGGACAGTGGAAAGTCAAATGACCTCCTATTATCCTGGCACCAAGCTGTCTTGTGCAGCGTTTATTTGCTTCTCGTTTCTCTCACCCACTGCACAGATTGCACGACTGTGATGAACTATATATGGGATGTAAGGCATGCAAAATTGACTGAAATATATATTGTAATTGATGAATGATGAGAAGCGGCACTCTAATGCTACAGGAGGAACAGAGGCAGTGCTTTGTGTTCTTTTCATACTCGTGCTTTTCGTAACAAACTACTCACTCCAAAAGAACAATAGCAGTCAAATCTGATTTCTGTGCTCCTGCCATTATCTGTGAGAGCGGCTTTCACATCTAACAGCTGAGAAAATGCTGGTCTACTCGATGATGGCGGAGAACTACAGAGGCGGAAAAGGTACGGGAAATGATTTGGGCTGGATCATTGATTATACCCTGAAGGTTTTATAATCAGTGTGAAGCAGTTGTCCACAAGGCCAATCAAGTACTGAGCTGTTTTTGGAAAGCTCTGAATCACAAGGTAGAACAAGTTGTACTAATGTTGTGTGGAATTCTGATGAGGCCTTTGCAGGTGGTCTATAGGTAGGTGGTACAGTTTGGGTCAAAAGGGCTTCAAAAGGTGCACATAAAAGGATGTAGAGCGCTACACATAAATATAATTTTGTTAGTGTTGTAATTCTACCTCTGTAGACTCAAGGATAAGATAGCAACCAGGGGATCTAAAAGAGAATTTAGGAAGAACTATTTCACGCAGAGGGTGGAACTCACTGCCTGATGTAGCAGTTGAATCAGATAGTGTAGATTCATTTCAAAAGGAAGCTAGGCGTTCAGATGGGGGAAGAGGGGATTAAAATAATATGGGAGGAAGTAGGTAAATGGGTGAAGACTCGGATGGAATACAAACACTGGCACAGACTATGGACTATTCGAAAAGAGAAGCGAGTTTCTCCTGAGGTTCTGGTCACCAATCCCCCAGATAAAATTGTTTATTCACTTCACAGCTGTTTGCTGTGCACAAATCAGCTGTTATGTTCGCCTATGATATACAGTCACTACACATTAAAGTGGATCTATTGAAGCACTATGAGACATCCTCCTGATGTAAAATCTGCTTTTTTGAGTGTAAGGATTATTATGTAGTATTATTAGCCATTTAGCCCATCCAATATCCTTGCTTCAGAATGCCCACTCCTACTATCCGGAATGGTTTCCCAGAAAAAGATACTTACTTTTGTGTCAATTGACCTATTTAAAAGGAAGCTGGATCAATACCTGTTGAGAATGGGGATTGAGCGGTATGTAGACAATAAGAGCTTTGCTTGATTAGATTTGGGATTAGGAAGGAAGTATATGATCCTTTTAGATAAGAGATAAACACGGAGGGAGAGTGGAGAGTCAGTACTGAGGTAGTCATAAAACATGCTGCTAGATGAACAAGTCTGGTAGAGAGAACAACCCAGTCTCATTCCAGGTGTTTTTCCTAGAGTCACAGGAGAGCTGCAAGACCAGAAGGTCAGAGAGGTGCTGTATACATGCTGAGAATAGAAGAACTAGAAAACAAGAGCCGTACAACAGATAACAGAGAGCAAAGAGTCAACAGAAAAAAAAACCTTGAAGATAGCAAGGAATAAAAGAAGCCAATGACAAAGCGAATACTGTACATAACAAAGCAGATTAACACCTCTACCTGTCAATAAAGGGATTAACTCTTCTCTCAGAAATCCATTCGCACAATGGGAACGGCGATAAGAATCCCTCACCACCCCCCTACCCCCCACACACCCCCCTCCCCACCCCACCAATCCCCATAGACTCTGGGAGTCTGAATTGTACTACAGCTGATGTGGGCCAGAGATAGCAGTGCAATCAAACTAAATAGAAATTCAGCTATACATTTGTGATATAAAAATGCACGTCATAATTGGATGAACTGTCCCTGAAGCTCCACAGTAGACATCCCTTTCAAACGCTTCTCACTTTGAACAGTAGTTGGGACAGGTACTCTGGGATGCTTCCCTGTGTGAGTTGCGTTATATAAATGCCATTCTTTTTGTTGTGATGGTGGTTCTGGCTGCCAGGTGCACACCAGTGTGGAGGCATCTTGGCTCTGGTGATTTCATTATTCTCATTGCTCAGATGCGACCTAAACACATGAGGCCTCCGACAGCTACTACTCCAGCTCATGTCAGTTTCCTGCAGCAACCAGATAGACAAACATTAACTGTGGGAGGAGTTGAGGAGATCACCTGATTTTCCTTAACAATGGGGTCCCAAAATAGGTGTGCGGAGAGGTGTTTTTCTGGGCTTTTCCAGCTTTTCATTCACAATATGTGTGGCTCGCTGCAAATAAATCTCCCAATCCTATCGACATAAACTAGGAAGTTGCCATTAGCCCAACAAATCAATTTTGGAAATATCGTATATCGTACATATAGACCCCGAGGGGAAGAAAAACTCCAAGAGAAAACTTTCCTCCAAAGGATTGATATTTTAATATTTTTGATGTTTCCATATGTTTGATATTGTAATATTTTCACTGAAAATAATCCAATATGGATTGCATCTGTACAAATGGATGTCTGCAATGAAAGGGGCTCTTATCTTCTTATTCTATGTCAACAGGGGTGCATAACTCATTTTGTAGCTTTTAGTGTTTATATTCAACATTGCCTGTGCCTACATTAGACCTGAACTGAGCAGTAGCTACAATAAACAATAGCTCTGTGTTTATGGACCTGAATTCAGGCAACAAATTATGTGGAGTCACGTTAACAACACATTTGAACAAACTTTATTTTGCCCAGAGTGAGCAGTATTTACTCCCAGCTGCTGGTTTGGCTTCGGTTATCATTAGAATTCCCAGAAGTCAAGTGAAAGATAGTAAACAACGTTTTAAAGAATCCTGCCAAATGCATCTTACCAAGTAGAGTAAAAGCATAAGATTTTGAATGTAATTATCTTAGAGGAAATAATAATAATAATCCTTGATACATCACGTCTTGGAGATGTCTCAAAGCACTTCACAATATACTGTAAAGTGAATTGACTGTAAATCTTATGGCGAATCATGGCAGCCAATTGTACACAGCAGTGTCCGACAAATAGTCGTGGATTGAATGACCAATTTTTTTTGAAGCAATTATTTTATACCCGGAACAATGATCCACCAATCAACCAGCAACCAGCTTCCTGCTTACTGCTAGGTAAACAGAGGCATGTGGAGTAAGGAAACTGGCTCAACGTTTTGCTTTGTAGGGAATTGAGCCCAGATCTCTTGCTTGCGAGGCGAGTGCTCTAACCACTGAGCAACAGGACTGCACCAAGCTAACGGTTGAAATGTGTCTAGGCTGACAGCAATGCTGTGCTATCCGAGGTGCAGTCTTGCGGATCAGATGTTAAAACTGTGGTTCTGTCTACCTGGTTCTCAGGTGGATTTTAAAGATCCCACAATGCTCTTTTTAATGCACATTCTGGAGTCCCCAAGCCTTGGCTCTTGTCAAACTGTGCTAAATACTCTTCAGAATTCGGTAAGCAGGGCGCATCTCTCTGGGGAGAGAGTATGCATTTCATTCCAGACATGTGAATTTCCATGTGCAAGTGGCTTGCATGGAACTCTCAGTCTGGTTTGGATATTCCTAAAAACAGTGTCTGTAATTCTGCATATGCTCCATTTTGAGAGGAGTCGTTGGACTGTAAACCTCAACCGCAGCATCATGGCTTCAAGTGCGGCATCCACCAGCGGGGGTGGGGGGCACAGGAGAGTACTTTTAACAATATGTGCCAATACATTGTTCTGTTGTTATGTTATTATTTATGCATTTACAAATGCTCCACTGCTATTGTTCCGGCTAAGTTCCGGTTTATCGAATGGGGACTTTTTTGGGGGCGTGCCGGTTATACCGAAGTGCCAGTGCATCGAGTCATGGATAAATGGGCTTCTACTGTGCATAGAAAATAGGTGTCTATTGTGGATTGATACCTGACACTGGTAATCTTCTTGTTATTTGTAAAGAAGGGAAATCTATTTTACTACATTAACACACAATAAAAAGATTATCAGCATTAGAGATCTGCTAGTACAGAGAGGAAGGGTAAGGAGAGGGGAGAAAATAAGATCGCTTGAATAGATTTTTTCTTTTAAAAATAATTTGTACATGACAGCGCTCGATGTCTTATTTTCCGGTCTGCATTTTATTTCGGAAGAACAATTATTTTGATCCAAAGGTGGACGCAATCCTGCCTGCCCAATATCTGGATTCAGGCAGAATTTAATTTTAAGCCTGTTATTTTCTTTTCCGCTGTTATTGAAGTTTCCAAAGTCTGCCACATCAATGCTTTGAGGTACTTGGAATCAAACAGTTTATTCACAGAAAACACATCACACTCCACAGGCAATTCTCCAAGGGACGTTGCAAGCAATTCACCCTCGACACAATACAATACATAGCTGAGCAGGTTGCAGCCGAATATCTCAGTAATTGGTCTTCGGGCTGCTAGGCCACCCACCATAACTTCCGCTGGGGTTTAATGCCTCCTTTTGCTATTACATCCCGTATACAGCTCCGACAGCCAAAAACAGAAACTTAGTGTTGTGGCTTTTTATGCACATTCTCACCTAACACAAAGCATGTCCCTCACGTCTTTTTCGGTGGTTGAGCTGGATGTCTGACACATGCAGATACCAATCGCTGTGCTTAAGAGCATCCAAACCCAGCTGAGAATCCTATGCATCCCACCTGAACATAGAAATTCCGGAGATAGGTTGCTTGAATGGAATGGAATGAACACCCTCTCCTCGGAAGGAGAGAGCGCGGATCCTGCTTGCCCGATTCCGATACTTGATTTTCCGCGGGTTGGAAAGAGCCAAGGTTGGAAATAAAGTTGCCGTGTTGCCTACCGTTACCCAACTTGCTGAAGGGGAGCTCCACATTCACCACCTGCTGGGATAAACAATAAGGGTGAACAAACAGACATCAAATAAGCATTTCGCTGCTGAACACTAATTGCAAACACATTACAAATAGATAACTGCTTAGCTTCGCTCATTTAGGTCATTAATGCGGAATGCCATTCAATTAGAAAAGCAGACAGCAATACAGGCTGAGACTTTCCTTTGTTATTTTGTTGTACTTCATTTTATGTGTTTGTAATTTTCCTTTCCGAGGATTCCTAGGGTTTGAGACATCTAGAAGATGTGAGAAACGCTAGAAGATGTGACAAACGCTACATTAAATGCAAGGATTATTATCACCGTTGTATTCATTAGTCTCCAATGTCAAGCCTGAATACCTGCCCCCTGTCTCTCTGCCTAGAAACCTACCTCTTTGACCATGAGTATGGTCTTTTCCTACATGATTGGCACTGTGTAATTAAGTTGTTGCTGTTGGTGTCGTCACCCATCTTATCAGCTTTCAAAATATACAATGAACAAAGTGAGGTCATTGGAAATGTGTTGAACCCTTTGTCTAATTAACCTCTGCCACACGGTGATGTGAAAGATCCTGCGGCGGCCAATTTCACACACCAAATCAATTTACAGTACAGTATATCTTGTGAAGCGCTTTGAAACGTCTCAACAATGTGATACGGGGTATATCAAATGCAAAGATTATTATTATATTATTATTATCTTGTGACTCTGTTTAGATGGGGTTTTCTTGATCTATCCAGGTCAGCTCTCCTCCAGATCACCTAGTTGCTCTCATATGTTCTGTTTGTAGCAGTGTGCAAAATGGTTATCGGCAAACAATTACTATGCATCACAGGAATAACTGTAAAGCACAGTGAGATATTTTGATGTGTTAAGGTACCAACTAAAAGTAAGTTAATTCTGCCTCAATAGCACAGTGTGGAGGTCAGAATCACAAATCCGTGTTCTTAAAGGAACATAATAATACTGTATGTACTTACCCTCTTTGCTCAGCCTCCTGTACATCGCGAGTCCCCTCTGCTGCACTATTGGTGGCCTTGCTTTCAGTCACTTTATTGCGAGACTCTAGAACTCTGCCTCATCTTTCCTCTTGTTTTGTTGTATGCTGTGTCTGATGGGAATGGAAGGGCTTTGTATCTGGTTTCCTTGCAGCTCTAGACTTGTTACTTAGAAAGTCCAAGCTCAGTTCTTCATTTTACCTGTCAGAGATAGTTGGTTATTGAAATCCTCGCCTTGCCGTGGCAGCTATGGGAGGTCATTATAGGAAGGTCATTATAGGAAGAAAAGCACAATGTTCGCAACAATAATAACAACTTATTATAATAATAATCCTTGCGGTTTGATATAGCACTTTTCGCATCTTCTAGACGTCTCAAAGAGCTTCACAGAATATATTGTAAAGTGAATTGACTCTAGATTTGGGGTAAAACTCTGCAGCCAATTGCGCATGGCAGTGTCCCACAAACAATCATGGATTGAAATGACCAATTTTATTATTGTTTTATTTGAGGGATTATTAATGGGCGTGTTGAGTAAGGAAACTTGCCCAAGGATTCGCCCTGCCTGGATTCGAACACAGGTCTCACGCTTGCGAGGCAAGTGCTCTAAACACTGAGCCACAGGACTCCATCTCTCTCCATCTTGCCCCCTTTTTGTCCAACCTCAGATCACACTTGAAGCCCTTCCTCTTTGATTGTTCCTATGGTCACCTCCCCATACTCTCTAGCTCTGCGCTAAGCTCCACCACTGTTTAGTGCTCTGACACTTTACCCTGTGAGTAGGGTGCTCTATAAAATGCAAGATATAAAATGTGGAGTCCTGTAGCTCAGTGTTTAGAGCACTTGCCTCGCAAGCGTGAGACCTGTGTTCGAATCCAAGCAGGGTAAATCCTTGGGCAAGTTTCCTTACTCAACACGCCCATTAGTAATCCCTCAAATAAAACAATAATAAAATTGGTCATTTCAATCCATGACTGTTTGTGGGACATGACTTTTTTTCCCAAAATCTACAGTCAATTCACTTTACAGTATATCCTGTGAAGCTTTTTGAGACGTCTAGAAGATGTGAAAAGTGCTATATCAAAACGCAAGGATTATTATTATAATAAGTTGTTATTATTGTTGCGAATATTGTAGTTTTCTTCCTATAATGACCTGGTAATACCCAAAGCTGCCACGGCAAGGCGAGGATTTCAATAACTAACTATCTCTGACAGGTAAAATGAAGAACGAAGCTTGGACTTTCTAAGTAACAAGTCTAGAGCCGATCACTGCAAGGAAACCAGATACAAAGCCCTTCCATTCCCATCAGACACAGCATACAACAAAACAAGAGGAAAAAAACATGATGTGACCTGGCAACATTAAACTACATGGCAACAATGGTAATGCAGTGTACCGTAGTGAAACAGGATATAAAATAAAGGCATTCTTCACATTGAATTAAACACAATGCTTGGCAGGTTTCCCTTCAAGTAGGAAAGAAGGCTGGTTCGGAATATGAACCCCGTACTCTCCCAGGAATATGCACAAGCATTGACAGACGTTTATAACAATGGGCTGCTCCTACAACATTGCACCTCACACAGCGAGTCTGGCACCAAACAGAAGCAACATAAAATCAGGGGCAAAAATGAACAAAACAATGCAGGATAGGGAATAGCATTCTGCCAGGAATTAACATGGGCTTAATTGACAGACTTCATATCGAGACCAGATTTTACACGTTACTCTTTCAGTCTTCAGTGAACTGCGACTCACATGGATGCTTCACTTTGGAAAGGAGGAAAGGAGGAGATAGGGGAAGCAATGGAGGAATGCCAAACTTGTCCAAATGGCAATGCATAGTGCGGGCGTGTCTAGACCATTTCCATCATTTAAAGGGCAAAAAATCGTTACCTTTAAATTCACAGTCTAGAGAGTCAACTCCACTACGATGCTGGAGGGACGCTCCATGATCAGAGGTGCTGTTCTCTGGATGAGATGTTAAACTGCGGTCCCCCCTTCCTGTTCAGTTGGATGTTAAAGATCCCATGGGTATTTCTCCTGAGGTCCTGGCTAACAGCCCCCAGGTAAAATTGGTCATTCACTTTATGGTTGCTCGTGGGATATTGCTGAGCATAATTGGATGCTGTGTTCACTTGGAAATATGACTACACTTTACAGTAAAATCCCGTGAAATGCTTTAAGACATTTGACAATGTGATAAGGCACTGTACCAAATGCAAGGATTATTATTTATCATTAGGCAAACCATAGCTCATGAAGTAAAGAGAGGGCACCAAGCAAATGACCCAGTCTGGCATAAAACAGATGCTTTACCAACAATTTCATGATCTGCCTTACAATAACAAGTCTGAGTGCATAAAGGAAAAGCTGCTCTATGGGAACAAGTAAGGGAGGATTACGACAGAATGACATGATAAGCATTGCAGAAATCACTGAAGACATTTCAACCTGAAAGCAACTGTTGTGACTGTTTAATAACACCACATAAACACAGGTACCACTTGTGAGGTAAGGAAATGGCACATTGAGTCCCATAGCTCAGTGGTTAGAACAACCCAGGTCTCCCGCCTTACAAGCGGGAGACCTGGGTTCAATTCCCGGCAGGGCGAAACCTTGGGCAAGTTTCCTTACTCCACATGCCTAATAATGGAGTCCTGTAGCTCAGTGGTTAGAGCACTTGCCTTACAAGCGGGAGATCTGGGTTCAATTCCTGGCACACCTTATAATAATCCCTCAAAAAAAAACAATAATTAATTGGTCATTTCAATCCACGAGTGTTTGTGGGGCACTGTTGTGCGCAATTGGCTGCCGCGTTTCGTCCAGAAATATACAGTCGATTCACCTAACAGTATATTCTGTGAAGTACTTTGAGACTTCTAGAAGGCATGAAAAGCACTCTCTAGAATATGGAAATTATAAATAGGGGTCATAGTTTTAAGATTAGGGGTTAGGCTTTTCGCACAGAGTTGAGGAAACTGTGCGAGGGAAGTGAATTTATGGAATTATCTACCCCAAAAGGCTGCAGATGCTGAGTCCTTGAACATATTCAAGATTTAAATTGATAGATTTCTTATGGATAAAGGGATTAAGGAATATGGGGATAAGGCGAGCAGGTGGAGTTAAAAAATCAGCCTTGATCTTATTGAATGGTGGGGCAGGCTCGAGGGGCCAAATGGCCTACTCCTGCTCCTTATTCTTATGTTCTTATATCAAATGCAAGGATTATTATAATTATTGAGCTACACCCCAAGCACAATATAAAGCCTTTTTGCCTCCATTTTGGCAGCTGCACAGTAAATTCTTGAAATGAAGTTAAAAAACTCCCCTAAAATGCTGGCAAACAACTTTGATAAATGATTCTTTACAGTAGAGTATTGGGTAGGATCACTGATGCTGTGTGTTGGCTCCTCTGGGGGAATAGGGGAGATTGGGTTGAGCGTTTGCATTGCTCTCTGGGCAGCTCCAGCCACAAATTATTTTTTTGTTCAATTTTCTCTCCTCCTTCCTCCACTCAGTTATCCCTCAACTAAAACACTCCACTCTGCTGAGGTACACTGTATACACTGCATACTGATACACTGTCATGTAAAGGTCCTCCCACGGACTGAAGGCAAGATGCCCACCAGATAGATGATGAGGAAACTCTGAGGTTTAGGGCATCAGCTGCTGGAAGGGTTTAACTGGAGACCAAATTCAACCCGCAGCCCAGTTAAACCAGCAAGCTATGCTGTTTTAGCTGGTTAGACTCCAGTAATTACCCCAAAACACAGTCTGGGGACCCCATGTCTCGACTCTGGCCAACCTGTACCTAATAGATTCCAGAATTAGGTGAGCAGAATTCATCCTTCCAGAGAGAGATAGTGTGCATCCCATTCCAACAATTTATCTACAGGATTTCCATATGTGGATGGGATGCATGGAAATCTCAGCTTGGTTTGGATCATTTTAAGCATGGTGATGGGTTTCAGCATGTGTCAGCCACCTGGGTGACCAAACAAAAGCTGCTATATGATCATTGACATTAAGTGTTGGAGAGCTAATTAACTATTGGGAGACAATTGCTACCATTATTTCTGGATCTGTCATACCATCTATTTCTTAAAAGCAAGGCTTACCTGCTGGAGGTCAGTGAAGGAACATCCACTTACAGGAAATTGGAACAGGGAATGAGCTGATCTCTCCTCCAGATAAGTGTTAAATAAACAAAATATTTCATGGGATTGGACGCATGTGGAGTCCTGTAGCCTAATGGTTAAAGCACTCGCCTTGCAAATGGGGGACCTGGGTTCAATTCCAGGCAGGTTGAAACCTTGGGCAAGTTTCCTTACTCCACAAGCCTGATAATAATCCCTCAACAAGAAAACAACAATAAATCCAGCATTTCAACCCATGACTATTTGTGAGACACTGCTGTGCGCAATTGGCTGCCGTGTTTTGCCCACATATATACAGTCAATTCACTTTACAGTACATTCTTTGAAGCACTTTGAGATGTCTAGAAGACGTCTAATAATGCTATATCAAATGCTATGATTATTATATTCGAAAAAATAAACACTTCAAAACAAAGCACTAAAGGTCCATTCTTCCCTTGAGTCCAGACAGTGGTTGCTACCAAATCTGATTATGTGTTACTGCTCTTTACACAAGCAGCAGGAGTCCCTGGATAGACATAATTTGGGACAGGGATCATTGGTTAATATTTTTCCATCCTGGACTGGGGAGGCTGAAGCCAATTGCTATGTTCACTCAACTGATGTCAACAATGTAGCACTGATTAGGGAACAAATACAATACACACTGCACTTACCAGCCAAACCATTGGAGATTTACATTGTCTGTTTATTGTGAGTCCTGTAGCTCAGTGGTTAGAGTACTCACCTTACAAGGGTTCAATTTCAGGCAGGGTGAAAATCTGGGCATGTTTCCTTACTCCTCATGCCTGATAATAATCCCTCAAAAAAATTGGTCATTTCAATCCATGACTGTTTGTGGGACACTGCTGTGCGCAATTGGCTGCTGTGTTTCGCCCACATATATAGTTAATTTGTTTTACATTATATTCTATGAAGCACTTTGAGATGTTTAGAAGATGTGAAAAGCACTTTATCAAATACTGTACAAAGATTATTATTATTATTATTATTCTGTGTTGTATGTTCTGATTCCAGTATCAACAAAATAATTGCCAACATCTCAAAATAAGTTTGCGTCTTCAATTAAGCATAGTTACCAGACCATGTAATTTATGTGTTATTTTAGGATGCGGAATACTTTTTTTTACCTGTTATTTGTTGTGCTATGTAAGGCTGAGTGCACTCTGTTTGCTAACGGAGAGTGTCTCCTTAGTAATTTAAACTAGGTCAGTTTTATTACACATGCACACTCTCTTTATCATACACTGGGCCATTAAGGAACAAGACAAGACTGGTATGATACCCATATTCAGATGGAAAACCCAGGCAGATATAGTTCAGTCGTGTCAACACTGTTTATCACATAAATTCCAGTGGGATTTATAGTTTAAATTTACATTTACAATAGGATTAGAGTCCTTAAGTATCAATGAAAGTTAAAAGCTATTTTTACTGCTTGATTGATATTCATACAATGCCATTGTGAAGCTGTATATTCCCAGCCAATGTCATCAGAATTGTGCATTTTGTTGGCGACATAAGACCTGCAAATGAGCCATGAAACAGATGAACAGAACCTGTGAACTGGGGGTGGGGGAAACATTCTCTCTCAAAGCGACATAAATACAAGAAACACATAAACAAGTTCTTACAATAATGTGTAAATGTTCTAGGACAAATTTTCTATTCCTTTAAAGGTTAACGTGAATTTCGTGAATTTTCTGATGCATTTTGAGTTATTATTTGCCCAGAAACCACCCAAGTGGCAACTTTAAACTATTCTCTGTTCAGAGCTTGGTTTGGTTTAAAATCCCTGCTTTAAGATGCAACCCAGTGTGAAGGGCGCTATATTCATGTAAGTTGTTGTTATTGTTGAAGCCTGTTCCTCCAACAACAACAACAAATTCCATTTATATAGCCCTCTTACATCAGGAGGACATCCCGAGGCACCGGACAGTGAAGGGTCTGTGCCTTGCACGTGGTTGGAATCAAGAAGTGGGTGGGGCTGGGAAGATAACCAAAGGCATGGTCAAAGAGGAAGGTATTGAGATGGGTCTTGAAGGAGGCAAAGTTGGAGGCTCCGGGATAGAGTTCCAGAGGTTCGGGGCAGAAAGGCTGAAGGTAAAATTTTAGTAGGTCGCAGAAGTGGGGAGGAGCAAGACAATGGAGGGCTATAAAGGTGCAGTCATTGACATGATGCATTTACCTACAAAAATACATAGTCACTACACTTCACAGTGAATCACATAAAATGCTTCGAGATACCCCTCGGCATGTAAAGAGCTATATCAAATGAAAGGATTATTGTTTCAAATGCATTGTGCACTTTGAGTTAAACGGTTTTCTTGATTTCTGTTTTATATTTACTTTGCACTGATTTCTGCTGTTGTCCTCTGATAGGATAAGTTCAATCCATCTGCCTCCCAACCTATAGTCTAGATTTCCAGACGTAAAGGAAGCTTAGGCAGTTTTGCGACGTCAACCATGTTTAATTTGCACCAAATTGTTTGGACATCATCTGAAGTGCTCCGAGACATTGTCGTTATTGTTGTTGTTTTATTCTCCCAAAGTTTACCACGTCATCAGTGGAAATTTAAACCATCCCATTGGGTGCCAATTGACCTTCTCTAAGTTTGAAAGGTTTACCCATGTGAGAGAACTGCTGGACCTATGCAAATTCTGTCATTATAAGTCCTAGAGGCAATAGCTGGGCACAATGCCAGGTAAGAAACAAGCCTAGAAATTATGCTTTACTACTACTAATAATAATACTTACACAATGTCTTATCACATAATTGAGACGTATCAAAGGGCTTCACAGAATGTACTGTAAAGTGAATTGACTGTGTATTTTGTGGGTGGAATGCTTTACCAAAAAGGGACTTTATTCACTGGTTATTGAATGTAAAAAGAGAAAATAATATTTTCTAGCCTGCAGAGTCACTCGACTGAGTGTAGTTGAAAGGGAAAGTAAAAACACAAATTGGCACAAGAGATACGAAGGTTTCAATGTTTTGCAAAGATGTAAATTAGAAAAATGCCTGAACGATCAGAGCAGCTGGAAAAGGCCATCAGGAAAACTGCGGATAATAATAATCCTTGCATTTGATATAGCGTCTTTCATGTCTTTTAGATGTCTCAAAGCAATTCACAGAATATACTGTAAAGTGAATTGACTGTACAAATGCGGGCGAAATTAGGCAGCCAATTGTGCACAGCAGTGTCCCACAAATAGTTGTGGATTGAAATGACCAATTTATTATTGTTTTCTTTGGAGACATTATTATTAGGCATGTGGAGTAAGGAAACTTGTCCAAGGTTTTGTCCTGCCTGGAATTGAACCCAGATCTCTCGCTTGCTATATAAGTGTAATTTTATTGTTGTTGTTTTGTAAGGAGACTATTCTAACCACTTAGCTATGGGATTCCACAAAGGTTGGATAGATATTACAGCTTTATTATGGCACCTTTCATTGATAGGACATTTCACACGATTTACTGTAAAGCGTAGTGTCTGTGGCAATGAATTTGCACACAACGATGCCCCATAAACAGCCGTCAAAAGATTTTATTTTTACTATTTGGCATGACACTGTAAGAATCATTTTTCAAATATTGCTTTGGAATCTTTAACGTTTACCTGAAGAGGTCATCAGGTCCTCGGTTTAACATCTCATCCAAAAGATGGCATCACTGATAGTGTAACACTCCTCTTGAAACTGAATTGGAGCTTCAGCGTATATTATGTTAATTCAAAGTCCTTACTTGGGGTTTGAACCTACAGCCTTTTTATTCAGAAACAAGAATGCTATTGATGGAATAAAAAAAACACAAGTCACTGGGAACACACAGCAGGTCAGGCAACATCTATGGAGAGAGAAGAATGATGCTTCAGGTCTATGACCTTTTGTCATCAAGAACGCAATTGATAGAACCAGGCTGACTGACACCTGGAGTCCTGTGAGTGATTGAGACATAAAATAAAGCCTTTCTTGCGTTCCACCGAATTTGCAATGGAAATTGGAAGGCTACATCCAGAATGCTGGGAGACAAATCAGCACATGTTCACAGTTCTGGCTTTGTGACACCAGAATTGGAACGCACTAGAGAAGACCATTTGCCTGCTGATTGAGGGAGCGCTATTGTGCATGATATTATGCAGTTTGATTGGCCACAATTTGTGGAGCAGATTGGATAATAAGTGGAATGATTTACATGTTTATCACATTGATAAAGTATTTACCGTTGAGTTAAGACCACATCTGAAAATGCATCTTCTCCTTAAAAATACACAGACAGCCAACTCGGTAATTGGTGCTAAAGTAACATAAATTGGCGAACATTTGAAATAAGGCCCCCCTCACCCCCCTCCCTCTTTATTCTTGTAATTACTCTATTCAGCTTTGTTTTCCTTTCCAAAATGACTTGCTGATGGTCCCTACTCTGGGTTAGCCAAAGTATGCATGAGGTTGTGGAGCCAGCACACAAAACTGATTGATTTTGGATTCGTGAAACTAATTATAGTGATCTATGCAAGATTATATGCCAATCCATTTCAGCTACAGCATATTCACTGTGCATCAGAGACTTGGAGATTCAACATATGTCAGTTAGATATCAATGCAATAGTGCTCTTTTAACTCATTCAAATTGTACTGCATCTGTGTTGTTGTCAACGCAATGAGGGAGATGTTGTCCGATGCCCCACTCAACAACAACAACAAAATTACACTTGTATAGCACCTTTCACATCAGGAGGACGTCACACGGAAACAACACATTGCTACATACCACAAGGGTATTGTGTGGTTTATACAACAACTTAACATAGTGCCCTTACAATAGAGAAAGGCAAGTGTGTGTGGCAAGCAGCCTTGGGTTTCATACCCACTGCCATGCAGATGGACCATTTTTGCTCTATAGACCTATTCCTTGGCTACATGTCATAGTCTTTCTTTTATACTTTTCCAGCCTAATTTGGATTCCTTTCAAAATGTATTTACATGTATTACATGCAAGATAAGAAGTGCATGGCAGTAGTTACACTTCAGCAGCTTCGGTGATGTCAAAAATCATCAAAAGCCTTCGCAAAATGTCGAAGGGCTCATGAAACTAACACACTGATATCATTCCTTTGAGATTTCCTATCTTGATATATCTTCATTGGGGCTGTTTTTTAAGTTAAAAACTTTCCATTCAATAATCCTTTCTTTGAATTTAAGTCCAAAGTTTCTGTGACACTTAATTAATTTGGCAGTCGTAAGTGTGAATTCTCTGAATAAGGCTACTTGCAAAGGATTTAGGGAGCAGATCAATCCATTAATTTCAGGAATTAATCCTCATTTTTATATCAAAAAAAGCAACGGTGGAAATGAAGGGTCACCCTGGGCAAGGTCTATTCAATCATGTAAGCATTTTCTGAGTGTAAGGCTAAGTATTATTGGCAGTTCATTGGTGATTAAGTGTGGTAAGCTCTATATTCTGACAGGTAAGAGTCCTGGTCCACTGAAGCACAGCTAACAAGTCCTTTTCAGGATTTGTGACATTGATGACATTTAGGCACTTGTGTGAGCTCAGAAGCAATGCAAAAGAAGATTCCTCACTAGTATTTTAATTACCCATCAGAGATAGAAATCTGCCCTTTGGAGGGTCACTATATGCCCATCTGCAGTAGGCTCAGAAAGTGCTTAAAGTTTGCTCCCTTGTGATAAAACCTCACATCCCATAGTGAATTAGTCATGTGCCAATTAGAATGAAACATCATTTTTGCTCATGGATTATTGAAGAGAGTAGGAATGACAAAGGAAAGAGGGGAAAGTTAAATTAGAAACCTGACATACACCAGCACCTCATGCTTGCAATTTGGAATTCAGTTTGGAAAAATAGCCTTTTGCATCAAGTTGTGCAAGGTCGCCTCTCAGACTGGTTGAACTGTCGTGTTGTTTCTACTTTACTGAAGATGGGACATGAGAGGAGTGACAGGTGCAGTGGGGAAGAAAATGGAAACTAGCTGTAAATTCTTAGGCACTGTCCAAATATTGAACCCGCATCGGTACAATTAGAGTAGGACTCCAAGCTTCGTTGGACAAAGATTTGTGACTGATATTTAAAATAACAGTATATACTTACAATGATACTATCAGGCTTGTTGGTGGCTAAACTGTGATGCATAATGGTATGAAAGCCACAGCACCACTGTGTCAGTCTCACTGAATAAATGTCTTTACTTGGAGATTTCAATTTGAAGCAAGTGTCATTTAAATCTATCATAAAGTTGAATGGTTGGAGAATTGAAGCTGGGAGTTCAGCTTGGAGACGTTTTGAGGTGTGTGGAATCCAGAGGTAAATCTGTAGTGACAATAACTCAGTAATAATAATAATTATTGTTGTTGATATAGTGTATTTCAAGTCAGGAGCATGTCCCAAAATACTTTACAGTATTTAATGGAGGCCTATAGCATATTGGTTAGAGCACTTGTCTTGCAAGCAAGAAGACTCGGGTACAATTCCCGGGCAGAAACATTAGGCAAACATCCTTAAGCCTCTATCTACCTAGCAGTAGGTAGGAACCCAGTTATTAGATAATTGATTAATTGCTTTTCTGAGGGTAATAAGCCCTTCAATTGATAAAAAAAAATTGTTTGGTCCCTTATTTCACACTGCAATGCGCGATTGGATGACATGTTTCACCCACAAAATATTCAGTCAATTCACTTTACAGTACATTCTGTCAAGCATTTTGAGAAGTCTCGAAAACTTGCTAAGACACAATACCAAATGCAATTATTATTATTGTAATCCTTACATTTCCTTACATTAGGTATAGAGCTTAATATTTTTCACCTTGTTGCTTTGACAAATTTATCAAACCAGAGAGATGAGGCTCTCGACAGTGCAAAGGTACCACATGGTCATCTTGACAATCTACATTGTCTGAAAATAAGCATCCACAACAGAGAGGTTGAGAAAGCCAACATCACTGACTACCTGTGAAGTCCAGAAAAGTAGCACCTAAAGAGCAACATGAATTTCCCCAGACTCCAGAGCCTGGGGAAAAGCATGGGGCAAGATAACTGAGAGACTGAACAAGCCCTTGTGCAGTAAATGAACTTGACAAGACTCCATAAGTGGCTGCCATCGTTTACTGGAATACTAATTGCTAAGAATTCAATCCACTATTCAGGTTAGTGCAGCTGACATGAGCCTGCATCGTAATTTGCTCTGTAGGTTATAGGGATAAGAATAGACATAAATGATCAAATACTCTACAGAACACGACAGTTTCTGTGCTGCTGGGGCCATGAAAATGCCATTGGTGGAAGGCGACTGTCATTCCTGACGCCATCTACTTAATGTGTCCAGATTCTTCTGAATGCTGTCAGTTTTCATTGCACATGTCACCTGGCTGCACAGTTTGGTGTCACTGCCAAAGTGTCTAATGTTGCTATATGTATTCTCCTCCATGTCACTTTAGAGTATTGTGACACTAGTCATTGACTCTTTTGAAAACCTTCACTAGTCTTTGACTCTTTTCAAAACTGAAGTGTATTCCATTCACTGGATACCATTCGTCCACTAATACATTTACCTTTCCAAAGGACCACCAGATTTAAATCCTTTGATCCTTTGATTTGATAGAATGCCTTATCACATCATCGAAATGTGTCAAAACATTTCCACAGTGCTTACAATAGAATATAGTGACTGTATGTTTTGTATTTTGAATTCAGCAGCCAATTTGCGCACAGCAAAAAAATTACAGAGAGATTGGACCAATCTTATTATGAGCAATGACTTGCTGCATCCAATACTATACTATGCTAACTGCACCTTTTGGGTTCTCTGTTCTTTGAGACACATCGTCATCTTCAAGGCTGAACAGTGAATGTGACTATACACAGGAACATAGAACATGAATAGATATGGCCATAGGTCCATTCGACCATCGAGGTGATCCAACCTACAAAACCATACATTTTCCATATCCATTAATATCCTAATTTTTTAGGTCCCTAGTAAATGCCCCAATTAATTCTACATTTGTGAGCTGTTGGGGCAATGTGTTCACATTCTCTCTTTGTGTGAAGAAATATGTTCTGGTTACACTTCTAACTGGTTTAGCTTTAATTTGAGATTTAAGTCCTCTTGTTTTGGATTCATCTACCAGAGGGAGGAGTCCTTCACTATCTTGCTTATTAATCCCCTTTATCAACAATCAAAACAAATTTTCCATCCTCACATGTGACAGTGTTAAATGAAGTAATGAAATGAGAGTCACAAGTGACTGGTATCAGTGGAATCTTCTGTGTGAATTGTGTTAGTACTCCAGGGAAACAAGGAATCAAGTGCTCAGGAACGCTGTCCTGTGTGAGGGACACTATATAAACACAAGTTATTGTTGTTGTAAGCCGTGTGCAAACATGTACATGCTATGTGACTTGTGCAAATACATGTCTGTACTCAGAATTCACAACCGACATCACAATTGGCTGCACCATTTTGCCCACAAATTACAGTTAATCCACTTTAAAATATACTCTGTGAGACTTTGAGACTGCAATGATTTTTAAAATTATTATTATTTTTATTATAAGCATGAGTATTTCAGTTAAACTCTATTTGTGACTTATAATGGACCAGGTTTTGCAATGAGAATGTGGCTTGTTTTAAATCTAAATTGGCTTTATCGTGCTTTGTTATTGCAGAGTAAACCATTATAAAGGCGTTAAATTGCATATGAAAACTACAGTCTTGCAATAATTTCCGAGAGAATTACATTATCAACAGCATAACGTCCTCATAATAAGATGCACTGTTCATTACGCCAGTTTTCACATTCTGGTATTCACAGTCCCCGAATGCAAGTGAAGTTTGTTTCGAAAATGTTTTGCCCTCTGTATCTTCACTCTCTGTCTCTTTGCCCTTTTGTTCCCTGGATCTCCTGTGGCTTGCTCCCAGCCTTGTGCCAATAGCCCTGTTGATCTAGAGACCGCTAGAAGCAGTGAAAAAGATGACTCTGTCTCCTTGCTGGCATTGCTATAGCACTCCAGAGTTACAGTGGATTTACAAAGCTATCAGACCCTGGTCCTGCCAATAGATGTCTTCATGCTTGGATACTTCAGTTTTCCTTATAGAATTGCTCAGATATATATATTTTTAAATAATCAAGATAAGGATACTAAACGTGGGCACTCCTCATGACCTATGATAATATGCCTTGCTGAATAAACAGCCAATGAGGCAAGTAAAAGGCATATAATTTGATTAAATCCTACATGAATATTAATTTTTTGAGGCAGTGCCAGCAGGGAAAGTAGGATTTTTGTTCTAGCGAGCAACTACAACTTAATTATACCCTTAAGGAAGGGCAAAGGAAATATTGTGACCCTATGTCTTCAAACATAAACTTTGTCAGGAACACTGTAACAACGTTGCCATTGTTGGAATATTAAAATTATCAGTAATATTATTAATAATTGATGTTATTAAGAATTCTTGTTATAAATATAGCATCATCTTATGCTTCATAAGGTCATGAGTGAGAGTGAACCTTGGGCCACACAAAGCCTATCGGCACAGATGTTTTTTTCATTATGCAGTAAATCACTGCAGCCAGCAATTAGGTGTCGGGAGTGGTTTTATTCAGCCTCAGAGCAATAGGGAAGCTGATCTCTCTGCCTGCATCTGCTTGTCCAGTCTAATAAAAATTTCAGTGCTTCTCTAATGAGGCCTCCGGAGTTATTTCAAGAAGGATGAGGATTACTAGAGGGAAACCGCAGTCAAAGTTGGCCTGCTTTGCAGGACCGTGATGGTCTGTGAAAACCAGCATCAACTTTCAGGAGGAAAACAACACCGGGAGTTTTGACAGTCAGAAATCCATCACTTGGTAAGTGACAGTAGCCTCAGCAGAAACACAGTCCCGGGCTGTGATTCAAAGCCGCGTCATTGCGTTAATTATTTCACTGTAGAATACTGAATTTTAAAGAAGCACTTGGGTTTTATTTTGTTACTTCCTGCATTAAATAAATATCCTTCCTCTGTCGGTGTCGCAGCCAACTATCCCCCAGATAAAATCAATCGTTCACTTCATTGGCTGTTTGTGGGACGTTGCTGTGAGCACATCTGCTTCTGCCTACAAAATACCTAGTCACTACACTTTACACTAGATCCTTTACATTATATGAAGCACTTAGAGACATCCTCCTGATGTGAAAGGTGCAGTTACAAATGTAAAGATTATTATTTTCATGCAGTATTTATAGTTGAATGCAACATTTACAACAACAATTTGCATGTATGTAGGGTCCCTATGCATATATAGAGTGTGGCCGACTCTGATGCCGTGCTGATCCCTTTGACAACATGGTCAAAGGGAAAGGACTACAGGCGCGCCCTGAATATGGGGAAGGAGGGGGCAAGATTGGAGCGATTGAATGAGAGTTTTCCAGCGTTTTGGGGGTGTAGTGGCTGAAAGAGCAGATTTACCAATGCAGCTGCAAGAATATTAGTGTACCTGTAGAGATGTAGTACACGTTGGTTGACATTCCACTCGCTACCCATAGCATATGATTCTCTGATTCAAAGAAGGTGTTGTAAATCAAAAAGACTGTTTATATTTTAATGAAACTCAGAAGTTTCAAATGTGTTGACACGGCACTGGACCAGACACTTGCCTTTGTTGTAATTAACTGCGGCAGAAACAGATTGGAACACAATTAAACCAAACATACAGTTATGCTACAATTTAAATTGATTATTTTATTAAGAGCTACGCAGGGTGTTTTGACAAGCAATGCATCAAAGATCCCGAATGTCTATAAGGGTGCAATTATATATTTCGCCACCTTTGAAAAATGCTGTGTACCTTTCCTCTGGGTGCTTGGTATATCAGGAAGGCAGAGGTGAAAGGAGCAAAGCTTGTACACAATTGCTATATGCCCTACATACCAATTGTGTTATTTAGTGTTATATTTTTCTACAGCCAGGTACAATTTTTCATAAAAGGTGCCCACATATATCTTCTTAGTTTTCACTTTTTTTTTAATACAACGCAATTTACAAAAAGTTTTGTAGAAGACCGAACAACAATAAAGGGGCATTAAAAAAGCAATAAAGGGAGGAAAAAATATAAGCCAGCGTAATCAATTGTGTTCATTGTATGCACATTGTGTTTTTTTCTGTTTTCTATACATACCATATTATTATTTTACTCCTAAGGATGGGAAGTGAAGGACAAGGGACGATGCAAGGGACGCAGGTTAATTATCCCCGAGGGAGGGAAGAGGTTAAAATGGGGAGAGTGGAGGAAGTGAGGTTACACCCAAATTAGAAGTACATTAGTGCAGTTATACTTTCAATGTTTGTGTGTGGGATTCAATATGTATTTTTTGATGTGTTTCTGATTTAGACAGGATTCAGAGTGAATTTTACAGTCTGTATGAGTTCAAAATGCTTTTTGTCACTTTAACCCACAAGCTTTGGTGACTCGGAAATGACAGTGCTAGCAACTGAGCTAAGTCTGACACTTTTCAATCTTAATGTGCGTTAAGTTCTCATTGTCACGTGACAATAGGATTGCGATTAACTGATGTTGGATTGTTCTTCTTTTCTTTCGATTCGAAGGCTATTTAATAATAATAACAAAATGCCTTGCATTTACTATAACATCTTTCACGTTGGGAGAACATGGCAAAGCGCTTCACAAAGTTTACTGTAAACTATAGTGACTGTGTTTTGCAGACGAATGTCTTGAATGATAGGCTTGACATTTAAAATTTCACCTGACAACATGTGATAGTCTGATGTGCTTCGGGTCAAAAATAGAGTGATGTAGGTTGTTGGAACAATCTGTTGGTTTATAGTACTCATATGAAGCAATTTTCCTTCAGTGACAGTAGTAATGGTTGTGTCTAGGAGAGTGACTGCTCCTGTAAATTTTTCTATTTTAAGTTTGATTGTGGGATGAGTGGTATTACATTTTTCACTGAAGGCGAATAGTTCATTTTCTCCTGCAATCCAGGCTGTGAATATGTCAATCATGTATCTTTAATATGTGCCAGGTTTGCATTGTGCACCCGACGCAACTGGTTTCTCAAAGGGGAGAGAGGGGAGGGGGCACGGGAGGGGCCAGATCCAACTGTTGTGGTGCTCTTCGGGGACTTGAAACTGTGCCAACATTCTGCCAATACTCTTTTGCTATTGAAGATGTTATGCCACAGAATGGTTTGTGATTTCAATGGCACCTGCGGGAAAGTGAGGTCTACAATCAACCTGCAGGCTTGTGTCACTGAAGATTTCAAAGGCGGTGATTTCTCCCAGGATCCCTGAATGCAGGGCAGGTGAATCCATCTATCTGGTCACCTGAGCGACACCACAATAGCTTGTGGGAACTTGGTTCCAATAGTAAAAACAATTAAAGTACTACTACTAATAATAATCCTTCCATTTGGTACAACTCCTTTGATTTTAGGAGGGGGTCCCACAGCACGGAGCACTGGATCCACCGTAAAGTGCAGTGACTGTGCGTTTTGTAGATGAAAACAGCAGCCACTTTTGTGGACACCAATGTCCCCAAGAATAGCCAATGTATTGAATTACCTATTTTATTTGGGAGAATTGTAATTACACTCAGGTGGACATTCTTTTACTGTACAATGTTTCACTGTACATTGATTTTTCACCTCCTGCCTGGTTGTGTAGCAATGCTGGGTGCTCCTGATGTGAAAGGCGCTAAACAAGTGTAATTGTGTTGTTGTTGTTGCAAATTGGCTGCTGTGATCACCACACTAAACTTTAATAACTGTGATGCACTTTGACACATTTAGTAAATGTGAGGATCATTATTAGTATTCTTAGCCCTGCAAGAGAGCAACCTGAGAGCATCCTCTCCGGCTATGCTGGATTCCACTTGTTTGAAGAAGAAATTCTTCAAACCATGAAAAATGTAAATTTTCCAATAAGGCTGCAGATGAAGAAGGAATTCATAAGCAGCATTAAAAAGACTATGGACAGTGACCTGCAAAATGAATAACTTCAGCACTGTAAAGATCAGGTCAATAGCTCTCATGAGGAAGCTTAACCACCCACCTCCGTGCGATACGGATTCCTAAGCCATTTTCAGTTAAAATCACTCAGCTTCTTAGCTTGTAATCAGACCTGAACTACCCTGGGGAGAACCGGTGTCAAAAATGGCTGAAAAATGAGCGGAAGAGTAGAATTTCTCGAGAAAATGTGACTCCATTTGTCACGGCTGGCAACTCTAGCATGCAGCATAGACTCATATGTGCCTCGCGTCATTTTGGCTCAGTTGGTAGCACATTTGCCTCAGGGTCGCAAAGTTTAAGCCTCACGCCAAGTCCTGAGTTCCTAACATAGGTTGATATCCCAGTGCAAGCATTAATAATAATAATCCTTGCATTTGATATAGCGCTTTTCACATCTTATCGATTTCCCAAAGCGCTTCACAGAATATACGTAAAGTGAATTGACTGTATATATTTGTGGGCAAATCGCGGCAGCCAATTGTGCACAGCAGCGTCCCACAAACAGCCGTGGACTGAAATGACCAATTTTATTATTGTGGTTTTTTTTGGAGGGAATATTATTAGGCGTGTGGAGTAAGGAAACTTGCCCAAGTTTTCGCCCTGACCTGCCTGGATTCGAACACAGGTCTCCCCAGCTTGGTCTCCCCAGCTTGCAAGACAAGTGCTCTAACCACTGAGCCACAGGAGCATTGAGGAAGTGATACCTTGTTCTAGAGCAAATATGTTACATATAGCAGCCCTCATGCAGTGGAGTGTCCCAGAGCGCCCAGAGGTAGATGTTAAAGAAAGCAAAGCATTATTTTCAGGCACCTGTCTCAGTATTCGTCTATGGTGTTTAATTAACCACAAATAATCTGGTCATTTGTTTTTTGGAATGTTTGTGGGACACAACACTCATCAACATATTTTAAAGTAACTCATTGTGTCAAGCACTTCGATAGACTCTAAGTTAATAATAATACTGTAATAATAATCCTTGCATTTGATATAGTGCCTTTTCACATCTTCTAGAAGTCTCAAAGCGCTTCACAGAATATACTGTAGATATGTGGGTGAAACACGGCAGCCAATTGCGCACAGCAGTGTCCCACAAACAATCATAGATTGAAATGACTATTTATTATTATTTGGGGGTGGAGGGGAGGATTATGATCAGGCTTTATTATTGGTTTAAAAGATCCATTAAACCATTAAATATCTTATAAATATATGTGTTACTTACTCATACTCTAATGTGAAAATAATAATTCCAGTAAAGGATGCTGTTGCTGCACAACAAAATTGTGCTATGATTTCTCCTCCCAAATTGTTGATTTCTGGCTTGTTAACAGACATGCGCGAGGATACATTTGGGTAGAAAAACCCAGTGGGGAATGATTTTGGTCCAACATCAGACATCATTGCCTATCAAAAGCAACATTGATGTAATGGCACAATTTACTAGAGGACAATCCTCAACTTAATAAGCAGAAAGAACATTTAATCTTGAAATAAAACACTAAGATATTATCTGTTGTAAACATATTTCTTACACAAATTGTGAAATTTGGGGTTACCATTTGCAAATGTTGAACTTTTATAGAGAAAAATAAACGATTTCATAATTTAACAAAAGTTTATAAAGGTAATAAAGCTTTATATCAAATGGCAGCATCGATTGGTGGAACACTTTTCCGCGGATAATAATTCCTTCAAACAATAACAATAATAAAATGATCGTTCAATTCACGACTATTTGTTGGAAATTGCTGTGCAATTGGCTGCCGTGTTTCGCCCACAAAATCCTAGCTACAGTATCTAAACAACTGCAACAACTTACAATCATTTAGAACCTTTCACATGCTGAAAGCACCAATCTCAAAGAGCCACGTTTTGAGACAGATTTCAAAAGCCACTTTCAAGTTAAGCCTGTTTTAAAATTTAATCAGGGGTCAAAGTAAAACTCTCACACTAGAATATGAATTCAGTGCAAACCGTACATTTGACTACTGACCGAATTGTGTTCAGCTCCCTCTAGCTTGTTTTTTCAGGACGCTACTTGAAATAGCAAAGACAATATATTAAGAGATGTGTGTAAAATGGACTGGCCAGAATAAAAATCAGCACCAGCCAACACAGCACTAAGCAGCAAAGACAGGTTTGTCATATTGTTGCTAGCTCTGAGCTTACTATTCAGGAAAGAGATATAGGAAAGAGGCAATGAGAGCTTCCTTGCTGATGGTTCTGCTGCTTACGTCAACTGAATAACTCTTCTCTTCCTTTGAGACCCGACTGACGTCGCTCCGACAAAGGAAGAAATAATTAATGGCTTTTATTCCTGTCTTGAATGTTAGGGGAATATTTCACGTTGGGAGGTGGCCTCTCTCTGCGTAATAATAATACTAATCCTTTTGTTTGATATAGCGCATTTTACTTCTTGTAGACATCTCAAAGCACTTCTCAGAATGTACTGTAAAAGTGAATTGACTGTATATTTGTGAGCGAAATGCCGCAGCCAATCGCACACAGCAGATTGCATTTGTTATTTGCCCAAGATAATGAAGTTGTCCAGGTCATCAAGGAACGACAAAAGGTTATGACCGTTTGTACCATAATCAGCATGTAAATTTCAATTTGAGCAACAACTCCATACATCAAAATATCTTTATAGAATGAAGCACTGAGAATGTGACAATTAAAACTGACAATTAAACTCAAATCATGCCCTACTTTGCTTTTTCTTTGGTTAGCATATTAACTCAACTAATTAGGTATATCTTGTAGATAGGAATTGTTTGGGTTGACTTTTTGAATGATCGCTGTTTAAATAGTCCAGAATTCAATTTTCACAGTTCAAAAATTTGATTTAGATTTTTTTTCCTCCCATTCGTGCCTTTCTCTCACTGCAGCTCTGGCAGCATAATTATTATATTTTATGACTTTTCTTTCTGCTTGGATTATTTTTTCAATTTAACTCTTTCCACATTGTTCTATCTGAAAGCCACAGCAAATATTTTTTCAAAAGAAGAAAACAGTTAATAATAATAATAAAATAATAAAACATCCTAATATAAATGAAGGGTGATTATTCTTCACATCATGCTAATAATCATACCCTTTCATTTGATATTGGGCCTTATTGAGTCATCATGAGTGTACCGCAGCATTTACACTGTAGTGTAGTGACTGTATATTTTGTAGGGGAACTAAGCCATCAATTTGCTCACAGCAATGTTTCATAAACAGCCATAAAGTGAATGACCGATTTTATTTGGAAGACTGTTAGTCTTGATACCAGGAGAGAGAAACTCCCTTCCCTTTTTGAATTGTGTCATGGGATCTTTAATGTTCTCCTGAACAGACAGATGGATCTCAAATTAGCAACTTGTCTGAAGGACAGCACCCGCAACAAAATCCTGTCCTATCCGAGGTACTGGACAGTTAGTTTTGGACCTGAGCTGGTTGGGTTTGAATCAGTGAGAGGGAAGGGAAGGGACGGGGGTGATCGTCTAGGGCTTGATGTCCGACAGGCAGTCTGTCAGGAGAGCAGTGGTCCTGTAACCGAGGATGGAGGCAGAAAGATACAGTTGGGTGTCATCCGCATACATAAGGAAGTTGACCCCGTGTCTGTGGATGATAATAATAATAATCCTTCCATTTGATATAGTGCTTTTCACATCTTCTAGACGTCTCAAAGCGCTTCACAGAATGTGCTGTAAAGTGAATTGACTGTAGATATGTGGGTGAAACGTGGCAGCCAATTGCGCATAGTAGTGTCCCACAAACAGTTGCGGGTTGAAATGACCAATTTTGTATTTTTTTTTGAGGAATTATTATGTGGTGTAAGGAAACTTGCCCAAGGTTTCACCTGCCTGGAATTGAACCCAGGTCTCTCGCTTGTAAGACAAGTGCTCTAACCACTCAGCTACCCGACTCCATGATGTTACCAAGTGGGAGCATACAGATGCTGAACAGGAGAGGGCCAAGGACAGAGCACTGGGGGACGTGACAGCGTGGGGCTGGAGGAAAAGCCATTACTGGCAACAAAGTGGAGATGGTGGGAGAGGTAAGAGTCAAACCAGGCAAGGGCATGTTAAAGATTGAGCTGAGAGGAAAGAGAGTGTGGGAGGATGGAGTCAACAGTGTCGAATGCAGCAGAGAGATCGAAGAGGACAAGGAGGCAGAGAGATCCTTGATCACAGATGTTTAGAATGTCTTTGGAGACTTTGTCCAGGGCTGCTTCTGTGCTGTGTGCAGGGGTTCAAAGAGGGAATGGCGAAAAAGAAAAGAACGAAGCTGGGACGCAATGACTCATTCCAGGGCCGTGGAGAGGAATGGGAGCTTGGAGGTGGGGCGTTACCTGGAGAGTAGGGATGGGTTCAGGGAATGTTTTTTCAGGGTGGGCATGATGACTAGGCTACGAGTTTGAAATTCTGATGTCAATTGCCTGTTAAAATTAGTCCACCTCGTTGTGCTTTGTGAGCATGTTGCTGTGTGCAAATTGGCTGCTGCATTTGGCTGCAAACTACACTTGTTGCCGCATGTTGCCGTAAAATCCTGCAAAGTGCTTTGAGCTGTTTTGACAACCTCATAAGGTGCTATATCTAGGATATATGTAAGGATTATTATTTTTATGATAATTTATAGGAGTGGTGAAGGACAATTTCAGAACAGACACAAGGACATTTTTCTTTAACCAGAGGATAGTTAACAACTGGAATGAGATACCAGGAAAAGGGCTGAGTTCACTACACTGGCCCCAGTAAAGAAACAGTTTGACACTGTGTTTGGGAGGACGGATATTGCAGAGGAATGAGATGGAACGGGCCAAGGAGCTTTCTTCATTTGACCCTCTCTCGTGATTGTTTACTGTGAAGCACTTTGAGACGTTTGGAAGATGTGATAAGGCACTATACCAAATGCGAGGTTTAATATTATTATTGCTGTGATCCTGGGAGCTGCTGTCCAGGCTGAGATCAGCTAACTCAGCAGACTATTCTGAGGAAGATACCCCCGAGACCATGGGAGGAACATTGCCTGCTATCTCACTGTGTCACAGCTGTTTCTGTCCCTTGGGATGTTTTCACTTTCAGTTGCAATCTTCATTTACAATTTATCCTGTCTGTAAAAAGACTTTTTATTGTACCTCCTTCCTCAACACTTACCTTCGTTTTTCTTTATGTTCCTTCAAAGGAAAGAATGGCACACTTTTCTACCTCCTTTCCTGAATCTCTTTCACCATATTACCAAACTCCAGAGCAAAGACATTTAATCGCTACTCTGATTTAATCCTTGCTTAACTTCCCTACAGTTGAATCAGACAATAAATAGTTTCAAAGTCACTCTGTACTTTTCAAGGCGTTTCTTCTGTCATTTTGCTTTCGCTCCAGCTGCGACATTTGAAGAGAACATTAAAGTTGTTTCTGCTTTGTATACGTGTTCAGATCCCTCCTGAAGTGATATGTACTTAAATCTCTGATCAAGAGATTCTTTTTTCCTCTCAAAAGTCTTTCTCAACATTCATACGCTAAGCTTTTTTGAAGTTAAGCCTTTGTCTTTGTTAGGAACAAGCCAGTGAAACATTAAGATTGATATCATGCTTCTAAAACCGATGTAAAGATGAGGTCCCCACTCCATATTAATGACTAATTTGACTCCATCTGAAGTTATTTTAAAGCTGTGGCTAGCTCTCTTGGCAATGATCAAGCAAATTGAAAATATAACCCTTATGGCAGTCTCTCACTTGAGTAAACCTTGATGGCACGATAAGACGCGATATCAAATAGCAAGGATGAATAGAAATGACCTATTGCCTCTTTGACACGCATTTGGTTACCTTTCCTTCTCTCCTCCCACCAAAGCTTGGGTGCCACCCAGTCAGTTATGTCCATCCTTTCAACATGAAAGGTACGATATGAATGTAAATTGTATCATCCATACATTCAAATCCCTTCATCTGCTTGTACCTCCCCCACATCTCTGAACTGCTCTGCCTGAACACTTTACCGTGCACACTTCATCCCTCCACACCGCCATTGGAGGCAATGCCTTCAGCCACTATGTCCCTAATCTATGGAACTACCCGTCTTTTCACCATACCTATGTTCAGCATATTTGAATATTAGCTCAATGTGAACCACAACATTTGTCCAGTGTTTTGAGATGTTCTTTTACACATATGGAGTAATAATCCTTGTATTTGATATAGCGCTTTTCACGTCTTCTAGACATCTCAAAGTACTTCACAGAATATTATTGTAATGTGAATCGACTGTATACATATGGACAAAACGCAACAACCAATTGTGCACATTAGTGTTCCACAAACAGCCGTGGATTGAAATGACCAATTTATTATTGTTTTTTTTAAGGGATTATTATCAGGCATGTGAAGTAAAGAAACTTAGCCAAGGTTTTGTCCTGCTTGGAATCGGAACCTAGGTCTCTCGCTTGTAAGGCGAGTGTTCTAACCACTGAGCTATAGGACTTCATGTAAATGCCAGATGTTGCTGATGAGATGGTCAGACTCTTGTCAGACTCAATTCTTCACATTCTCTATTTAGTTGGAGTATAAGTAGCGTTAAGAGAGTTGCTTACTCTTCGAGTTAGAAAACAAGAGCTGTGGCTGCACGTGACATTTTGGGTGTGAAAAAATATGATGTTTCTTAAGAAATTTGATGTGATAATTGTCAGTTGAAACCTTCCTTTTTCATCTCTCTGTTGTTGGCCACAGATAGTAAAATGTCTCCAAGAGCTTAGCGAGATACCCGGGTTCCCAGCAGTTTCATAGTTTGGAACAGAACTTCAAATGTAGAGTTAATTCCATAGTCATTCAGCATACTTGGACCTGTCAGAGATTTGGTTGTCAAAAATAGTTGGCTTGCTCATTGGTGACCTGATATAATTTCTCCAAGTCCTAATTAAATGTTTGCAGTAAAGTACCAATTGTTTGGAGTGTCTGTGGGTGTACTCTGTTGTTATGGAATCGAATGTACTACAGTAAACTGATACTGACCTGACATCAACAATGATGCATGTCCCAGTTTTCAATTGTTATAAGAGCTTCATGGGTGAGAATGCCCTTTCCACTGGTATTATTTAAGCTCCTGGAGACAAAAGCTAATGTTTGGAAATACAAGGACACATACAACAGCCATAGGATAATGAAAGGAACTGTTTAATGCAACTTTCAAATTAAATCCTGAATAAATGCTACAGCTTGAAACATCTCTGAGATGTGTCCCGGCAATCAACCAATCTTTGGAACAATAAAGATTTTAAGTATTTTGTTTGGCATTCTAAACTTGCTCATTCTCATTTCAGATCAGGTCAAACTGTATTCAATGAAGTGGCATCTGAAATATCCTCTTTAACAAATGGCTGACTTTGACCTTCAGACAGCAATGATCCAACATTGTTGACTGTTTATGGATGAATCAAAATTAGCCAGAGGCTAAACAACCTCTGATTTCTACAGTTAAAGGGAATCAGGTGGCATTACATAACTCATCATTTCAGGCTCTGGAACCTTTTTGGTAACAAAATGCACAGCAAACAAAAACTCAATAACATCAGAACCTCACTTGCAAATTTTTTATAGGTTAGATCTGTGAAGTGAAATCTGCTTGCCATTTACAGTATAATCATTCCAGTTGTTACAACAATTCGTTTTTACACCAAGTCTGAAACTGATGTTAATATGAACTGGTTTCAAAGACCGTTCCAAAAAATGGGAGTGATCGAAACAAAAGCTGCTGAGGTAAACATAAACAGTGTGACAAATGATTAACACTCTGTAACACTATTATTATACAGTGTTAATAATATTTAACATTATTATTGTTGTAACTCGGTGAGTGAAACTAAGAATGAAATGCCGCAACTATATCTTGTGGAAGAAAAAAATCTTATTACACTGAATAACAATAACTATGAAACAATTAATACATACGTGTGATCTGCCTGATTATCCCTTTTCTTCCATTGTATATCATGGTGTTTTCTGAGTGTTGCAAAATCCTACAACGAGCAGCGCTCTTTGCTTTAATGCATTAAATATGTTTTTTGTTTGAAAGGTTAGATACATTAATGGGAGGAAATGTATTTCCAGTGAAACGTGCTAAAATGACACCACTTTTCCCATTATTTTGGCTGAAATTATTGTCACACGGAAATAGATAGCATTGTAACAGTGTGTCACTTTAATACAAGATTACAGAAAAGTCACACACGATAATACAGCGTTGTGACATTTGGTACAATGGGCACAACATTGTCAGTGGGAAAAAAAATGTGTAAAGGATTCCCAGCAGATAAAGAACTCAACAGCCACGGAGGAGAAAACAAAATGACTTACCATCATGCAATTAATGATGCAAAAAACTCCTTTGTGACAAAGAAATCTTAATTAGTGATTTTGTTTGCCAACTTTCCGTTGCCTGTCTTTTCGGGAGATGCACTGATGGGGAGAGCGAGTAACGGATTGGTAGTTTGCTCGGCTGCCTCGCTTGAACTTTGTGCCTCTTGGGATTAATGATTTGCCAGCCGTGAATTTCACCGCGCATTCCGCCATCCGATAATCGAAATCCGGAAGTCACAATTAAGGCAAGAAATCTGGTTTGGGAATATCGCAAATTAGACCCCAATGGTCCTTGTTATAGTTTCCTGCGGCTGTACTTTTTTAAAAAAATGTTTAATACATAAAAAGGCAAAGGCGCCATGAGAGCAGAACTCAGATTAGTTAAGCGGTAGATATGTGCATAGTAATTTTGCAGTTCGGAAACAGAATAAGTATCCTCAGTAATGACAACAAAGAGCTCAAGCACAATAATGGGACACTTCATTCATAAGTGTCTCTTTAGTGAAGAGTAGTGTCGATTTCAAGCTTCTTCCAACCTCCCCTTATCTCAGCATTGGGCCATCAGGACATGTCAGGGTATTGCCAACAACTTCACTTGAGTATCTGAAGGTTCAGTAAAGTGGAAGGAAGAGCAAATTTGTCCAATTTGAATTGTGAAGTTGGGTAGTCTGATGATAGTAATAATAATACAGTAATCTTCACATTTGATATAGGGCCTTATCACGTCGAGATGCCTCAAAGCTCTTCATAGAATATAGTGTCTGGAGCGTCTTGGAATGTCCTCCCAGCATGAAAGGCACTGTACAAATGTTGTTTTGTTGTTGTTGTTGTAAAGTGAATTGACAGTATAATTTGTGGGTGGAACACCACAGGCAATTGCACACAGCAATGTCCCACAAACAGTCGTGGATTGAGTGACCAATTTATTATTATTTTCTTGTAAGGATTTATTGCCCCCAGAAAGCAATCTACAAATCACCTAACAACTGGTTTTTTACTCATTTACTAGGCATGTGGAGTGGAGTAAGGAAATCTGTCTAAGGTTTCATCACGCTATACAAGTGTAATTTTGTTGTTGTTGTTGTCTAGGAATCCTCTTGCTTGTGAGGCAAGTGCCACAACTGTTGTGCTACAGGAGTCCACTACTAACAGCTCTCAAAGACTTGAGTGAGCCACGGTCAGTGCTATAAGTGGAATATCCTTGATTTGCCAAAGCTCCTCAGCGGGTTCCTTTATGCACAGCACACCAGGTCAGTCATTAAAATTAAACTAATAAAAGTAAGATTTTAATTTTAAATGGGAATGAAATGAACATGTATATGGCAGAGTTATTTCAATGAAATTACACAGTGAGGTGTGCTTTTAATTGTTATTACCATCCAGCGAGTTGGAAATATATCATCATACCACCAAGTGTGGTGAAAGCAAAGCTTGCCATCTAGATCATGATCAGTATATCACCCTCAGAAGAAACACATGGTTTACATGATTCCCCTGACAAATGTGTTAACAGCAAAGTCCCAAACCAATATCCCACAGTAGTTTTAAAACACAAACTATTCCAAATCCATTAAAACATCCTTGCCTTCTCAGTGCTACCTTCATAAGCCAAACTTCTCCCAATGTTCTCATTAAATTACCTTAATATAGTTGGCTAAATACTTTATAGATCTTCAGTTCTTCATCTGCATTCAGAGCTCCCAGGCTCCTAATAAATATGAACTTATTAAAACAAGCCTGCTATTCACATCACATAATCAAATAATATGCAAACTTTCATCCGCACCAACTCGGATATGTTTCATTCATTATTCCTCCCATTCTAATAGACAAAAATCCTACAAAAGACTTCTGTAGTGCGAATCTTTTGGCTGATATCACCAACCTATAAGGAGATTGAAGTGAACAATAATACTCTAAAATGCTGATATAGTGACAATACTTTCTGCTTTGATTTACTGGATGCAGAGTAAAGGACTAATGAGGTTACACTGGATGGTAGAATTTAGTAAATAGATTAAAGAGGAAAAAGCTTGTTGTCTCACCTCAAAGAATTGTGACACCCTAGGGAAAGCATAAATGCGTATGCATGTAGGCCATTAACATAGAGTCTATGCATTTTGAAATTGTTAATCCACTTGGAATGACTGAAGTTGGTCGTCTAATGATACTAGAATTGTGAAAAGACTGAGACATTGCCTTATGTTTAGGCAGAAAAACATTGCATTAAAATTGATGTGTTACAGCCCTAAAAATATGCCAGCGTAAGACACCAAGAACAAATCAGTTGACAAGATAATTAGTTCATGCAATTTAATAACTCCCCAGCTATTCTATCACAACATATTTTCCTTTTTAATTTTCATTTGCAAGTCTGTGATTTGCAATGTTTTCATCTATTCTGTCAAGTTAGGTGCTTTTTCTTACGAACACCTCAACACGGAGAGCTGAATGAAGACACCTTGATGCTGAGAATGAAAGAAGCTAATTATTTAAAACATTTTATGCACCATAATTCTTAACGTAAGTTCAACCACTTTCATTTTTCACTTCACCTTCTCATTTGATCTTCAGCGATTGATTAAAATAGACTTTCTATTACAATAATGAAATATGATGTTAACACTTGTAAGTTGCTGCGGAGGTGAGATTTCACCTTGCATTGTGTTAAGGTATTTCAAGCAGTGATGCATTCACCTACCGTCCTAAACCACCAAAATGTCTGATGGTTTTAGCCTTAAGGAAAGAGTCCTTTCTTCACTTCAAGATTCAAGTGCAACCCTGTAACTTAGCAGTTAGAGCATTCGCCTCGCAAAGCAAAATTGATATTTTTTCTTACTCCACATGCCTCTGTTTACTTAGTAGTAAGGTTGTTGATTGGCGAATCACTTTTCCAATCGTAAATAATCCCTTAAAAAATAAAAAATGTAACATGATTTTGTCACTCAATCCACGTCTGTTTGTGGGGCACTGCTGTGTGCAATTGGGTGCCGTGTTTCGCCCATATATATATTTACAGTCAATTCACTTTACAGTATATTCTATGAAGCGTTTTGTGGAATTTGGGATTTTTTTTGTTTTTGTTCCTATTTAACAAGCTAATGTTTTTTACGACCTGCAGAAAAATTGGCTTTCACATAGGCTGGATTTTAAAATGTTGCATAATTTTAAAATTTAAGAGCAAAAGGTTCTTCAGGCTAAGAACTTGAGTCATTTCAGGCTGCAGGTGAAACACGAAGAAACAAATTTATTTTTGCACCTTTTGCAATCGGAGGGTGCCTCATAGCATTTTACAGGATTTACTGAAAAGTATAGTGACTTGGAATCATTTGCAGTTACTTGTAGATGCCTTTGTAAACATCTCATAATACTAATAATAATAAAGTAGTAGCAATAATAATATTAAAATAATGATAATAATCCTAACATTTATATAGCGCTTTCCACATCTTATCAACGTCTCAAAGCACTTCACAGAATACAACAACGTCCCAAGATAGGGACCAGAGCAGGGGGTGGGAGGGATCGGGGTAGGGGGAAGGAGAGCAGGAAAACCAACTGTATCTTTGTGGGTGAAATACTAATAATAATATTAATAATCCTCACTCTATAAAGGCGTGAATGTCTCAATGTGCTTCACAGAGTTTGTGTAAAATCCTCCCTTGCCACCTTTTAAGACTGATCTCAGACCCGTCCTGCTCGACCGTGCCTTTGGTCACCTTCCTATCCTCCCCCCCACTGACAGGCCTCCTGATCCCAATCACCAGCTTGGATGTGGATCTCTGACTCTCCAGCACCTTGGGATGTCCTGCTGACATGAAAATTGCAATACAAATGTAATTTGTTGTTGTTGAATGCTAAGTGGTTGAAATTATTCAAATCTACCATTTCAGTGAATAAAAATGAGGCGACCTGATTTATTGCTACACCATCATGTGGCTATCCGTGGTGAAAGAACAGGAAATAAAGATTATTTTGGCTAGACTATTTATCTTATAGAACAAAGTTTGTTTCTTTGGAATGAATGTTGGGTGTACATTGCGCCTTTGGAAGAATAAGCAATGGTTAAGTGACAGAATTAACACTGAGCGGCCCCAACCTATTACACATGTGAATCCTTGCCTGCAACACCAAACCAAAACACATCTCTGTGGAATTTTCTTTGATTTCTGGAACACCCAGAAATTGATCAATCAGTATGGGAATAGAACAAAGTTATCTGCTTTTTTAGTGCTTGTCACTCAATCATAGAACATAGAATCTCCAGCACAGAAGAAACATTTTCACTGGGAGACCTTTCTTAAAATAACTTATAGAAAAGCGGCTACAAGATTAAGACTCATCCCAAATTCGGGATACTTCAAAATGCTTAGAAAATAGAGTAAATCTGGGCTGAAGAAGAATTTCTTTCCCCATTCATTTATAAATACGATCCGTGTTCTTTTGATCAATTTCAAATAATATTCTAATAATAATAATCATTCCGTTTGATATAACGCTTTTCACATCTTCTAGACATTTCAATGCACTTCGCAGAATATACATCAAAACAACAACAACAACATTACATTTATAGAGCACCTTTCAAGTCGGGAGGAAATCCAAAGATGATTTATACTGTTAAGTGAATCGACTGTATATTTTGTGGGCAAAACGCAGCAGCCAATTGCGCAAGGATTATTGCAACAGCAGTGTCCCACAAAACAGTCGTGGATTGAAAATGACCAATTTATTATTGGCTTTTTTTCCAGGGAATTATTATTAGGCGTGTTGTGTAAGGAAACTTGCCCAAGGTTTCGCCCTACCTGGAATCGAACGCAGGTCTCTGGCTTGCAAGGTGAGTGCTCTAACCACTGAGCTACAGGAATCTAGGTGATAACAATGACTGTTTTTCCATGACCACTTGTGGATTACAGCATTTTCTCTTTAATTAATTGCTACCTCAGGCTAAAGTGAAGAAAATTACACCGGGATATAAATAGGTTTTACTGTGCAGGTAATTGTGAGCATCTCCATTTGTTCAGTGAATGATCTTTACTTTCCTTTTTAACATCATCATGGTCATTTCTTGTTCCTCCATACCAATTGTTCCCTTTCAATGTGTTGGAGTGAAACTTGTGCCTTTTTTTAACAGGTTGTACGTGTTAATTACATTGCCAGCATTAGTCTTGCACATCCAAATTCTTGCTATCGTGTTCAGTATGTGCAAGGATTATTGCTATGCAAATTCAGCAAAGAAACAGATTACTTGGTCAATCATAGTGTAACATTGTGGGATGTTGCTGGTGCAGAATAGCTGTTGTGTTTGCTTACATATCAACAATTACTAAATTTCAAGTGTATCTCATGTGTGAATGCCTTTCAGATGTTCCAAAGTGATAAGGCATAAGACATTTATAATAATAACCCATATGTTTGATATGGCACATTCTTCCATTGAAAATCTCAAAGCGCTTTTTCTGTAAAATGTAGTGTCTGCAGGCAGGCCAATATGCACCATGGAAATTTCCCTGTAAAATGCCAGAAAGTTAATAACCATTTTTTTAAAAACTGGATATTGTTGGCTGGGACACAAGGAGAAACTCCCATTTGTTTTCGAATAGTTCCATGGGATCTTTGACGTCCATCTAAACAGGTAGACGGGACTTCGTTTTAACGTCTCATGTGAAAGACGGCACCTCCGACAGTGTGGCCAGCGCTTGTCAAACAAGAATATGAACTGAAATAATAAAAATCCTTTCATTTGGTACAGTTCCTTATCATGTCAGAACGTCTCTAAGCCCTTCAAAGATTTCTTCTAACGAATGCAAGTATTATTACAAATTGGCAATAACACAGGACAGCTTGTGGGAAACGGAAATTGACAGACTGGTGTAACAGAGAGTGCTTTTATGAGGATTTGACACACTGTTGGGGTAGAATAGAGGAAATGTCAATCTGCATTTACCTGTCTTGGGAGAGATTGGTGCTGATACCAGTTGAGTGCATAATTTCAACAGCATCCAAGCACTTCCCTGATGAGCCAAAAAAGCCCCAAACCCCTGGAAGATAAAAGGAAATCAAAGCTGCAAACAGGTGTTAATATTAACCACAGCAGCTTTGACACCCAGCCACATGGTAGTAAATCAGTGTTAAAATTACCCACTGCTGCGATACACCCCTCTCTCCCCGGGAGAGTTATTGCAGGGATTGATGATATTAAAACTTCAAAAGCCTTGAATAGAACATTAGCTGTAAATTAATGATATTACACTTCCACCTGGCTTGAGAATTGTAAGTTTCTGCCTTTGGTTAAACATCAACATGTTTCAAAGGAAATCACATCAATTTCAGCCCATATGCCAAGTCTTATTGGGCACTATAAATATATATATTTTTTGTGTCATTGGCAAGCATTCAAAATCCAATACTTTACAACTACAAATCATCCATTTGCTGCTCCACGGAACACATTTATTTGACAGCTTATTCTAATTGATTTTTAAGCTAGCTCAAGGGCAAGTGAAAAACTGCTATTGGCTAGCACTTCATTGTTTATAGACCCACATAATGCAAACTGACATTTTAGTAAACTCAGACTCAAGGATGCAATGCATTTTAGGAGAAAGCATACAATTTTAAATACAAATAATTTGATATATATAAGCATGGCATGTAAATGGAGGGATATAACAACAAAGTCATGGAAAGTTTATGGGTTGGAAACGTTTTTAATAATGAATGTGGATGTGCTTCAAGTGAATTCTATTAATAGTTGTGTCTGTACAATTGCAGAATATGTTTTGATATCTATTGATCACAGATGAGTTTAGCCCCCACCAAAATGGTCTAAAAAAAACTTGATGTGCGAATTGTACATGGTCAAAAATCAACAAGATTGGTTTAAAAAATGATTCAATATGCCACTTCGAGTTTGAAAGATAAAAGGCATGTTGAATTAACCATTAGTTAACTTGAGGAATGATCTGGATTTAGCAAGACTATTTGTAGCTAAATAATGAAAATGAGATTTCCGTTAAAATCTCCAAGGTATCCGAACTCAAACTTTTGAGATGTCAAAGGGTGAAACTCAGGTCCTGACCGCAGGAACAACAGAGCAGTAAACAGCCAGTGTTTGGAAACAATAGTGTGACACCAAGCGTACACTTGGAAACAGGTGCTGAAAACTGTGTCCAGAGCAAGTGTGAACAGAATTAATTTTGCGAAGGGCCTCATAGAGTTCCAGAAATGAGTGTAAAACCACTTGTACAGGTTTCAAGTGGAGTCGATTGAGGTTTATGTTTGAGGGGGCAAATGTATTGGTTCATCACAACATTAAAAAGGAACTGTTGGCTGGTTTGATGAATACTCACAATACAGGTTTAGAAAGGAGCAAAGGATTTGTGGCAAAGCATGTTTCCAAAGGATCAAAAGAATGGCAGCACTTTCTTCTAGGAGTTAATCAACACAGTGTCAACTGGGCCAACAAAAGCTTCACAAATTTCTACCTAGCGGGACCAACTCTGAAACAGATTATTGATTAGCACTTGCTATATAACCTGGAGAAACAAATCCTGAGAGAAAAGCTCAGGATAGAGCTCGTTAGACTTTGCAGTCCTGTAAAGGGGGCCAAGAGTATCTGGTACCATATACAAAATCAATGAATTCATACAAGTCTGATCTGTACAAATCATATCATTGCCTCAGTTGGTACATCTACACAGCTCCTGTTCAGGAGTTGATTTTCTAAGCAAGTTTGGCATCACTAATACTTTGTAAAAAGTCATCTTAAATGTCTGATCACAACTGATATGACTTATGTGAGGTTTACCATAATAATAATACTGTAAAAGGATGAATTTTTATTAATAATCAGTCCTGCATTTGGAACTGCAAGGACTGCAAACTCCCTTTCTGAAGCTATATCTAGATATAGCTTCAGAAAAGGAGTTTTTCCCTACTTCTTGCCAATAATCCCCTGATACAGTTGGTCATTCACTTCATGACTGCTTGTGTGGACATTGCTGAGTACAAATTGGCTGCTGCATTTGCCCACAAAAAAACAAATAGTATCTCCATTTTACAGTAACCCCTCCAAAGTGTTTTCAGACATCATCCTGACACAAGAGGCTCTATAGCAAAATGTAAGGATTATTAGTCCATTCCTTACCTTTCAGGTCGACATCTCAAAGCACTTCACAAGTTTTACTGCAAAGTATAGTGGTTGCATATTTTGTAGGCGAATGGTGTTATTGATATAAATGATGGATTTGCTGAAACGTTCTCTTTCATACATTTGTTGACCTGGGAACGTTTTGTCACAGATTACAATTACACAGCACAATCAATACCCGCAATTCACCATTAGCCAATTTGATGTTACAAAGCACCGAGGGGGTTAAAGGTTAGAACGAGTCGTTTGGATGAATAAATTGAGAAGGGAAACAATGCACAAGTGATGAAAAGTCCTCTCCTATCACATTCTTCATTCTTCTCCAACTCCATTGCATTCTACGGAATATTTTTTCTTCCACACACCCTATCACTAAAAGTGCTCCCGGCCGCTCAGAATCTCTCCCATACAATTCCAGGGTCGAAAAATCACATCGTAGGTAAGTTACTGGCTTGGGTGTGTAACTCCCAGGCCAGGCTCCGTGATCCCACCAACCACCACTCTCGCCCGGCTCCACTGGCTCCCATCTCTCAGAGAATGGAATTCAAAATCCTCGTCCTCAGTTTCAAGGCAGCTCCATGTCTCCTGCCAACTCGCCCTACCATCGGCCTACCATCGGGCTTCCTGCCTTTCTGCCCCCAATTTTTGGAACTCCATCCCACAATCGCTTCATCTTGCTCCCTCCCTTGCCTCCTTCAAGGCCCGACTCAAGTCCCTCCTTTTTGGGTGTGCCTTCGGCCATCTTCCTACCTCTCTGCCTTCCCTCATTCCAAACCTGCCCCACACCACCCTCCTCCATGTTCGAGTCCTGACCTCTGACTCTCCTGAACCCAACATGAAAGGCGCTCTACAAATATAATTTTATTGTTGTTGTATGCTTGGTACTTTGCTGTCATAACAGGTGTCTCAGAATGTAAACCACACCATCCCTGCATGTCATACCTTCTCGCAAGATCCCAATCCAACCTGAAATCACCTTAGCCTCAAGTTGCTCCTTTACCAACAGTTGATGTACTAGTAAACTTCCTGTTTTTTTGTGTTTGGGAGTGTATTATAGTGAAGTGAAGCGGAGTGACTGTGAATTTGCTAGCAAATGCGACAGTTAATATGCACACCACAATATCCCACAAACAGCTAGGCAGCAAATGAGCAATTTTTATTTGGAAATCACTGCATAAGAATGATGCAGTTATAACTGCCATGAAATTACTGGATGTTTCAGCCTATTGATCTCCCACTGCTGCTCTGCCATTTGAGCTATCAACTCCAGTACCATTCCCCTGTTTCTCCTAGCACCCTTTTATATCATGCCTTCTCAATATCAATATTCCCCTTTAATATTTTTTTCATGCCCTTGACTATACTGTCCTATAAATCATAGCATGAAAGGAGGCCATTCGGCCCTATTAGAAGCACATCATCATTAGTTGTGACTCTTTAAGGTTCACGAATGGGATGTCTTTTGAAAAATATTTTGTTGCCCTATCCTCACAATGACAGAAGTGAGTTTCTCCCAATGTCCTGCCCGATAATTCCCCAAATAAGATTGGTCATTCGCTTCATAGCTGTTTGTGGGCCATAGCTGTGTGCAAATTGGCTGTCGCAATCGCCTACAATTTACAGTAAATCTTGTGAAGTGCTTTGAGGCGTTTCAACAATGTGATAAGCTGCTATATCAAATCCAAGGATTGCTAACCGTTTTTTTTTAATAGACTTGCAATCCCATCATTGTAACTAAACTGATTTGATTATGATCAAATAGACCTATACTGCACTAGGTCACAAATCTATAGAAATGTGACAGCAATACATGAGAATTATTATTTGTTAATTTTTATTTGCAACTAGGTATCACGTAGTGAAAGCAACAAACATGTTGCAATAAATAGATTTGCCAAAAATTGTTGAAACATTCTACAAAACAAATTAGCAAATACTTTTCGACAAATAAAATTGACATACAGTATTAATAAAACTCTGCTAGTGTATTTGATCTTCAAAATCTTCTTGCCTTGTTGACATAGATGCTACCTTTCAATATGTTTGTTCTTAAGCGCTCTGAGATGCTACCAGGCACTTTATAAGTGTAAGTTGTTGTTCTTAATAGGTGCTATTTGTGGTTTCCTGTGCTCAAACGCTATAAGAGGTGAGGGGGGGTGGGGGGGTGGGGGGGGGTGAAATTGTAACTCGTTCGCTATAGATCTTTATCACATCACCAAAATATTTCAAAGCGATTCATGGAATCTTTCCTCCCTCTGGGACTCATGTATTCTTCATTTTTCACAGTGATTCAGAACCTAAATACAGGACTAGTATAAATTGGGCATTATATTAATGTGTATAATCATTCTTATTACATAATTTAGTAGAATAACCAACTTCTGTACATTATTACGATGTGCTAGAAGGCTTTTGTGAGAATTATATTTGTAATGCATCTGACTGTTCTTGACTATAGAAATCGTGAGCAAGGAACTCAAGCAGATTACATGATCAGCCAAGCATTGAGATAGTCTCACAGATCTTAATAAACCTGGGGACGTCTTTTATCTGTCTATTGCTTCCAGGTTTCTTTACTTTTAATCTATATCTTTCCCACTGTCCTGTTTAAATTCAGATCCTGGCTTTAAGGCTGATACTTTAACTTTAAATTTTGCACCATACTGTTCAGATTAATTGCTTATAATTTTCCTTACCTTTAAGTTGACACCAAGCATTATTATGGCTGCCAAGTTTTGCTAATGGGGCTAGACACCACCTGAGATTTACTGGTGAAATGTATTCTGTTTCATGAGGTAATAGACTACCATGTAAATATTGGAACCTGGATATTGCCATATATAATTCGCTGCAGTAATATGTTTGATGAAATGTCACATCCAAAGCATTAATCCATGTTTCGCATCCCACTCAAAGCTGTTTGAGTTTTCCAGCTTATTTCAGATTTCCAGTGACCACGGTTTTTTCTGTTTCTCCACTTCAACATTTGGATCATAATGGGATCCTGTGTTCACCAATTAGAGAGGAAGTGTCTGAATTAATATGAGTATTGACTTGTTAGGGTGTGATTACCGTGTAAGGTAATTTAAAGTGAAGCGTTGTTAACCAAATTGATGTCAAACCACAGCGGACAACCGTACCAACCCCATCCATAAAACACTGTCAGCAGCACTGTGAGAAGAATGAATTTCAGTTGTACATTTCAATACGTTTACTTGAAAGAAAGTAGATTATAGTTAGAATGGAAAATTCCCATTGTAAGCCCATAATGCGGCGGTTGGAATCTTTACTGACCAATGGACGTTTACTGCATTTTATAACAGATTCCATAGTCATATGAAATATTGGGAGATTTCACCCCTACAGCAATCATTGAATTTATGCCGGGAGTAACAATCATAGGGGCTGGGAAAGCATTTGAAAGTGTTTCCGTGTTATTACAAAGTATATTCGTCAACGATTCATACCTTGCCTTTAAAGGTCATACTTTGCCTTTAAAGGTTCATTCCTTATCTTTAAGATTGCATAAAATCTTGCAAATTTCACCCAACAGCAATAATTGTTTTTTCCCCAGGGGCAACAATCGTGTGGCCTAGAAAACCATTTAAGTGCTTCCATATTATTACAAAGTGCATCAATACACGATTCATAGCTTGCCTTTAAAGGTCACTCCTTAACTTTAAAGTTCATATTCTTACCTTCAAGATTCAAACCTCACTTTCATTTTTGCCTTTACGATTCATACCTTACCTTCAACCCCATACATGCATTTATGACACCCAGGCTCGACTATGCAAACTTCCTGCTTATCAGCCTCCCCAACTCTTTCCTCCTACAGGCTGCAGATCACCCCAAACTCAGCAGCCCATGTCCTCTCCCGCAGCAGGCTTCGCGAACCTATCACCCCCATCCTCGTCCGATTCCACTGGTTTCCTATCACACAGAGGACACAATTCAAGATCCTGGTCCTCACTTTCAAAGCCCTCCATGGCCTTACCCATCACCCCCACACCACCACCGTATCTTATTAGTGCCTTGGGACGTCCTCCCGATGTGAAAGGCGCTCTATAAATGCAATTGTGTTGTTGTTGTTGTTAGAGTCATACCTTAACTTAATTTTAAGTTTCATAACTTCTCTTTAAGGTTTAAACTCTACCTTTAAATCAGGAACAAGCGACTATTATGTTTCTGCAATGTTTTGCTAATGCAGTTTGACATCACCTGAGATCTACTGACAAAATGTATTGTGCTTTACGATGTTACAGACTGTCATGATAGATTATCACTCGACCAACTTTTCCTTGCATGGTGTCACTTACCATTTCTATTATGAGCTTTCTGAATGGTGACCCAGGCATCAACTTGAGTTTAAAGCCTTCTTATGAAGTCAATCATCATGAGCAATATCTGTTTTTAAGAACAAAGTAGAGTAAGAACAGCAGGATGCCATCCAGCCCATCAAGCCTCTTCTGTCAGGTTATTATATCAAAGGATATCTTTTTTAGACTCATATCCTCCAGCCTCCTTGATCTCTTTATAGGAAGTAACTATGAGAGAGAACAGACTCTCAGAACCAAGTCCAAATGAGAGCTTGTAAATCTGTGGCGTGGAGCATGGCCTGTTCAGATAATCATAAGCTAAACACAGAACACACGGTTATTGCATTTTACAGTAAACCTCCCTCCCTTGCTTCCTTCAAGACATGTCTCAACGTGCCTTCAGTTACTTTCATTCTCCCTTGCCCTCCACCCTCCGCGATCACGACCTCCAGTGCAGGGACATCCTCTAAAATCAAACGCGTTACACCATACGTAGGGATTCTTACTTCTTTCATATCTGGAGGATATCTTTTGGCCACAGTTAATTCACTTCATGGTATGGAGCACTTTGAGAATGTGATAAGGCATTTATCAGATGCAAGGATTATTTATTATTGTATGTCAAAGCGCTTCATTTACCGTAAAGTATAAGTTAATGTGTAATTTTTGTAAGTGTATTTTACGACACTATTCGAAGTGAAGGAGTTTCAAACATGCAGCCCACCCCGGGACTGTGTTGGACTGTCACCCGAGACAATGAACTCAAAGTCCTGGCGAGGAGAGTGAACCCGCAAACTTCTGATTCAAAGGCAACAGCGTCCTATCAACTGAGCAAGGCTGACACCTGCCAAATAGCCTTGGCTCAAATACTGCTGCTTTCAAATTATTTTGCTGCAAAAATTTCATATTTGTTCCATACTTTACAGGAGCGTTTTAGGCTCAGCGTTGCTTGCAGCTCATTTGAAATGATTTGAAGTCGATGGGAGTCCAGGACCAGGTCAGCTAAGATGAAAATCATTCAAGGTAATCAACTGGCGGCTGATAATTGAAGACCAGATAGCCTCTGTTGCCGAGAACTCAGCTCCACAGTAATATGTGGGAGTGGTAGATACAATAAATAATAGAAGGTAATGTTGATTGATACACTCTCCAAAATCTAGCCTAGGAAATCAGGCAAATAAAATGCAAGAGCTTCAGAAAGGAACTACACTGCCAAACACCCTTCACTTTGGTTGCTATCAACCTCTAATCTAGCTATTGATTTACTTATTTATTCAGCACAGTCGAGCCGACGGGGGAAAAAACTATCGGCCAGGATGAAGCTTGTAGTGAACGAGGACAAAAGGTGCTCCCTTCAGCAAAACATCGATAGCACTGCTAGTTAGGAAGGAATTATTGAAATACGATGGACAGTAATAAATAGCAAATGCCTTGTAACATTTAAAAACTGGATTAAAGACCCGATTGCTATAATTAAATAAGAAATAGTGTACGTTGTCACAGTTCCTTACCAGAAACAGTGCTAATGAACAGATTTATAAAGAAAGGATGAGGGGGAAATAAAACAGTCCACAAAATTTGTTTGTGCTTTGACTGTGACCTGGATTAGCCCAATAGAGGGGAGGATGAGCTGGAAGTTAGCGGTGCAGATATATGCGATGAAGTTGGTTCAATGCGAAGAAAAGTAGGACCTCTGAGTAAGACACTAAATTCAATGCAACTCGTGTTGCAGACAAACCAATCTGAGCTACATACTAATAAGAGTAATTGATTCTTCCTTCCAATGAGACTGAGGCCCAGTCTAGTCTGCCTGTTCAGGTTGACAATTCCTTGGCAAAGGAAAATAATTCAATGTGGAGATGCTAGAGCAGGATAGTAACAGTGATAGTGGGCAGGAAGAGACTACTCTATGTTAGAAATAATGTTGAAAGACTGTTGAATATTCTTTATTAGACTACAAAGGTGTTTCTTTCATTGACCTGGCCAGCAATCCCCAAGTTAGAACTGGTCACTCAATTCATGGCTGTTTATAATAATACAGTAACAGTCGTTGCATTTGATATAGTGCATTGTCACATCATCGAGATGTCTCACAGAATATACTGTAAATAATAATAATAATAATCCTTGCACTTGATATAGCACCTTCACATCTTCTAGACGTCTCAAAGCGCTTCACAGATTATACTATAAAGTGAATTGACTGTATATTTGGAGGGCAAAACGTGACAGCCAATTGTGCACAGCAGTGTCCCGCAAACAGTCGTGGATTAAAGTGACCAATTTTTTTTATTGCCCCCAGAAAAACGAGCCGCGAATCAATTAATAACCGGGTTCCTACTTACTGCTGGGCAAACAGAGGCATGTGGAGTAAGGAAACTTGCCCAACGTTTTGCCCTGCCGGGAATTGATCCCAGTTCTCTCGCATGCAAAGCAAGTGCTCTAACCACTGAGTTACAGGAATTATGCAATATTACTGTGCAAATTGGCTGGCGAATTTGCTTATAAACATACAGACAGATCATGTCACAATAAAAACCGGTGAAACATTTGAGGCATCTGGACAATGCGATATGGTGCTGTTAGAATTTCAATGATTATTATTGTTATTTAGTGCTGGAATCAATCAGAAAACACCTTGACAATAAATACCAGCTCGTAGCTCAACTTGCTCACAATCTCACAATTTGAGTAGCTCAATACATTTGATAGCAGAATTTTAACAACATAATAATAATCGTTAACGCTTTTCAAGTCAGGAGGCCATTTCAAATTGCTTTGAAGGATTTTACTGTAAAGTGCATTGACTGTATATTTTGTGGGTGAATTCTGAGATAGCAACAGGAAAGAGGCAAAGACTGTCTCTGGCAAACACAGCAGTTGTTGATAGGCAAGGTCATGCCTCATATTTTTGGGTGAAAAAGGATAATTCCGGAAAAGCGATCCGCCAAATGACTGGCAGCCAAGTTCCTACTTCCTGCTAGGTAAACAGAAACATTTGGAGTAAGGAAACTTAACCAACGTTTCACCCTGCTGTGAATGGAACCCGGGTCTCTCGCTTGTGAGGCGAGTGCTCTAACCACCGAGCTGCAGGACTCCACATCTTTGGGTAAAATGTCGAAGGAGCTGACCTGCTCACAGCACTTTGCTAACGCAGACCTTTGTATCATTATAGTGTGACTGAGGAAATCATATTTCTACTCCAGTAACTAATGAAAAGCATCACACAATCTTACAAGTGATCCTCCAGATAAATTGGTCACTCAGCTCATGGCTACTTGTTGTACTCTGCTGTGCGCAAATTGGCTACCACATTTGCCTAAAGCATGCACAGTCACTACACTTAGCAGCAATTAACTGCAAGATTCTTTGAAATGCTTCAAAGCTATAGGCTCTTTATCCAATGCAAGGATTACGACTGAAACATAGTTAATTTGTCTAACCGGAATCATAGGGTATTTAATGTAATAATAATAAATATTCTGAACTGAGGAAGAAATTGTACTGAAAGCATAATGGGAATTATTACTGTAAAAGAGCGTGGCTGGAGATAGGAACGTGAGACTGAGTCCAGGGTGAGCTTTGCACCAGGGCAAAATCAGTGCCTGGTTCCCTGGTTTGGTTTCAGCTGAAAGTGTGTTGCAGTTTATATTTTCTGAAGCACTACGCTGTCATATTACAAGCAGGAATTCGCTGCTCTCGCTGTGACTGCTTGCAAACTATCACACGCCGTCTGTAGCACACATTACTTAAGGTCAGTGTGATGTTTAGACCCCTGGGATCTGTACCTGAAGTAATTTGGAATATCTTGCTGTCAGGTGTGGATCTCCAGTTACATTCGTGGGTTGTGAACTGTGAAGAGAACAATGAAAAACTTTACAAAGACCCTGCAAACTCTGTTACTCAAAGACTTCTGCTGCGAATGACAGTGTGAGTGAGGCAGTATAAATGCACTATGCTATTTTTAGACAGCAAAGCCCCATGCTATGAATTTAGTGTTTGCAACCTGAATAACCGATGGGTTCGACAAGACAACGGAGACAATGATGTGCTTTGACAGAAAAATAGTACAACAAACAGCTTCACTGTCAGGTGTTGGTGAAGGATTTAAGATGAGATGAGAATAGACAACAGTGGCGGGCACTGCACCAGTGTGCATAAAAGCAATCTTTAATTTAACGCCTGCAGAAAATAATGTATTTAATTCTTCAAAGCCTGATCCACATTCCTGACTAGCTCGGTATTGTAGCAACAAAACCTAGATATATCTCAGTCGCCACAGAAGAAACGTTACTTTTAGCTGCGTCTAAACGTGAGAAGTCACAGAACTACAATGACATAGGCAAAAACCCACCATAAGTTGCCACACAACAGCCCTGGAATATCTTCCTAACCTTAACATGAGGACCATTTTGTCCGAATGTGTTAAAATGGTGCAATATTATACATTTGATGTTTACTTTTTAAGTCTGTTCCTTCTAGGAGATGTGGAGAAGCGGGTTCAAATTAAGGCTGAATTTAAGAATGTTGCACAATTCTGCACCGTCTGAAATTTTGCGGTAAACTTTTTCAGGTGCTATAGCAAAGCCTGGGGCTGTTTCAGTACAGGCATTCCACAGAGGAGGATACTGACAGCAAAGACATCAGGACTATCCACTGGAGATGGGTGACTGATGAGTCTAACAGTTTTTTGTCTGGGTACAGAGACCCAATGAAGAGCGAAGCTGAAAGGTTTATCCTTCCAAGTGAGTTGTCACGTAAAGGGCACCCACCCGAATCACCATTCCCAAGGACGTTCCATGCATGCATTGTGATAGAAGATTGGGGGGTGGGGGTGAGGGGGGTCAATGTTAATCACAATACTACAACACCAACTTGATTTATATGCCCTGTTCATGTACAGTAAAATAGCTTTAGTGTGACAGGCATGAAAACCATGCAGGAGGGAGAGAGTACAACAATAACAGCAAATAACATATTGTATAGCGCATTTCATGCCAGGAGGATGTCCCAAGGACAGTCAGGGATCCGCACCTGAGCTGGATGTTAGGATCAGGAGGAATGAAGGGTGAGGAAGGTAGGGATGGGAGGGTGACCAAAGGCATGGTTGAAGAGGAGAGTTTTGAGATCGGTCTTGAAGGGGGCAAGGGAGGGGGCGAGGTGGAGGGGCTGTGCGATGGAGTTCCAGAGGGTATGGGCAGAGAGGTTGAAGGCCTGTGCCTCAATGGTGAAGTGGGCAAGGCAGAGGTAGTGAAGCAGGTTGGAGCTCGCTGAGCAGACGGAAAAGGGAGCAATCAAAGGCACGGTCGAAGAAGTAGTTTTTAAGACAGCACTCAAGGGAGAGAGACAGAGTTTAGGAGCATAGTATGAAAGTAGTTTCCATTTGTTTATAAATGTGTTTAGGGGGTTCAGCTCAAACACATGGCAGACACCTGCTCGAATTATTCACAACAGTCAATCTCTGCCTGAGTCTGATGGAGGATTAAGTTCCAACCGAAGTTTGATCGGTTTGGACCTCAGTATCTACACCTTTGCTGGTCCCCAGCGACAGAACAGAGTAGAGTTTGTGATTTGAACTAGTGAGGAGTAAATTGGTTTCTGATGCACTCCTTACCCAATCATGATGGAAACAATATGCTTTAACAAATGTGTAGACAGTGGTAAATGTTTCTGAGGAAATGGAGAATGCACTAACAGAATGACCAATAAGACTTAGAAGCATTAAAGCCTCAATGAAAGTTTAACCATTTACTAGGGAGAGGAAAAGGATGATCATCGTATCTGTATTATTTTAGCTTTTAAACTCGTTTGATGTGAAGGTGACTGAAGTTTAACAGTGCCGTGCTTTATTATAATTGCAAGAATACCGGTCTCGTCTCCATTTTCGAAACTTACGGAAACCCATCACCGTGATTAAAGAGTATCCAAACCATACTGAGAATTCTATGTATTCTACCTACACGTGGAGATTGCAAAGATAGAACTCCCCAGGTCATATCAACAACAACTTGGATTTGTATAGTACCCTCCACGCCAGACGCCGTCCATAAGGGTTCAAGCCCCAAGTCGGTTCAGAGTTGAGGCTGAAATTCAGTGTATTACTGGGGAAAGGTTTCTTTCTATGCTATAAGCATCCATTGGCGTAAACTTTAAGGAGAGAATATGTTAATAATAATAATACTCTTTGATTTTGGGATGGCACCTCATCACATCAGAAAGATGTCTCAAAGAATTTCACAGGATTTAATGAGAAATGGATCAGTGTGTTGTTATACAAGTGTAATTTTGATGTTGTTGTTTGTGAGCAAAATTCGGCAGCCAGTTGCACACAGTGGTATCTCAAAAACAGCAATTTAAATGCTCTTTAGAAATTAAATCAATTGTTTGTGGATCCGGGTCCCAATTTCGAATATGATTCCTTTTGCCCTATCTATCTATTCTTGTGATGAGGACCTCTGAACATAGATTAGTTTATCTTGAGCTTTTGACAAGCTTTGCCAACACTGCCTTACCCAACTTGCAGGGATTTTATTAATAATATTTTGTCACAATAATTAACAAGAATAGCGTTTGCTAAATTGTTTGCAACCTCCACTGAGCAGTACATTATCTCTAATGGCCTGTGAGTTATCCTGAATACTGATTTTTCCGGGGACAGTTACCGCATTATTATACCGTTAGAGGCAGGCATGATTTAGTTGCTTGTTTATCTACAATATGTTCCCAATCACGTAGTTTCTACTAAAACAATACACTGTGTAAATTGAACTCAAGTTAGCTATTTCATGGATTGTGTAAATACAGATATGGGTGTTATAGACAACTGAATCCCTAATGCCCAAAACAGCTCCTGTGGGCTTCACAGACTTCGACATTGAGCACAGCTTTGAATGTATGACATGGAAATATTCGCACTGTCTTAATGAGAGTGAGGTGTTTCTGAGATTAAGGAGCATTGTCGAGGCAACATAAAAGGAGGTTTGACTATCATCCTAGCTGGCAAACCTTCATACTGACCTTGGATATGAGGATACAGAAGCGTATTTAATTCCCTGCACTGGTATCTGCCAGCATGAGGAGCACAAATATTCACTAAAAATGAAAATGAATAATAAATAGTGTGAGCAAGACCCGACTTTGAATGCCTACTACAGGGTGTCCAAAACGCACTGATAACTACCCTATTATCTAAAAAAAACGTATTTTTAAAAGACATATTAGACATTGTAATGGTATCACCCTGTATTTGTGACTAACATTAATCCTACGACTAACTCCATACCATTATACTATTCTACACTCTGTCCAGTATGTGCACATACTGTATATCGGTATGTGGCATGGGGTAATTTTTAGTATATACTGTACAGTATATCTATATTTAAACACATGGACAGGGCAAGATATCATTAAAACAATTATTTTGTATAAAATTACAATAGAACGTTACAGTACAGAATCAAACCATTTGGCCCCACTATTTTGTGCCAGTACTCCATGTACTCCATATCAGCTTCCACCCCTTTGCTAGACCATTTTGTTCCCTTCTCCCTCCAGTATGCATACCTCCTAAATTACATTGTGCTCCACAGTGTTCTGTGATGCTATCTTTGCATGAAGGGCTGAATGTAAATACAAATGATTGTTATTGTGGTTGTTTTCTGCTTCAAGATCAACTGCCAGCCGTGAATTCTTATCTCTCCGTGTGCAAAGCAGTGCCTCCTCAACTCCCTTTTCGAACTGTTCTGACGAAGGGTTGTGGACCTGAAATGTTGACTCACTTTCTTTTCTCCATAGATGCTGCCTGATCCTCCCGATGGCACTATGATAATGTAATTTTGTTATAGTTGTTGACCTGCTGAGTGTTCCCAGTGACTTCTGTTTTCATTCCCTTTCAGATCCTGCAAATATTTATTTGTCGACAGATAATTATTTTTCAGGAAGCCCTTCTGTCTTCTATGTAAAGTGCAAAGGCTATTTTGACCTTATTTATAGACGAGTGAAAGCATATTTACCAATGAGTTTTGCAAATAGTACTTCCTGCAATTTTGCATATCGCTTTCCTGCTAATGATAAGCGAGCCATCCAAAGTAATATTTGATGTGCATTATGCAAATTTCTTTAAGCAGAATAATGAGAAACAAGCCATTTAATCTCTGTTAATGAATGTATGTAATTTAGAATGGACTGTCAGTAAATACAGGGAGATGGTATACGTATACAAAGTGCTTCACAATCTGGGGAAAAGCAACTGAACACTTCATTAAGTAACAATTGCATATTCTCCAAGCACCAAAAAAGAACATTAAAAATGTTTAGATGTTGAAAAAGTATTCAGAATATTATAATCCTTGAAATTCATATAATGCTTTACCACATAGTTGAAAAAATCTCAAAGCATTTTACAGCATTTTCTGTACAGTGTAAGGATTGTATTTTGTAGGCAATGTGGCTGCCTATTCAGATATAGCAATGTCCCCAAAACAGCCATGAAGCAAATGGACAATTTTGATTGCTGGTCAGGACACTGGGAGAGTCCATTTTTGTTTCACTGAGTGCCATGGGATCATTAGCAATGTCCTATCTAACAAGCAGATGGGACATTGGTTTCATGTATTATTGGAAAGATGGAGCCTCCATCAACGCAGTGCTCTCCTGCCCTGCACTAGAGTGTTAACCTGGACTGCGAGTTCAAAGCTTGGGGCTTGAATCAACATCTACTGACTCACAGGAGAGAGTGCCATAACTGAGCCAGGCTGACATCTGGTTGTTAACGGACAATCACTAGTGAAGTTGGGCACTGTGAAAAAGCAGCTGATGCCTGATGTGGGTGCCAAAAGAGAGGCAAAGGTTACAGCAGCAAAATGCGCCGCAGGAAAATACAACTTTAAGAGAAGAGAGCGTAATTTGGGTCTTCCTTGCATCGCTGAAACATGGATTTGAATTGAACCCAGAATGATGGAATTAAGCTCTCCTCTGATTGTTGGCTGTAAGGTTTCATGTGGACAATGGCTGTGCTGTTTCAACTCAGTTCCTTGTGTGCGTGGGTTTACAGCAAAAAAAAACCTTAATCCAGCACGAGTAAATTGGCAACATCACGCAAAGGGGCCACAGGATGTCTGTTGGATGCTAAGCAACCCTCACTCCGCTATGCTCACAACAACTGCTCTGTTTTTTTGGTGGTGAGCCACATCAACAGAGAATGGTACAGTGCCTCATTAGTAGTTGTTAAGATGTTAGTTTAGACTAATTTCACCTGATAACTAGTTCACAACAGCAATTTACGACTGATGGTAGATGACCTTATAATGTGGATGACATTTTTTCCCATTTTTATGAATAGATTCCATCGTTGCCACCAAAAGTGGGTTAAACAAGCCTCCCAAGACAATTCCCCACTTAGTCTAAAAGTGCAATGTATATTACAATTTTATTATAAGAGTTTAATGCAATGGATAAAATGTGGACTTACAGTAATTAGTAGAATTGGGAATTGCCAGTGGAACCAGTGGGATTGTGCTAAGTGTATATTTCTGTACACAGGATGAATCTGGCATTTGCTGCTTACTTAACAGAGTGAAAGTGGCTTTAATTAAATCGAATGTTCTGCTACTGAAGAAGATCATTATTTCTTTAAAACAGACGTCTTTCCCGAGTGAAGTGAACAGTAGCCATGCACCGGTAACACTCACTTTGTTGAGGGGAACAGTGCACCTATGTTTGTACATCATTCGCCTCCAGAACTGAATGCTGGAAGCGGAGTTCGAAGCAGAAAGCATCAACATTTTTGAAAGAAAATTTGATGTATGGATAATAATAATAATCTTGGCATTTGATATAGAACTGCACAGGTTATACTGTAAAGTGGGTTGACTGTGTATACTTTCTGGGTGAAATGCAGCAGACAGTTGCACACAAACAGCTGTTTGTGTTTCAGTTGCCACAAACAGCTATGGAATGAGCAGACAATTTAATTTGGAGGATTTGTTGGTCAGGACACCAGGAGAAACTTCAGTCTCTTTTCAAATACAATAGTAACATGGGATCTTTAGCAACCATCTGAACAGGCAGGTGAGACCTTGGTTTAACGTCTCATCCGAAGGAAGGCATCTCTAACAATGCAACACCCTTCAAGCATGGCATTGGTTTGTCAGCTTAGACAATGTAGTTCCAAGTCCCGATGAACTGAATAACAATAATAATAATGGTCATAATCCTTGCATTTGATATAGAGTTTTCATGTTTTCTAGACATCTCAAAGTACTTCATAAAACATACTGTAAAGTGAATTGACTGTAGATTTGTGAGTGAAATGTGGCAGCCAATTACGCACAGCAATGACCCACAAACAGTCATGGATTGAAAACGACCTATTTATTATTGTTTTTTTGAGGGATTATTATTAGGCGTGTGGAGTAAGGAAACTTACCCAAGGTTTCACTCTGCCTGGAATTGAACCCAGGTTTCTTGCTTATACGATGACTGCTTTAACCACTGAGCTGCAGGACTCCCCAATAGAGTAGATGAGTAATAATAATAATAATCCTTGCATTTGATATAGTGCTTTCCATATCTTATCAACGTCCTAAAGCGCTTCACAGAATATACTGTAAAGTGAGTTGACTGTATATATTTGTGGGCGAATCGTGGCAGCCAATTGCGCACAGCAGTGTCCCACACACAGTCGTGGATTGAAATGACCAATTTTATTATTGTGGTTTTTTTGGAGGGATTATTATTAGGCGTGTGGAGTGAGGAAACTTGCCAAAGGAGAGTATAGGAGAGGGGGAATAGGAGGAGTGGTGGCATTTATGGAACACTGGTGTAGACTACTTAGGGCGAATGACTGTTTCCTTTCTGTAACAGTCCATGTAATTCAAAACTTTCATGGAATCTCGGTGTGAGACAGAGAGCTCTGTTTGGTAATCCTGTTGGCTCTGTCCCCATTAGTGTGAATCTATCACTTTATACTCTCAGCGACATGGTGAAACACATACCAACATGATAACAACATTTGGATGAAGTGCCAAAGCAACTTTTTACACTCTGATGTGCCAAAGGTGTCAATTTTGTGCGGCAGCGTAGAAAAAGAGCAATGCGAATAAACAATGGTCTCACTATCGTTCGGACTGGCCGCCTTTTGTAAAAATTTTAGAGTACCTATCAGCATGAAACTACGCCATTGTTAGACGCCGTGAGACATTATGTCAATTTAAGTTGTTGTTACCAGTGTTGTGCTGTAGTTTCGAAATTAACAGACTTTTTTTTTTGCCAGCAGTGAAAATGTGAATCTGCGTGAGACTGAGCTTCAGCCTGTCCTCGACAAAAACACAAGCACAAAGGGGTGAGGTTACTGAGTCAGCCAGCGAGCACAGATGTATCCCCAACGGATCAACAGCAATTGGATAGCTTTCACCACTACACACCAGGGGAACACAGATGTATTCTCGTTCCCCCTCCTTCACTCCATTCAGCTGCCAGGAATCAGCGTAATGTTTACCATCGGGTCAGTTGGGGACACCGAGCCACCTACTCCACCCCCAAATGGGTCGCAAAGGTCAGCTCAGACTCCCCTTTCCATTAGAACATTAAAAAATAAGAATGAAAAAGGAAAAAAGTTTCCCGAAACGCCTATGGATGCTGTTGTTTCGGACACAATTACTGTACTTACCAGACACAATGATTGTGAGGAAAGTAGGGGTCAGGGATTTGTTTGGGGATCACAAGCAATCCCTTCCCTCCCCCAAAGTTAAGCCGGGATTCAAGAATTTTCTTATAATCCCGCGTCACCTGAAATTCTAAGGGATAATGGTCTTTCAGGCTGAAACCAGGTGGAATTTGGGTTCTACATACTCTCGTGCTATTCCTCAAGTGTGAACAAAATCCATGAGTGATTGTGGCACACTGCTGTGCGTAATTGGCTGCCGCGTTCCACCCACACAGTGTACACTCAATTCACTTCACAGTATATTCTGTGAATCGCTTTGAGACTTCTCGAAGACATAATGGGGCGCTATATCGAATGCAGGGATTATTATTATTAAAACTGGCATCGGTGGATTATGTGATTAGTTGAGTCTGGCCTTGTGCCTGAGACACACGGGGGAACAGGGACATTGGCTGATATTCCTTGGAAGTTTGGTTTGGATTATCTTTGGTAGGGTTTCCGCTTGTGTCAGACATCCACCCAGTTGATGGGAAAAAACAACATCCCTTTCATTTGCAGCTTCACAGGCAAAACTTATAATCTGACCGAATTGAACCACTTGTAATTTTTTTTTAATTTTTATTCATGAACCTTGGATGGGGCATTGCTACAGCAATACGGAGGCGAGCTACATGCCGCCAATCAGCCTCCAATCTAAACTGTCCCTCCGCCGCTGCAGTGAAGATGCTTTAATGGAATGATTTTTGCTTTCATATAGCTTCCAAAGAGCTCTAAGTGCCTTAGAAAGCATTTAATCCCTGTGCAAAACATACCACAAAAATCAGAGAGTCCATCGAGCAGCTTGATTGTACAGAGGCTGTGTCAGGGCAGGGAGGGCAAGAGCGAGCCAGGGAAATCTGCCTTAGTTGAAAGACCATTAAAATGAGATGACAGTCAAATGTAAATGTAAGCCAACATTCTGTTTGTACAGACTGCAAGTTTGTCCAATTCAATCAGACTAAGAGACCAAATATTTACTGTACTTGACTTGAAGGGAGGGAGGGGGAGGGATACGAGGCAGGACAAAGTCACCAGCAATTTATTAGGGGGCTTGTAGCCCATGTGTTTCTAGTTTACATGCCATTCAGCAAACGCATCTGCATTTGTTTCCCAAATGCAAAATACTGCAGATGCTAGAAGTCTGAAGCAAAAACAGAAATCGCTGGGAACACTCAGCAGGTCGGGCAGTATCTATGGAGAAAGGAAAGTGAGTCAATAGTCCACGATCCTTCATCAGAACAGGGGCACGTGGCGAAGGGTCGTGGACCCAAAATGTTGCCTCACTTTTCCTTCCTCCGTAGATGCTGCCTGACCTGCTGACTGTTCCGTGATTTCCGTTTCACTTTTGCATTTGTTTCCGAACCAGTATTTTCTTTGGAAAAAAGGAAACACGCATAAATATTTTGCTGACTCTGCTCTCCATTGTTGAGTTGCGAAGACATATTTTGGGTACGTTTTGCAGCACTTCACAACATCGTCCTGGCGATCACGGAGAGAGCGCAAACTTTAACTGCAAATTAAAAATGATCACATCTTTCATTCCCCACGTGCCCCCATAACCCTCCCCACCACCACTCTCCCTTCCCACCCCACCCCACCCCACCCCACCCCTCTCCAAATTAATCTCCCTGAAGATGATGGGAAGCTCTTTGCAACTATGGAATCTGTGAGTTGGAAAAACAGCACAGAAATGTACTGACAGCTGATATCATTCATGCACTGGTCTGTCAAAGAGAACACAGACAGAAGGAACTCTAGACCTTTGCTGGACTCTGTGTGCCATAGTCTGGCCACTACTTGATGGGCACAGCTGCTTTCTTATTGACCTGCTGTCAGCTGCATGACTCAATGCTTTCAATCCCTTAAACCTTTTGAAATTTCACTTGAATCTTGGTGTTAGATCCAAAAATAACTGTGCAAAACCCTCTCTGCGCATTTGATTTTTATGGCTTGTCAGATTGAAAAGGCTCTCAGTGCTTTACAGATAGTTACTATAAAATGAGTGGCTTTATGATAATAAATAATCTTTGCATTTGATATAGCACTTTTCATGTCTTCTAGATGTCTCAGCTGTTCACAGAGTATACTGTAAAGTGAATTGATTGTATATTTGTGGGTGAAACACGGCAGCCAATTGTGCACAACAGTGTCCCACACACAGTCGTGGATTCAGTGACCAAATTCTTATTTATGTTTTCTTGAGGGATTATTGTCAGGCATGTGGAGTAAGGAAACTTGCCCATGGTGTTGACATGCTGGGAATCGAACCCTGGTCTCTCGCTTGCTACCACTAGCAAGCTACATGACTCCACTTTGCAGGCCAACTCTACAACCAGTTTGCACACAGCAAAGGTTCACAAACAGCCGTGAGGTGAAGAACAACAATAAGTATTTATTTTGTATAAGACATTACCCTATCCTTCGCATAGTGTAATGTCTTGCAGCGTATCACAATGACAGGGTCAGTTCTTCCAAGCGCACCGAGATGCTACATAAATGCACTTGTTGTTATTGTTATCTCAAGGGAGAAGGGAATGGGGGTAGGAGGATACATGATGAATCTGGAATATTGTTCGCTAGGACACCAGGAGAAAAATCGCTTCCCTTTCTGAGTAAGGTCAGGAGATGTTCATAATGCCTAAGCAGGAAACCGCGGGTCAACAGTTTACCCGAAGGATGGCATCTCCAACAATGCAGCACTCCCCCAGCGCTGTGCGGAAGCGTCGATCTGGGCTGTCAGCTTGAAGTCCCGATGGTGGGGGTTTCAACCCACAACCTTATGAAACCGCAGGTGAGCGAGTGCTAACAACTGAGCCAGGTGGCCAGGTAATGGCAGCCTTCGGAAGCCAAGCAAATAATTTGTTAGTTAAAAAAAAACGCAGCACATTAGGGCTATTCAAAAGTTGCTGGTTGAAATCCTAAATCCTCAAAGGATTTAGCCGGAATCAGTCTGCAGATGTGGGGACAGGATTATTGTCACTCTTGCGACTGTCGGCTTGAACTTTGTGTCATGTGATCTCTTTACAGCTTCTTCCAGCCACAGCCTGTTTACTGATTTGCTCCACTTCACGAAACAAATCTTAATCTAGACATTGGGCTGTATGTCTGCCAGATAATAGTGGCATCTGTGCTGTGCCTGTGCGGGTGAACAGGGCACTATCATCCCATTGGGCTGGGTGAGATTCAGTATGATTATGATAATAGCTTAGAACAGTCTAAAGCCGTTGCTATAGCACCAATGACAGCTTGGTCCTGTCCAAGATGGGAGCAGAATGTGATTCTGCCACTGCCTTTACAAGTGCTGATTTTAAAGGCTTGAAAATGTATAGGTTGAGAAATTCCTTTTACCATTAAATGTAGCTGCCTTGAAAATGTGTGTGTATAAAGTGAAAATCATTACAAGAGCTACACTTAGTGGCAAGATGAATTTCATTCCCATAATTTTGGTTCAAAGAAAACCTTTATAGGGCAAGCAGGCCCTCTCGAATGTTTCACAAAATGGTGTTATTATAACGAACGAGCCAGACTGGTATTACTTCACCATAAGGATCTTGGAATGAGAAAAGGGAATTTAGCCTGTAAAGACCTGCTGCATTCACAGACCACACAAAAGACTTTTGAGGACTCCGTTCCACCCACTCTTATCTCCTGGGGGAAAAGTTCTGCATTAGATACTTTCCAAACCACAAGTGTAGTCAATAGATTTTTTCCACCCACCCCATGCGACCACTGCTTCCCTTGGTCCTCTGGTCTCCTTCACTCCTTCAGAAAACATTTGTCCTGTCTCCACCTCCTTCCAATCCTGTACACCAGGGAGAATGAAACCAGTGTATCTCTAGTTTATCCATCTCAGTCGGCACCAGTCCCTGTATCATGCAAGATTCTTCCAGTACCTTGGGACATCCTCCCGACGTGAAAGGCGTTCTATAAATGTAATTTTGTTGTTGTTGTTCCAAGCCCGACACTTAGCACAATTCTTATTCGAAGGAGTTAACGAATACAGGACCAGTTGCTTTTGTTGGGAGTTAGTTCTGCATATCTTACAACATTAGAAAGTAAAAACTATCTCCTCTAGTGCTGCTTGGGGATTTATTAATTTTAAGTGTATGTCCTCTTGCTCAGCTCTGTCAAATAGGCTGCGCACATCAATAGTGGCATCTACGCCTCTCATCATTTCATGCCCTGAATCCACTTCCCCCATCCTTTATCCAAGTTAATAAAAAAAGGATCTTTAATAATTATTTGGGACATTTTTCTACAGCGTTTTTTATGCTGGGAAGACACCTCAAAGCACATAATAGGATATAGTGTAAAGTGAAAGTGCTATGATTGTGTTTTGTGGACGAACGCAGCAGCCAATTCCTCAATCCAGCTTTCAAAGAGATTCCATACATAAAATGTATAAAATAAATATTTTAAACAAATATAAACCTACATTGGATTACAACAACAGCAACTTGCATATGGAGCTTCTCTGCGAAACCAGCAACGTATCACTTTGTGTCATAACCACAACGCTTTCCTTCGTTACCACTGCTAACCGACACCATTCATATATTATATACAGTACACAGGTTCTCTTTGAATCACCTTACAGTAACATATACCTGCTATTCTCTAGATCATTGTTTGATCTGTACAAGTCCTTGTGAATATTATGAGCGCTCTGGGGCACTACCCTGCATGAGGGGTACTATAGAAATGCAAGTTGTTGTTGTCATTCCTCCTTATTCCACTCATCTGACCGCATGCGTTGGTTTTCATCAGTGCATTGGCAATGTACTTACCAGAAGTGTTTGAACAGAATTTTTCTGTTTATTTCCAAGCTGAAACTTGCTAGCTATTTGCCGCGCCTCATTGAAACCCAAATGTAAGACATTCCTACATACATCCTCCTACATAGTTTCCGGAATGTGGGTAAAACTTATTGTACTGTATTTTCATAACCCACTCCTAGTGATAGGAACACCCACGAAGCTCTTCCTATTGCTTAATTACTATCCTAATGAAGACTTCACAGAACTCGACATGCTGCGCCTCCCAGTCAGCTGGCTGCAGGCCGGTGTAGAAAAAATATCCTTGAGGGAATTCCTGAGCTGAATCTCCTTCTACAGAGTTGTTACAACTGAATTCCAGTGTCCCACATCTGGAAACCATATCCAGTTAGTTTCCTGTGAGGTTTGTGCATCGACGAGTGAGCAGCTGACTGTGAGGGGTGGGCTGCGGGGGTTTAACTGAGATTAAAAGAGATGCGTTAAGTGCAGGCAAATCTTTTGCGATGGCCTGGCTCAGCCTAGCTCAGTTGGTGGTACTCTCTCACTGAGCCACAAAGGTTGTGAATTCAAGCCTTTAAGTTCATAGGCTGACACTCCATTACAGTGCTGGGGGTGTCCTGCGTTGAAGGAGAGATGTTAAACTGAGGTTCCGTCTGCCTGTTCTGGTGGACATTTCTTAACTGTTTGTAGGGCAACGCTGTGGACAAATTTGTCCTACAAGATGTGCAACAACAACAACAACAATTTACATTTATAGATCGCCTTTCACGTCGAGAGGACGTCCCAAGGCACTGAACAGGAGGCGTGTGACCCGAGCTGGGAGTGGAGTGTTTGGGAAGGGGTGAAACACAAAGGGGAGGTAAAAGAGTTCGGGGTGGAACAAAAGGCACGATCGAAGAGGAAAGTCTTCAAACCGGCCTTGAAAGAGGAAAGGGAAGAGACGAAACGGAGGGATTGAGGGATGGCATTCCATAAGGTGGGAGCGGAGAAACTGAAGGCCCGGCCTCCGATGGTGGGGCGGTTCGGGCGGGGGGCTTGGAGCAGGCCAAGTCCCGTTGAACGGAAGGTCCGGGTGGGCGTGCAGGGGGAGAGTAGATCGGTTAGGTAGGGTGGGGCAAGGCCGTGTAAGGCCTTGTAGGTGAGGACGAGGATCTTAAACTCGATCCTCTGGAGGATGGGGAGCCAGTGGAGACGGGCGAGGGTGGGGGTTATGTGGTCGCGGAGGCGGGTGCGGGATAGTACACGGGCTGCAGAGTTTTGGATGGCCTGCAGCCTATGAATGGAGGAACTGGGGAGGCCGACTAGGAGAGAATTTCTATAGTCCAGCCGTGAGGTGATGTATGCACGCACAAGTGTTTCGGCAGCGTAAGATAATTACGGAGTTAGTGCAGTCACTAGACTTCACGTAAAATCCTGTGAAATCTTAAGACGTCCTTCTGATGCGAAAGTCAATGTAACAAATGCAAAGAACTATTATTTCTTTAAGTTTTTTTTAACTAATAGGAACATATTTGGTAGGCTTTCTTCAACCTATTTCTTGGACTACTTAGCGCATTGGGATGGGTTAAGAAACTTTTGCAAAATTCAGTCCAATAATGGAAAATTAGTCCAACATTACTTAGAAAACTATATTTTTAATACTTGCGCCATACGTCATCAACACCAGATGAATAATGCAGAGTTGAACCCTGATCCGCTTCCCCTGCACAAAGTGAAAGTGACGTGGCCTTGTCACTTGATCTTCAATGATACAGCATTGTTGAATCACTCACCTGCCCTCAAGCAACTGACAGCACTTTGGAGTAGAAGGAATCAGAACGACAGCTGCCTGAAGCTGCAATAAGTCACTCATGTGTCCATTCATCTGTGCTGCTGTTGTACAGGTACTTGAGTTGTGCAATGTTCATTTACCAAGGTTTTGATCAATTAGAAATAATCCTCACCGTTGCCTTCGTTGCAGTGAGCACATCTATCCTTGACATACTCATAGCATAAAATAATTACAAAAGGCAGAATCTTTAAGACTTCCTTGGTACAGTACATCTCACAAAAGTCATGGCAGTCTGCAACCATACATTTAATGTGACTCTTTTGCAAGGTATGAGTTCTGTCAAACTTGCATAGAACATAAACTCTTGAACGGGACCCGGGCAGATGTATGACTTAGGCAATTATGCAATTTATCAATTTATACAAATCAGTTTTACTGTATTCATTAAGATAAAATGAACTGGTCTCCATTCAAATGCTACAGCAAAGATCAGTCCCCATAGATTGTATTCAAGTTTAATAAATACTACAACTGTCTCCCCAATCCCCCGACCTCCTGCTCCCAAACTGGTTGCATTGTCAAAGCAAGGTGATCTCTTCAACAAAACTACTCTAACCTTGGTTACATCATCAAGCTCGGAACTGAGCCGAGGTGAGGCACTAAGCCTGAGACAGAGAGAGAATCAGAAGAAAATAACCATTTCCACCTTCACAGCTTCTAACATCTGGTGACAAGGCCAGACCATGCAACCCCTCCAGGTAGAGCACAGTCGGCACAGTTAATGGCAGCCAAATCAATGAGAAGATTGCAAAATAAAAGTAATAAAATTGAGATCTGTGCAGAACAATGATATAAATGAACAATAATCGAGCATTTTATTGTAGGACCAGTAAGGGTATCTGATTTCCTTCAGTTTCGTAGCTGCCTGGGGACAAACTGCTTCTGTAATTAAATGGAGAACAGGCAGGTCACAGTTTTCCAGTCATGTATGAGAGAGGGGATAAGGAGATCAGATGTATGTCAGTTCTGATGAGACCATGACCGCTGATCCTCCCACTCCTCCCCTGCGCACTCCCCCCCCCCACCCCACCCCCTACACACACACTACAAATAGGTAGGTTTTGGTCCAATTTTTTTGAAAAAAAAGTTATTAAAATCAAAGTGGGTTCTTGTAGATCTTGAAGCAATGCGGATTTTGATAAGTTTCTCGATCCGAGATGAAAATCTCCCTTCCTCAGTAGGGAATGCCAGTAGTTCCCTGTGTGCACGTCTCTGTTGGATGCATTTTATTTTATTATTTGTGGCTCTTGCCCTGCTGGTTCCGCTGATCCGACAAGCACATTTAATTAGTGCATCAGCAGCAACAGGATGCTTTAAATCAGCAGCCTGCATTCAACACTGATTTTTATGAGCTTCAGATAATCTATCCGTATCTGTGTGTTTGTGCAAATATGCAAATGTGGGCTGACCACTTCACATTAAAGGAGAAGCTTAAAATTGTAGTGTTTTTTTTAGTTTAGTAAAATGAAAGAGGATGGGTTTATTGGATGTAGGCCGTTTAATACAAAATTGATGCATTTGGTTTTAGCCTTTTGGAGTTGTATTTTATTTTATATTTGCATGACTTTACAACTCAGAAACGGCAGAAAAGGGCAGATGCACAACTCCTGTCAGTAATATTTGGTGACTACGAAATCATGCAGTTAACTCAGTTGAGGTGCTTCACTGGCATTGGGTATGACAGCAGGTAGAACAGTCAGTTGAAGCAAACTTGGTAGATGGGATATACCCTAGCATTCTCAAGGAGATGTGAAATGAAAGAGTTAAGGCATTGTGATTTTGGAGGCTCATAAAGAGTGGACCTGTCATGTCATTTGGGACTGAAGGTGACAAAAGTTTTCGTGTTATATGAAAGAAAAAGGGAGGCCTGAAGATTATTGGCACGTTTACTTAGCATTGGATCTCTGTATTGGTGGAAAATGCTTGAGCGGATTGCACAGGTGGCTATCAATGCTTGTTGAAGACCAATAGCTAACAATTGAAAAATGATTTAATAACTGGAGGTAGACTGATGATATTTGGAAAAGGGTTATATCTCAAAGGCAATGACCAGAAAAGTTTCAGAGAGATCTTTACCCAGTGCTGTTCACGCTCTTAATAAATAACACAGAGAGATCGTTTCTTGGACTGTTTGAACATTTGCTAATGTTATGTGATCAGGTGAATAATGCAAGGAAGATAAATGGCATTCAAGAAGATCGTTCACTTAAGGTTTCAAGTCAATGTGAAGCTGCCATCAATAATGCTAATCAAATGCTGGGTTGCATCTCAAGGGCGTTGACGATTATTTATTCTATGACTTGGACAGATCCCTAGATTGTACTTTTGCAATTTAGAGCACCCTAGCTTCAAAAGGACCCAAAGCATTGGCAACGATTCAGAATAATAGTCTCAAAGATAATTCCAGGATTTAGAGCTCTAAATTATGTGTTGCTTGACAAGCTGAACGTGTCCTCAATAGAACAAGAAAATGTGAGAGAAATATTATTTGCGTCCTTTAAGGCACAGATCTGGACCACACAAGAGAAATTAGAGAAATAGAGAACTGCAAAACTGCAGGGCTGTTGGAGAAGTAACAGGAAGCAAGGATTTAACATTAGATACACTTGAGAGATGCTGAAGATGGGATCAGTTTTTTCCTCCCACAAAGGAATAAGTAAGGAAACAGACTCCCATCAAAAGCAGAAGTTAACTTACAGCCAATATGAAGAAAACAAGTGTTATCTGAGGCAATAGAGGGGTCTGATTTTTCAACTGGACAGATTTGTTTCCACACTATTGTATTGGGGTGTGAGGGGGTTGGGGAGAACAGTTGTTGTGGCGGATAACTTTAAATGGATGAGATGAAGGACGGAATTCTATAATCAAAACACAAAATACAGTACTGCAGATGCTGGAAATCTGAAACAAAAACAGAAGTTGCTGGGAAAACTCAGCAGTTCATGCAGCTGCCAGTTCTGATGAAGGGTCGTGGACCCGAAACATTGATTCATTATCCTTTCTCCATGGATGCTGCCTGACCCGCTGAGTTTTCGCAGCAACTTCAGGTTGAGGTTCAGAATTCTATAATGTTTGATTCATTGCTCAGTCTAGCAGGTATCTATACAGGACGTGGAGTAAGGAAATTTGCCTAAAGTTTCGCCCCACCCGGGAATCGAACCTGGGTCCTCTAGATTGCGTGGCAAGTGCTCTAACCAGTGAGCTACGGGACTCCAATAAACATGGAAAAATTAGCTTGAATCAAAAGTAGAGGTATCTTTTCAATTATAAACTGATCTTTTGATCATATATTGGTACATTCTAATTAATTCTGTTTGGCAAGTCACTTTGTGTAATGAAAACAGTAAGCTTTCTTATGTGGATCTGAGCAGTACATATTTGCCTTTTTGTGTGAGAGTTCTGGATACAGGGCTTTGTTTCTTGTATTTGTGTAGCCTTAGGCGATCATTAATTCTGCAGTCTGTCTGTCTAGAGTTGAGGTTTTTATTTCTCTGCATGTTTGTGTGTGTTTATGTGTGTTTGAGAGAAAGTGCGAACAGTCAGGGAAATGGAGGCAGAGGAGACAGAGAAAGATGTTCTCAGTGATGCCAGCAGACTCAGACAGAGACAAACATAGACAAAGACAGCAACACACAGAACAGCTCATTAATTGATTGACTGTCCATCTTGGCTTTCCTATAAAAGCCTCTCTGGTCTCAAAGTTCTAATACTATAAAAGATAGCAAATAGCATCTTCATGTGTATGAGAAGACAATGAATAATCTCAGTGCATTTTATGGTCTGTGAGTCATGCATTACTTGCAATTGAGCACAATGGATGTTCAGAAAGCAGTTTCAAACACTGTACTTGTTAAGATCCTTTGATTTAAATGGAAGTTTCTCTCAGTCTCCTGGACAGCAAACCGCCAGATAATTTGGTCATTATCTCATGGCTGTTTGTGGGACCTTGCTATATGCAAACAAACCAGCTTTTGCAATTTGCCTACAAACGTCAGTAATAATAAATAATAATCATCTTTACCATTGATAATACTGTAATAATAATCCTTATATTTGACATAGTGCTTTTCACATCTTATTGATGACTCAAAGCGCTTCACAGAATATACTGTAAAGTGAATTGACTGTATATTTTTTGTGGGTGAAACATGGCAGCCAATTGCGCACAGCAGTGTCCCACAAACAGACGTAGATTGAAATGAGCAATTTTATTATTGTTTTTTTTTGAGGGATTATTATTAGGCATGTGGAGTAAGGAAACTTGCCCAAGGTTTCGCCTGACCTGCCTGGATTCGAACACAGGTCTCGCACTTGTAAGGTGAGTGCTCTAACCACTGAGCTACAGGAGCCTGATTTGTCACGTGGTCAACAGATTTGAAAGTGCTTGAGGATTTTATAGTTTTTTTCTGTGAAGTGTGTTTTTTGTAGGCAAATGCAGCAGCCAAACTGTGTATAGCAACGTCCCACAAATAGTTATGAAATTATGTCCAATTTTATCTCGGGAATTTGTTGGCCAGGATAACGAATGAAGCACCCGTCTTTTTTTCGAGTAGTGCTATTGAACTTTTAATGTTCACCTGAATAGGCAGATGTGAACTTAGTTTAACATCTCATTTGATGAACAGCAAAGTCCGGCGGGACTTTGTAGACAAATTCACAGTCACTACACTTCACAGTAAAATCCTGTGCTGTATTTTGAGGTGGCTGCAGGACATGATAAGGCTCTATATCAAATGAAAGGATTATTATCATTACAGTAAAACCTTGATAATCCGACATGGTTTGGCCCACTCACCTCTCAGATTTTGGAGTTTGCCGGTATTTAGAAGCTTTGCTAGAAACGGCTGGGGAAGCCTCGCCCCATACACCATGTGTGCTGTAAACACAGCCCTGAAGCCAAAAAAATGCTTGAACTCCACCCACAGAGCCAGTTGATAGAGCGGCCACTCCAGCTGTTCCGAAGTTTGGGGGATTTGCCGGACATTGGGAAAACATTAATACTGTATGTATTTCAAAATCTTGCCAGTTTTCGGGAGTTGCCGTCTTTCAGAATGAATGTCGGATTATCAAGGTTTTCTTTGTTCTTGCTCTTATCCTTATTTTTATTGTGGAAGTTTACAAATGATTGCTGTGCCGTAACTTGCACATTTGCAGTGTTTTTCCCGAACTTTTGCAGGGGAAAAGTGCAGCCCGTAATGTGATAGTTAGCACCGGTGGCAGTTCTCACATCAGGTTTTGCAATCTGCCTCCTTCCCCCATATGAAAAAAAAATTGCACATTCTGTTGTATTAATCATTCCACCTCTTCCAGTACAGCATACGATGTGACGTTACAATGCGATTCCCTCTCACTGTGTTATTAAGATTATCCAAGATCCTTCCTGTTAGCTCATTTCCATTCATCCAGGTATTGCATATTGCATGCATATCGCAGAAGAGGTGGTCGAGTCGAACAGAATGATGTATGACCTGCCATAGTTAGTCTGAAATTGGGCTCGAAAGTGTCAATTATGAGGAAGAAGATATCAACAGTTTTGTTTTAAATTCTGGTTATAAATTACCAATGATCTACATACAGAAGCACAGGAGGAGCATTGTTTTTGAGAGAGTGCTTTTGCTGGTGGTTAAATTGTGGGAGTGAAATGGAAAAGAACCACGACCCCCAAATCTCTTAGAGACGCAAACCTGAGTTTTTCTAGTCAGGGAATGTTTCTAAAGGAAACATCTTGGCTGGAAACAGATAATATCTGTGCTGCCCGGGTTTGAATGCCATCAAAGCACCTTTGGTTCCGAAATACAGTAATCATAGAATAAAAATGGCAACAAGCAGGTGAGGGAAAGTGGAGCCTGGTGAGATGGGGTGGGTGGGGTGTCAGCCTGGCTCAATCAGCTTTCCAGCCTCCATTACTGGAATCTGAACTCACACCCCAGGCTGACACTTCCGTTCAATGCATTGTCATAGCTGCTGTACTTCGGGTGAGATGTTAACTGAAGTCCTCTGTCTGCCTGTCCAGGTGGATGTTAAAGATCAAATGGCATGTTTCAAAATGGGGAAAGGAGTTTTTCCCCATATCCTGGCCACTTGAACACATTGACAACAACAACAACAAAATTACACTTGTATAGCGCCTTTTGCTTCAGGAGGGCATTAAGGCTGGACATTTAACTTGTATTTTATAGCATCTTTATAGGTCAAAATATCCCAAAGCCAGGCTGGGAATCATTTTTAAGTGCATTGATGTTTTTATACGCAAAACTTGGGCAGCCATTTTGATCACAACAAGATCCTACAAACCATCATAATGTGAAAGATTGATTCATCTGAAGGCTCATTGTCTTAGACATAAGGAGGGCTGAAATACTTATAGGTGAGAAGTGTTTTGCCCACAAAATACAGTCTTTACAGTATATTCAGTGAAGCGCTTTGAGACGTCTCAATGATGTGATAAGCCGCTGTATCGAGTGTAAGGATTACTCTCATTATATTATTCTAAAGCATTACATTGTAGCTAATAAATAGTTTCCATTCTCAATTTTAAAATGATGCCATGTCCAGTATCATCACTGTACTTGCACAATATCCCAATCCGTCCAGTTTCTTTCTAAATTGCGGACAGTTTACATGAATGAAAGGCAAAGTTACAAAGCGATGCGTTGCTCGTTCCACTTTCAGATCCAAAAAATTGATTCCAGGACAACGGAGGCAACCCACAAACAATACAGGTATGATATTACAGAGGTATCCTCAAGGGAGGCCCACATGGAGAAGCTATCCACTGTCCGAGAGATGCTACATAACAAATGTTGGACCCAAAGCCTCTGGAGAAAGCACTTACTGCCTGGAACATTCAGAAGAAAGTAATGGAGATGGGTGGGGTCTTCAAGAGAACCACAAATCAGCCACAGGGCAATGAGCTGCACTTTCAAATCCTTTAGATATCCCGAGGTCAAAGAAGGCAATGCAATTCATAGAGCAAAGAGAGTACAGAAGAAGTTAGGATTACACTTGGACTAGTGGGCAACGGAGCATCCAGGTGAACTGACCATATTTGATGAAGTGGTTTAGCTTCTCCGGTTAATCTACTAGTGGATCTTGTGGCTCAATGGACATCTTGTCAACACTGAAGCGAGCGTGGACCTGTCAAGGGACTTCACTAAGTTCTGAGGATAGCTAGGGCCAGCCTCAAGCACTGCCTGGAGCAGTTTAATATGTCAAGGCAGTGGTTGAAAAAGGCTGAGCAAACTTAATTTTTTGTTTTGCACACTTAAGAGGATTTTGAACTTTTTTTAAAAATGTAGAGCGCTGCGAGACACTTGGAGATTTGCGGATTGCTTCTCTGGGGTTAGGGATACCCTCACAAACATAATAATAACGATTTGGTTGCTGAATCCACTTATTATTTATTATTATTAGTTAGTTCCTTTCATTCTTTTTAAAAATACTTCCAATTCAAGATTGAATTTAAGAAATTTCCCAAAATTTCCCAAAATTTCACGCACCAAAAGTCAAATACAGATTGTAAAATGCAAGACTCACACGTCAGTTACAGAAAGTAATTTCTAGGTGCAACTACAATGGAACAAATATCTTCTGTGCCTGTCTCTTACTGTTCTTGCATCTTCTCTGCCCCCACACTCTGGAATTCCATCCCACAGTCCCTTCGTCTCGCTTCCTCCCTTGCGTCCTTCAAGATTGGTCTCAAGACCCTTCTTTTTGATCATGCCTTCAGCCGCCCTCCCAACTCTCTCCCTCCCCTCCCCCTTACCCTCCTCCTTGCTCGGGTCATGACCCTTGAGTGTTCAGCGCCTTGGGACGTCCTCCCGACGTGAAAGGTGCTCTATGAATGTAATTTTGTTGTGCTGTTGTTTTTTAGGTTGATCCTGCAATATATTCATAATGATGCAGCTGTGTAAATATGAGTTTGCATTAATCGTCATCTCCCTTGTGGTTATGACTGAGGTAAGGATTCAGGAATCATAAATGAGCAGCTTTTGGGCCATCAGTTTCTTCTTAATTATTGGCTTAACAAATTCCTCCAGTCCTCAGACAAGCTTAGTGGTGCCTCTTAGCAAATGTGCTAAAATTGGATTTACTAATGAAAACCAATTTCTTTGTTTTTACTCTACCACCTTTGTGGCTGTTTGCGGGACATTGTCATGCAAAATTGGCTGTAAAGTCCTGTGGAGCACTTTGAAATATCCTACTGACCTGAAAGTTGCTGGATCCAAGGCAGGGATTATTAATGTTGTTTACTATTATTATTGGCTGGAAAATCTCCCCGTGACTCAACCAACAGGCTGTGCGCCTTCCAGAAAAGTTTTTTTTTCCTCTTTTCATCGCTTTGGGGAAAGCGACAGTTAGATTTCCCAATCTTAAACCAGCCGTGGAGAAAGATATTGAAACAAAATGTACCTTTAGGATTTTTGCTCACGGAATGATAAAACTTTCAGCTTTGAGAACGCTCCAATGCCAGTGCTCTGATTTTGCACTGCTTTTACTGGCAACCATTTCATCTAATTAAAATGCATTATTCAATGGGGCAACCTCTGGAGATTGAAAAGGGTACAGCGGGAGCAAACTGCTTAGGCTGCCTGCTAGTTGCAGGGTGAATATCTGTGACTGTGGGTTTTGTGGGCTGAGACATTGGGAACGTTATCTATCAGCCACAGAGTCTATTTGCTCTCTCTGATCCGCAACAGGTGAACTAACTGTTGTTGTACTGAACAAACCATAATGGGACATGTTTTGATTCCCTTGCATTCCCCCTTGCCCATCATTATTAAAAAATATTCCTTGCATTTGATATAATGCTTTTCGCATCAGGAGGACTTCTCAAAAGAGCTTCACAACCATTGTCCTGCAAACAGACAACAACAACAAAATTTATATAGTGCCCATCACACAGCGTAGCGTCCCTAATCCAACTTTTGATTGGTCTCTGTGTAAATAAATACTTCCTAGTATAGATTCTAAAAATTTCCTCCCCAGTCCTGAACCTCTGCCCTCCTGTCCTTTAGTAACCTGCACAGCAGATTGTGAACTCAGGGCTGAATTCATCTGTCAGCACCCAGTCAACCTCGGTGTCCCCAACATAGCTCTTTGCATTGTCTCTGCTGCTGAGATCATACAATCACAGGACAGGTTTCACTTGAAGAAGGGATTATGTGTGATCTTGCAAGCAGAGGCAAAGCACAAAACAACAATGGTACTGCCGCAAACATTACACACACTGGATATAACTATTCATAGATTCATAGATTCATAGAATTTTACGGCACAAAAGGAGGCCATTCGGCCCATCTAGTCTGTGCCGGCTCTTTGAAAAGAGCGATTCAATCCCACTGCCCTGCCCGCTCCCCATAGCCTAATAGACCTGTTCTCCCTAAATAAAGATCTAATTCCCTTTTAAAAGTTGTTATCGAATCAGCCTCCACCACCTTTTCAGGCAATGCATTCCAGATTCGAACAACTCGCTGAGTGAAAAAAATTCTCCTCAGCTCCCCTCTACTTCGCCTTGAAACTATTTTAAATCTGTGACCACGAGTCACAGATTCACCCACGAGTGGAAATAGTTTTTCTCTATTTGCCCTGTCGAAACCCCTCATGATCTTATAAACCTCTATTAGGTCTCCCCTCAATCTTCTCTGCTCCAGAGAGAATAACCCTAGCCTATCTAGCCTCTCCTCATAGCTGAAGTCCCTCAATCCTGGCACCATCCTAGTAAATCTTCTTTGTACCCTTTCCAAAGTCTTCACATCCTTTCTGTAGTGTGGTGACCAGAATTGAACACAGTATTCCAGCTGAGGCCTCACCAAAGTCTTATAGAGGTTAGTCAGCACTTCCTGACTTTTGTACTCTATACCCCTATTTATAAAGCCTAGTATCCCATATGCCTTCTTAATAGCCTTGTCTACCTGTCCTGTCACCTTCAACGAGTCACTAACACAAATCCCCAGGTCTCTCTGTTCCTTCACACCATTTAAAATTGTACTATCTAGCCTATATTGCCTCCCTTCATTTCTTCTCCCAAAATGCATCACCTCACACTTCTCTGCATTAAACTTCATCTGCCATGTGTCTGCCCACTTTACCAATTTGTCTATATCCTCTTGCAGATGGCTACTATCCTCCTCACTATTTACTATTCTCCCTAACTTAGTGTCATCTGCAAACTCAGAGAATCATAGAATTGTACAGCACAAAAGGAAGCCATTCAGCCCATCGATTCTGTGCCAGCTCTTTGAAAGGAGCTGTTCAAAGTCAATCACACTCCCTGGCTCTCTCCTCACAACCCCGCAAACCCATCCTCCCCAAATAACTATCTTCCTCTCTTTTAAAAGTTGTTATCGAATCGGCCTCCACCACACTTTCAGGCAATGCATTGCAGATTTGAACAACTCGCTGCGTGCAAAAATTTCTCCTCACCTCCCCTCTCCTTTTACAAACTATTTTAAATCTGTGACCTCGAGTCACTGACACACTCACCAGTGGAAACAGTTTTTCCCTGTTTACCCTATCAATTCTGCTCATCAGTGGCTTCTTGGAAGAAAACTATTCTCAATTCCTCTCCCTTTTCAGACACAGATGTTCAGCTACTAGTGCTTTACCTGCGCTTTCGGTCATCTTTCCATCCACCCACCACCACTACCATCCTCTTCTGCTTCCACCCTCTTGGCTCTGCTGCTGTGCTACTTGTTTTGAGACCTACTTCTGGCAGAAAAGGCGCTATACAAATGTGAATTGTATTGTGTGCGATGATGATCAAAAGCCTTACCTTAGCAAAACAATGCACGCTGCATCTGTTCCATGCACGACTCTTCAATGCGCTTTGGGTAAAATCGGAAAACCTTTATGAATAGTACTGTGTGCTGTCACTGTGCCCATCACTTATATCATACTCTATTCATCCCGATCCCATAGCTAAATGTCACCTCTGCAGTCTGCTTACAGCTGTTAATGCTGTTTCCTCTGGATGCTTAGTCCCTTTGGCAGCGGAGATTAAGTCAAATCAGTAAGAAGGAACAAATGTTCCTTAACAAGCATTTTTCTTTTCCAAGTGGAAGAGGGAAGGAAAGGAGGTGGGGGGAAGGGGCGTGAGGAGGTTTTGTGCAAATGAAACCTTTTTTGGGTCTCAATTTTCATATCGTCCATCTGATCCCTTTAGCAAACACCACAATCACTTGAAAAACAATTGAATTCTTAGCAATGTGAATATCTTTTGGAAGTCTTTAAATAGGCATTTCTGGGATACATGGCCTTTTAGCTTTGTATGATTATAGTCCAAATATTTGCATTGAATGTAGCTAATGCCTTGTCACAACGTCAAGCCGCCTCAAAGCGTTTCAAAGGATTGACTATAAAGTGTAGTGACTGTGTATTTTTGTTGGCAAAAGTGTTAACCAATTTCTGTACAGCAATGATTGGTAAAATAATACAATATTCAGTGATGTACCCAGGGTCTCCTGACATATGTTTTTAATCAGGGAGCTTATTCAGTGTTGGCACCCTTTCTGAAAGGCTGTAATCCTCATAAACGTTTAGTTAACACAAGTACTGGGAAATGCAAAGAAAAAAAACAGTTACAATTGTAGAGAACATGAAGATCTCTGGATTCCATCCCCTTAGGCTTGCAGCGGCTTGCTCTGAAACAGCACTTGGGAGCATGGGAGATTAAGTTCTAAGAGATGCTTCAAAGAAGTGAAAGGAAGAAGGTTGTCACAGCAATGTAAAATACTATGTGCTGCGTTTAATCCATGGGAAAGTATTAGGCCTCTGGGCACACCATTTCACGTGTGGCTTTTGTGAGGCATTAAAATTCCAACTAAACGCTTTCTCAAGCGCCTTTTTTCAGCCTTAGCCACCTAGTGGCTAAGTTCCACTAGTTCTCAGCCTGACTGCTAGATAGACGATAGTATGACAGGTCACCTGAGCAGAGATGGATACATAACTACCTGCTGTAGTTCTAACTGTGAGAGAGGAAGCGTACTGGTGAGAAGGTCCGAGGGCTTAAAGAACGAATATAAAGGCAAAACAAGGTACAGTAATTCTGAATTAAATGGTTCAAAGATGGAGATATCTTGGTCAGTTCTTGTGTACATGGAACGGAATAGAACGAATAAGTCAAATGATTGGCGTCATTTAAATGAAGAAGTAGATAAATGTAAAGCTTTTGAATGTCCAAATGACCTGGACACAAAAGAAAGTCTGTACTTAGCTAGAGAAGCATTTTTGTCACCAATTCATTCAAACGAGAGGTTAATATGTGGTCAAACAAAAAAATAGGTGAGTGCTTATTTCAGATATGGGAAAATAATATTATTCAAACTGGGGTAAATTGGGATGGAAATATGCTTTTTCATGACAGATGTGGGCTACTCAGCACATTGAGAAGTGCTACGAAACATTACGTTTGTATCCAATGCAAATGCAATAAATGGGTTTAGTACTTGTGTTAAAAAAGGAATAGAACAACAACAACAGCAACAATAGAAAAGTATGGAAAACAGAAATTAGTAGCAGGAGATTTATGTTCAGGATAAACACCAACACAAACTAGTTATAATAATAACAATGGTTGCATTTGATATAGTGCCTTATTATGTCTTCGAGACGTCTCAAAGCGCTTCACAGAATACGCTGTAAAGTGAAATGACTGTATTTTGTGAGCGAAACAGCTATACAATCTGTGTAAAAATGCTTTGAGGCTTTGCACAATTGTTGTTTACTGATTCTCTGTGATGTTGTTATCCCAAATATTGCTTAAGGGGTAAGGGCAGAAAGAAGAATACTAACATACATGTCTGGGCCTCAGGAAGAATCTGCAAAATTAACTAAGAAAATGGCTCAATGGCATCAAAATAGATTTTTGTTTTAAAAACTTGAATCAGATAGAAAAAGCACAAGAGGAATTATTTTAAAAGATCCATAAAAACAAAAAGAAGAGAGGATTTGGAGTCAAACAGAAGTCATTGGAGAATAACTAAATTGGGTAATGGAATGGGTAAAAGGACAACGGAAAGTTAGATTGAAGATAGTAGGAAGAGGAATTCAAAGAAATGCAACAGATACATCAAAAATAGATTAAGTGTTAAAGACCAGTTAGGTCCTTTAAGAGATAAATTGGACGCGGATATCATAGAGAATCAGGAAACAGCAGATGTGTTAAATTAATTTTTTGCCTGCCTTCCCAAGTCAAAGCTCTGGAAAATCTCCAAAACTAGTCAAATTGGCTGGGGAAATCTCCGACACAGGCAGGAATCAGCAAAACATGGATTGCAAGAAATGTAAGGAATTAACTAGACCATTTTTGAATGGACCATAATTGTTACGCTCACTGCGTAAAGAAATATATACGCTGGATGAGAAGACTGCTTTGAGCCTTTTAAACAACATTTGCATATTCCAATATAGATTTAACAAGGCCATAAATATCTTACATTCATCGATCGAATCACAAATGAAGCAAATTATTGGGGTAAATTATGTCAAGCCTGCATCTTCTGAAATTTATAAACTAATCTGGACCAGGCTTTACGATTACGGACTAAAATTAAAACAATTAATCTTTTTTTTTAATCGTCGTTGCAATGTAAGTATGCTGGACAATAATTATGTAGTTTCTTCCACATTGTTTTTATTGTTTCATAGTAGAAGCCATGGAATAAAACCTCTTGGCATTCTATCATAGTTGAGAGCTCAGTATTGGCTCCAGCTCCATTGTGGATATAAAAGCAGTGTGGATATTGTGTCTCTGTGAGTCTGTGTGTGTTTTTCTCTTCCTGTCTGTCTAACTCTTTGGTCTACAATGTGGTTGATATTTTGCAGGGCTTCATGGTGGTGTACTTTATAATGGCAAACTCCTATTAGTGGCTGCCATCACCAAAAGTACCATATGTGTGTGCCATTTCTGCCCAACTTGTATGTTGGCATATGTCTCTCTCTATTCCTGCATTTACCTGTATCTGATCTCAATACCTCGTATTGCTCTAGTACATTGCAAACATGAAATACAAGGGATTCTCTGACAATGCAATCCAACGTAGCAGCAGTCACACAGATAGATGGCTTTTGGTTAAGTCGAAAGATAATAATAATCCATATAGTTGATAAAGCGCCTTGCATATCTCAAAGCTCTTCACAAGATATACTATAAAGTATAGTGACTGTATATTTTGTGATTCCACTGTATATAGTACATTTCTCAGATTCATTGCTTTCTAGCCAAGACAATTTAGCCAGATGGGATGACTCTTGTGATCCTTAAGAGGGAGATATCCTGGGAATTACCCCTCACCTCCCAGAACGGTATAAGCACAACCCCATAGTAGCTATTAAGTTAAAAATTAAGGCTCAAATTAAGCTCCAAAACACACTGGTTCCACCTGGACTATTACAAAACATTTACAATGGCCCTACACCTTTTAAATTTATTTTGAATGTAAATACTTTAGGTCTATGGGGTTATAAGGTTGTGTTACACCATAGCTAGAGTTTGGAAGCTCGTTGAAATCAGACAGTTCATGTTTCGAGCTTCATGACTTGCTGATAAATTGTATTTGAACCCAAATGAAGTAAAACAAAAAGTTGTAGACACTATTAGCACCTGTGTCTCTCACTGTTCACTTCTCATGGTTGAGGGACTCAGTCAATGGCACTGAGCCTCATTCATCTCTCATTAAGCACAGAGTGGTCTTCACTAAGCTGCTGAAATAGAGACCTTACACATAGAGGCAGCAAACAGCACTGGCAAGATCCTCACCCAGCAATTCTTTGACTTTTCATGAATTTTTTTTTTTTCAAAAGAGATACTATTCAGGCAGCAAGCAGACATGGAGATGGAAAGTTAAACCATCTCAGCAGCAAATGGATAAAACGTAATACTGAGGGATCAGGGAGCTTCTGACTGCGATGCCTAGGAACCAGTCAGAAAGTAATCTAAACCTTTGCAGTTGATGAGGTTATGGACCTAAAGATTTACAAAATGTTGCCGCAGGTTATTACCCATGTCTGTGATATGAATCGCTTTAAATATTAAAAACCATGCAAAGATAGAATCAGTTTAAATATTTGAAGGCTTAATTTTTTTTAAATCTCCCTTCCAATGTAATATTTATGCCGATTTAAGAGGAGACTCGGATTCTGACTCAGCTCAGTGTAGTTTAAAACATTTCATGTAAAGTTAAAAGGGTGTCCCCTTTTATTTCTGTCTGGCCGTTCTTCCAAAGCACAGAGCAAATAACATTGGGCATTTGCTTCACAGGTGTTTGTGGGACATTGCTGTGCGTAAATTGGCTGTCGCGTACATCTGCACAGAAAACACAGTAACTCCCATTCTGAGGTCCAGGCATCAACCTGTTGATAACCTGTTCTGGTCGCCAATTTATTTTTTATCCAGGGTAAAGAAATACTTACCGTATTGTCCTAAAATTGCCTTTTCCCACACTAAACCCGTGTCTTCTTATTCTGCTGTCTCTGTGCATCCCAAAGTATTTTGCCGGGATTCACTTTCTCAATCCCATTTAAAATCCCATACACGACCATTATGGTTCCCTCTATTCACGACTGAAGCTTCCCAGTGATTGACACTGAGTGCTCTTGTCCACTTCACTGACATGCTTTCAAAAGTATTCATTAAAAACACACAAGAAATGGCCAATTTGTTAATATGCTGACACTGATACTTTAATGATCAGTACTTTAACAGAGGTCTGGTCTTACACGCTGGATGCAAATACTGGACGCCAAAGTACAGCAATCATCTGTTCACTGCAAGATGAAATGCAACAGTTCTTCTGTTTAAATAACGTTCATACAAATGTAGCATTGTGTGAATAAATTAACAATGGAGGATTAAAGCATTACAGACCCTTAGATTCATTTCCTTGATTCTCCCCTCCACATCATAATTTGGTTTTTAATTTTGTGTGCATGGTAATTAAACCTCAGATCAGGGGGAAAAAATAATTTCCCGCTTTCAAATCGACTTTAGCTGAGTTGACCACAATGTCAATCCACGTCTCCCCGCGGGGCACTGCTGTGCAGAATTGGCTCACAAAACAGTGGGGAGGAGTTGAGAGAGGTTTATTTTTTAACATGAACGTGTGCCTCAAGCTTTCTGGGAACGTGAACCAGGTTCAATCTTTTATAGTTCTCGCTCAAGACTGTGAAATATCCCAGGGATGTTTTATCCACATACTTGCCGGGCACGGGAAAGGGAGATGGGGTTTTATTGGACAGCTCAGCTCCGCTTGGCGAGGACACACCCTTGGACAAATGAGAGCGAGAACTGGTTCCCTCCCCAGGGTGAATGCTCGGTATCACGTTCTAAGGCTGTTGCTTCAAGAATCATGTCCCTGCCGCTGACAGTAGTTATCTATCACAACCACAGGCTCTGCTGGGACAGAACTGTGAAACCTATTACCCACGGTGTTTTTATCAGCTCTGTGGGAGATTTTAAATGTTTTTCCACGCAGATTACAGTGCCGGTGCATGCCGCTGATATAGATCACCTGTGCTTTCTGTTTGAATAGAAATTATTTTACACCACCTTATGTTTGTGCAAAAAAAAATTCAATATCTCCTTGTAGAGCAAAAAAAAATCCTAGATTAATACAGTTCTAGGTTTTTATTCAAACAGAATCTACTACTGTGACACAAAATCACCAGTGCCAAGGGCAGTGATTCTGAAAATATTCTCGCCAGAAATATGAAGGTAACCTTGACAACAGCCTCCAAGTCCATTGTTTCTTTTTGCTTTTTGCCATTACATCCGATGGCTCGTGTTCCAACAGACAATTCCTATCAATTTGGCCCAATTTCTTTTTCCCTCGTTTTTTCCCCCACAAGACTGTAATCGAGTCACTCATGCCTTGCCTCAGTTGTTGAACTCACAGCAGTGTAGAGGAACGATGTTTGTGGTAGCTGGTTTGATTTCCTGGCCTGTCTGAAGTAGTTCATCTCATTGGCAACGGTGGGAATTGGCATCAGTGTCAATGAGTTGCGGTGAGGGAGGGAGGGAGGGAGGGAGGGAGGGAGGGAGGGAGGGAGATATGGGATTGGGAATTAAAATCATCCCTTATAGCTTTGAGCTATTCATGATAGAAGGTCGATACTCCTTTCTGAAATGAAAGGCACCGTATAAGAGTGAATTGCATTGTAGAGAAAGTGCACGTGAGTGGATGTTGGTTTGAGGGTTGGATTGAGCATCGCTGTGACACTTCCCCTTTGGTTAAATATCTTCCAGGCACTCACTCTTTAGGTTCATATCAGCCACCAAATTGTCACTTTGGGTGAAGCACTGGAGAGCACCAAACAAGAAGAGGAGGGGAGAAATCTTTACTGTAAAATGTATAGAGCGAAATGTTCTGTCAACAGGATTTGAATCACCAGTTTACTTTTATGCTTTATACCGTTATTTGTGAAATGCTCAAGGGTGACTTAACCAACGGTGGCTTTAGTTTAGACATCACACCAGCCCTTGCCAAGCTCCACTGGTTCCCAATTACCGAATGGATTGATTTTAAGATCCTTTCACACCTTTTTAAATCCCTTCCTGGGCTTGTACATCACTATGTATCTAGTTCACTTAGCCCCCAACCCCACCATCCTCTACCTTTGCTCGGCTGGCTCCAGCCTCTCATCCCCTCTGCTCCACTGCCCACTACACCCCCGAAAAACATAGAATCTTACGCACAAAAGGAGGCCATTCGGCCCTTCGAGTCTGTGCCGGACATATATGAGTATTTTTTGCTTTAGAATGAAAATTAATAAAACTGCATACGGCTTCAGTATTTCACAAAATGTCCCACTTCTTCATTGTTTGCTAGAAACAGATTCATTGCCCCAATATTGTTTACTGAAATGGTAAAATAAGCTTTTCAAAATTGTAATTACATCATGTTTTAATAATAATAATCCTTGCACTTTATTTTGAGATATTTTATATTACCTTATACATTATAGCTAAGAGTACAGGGAAGCATCCTTCCCTCTCTCTCCTATTCTATTTAATAATCCTTAATAATCATAATCCTTACTTTTGGTGAAACAACTTTCACGTCAGGAAAGCATTTCCGAGATGTACTGTAAAATGCAGTGACTGTTTTGTGGGAGAGCGTGGCAGCCAATTTGCACACAATATTCCACCAACAGCCAAACTATATGTGGGAGACAGGGTTTATTCTTTCAGAAGTTGGAGCTAAAATTGAGATTATCTTTCTGCCCCCTATTACAGAAACATAAATGAAAACTTGAGGTAATAAAAATACAGTCAAATCCACTTTTATGCACTCCGGATAGAATCTGTTTATTTTTTGGGGGAGGAAAAAAGAGATTTGCTTTATTCATTTTAATAGCCGTCTATTTTATTTAATGCCGATCTTCATATGCAAAGAAAATATAATATTACTAAGGTAATGACTCGGTAATATTTGTCTGTGTGCAAGTCAGATTACTTCCGTGAGCGATCGTGCTCGGGTCAGGAAGATAGATTTAAACATAACAAAAGAAAATTGCAGGCTGCCCAATCTCACTTCCAGTGCTGCATAAGTAAATAATAATAATAACTGAAAGGCACGTTATGAAAAGGAAGGAACCTTTGGCAGTAATATGATTACCAGCATTTCAGAATCGTTCAGCAGTCAGACCCAGCTTCATTGTTTGGTGTGTGGGCGTGAAGGTCATTTTTTCTGGATCTATACAGAAACTGTCAGTTTACCATTGATATACAAGCGTGATGTTTGTTGCATTCTTTTTGCCGTACATTGCGTGCTGCAAACTAGACATTGAGCGCATAATGCATCTGCTACCAGTCATATTCCTGTCTGGTCAGCTTAACAATAGGCATGCTTCAGACTGAGAAATCCACATATGTAGGTATGATACTTACATGTGGAAATTTCCCTGTGTCTAAGGTGGCTCAATTGGTAGCACACTTGCCTCTCAAGTTATGGGTTCAAACCGCATGTCAGGACATTGAAATTTGAACCTAAACTCTGCGTTGCAGTGAAGAATAAATGTTTCAGATTAAAAAAATATATTGGGGACATGAAATTGGTTGGAATCAAAATAGCCCTAAAAATGAACACAAAAATAAGAAGCGATGTGTAAGACTGCATTAAATGATCCGAGCGATCTCGGAACAACAGAAAAGATGATCATGTCCCATGGCAATTATCAAAACGTGAACAATAATGGAGCTGTGGAATCAAAGGAAAAAAATACTGACTACATTGAGATGAGAATGGCCTTGCAAAGTGTGGTATCAAATCATTTTTAATCATACAGTCAATTCACTTTACAGTATATTCTGTGAAGCACTTTGGGACGTTGATAAGATGTGGAAAGTGCTATATCAAAATGCAAGGATTATTATTATTTTAAATGGGATTGAAAAGGTAAATCCAGGACAATAGAAGTCCTGTTGCTCAAACAAAGAGATACAACGTGGCTGCTTTAATGCAGTAATAGATGTGCATCCCAAAATGTGTCATGAAGGAGGGTCTATTCGATGATTTAGAATTGCGCTGGGCAAATTGCAGGGATTCTTTTCTGCTCGGCCTGAGCTTATGCCCCTAATGTGGATGCCTAGGGTTTTCCAAATTACTTTTTTTCATATCTCCATTTGCAATTTACACACAAAAAACAGGTTTCAATTGTCTGCTTTGCAAAGATAAACTAACAATGTCTAGGGACAGCTTCCACAGTGCAGTCAAAATACTATTACAACTACTGAGCAAGGTAGGAATTGCTGAGGCCTGGAGGGCGAAAAGACTAGCTTTCGTCAGATTTACTCAAGACTGTTGTCCTCCAAGAAATTGTTAAATCGGGGAAATTCATGTAAATGGCATCAATAACTTGTAGTGGAGTCCTGTTGCTGAGTGGTTAGCGCAAGCAAGAGACCTAGGTTCAATTCCTGACAGGGCAAAAGCTTGGGCAACTTTCCTTGTTACACATGCCTGATAATAATCCCTCAAGAGAAGAAAACAATAATAAATTTGTCATTTCAATCCACGACTGTTTGTGGGACACTGCTGTGCCCAAATATACAGTCAATTCACTTTACAGTATATTCTGTAAAGCACTTTGAGATGTCTAGAAGACGCGGAAAGCGCTATATCAAATGCAAGTTCAGTATTACACTAGTATTATTATCGTTATTAAGCTTTTTGAGGCGTTCCGCCATAATAGTCACCAAACCAACATACAGTACAAGGATTATCATTATTACTACAAAATGATTTATGGAGATTTATGGAGAAGAGAATGATTTTCCACAACAATAATATATCTGATCGTAACTTGGCTGATTATTCCTTCCTACCCTACCCACAAATTTAAATATTTGGTGGTAAAATAATGTGCATTGCAGGGAGAAGTGGCTTGTATTCTAATCACTAAATGAAAATGAGCTGAACGTACTGGATACCTGTCATTATAGTGTGGTTCCCTATCCAACCTTTGAGAGGGCACCACAACACATCAATTTGTATTAAATCTATGCAGGACTGCAATATTGGATTCGCAGATAGTCCTGGAAACAGAATTAGCAAATGTAGTGAGTAGGTTTAAAAATAAACTCTCTGTGGATCACGCGATTAAGCTTGCAGCAGTGTGAGGCAGATTCCTAATGCTATATGGCTCTTATGGTTCATCAGGGCACATTAATACACCCAGGACGATAAGGCAAGCCAACTGTTAGCTCATGTTCGCCAACACCAATTCCAATTAAATTTGATTCCTCTGATTAAATTGAAGGATACTGCAGCAATCTCCAGCCCTGAATATAAATAACTCTTTTTGCTCAAATTACAAAGGCAGTATTGACCTAACTCAAGCACAGGCTTGGCTTTCTGGAGAAATTAGCTCTGGACACGATCTCAGAGTAAGAAAGAACCGTTCAATGAAAGATATTTCAAAAGGAAGCCATAACATCACCTGTACACAAAGCCCCCCACCCCCAGTCAGTGCACTTAACACTGGAAGTACAGTACATGGGAATTCTATGCGAGATCAGCAAGTGGACAAAGAGGTCCTCTTCACAAAATGCTTATTGATCCAACACAACTTTACATTGAAGCAAGTGATTATTTTCTAAAAGAAAATATACAAAGCACGAGAAAGAGAAGACTATCTCACAAGCACTCACAAACCTTTCTAAGCGGGCGGTGAAATTAAAAAGTTCAATTGTTTTTATGCAGACAGAGACAACATTCTGGCTACAATGAGAATTTGAGGATTCGGAAGCAGTAAGTGGGACATGTGAGGCCTATACATTTGGTAACGTACTTAAGTGCAGCTGCGGACTGCAACACAATTTAAATTCATAATTTAACTTTACATTTGTAATTTTTTGTTGTTCATACATTAAAACAGCATTAACATCATTTAGAAATGCACAGGGAGAGATTCACAACAAACTTCCCACATGGAGTAAGATAGTGCTTTGCCCAAAGCAACAAACAGATATTATTCTCGTTGTTCATTTCACAGCTACAGCTCTTCCTGCAATTTAGTGTAATAATTGTCTCTGTAATTTAGTGGTAAGGACATTAGGCTGCTGGAATGCAAAGCAAGTTCTCTTAAGTAAGCAAACTCCTTTTTGGAAACTTCGCAGACGGCAATATTCCAAAACAAACTGTTGCCACTCTAGAACTAAAGGCATTTTATCTCTCAGGAGAGAAAGATTTTCTGTTGGAAATCTGACGGAGATAGCATTTGGAATTGGTTCTCCTTTCACAAGACAATTTAATATAATTTTATAAAATATCAAATACATTACATCAGCCTTAACTAATAGAATGTAAGGCTCCGCTCAGGTTAATCGCTCACAATCGTGTTGAACTGTTTCTACACGGAACAAATTCTCCCAGATTGTCCCTCGGCATCTTGGTCCTCCTGGGAATTGGTAACTTCACAACCACACAACAGCACGTATGTTGCAGGAGGTGGATGAGCACAGGGGAGGGCGGTAAAGGGAAAAGTTTGTTGGTGGTTTCGCTTTTACTCTCAGATCCATTGAGTCCTGTTGCGAATAGAGCACTCGCCTCGCAAGCGAGAGGACCTAGATTCGATTCCTGGGAGGCGGAAACCTTAGGCAAGTTTCCTTACTCGGCAAGTCTCTGTTTACCTAGCAGTAAATAGGAACCTGGTAGCTGTTCAAGCTGTGTTTAGATGTGGGATTCTATGTGTGTAGACTATATTCCTGTACTCTACAATGCTCAGACGTGCTCCTCTGTGTGAGGGGTGCTGTAGAAATGGAGGTTGTTGTTGCTGTTTTAGCATCTTTCTACACACCTCAGACCATCCATGTCACCGTTGGTCACCATCCAAGGATGCACACCCCACCTTACCAAGCCAGTCCGGAACCTTGGCATCTTGTTTGACCCTCAACTCTCCTCTCTACCCCACATCTGTGCCATGTCCCACTCTGCGTTCCCCCAACTCTGCAACATCACCCGGCCGTGCCACGGTCTCACACCACAGGTCACTGAAACCCTCCTGCGCGCATTCATAACCTCCTGGCTTGACTTCCTGTGCAATCTTCCTGTTTGTCAACCTCCCTAGCTCCTCTCTCCACAGGCTGCAGGTCATCTAGAACTATAAAGTCCGTGTCCTCTACTGCACCAGGCACCGCAACCCCATCACACTGTTCTTCCATTCTTCCCCCAACCTCTGGAACTCCATCCCACGCTCCCTCCACCTTCTCCCCCTTCCCTTGCCTCCTTTAACACCCATCTCAAGAACCTCTGCTTCATGACTTCAGTACCAAACTCCTTACCCCCAGCCCTCCATGCTCCCAGATCTCGACACCCAACTCGGGTCCAAACACTGATTGTCCATTGCTTTTCCAGCTTTGAGACAATTTCCAGATTGTTTTTTTTCAGCTATTGGTTAGTAGAACTCTCATCTCTGAGTCAGAGGGTTGTGAGTTCAAGCCTAACATTGGAACTTTGACCACAGTGTCTAGGCTGACACTTCAGTGTGGAAATGGGGTCGAGCCGCATTGTCAGAGGTGCTGTCCTTGGGGAAAAGGCATTAAATTAATGTGCTGTCTGTCTTTTCAGATGGATGTTATAATAATAATAGTCCTTGCATTTGTTGTAGCACCTTATCACTTACCAGCGCCTTGGGAAGTCTTCCCAACGTGAAAGGCGCTCTATAAATGTAATTTCTATGTTGTTTGCTGTTATCATGCAAGTTGCAAACGTCTCAAAGCGCTTCACAGAATATACTGTAAAGTGAATTGACTTTATATTTCGTGGCACTTTGTTAAACATTGTCAATGCACTATTCAAAAAGAGAAAATAGTTTATCTTGATGTTTTGGTCAAGAATCTCTAGATCAAATTGCTGGTTCACTTCATGACCGATTGTGAGATATTGCTGTGTGCCATGTTTGTCCACAAACATACAATCATTTCATGTTACAGTAACATCCTGTGACATACTTTATGCTGTTTGAATAGCGTGATACGTTGCTGCGCCAAATGGAAGGATTATTTATCATAACAAAAAAGAAACACAGTCCTGGCACAATGATGCCTTTTTTCCCAGGGCCACGACACAGAAAGGAATTAATGGTGTAGTCAACATTCCCCCAAGTGATTAAAAAGAAATGATAAATTTCTCCTCAAGAAAGCAGGCTATGGTTCAGAACATTGGACAGAGAAATGGCTCTGCAAGAAATTAATGAGTTTTACAGATCTTTAAAAGAAAAATAATCTCCTTAACCATTTCCTCTCCACGTGAGAGCCTTGAGTTTGCATAATTCCGGTTAACAACAGGGGCAGGTCAGGGCTATCTGGGTTTAGGGGCATATTGTGACAGAAAGGGATGGAGGGCTGAGCTCAAAATACAGAGCAGCAAAATTATTTTGCATGACAATCACATGCCCCAAAACATTTCAGTGACCATCAGCTACTCAAAACCTGGCAGTTTCCTTCTGTCTCTTACATATTTCCCGTCCCTTCATCCACTTCCCTTCTCCTCCTCCCCTCCCCCAACCTTCTCTAACTAGCATCTGCTTTAGGCCACAGGACAGAGAGAATAATTTATTTATCTGTAAAAGTTAACTGGCTGCAGGGCCCACAAACATAGTTGTGGCAGTGCTGAAATATTTAGGATCCTTCGCGCTCCATAGAAAACAGGAGGTGATAATAGTGTTTTTTGAAAAAATGTCTGCGGTTATATTATTAGCTGGAGTTTTTCTCTGAACAATTTAATAATTGTGAGGTAGCACCACAACACAACGTAGAAGAACTCTACATGGCATAAATAATGGCATTCAAAGAATTTCTAATGTAAATGAGGTAATTAGCAGGGACAGTGCTTCTTTTTAGTCAATTTCCCTGGAGCTTGGAAGTTTATAGAGCAGATAACTAAAGATATAGCCAAGGGCTGGCATAACATTCACATTTCATGCTGACAGTACATTATACGAAACAGGAACAGTCTAAGCACAAGGAAAGAAGTCGAAGTCAAGATCTTGTTAAAATTTGCAGCGTCTCTGTCCGTGTATCAGAAGTTTCACTGACAGGAAGGAATTGTAAAATGCTGCAAAACAGTTATACACATTGGCAAGCGTGTCAAGAAAAGCACTTAAAAGTTACCGTTGCACTACATATTTGCTCACAATATGCACAAAGCAGCGGATACCTCAACCTCTCTCGCACAGAATATTGCGCACAGGATTCCTGAATAAGCATCTGCGTTTTATTTCTCGATATATATCTGCAGGAATGACAATTGATCGTTAAATCTCATCGTCTCGACCGATCATCATTTATCAATGTCCACATCGACACAGCCACTGTCACCATGGATCGAGAGAACGGGATCTGCATCAAATTGTTACACACTTCACATTGTGCTGTGCTTTTTGTTCTGATCATCTGGTTCATTTCAACCTTTCCATTCAATTATTGCCTCGGAATCCTATTCAGCAATCCACCGCTCTGCATGTTAACAGCATGTATAAAAATAATTCCAGGTTTTGCTCGCTTCCACATCGCTGCACTTCATCACTGTTAAGCGCCCCCAAGATGCTGCCCTGCATGTATAAATTCAAGCTGTTGTCGTCGTAGAACTCTCCCACTGATGGCTTCAAATCGTGATCGCAACACATGTCATCATCAAAGCAAGTTCATTGTTTAGAGCTGCAGGGGGAATAAAACCATGGTAATAAATCTGCAGACAGCATCAGTAGGAAAACATTTAAACCAACTGCTTTTGTGCCTCAAACAAATTGAAGGAGGTTTGATAAGTTATATATAAGAAAAAGAGCTCTCTCAGATCTTAAACACCGAAATACCTGTCATGTGTTTCACAGTTAAACCAAGCAATAATTTTGTATCCTATTGGAGGTTGATCACACACAGTACAGTATGCTAATTTTGTTCTTTTTGAGAGGAACCCAATGGGGCAAAATAATGATCCTAGGTGCTGTTACAGGAATATAGTGGGACTCTTTTATAATTAAATGGGGTTGGCTATGTATTTTTTTTCCACGATATCCAGAAGCTGGTTACTTTGCTTGAATGTTCCTGACTGACAGTTTGATGAAACAGGGACAGAATCCAGTTCAAGTTCAGCTGCATAAATAGCTTCTCAGTGTTATTGAAGTACACTGTTCGTTTCAGGGTCAGGAAGCAGAAAGAAGACTGACTGCGTAATACCTAACCAAAAGGTTCTGATCTGCAAATGTTGCTGGGCTGGGTTAGCTTCTGTTAATATGTGTAAATGAAGCTGTTTAAATCAGCAGGGGCTCTAGGCACATGGGATATTATGTCCAGAGGCAGACTGCGTTTTCCTTTGCCAATGTGTGAAGTGTTTTCCACAGGTTTTACTTCTACATTTTGTGGACGTTTTCAATTAAGTTGTCAACATCATGAAATAATGCATCTGTTTCTCACTCTGATCATCATTGAATTTACTTATGACTCTTCACATAAATGAATTGCCACATGGAGTTTATTCTTCTCTCATATTTTGATGAAATGTATTGGACTTGGTGAGGTGCGGATGAAATAGGGCAAGTCACATTACGGAGAAAGAATGTGCTTATGTAATAGTGTGTTATGTGATAAATAGGAACTTTGGTAATGATCACATCACTGATTACATTATTCCACCCCCCACCCTCCATACCACCTTTCCAGTCCATAGGTTCATGAAACAAGTGCAGTAAATTTCACCCCCACTTTCCTTCCTGGAAATGAAAACATGATGATAATGCATTGCCCCCCCGTAGTGTTTTTATTGCACAGCTGTGGTTTGACAGGTTGTGCCACTTGATGCAGGTTATTAAGGCATAAATCAGTTGAGGCAGATAGCTGTACCTTCACTGCAGTTGGATATTACATTCTGGAGTAGTGGGAATATCAATGTTACCAATATAGTACCATTGTATGCACCTTGAAACCAATCATGATCTTGCATTGTAATGCTATGCCACCGGTTGTTGTCTATGAGGGACTAAGAAGTAACACAAACAGATGTGAGAAGAGTTTTACTGTCAACAAACAAACCCCAGAGACCTGAATCGCAGTACCATACAAAAGTCAGGCACACCATCTTCCAGATGGTTCACAGCCTACTTTATATTGATGTGTTGATGTGCAAGTTAAATGACAATTAAGGCCTATTATTAGTTAACTTGCAAACATTGAATTTGGTGGAAGGTGGGCTTTTTTTTAGAGAAGATTTCCAATTACCAAGTCACAGGGTTTGAAAGATAAGACACTTGACTCCTGCCTATTCTTGTACTGCCTCCAATGGCATGGAAATTGTAACTGTCTCAATCCGTTGGAATGCGGCAGTGGATGTCAGAATGCTTTGTAAATTAGGCCAATATAATTATTGTGTTTAAGAAGTGATTCCTATCAGATTAATTCGAAATTAATAATATAAATAATAATAATCCTTGCATTTGATATAGCACTTTTCACGTCTTCTGGAATATACTGTAAAGTGATTTGACTGTATATTTGTGGGCAAAACGCAGCAGCCAATCGCATACAGCAGTATCCCACAAACAATCGTGGGTTGAAATGACCAATTTTATTATTGTGTTTTTGTTTGGAGGGATTATTACTAGGCGTGTGGAGTAAGGAAACCTGCCCAAGATTTCGCCCTGATCTGCCTGGATTCGAACACACGTCTCACACTTGTAAGGCGAGTTCTCCCACCACTGAGCTCTGCCTTCTTGATCATTCCATGCAAAATCCTGGAAGAGATATGATGACGTTAGAAATGTCTGGACAATGTGACAAGGAGCTAAGTGAAATCAATGATTATTATTAATATTCATCCTCATATCAAACCTGGCTTCCCTACATCTACCAACAGCATTCCTTTCCTGGCCCTGACAACAGAAATGATAGTGTACCAAGCTGCATTTATTCAACTGAAGTTGCAACTTGTACTGTCTTTATATATGTGCAGACCACACACTGTGTACTATTGTTGGACATTTTTCACCAGCGTTCCCAGTGAAAATGAAACACCTGTTTATAAAAGGGAATTATAAAGTGTAATGGACTTCAAGAAATTACAACTCCACGGAGGCCCTTTGTGGGCTTTGAATCTGTAGATGACCAATAACCAACTCCAGATTGCATTCACCTCTATAATTCACTGATAGCTATTCATGGTTGTATAGGGAGATGGAACACAGCAATCAATGGCTAATTAGTCACACATTTACTCATTAATTGTAAGATATAGAACTGCTTTCCAGTGTTAGTGCAATTCTATCAGTCCCATTTTACAGAAAATCCTTGTGTTTCAGTAAATTGCTTTTTAACAAGGATATCCAGGCTTTTTTATATATGTTCCTGGTATATTCAGATGCAATGATACAGCTGATATCATCTGCAACCTGCTGACAAATTCTAAACAAAAGCACTTTGCAAGCAATCAATTACAGATTTATTGATAAAAAATGCCTACCTGCTTTTACGTTGTACATCGTATCAGAAAGATTCACAATTCATCAATACATTGTGTGAAGAATTCATTAAGAAACATTTTGAGATAATTTATCAGTAAATACAAGACAGTGCAAACACATTTGTGCCCTTCAGACATCATTGGAGTCTTACTCAGACCCGTTAAATGTTTTAGTGGCTGAAATGCGTTGGAAAGTATAAAAAAGTTCAGATGGATTCATGAATTTTGGAATTGATTTGATACTCATTTGTCAGAAACATGTTTTTATGAATACGTGTATAAATATAGTGACGTTATAGTTTGCAGGCAAATGTAGGCAGTCAATTTGCACAAAGCAACGTCCCACAAACAGCCATGAAGCAAACAACAACAACAACAACAACCACATCATATTTGTGTAGTGCCTTTCACATCGGGAGGATTTTCGAATTGCTGGAGAATCATCAGTGTTTCGGACCCGAGCTGGGGGTCGGGATCAGAGAGGGTGGAAGGCAGAGGGGGAAGGAGGGAGATTGAAAACAATTTTACCTGGGGCATTGTTGGCCAGGATACCAGGAGAAACTTCAAACCCTTTTCATGTAGAACCATGGGAACACTAACATGAACTGAATCTGAACAAGCAGATGAGACATCTCATTCAAAGGCAGCATTTCCAACAGTGCAATACAGTATTGGAGTGTTAATTTAGACTGTGAATTCAAGGTCCCAACATGGGGTTTGACCCTATGACGTTCTAATTTCTAGGTGAGAGTACTACCAACTGAGCCAGACTCACAGCTGACGGAGATGATAACGTCATAGGTAAATCAAACCACACAAAAAAAATTCCATTATAGAAATCCAAAATGTGGTGTTCAAAAAAAAGCCACTCAGCAGTTTATAATCATTTGATTTTTGATAATGGATTGAAAACTAGTACCATTGTATGCAATATATTGCTTGCAAGTGTTACCAAAATGCAATCTCTTTTCTTATAAAATTACTCTTGTAGACGATTATTTCCCCAGGTAGAACCCAACTTGAAATTTACGGAGATTGCATTAGCAATTCTGCATTAAATTCTAAAATATAACAAGATTACTCTTAGCCATTCCTAGAATGCTAGGAATTAAAGAATGATCTGTGGTCCTATGTATTTCTTTAACTCTGTAAAATGCAGACAATACATAGGAAGCCTCCCTTATAGTACAGGACATAAGAACACAGGAATCTTCTGGACGAAAAACGGCCAAGGTCAATCTGGTTCGCCTTCCTGGTACCACCTTGATCTTTCCATGCAACAACAATGGAAATGTTGTTAGCAATTAATTCTGTATGCATTAGCCTATGGATTAAGGGTTTATGTCAGGAGTAGGTGTCAGCCTAGTCTAATTGGTAGTCGTCCTGCCACTGAGGCAGAAGGTTGTGGGTTCAAGCTCCATGTTGGGAATATTCACTCGCATCCAAACGCAGAGTTGGTGAAGCATTGTCCTTCATATGAGGTCTGTCTACCTGTTCAGGTGGATGTTAAAGATCCCATAGCGTTGTTTGAAAGAGAAGGGTGTTTCTCCCAGAATCCTGGCAATAATCACCCAAATAAGATTGTAATTCACTTCATTGTTGTGTGCAAATGCAAATTGTTTACCGTATTCGCCTGCAAAAATACACATTTTGCGGAATATACTGAAAATTATTTACACTGTCCTCCCCCATTGTGAAAAATACTTTGTCAAATGCCATGATTATTATTACTTTTTTGCTGCAGTTTAACACCATCGCAAAAAGAAGGTTGTTGCGGACTATTTTAGTCTCAGTGTGCAGAGATTGATTGGTGTTGTTTGCACTATAATCGCAATCCTTGCATTTGATATTACAATATTGCAATATCACCCTGAAGATAAGAAACAAAAAATTAGGCCCATGCCCACACCATAGCAGAGATGGAACACTTGTTCTTCTTTGAGGAGTAATCCAGCTCACTTCTGAGCAGGTCAGTACAGTGCTATCAATACAATACAAGCCCAGCTAACCCTGTACTCATAAGGACAGCTAAATATTGGTACATCTAGGTCACTGCACCACAAGTTGTTTTATTTTAAAAGCCTAACTTTATATGAACTATCTCCTGTCTCCAATGCGGATGGGACCTGGCCTGCCATGCCAGTTTGTTTTGTTGTTCTATTTTTGAAGCAATAATTGCATTTCAGAAGAGATGGCTCCTGGTATTCCCTGTGGAACATCCTCCTCACCTCCAAATTGCTTTCAATATATCTGTGACTTTAGCTGTGCGCTAACCCACGTCTGTGACAGGATCAAAGCAGCATTATTGCTCACATAAAACTGACCCAGGGATCGAAATTCTTTACAATTCACCTACATTTAATTGATGATTCAAAAATCCCATTGGATTTCTTTCAGAAATGTCCTCATTAATATTGGCCAAAGTAACTCTTGGGGAGAAATTTGCACCTAAGCCTAGATTTACTTGATTAATGTAACAATCCAATGTCCTGGCCAACAATTGCCTGGGTAAGATTGAGCATTCACGTCATGGCTGTTTGTGGGTTACTGTGGTGAGCAAATTGGCTGCCACATTCGCCTACAAATACAGCTGGAGAACTGCATTCTCCAGTGAATTTTGAGTAGCAGTTTGAGACATCCTCTCAATGTGAAAGGCAATGTAAGGCTTATTATCATTATATTAGAGCATCCAGGATTCGGCAAATTCTTAAATACAGTCTTAATTTAAACTACAGAAAACTCACTTCAAAGTTAGGACTGAATTTGACAATTTGTCAAAATGTAGACCGTCTAAAATGCTGCATAAATGGAATAAAGCTAAACCCAGGTGGAATTGCTCCCCATTTATAAAGCAGCATAATTTGTAGACAATTTGGTAGTTGTGAGCTCTGTGGCAAATGCTTTGGTTTAGCTGAAAGCAAATGCAGCTTTAATCGCTGGTTCAGGATTGAGCATTTTGAAAACCTGCGTCATGTATTTCAAATTGAATCGCTGCTTAAACCTCAGTTTGGGATTGAACTTTGGAATCTAATTTACTTCAATCACTAAAAGGTACAATCTACTCTTTTACTCTAGGATTCCAAATGTCAAATGAATGCACTACTTCTCTGGGAATATCTCACAACATGTTCCGATGTAGAGTAATAATAATAATCCTTGTATTTGACATAGTGCTTTTCACATCTTCTAGATGTCTCAAAGCACTTCATAGAATATACTGTAAAGTGAATGACTGTATATTTGTGGGTGAAACGTGGTAGCCAATTGTGCACAGCAGTGTCCTACAAACAGTCGTGGATTGAAATAACCAATTTATGATTGTTTTTTTTCTTGAGGGATTATTATCAGGCGTATGCAGAAAGGAAACTTGCCCAAGGTTTCGCCCTGTCTGGAATCAAATCCAGTCTCTTTCTTGTAAGGTGAGTGCTCTAACCACAGAGCTACAGAACTCCACTATTAGCTGCAAACTAACAGTTAATATTGCTGGAGTTGTCTTCGATCTCAGAACCACAGATTCACAGAATTTGCAGCACAGAAGGAGGCCATTCAGCACATTGAGCTGTTCATTCAATCCCAATGTCCCACTCTATCCCCATCCCCCTTCGAGTCTCTGGCTTTTATGTTCCTGTCCAGTTCCCTCTGCAACCTCACCATGGATTCTGCCTCACTGCCTTATTTGGCAGGACATTCCACGTCCTAACAACTCTTTGTGAAAAACAATTGACTATCAATTTATCAATAATGCATGCAGGAGTATTATGGCTGGTACGATATTGCTTAATGCCATTTTTGCTTGTTGGATTAGGTGAATTACGTCCCAAGGAAAACTGACGACTTGAATTATTTCTGCTAAGTCTGTGAAACTCTTTATCAATGTTATTACATGAATCATTTTGGCATTGTGGCAAAGGTTTAAAGTCTGGCCGAATCTTAATAGTCTTGGTGAATGTCAAATGGCAATTAAACTCATATTAGAGGTTTACTGCGACACAAATAGGTCATTCAACATGCGGTCAATTTCTGGTTGTCCTCAATGCAATTGACCAAACCAATGGTACCAAAACGTAGAAGTGAAAAGGCTTCTGAAACCCAGTTGTCGCAGTTGTGCTTTCTTTGCAGGAAATGGTAATGTACCTCAGGGCATGAAATCCCTGTTGTCAACACTGTATGTTCTAGAAATAATGCTTCAAATTTATTTTAATAGTTTGGAATTGATTACTTAAAGCGAAACTTCAGGCATCAAACAGTTTGCGTTTAATACACAAAATAATTCCCAAATATCCCATTATTAGCACTAATTAGTTTTTTCATTTACCCTACAAAATAAAAACAAGGTTCTAAATGAGCTGTTTTGCACATAGCTAGCAGCAGCCTTTAACTACTCACAGATCATTAGCGGCATTCATTCCCAAATGAAGATATCACAGCTCTGGTGCGGTCTTTTCACATTCATGTTATTCCTTTCAGCAGGGAATGTGCGGCTGTTAACACAGAAAACCCGTCTTCTGTTTAATCATTAACATTTCTTAAAGAATGAAGCCTTTTACTTCAAACGCTTTGTTTAAACATGCGGAGTTGCTTGAATGTAGATCACTCGAAAAAGATCTTGTAAGACTCGTAATGGGATGGGAAGAATAAAACTGTAACAAGTTGCAGATATATTCATAATATATATATTCATAATAAGGGTGCAAGTTGTTTTGTTTGTTGTTGCCCTCGATTATCACCACCAAAAGTGTAAGAAGTAGGATACTCATGTTGTTTCAACACTGAGAATTTGTCTGTGAATATAAATCTATCTTGCAAAGATCACACCAATCTTTGGTCACACACTCCGTGACTTTTGGCAGCCCAGCGAATCAAGCAAGACCTGGTGAAATTAGTCAATTTTGACACACCAATCTAACGGCAAAATCCTGTTAGGAATAAGATCTCCAGTTGGCTTCACAGGCCAGAGATCGGCATTAGCAATGAGAGGTTTCAGACCTGGAGTATAAAAAATCCTAACAAATTGGTCACCCAATCCACGACTATTGTGCACAATTGGCTGCCGTGTTTTGCCCACCAAACATGCAGTCTACAGTATATTCTGTGAAGTGCTTTGCAACATCTCAAAGACTTGATAAGTTGCTATAACAAATGCAAGGATTATTATTATTAAGTAGGTTCAGCCTCGTGCTTATGTGATTACATATGGAAGTCCGTGCTTGCACATATTTAACAAAGCTCTGAGATCCTTAAAGAACCTCAGTACGCCAGGCTTCTGGATCCTGGAGACCTTGAGAAATGCAATGCAAAAGCAACATAACTTTGCATATACTGTACTTTGCAAACCCACAAACAGTATTCATAGCAGCGAAACAGCAAAAATTGCAATTTGCATTGTGCCTTTTACATCGGGAGGACACCCCGAGGCATTGGATGTCCAAGCTAAAATACAACATATCATGTGATATTCATCACCCACAATGCTTATCACATAATACGTCAGATTTTATCCTGCCCCATTATGCGGATACAGAAGGCAAATCTCCAAAGATGTATCAGTCGTCTCCGTGACTTTTGGCAGCCCAGCAAATCAAGCAAGATCTGGTGAAATTAGTCAATTTTGACACTAATCTGACATCCAAAATCTTCCTGACAAAGGCAGATTGTCTGCTTGTCCTTCAAGATTTGATCTTCTGTGGATTTGTGAAAATAGATCTATCTTTCTCATTTTCATACGACTTTCCGTGGAGCCTCATTTTTTTGTTAAGAATAAATAGAAGAACACCAATCCGCCATGAGAAAATATAACCTGTATGCAAAGTGCCCTCAATATAAAGACATTTCAGGCTCCAAAAGCTTCCCAACTCAGATTTCAAATTATTGGAAAGGCTGATTTGATCATTTTGTTCAACCTTTTTTGATTCTTTTCAAGGCATGTGTCAAAACGGACTAGTGTTGGGCATATTGATTTGCCAAGTCAAACAAATAGCATTGTTGCTTCTACTGCTTAGTTTTGAATGCAAGTGCATGCTGGCTGGTCATATTAGTGTTAAGGACTCCTCTACAACAAGAAGAAGAACAACAAAGCGTTCCATTTGTATAACATCTTTCACGTCAAGAGGATGCCCCATTTGATTCTGCTGACTGGACAGTGTTGTTTGACCTGTAGGACTCTGCAGAAGGGTCTTGTACCTGTTTCAGGAAGGGCACTCAGCATGTTAGCAATGTTACAGATGCTGTCATAGCTCTTGAGGAGCAAACCTCAAAATACCCACAAATACAAAGTCATTCCACTTTACAATATATTCTGTGAAGTGGTTTGATACGACATGATGAGGAGCTATATCAAGTGCGAGGATTATTGTTGCTGTTATGTATTGTAGATTTCCCATGAATCCCACTATTGGATCTCAGCCAAGAATCACAGTCCTCTCTCTATTACGTGCTGATGTTTTTATATGATATTAAGTATAATTCCTTTCGAGAGTGTGGATGTTGGTAAGAATGGAACTGAGCTTGGCCACGATGCCTCTTTCGCTCCTCCATAATCAGCCTGGTTCAGTTAGTCAGAAGGTTGTGAATTCAAATCCTACTTTACAAAGCCCGGAGCTTTGAAATCCCAGGCTAGGCTAGCACTGCAGTGCAGTACTGGGGCTACACTGCACTACAGTTCAGATGAGTCATTAAATTTAGGCCTTTAAAGTTAAAGATCATATATGCATATTATTATAACAATATTCAAATAGAGAAGGGAGTTTTTCTTAGTTTCCTGGGCAGATGAAATTGATCACTCACTTCATGGCTTTTTGTGAGACTCTGCTCTACGCAAATTGGCTGATGCGTTTTCTACAAAAACAGTCACAGTACTTTGCAGTAGAATCCTGTGAAGGGTTTTGAGATATCTCAATGATGTGACAAGGTGCTATATCAAGTGCAAGGATTATTATTATTGAATATCCTGCTGACTATCACTGCCTAGGCTTTCATATTCAGACAGCAGTAGAGGGTTGCTGGCACCAGGGAAAATATGTCATAGAATGAGTTAGTGGCTTCAGGTGGGGAGAAAATTGGAGACACCAAGATTTTACTGCCGTACAGATGTCAACAGCTGGCAGCTGAGATCAGTGCTATGTGTAATATTCACAGGATAATTAAAAGTGTGACATTTCTTACTGGAAGTTTGCATATAAAAAAACTGCAATTGATTGTATTAAAAGATTGTATTAAAAATGTTCTTATCAACACAACTATACAAATAACGAAACATGGGGGTGACAAATGTGGGTGGGATGTGATGATTATCATAGGTGATAATCAGCCCATCACATTTTGATACCTGTGTTGATGAATATTTTTAGCATAACAATATTACTCCCAGAAAATAACCACCAAATAAAAAAACTGCTGACATCTGATTGCTGTGAAACCATTGTATGAAAAGTGTTAACCCTACTTGGTCAATATAGACTACGGTACCAAATGATTCAGGTCTACATTTTAGATGTATAGCCCAATGTTCTCACCTTCTGGCTAATTTTATAAGTTTTTTTTAAAAAATGGAAAAGCATTGATTGAATGCTAGTAAAATACTGTACATGTAAATTACAAGAAATATTTCTAAGACCCTGGGATGTGTCCGGAGGTGGGGATGGGGGGTGGGGGGTGGGGGTGGGGAATAAATTACAGAAAGAAAATCAGATGTATTAATATAAAATAGTGAAATTGCTCTTGACTTCCATAATACCACTGTCATCTACTTATATTACTTATATTTACATGCACTCTCCCAAATATGATGACAGCTGGGTTGGCTATGAGTAAACAATATAAAGGTTTGAATTTCATATCTTTAATCCAGTCTATGGAGGCTAGAAAGGGATATTAATATCTATGATTAATCTTAATCTCAAATTGAATTGGAATCATGCATTCTATTTATCTTTTAAGTAATCTGCAGGAAAAAACTGCGTGCAAAAATAAAACTGAACACGCAAAGACACAAATGGTTTAGTATAAGCAGAAGTGCTGGTAGCATTTGTTACTGGTAAAATGTGTGGAGTAAATGTTGTGGCATAATATTGAGAATAATAATCCTCGTATTTGTATTTGAGATTGCCTCTTGTCACGTTGTCGAAATGTCTCAAAGTACTTCAGAGGAGTTACTGTAAAGTGTATTGACTGCACATTTTGTAGGTGAGCGTGGCATCCAATTTTTCACACAGCAATGCCCACTAATAACCACAAAGCAAATGACCAATTTAATCTTGGGGATTGTTGTCCAGAACCTTGGGAGATACACCCTTGCTGTGTAATGCAGAATATTCATTAGTAAGGTTACATTCTTATGTAGAATAATCTCTTCCTGCCCATCACTATTGTTATTATCCTGCTCCAGCATCTCCACACTAAATGCTTTTCTCTTGCATGTTATGAACCCAAATGCAAAGTTAGCTGATTAACAGCCATTTGTGACATTGCCTCTTGTTATACAAATTATTGAGGTTAACTGGTTAACAGCCATTAGGGAAACTACACATTGATAATGGGAGATATGAAACCACCAACTAGATTCAAACACAAGAGTGGGAGATAATAATCCAATCTATAGAAGGCATTTGATATAGAATCGTTCACGTTAAGAGGACATATTATAGCACTTCACTGGATTTATTGTAAAGTGTGTTGTCCGTATTTTGTTGAAGAACTCAGCAGTCCATTTACACATAGTAATTGTTCAATATTACTTGAAAGGAAATTTGGCAATTAACACAACCGCCAATAACAAGAAGGGCAGGGTGTACAAAGAGATATTGGGAGTGGGACAATGTGTGTGGTTTTGGTTGGTAGGTTGTTAAGAGCTTCTTTATTTGTCTAGCCAAACACTTTATTCGTCCCTCTGCACCCTTGATTCACATCAAGTTATACTACAGTAATGTCCACAAACAGCTATGCAAAGGAAAATATTTTTAAAAAGATATGATTTGTAAATTTTGAAGGCTATAACTCATTCTTGATGTGTGCTTAGTCTATAAGCTGAATGAGGATTTATATCACCTGGATCTATCGGCTGTGATGTAAAATACGTTTTTGCTGGCTCTCTACTGTGTTATCACCCAAAAGGAAGAAATGTGCAATCGAAGACCAATATCTACATGTACAATACTTTCCAAGGTAGTGGCTTCATCTTCGGCAGAATTTTCCACTGACATATCACTAATAATAGCAATCATCGAAAAGCTTTGGGAGTGATTCTATTATACTGGCTTCAGGTTAAGGATATTTTGCATTGGGGTTATTTGTAAGTGAGCAGGGCCAAACACACCAAACCTATCTACCAGAGGAGAACAGCATTTAGTCTTCATCAAAGCACATTACATGGAGCATACACAGAGCAAAATAGCCTCTATTGCTTACATCAAAAATGCTGCCCAGCAAAAATACAATCTCTACTCCAATGCAAACATTGTGATTTCACAGAAGCTGTGAGTTTGCTTTGCTCTCGTGGCTAGATTGGGGTTGACATCAGTAGAGAATTGTCTGTGCAGCCCAGAGTTGAAAATAAACACCTGAATGACCGTGTTTTCTAGTGAAAAAAGCAATTCTAGATCCAGATAAAAGGTCATTGGAGACCCCTATTATGCTGTGGACAGGCATCTGCGCTATTCAAATAGAATCAAGTGGGGATAAACTGATGTGAATGCCAAGGATTAGGAAGGGGAACAAACTCGGAACTCAGGCTTAGGGAGGAGAACCGATACACAGACTACAATTTTTAGCCTTACCTGATCGTCCCTCACTGATCTCCTATGACCCTACTCCCCAGCCATTTCCTCTACTTCCTCTAACATTGGTCTGCTTCATACTTACCATTGGTGGAGGAGCTATGCTCCACTTTGTCCCTACCCTCTAGAACTGCGGTCTTAAATTACTCTACTTCAACCTTTCCATTCTTGACAATGAAAACCCATCTCTTTGATTATGTTCTCAGATAGCTCCCCACACACTCTCTCCTCACCCTCCCAACAATGCTATATAAGTACAAATTGTTGTGGTGATCATGGAGGGATCAATCTCAAAGATCAGAGGTTGGGAAAATCAGTGCTGATGCCAAAGCTCACCTGACATATGATCTTCAGATTCATGTCCTTGACAAAAATGCTCAAAATATCTGTGTTATTGGCTTAAACGTTTTCCCGTAGATGAAATGGTTGATTTAATTATGGAACGGGTCAATTCCTAAGCTTTCATAATTAGAAAGAAACTAATTCCTATTAACATAACATCACAGTCACCCAAAGGCTTCTTCACAAATAAACCAAGCCAGATTTGCTCAAAGGTTTCTCAGCTTGATTTCAAATTACAGATTGCGAACTTCATAGATCACAACAGTATTCACCACTCTATTACACACCCCCTGTCAAGAGGCAGATGTGATCATGGACCACAGGACACTCAGCCTTGACAGTGATGCTACTATCTATTAATCCTCAGGTTACAAAGGTCTATGTCACCAAATTCATTCATCATTTCCTAAGGTCTTTTCTTCCTTGGCAACATTTCACAATGTCCCCTAACCAGTGTAGTCTGTGAAATTGTAACAGATCACAGACAAATGATTGACCACACATTTGTCTAAGCTTGACACTGGAAACCCTTTCAGCCAGTTAATGCCAACCTCAGGCTTTTTGGAAAACCTCCAGATGAGAGATATGCTTGAAAGGATTCCACCATCTTTGCAGCAAAGTTATAAATTGGGGATCATTATTGATTGATAAACAATTTCCTGGAGACACTTGATATATCCACCCCCCAACCCCCACCCCCCTCCGGAGAATTTATGTATGACTTACTTAATAATTGCATCCTGCACATTTCACCATTGAAAGTAGTTTCAAATGGAGCCAAGATGAGTGTGACCTTATCTCCAGCCTTCCTCATGCTGATTTTGTGCAGCCTGATGTTTTAGAGGGAGGTGATTTTCTCTTGACCTGTCAACAGTCATTACTTTTCCTTTTGTTTACCACTGTCTTTATCCCTTATCTCTGAATCAATATCTTGAGTGATTCTGTTGTGCCGCTCAGGCTTTGTGGAGAATTGTATATGATTATCAGGTCATCAGGATGCATACGTATTTGCAGTACTATGTTTCCTTATTACACTATTACAGCTAGTATTTCTGGATCTAACTTTGCTATCAATATGCTAATAGAATTGAAAGATGTGGGGCTTGTTTAAGCATTGTATTGACTATAATGCTCACAGTGTGATGTAGAGCTGGAGCAAGGTTATAATTGGTTTTAAAGGGGCAGTGTCTATATTGAAGTAGTGTTTGGTGATTTCTTGTCTGCCGGTGGGAAAAGAGAAGACTTCATTTATATTACACATAAGTGAATGGCAATGCATTCCAATGTGAACTTTGTTTTTATGTTTCCATGGAGTTAGTGTAAAGGTGCTTCTCAATTCTCTTACTATGTCTGTAACTGTTCCAAACCAAACAAATAATAGATTGTCAAAATGCTTTTCTCTGTAAACATTACATTTTAATAAGAAGATTGTGTTGGTATTGATGAAGTTAGATGATGAATAAGGATTGAAATATTAGTTCATGTACTGAATGCATAATTAATAATCTTTACATTTGATATTGCACTTAATCACATTGTTGAGATGTCTTGGAACACTTCACAGGATGTACTATACAGTGGATTGACTGTGTTTTTTGTGGGCAGAAACAATTCCAGGTAGCAAACCCATGTGGGGCCCATATGGGCATGGATCAACCCAATTTGTCCCATATAGGGCCCATATGGGCTTGCTACCTGGGATTGTGTAATTGTTACATAATGCTCATTTATGCGTGCGTGTAGCTGAATACTTAAATTAACTTAGATATTATTACCGCAAATAGTTCCATGCAGCAAGGGGTAAAAAGTTTAGTAAAAGTTGGAAAAGTGCTAAGCTACCTTTGTAAACTTGTCTACCTTTGCTGGCATTAAAACTGAAACGTAGACAGATAATAGTAATCCTTGCATGTGATACTGAGCCTTTCACATTCAGAGGACGTCTCAAAGCATGTCACAGGAGTTACTGTAAATTGAAGCTATTGTGTATTTTGAGGCTATCATGGCCGTCAATTTGCACACAACAATGTCCAACGTAAAGCCATAAAAGTGAATGATCAATTTTAACTGGGGTATTATTAACCAGGATAATGGAAGAAACTCCCATCTCTTTTTGAATACTGCAAGGGAGATCTTTTATGTCCAGTTGAACAGACAGAACCTTGGTTTAGAGTTTGTTCAAACCTCTGACAATGCAGCATCTCTGAACATAGCGTCAGTCTAGCTTGTGAGTTCAAAGTTCTTATCTGGGGCTTGAACCCCAAACCTGCAGAATTAGAGGTGAAAGTGTCATCAACTCAAGCAAGTGGACACTGGCAATAATGGAACAAAATGTGAAATCAATTAATAAACAGCAGTCTGTGCAACTGGCTCCATCTCATGTTCGGACATGAATGGAACAGTAATGGCAAATATGTGAGCTGATATCCCTGAAGGTTGAAAAAGACTTTTGATGGAGAGAGAGCATCTCATTCCACTCTGGTCTATAAATGGACCTTTATGAGCAAAATTACTCCTAATATATTCAGTGCTGGAACATTCCAGACAGTTTTAATGGTTTTGGAAAAAGAATACCATAGTACCTACAAACTATGTCTTTCTTCATTCCAGAACAATGGTGCTTATAAATTGTAAAATATCAATATATAGATTTTGTGTTTCCAGGTCTAAAGCTATACTGGAGCTACATAGCTTCCTCCATAGACAATTCTTGAAATGCTTTAAGGCCAGTGGAGCATAGACACTGGCAGGTACATGAAGAAGACTAATACATTGGTAATTGTCACACGGCTCGCCATCACTCTTCTTTAAGAGGACAACAATAATAGCATTCTTCCAGCTGAAAGTTACCTTGTCTGCCTTCCATTCAACAAGAAAGACAGATTGTAGTCACTAGAAGATAATGGACATTGATGGTAATGCTGATGCTAATAGAGATTTGTAGCACCGTGCCACTGGAAACATATTTTATCTGGTGGTGCAATGCAGGATCATGCACCACTAGCTGAATGCTCAAATCTTAATTATACCAGAGCATCAGGGAAGAATGACCATACACAGTGAGAGGTCTGAGTGTGCCAGGCTGGGATCATTTGCGGATATTGACCTATATTGCTGTTTGTGTGCGTAGAGGCAGAAACAAAAGCATTTTTCCGCTAGCTACACTGATGTTACGCTGCTACCAAGGCAATGGTGTTGGCGTCACCATGTGCAGGCCTGCCATGATCCTCAATAAGGATTTTCTTTCACAAGCATTTTTCCATCGCTGCTACCCCTGCTGATACACTGCCGATGGGTTAGGGGGGGAATGAATTAGCTGGCTAAGGTTTCACGCTGTTAAATTAGCAATAGTACAACAAATCACATCACAGCACTAATCTTACTTAGAGGTGACACAATGGGTTGAGCTTCTCTACAAGGTAACTCCTTCCTTCTGATGATGTTCTTCTGCTTTCTGTATCTTGAAGGCGTGTAACTATTTCATTGCCTTCTCTGTTTTTCCCCTGCCCAGCAGCTGAGGCTCCTTCATGCAATGCTTGTGTTCTGATGGCACTCTTTGAGTTATACTATTGTGAATGAAATTCAGTGAGAAGCTGACATCCTTCAGATTTAAAGTGAAACAACTAGGTTCACCACATTAACATGTTGATGATTATGTATCATGTTAGTAATATATATAATAATGATCCTTGGATTTGATCTAGCACCTTATTGTGTCTTCTAGATGTTTCAGAGCACTTCACAGAATATACTGTAAAATGCTGTGACTATATTTTGTGGGTGTATAATTTATTTGAAACTGTTGTGTTCTTCGGGATGTTTTTCAACTCTTTGAATAAAATACAAATTTGCATTCGTACAACGCCTTTCACGCCCAAGGAGCTAAACAATAATGCCTTAGCACCCAAACTAAGGGTGGGGCGTGTGGGGTATGCGGAAGGAAAAGATGACCAAAAGTGTGGTAAAAGAGGTAGACCTTGAGATGGACGTTGAATGCAGTGAGGGAGCGATTGAGTTGAAGGGGCTCTGGGATTGTTTCCAGAGAGCGGGGGCAGATATGCTGAAACCCCACCCGCTGATGTCGGTAGGGTAGGGGAGTAAAGTGGCCAGTGCCCACTGAGCAAAGGGAACAGACTTTAATAAGGCCTTGTTGGAAAATTCTTAACGCATTCTGGCATTTAAGCTTTACTGGCAGGACTTCTTATATTGAAACGAATGCAGAAACAAATTGGCTACTAGGATGCATTTTTTCTCCTTCCCTTCCTTTGGAGAAGCACCATCTCCAAGTATCAGATCAGAAGTCTGCTTTTACTGTTGAAATTAGGTGCTCGGGTCCCGACGTCTGACTGTTCAGCACTTTGGGGCATCCTCCCAATGTGAAAGGTGCTCTATAAATGTAAATTTGTCGCTGTTCTTAACTGGTATAAACCAGTGTCCTACAAGTCTGTAAAAATCCTGTGAAGTGCTTTAAGATGTCATCCAGACATAAAAAATGCAGAGGATTATTTATTGTTTACTATTTCAAACCCATTTAAATATTTGTACATGGTCTCCCTGAGACATTTCCGTTTAAAAACATTTTAAAGGGAACGAAAAGGTCATTCAGAAGATAATCGGTTGCCTCAACTGAGCTAACAGTCAACCAGATTTATAGAAAATTGGTAGCTTTTTTCCAGCTTATGGAATCTTTTGCTATTCTAATATCTCTGTGAATTATTCCAGGAAAGGTTGCAGTTTCAGTTCCCGGTTCCCTGTGCTATGTTAGCTTATGGGGTGGTACAATTGGGTGCAAATGCACACATTCATTCCAGCAACAACATTAATTCCAGCAACAATAATTTACATTTTTATGTGACACATTTCACATTAGGAGGATGCCTCAAAATCCTTCACACGGTTGACAGGAAGCTCAACCCGGATGGGGGAAGATGGTAAGTTGAGGAAGAAGGTGATGGGGAAATGTACGAGTTAGGTGTCCTCTCTTATTTGCTATTCAGTGATTGTGTGTGAGTTCAATGTATGCTCTATGTGTGTGTGTGTTCTGTGTGTGTTCTATGTGTGTGTTCTATGTGTGTGTATGTGTACGTATGTGTGGGGGACACTGCTGTGCGCAATTGGCTGCCGCGTTTTGCCCACAAATATATAGTCAATTCACTTTACTCCTAATTCTTCCACCTCTCCTACTCTCCTTCCCCTTCCCCATCCCCCCTCTGCTTGGTCCCAACCTGATTGTTCAGTGCTTTGGGACGTCTTCCCGACGTAAAAGGCGCTCTATCAATGTAATTTTGTTCTTGTTGTTTACAATATATTCTGTGAAGCGCTTTGAGACGTTTAGAAGATGTGAAAAGTGCTACATCAAATGCAAGGATTATTATTATTATTTTTGTTACATTTGTGTGCCTGTCTATGTGTGTTGTGTCCGTGTGTATGTGTCCGCGCGTGTGTGTGTGCCCCCACATTGGGCGACAACAGGATGGCAGCAAAACCCCTGCAAATAACTTGTAGATGTTCACTGGTACGGCTCACATGTTGATAATAGGCATTTGCTGAGGTCTAGAGGATGCTTTGGGATGTCCACCTCACGTGAAAGGCGCTATACAAGTCTAATTCTATAGTTGTTCTTGTTGCCTGTAAATGGTGCATCACAGGAATAGGAAGGAGTCAAATGGCTTCAGGAAAGGAGTGAAGTTAATTGATTAGGAACATTTCTCTCCATCCATTGCTAATGTGAGGGACAAAACCAATACACACACGAGCTTTAAATATGCCTGTATGCAAATGCCGGGATTATTCTGAGGTCCTGTGGGTTTTGTTTTTCATGTTGAGCCAACAGAAAAGCAGATGAGATGCGCAGAGTTCGCCGGAGCCTGCGCTGCTGAGCTGTGCCTTCCACATGAACCTCTGACTGCAAGTTATTTCCATTTATTGCTGGCAGAGAATCAAGCGTCCCCACTGGAAATATATGGAAATTGCAAATCCCAAAGAGGCATGAAACTAAATTCCAATAAACTTGTGGAAAAGGCCAAATTTTCTCTTCAAACATAAGTGTTGAAGTTTGGATGGCTTCGGGTTACAGGTTTAATGTGCAGCTCTCTCCAAGCCTTATGCAGTCCAAGCTGCGAAACTCCCACCCCCACCCCACGCATTCATGAAATATCGTTTTCAGTCTGATGCTAGACAATTCAGTTCAAACAATTTGGTAGGGATGAGGCCACTGAAGTGGGAGACAGATCAGCCCAGCCAGTTCTGCTTATGATTTTTTTTACAACAGCTATAATTAGATCAGACCTGTGTTCTTTGGTGGTACCTTCACATTGCTTTGCCACCAGTTTACTTTTTGCAACAATTTCAGTAAGGATTCCCTGTCTCACGTGGAAGTGAGTCTACTTTCGAGTAAAATGTGTAGCTGCTATCCTGCGTGTAGGGCGCTATATAAACACCATTGTATTTCATATATGTTCGCCCCCCCAAAAAACACTCAAGTCACTACACTTTACGGTACATGTTGTGAAATGCATTGGTATAGCAGCTGCATCAAGTGTAAGATTGTATTATGTATGGGTGTATGTTGTGTGTGTGTTGTGTGTGAGTGTGCATAATATACTGTATTATACATGTGTGTGCCACAGAATCTTAATAGATATTGAGACTGTTCTTTATTCCTCCGGTCAATCCGTAGGAGTCTGGTGTCCTTTGGGACGGGTCCCTATTGGTGACACAGAACGGGAAGAGATGGGGGAGATATGCTCGCGGTTTGCATAAGATGTATTCTGCAGGTGGAAATTCAATTTAAGCACCAGAGATTCATGATACAACTATGATCATGAGCAGAATTGTAACCAGCATTGCCAGTTTCCTTGCTGACCACCACATCCCCTTTTTCAGTACCAAGCTTGGATGGAGTTCTGGACACAGTTGGATTAAAAAAAACAGTTCACTGAGGCACAGAATAGCTGGTTATCAATCAATGCTACCCAGGCCACACAACCTGCTGGAAGACAGTATGAGGCACATTGCTGAAAGTGATCTGAGCTTGTAATTAAGCCTAATTTCAGCAGGGCTAATTAAGCAGGGCTTATAATAATAACAATCCTTCATATGTCATACAGCGCCTTATAATTTATTGTTGCGATGTCTCAAAGCGCTTGCAGAATGTACTGTAAAGTGTATATTTTGTGGGTGAACGGCGGCAGCCAATTGTGCACAGCAGTGTCTCACAAATAGTTGTGGATTAAATGACCCCATTTTGTTTGAGGAATTATTACTCCCAGAAAAGCAACCCGCCAATGGATTAACAACTGGGTTCCTATTTACTGCTAGATAAACAGAGGCATGTGGAATAAGGAAATTTTCCCTCAGGTTTCGGCCCTGCCTGGGAATTTATCCCTTGTTCTCTCGCTTGTGAATGCTCTAACCAATACGCTACAGGACTCTAGTAATAGGGATGTTTGATGCTACAGAAACTACAAGAGCTCAGGACTGTCACCGTTTGTCTTCTCATGAACTGCAGTAGTTTAGTCTCAATAGAGGAGAAAAAAAAAGCTCTTTATCAAGTAGGTCAATGGTTGTTTCCTGATATTTTCTTCCCACTGACTCCAATTCTGCGGTTTGGCAGTGTTGCAGTGTCAAGGGAGGCTCAACGTTAATGGGGGTCTTAACTTGTGACATGAAATCTGATTTCAATACTCATGGCATGTGTTGCTCAGCCTGCATAAAGGGGAATGGGTTGATTGGTGTTGTACTGCATTTCTGCCCAATTCTGCGGAACAACTTTCTCGGCCTTTCTTATTCCAGTGTTGTGTCCAACAAGTAGAACAACCGAGCTCCACCTCACCGCCTGGTTGTTTCTCTTACTTTCTATGTTGAAACACATTTACAAGCCATGAACCGGTTGGATAATTCCATTCGTTAAATATTTAGGCCTGATTTCATCCACTGTTTCTAAGTTAAAAATCGCATAATTCTAGTTTTCACATATATTCTTTCTTCTGAGTTAACTTGCTTCTGTGTTTGACAGCAACATAAAATCTATCCAGCCCCTGTGAATGAATGTTTCGATGCTTGATGAAACCTGACAGTCAAGTCTATCAGATGTATGTGTGAGGAGTTTGATCAGAGTTCAGGCTAGAACATATGAAGGGCACTTTGAGATATTCTCACCACATGTTGCTTCCACAAGGCATCACTATGACAAGAATAGCAGATGTGGCTTTTATTTTTCGTGCCCCCATCACCCCCCTCCCCCACACCCCTCTCCACCACAAAGAGAGTTTCCTTTTAAGGCTACTATTCACAGGCATGTATTCCCCTACATTCACCAATAAAATACACAGTCACTACTCTTTACAGTTAAATCTTGTACAAAGTGCTCTGAGATGTCATTCTGATATGAACAGCGCTGTATCAAATGCAAGAACTATTTTTGTAGTGAGGACTGGAGCGAGTGATTCACATGCTATCATGTAAAAACATCAAAGTTTCCTGCATGTTAATTATTTTATTACGTGGAGATCTAAAATATTAATTGCATTTTTTAATTCTTAATGGATGCAATAATTGGAGGGTGTATCAGGGAGTAGTAATAACAGTGGTTTATTCCATTCACGAGCGAGACCTTTGTAAGTCACTCACAGGGAAATGAAGTAACATCAGGAAATGACATTGTCGAAATTTACTTGTTTAGGTTACGTTTTTAGTATTTTAAAAAAGAGAATCAACGGGACTTGATTTTCTTGGCAAATTTGGTGAAATAAATTTCACATATTTATGGTAAAACGGACAGCAATCACTAAATAATCGGGTTATTAGAATCAGGACAATTTATTGCAATTCAGCACTGTGTAATGATCTTACAAGGTAAATGTGTCTGTCGGAAAACAGTAATTAACTTAATCCAACACTATACAAGAACTGTCAGAATATTTCCATGAATGAGTCACTGCTGAATCGTATGGAGAAAAGGTTTATAAAACAATCAAAAGTATAAATAGTATTGAAAGTATAGAGGAATTCCATTGAGGGACATTGCAGTTTCATACTTCTTAATGATTTGAGTGCAAGTAATATACAGCACTCTCCCAGCACTGAACTGGAGGTTCTGGTTGAGGCTGTGAGCTCAAAGTACTTAACACGGTGCTTGAACCACAATCTTCTGACTCAGAAATGACAGTGCTACCAACTGAGCTAGGCTAAGAATAATAATAATAATTATTATAGCACCTTATCATGTAATTGAAGCATTTGAAATGCTTCACAGGATATACAGGTACCCCTCCCCAACTCGTCAACCACGAAACACACGCATCCACGGTTTGCTAAATGCGACAACCCTTGCCAACCACAGCTTATAACCCTTGCTTATCCATGGATTTTAACACTAACACTAGCGTTTAGAGCTAGGACCCAGTTGCGTCAACCAGCCTCGATGTCGCTTCGCGCTAGCGTTTAGCACCACTACCCAGTTGCAATGTCGCAATCAACCAGCGACAACACTGCTCTCTTAGGATTAAGGTAAATACAGTAACGTGAATTTATTGTCACTTCTCCGCAAGTACCTAGCTAGTAAGTTTGGGAGCATTGGCTGTCAGGATCTGCAGATCTCTCTCTCTGTGTAAGTGTATCACAGGCTGCTGAAGTCTCTCTCTCTGTATCTCAAGCTGAAGAAGGATCTCTCCATCTCTCTCTCTGTGAGTGCATCTCGGACATTAGAAAGGTCTCTCTCTCACCTTCTCTCTATTTCACCTTCTCTTCCCTCCAGCCCCCCTCTCCCCCACCCCCCAGTCAGTCAGTCAGACAGCCTCGTGGATTGCTGCAGATACGCCCAAACTTACTCCCCCTATCCCCATGTATGTTATAACCGTATATGTTTTTTTGTGTTTAGTTCTACGAAACGCAAACTTACCCATGTTTCCCATAGGGCCTTGCATTTTCCAACCGCGAAAAAGCAAACGTACTCCCCCTATCCCCATGTTTGCCATAGGGCCCTGTATTTTCCAATCGCGGTTTTACCAACATCTGACAAAGAAACACCCTGCATTGCATTGAGTGTCAGCTTAGACTGTGTGATTCCAAGTCCCAACGTGGGACTTGAACCCTCAATCTTCAGAGATGTGTAGCAATGTGCCAGGTTGACACCAATGATACCTTATTGATTAACAACACATTTACAAGGATGTGGTCCATTAATCAAACGCATCAGTGAATTTGTTTTTTACTCAATTTTCCTTCTTTTGGGACTTGATTCCATGAGCAACAAACACATTATGGCATCTGACCCAAGTGACAGCCTCGATAGTGAATTCTGTCAAATAAACTATTTGTGAAAAGAGGGAAATATCAGTCAAGCTGAATGTTCTTGCGCCACCCATCTGACACCCACCCCAATATCACTGACAACTTGCAACTTTATTGATTTAATTTTTTGGGTTCAATGTAATAATTATCTGCCACATTATCCTAGCATGCATACATTCAATTACTTAAATTGGGTTCATGGGACTGAATCTTAATGGGTTGAACTGGCATCAGCCGAGCTGGTGAATGGCATTTTTAGACATCAGCACCACAGTGTGTGACAACCCGATTTTTCCCAATTATCACATAGCTCTCTTCCAAAGGGATAATAGTAGTGACAGCAGGACAAAAAGCTAACCTGCTGCCTCTTGCTGAATCCACCCATCTTAGAACGATTTAATTGCCATTTTATTTCAGATCAAAGAAACCATTGGTATTGTTTGAACCCCTAAAACAATGCATCCCATCAACTAATCCAGGTCAGTGGCTATCGGCGACGTTACTCATTTGCAACTCCTTAGATTATTCACAGCCAATTTGTCCATAAGGAGTGTCCCAGAAACAGCCATGACATTTTTTAAAATGAACAATTTTACCTGAAGGATTGTTAGCCAGGACTATAGGAGAAACTCCCTTCCCTTTACGAAAAATGTCATGAAATCTTTCATGTCAACTTCAACAGTCAGTCGAAACCTTGGTTAAATGTCTCATCTGTAGGACAGCCCATCCCCCCATCAGTGCACTGCAATGTCAGACTAGACTGATATGAATGAAATATCAATTTGTAACTACAAAATTGACAATATTATGTACACCTTACCTATGATTGTGAAAGGGTTTTCATCACCTACGAATGCAGTCACTATTCTTCACAGCTTTGAGATATCTTCATGATGTGATAAAGCAGTATATCAATTACAAGTATTATTATGATTAATATGTTATGTAAAAGTACAGCACTGTAGTTTCTAAGCATTTTTTCAGTGATGGCTCAGCCAGACTAATAACATTGATGTTACTTTATGTTTGAATTTCCTAAAATAGTTACTTTTTGCAGGCAGTTAATATTTTGTTAACCAGGTATTTTGTCAAGCCATTCCTGAATAGTCTTATTAACAGTCCCAGTTGCACCGATGATTAAAGGAACTATGTTTGTTTTGTACTGCCACATACGTCCACATTCAATTTGTAAATCAATACATTTCCTGATCTTCTCTAGTTACTTATTTCTTACGATGTAATCACTTGTGATAGCCACATCAATAATGCTACAGGTACAATCTACTTGGTTCTTTATGATAATATCTGGTTTGTTACAGATTACTGTTCTATCTATATTTACTTGTGAGTCCCAGATTTTTGCGATATTATTTTTCAATGTCAGTCTTGCTGGTTGATGTTCATACCAGTTGGTTTTTACATCAATATCACAATATTTACAAATTGTCCAGTGAATATATTTAGCTACATTGTTATGTTGAATCAGGCACTCAGATTCTGCTAACACTGAACGTGATGAGAATATGTGGTCTACAGTTTCTAGAACCTGATGACATATTCAACATTTTGGATCAATGTTTCTCTTTAAGATCTTTCAGATTTCAGACTACCAGGTAGTAATAGATTAGTCTTGTGTTGATATTATTATTACTATTATTGATGTAAAAGACTGTGGGGGTAAGATGGAAGTCTATTGTATCTGACTAGCGAATCTCTGTACAATGTGACTGAACAAGGGGATTGTAAAGACCTGTAAAAGTGCATTGCGTGCTTAATTAAAAGAAGAGAATGCATTAATATTAGATCACTAGTGTAATTGAAAACTTTGACTGATGTTACACCCCAGTAATAAGTACTCTTAAAACTTTAAGCAACTCCCAAAAAATGGACTGAATGACATTTTTTTTTACCACTACGGTGGTATTGTGTTTTAGACTCCAAGGCGATTTGGCCACTTGCCCACGGAGTGGAGCACTCAATGTACAATTAGACTTTCAGAAGTGACTTAAATTGATTCCCTTTTAATTGGACAATCGTTGTCTGTTCCTGGTCAAGCTGTTTGAAAGGGTTCTGCAGGATAAGGGTAAGCATCTCTATTGGAGTGAAATGAGTCGGGGTGGGGGGGCAGTAGTGGGAGAGTAATACTATACAAACAAGTAGCGCACAACTGTACCTAGGCTCCTCTGAGTGTCTCCAACAGTAGTAGAGAACCTTTTATAGGCTTTGACATAAAGTTGTGAAAATAAGGCTGTGAAGTGATAAATAAATAGAGAAGCGCAGAAACAAAAAAAAGCAAAAGGACAAAGCCAGCAAAAAGTTTAAGCAGCACTTTTCGTAGTGACTTGCTGCCAAAATTGTGCTGCATCAAGGCAGGAAACAGAATATAAATCAGGTCTGAGGTGCACTCTTGTGGAGTGATTTGCCCTGGAGCTAGGTTGCCAAAAACACCTAGAGGAGTTGGTTTCACTATTAAATCAATGTACATCGTTAAGGTATAAATGCAGGGACTGTGAATCGATTCCTTTTGCATTCAACAATAGTCCTTTAAAAAGTTCTTGAGTGGTTCTCTTTTGAATGGAGCATTTTTAATAGTTTTAAAAGAACAACTGGTGCTTTAATAACAATAAAAAGCATTTGGTGCCAGCGAGCAGAGATCGGTTCATTCATTATGATGTGCGTTCATAGAGCACCTGTCAGCCCCAGGCCAATGTATCTCAGAACAGGAAATGTCTGCTCCCAATCTCTTTACTGCTGGAAATGATATTGAATGAAATAACACTTGCCTTAGATAAAGCGCCTTTTATGTTGAAACGTCACAAATCGCCTCATGCAATGAGTTGTGGCTATGGTTACACATTGACAACTAATCTTTGCCAGTAAAGCCCACAACTAGCAAGGAGGTGATTGACTTGTTAGTTTATGTCTTCGAGATGCTACCCCAGGTGAAAGGCGCTATTTAAACGCTAGTTGCTGTTGCAGGTGGTGGTGAAATTGGACGAGGGAGTATCTACTTTTGGCCAGGAAATCACAAGAACTCAAGTTCTTCAAAAAACCACCAGAACAACTGGGTGTAATCTTGGGTTCAAGTTTCTTCCTCTGAAAGCATCTCAAATAATGTAGTCTTTTTTCATAAACGTACTGAAGTGTCAGCCTTTACAGAAACTGCATATTCTGACTTGGAGGCAAGCAAAGGCAAGGCTACAAACTGAGCCAAACTGCTACCATAAAAAGCCAACTGCGACCATAAAAAGATTAGGCAGAGTCAACATGGCTTTACAAAAGGGAAGTCATGCTTGACTAATCTTTTAGAATTTTTTGAGGATGTATCCAGCAGGTTGGATAAGGGGGAATCAGTAGATGTGGTATATTTGGATTTGTAGGAAGGCATTTGACAATGTGCCACACAAAAGGCTGTTACTCAAGATTAAGGCCCACGGGATTAATGGGAACATATTTACATGGATAGAAGAGTGGCTATCGGGTAGAAAGCAGAGAGGAGCGATAAACAGATCATTCTCGAATTGGCAGGATGTAACTAATGGAGTGCCACAAGGATCAGTGCTTGGGCCTCAGCTATTTACATCAATGATCTGGACGAGGACATTGAATGTAACATGCCTAAATTCGCGGATGACACTAAACTAGGTAGCAGAGTGAGCTCTGAGGATGATGCAAACAGATTGCAATAAGATATAGATATGCTAGGGGAGTGGGCAAGTGGGTGGCAGATGGAATTCAATGTTAGAAAGTGTGAAATTATTCACGTAGGTAGCAAGAATAAAAGAATAGATTATTTTCTAGAGGGGGAGAAGTTAGATAGTGTTAGTATTCAAAGGGATTTGGGTGTCCTTGTACACCAGTCCCAAAAGGTTAGTTTGCAGGTGCAGCAAGCAACTAAGAAGGTGAACACCCCGAACTCTTTTACCTCCCCTTCGTGTATCACCGCTTCCCAAACACTCCCCTCCCAGCTCGGGGCACACGCCTCTTGTTCAGCGCCTTGGGATGTCCTCCCGACGTGAAAGGCGCTCTATAAATGTAAATTGTTGTTGTTGTTGTTGTTGAACGGCATGCTAGCGTTCATTTCAAAAGGTTTAGAGTACAAGAGTAGGGAAGTCTTGCTGCAACTGTATAGGGCCTTGGTGAGACCGCACCTAGAGTATTGTGTGCAGTTTTGGTCTCCTTATTTAAAAAAGGACATACTTGCCTTAGAGGGAGTGCAGCGTAGATTCACTAGGCTAGTTCCTGGGATGAAGGGACTGACCTATGAGGATAGGTTGAATAAACTAGGGCTGTATTCTCTAGAGTACAGAAGAATTAGGGGGTATCTTATTGAAACATATAAGATTCTTAAAGGGCTAGATAAAGTAGACACTGAGGGACTGTTTCCCCTGGTAGGAGAATCTATAACCAGGGGTCACAATCTTAAAATTAAGGGTCAGCCTTTTAGAAGGCTGACCCTATCAGTCTCAGGCTGAGACTGATAGGTTTTTGAAAAATAGAGGGATTAGGGGATATGGGGATAGGGCAGGTAATTAGAGTTAGGTGAGAAGATCAGCCATGATCTTATTGAATGGCGGAGCAGGCTCGAAGGGCTGAATGGCCTACTCCTGCTCCTAATTCTTATGTTCTTATGTTCTACCTCTGTTTGGTCCAAATCAGGAGATGTTGATGTTTTGCTGTCTCAGATGTTAGCTCATGTGGATAATTCCATATATACATGTTTGCAGTAACTAAGATATTGTTACCAGCAGTCTTTAAGCATTGATCGGTAGGCGAACACCCATGAAGAACAAATTGATTACTCATGCGCTGCGTTTCCCTAGTGTTAGGAACATCAAATAGTACATTGTGGAATAAAGAGACGTCACACTGCTCAAGGTCAAACATACGGCTTGTGACAGCCATCATTTATTTCTAAAGATGAATAGATGGGCAGAACTATCTCCTGTAAAGTCAGCCACAAATGATTGTCGTTTTTTTTGTGCCAGATGCAAATCTATACCAATTTATTCTTCATACCCCTCACTGAGATTGCAGTAATGTTGCCTGTAGTTTTAAAGTTTACTCTTCACACCTTCAACAGATACATTTCATCCAATGCCTTTGCATGTCAGCTGGTCGCACTCTGAATCAGACAGCTGTGGGTTCAAACCTCACATGAGGACTTTACTCTCATAGTCTAGGGTGGCATTCCAATGCAGTGGTGGGGGCGCATTGCATTGTTGGAGGCGCCAACCTTTGGCTTAGATGTTAAACCTGTCTGGCTCTGTCTGCCGGTTCAAGTGGATGTTTAAAATCCCATGGCACTGTTTTGAAAACAGAAGCGTATTTCTTCTCCCAGTGTCCTTGGCAATATCACTTCCAATAAAATGGTTTATTCACGTCACGTTGTTGGTGGGACAATGCTGTGCCACAAACTGCAATGGTCTAGAAATACAGTCAGAGTTGTTGTATCCTGTGAAGAATCTTAACTACTGTATGTCATATCAAACGCAAGGATTGTTGTTACTTTAGCACATTGCATTCAATACAACAAATTACCAGTTTTTAATCTATGTGAAATTTCTCTTATTGGACATAATAATATAATAATAATGCTTGCAGTTGGTATAATAATAATAATCCTTGCATTTGATATGGAGCTTTTCACATCTTATCGACGTCCCAATGCGCTTCACAGAATATACTGTAAAGTGAATTAACTGTATTTTTGTGGGCAACCAACTGCATACAGCTGTGTCCCACACACAGTCGTGGATTGAAATGACCAATTTTATTATTATGGTTTTTTTGGATGGATTATTATTAGGCGTGTGGAGTAAGGAAACTTGCCCAAGGTTTCGCCCTGACCTGCCTGGATTCGAACACAGGTCTCCCCAGCTTGGTCTCCCCAGCTTGCAAGACAAGTGCTCTAACCAGTTAGCCACAGGAGCTCCACATATAGCGCTTTTCACATTTTCTTGAAGTCTCAAAGCGCATGTGAAACAATGGTGCGTCATCACAGTACTGCTGCATGTTAAACCTACAACTATCCTGCTATATCTTTCTAAGGTTTTATCAGGGGAGATAATCACAAATCCAATAAGCTTGTTAATCGTAATAAATTAAAATGAATTAGGAGAATTGTTTTTATTGTAAAAAAAACCCTAAGATTCATATTTCCAAGGATGGAAGGCAAAATGGCATTCCACATTATTATTGACCTTCTATTACACTTAATATCAAGCTGGCAAAATCCTTATGGCAACATTTTTACTCTTGTGGGAGCATTCTTCTTGAAATGCTACAATTTGCTGTACTATTGATTAGAAAATCAGCCATTACTTGCAGTCCACAGTGTACTGAGCTGTGTTTCTTTCGGTAATTCTGGCAAATAAATGTACAGAATAGATTCAGTCGAATAGCTTTGGTAGGGATTTGTGTGATGGCAATGTGAGCTCACAGCTCACTTCAAGGATCTATGAATTCCTTTCTCAATCCTTGTGATTTGATCGCTTTGAACGATCCGATCCACTTGCGCTGGCTGCAACCGATGCCTAAAACTTTCAGGATGCGTCTGCCCAGGGAGAGAGAGAGAGAGAGAGAGAGAGCTCATTCTATTCCAACAGTTTATCTCTGGGATTTCCATGTGTAGTTGGGATGCTTGGAATTCTCAGCTTGGTTTGGCTTCTCTTAAACATGGTGATGGGTTTCCGCATGTGTCAGACACCTGGCTGACCCCAAAAAATCCCACCAATTTTAATCCTTCAGGTGAAAACTGCGATACGTTCAGCAATTGACAAGTACAATACAAATTGACATTGTACAGCACCTTTTGTATTCTACCTGGGCACTCAAGATGGATTAGGAGCTGAAGGGGGTTGGGAGGGGAAAGATACCAAAAAACAGTTAAAGACGAAAGCCTTGAGATGGACCTTGAATGAGATACCTTTTCTTCATAGCCATGGAGGTGGTGGGGGAGGGTGGGGTGGGGAGGGGCAGGTGTAGCCCATTAACTACAGATTATCTTCTTGGCCATGATCTGTGCAGCACCTTTTATCTGACCTAAGACTTGCAGTAATCTCTGTACAGAGCAGAGTGACATAAACCTCATGGAAACATTGCAGTTGAAATATAGATATGTGCTATTCATGACATCTTCATCTTTGCTGAACTCCTTCTTGCATCAATCACCAAACAGATTGCCTCCCTCATTAATATGAAAATGAACATGTTAGTTCTAATGGAATGGATGAAACCATGAAATATAGAACATATGTGTCCAGCTCCACTATATCCCTCCTTTGCTCTTAAACCATTAAGCTTTTACTTCTGGATTGCTAATCCTGCAAGCACGGAACTATTATACTATTTGCATGTTGTCACCATTAAATGCTTCTTAAAATGATAACAGAAATTCCACTTTCTGCTACGTTTAGTAACTTGGACAGTTTTACGCTGATACAGTAATGAGATTTCATACCACCAAGGTTTCCGTATTTAGATATCTCACCCGAGTTCTGTGTATCTAACATTGTCGTTTTATAAACCACTTCAGTATTACAAGATGTTTCTCCATCATCCATTTAAACCACAAATTTATGTTAAGCAACCCACTGCATTGCTTGAGTCCTTTAGGCAAATTTCAAAGTTAAATGGAAATGCTGAAATTGATTTACACAAAAGTACAAATGAAGTTTACTGGAAGTGAACCTCAGCAGAATATTTGGCATTAGCAGCATAGACACAGCCTGCTGTATATTTTATATACACTAATGAATAAAGTAAAAAGAAATTAGACATCAACAGGGCTTTCCATAATACAGCTATGTCTGTCAGAAAATTACAATACTCTATGGGGATTTGAGTTTAAAAGATTTCATCAAATGCTATTGAATAGTTAAGTGAAAGAAGACTTGTAGGTCATTTCAATGGGAGGGGATAAAGAACAAGTATCAAGGACAGGGAACTCTGATTCTAGGAAATCAATATCATATGAACTGAAGCCTGACTTCTTTGATTATAACTGATTTTTAAAAAAGAACCAACCTCTTTGTAAACTTCCAGACAGGAATCTAGCATTCGAGACATCACCTTTACAGAGCTTCATTGACTGGTGACAGTTACCAGTTCATTTAAAGCTCCTGACGTCTAATAATGTGAAGACATTCTGGGTGGGGAGAAATCCAATTGGAACATTCAAACCCAAGTGTTTAAGCTTAAATATAGCCTTCGCAGCAGGCTTTAACCAGAATGGAGTTATATCGCAGTGTACTGTGCTGTTATCACTGTTAAATTGCGTCAAGGCGATTTTGATAACCACACTTGGAAGTGGACTGAACAGTACCAATCCAAACTGAATCAATGCCAGTCAAATTGTAGTTAGACTCTACATTAACTGCCAACTTGGAAACGGTATACAATTGACACTAGTGTAACTGCATCATCAATGTGTGGACGTACAGAGCATGTAGAATGCCAAAGTTGGTGAGATGGCTATATCGTCAACCCTATGTGCCTTAACACATGTTAAAGACAGTCAAACAAAACAGACAGTTCAGGGTTTAAATGCTGTATATACACTGACAAAACAAGAGAGCAAAAATCATGGGTCCAGGGACTGAACAAAAACAAACAATTATAGTATATAGATTTGACTCAAATTAAAGTAATACAGAAATATACTGTGCATTCAATGCCACCCTGTATTTTACACAATCAATTGTTTGCATTTACAGAAAGCAATTTCTAATAAACAACTGAAATTACAGCTTTTTTTTTATTTCCATGGGCACAGTGCAAATGAATTACAGTTGCTAGATTTCAAGCATGATATTGCCAACTTGTTAGTAAGTCGCTCCAATTCCTTTGAATGTACTGCTTTTATTTCAGCCACTCCTATGCTAGGCACGTAGTGCTTGCAATTGATATAACCTTATAAGCTTAGATGCAACCCACAACACAGAAGGAATAAATTCAATTTAATTTTGTGTGTCGCAGTCCAGTTGGCAAAAATTTATTTTATTAAATCTCCCCAACACCAGTCAGAGAATAATATTGTCTGAGATGAAAAATGGAAGGTGACTAGAAAAGTTTTCAGAAATAGCATTGGGCTCCAACACACAGGCAAAAGGTGAAATGCCATGATATTAGATTTCTGATGTTTTTTAGTGTCCAAATCAAATCATAGGAAGGTAAAGAGACAGCAAACCCTTTGTTGGTGTCAGTTGAAAGTTTTAACATTTAATGCTGTATGATAAAGCCCATAATATGCAACTATCTTGGGAATAAATTCTTATTGATTGAAACAGTCCTTAACTATGTGCTCTTTTTTTTTTAAGGACTGAATAAATCACCATTTCTATGAGCAGAGATTTTTCCAACCCACCCCATCTCTTGTTAACTCTGTAAGGCAAAGCCCTGACAGGTAGACTGAACAAGCAGCACAAAGCTTATCATCTTTCCATTTGATATCGTGCCCTATCACAACATTGAGACACCGCAACACTTTTCGCAGAATATACTGTAAAGTGAATTGACTGTATGTTTTGTGGGCAAATGTACGGCAACCAATTGCACACAGCAGTGTCTCACAAACAGTCGTGGATTTGAGTTACCAAATTGCTCAGCTTCCTAGAGTTAGAAGTGCTTGATAGTGTTCACAATAGCAAGCTACATGGTTTAGTCTGGATGAACTTCAGCAATAGCCCAATGCTTACTCCGGGGTCTCCAGATCTCGACGTTTGTCAAACTGTGACTAAACATCCCAGGATCAGGTAAGCAGAGTTCGTCTCTCTGAGATGTCCTCTTGCTATATAGATGTAAATTGTATTGTGTTGCATTGTGAAAACATCTAGGCTTGACATTCGGACTGGGCAGTGAATAGCTTGTATAAAAATACCACTCTGGAAAACTTCCCACTTTAATATCTTCAGACCACGACGATGTGTCTGGCGAGAGCAACTTTCAATTGTCAGGAAAGGTATGCGGTATTTCATAGGACGTTTCTCGTGTCTATGAAGGAATACTTTGTAAAACTATTGCTTTACCCAATGACTACTATCAATTGCATTAAAAATAATTTGAAAAGAATAGCAATTTGACTCCAAACCTCATTACATAAAACATTCTTACTTTCGCATACGTTTGCAGTGCAAGCTCCAGCAATGGCGCCACACTGGGGTCCAAGCTTGAGAGAGGCCCTCTAGCATTTCAGACAAACTGTCAGAATTGCCCTTCATAGCTCCTGGCTTCCAATTCTCACTCCGACCACGAACGTTCTGACAGAGCCATGGAGTCTGGTGTGTGCTGAATTATTTTGAGTTGATGAAAAATGACATTAGGAGACTGGAGCAGTGGACTGTCCATCGAGTGACCTAACACTGGCTTCCATGTCTACCTCTCATTCATCATGTTTGACGCGTGTCGCATCTCCAGAACACACTGCCTCAGGCAGGCTTCTTAGTTCTCGAGAGGCAGGGAGAGGTGGGGAAGCTTTTTCAGTTTACTCTTGCTCTCCTTTTTGGCTGACTATATTCTGCAAAACAGGATTAAAGTACTGTGATGCATAGCAAATTATAATCCTTCCATTTCAGCTCACACGTATAAAGTTGAAGCACTGTTCAGCACTGCATTACTTGGAGACCTGTAGCCGTGTGATTTGAGCACTTGCCTCGCAAGCGAGAGGACCTGGGTTCGGTTCCAGGGCAAAGCGAAACGTTCGGCAAGTTTTCTTACTCCACACGTCTCTGATTACGCAACAGTCAGTAGGAATCTGGTTGTTAGTAGATTGGCAGATCGCTTTTACAGAGGTAATAATCACTTTAAAAAAATAAATATTGAATCCCTCAATCCACGACTGTTTGTGGGACACTGCTATGCACAATTAGCTGCCATGTTTCACCCTGCTGCGAAATATGCAGGCAATCCACTTCAAAGTATATTTTGTGATGCGTTTTGTGACATCTTGAAGACCTGATAAGGCACTATATCAAAAGCAAGGATTATTATTCATCTTATTATTATTATATATTTTGTAGGCAACCCAAACATGCTACAGTAATATCCTACAAAGAGACAGGAGGTGCGAGACCTTGGTTTGATGTTTCATCCAAAGAACCCTACTTCCGACAGTGCATCACTGCCCCCATCACAGCACTGGAGTGTCGGCCTTAACCATAAACTCTAAAAAGTTCCGACATCAGGTTCAAACCCACTGACACAGAGACTACCACAAACCAAACCAGCCTAACACCTATATTTTGCTCTGAATGAAATCAGGCATCAAGTAAAACTATCAAACCATATAATCTTGTTGTGGGCAAAGTGTTAAGGCTCGAATGTTACGACTGCCACAGGGGGAACAGAGCAAAGAAAACAGCAGAACGTTTAAGCAAATGCAGTCGTTTGTCTTGAAACTCCTGCCCTATGGGTTTTTTGGGTTGCAATGGTTTTGAGAGATTTCTGTGTCAGTGCAATACAACAGGATTCAGAGTGGAATTACATTAGCCTGGACGTGGGCAGCAAATTTCATTTGGCGTATATCATGAATTCAGCATAAACATCTGTATAATGATAGCAATGTTACACAAATCAAGAGAGGCTTACTCCAACCAGACAATGTTTTGTCCTTCAAAAAAAAATAGATTAACGTCTTCTTTGTCTTAAGGGGAAGAATTATTGAACGTCTAAACTCACATAAGTGTTACCTGGGGCCTGAAACTGTAATGGGCAGCGCCAAGCAACTATTGGAGAACAATGGTAACTGTTTTATCTGACAGCATTTGTCAATGATATCCACTGGCGGACGGATGAATGAGCCAAAGTGACGCAGGAAATAAAATAGATTTCAAAATGAGCCGAGGTTGATCGTTGAGTTTTATGTTTGTCCGCATCCATAAAAGTCAAATTAACAAGTGAATGTTCCGCAGATGCACTCTCGTAAGAACACAACAATGGACGAGGAAAATAAAATAATTGTTTAATTTAATCCATTCTAACTATCAGCAATCTAGATGCCTCTGAGCAATGGGACGGGCAAAAGGGTCACTATATCAAACAAGATGTTTATACTGCGTTGTGAAAAAAAAATCAACAACTTTATGGAGAATATCTCAGAAGCTTATACATCCTCTGTCAATTTATCTACACTGACATATGCTAATATTCCATACTCTTTAAGCAAAGTATGTTTGATTTAAGATGCTTGATCACATCAGTGCATTTATGTTAGAAAAAAAAGCTTGATGCTGTGATGGGAGGACGGTTGGGTGGATGTTATGGAAGCATGAGATGTGCTGAAAGGCCTTCTTCATCTGAACTGATCTTGTGAGCTTGTGATTGTGTACGCATATTGCTATTGAGTTGAAGGATGGCATTAGACGGAACAAAATATGTTGAAGTTTATATTTTTCCTCTCGCTTCCCTTTTATTTTGTTAGGTCTTCGCTCATTTATAGTGATATTGGAAGGCAGGAGGATTCTATCTTTGACCAAACATATGCCAAACATCGATGGGGTAACCATCTGATCCTGCCGTTTCCTACCACCAACCTCATAATACAACAACAAGAACTTTGATTTATATAGCACCCTCCACGCCCTCCCAACGCTGAGCTCTCTGCTTGTGGACACAAATCCTAACTATCACGATTGAATGACAACGTGTGAGCAGAGCACTAAGAAGCATAGAAAAACTGTAATGTTCTCAATATAATTGGTCTTAATTGGCTTCCAGACTCACTCAATTGCTTTAACCGCTATTTTTATCAGACTGTTTCTAAGTCTATTTTACCCACCTGTAGCGGCAGGAAGAAAGTTGTCACTCTTCATTCTAAGTAACAACCTTTGTTAAGTAACATTTTCTAAGAGCTAAACTCTGGTTTTCTCTCTGTTTTTTGATAATAGTATAATGTTTTCTAGCTGGAGAATTTTAATACCTTCTGCAAATATCAGTGCCATAAAATAACAGCCTTTGGCAGTGGATAAAGGTCTTTTGAGTCAGGAAGTTGTTCATTCAGTTGCTCACGGTCTAGACTGACTCTAATCCAGTACTCATGGGGAGTGCTGTACAAATAAGAGGTATTGTCCTTCAGAGGCGGAATTTAACAAGCAAAACTTTAAAGATCCCTCGACTCTGATCAGAATAAGAAGCCGGTGTCTTCTGGTGTCCTGGCTAACAACAACAAAATTATATTTGTATAGCGCCTTTCGTGTCAGGAGGACATTCCAAACCACTGGACAATCAGGGATCTGCACCTGAACTGGTGGTTGGGATCAGGAGGTTTGGAGGGCCGGGAGTGTAGGGGCAGGAGAGTGACTGAAGGCATGGTCGAAAAGGAAGGGTCTGGAGACAGATATCATTGGAATCGCAGATCTTTTGGTAACTGACTGTGTGCACATTTTCTCTTGTGTTTGCCTCCAGATACACATTCATTACACTTGGCAACAATTATGTATGAAGAATTTAGATGTTTTCAGTGCTATATCAAACGAGATGTTTATACATCGTTTCAAGTAAGGGTGGACATTTTTACATTTCTGACATGAACGAGTCGGGGTGGAGTTAGCTAATCCTTGCAAAAGATTTATTCCCTATGCATAGCTGCAGATATAAATAAAATATGACGAGATATGTCTGCGGTAGATTTTAATCAGAATTACTGGAATAAGATGCTCATTTCCAAGGAAATGGTCAGAAGCCAGGTAAGGGGTACGATTTTCTTGCCTGATGCAGTCCGTAAACAGCAAACATCTCAATTACAAGCAGATAATTAAGAGCCTGTTTTAAATTCACAAAGAGAGTCCATTTTTGGTAGTAATGTACTACAAGACAGGAGTCACATTTCCAGATATAATGCACCATTCTTATTGTTCATGATTGATATGCATGAGATAGATATGTTTTCTCATAGTCACTAGTTGGTCCTATGTGTAACCATGGCTACAAATACTGCAATGGATACAATTGCTGAGCCAAAATGTTGTGAGTTCAAGCCCAGCATTGGAATTCTGAGCTCACAGTCTGGGCTGCCTCTCCATTGCTGTACTGGGGAGGTGCCGTCCTTCAGAAGAGATGCTAAATCAATGTTGTATGTGTGTCTGTTCGGGTGGATATTACAGATTTCCTGGCACTCATTTGAAAGGAGACACTTTACACAGTGTCCTAGCCAACACAATCTTCCAAATAAAATTTGTCATTCATGTCATGTCTGTTTGTGGGACAATGCAAATTGGCTGTCATATTTGCCCACAGAATACACAGTCACTACACTTTACGGTGAACTCCAGAAGCATTTTGAGACATCCTCCCATGTGAAAACTGCTTATAGCAAATTCAAGGACTATTATTATAATGCTCACTATTACATATCCATAATACATCAGTGGGATTTAGAACAAAAAGCAGGATTCTTCCCTTCCCCCATTCCAAATTAAAGCTTCTCCTCCCTTCATACCTCGGGAATTAAAGAGAAAATTCTTCCTAATTGTCATAGAGCATAGAAATCATCCTTCCACTATTGATCATAAAAGTAATGTCTATTTTATTTTACTACTGGAACAAACAGCATACAATATGGGAACAATGGTCTGAATTTGCTGACTCAGGCAAAAAGTAGCAAGGTTGAGGATGTCTTCCCCAGGGAGCAAGAGTTCGAATTAGAGAAAAGTAAAGAGATGAGCCTTGTTTCAGCTCAAGAGAGATTGGGTCCTTCAGAGAGTTGATAAATGTGTTGTAACATTCGAAGATTAGCTTTTTGTAGAATGTTCTCAGTGCTCGTTCCTTGGCAAAAGAGCCAGGGATAAAAGAAGGCACCGTTGACCTAAATCTAACCTCTTGGGAATGACGTCTCAGATGTATCAACTTCAATTTGAGCGGATTTGATCTGCTTCCTTTATGATCAGCACCTTAATATGAAGAGGTACTTTATTTATAGAATACTTAATCAATGCCTATATTGCAATCAGGAAAAGATGCCTCACATTCATATTTCTGCATGTGGGGAAAATATTATTTAACCAACGAGTGTCCGTTGGCATAAAATCTAATTATTTGTGAATAACAATGTTGGCCCAGTGTCACCTTGCATGTTGGTGGCTCAAATTAATTTTGTGTCAACTTTATTTCAGGTCAAATCATCTGCTGTGTTTAAAGCGTGATAATTGTCAGGATATTGAAGGTTCTGCAATATTTGTAAAACCAGGACAGAATGTTGTTGGTTTTATTGCCCACCCAGCTGTTTCCTGGGGGAGGGAAGAGCACTGTGGAAGTGTTGGTCTGGAACTGGCCACTTGGAGGAGCGATAGAGCAACCTGCAGTGATTTAAATGCTACTGTTCCCTTCCTCTTTTGGAAACAGCCAGGATAGGAAAACCCTCTAGCCCGTGTATGCAGTAACATTGCCCATGCTCGCTCACAATAATCCACTTATAAACAAAGGCTCTATGCTTGGTCGTGCAAAGAATCTCACCCCCAGAACCTCTGCTCAGCCCCTCCCTTCTCTAATGGCACAGTCAAGATTGAGACCTCATCATTGACAGCAAACATGGCACAATGATCAAAATTGCTGCACAACGCATGGGATCATCAACACGCTTTGCTTCCTTTTCAAATAAAATTTACAAGAAATGTACATTTTGTATTTATTGAATGAACCTTGAGGTTCTAGGCTTGTTCCTCACTTAATTTTTTAGTGAGTTTCCCCAAAGAATTCCTGAAAACGTTTTCCTGTTGATTTGTCTGTGCACGATTATGCATTTAATAATAATAATCCTTGCATTTGATATAGCAATTTATCAACGTCCCAAAGCGCTTCACAGAATACACTATAAATTGAATTGACTGTCTATTTGTGGGTGAATCGCGGCAGCCAATTGCGCACAGCAGTGTCCCACAAACAGTTGTGGATTGAAATGACCAATTTTATTATTGTGGTTTTTTTGGGGACGGATTATTATTAGGTGTGTGGAGTAAGGAAACTTGCCCAAGATTTCACCCTGACCTGCCTGGATTCGAACACAGGTTTCCCCAGCTTGGTCTCCCCAGCTTGTAAGACAAGTGCTCTAACCACTAAGCCACAGGAGCTCCACACTCAGTGTCTGGCTCAGTTGGTAGCCGGGTCTGATAAGACTTGGATTCAAATGGCACTAGTGTGAATCTGTTCACCTATCCAGATAGAGATGGACATTTCTCTTAATGTGACGAGCAACAGTGCTTTGAATAGTTCATTCTCATTCTGGGACCTTGTCAGTGCAAATGGCTGCCATGTTTCCCAACCAAACAGTTATTGCAATTAAAAGTCATTACCTTTGAGGTACTTCAACATGATAAGGTGCTATTAAAATGTGAGATGTTTGTTTAAGAATTGTTAGAAAACTTATCTTAATGATTAAAGAAGCAGCTCAGAAACCTCTGAGTGAATGTAGTCTAAATAAACCCCTTTGTAAGTTATTTTCAAAAGAACCCAAATTGTTAACTATGTAAAACATTGTTGCAGTAACGGTTGGACAGGCAGCGATGTAACATCACTGATAGTTAATGCTTTGTGGTTGATCCTTCAGTAGAAGCTGGTTGATTCGTTTATCACACTCGGAAGGCAGCAATGATAAATAACACTTTCATTTGGTATAGCGGCTTATCATGTTGAAATGTCTCTAAGCACTTTACACCATGAGTTACTTTGACTGTTATATAAGCAAATGTAGCAGCAAATCTCTGCCAGCAAAATCCCCACAAACAGTTTCTGAGTTGAATGATCAAACAATGTACGTTTGTACGAGAGAACAATATTGGTTAGGTCACTGGCAGAAATCCTGCTCTTCTCCAAAATAGCTGACACAAGAACAGCACCAGAATGTGAAACCTCAATCTAAAGTCTTCTTTGTAGAAACTTCTGGCCTGAAATTCCACCTAGACTTTTTTATATTTAAAAGACTTTTAAGCGATTTTGGTCCTAAAACTGCACGGATTATGGAAAAAGTTTACATTGAAGTTGGGTCCCATAGCATCATGGTTGCTGAGCAGGGCCAAACTGTAGGCAAATTTTCTAACTCCATGCCTCTCTTAACATCTAGACGTCTCACCTAGAAGTTGTTAGTCGATTGGTGGATTGCTTCATGGGGAGAAAATAATCCATGACTGTTTCTGGATGCTGCTTGCATGATTGGCTGCCATATTTTATCCACAAAATACAGAGTCAATTCACTTTACAGACTATTGTGTTATGCACTTTTGTGAAGTCTCAGCGAAGTAATAAGATAGTGACTCAAATACAAGGATTATCAATTCAACCTCAGTTTATTTTTAAGGAATTGTGGAAAACCGACTTCCAAATTAAACTTGTTATTTAAGAATTTACAATTCTACTCGATCTGAATTTGTAAGACAGGGTAAAAGCAGATGGAATTTCAGGCCACACGTGATGAAGGGTACAAATAAATTTACTGCTGTAGGAAAGTCAGGAAACGGAATAATAATATTATGGAATTTAATAGGGAACAAGAATCAGAGCCAGCAATTAAATGGAAGCAGTTGCACACTTGAAGAGGACAAGTCTGTATACTGCACTTTAAATAAAAATCTTTCCGGGAGAAAATACAACACAATAGATTTTCTGAACCCCCATTTTGGTTATGGCTTCGGTCATTCTGTTACAAGGTTATGTAAATCTTTTGGGAGCTTACCATTCCTGGGATATTTTCAGTGGTGATGCTCATTCTCTGCCAGTCAGTTCAGCAAAGCTCTTTGTACATTGACTCTACTGATAGGGAGGAGTTGAATTCTGATTTACCTTTCATGTAACCCTGTCAGCACACAGACTGGAGAATTACTGAGACGGATGGTGGAGGGGAGGCCTGACTTTAGCAGTTATCTATTAAAACTTGGCAAAATAAATAAGATCTTGAGGGGGTTCCTGATTTATTTTCAAACACTGAGAGTGAATGACTTTGGTCTGAACGTTAGCCAATGTCTGTATAGTGAAGGCCTGAACCTAGTTGCTCTTCGTGGCTGTGTGTCCAAGCTTGTAGCACAGCTGTGTTGGAGGCTTCAGGGTCCGTGTAGTTTGGATCAATTTGTGGCCTTAAGAAGCTGCTATATTAAGGAGAACAGTAGCTATGCTCAGTGGCATGCAATACACATCCCAAGTCAGTCAGTCAGGGATCAGAAACAAGTGAGTCTGGTTCTTTCCAAACAAACAAACAACAACAAAACTTACATTTATATAGCGCCTTTCACGTCGAGAGGACGTCCCAAGGCGCTGTACAGTCAGGTAGGACAAGAGCAGGGTGGGAAGGATCAGGGCAGGATGAAGAACAGTAGGAAAAGTAACTGTATATTAGTGGGCGAAACGCGGCAGCCAAATTGCGCACAGCAGTGTCCCACAATCAGTCACGGAAGTGGGACTAGGGGCAAAAGGGGGTAAAGAAGCAAAAGGGGAGGGGTCGAGGCAGGGGGAAGAAAGCAGGAAAGTCGATTGTATATTTGTGGGCGAAACGCGGCAGCCAAATTGCGCACAGCAGAAATTTCTCATGTCAAAGAGGTAAAGTACTGAGCCTAACAGCTTGGAAGTGCTAAGGAGCCTCGAGGTTATTATAACAAAACTTTGCACATCTGTCCATGGCCAAACAGAGCTTTGATGCAGTCGAGTTGTGAAAAATGGATTTGAGATGTTCTTAACCAGCCTCTGCTTAAATGGCTTATGCTCTCTCTATTCAATGAAAAAAGGCCTCACTCAATGAAGGAGCAAAGGTGCAGGCCATAAATATGCAAGCATCATCTGTCAGCCTGCCAATACAAAAGTAAGGTAAATCAGAGAGAGAGAGAGGGAGGGAGGGAGGGGAAATACTATTATTAGCAAGCTAGAAGGACGAGAACAAAAGAAGCTGAAAATTATTTACTTCATTCACTTGAAAGGATTGCTTTGCACAGTGTGACCCACTGTTGCCCATTGACACTTGCTGGTCAGATGACACAACCATCACTGGATTCGAAGTTCACATTTCATCGGTGAGAATGAGCTTGACAATTCCATGTGCCAGATCGTGTATTCGGTTCACAATGACCAATGCTCTTGCTATAAAGAGAATATTGCAGGCAATAAAAAATCCAACAAAATCTGCTATTAAGCACGGCTTCTCAAATCACAGTGGGTGCCTGAATGGTCCACCCCAAATTTTGCAGTACAAAGTTGGCTTTTTGGGAAATATTTGTGTTCTGGACGGAGAAAAGTGTCCGTAAATATTAAATGACATTTAAAGGAAAAAGGGGGAAGAGTCATAATTTATAAACTAGAATAGGTTGGTTATTATTAAGAGAGACCATGAAGCTATGTTTAAAATTTTTGTCTCATGTCCATTTTTAAACACTCAAAGTGTATGGGGGAAAAGGTAGGGGGAATAAGGTGTGCATCAATCTGCCTGAATTGGACAAGTTTTGATCTGCGGTCTGCTGTTGGCTAAATTACTGTTCAATTGCTAACATGTGTCATACCATTACTTCGTTGTTACCGACGGAACATTTTCTGTAATCATATACATCAGTTGGTTTAATAACAGGAAATTAATCACTTGACCTTTTCTAACAATTCAGATTTGCACCAACTCTAATAGAAGCAAATTGCCATCGGAAATGCCAAGGAGGTGCAAGCCGTGTCACATCTGTTTAAGATTTTAGTTGAAATAGTTATTAAAAGCAGGAAATATTAGGTTCAAAATGCAAATAGGCTGAAACCATGTTAGAATCAAAGTAGCTGGGTGAAAAGTACCCTAAAAATCAAGCTCAGCAAAACAAGTGTAATGTAGTGGACTACAGGCCACGTCTTAAGGATCTGAATTGGAAGAATTGACCCATTATTTTGAGTTATGAAGGAAAGGAGGTAATGCGACACATTCTATGGTGTACAAAAACACAAAATGCTGACCACACATGGAGAGATTCTTTTGAATTCTGGAAATAAACTTAATATTGTGATTTTGATCTATTATATAAAATTGCTGCTACACGTCTCAAAGGAGAAGGTGTCAGTTTTAAGGTGCATGATTCCCAGCCAAGCTCCATGGACCACTTAGAGATAATCAGATCTCTATCTAGCCCCCTTGGGCTAGCTTGATGAAGACTAGGCATGCTGAATGTCAGGTACAAAAGAGAATCCTTCGAACTGTAGCAAACCAAATCAGCAAAATAAAGATCAAGCAAAAGAAAGTTAGACATCTCATTCTAAAGCTTGATCTCATAAAAATGCATTGGTCCCAATAGTAGCGATACTCGTGACTTTGAAGCTCTGTTCAAGTAAGGAGCCATTCATCTATTTCATCTCTCCCCATCAATTGCCAATGACCTACCTCAGTGGAAAGGAGCACAGATCCTTCCCCTTCCATAAGAGATTAAAACCCTATTGGGCCTTCATTTTTACCCTCAATCATGTCAGTGCTAGTGGAAAGTCTATTTACAGGTCCACGTGAGAGATTCAGATGAAGGAGGCCCAGTCAGGCTATTTTGAACTTTCCCCTCAAGAAAACCGTTTGTATCTTAAATTAGACTAATATCTTTGACTCAACCACTCTTCCTGGTATCCTGTTTCAACTGCTGATTATCTTTGGTGTGTAGGAATAAATCCTGGTATATATGTTCTTCACAACTGCGATCTGTTCTCCTGCTGCCGCAGTTGTATTTAAACAAATTATTCCATTCCCATTCAACATCTTCCGCGCCTCTGGTGAAGCTCACTTCACCAAGGTAAAGAGATGTCCAACCCTGTTGTGAGGCAGAATAAAAGAGACTCTCTTGTTGTGAACTTAACTTAAAAGAGCAAGTTGGGTGGTATTCTCAACTTTCAAATTCACAATATTTATCCTCCTAACCCTTAGCCTCATTCCTATCTGGGTTGTATCTAGCCTTTCCTGTTAAACATGTTAAGCGGCTCAGCATTATATGCTTTTAATGGGATTCCGTTCCACACATTCATATCTCTGTTGATAAGGATGATCTTCTGCATTGCCAGTGTGCACCCTCTATATCATTGGAGATTTTGTTAAGGCTGTCAGTCCTCTACAAGATTACAACTGTGGAGCACCACTAGCTGCCTGTTTATAAGATAAATTTTTCCAAGTTTTTTTGTGTTTCAACCACCATCAGTAGCAACTGCTTAAGAAATCAGTCTTCCCTACCTACATCTCCATTGACATTGTCAGCTGGTGTATGCATATTTTGTACAGGTCACATGAAAGTACATAGGAAGGCAATGGAACAAGCCATTCAGCCCAACCAGTCTATTCCAGCAATTATATCCACCATGATATACACTCCTCAACTTTATGATCATATCAATTTTATTATCAAATTGAATCTGTCGAACAAAGTTGACCTCTAATGATCGTTGTGAATAGATGCTGGACTTCCTCGAGTCCAAAATAGAGAGAATCCGCTCTGCGGTTTCCTCCCCCCACCACTCCTCCACCTCCACGCCCTCATCAGTTACCTCAACCCCTACACACCCCCCATTTCACACTTTCAACCCCACCACCCCGTTTTCAGTCACAAAAATAATTACCTTCATGAAACCCACCACGTGTTCATTGTACCCCATCCCCACCCCCCTCCTCCGCACCCAGCTCCACCTCTTGGCCCCGCTCATTTCTGACACCATCAACCTTTCCCTCTCCTCAGGCACCGTCCCTACCTCCCTTAAAACAGCCACCATCACCCCCATCCTGAAGAAACTCTCCCTTGATGCGTCACAACCATCAAGCTATCGACCCATCTCCAACCTCCCGTTTTTATCCAAGGTCCTTGAAAGAGTCGTTGCCTCCCAGCTCCGCTCTTTCCTTTCAACTCACTCACTCCTTGAACCCTTCCAATCAGGCTTCCGCCCAATTCACAGCACAGAAACTGCCCTGGTTAAGGTTACAAATGACATCCTAACCGCCTGTGACCAGGGCTCCCTCTGCCTCCTCGTCCTCCTTGACCTGTCTGCTGCGTTCGACACAGTCGATCAGACCATCCTCCTCCAACGTCTTTCCTCCCACCTCAACCTTCAAGGCACAGTCCTTGACTGGTTCCATTCCTACCTGACCCACCGTTTACATTTTGTTTCTTCCAACGGTTTTTCCTCAAACCCCTGCACAGTTTCTCACGGCGTCCCTCAGGGCTCTGTCCTCGGCCCCCTCCTTTTCACCCTTTACACACTCCCTCTGGGCGATGTCATCCGCAAACATGGGGTCAATTTCCACATGTATGCGGATGACACCCAGTTGTACCTTTCTGCCTCATCCCTCAACCCCCAGACCATCGATGTTCTGACAGCATGTCTGTCCGACATTGAGTCCTGGACGAGGGACAACTTCCTGCAATTGAACGTGAGTAAGACCGAGGCCCTCCTGATTGGCTCAAGCCAGCGCCTTCGCACATCGGGCGCTGCCAGCCTCAACATCCAAGGCTGCACTCTCCACCTCACAAAGCCAATCAGGAACCTCGGCATCATGTTCGATCAAAAACTCTCCTTCCTCCCCCACATCCGTGCCTTGACCAGCACCGCTTATTTCCACCTGCGCAACATTGCCAGGCTCCGCAACTATCTTACCCCCCCGCGCTGCCGAAACACTTGTGCACGCGTACATCACCTCGAGGCTGGACTATGGAAACTCTCTCCTCGTCGGCCTCCCCAGTTCCTCCATTCACAGGCTGCAGGTCATCCAAAACTCTGCAGCCCGTATATTATCCCGCACCCGCCTCCGCGATCATATAACCCCCACCCTCGCCCGTCTCCACTGGCTCCCCATTCTACAGAGGATCAGGTTCAAGATCCTCGTCCTCACCTTCAAGGCCTTACACGGCCTTGTCCTGCCCTACTTAATTAATCTACTTTCCCCCTACAAGCCCACCCGGACCCTCCGTTCAACAGGACTTGGCCTGCTCCAAGCCCCCCGCCCGAACCGCCCCACCATCGGAGGCCGGGCCTTCAGTTTTTTTGCTCCGACCCTATGGAATTCCATCCCCCAATCCCTCCGTCTCGTTTCTTCCCTTTCCTCTTTCAAGGCCGGTTTGAAGACTTTCCTCTTCGACCGAGCCTTTTGTTCCACCCCGAATTTTTCGACCTCCACTTCGTGTTTCACCCCTTCCCGAACACTCCCCTCCCAGCTCGGGTCACACGCCTCCTGTGCAGCGCCTTGGGACGTCCTCCCGATGTGAAAGTATAAATGTAATTTGTTGTTGTTGTTGTTGTAGCAAAATTATCCCATTGTGTGGTGGACCATTATATATATATTTTTAAACTTGCCAAACTTTCTTTTTCAACTTCAATGCAAGTATGATTAGTGTCGATCCGAATTTTCAACTTTAAGTTACTCACCTCTTGGAGAGCACTATGTGAGGTTTGATTTTATTATCACTGGAGTTTACTAACTTGTCTGCCACTTTTGCTACTCAGAACGGCTGCCTGATTACTATAATCAAGTGTACATTAAAAGAATGAACCCATTTTCTCAGACTTTTGTATAACACTTGGAAGGGCCCACCTTTTTAAATGTCAGACACCAGGAGGAAAAATAAAATGCTAAGGCAACACTGAAATGCAGGCAGTAATTACAGTATCTCTTTTGTATGTCTGCATAAAGACTATTAGACAAATTAAGGAGAAACATTAACTCAAAGCTCCTATTCCAATTCAATGCTTGCTATGAAGATGCAAACTGAGGCGATTTGCAACATGTAATTTGCTTCTAAAAGGTTGTCTGATATTTGTTGGGAATACAATATCTTAAATATGTTCCTTGCCCTTTCCAGCTCTCTGTTTCTCATAATGTTCTGACCTTCACACTCTAAAATAAACAGTATAATAGAGTGAGGAGAGAAAAGGTGGATTCTTGTAGCTTAGTGGTTAGAGCACTGCCTCCCAAATGAGAGATCAAGGTTCGATTCCAGGTAGGACGAAACATTTGGCTAGGTTCCTTACTCCACTCTGTTTCCTTTAGCGGTTAGTAGGAAACGGTTATTAATCGATTGGCGGATCACATTTCCAGGGATAATAATCCCTCGAAAGTAAACAACAATAATAATTTGGTCACTCAATCCACGACTATTTATGGGACACTGCCGTGTGCGATTGGCTGCCGCATTTTGCCTACAAATATACAGTCAATTCACTTTACAGTACATTCTGTGAAGTACTTTGAGATGTCTAAAAGACGTGAACAGCCAAGTTATTTTAATGCCAAGCTGGTATGAGAAAGCATTTTTGAGATTCAGTTGTGGAATGGAAAAGCAGCCTTCCATGTGTTAGCACAGCATTCAAACTGCACGTACATGTAGCTTTTGAAGATTCTGTGTAAGTAAATGTGCACCTTAGGACTTCTTATCATTCCCACATTCCAGCCCTCACCCTCTGCTTTTCTGACACCAGTTTCAAGGTCCTCACCTTCACCCTAAAATCTCAATTTCCATTGTCCTCAATCGATTTCAATCCCTTTGTATCCTAGCATCTCTCCGATCTCCTCCTACCCCACTGCACAGCTTGCCTTCTGTGATCAGCTAGCTTGGGCTTGCTGCACCACCACTGTGGCTCATCTTTCCAATTCCATGTCCCTAATGTCCGGAATTTCCTCCTTTTGAACCCCTCTGTCTTTCCCCCTTTGTATTCGTCTTGAACTCCCACCTCAAAACCTACCTCTTTGACCAGGCTCATGGTCACCTTTCCTCCCATTACAGCATCAAGCTATACCTTAAATGTGACTTGTCCCCTGGCCTCAATCACCCTTCTTTAAATCCTGTTCCAGGGTAATTGTTGTTTAATTACCTTCCGAGTAATTAAATGCATCCTGATGTCTGTCCTGAAATTGCTCTTCACAATGTACCTTTGCTGAGTATTTAAAGGCAAACTCTTTGCTACACTGTCAGAAGCAAAGCCTAGAGCCTCTATACCCCTAATACTGTATTCAGAATTCACTTCCTTGCTGCCTCTCCCGCTTCATTCAAAGCCTCATAAAAATGCATCTCTTTATCTGTGCCAAGTCATTCAATGCCTTTGCACAGATAAGTCAGATTTTTAAAGACAGCAAAGCTAATGGTCCCATTTTAATTCACAGGGTTAACATAGGATGGTACAGCACAGATATAAGTCATTCAGCCCAACCAGTCTGTGCTATTATTTATACCCCACACAAGCCCTCACTCGTTTCTTCTATTCCCCTTTACATCCTTTGCACTCATGTATGCATCAATCACCACCATTAAGTTATTCAAGAATATTTGGGTTCTAATAAAAAGGTTTGAATCTGCACAGTTATCTTAAGGTTGACACTTGTGTGGATTTCAAGACTAGTGAGGCTGGAACCTAAAGCAGGTTCCAATGTTGCTTCAGCTGTTTAACAAGAAACATGTCATTTTTCCTCCTTAAAAACTAATTTGTGGTTAATTAAGATTGTCAGTCAGTGCTAAAAACCACTGTGCTCAGTTCCCTAAAACCTTGAAAGCAAAAATCTGATCATTGCTCTTCCCAATTGGCAGATCACTTGTATATTACAAAGCTGCAGATGCAAAAAAACTAATAAAACTGTTATTTATCATCAAAATATTATAAAACATTTCATTGCAGTATTCGGCAAGCAAGCTTTTTGCTTATTTCTAATATATTTTTAATCTCTCAAGGGAATGTACGTGATGCAAAAAAATATATAAATCCATGGCTACTGACTTGCAAATCTTTTACATAAGTAATCTGTAGCCATTTCCTCCAAAATGGATCCTATGATGTGTTACTAAGCCCATGAGCTTGCCAAGGATATATTCACAAAGGTATAATAAAAAAGTGATTGGGAAATTTAATTCACTGAAAGCAATATTTTGAATTAACTTTTTCTAAGATCATCAGACATTAAGACTTTTTAAAGACATTAACCTAATTGTGTTACTTTATTACATCATTCGAAACCCAGCAAGAAGAGAGACACCAGAGTGGAAACAGACAAGTAGTGAAATGCAACAGCTATTTGCTGCAAGAATTTTCACACAACATCCAAAGCCTTTTTTTGATTTATTATTCCAAGAATAACTTTTCGAAATGCATAGGTTTTAATTCTTCTATTTTTGATTTGTTGGAGGAAAAGTACTTTAATATTTTATGTTATTGGTTTATTCATGCCGTACATTTCATGCGTATAATATTTCAATGTGCATGTTGTCCTAAATTAATGACAGAGTCGTTTATTCGCATAAAAACAGCTTTCAGTCACCTTTACTAAAAGTACCTTCAAAACCAATGTAGTATATATAATGAATGAATATGTTGTGCCAACGCTGTATATTCAAAACCCATATTGCTGGATAAACTAGCCTGCAAACAAAGTGCTGGAGTTGGTTCACTCTTATTATAATGCAACAAATAGTGCACATACTGTCAGCCATGCAGGGGTTGGTGCAGAGGTAGCAATGACTCAGAAATAATAGGCCGATTCATCTCCACACTCCATGAAGCAAATCAGCAACAATAAAATACAATTTATATTTATATAGCGCCTTTCACATCATTAAATAACAGCTGTATATAGCGCCCTTCGAGTAAGATAACATCTCGAAGCACCTCACAGTAAAAGAGTTAGACACGGAGAAGGGGAGAAGGGCTGACTGTGTTGTCATCAGCGTTGCCCTGGAATACTGCAGACCAGCCATTTTATTGCTTCGTAGAGAGATAGATAAGTACCACGACTAATACATTTGCAAATCTTAACAGATAACCAGAAAAGGGCCATTTGTGAGATTGGGTCAATTGTGAAACAGCCTTGAGCTAACTTTACAGCACCTCTGACAATTTCAGCAGAATTAGTTGAGGAAACAAAGGTTATGAAGAACAAAAAAGGAGAAACAAGAATAATGGATTGTAAACAATTACCAAAGTGAAGTGAGATTAGTTTGAAATAGAGGAACCACTGGTCTGAAAAATGCACCGTTCAATGTCCAAATTACAGCTGGTGATAATTATGCTGTTTTGCAGTGTATTTATACGTAGTTCATGTTGAGAGATGGAAAGAATATGGTGATATTGAGAAAATCATGGAAATCCAAAGATAATATTGATTACGGCTACAAACTGTGTAGTCACTACGTTTTACAGTACATCTTGTGAATTGCTTAGAGATATCTTTCCAACGATATATCAACCGTAAGGATTATTACCTATACTTATTATTAATTACAGAAAGATTCAAAGGAAAAAAAAGAGAACAGAAGAGTTTGATGGCTCAGGGATATGCAGGCCTTAGCAATCCCTGGGGTCAGGAGAGAAAGAAATCAGATAGACATGGAGTCCTGTAGTTTAGTGGTTAGAGCACTTGCCTCACAAGTGAGAGTCCTGGGTTCGATTCCCAGCAGGGCCAAACCTTGGGTAAGTTTCCTTACTCCACACGCCTAATAATAATCCCTCAAAAAAATTTGTCATTTCAATCCACAACTGTTTGTGGGACACTGGTGTCAGCAATTGGCTGCCACGTTTCGCCAACACAAATATACAGTCAATTTATTTTACAGTATAATGTGTAAAGCGCTTTGAAGTCATGAAGAGCACTATATCAAATGCAAGGATTAAATGCAAGGAACATTAGATTGACTGCTTATGAATATTATCCAGCATCTTACTGGAAAGTATGTATGAAAGGAAGAGTTCCTCCAAGTTGCTTTGATGGACTTGCCCACAAGGTCCATAAAACTCTGGCTAACAATCTCCCAAATGCAATTGAACATTCTCTTTCAGCTGCTTGTGGGAGATTTCTGCTCACAAACTGACTGAGTTATGCTACATTCGCCTACAATACACTGACGCTACAGTGAAAGCCTTTGAAATGTGATAAGGTGCTATATCAAATGGAGAGATTTTTACTATTTTATTTGTAAAGAAAAAAGTAAAACAAATTAAATTTTAAACACACGGTATAAAATCTGAAAAACTGATATCGTGGGCAGCTCAATGAAACTAGATCAATATGTATGTTTCGGTGAACCATTGTAGCTCACGTATGACCTGTCTGCACCCATCTACCTCTCTAGCCTCCTCTCTCTTCACAGAAGTACATGCTGCCTCTGCTCTACTGGGTCCAGCTTCCTCCATGAACCCCGAACCCTCTGTTCTACCATCAGTGACCGTGCTTTCATCCACTACAGCTGAAACTTTGGAACTCCGTTCCCCAACCCCTTCACCTGACCCCCTCCTTTCTCATCTTCACCTCACACGTGAAGACCTTTCTCCTTGACCGCGCTTACCTTCACCTTCCCCTTCCACCCCGGCTCTGCCTTGGGCTATCCCATTGTGAAGCACTCCGAGACGCAGCCCAGCATGCAAGGTGTTGTTGTTGCATGCATGATTTAGTTTCTCAAGATGTATCAGGTCAACGTGATTGTGCAAATGCAGCACTGTAGCTCAGTGGTTAGAGCATTCACCTCGCTAGCGAGAGACCTGTCGCAAAGTGCTGTTGGAGTGTGGTGGGGTGGGGGTGCGAGGGGGAGTAACAGCTGTTTGAGAATCCTGGTCGTGGGGAGATAATTTGATCAAAAATGCAACAGTTGAAGAGATAGGTTCAAGAATGTCATTGGAAGTCAAGGGACTGGACTCATTCAAGAAACATCTTGATGCTGTTATGTAAGACAGTAGGTTGGAAGAATGAGGTGAAATTCTTTATCCATACTTCCCTTGTGAATGTGTTGTAATGATAGTTTTATGTTGCAGTTTATGAAATGAAATTAGATGTGAATGTAGACCATGAAATGTGCAGTAAAACTTAAACTGGTGAACACATTAACAATCTGTTGTACAATGCATACATTCTCATAGCTGTTTGAAACGCCTTACTGTAGCATCAAAAGTTGCCATAAGAACAGACCTAAATATCTATGTTCTAAGATATGTAAAAGCAAGTTGCAAGTGCCTCTTGTATCAAGTATCAGAAGATAATACTCAAAGTCTTTATGTTTCAGCCTGGATTGCATCATATATGGACCACAAACCTACATGTCTCTTAACAAGCAATATAGTGTTAAGCTATTTCTTTGATTTTATAATCCTTGCATTTGATTTTATGTAAATAATTCCAGACTTATCCCATTAAACTTTATCGAGCATTGGTGGATTTAGTGTTATTACAAAGCTTGTGGCACAAAATACTTTTCCATAACATTTTTTTAAAATTCTCTGAAAGTTCTTGGACGTCACCTAGGTAACCTGGGGGAGAGGAGCCTGGTGTTCAATACGCATCCTACTTGTTCATAGTTTGTGAGTCACATCACACAACTCCTGGACCTATTTTCTCCCATAGCTGCAGAAATACATATGCGTCGCAGTGTGTGTCTGTCAATCTGACTGAGGTGCTATCACTCTCGTCTCCAAGTCAAAATTTTGTGGGTTTGAGCCCCACTATCAGAGTTTGAACTTATAGAAATTCGAAGCCGCCACTCCAATGCAGTGCAATGCACCAAGGTCCCATCTGCTGTTTGGTGGACATTAAAGTCCACCCTGACACTATTTGCATAAGAGTTTCTCTCGGTGTCCTGGCCAACAGTTCGTCAGATAGAATTGGTCATTTACTTTATGGCTATGTGCGCCTGTTGCTGTGTGCAACTGGCTGTTGTGTTTGCCCACAAAGCACAGTCACAACACTTGACTGTGAAGCACTTGGAGGCTTCCTCTCAATATGAAAGGTGCTTCACCAAGTCCAATGATTATTAACATTGAATCATAAAATGTTGAGAAAAAAAGATTTGACTAAATTAGGCTCCCAAAAATGTATTAGTAAAAGCATCGACAAGCAGGGACCCAGCTTCAATCTTCAGTCTGTGCTATTTTGTACTTTCTTCACCTAAAGGCTACAGTGATACATAATATTTGTATAATGTTTGGTGTCAGTGCGTTTGCTTCGGGAGGCAGTGGGCAGCAGAGAATGTGCTGGGTTCACACTCCTGACTGTTATTCAGTGCTGCAAGTGTACGTGTAGGTCAGGCAAGGATCATTCTCAGTGAAGCCAGTCACTGTCTAGAGGCGATAGAGGGTGACTATGTGACTTTGAGGAGAGGAGAGGAGGAAAATGCCACCAGCTTTGTCAGCAGCCTCTCGTTTCAAGCATTTCATGTGGTGGAAGAAGACGCAACCTGCACATGTCATGCCTGTGCCTCACTCATGTACTTAACAAAGATTTATTGAGTGGTCACATGCTCGTGAGCTCTGTAATGACTCCCGGCTAGTTCTGATGATTGGTTTCTCTCTCAGCATTTAGATCGGCAACATTTCACTGGCTGCCAGTTACCACTAATGCCGACTCCAGAAATCAATGCAAGGATTTTTTATTGGTCTACTCCAGACATTTTGAAAAACATTCTGATGTCTCCAAAATGTCAGAGATGGGGAGTGACAAAGAGGGTTAAGGGAGAAATATGGACAGACTGTATCGTAAGAAAAAAAGCCGCTTTCCTTTCTCCCTGTTCATTTTGATACACGGAAGACATTTGAAATTTAGTAAAATAATTTGCATCCTTTGTAATACATAGGAACTACATTAAACGTAACCTTTTGTCTCTATTTGCTGCGCTCATAATTTCTCTTTTCGCGAAGGCCTTATCTGTGGAGATGACCTTTGAAGGGAAGAAGAATGAATGAAAAGAAACACTTCAGGAATGAAAGGAACAATTAGACTTTCTGGTTATATTTATTAAACAAACAAAAGCCACATTCTTCTGCAGACAAGGTGTGTCTGACAGATCGGGATGGTTCGGGTCCGTACAATTTTTTTAAAAACGCTTTGCTCATCACTTCCAAAACATTAGGTATTTAGGCCTTTGCCTGCAAACAGTCAGCAGGCTTCACAATAAAACCTGCAAAACACTTTGGGACATGAAAACCACTGAATCAAATGCAAGTTTATTATTATTATTATTGTTCAATCTTACTGATGGAATGCTACACATAGAAGAGGGGGATGCAGAAAACAGCATGAGGTATCTTAATTAGCAGGACGGCTAGCTTGCTCAACATGCAAACTAGCTTCACTGCACTTGCAAAATGTTTAAGCTAAGCCTCCTTATTAACAGAAATGACCAATTTAATTCCTCCAAATGGAAGAAGGGACAAGCAATTTCAAGGCTACCTTTCGTCTTCTGTGCGATACACTTTACTCTCCAACCTAGATTTCTCATTTTCACTTCATTTTAGTTACTGGCTTTAATTGGCTGACTGTGCCCATTTGCACGTTTTCAGTTGCACTGCTGTCCATCTGCTTGACAATTCTGACGGCAGAAATTTTTTCCTCGCCAATTAATTCAATTCTCGCAAATATCATCTAAAATAATGCATCTTACATTCAAGGAGTGTACATTAACAGGAGTTAAAAATGAAACACTGAAGGCTCTCTTGGAAAATGTATTGGAACACAAATTGACACATTAGAATCGTACCTGTTTAGATGGATTAAACTGGGTTCAGAAATCTGTATTTGCCACCCTGATATTTTGGGATAAATGATGGGCTGGTGTCATGAAATAATGTTTGAAATCTGGGGAGAGATATGTGGGGCATTTTACAATCGTTTCACTTCTTCACTATGTGCTAGTGATATTTGAATAGTTTAAAACAATAGATCAAACAACCTCACATTCAATTATGTTATTTTTTTACAATATGCACCGTCACTATACTTTAAACTGTGAAGCACTTGGAGACATCCACCCAATATGAAAGGCATATGAAATGCAAAGATTATTATTTTATTATTCGGTACAGCATATTTCATGTCATGTGAAGATCTCAAAGCACTGAACAGGAATCGTTGTAAAGTGTCTGGACTGTGCACTTAGCTGGCATGTTTCAAACTGCTCAACAGATAGATGGGAGATTATGACTGGTATGCACTGCCTATAATACATTCAAAAATATGTCAAGTGAGGTATCCCACTGCATAGATTACAGTATACACAAAACAAAACATAAAGAGCAATGGCTTAGATTAACCACAAAGTAACAAAATAATTAGTTAAATTAATAGAGGCTCATAATTTGACAACATCCCGTGAACACAAACAGCTATTTTTGCGTTTGTACCATTAGTTTATTGGCTGCTTTCCAAAACCTATTGACAAATTGCTTCATCTTAACAAGCAAATAGAGGTGAATAAACCAACCAGAAACATTTCATAAGAACCTCATAAACCGGAATCAATCGATAGGAAATTTTGTCATTGCACATTAACTTCATGTACTTGAAGGGGCTCCTTCAGGTGGCCTTTCTCTTGACGCTATGTTAACACAGATGTTAAAAACTAGGTGAACAATAGGTCTTTTGTTGGAGACTTCCTAAACTACAATTTAGCACAGAAGCGATTGAGTCTCACATTACATTTGGGTAGAGCCTGAGGGGATGAATCTCAAATAGGGAAAAAGGGTTGCAATACTTGCAATAAAAACAATAAATTCTGATCTTTAATATTATTTCCTTTTCCTGTGTTTGATGTTCCACGAGCCTATTTTATTGTTGATTTCAAAAACCTCTCATGTTTCCAACACATGTTATGTGCCATTGTTTCCAGGAGGCATTCGCAGAAATCCTTACCACTCACAAACACTGTAATCTTGAATGGACCACTCAACAAGAGCTTAGATTTATATAGTGCCCCCCATGCCGGACAGCATCTCAGAGCGCTTCCCAATAACGGATCCCTGGGCCAAGCCAGGGGGAGGGGAATAAGGCGACTTAAAGTGCGGTAGAAGAGAAAGGTCTTTAGCCGAGACCTGAAAGTAGGAAGAGAGTGGAGTGAGGAAGGAAGATCCAGAGCCTCGGGCATAATTGTGAAGGCATGGCCGCCGATGGTGGAGCTGAGGATTTGGGGTACAAGGAGGAGGCCAGACCTGGTGGAGCGAAGGCAACATGTACTGTTGAAAGGAGGTCAGAGAGGAAAGGGGGTGCAGAGGAGTGGAGGGATTTGAAAACAAACAGAGAACAGAAAAAGACAGTGTGCCGAGTTGAGAATTCAAGAGAAATCAGAAAGAAAATGGGACAGGTAAAGACAATGAGAGATATCTTGATTGATTCTGAAGTCAAAAAGCTTAACTGAAGCTTTAGGATGACAGTGGCCAATTTGTATGACTGAATCAACAAAATAAATATTCTTGGTTGAATATTTCTTGATTTATGTCATGCAAATGTTTTTTGGAGCGTTGGTGAGAGTGGGGGTGGGGACGGACGGACACGGGACAGAGAGAACCCTGCTTTCAGAAGTAGAAAAATGGAGACAAGAGGCAGGAGACAATAATAATAGTTTTTAAATCGTTGCAATTTTATATAGGGCTTTTCGGGTAAGGAGGATGAATCAAACCCTTTCAGAGGGTTTACTCCAAACACTAACAACAAAATTGCACTTATTTAGCGCCTTGCACATCGGGAGGACGTCCCAAAGCGCTGCACAGTCAGGTCAGCACCCAAGTGTTGGGGGGAGGGTCGGAGTAGGGGGAAGGGGAAGGAGAGTGGGAGAGGGGGAAGAGTTAGTGGAGCAGCCGAAGGCGCGGTCGAAGAGGAAGGTCTTGAGACCGGCCTTGAAGGAGGAAAGGGAGGAAGCAAGGCAGAGGGGCTGCGGGATAGAGTTCCACAGTGAGGGAGCAGAGAGGCTGAAAGCCTGGCCACCGATGGTTGGGTGGTTAGGGCGATGGATGCAGAGCAGGCCTGAGTCTGCTGAATGGAGGGGACGGGCAGGCTGATAGGGAGACAGTAGGTCAGAGAGATAGGCAGGGGTAAGGCCGTGAATGGCCTTGAAAGTAAGGACAAGGATCTTGAATTCAATCCTCTGGGTGACGGGGAGCCAGTGGAGACGGGCGAGGGTAGGAGTGATGTGGTCGCAAAGCCTGGTGCGGGAGAGTACAAGTGTAGTGACTGTATTTCGTAGACAAATGGTATTCATAAAAGTGTCATCACTGTTTTGAGCTCCATGTCCTGTTGGAATTTATTTCTGAAATTCAGGCTCGCAAACATGTCCCTTCATAAGAGAATAAAATGCTTGATGTCTTAAAATGCATTTGCCACATCCAAGCAGTTTGTGGGTCGCCTTTTCTTATGCTTTGTAAAGCACGTCTAAATATATTTCACAGTATTTTGAATAATTTATACAAGTTCAAACATTTTTATTTTTATATATATAATATATGTATACATATGTAGCTGGAGAGAGAATGGGGGAGAGAGGGTGAACGAGATAAGCCTACCCTGCTCATTTGAATTGATCTGCTGGGGTGGAATCCAATATAAACTGGGGCTGTTACCTTTAGTCAATCTACTATCAAATGGGGAATTGAATATGGGTGGATTGAGAGTGGATTCAAAAGGCTCATGTATTCATTTTTGTGTTCCTGGGGATTAAAATTGATTGAAATTTGTAATATCCTTAATTATTAATGCCTCAAGTTAAAAAAAGGCACAGAAGTGAGGAAATCAAGATGAATTTTTTAAAAAAAATGTGTTTTTAAGATTAGAAATTTCCAGACAATTCAACAACCAAACTGCCAGGCTCAAATCTGAAAGCTTCCCTCCCTCCCCACCAACTCATGCAAAGTTAACAACAGACAAGTGAAACAGTCCAAAAGGAAACAAGAGGAGAGGAGTCAATATAGCACCAGTCAAGGAGAGAACTTTGATGAGGAGAGATTGACTAAGTGCTGGAGAGTGTTAAGAGGTGTGAAAGGGAAAGCAGGCAGGAATGCCAGAGAGAGAGAAAAAGCAGCGATCAGCAGAGCTGGCAGGAGACAGAGAGAGAGAGAGAATGAGCGACTGGTGCGTGATGAAGCTGTGATTCTCATTTAGCATTCATGCTCAACATAATCCTTTCCCTAGGACTGAATGGAGTTCAAGATAAGTTGTAAGGAGCAAAGCTGTTTATAAACATGAGCAAATGCAGAGCATGTAATTCGCTTACACAGTGACACATCTTAGTCTACAGGCAGCTCACTCCACACACACACACACACACACACATATTGCTCGACTGGTTATAGATATATTCTTACACTGCCAGACCAAACCTAAGATCCAGGCTCACAACCTGACCTCTTTATTACCCATGTCCTGGCCAACAATACTCCAAATTAGTTGGTCATTCTCCTCATCGCAGTTCGGAGACCTTGCTGGTGCAAATGGCTTGCATGCTTGTCGAACAAACGCAGTCACTACACTTGACAGTAATTAGATTTGAAGCTCTTGAAGACACTTTGACATGACAAGGTGATTTTATAAATGCAAGTTCTTTCTTTCTTTGCTTAATGCTCCACTTCCCAGGGACAATAAGGAAAGAGCTTCACCATTTTCAATTTCCTTTTCCTCCCAGGATTTGGACAAAAAACAGAGAGACTGCACTACCTGTAATCATTGTACGACAGTGCCAGGGCTTTGACCTTCCCTTTTTAGAAGTCACAATGAACCCACAATCTATTCCCTTGGTTCTCTGCTTTACTTTAGCCATTTTGACAAAAGTAGCAATTGAACTCAAGACAGCCAACAATACTTCAGACAGAGATTACATTCAAGCTCAGGGTCAACGATTTGCATTCCTTTGGGAGAGTGCTATTGCAGATGGGTAATGGATAGATAACCATGAAGGAGTAACTGTTACTTCACTTTGTTGGTAACAAAGCTGGGTGATGAAAGTGAGAGCTATTTCCATATGTGCAGTTTAATTAGTTTTCCTTCTGTGTAGCGGACTTGCTTCTTTATCATGTCCATGGATCACAGGTATATTTCTGGTATTCAAAAATATTTTGTTTTCTTTTCTTAATGGGATGGAGTTCCGGAGAGCAGGGACAGAATGAATGTCTGAAAGCTTATCCACTGATGATGAGGAGAATCGGGTGGGGACATGAAGCAGGTTAGAGTTCATTGAGAGGAAGGAATAGCCAGATAAGTGAGTTTGCAAGAGGTTCCAGAGGTGGGGATTTAGCCAGGTTTCATTTTGATGGGTGGCAGTGAGTGCATCACATGACATTTTAAGCAAAGGAAATTCTTGCCATCCATTAGATTTAATTGTCTAAAGGCAGTTTGTGTAAAACTGTACATTTCCTGAAGTCAAATACTATATTTTTTCATTGGAAAGTTCATTTCTTTTAAACAAAAAGCTACTCTTACTTAATCCATTATAGGCTTTGTGAGTGGTTAAAGCTGAGCTATCCCAAAGGGCTTGCTGCTCTCTCGATGAGGTTGACCTCGTTTCCTGTCAGGATCAAAAAAATGGAATTGTTCTATTTTACAAATGATAAAAAAATCGCTAAATTAGGAGCTTCCTGGGAATAATCTTCAGTGATAGTGAACAAAGGCACCTGACATAGTAATGAGGCTGCCTGCAATTTTCATAATTTCTTGTAAAGATTTTGAACGTGCATCCCGTATATCATGAATCTCTCATCTCAAATAAACCTTCCCTTCCTTTAACCCCTGCGGGATATTCATTTGGGGGGATGTTCTTACCTCCGTCTCCCTTCCTCCGAAGATGTGGGATCCCTCTGGGACGCCAAGTGTCTGCCTTGTCTGTGGCAGGAGGCCCTCACTTAGGATAAGGAATAAATCTGGTTCTGGAGCCGGAGGATAATTCAAGTTGACTGCTGAAGCACATCTCTCCAGCACTCGGGTCCCTGGGTGGTAATGGTGATGGTGCTTCTTTTGCATTTGCTGGAAAACCTGAGGAAGTAAAAAAAAATCATTGACATCATTTTCAGCAGCAGCTAAATACTATTTCCATTCTGCCACAGATTTTCAATAATCAGATCATCAATAATTTAGCAATGGTGCATGACAATGACTTCTGAATAGTAAGAGTCTATTAAATGTTATTTGTTAGCATTTGGTGCATTAACCATGAGATACAGTTAACGAACAGTATTAAGGGTCTTTAAAAAGATATTGCATATTATGTTTTGTCCATATACTATGCAGTCAATTCATTTTACCGTATATTCTGTGAAGCACTTTGAGACGACTCGAAGACAAGATTAGGCGCTATACCAAATGCAAGGATTATTATTATTATCAAATGCAAGGATTATTATCGTTCCCATCAATCGCAGGGGAATAAGTGATTTATAGGTTTAAATTCCATGAACGGGCTACGTTGCTGGTATTATGAGGTGCAGCCTGGTCTGAATATTCCTGTCAATTACACAGGTTTGCAATTTTCTCTAATGCTTTGATTTTGGTTCTTCAGTTAAATTGGTCATTCACCTCCTCGTTGTTTGTGGGACATCGCTATATGCAAATTGGCTCTTGCATTCACCTAAAATACACACTCATCACACTTAACAGTAATTGCTGTGAAGAGCTTTGGGATATTTTGACGGTAAGGTGGTTATATCAAATGCAAGGATTGTTATTAATATTAATAAACCCAATCAGTGATATCACCCATTGCTTTGCAGCTCTGGCTAGGGCGTGCTGACCAGAAGATTGCAGGTTCAATTAGTGTTCTGTAAGTTTAAGCATTGCAGTTGATGTCAGCGCCCCTGTGCTCGTGATGAGAAAAATCAGTAAAGATTCCCACTTCATATTAAAATCCAGTTCAGTGACTCTTGCTTGAAAGCATGAATGTGTGAATGATGGGCTCTGCTGTGGTGCCCTTCATGGTCAAACGTCTACCAATGCTCTGGCCTCACACAAGAAGAACACCTCACATTACCGAGGTTGTAGAGGGCAACAAACACCCATGAATCCACAACCCAGGGTTCAAGAGAGGGAGAAAATATTTTTTTTTAAACACTTTTTTTTTCCCCCAAATCAAAGCAAACCTAAGCATGCCACTATGTCACCCTTCGAGGACTGTGATTAGAATCAATTTTTCATGTCAACAGTTTATAGCTTTAATCCTTTTACTCCTTCAACCTCCCACCCAAAATAATTCATGTGGTAGAATTGAATATGAGCTGAGGGGAATGTATGCCATCAACAGTTAAAATCTTGATTTTACGCCTCTTTCGTTTATTCCTTAATGCTGTTCCTGCAGCTATGTTTTTAAGCCCGTCCATCAATTTACCATCTTCCTCTCTTACCTTTTGTCCTCCTATTAAGGTCATGCTACTTTTTTAAGGTCATTGACTACCTCGTCGTCACTTTAAGTACAGCATACTTTTAATGGAGTGGGAGCCAAGGTTTTTTGTTTAACTAGAGGATAATTTCTCTGTCCTGGGGCCAATGAAAGTTTTCCCCTGTTGACCTCCTCAGTGAGCAGATCCATTATTTTCTAAAAATAAAACCATCTCTGTCTTATGGCAGTAGTTTCAGTCAATTTGGCGCACTAATTCCACTAGTTTTCATTAGTCTGATATTCATTTTGCTTACTTGTAGCTCATTTTAGCCTGCGCATTTGCCCTGAAAAATGCACCCTTCAAATAGTACTGTGCACTGAACTTTGTTCATCGCTGAACTCTATATGACTTGCATATGTCAATCTCTTTTTACATTACTGTGACACAAAATAATTGTGTATTAAATAAATCAAATAACACACCTAATTTTTCACAGCTTCTATTTAATCCACCTTACGGCTGTCAACACTGGGATATTGTGTGGTTAGAAGCGGTTTCTTCATTCTTACTCAAGCAACAAGAAGCTGTTTTTCACAAACCAAACTCCCAATAGTACACTGAATAATGCAGCTCAGTGCTCCTTGCTACAGGACAGGACCCAATTCAATAATGATGGCTCTGGTATAAAACATGCTGAAATACAATATTTTATGTCCAACAAATTCATACAGACTTGTGTGCATTTTTCCCCCACATGAATAACTGTACTTATTCATCACTTTTCTTTATCTTTAATTTAACAAGATTGTTTCAGATGAAGAAGGCCTGTTTGATCTCATCCCTCCAGAACAGCCATCCTACCATCCGCTCATCCCAGCAAAGAGCAACTTTATGAATGAATCCCAGTGTCCTGGCCTCAACCAGTCTTTCTCACAACCTCATCCAATCAATAATTTCACTCCGTATAAAGAAAAACTTCCTGTTGTCGGCTCTGAAATTGCGCTTTGCAACTCTTAATGTATGCCCTCTTATTCTATGTCTTGGTGCTTCAAAAGGTATTGTTCTGAGTATACTTTAGCACAGAAGGGTCACAGAAGAGAAGAAGTGAACCCAGTGCTGGAAATATCATTGAGGAGAGGCAGATGCGAATGGCAGCTTCTTTTACTTTGCCGCGAGTGCATGCATTAACCCTATTCCTCTTGACTGTGCTGCTATAACATATCCATCTTCAGCAGCAGCCATTCAAAATGACATGTCTGGTGAGACTGCTGGTTTATTGCCAGTTTGGAGTCATTTTTGTGAATCAGGCTCACGAGTGCTACAAACGAAAGCATTCCTTCAGAAAAATGTAGCCGATCGATCAATAAATTCACAATTTTACCTTGGAATCCATAAGATTTAGCCACAAGCCTCCTGCACAGGAACCTTATCAAAGGTTTTTCTGACAACAAGATCCCCAATAACCAAAAAGTACAGCTGTCCAACAGCATTTTTCCAACATCCTCAACAAATTGCAATAAAATTCTTAAGCCTGGTCTTGACATTTATAAATCTACTTTGGATTCAATTTATTACTTTTGCTCTCACTTGATGTTTTGAATTGCTTCCTTAATAACATGCTTTCCCTGCTATAAATGTCAAGCTCAACAGACCCCTAATTCTCAAGATCACACTTGTTTTTTTTCCAACAAATATCGAATCGCATTACAGAATTTTGGAATACAAGCTTCCTTTTAAGGAGCTTCACAATATATCTATCATCACACCAGGTATCTATTGTCAGCCTAGTTCAGTTCATAGGAAACCAACTTCCGAGTCAGAAGAATGTGAGTTAAAAATCTCCTCGGCAGGATTTTGATCTCATATGGTCTCAGCTAACACTCGCCTGAAGTGCTAAGAATGTGCTGTATTATAGAAGATATTGTCCTTTGGATGAGATGTCCACCTATTCAGGTGGAAGTTAAAAATCCTATGGCACTATTCAAAACAACAAAGGAGTTTCTCCCCGTCTCCCTGGCCAATATTCCCCATAATGAAATTGATCATTCACTTTGTGGGTGTTTGTGAGACACTGACGTGAGCGAACCAGCTGCTGCATTTGTCTACAGAAGATGGCTCTGCGTTTGCACAGTTCACTACACTTTACAGTATATTTTGTGAAGTGCTTTGAAATGGTCTTATGAAGTGAAAGGTGCAATGTCACATGTAAGGATTGTTATATTCTTGTGTACATTTGTACTTTGTGATGCTTTACAGATTAGCCCTGGTGTCACATTCATGTAAATGCGCTCCACTCTGTTCATGCCCATTTTATTTCTGAACAATACTTTCTTGATAAAATGACATGCCATTCCTCACCAGACTAGAGAGTTGACTGAAGGCACTTGTGTCTTTCTCATGTAAAAAATCATCTTACAGCAGTCAGTGTTTCTTGCAGTCAGGTCATTCTCCTTCACTGGGGTTGGGATTTCTTCCCGTGTTACATGGTTTCATAAGTGCTTTGTTTTTTTTCAGGCTTTGGTTTCTGTTCTTTGATTCAGAATTATAATAGTAATTCTTGGTTGTGGTTTAGCTCCTTTCATTCCTAAGAAGACATCCACTTCACAAGATTTAGTGTTTGATAATTTTTTTGCCGGTTCAGCCGGCTGTCTGACACATGCAGAAACCCATCATCACACTTAAGAATATCCAAACCAATCAGAGTATTCCATGCAGCCCACCTGTACATGGAAATTTCAGAGATAGATTGGTGGAACAAATGCGTACTCTCTCCCTGGATGGCCACATCTTGCTTACCAATTCCAGAAAGCATTAGACGCAGGTTGGCAAGAGTCAAGGCTTCAGGACCTCCGAGTGTGTGTTGTGGGTACTGCTGGAGTCTAACCAGCTGCTTTATCAATGTGTGTGGCTTGATCAATATGTAATTTCACCTTGGAAGTGATGAATGGCTGAATTTCCAGCATGTATGCTTAGAGCAAGAGCCGAAGTGATCCATGATGCATTAGTACTCAGGCAGTAATTGTCTGCATTTCCATCAGAGTTACTGTCAGTAAAAGAGATAAAAACTGCTCAAAGTAAAATCTAGCCCCAGAGTCTTTAATAATCCTGTGTTAACATGAAATATGTGGATCTTCAAAGTCATGTCCACAGTTACGAAGGTACTTAACCTTTCCACTGGAATACATCAGAGATTTGGAAATAATATGTCCATGATCCCATAAAACTATGTCTGCCTTTAACTACTGTTTCTTTTATTGTGGAATCAATAAATAAAAAATGCTGTACTGGGAGCGATAGGAATAACCAGTTTATTTCACGAGTGCGGAAAACCCCAACACATAAATGCCCTTATGAGTGAATTAAACAGGTAATACCACTGATCCCCCACCACAAGCCTGCCACTACCTCCAACCCCAACCATACATGTATCCATTCTCCTCATGTAGTCAAAGTCAGTGTGGAGATCAAAAAAGCAAATGAAAAGAATCATTAACAGAAAATGTTTAGCTCTCTTTCAACATAATAAGATGCTGGGAATGATGTCTTTACCGTACCATTTGATGGGCTTCTCCCTACTTGACATATAAATAAAACCTCTTCAGGGAAGACTTGTAGGCTCCCAGATTTCCTCAGCCTCTAATAATATGACTGGATCAGCAGGCTGGTATGAATAGAGTATTTTTCTCTCTACAATTCAATATAAAGACAAAAAAAATCAGACACCTTTTCAAATTCAGGTTTTTGTGTGATAAGAAAGACGGCTCTTACCAATAACATTTTATGTTGATGCAGTACTATTGTCAAAAATTGTCTAAATACCCAAGGCAGTAGAGTGATGGAAATACTTCTCCTACAGATCGTCGCACTCCACTGTGATAACAAGGTTCTATCAGAAACAATGTATAAATCACTGCATACCTGTACATAACAAATTCACACAACATACAAGCTAAAGGGGTTATAAGATAACAATGCAAACTCACATTTTTAACATATCATTAGAACAACCACAGAGGTACATTAGAGACTAAACCATTGGTAGTTATTGACCGACCAAAAACAACAGCAGCAAATTACATTTGTATAGCGCTTATCACATCGGGAGGATATCCCAAGGTGCTTGACAGTCAGGGATTCGGACCAAGGGTTATATTTACCATAATGTAACACACTCTTAACATGTATCCCGTACATCAAGGAAAAACATTTTATATGATGTCTATAACATCAAAACCCCCTCAATGTGCTTCTCCAGATTTCTGTGAGTGTTGCATTTCATTGGCAAATATGGAAGCCCAATTTAGAAACAACAATATCCTCGAAACAACCACGAGGTGAATGTTCAATTTGATCTGCAAAACTGGGAGAATCTTCCCTGCCTTTAAGAATAGTGCCGTGGAATTTTTGAATATTCACCTGAACAGGGAAGGCCTGTTTAATATCTCATCCGAGGGATGGCACCTTATACCACAGCGGTCCCTAGCACTCTAATGGAGTGTCATCTCAGCATGTGAGCTCAAAATCCCATTGTGGTGCTTAACACCAGAGGTGAGATTGCTACCGACCGAGCCAATAGTGCACCAGGCTGAAAATGTGTTGCAACTGGCAAATAATATATCATAAATACTACAGTAGAAGCTCACTGTTAAGTGCAGCAAACAGACTGAAGAATTCTGATCACTTTAATGGGTTAACCATATAAGCCTATCGTGTTTGTAGTACCCTACTTTGCCTCCTTCAAGACCCATCAAAAGACCCTCCTCTTTGACCGTGCCTTCAATCACCATCCCTCCCACCTACCCTCCACACTTCCTGATCCCAACACCTAGCTCTGGTCCGAAACACTGATTGTCCAGTGCCTTGGGATGTCCGTTTGATGTAAAAGGTGTTATACAAATGTAATTTTGTTGTTTTGTTGCTCTATCACTATGCTAACTGCAGCAATATTGAAATGAGGCAGCCTGAAAAACACTGACTACGTTAATGAGTTGACCATATTAATCGGGCGACCTTAAGATATATGTATTCTATATATGATACATAGACATCAAACTTCACCACAGCCAGAGAGCAGGAATAATCTGGACTGCAAGGTAAAGTTCTAGCAAACCATATGATTTTACAGGGTCACTGCAATAAAAATAAAGTTATTTTTCATTGCATCAACATTATTATTCCAGCAGACACAATAGTCCATCCAGCATTGTTTTCAATGGGGTGAAAGCTGAACATCACACCAGGTTGATGCATTTCCTTTTCATCCATCGTCAGATGTCCAGCTCTTACCTGTAAAGATTATTAGTATTGCTGCAGGTTTTCAAAAAAGCTGTTTGGCCAAGATTATTTTGACAATGTTACATTATTCGCCCATAAAATACAGTCAATCCACTTAGCTGTACATCTTGTAAAGGGCTTTGAGACATCTCAATGATGTGATAAGGTGCTATATCAAATGCAAGGATTATTATTTTACTATCATTATCATTTTAGTTTCATCTTCCTAAATCCATATTGCTGTCCTCACCGAGGGAGCTGGAATGGACTCAATAGTTATTATCAAAGCCACTCAGTGGACAATAAAATGAGAGGCGTACAAATAAATACAGGAGGAATCTACCAACTCAACAAAGAGAACTTTGGCAGGATCCTTGCCTGAAGCCTTTTCTTTTGAAGGCATTCTTGAAAGATGCTGCTGTGATCACATAAAAATGCAAACACTGCAAATCACCTCACTCCAGCCAAGAGACCAGCAGCGAGGGCTTGATCTCCCACACTGTGGTGTGATGCCAAGTTGGAATCAGGACTACAAGTGGAAAAAGATACCTTGGTGTTTTCAACTTCATTTGGTTAATGCTTTGACAAAAACAACTTGCATTTATATAGCACCCTTCACATGGGGCAGTGTCTCGGGGCACTTAACAGTGGCTGAGCTCTGACGGCAAACTTGGGGGAAGCAGGAGGCAAGAGGTGTAAGCATGGTCGAAGAGGACAGTCCTTCAGTTGTGATCTAAAAGAGGGGAAGGGGCAAGCCAGAGGGACTGACAGAGAGTGTTTCAAAGCCTCGGGGCGTAGTGGCTGAAAGTGCGGCCACTGGTAGTGGAGCGGAAGGGACGAGGGACAAACAGGAGGCCAGAGCCAGCCGAGTGGAGGCAGTGTAGTGGATTGGGGAGAAATGCTTTAGATTAAAAAGGAGAGTTAGGTTTGGTGGTAATACAGGGCAGAGGTCAAGTTTACAAGTACTTTTGAACTGGAGTTATATTCCCCTCCAAAACTACCAGCAAACCTAACCCCGTAGGAGAAGTCTAGATGAAAGGAGACTCAAATTCAAACTAAGATTATGTTTTTTTTCAAAAAAAAGCATAGCTGCTGGAGTTTTGAGGAGGAAGGGAGGCCTTTGGCAAATATGTAAGATGTTAAAGTTTTTTTGACAGGAGAAGCAGGGTGCAAAAGTTTGATACTGAAATGTCTCAGATGTTCTTTGTTGAGTGTAACAATAAAAAACCCATTTATCACATCTTTGATTTCAGGAGTCAGGAAAGCTGACATGGCTAAAAGTAGCAGGAATTAATTTGCCTATCGGGGATCTGGTTGAATGGAATCAGCAGTAAATATGAATAAATGCGTTTGTAATAAGGATATTTTTCCCTAAAGAAATACTACTTTTTTGTGTGTGCCTGTGTGAAAATAACAAATTGCAAATAATTCTCTTTGTCGGGCGCATCATACATTATGTATGATCACACGTATGCACCATTCAAAATGCAGAGGGAACCAAGTTGTTCACACTTTCAGATGCTTCTGTCATTGTTAGATAAACAAAAGAAAGTTATGGCTCTGGAAGCAGCTCAAAGAATTGTATCTGATGAAAAGCGTTGTAAATGTGCTCATCTAAATGGAAGCTACACCAAGAAACTGAACATTATTTTACAATTAAGCAGCAATTAGCAAGAAAAAGGCACATTAATGAGTTCTTAATGCATACCCGGAATAACTCTTGTATCATTTCTTAACTTCTACTAATATATATTAATGTTCTTCAGCTTATTAGCACATTATATGGTATCTTTTTCTTTAAAAATTCTATGTGTAATGCATTAATGTAAGTATCAAGAATTTATTCTTGCTTTAGATAACACATGGCTAATTAACTGGTTACAATTTATATAGCACACCAGGGAGAAAACATCTGGAAATGAATGCCTTACCAGTGATGACCCATTTTCCCCTCACGAAGCCCCCACTGTGTGCTGCAGTCGGTATCCGCGCCATACCCAAAGCAGACAAAATCAGAATTGGACCACTTCAAATGCTGCGAGGCAACAGATTAAAGGACTCAATTTAATCCTTAACCCTTTCATCATCAGGCACATCATATCAAGAAATGCAGTTATAGCTGGTGAGCCATAATGGGGACTAAAAGGATTTGTGATGATTAGATTTGAAGATAGATGCATCAAAGGAGTTTGGTGGGAAATTGGATGGGTGGTCTAATAGCCTTTTGCTGCCTGCAATTGTTACAAAGTGAGATGCAATGAGCGAATACAGTTGAGGTCCACCAGCGCTCTGCATTACAGCGACTCAGTGCAATCCATTAATGAGTTCCTTAAAGGCAATGCAATTCTCAACCCACCGCTGGAAATACATTTTTTTGGAAGCAATTTGTGTTTCTACTGTGCTCGGGGCTGTGTAAGGTAAATGGAATGTGCAAGTAAACAAAAAGTGTGAAATTAAGTCTGTCAAAGGCTTGTATGAATCATAACGATTGAAAGCTTTGGTGGTTCAAGCAAAAAAGTGCCGCAAATGCGGCCTCTGGTACCTTACCAGAGAAATAGAGTAGAGGTCTTATAGTTGAAACATGGAATCATCAGGTGAAACCCTTTAATTAAACTCCCTGTACTTATTTCCTTTGCTACAGCACATGGGGAGTTCTTTATTGCTTTTCAATCACTTCCACCCTGTGTGCAGCCGATCTAGCAGTGAAATGTTTTAGTTGGTGCAGTCGCATTACCATTTTGTTCCTCCATGCAAAGAGCCAAATTGTTACACGTTTAAAAAGTGCCACCCATCATTTGGCCATTACTCCAAAACGTATGCACACCTGACTTCCCTCCATCAGAGCAAACCAGACCCCAGTGTCTTACACAGTGGTGGATACTGAGCAGGAAAATGTGAGTTAAAGATGCTGGCGAAACACACAGTCAAATAGATGTTTTGAAGGCAGGGAGAGAGGTAACAGAGGAGTGGGAAATGTTGGCTGAAAGCTTGACCACTGACCAGTGCAGGCACTGAAAAGCCAATGGAGCTTGGTAAGGATGGCGGCTATTGCTTGTGTGGAGTCTGAGAGAACTCAGGTCTTGATCAGTTGAAGCTTCCAGACAGAGGAGCTAAGCTAAGTAAGCCGGTGAGGAAGGCATCATTGAAAATAATAATAATAAGAATAAATTGGTCAGTCTGCCACATTCGCAAATTCACTTTACATTACAATATATTCTGTGAAGCCGTTTGAGATGTCTCGAAGACAAGAAAAAGTGCTATATCAAATGCAAGTATTATTATTTATTGGTATCCTGTAAAGCACTTTGAGAAGAAGCCCCCGATGTGTCAAGGTGCTACATCAAATACAAGTGTTAGTATTAGTATGAAAAAAAAGTGTGATCAATTGTAAGCAAGCTTTTCCATTTTGGAGGGAAAACAAAAAACGCAGATCCAACAAGTGGGAAAGGCAGACTATATCCCCAGCCAAGTACATTGTGACCAAAAGTGCGATACCATAATACATATAATAAGACTTAAAGAGATGATGATTTTTTTTAGAGAATAGGTAACTCAAAAATAAGACTTTTAGTTGTGGTGCATTCTGCTCCGTAAACTTGGTATAAAAAATTAATGTACCTTGCTATCTGTTTTACATCTTGTGCATAATAAGGAAGGCAAAGCTCATTTAGAAAAGCTGGTGTTAAATAAAATATAACGCAGATGCTCACTGATGAAGTCTATCAGTAATACACACATCCAGATCAATAAGTGCATTGCCAGGCATGTCGTGCATAAAATCCTACACAGTTGGGTGCATTTCAGTGAATCCACAAACACCATTGATACTAGAAATCAAATTGGAGCTCACTTCAGCCTGGTTTGAATGAATAAACTCTTCCCAACATTGCAGCTGCCCAGAGAATGATAAGGGACAGTGAGTTTAATTTCCTTTTCTGCCTGCTCCACCAGTGATGGAATCTTTCCCCACTTGGTACACAGTAAAGCGAAACATAGACGGCCAGTAATTTACGGAGTAACTATATCCAGTTCCATTTCCTACCAAGGTTTTAAAGATGAACTTGTATTGAATCAGTTTGAACCATCCCATAGTTTCAGCTTTCTCTATTTTAATAATTCTCTATTTAACTTATGCTTCAAAACATTTGTGTGCTCTAGGTATGTGACTATAAGAACTGGACACACAACTCATTCCACTCGTAATCTTCCAAAGCAAAAGGGTGACATGCCTTAGTTTTTCTTAGTCTGGCTGGATTCAGAACTACTTCAAAATGATAGTTATGTACTCTTTGTACAGTGGAACTTTGTGCTAACACTATGGAGTTGAAAACCCCCTGGGGATCATTGCAGTAATGCTGTCCTTCAGACGTGACATTAAACTGAGTTCCTGTCTATATGGTTGGGTGGATGTTAAAAATCTTATAACACTATTTGGCCAACAATCCCCCAAATACAATTGGTCATTCGTTTCATGGTTGTTTGTGGGACATTGCTGTGCGCGTGAATTGATGCAATTTGTCCACGAATACAGTCACTCCATTTCACAGTAAATCCTGAACACTTTGAGGCATCCTCCTGGCATGCTTAGACACTATACCACCAGATTATTATTATCCTTGCCAAATTCTCCCAATAAATTAGCAATTTATTTCATGGCTGCGCTCAAAATTGGCCACTGCTTTTGCCTTCTAATGTCACGACAATTTACATTTATATAGCACTTTTCTGGTCAGGAGGATGTTTCCAAATGGTTCGCATGGTGGGGAGGGGGTGCTGAGCCACAACGAAACCTTGCATCTATATAGCGCCCTCCACATTCAGCAGCATCTCAGAGCTCTTGACAATGAAGGAGGCCGAAACCAAGCCAGGGGGAGGGGGAAGGTCACCATAGGGGAGGTCGAAAAGGAAGCTCTTCAGGCGAGACCTGAAGATAATAATAATAATCCTTGAATTTGACCTAGTGCTTTTCTTCTAAATGTCTCAAAGCCCTCATAGAATATACTGTAAAGTTGAATTGAGTGTACAGTATATCTTTTGTGTCTGAAACGCAGCAGGCAATTGCACACAGCGGTGTGCAATTTGTACACAGCAGTGTACAAATAGTTGTGGATTGAAATGACCAATTTTTATTATTGTGTTTTTTTTGGAGGGATTATTATTAGGCAAGTGGAATAAGGAAACTTGCCCAAGATTTCACCCTGACCTGCCTGGATTCGAACACAGGTCTCACACTTGTAAGGCAAATGCTCTAACCACTGAGCTACAGGACTATAAGATGGGGAAGGAGGGGGCGAAGTGAAGTTGTTGAGGGAGACAGTTCCAAAGTTTCGGGTTGTAGTGGCTGTGGCACGGCTGTTGATGATGGAGCGGAAGATTTGGTGGACTAGGAGGAGGCCAGACCCATTAGAGCGGAGGCAGCAGTGCTGCAGGATGTGGGTAGGGAATATATCCGAAAGTCCTGTTGAAAATACAGTCAATACACCAACAACAATTCCCTGTTCTTTGAGGTGTTTACACGATATCGGCACAATATTAAATTCAATAATTATTATTGTGGGTTCATCTAAAAAACAGATACTACACCTTTCAGTAAATCCTGTAAAGCACTTTAAGACCACTTCCCGAGGTGAAAGGCGCTATATCAAATGGAAAGATTAAAATTGTTATATTGTTTCTTTTTCTTAATACTGCACCTCTTTACTTCTGTTTCTGTATTGTTACTGACACTGGATAATTTTCTGAAGACATGAGGAATCTTTATTTTACTGTAACTCAAAGGTTAACTATCAGTAAGTGCACAAGTCTTCAGTTTTATTTCACTTCGGTTGGAGATTGAGCTAATTTATCACAATTATTAAATAGGTCAGTGTTTCATCCATCTATAGGTTCACAAACGTAAGATTCAAATCCACCACCTGAGAGGTTTGAGTGTTTTAATGTTGTTTACTGTGGGTTTACACCCTCACTCAATGTATTTCAATGATAGTTACTAGTTAATTCACGTTCATTGGGAACGATCCTTGTCTTTTCACACCAAATGATGGACAGTGGCTGGCAGGTTGAATTGTAAAAAATAGATGAATAAAAACAACTAGGAAAGCTTAAAGGTTAACAGAATCATTAAAACCTACTCAGCATAGTATTATCATTCATGCTTCATTATTCTTTTGTCTGGGTTTGGTATGTTTTGTTATTCTGTTGCTATGGCTACAGCACATGTGCAGAATATCTTGCACAGACCTTCAAAATCCTGAATGTCACTTTCACTCTTTGTTCAGAATGTAGCCTTCCTTGTTCTACCATTTACATTTTCAAATTTGCCCACAACTGAATGCGTCAAAAGTATCAAACCGTAATACAGTTTATATGGCCAGCATTGCAACATTAGATATTATTTTAGATTTACAATTCTTAATCATTCTTCACAATACTTGCATTTGATACAACGCCGTATCACATTGTTGATATATCTTAAAGTGCTTCACGGGAATCGCTGTAAAGTGAGGAGGTTGGGTATTTTATAGGTGAAAGCAATATTGCAACGTCCCCCAAAATCGCCATGATGTGAGTTACCTGTTTTATCTGGAGGATTGTTGTCTAGGACAGCGGGAGAAACTCCCTTTTCTTTTCAAAGAGTGCCACGGAATTGCAGTTTAAAGACTGATTTGAAAGATGGCACCTCTGACAATGTACCACACTGGAGTGTCAACAAAAACAGCGACAAAATTACATTTGTACAGCAGACTAGACTATGAGCTTCAAAGTCATTGGCCTTGAACCCAAAATCTTCACGAATCAAGTGAGACTCAGAATGCTCCTAAATCTGCCAGGTTCACATATATTCGTGTAGTGAGATTTCATACCCATTGGAACTACTTTCCCTTGACGGGATAGGTTAAATTCAGCAGTTGCACTGAATGTCACTGGAGAGTGTCCTGCCTCACAGGCGCACTGATTTATCTGCGGGCCAGTTACATCATCCGAACAATGTGTGTTTTTTAAACGTGTTTGATAGCACATTGATTCTGCTAAGAAATTTTTTTTCCACTCCAAAGGCCTGTCCGTGTGTCTAGAAACTAGGGACAGGGTGCGGCCATTCAACCCATCAAGCCTGTTTCACCACTTTATTACAACTCGGCAGATCTTTTAATCTCAATACCCTGCCCATAATCTCCTGATGTCTTCATCAACTCACTGAGGTGATACCCTGCTTTAAGAGCAGGATATAAAGGCAAATTGTTGTTGACAATATCTATCACCCAATTATCTGTCTATCTCTGTCTATCCTCCTGAACACGGCTCTTATTCAGAAAATTATTCAACTGTCTGAGAACGGACGGTAATCTGATACCCAAAGTACTGTACCATGAATGAAAAGCTGTTCACATTCAGGCAAGCCATTGCTGTGCTGCCCGGAGGAGTGAGCCATCAGTATCTGCAACAAAAAATTCAAATGCTTCACAATTACTGAGGCTACTACATTGGTTCGTGTGGCTAGACTGACAGGCAGTGCCCTGCGTCTACAGAATTAAGTCTGGATGTAGCATTAGGCTTTGCAGAACCCATTCCCAAGCTTTGTGGGAAGGGTTTACAATGTGTGCAAACAATACAATATATTGAAGGAAACGAAAATAAAAATGATCAGTTTGCTGCACTAAATAAAAATAAAAATGATCAGTTTGCTGCACTAAATAAAAATAAAAATGATCAGTTTGCTGCAGTTTGCTGCAATGAGTCAACGCACAAATAACTGTCCCTCTAATTTTTAAAAAAAATTCTCGACCAATTGAGCAATTGGTTTGAATGTGTCTTCTTGTCCTGTGGTTGACAGTGTATCCGGCAGAATCTGATGGAATGATAAGGCTAACAAAGACCGTCTGATAACCCTTTCATGGGCCTGTCACAATATTCCTAATGCAGAATGTCCTCCCCTTCATTCACTGCGTTTGTGACAGCAGTTGCCAGGCTCCAAACAGATGAACCGCAGTACCCTCAGCACATACAGAACGAGGTACAGAACAAACATTAAGCCTCCACAATACAGAGCCCCTGTCTATGTGCTGCCGCCCGCCCGCCCGCCCGCCTGCCACACGATATCTGCAGCATCAACCAAATACAACACCGGAAAAATATAAACGAAGCAGTCCACGGTATTAAAAACAACATGTCACATTATATACAAAACGTCCTGGCAGAGTGATGCAATGCAGTCGTATTGCAAATAAACATCAACCCATTATCTCCTGATTTCTCTAATCCTTTGGCAAAACATTTTTTTGTGATGATAAAAATATTTGTTACCAGAACAGTTATTGTGGTGGGTCACCGTGTCTAATGGACTCAGCAAAAACCTTGCAGCTTTCAGTCCTGCCAGCCAGCATTAATTCCCCAGACAATCCTTATACTACATTAGTTACATAACTCTCTTAATTGTATAGAAGTGAAGTACCAATTTGTCACCCATCATCAACACGCATGTATCCATAACCCCCTGAATTGATTCACATTATGCATAGAAGCAACTTCTTGGTTGTGATTGGGTCTTTTGATTCCTACTTTTAGATCAGATTCCTGCATTCAGACAGACAAATGCAGACAGTATGCAAGCTCCACACTGAACAAAGAACGATTCAAGCTGTCAATTAGTAGATTCCAGCATGAGGTGGGATTTGAGCCAAAGGGTTAACAGAGGAATAGAGGGATGAGAAAACAAAGTACTGCAGCTCTAACTGTGTAAGATCAGTGTTTCCAAGTTTTGTCTCATGATCTAAACAACATCTAACCACAATTCTCACTAATCTGACAGATGCAACAACTGAATGCGCAACCCTTTGTGAGGTCAGAGAGTTCAACAAGGACATCACTTGAGGATCACTTGCTTCTTTGTTTGAGAATGTTTGATATTTTTGCGCTTCTTGTTAGAAACGATTAAACAGATACATTCCACAAAAATCTAATTTAGCCTCCCACTGATATACGCGCTCTGAGATGCCGTCCGGCGTGGAGGGCGCTATATAAATCCAAGTTGTTGTTGTTGTTATATGCTAATAATACAAACCATCACACAATTTCAGGTAGCTTCCTGAAGGTTAAGCTTACTTGTTTGCCATTGACAATGCTATATGTGAATGAATGCATCGGAAATATAAGGATAATAAATATGTATATTATTTTACTGTCAATGAGAAGCTATTGTCACAAAGCCAGTGGAAGCGTCAATTAGAAGTCGAGAATGGTTTGTTAGTCTGCATAATTGATTGGAAAGATGACACTTAGAATCCTGCATTCAGATTGGGAGTCTGCATCTTCGAAAGGACGCCCATACATGATTAGATAAACATTAGAAGAGTGTCAAAGAAAGGATTGAAGAGAGGCTTGTAAAAACTGAATTTGTTCCCATTGCAGAAATGACTGAATAGCTGGGGTTTCCTCCACCTCGCCCCCTCCCTGGCCTCCATCAAGTCTCGCCTCAAGACTCTCCTCTTCGATGGACACATCAGCAACTTCTAATTCCCCCCTTCCCTCCCCCCCCCATCCCTGTCCCCATCTCGGATCTGAAACAGTGACTCTCCAACGGTTGGCACATCCTCCTGATGTTGGCACATCCTCCTGATGTGAAAGGCATTATAAAAGTGTAATTTTGTGGTTGTTGTTGTTGCTGGTGGTGGTCATAGGGTAGTCCTGCATGTTGTTCAAGAACGTAATACAGGTAATAATAATCCTTGGATTTGATACAGTGCTTTTCGTGTCTTCTGGACGTCACAAAGCGCTTCACAGAATATACTGTAAAGTGAATTGATTGTATATTTGTGGGCAAAATGTGGCAGCCAATTGTGCACAGCAGTTTCCCACGCATGGTAGAGGTATGAAATGACCAATTTTGTTATTGTGTTTTTTTTGAGGGATTATTTATGCGTGTGGAGTAAGGAAATTTGTCGAAGGTTTCTCCCTGACCTGCCTGGACTCGAACACAGGTCTCACACTTGTAAGGTGAGTGCTCTAACCACTGAGCTACAGGACTCCATAGTAATCACCGTCCAGCTTTGTTTTTTAGCTTGTCTTGGATGTGGGCAATGTTGGCAGGTGTCAGCGTGTATTGCCTCTCGCCAACCTGATTGCCCTGAAAAGATGTGAGTGAGGGACCTTCTCTTTAAACCATGCCACTCGTGTAGTGATGGTGCTTCTACAATAGGTCAAGAGCTCCAGGATTTTTACCCAGTGGTGTTGAAGGAAGGACAGTAAATTCCCAGTCAGGGTGGTGTACGTAAGGACGTCCTAATCACTGGGATTGTGCCCTAATTTTCAAGCATAACATTAAACCAAAGGATGTTATTTTCTGAGGGTACTTTCTCTTAGGCACTAGCTCTCTTCCTTTATTTTTTTCACTTTATTCCAGAGCGCTACATTGGAGTGTCAGCCCAGACCATTGCAATTCAAGTCCTGTTGTGGGGCTTGAACTCACAATCTTCTGATTCAAGAGTGCTACCAACTGAACCAGATGGACAGACAACAAGTTCCTTCAAATTGCATATTGATGCTCCAACACAGAGCACCACTCTCCATCTAACAAAGCAGTGTAAAACGTAGCTAATGATTCCTCTGCTGGTTTATGAATGTCATTTACTGATATCTTAATATATTCTTCCTCTAAGTCATTACATATTAAGGAATTATATATAAGAAGCAATCCGTTTTATTCAGCAATTGGCTGGTTATGATAAAAATCTTTTTCTTTATGTTATATATTTTTAATTGTCTACCATACCATTCGAGGTAAAACCAATGAGTAAAACCGAGGCGATATGATGTTATAGCAGTAACAGAGACTTGGCTCCAGCATGGGCAGGAATGGGAGTTGAACATTCCTGGTTATAATGTATTCAGGAGGGATAGAGAAGGGAGAAAAGGGGGCGGGGTGGCAATTTTAGTTAAGGACTCAGTGACTGCCTTAGAAAGGAACGAGGTGGAAGAAGGACTAAAAACCGAATCTATCTGGTTAGAAATGAGGAATAAAAAAGGTGCAGTTACACTGTTAGGGGTATACTATAGACCACCAAATAATGGGGAGGAGATAGACAAACAGATCTGCAAGCGTATCACGGAGAAATGCAGAGCTAATAGAGTAGTGATAATGGGTGACTTCAACTATCCCAACATAGACTGGCAGAATAGTAGAGTAAAGGGCAAGGAGGGAGAAGAATTCCTGAAGTGTGTGCAGGACAACTTTCTTGATCAGTATGTTTCCAGTCCAACGAGGAAAGAAGCATTGCTGGATCTAGTTTTGGGAAATGAGGTAGGGCAAGTTCAACAGGTTTCTGTAGGTGAGCATCTAGGGAATAGTGACCACAATATCGTTAGATTCAGAATAATTATGGAAAGGGATAAGGAACGATCACAGGTGAGGACACTCAACTGGAAAAGGGCTAATTTCAATGAGTGGAGGTGGGACCTAGCCAAGGTGGATTGGAAAGAAAAATTGGCAGGTAAGACAACTAACGAGCAGTGGGCAGCGTTCAAAGAGGAGATAGTTCAGGCACAGGTCAAAAGCATCCCCACAAAGGTGAAATGTAAGGCATCCAAACCTCCCTGGATGACTAAGGAAATCGGGGCCAAAATAAAACAAAAAAAAGAGGCTTATGATAAGTGTCAGGCTCAAAATTCAGAAGGGAACCAAGCAGAATATAGGAAGTGTAGGATAGAACTAAAAAAGGAAGTTAGAGGGGCAAAGAGACTGCATGAAAAACAATTAGCGAGTAAGATTAAGGGGAACCCTAAGGTTTTTTACCAACATATTAAGAGTAAAAGGTTGGTCAAGGATAGGGTGGGGCCAATTAGGGACCTAGGAGGAAATCTCATTGTGGAGGCAGAGGGCATGGCTGATGTACTGAATGAGTACTTCACCTCTGTCTTCACAAAAGAAAAGGATACAGCCAATGCCATGGTATTAGAGGAGAGAGTAGGAGAAATGGATAGACTAATTATAACCAGAGAGGAAGTTCTAAAAAGGTTGACGTTGCTCAAGGTGGATAAGTCACCTGGTCCGGATGGGATGCACCCTAGGTTACTAAGTGAGGCACGGGAGCAAATAGCAGGGACTCTGGCCACGATCTTTCAATCTTCCTTGGACACAGGGGTCGTGCCAGAGGACTGGAGGATAGCTAATGTTACTCCCTTGTATAAAAAGGGGCAGAAGGACAAGCCTGGTAACTACAGACCAGTCAGTCTAACGTCGGTAGTGGGCAAACTTCTAGAGTCCATAATCAGGGACAAGGTAGATCTTCACGTAGAAAGATATAGGCTAATAAAGGACAGTCAACATGGATTTGTTAAAGGCAAATCTTGCCTTACAAATCTGATAGAATTTTTTGATGAGGTAACGGAATGGGTGGATAATGGTAGCGCAGTTGATGTAGTTTACATGGACTTTCAAAAGGCATTTGACAAAGTGCCACATGAGAGACTTATTATGAAATTAAAGGCCCATGGCGTAAAAGGGACAGTGGCTGCGTGGATCCACAACTGGCTGCGAGACAGAACGCAGAGAGTTGTAGTGAGCGGCTGTTTTTCAGATTGGAGGGAAGTGAGCAGTGGTGTGCCACAGGGATGGGTTTTGGGACCATTGCTGTTTGTAATCTACATCAATGATCTGGACTTGGGTGTACGGAGTACAGTTTCCAAGTTTGCAGATGACACTAAGTTAGGGAGAATAGTAAATAGTGAGGAGGATAGTAGCCATCTGCAAGAGGATATAGACAAATTGGTAAAGTGGGCAGACACATGGCAGATGAAGTTTAATGCAGAGAAGTGTGAGGTGATGCATTTTGGGAGAAGAAATGAAGGGAGGCAATATAGGCTAGATAGTACAATTTTAAATGGTGTGAAGGAACAGAGAGACCTGGGGATTTGTGTTAGTGACTCGTTGAAGGTGGCAGGACAGGTAGACAAGGCATATGGGATACTAGGCTTTATAAATAGGGGTATAGAGTACAAAAGTCAGGAAGTGCTGACTAACCTCTATAAGACTTCGGTGAGGGCTCAGCTGGAATACTGTGTTGAATTCTGGTCACCACACTACAGAAAGGATGTGAAGGCATTGGAAAGGGTACAACGAAGATTTACAAGGATGGTGCCAGGATTGAGGGACTTCAGCTATGAGGAGAGGCTAGATAGGCTAGGGTTATTCTCTCTGGAGCAGAGAAGATTGAGGGGAGACCTAATAGAGGTTTATAAGATCATGAGGGGTTTCGACAGGGCAAATAGAGAAAAACTATTTCCACTCGTGGGTGAATCTGTGACTCGTGGTCACAGATTTAAAATAGTTTCAAGGCGAAGTAGAGGGGAGCTGAGGAGAATTTTTTTCACTCAACGAGTTGTTTGAATCTGGAATGCATTGCCTGAAAAGGTGGTGGAGGCTGATTCGATAACAACTTTTAAAAGGGAATTAGATCTTTATTTAGGGAGAACAGGTCTATGAGGCTATGGGGAGCGGGCAGGGCAGTGGGATTGAATCGCTCTTTTCAAAGAGCCGGCACAGACTAGATGGGCCAAATGGCCTCCTTTTGTGCCGTAAAATTCTAAGAATCTATGAATCTATAAGTACTGTACTTTATTTTCCACAAAAAGCACACTTAGAAGGGGAAGACGCTGTATTGTAAGGGAAGGTACTGGATTGGAGGATTGTTCTCTGGTCGGTGCAAACAGAGGGGCTGATATATTGGAGACATGCTCGCATTTAATATCATGCAAAGGAATAAAACTAATACTCAAGCAAAACTCAAGCAAGACATTTGCTCTTGGCTATGCGGCACCTGGATGTTGTGTTCATCTGTACGTGCACTCCACAACATAGAACAAGACTTGCCACGGTGTTTCCTGCTAACGCATTTAACCTGAATACACCTGACATGCATAATTCATGTCTTCTTTATTGTCAAGTCAGCATATTGTTTCTGGTGAGAATTGGTAGTGGAAGCTTGTACCTTCTGTTAATTAAAACAGAAAAAACAGATGCTCCCCAATTGAGGTCATTCAGGTGATGACAGAATTGTACGGCACACAAGATGTTTGTCACCAAGCATCTGTTTCATGATCTTGCACCAGACCTCCATGCAAATGCAGTGGTTATACAAACCATTCAACACAAAACGGATTGAGAGACAGTGACCTGCTTTCACAATTAATCCTGTATTAGACTTTTGGGGGTAACTTGAACAACATTTCTTTTCAAACTATGTTAAAATGTGTTAAAAGTCCCCAAATATTTTGCAGCTGAATATGCAACATTACATCTCCTGTTTTAGACTTGGAAATACCATTGGCCCAGGAAAGACAGTTGGCTCAGTAGAGCTTCTTATTCATATTTTGTGCTTTTTTTTCTGGGCTCACCAAAGTATTAAAGTTGGGCAATGGGACAAACTTGCCCATAGTTTGCTGACCCACTTAGTATCAAGCTTCTGTTTCTTCTCTATGGCACCAACACCTTGATTCTAATGGCTTGATACTGCTGGCTGGGTAACTGAACTGAGGGTGGAAGACAAAGGGTGAGGAGAGGATGGATGACCAAAAGTGCGGTTCAAAGAGGTATGCTTTGAGCTGGATCTGGAACGAAGGGAGGGAGGGAGAAGGTCTGAGGGACTCTGGAATGGAGTTTCAACACGGAGTGGCAGAATAGATAAAAGCTAGCCCAAGGTAGCAGGTATCATGCTCTGTGGACAACACCGTCTCACTATTTAGCGCTTTTTTCTGTGATGAATGATTTTCTTTGATTTGAAACCCTTTGCAAGAGAGAATAAAATGAATCCTTTAATTAGTGAAATGCTATAAAGGTAACAGTGGTTGCGTGTAGTTTTATCATTAGAGCAGTCGGCCAAACATGTGGGAATGACAAGACACTAAGCCTCGACTGTCACGGCCTTCTGGTTCAGACACACCCACTTGACATGATTTATCGGGGATGTACATTGATAAGGATCAGTTGCTTTGGCACACATTCATTCCTTATACTTTCCACAGTATTTGCTTGGAAATGTTTATCTATCAGAAATATGAACTCACCACAGGGGTGACCCTATTAACGGCCTTGTACTGTATATAAATTTGAGTACTTTTCACATTCGGCAGGATGCATTTCACACATCTTTTGCACAGAGATGTCGTTTTTGATCCGTGTTCTGTTTTGCCTTCACCTCTCTGAATACATTTGTAGCTACTACCTTACTGGTTCCAAATCAGAAAAATGAAAGGGATAAAGCATATTAACGCGTGGGAAGCTGCCATAAGTGTGGCCGACCAAACTCCCATTGCACACCTGTTGATTAGCAAACGCTGACTTAGAGCAATTACAATTATAATCACAAATCTTGCAGTTGATGTCATCACACATCAATAACACCCGATCAGCAGGTGGTTGCCAGTATTCATCATATTGCCTGCTGCTGAAAAGAGTGAGAGACTGTAACCATGCCCATGAACTCTGCGCTATTAATGACCAAATAATTGGTATGGTGAGAATACTTTTAAGATGTTTAATCGCCTTAGGACTCAGTTGCTGAGTATATGATTGGTAAGACTGAACCTGTAGATTTATGTTGTTATCTGAACTCTTTGATCTGATGCTCAGTTGTTCTCATCCTGCAATGAGTCAATCGAGCTCTTCATTTTAAATAGAGAAATAAAGGTTGCAATTCTGTAAATTAAGATTGCATTGAGGCAACCTTGAATTGATGCCACTACCTGCAGACTACCTGAGGGATATTTTCAGATCGCTAAAGAAGACTTTGAAATGAAATCCATAACTGTGATGTCAAGTGGCTACTTCACACAAGGAGTTTATGTCAACAGAATGAGCATTCACCAACGGTGGGGCACATTCAAAGGACTCAGGAAAAAAATAACTCAAGAAAATCCTTGTTCAGGAGAAGGTGGATTTGGGGAATTTAGATAGAATACACACATATTGTACAGCACGGAAACCTGCCATCGAGTCCATCAAGTCCATGCCAGTGTTTGTATTTCACATAGAAAAGAAGGTACAAAATGTCTGAGTGGGTCACCAGCATGGGGAAGTGATAGGAAAAGCTGGATGGGCTAAATTGCTTTACTCTTACTTATAAACCATCTAATGTAATTAATGCCTTGTTGCTTAACAAAGCTCCTTCAGCCCCAACCAACCTGTCCTCTCCCTCTGCTCGGTGGGCTCCAGCCTGCTTCTATTCCCCCACCTCGCATGCCCCACCGTTGGTGCGTGGGCCTTCAGCCATTTTGCCTCCACCATCTGGAACTCCATCCCATAGTCCCTCTGCCTCATACCATCCCTCACCTCAGGGCCCTCCAGTTTGACCGTGCTTTCGATCAACCTTCTTTCCCCTGGCACTCCGCAATCCCTACCTCCAGCTCAGGTCCACAACACTGTCTGTCCAGCGCCTTGAGACATCCTCGTGATGTGTAAGATGCTATACAGATGTAATTTTGTTGTTTTTGTTAATACAACAAACAGAGCTGGATGAAAATCTTCTTAAGATTGAAACAGATGACCAGATTTTAATATTACATAAGATGAATATGGACACACTTTTGAGATTTGTGGTCCTGTAGCTCAGTGGTTACAGCACTTGCCTTACAAGTGAGAGACCTGGGTTCAATTCCAGGCAGGTCGAAACCTTGGGCAAGTTTCCTTACTCCACAGACCTAATAATAAATTGATACTTTCAATCCAAGATTGTTTGTGGGACACTGCTGTGCGCAGTTGGCGGCCAAATTTCGCCCACATATATAGTGTTAATTCACTTTACAATGTGTGCACCCGCCTCCGCGACCACATAACCCCCACCCTCGCCCATCTCCATTGGCTCCCCATCCTCCAGAGGATCGAGTTCAAGATCCTCGTCCTCACCTACAAGGCCTTACACGGCCCTGCCCCGCCCTATTTAACCGATCTACTCTCCCCCTACAAGCCCACCCGGACCCTCCGTTCAACAGGACTTGGCCTGCTCCAAGCCCCCCGCCCGAACCGCACCACCATCGGAGGCCGGGCCTTCAGTTTCTTCGCTCCCACCCTATGGAATGCCATCCCTCAATCCCTCCGTTTCGTTTCTTCCCTTTCCTCTTTCAAGGCCGGTTTGAAGACTTTCCTCTTCGATCGTGCCTTTTGTTCCACCCCGAACTCTTTTACTTCCCCTTCGTGTTTCATCCCTTCCCAAACACTCCCCTCTCAGCTCGGGTCATACGCCTCCTGTGCAGCGCCTTGGGACGTCCTCCCGACGTGAAAGGCGCTCTATAAATGTAATTTGTTGTTGTTGTATTCTGTGAAGCGCTCTAGAAGACATGAAAAGCACTATATCAAATTCATGGATTATTATTATTATTTCAATGTGGAAACATCATCTGCAGGATACAACCACACAGGAATAGCTGATGTGAATTCTAGTGTTAGATTCTGTTTTGATATGATAACCCTTTGCAGAGGGTGGGGCTGAGGTTAGAGAAGTCAGAAAGCTATTTCTGAGAACTTGCTCTTCTTTTCAGTTACTCACTCTTTGAAAGAGATGGAATCAAATGAGCGAGTTCAAAGTCTGTTCAAAGATTTATGGAGTGCATGGATTTGCTTGTTCCATTCTTCAGTCCTTTCACTGACTGTACTATTGTTGCCCATAATTAAGCTTGCAAATTAGTAAAATAGGAAACTGAGAGCCAAGATTACATATTTTGTAATGTGACTTTTTAATACTGGAAAACAGCACAGCTGTGACATTCCTTTGGCTGTAGGTATTGTCCAAATGTATTGTATATTTTCAAAATAATTAGTGCTTACATTTAATTCATAAGTGGGTTTAGTGCAGTTTGTTTTACATGGCAGACCCCCATTTAAAAAAAAACAAACAGTTTTACCTGCTTAAAATTAGATTTCAATGCTACTGTTTTGTAGTTATATTCCGATTCAGGATTTTGAACTAACAGTCTGGGAAAACACTTCAATGCTATGTTGGGGGAGCGCTACATCGATGGAGGTGCTGTCCTTCGGGTGAGAAATTAAACTGATGTTTCAACTGCTTGTTCAAGTGGATATTAATGATCCCATGACATTACTCAAAAAGAGAAAGGAGTTTCCCCCAGTGACCTGGCCAACAATCCACTAATAAATTGATTACTCATTGCATGTTTGCAAATTGGCTGCTGGGTTTACCTACAAAATACAGTCTTACACTTCTATAGGAAATTCTCTGGAGCACTTTGACAAATCTCAACAATGTGAAAGGTGCTATATTAAATGCGGGTATTATAGGATTATTATTACAATACCTCAAACAATGCCCATTTTTGTACTTTCAAAATTGATTCTGAATTGAATTAGCATTATACATCTCACTGAGACACGGACCCCCCAAAAAAAATTACACACAAATATTAAGTTCATAGTGATTGGGAAGGCAGCTAATAATTCAAATCTACACAGTAAATAAAAAATAATCCTGTTTTAAATACACCGTGAAGCATCTGTCAGAAAAGAGTAGCAGCAGTAAACAGATAGCACCACATTCCTTGAGTCTTCCATCCACTATCAATAAAAATTAGGAATGGTAAGATTCATTGGATCAACCCCACCTCTGCAAACAGCTCACTTCTTTTGACTCTGTAATTTGAGAAAGATATTTGGAGACACAATAAATAATGCTGCCCGCTCACCACAGACACAGTGTACCAGTTCAGGCGTTAAGAGCAATCTGAGCAGTGTTGATACCTCTTTGCACATTCCAATATAGGTTTAACACAGTAGTAATTACGGATTATTTCCAGTAAACTAAATGCACAAATGACCCAATTACTGGCGAGCAGATCCTACTCAATTGACAATTTGGCATTTTCTGAATTTATAAAAGGAGTAGAGCACATGGGTCACGTGCTCTGTGGGTCACATTTGGTTCACCAATATTAAAATATACTGTAAGATTCGACCAATCCAATAATGAATAATAATAATTTTTGTATTCGATATAGTGCCCACCATACTGGGAGGACATGGCAAAGTACCTCACAGAACTTAACTGTAAAGTGTAGTAATTGTTATTTGTAGCCAAACGCAGCAGCCAATTTGCACACAGCAATGTCCTGCAAGTGAAAGACTGATTTCCTCTGGGTAATTGTTAGCAGAAATGCCGTGAGAACTTCACTTTTCAAACAGTGCCATGAGATCTTTAAAGTCCGCTTGATCTGGCATAGCTCACTTCAATTTAATGAATCATCTGAAAGACCTGTAGTGCCCCCCTAAACCCCACCCTCCACACTGCCACAATTGTATAGCCGAGTCAGCCTAAAGTTTGTGTTCAAAGTACTGAAGTGAGGCTTGAACCAACAACCTTCTGACACAAAGGTGAGTCAGGCTGGCACTCATTAAGGTCAGGTACATTTACCACCATGGAAAAGTACCCCTAACTTTTTCCTAGTTGGGCTCTTGAGAATTTATGCTTTCTGCATCTTCATGCTTATTCATTTGAGAACCAACATATACTGTCTCTGAAGCCCAAGCTTTGACAAAAGATTTTCTCCAGCCATTTAAGGCAGTTATTTATTGGATGAAGGAGCTGAATAACTTGCATAACAAGAGCCCATAGCATGACTGTAATCTTGAGCTGAGCTGTTGGGTTGATTGACCCATATTAAGGATGGACACAGCCGGTGCAGTTTGCACTGCTCATTTTGTGACTCTAGTGCCACAAATCATTGAGGATTCAATCAGAGAGAAAATATTAGTTGCTATTTGCCCACAGAAGTCTAACAGTGCAGCCACAGGCTTCTGTGGGTAACTGAGGAATTAATTATGATTAGGCAAACCAGGTATTTTCAGTGTTAAGATGACTCAGAAAGGGACCTTGTAGAGGTGTATAAAATTTGTAATGGGATTGGAAATATGAACCCAGAACAATAGTTTAGGGTAGACCAAGGCAGTAGAACAAGAGGACAATAGTGAAATTTCAGGAGACATACCAGGAGGTTTTTCTTTGCTCAGTGGGTAATCAACAATTTGAACAACTTGCCAGAAAGGATGGTAGAAGTCAGGACTCTGGATTTATTTGAAAGTAATGGGCCCAATCTTGTGATCCTTTGTTTGTTCAAAATAGTGTACATTTCTAGTCAATCCCTTTCAACTTCCAAACCATTGAATTGTGCAATCCTGTAGCTCATTGGTTAAAGCACTCGCCTTACAAGCGAGAGACCTGGGTTCTATTCCATGTAGATCAGGGCGAAACCTTGGGCAAATTTCCTTGATCCACATGGCTAATAATGATCCCTCAAAAAAGAATAATAAATTGGTCATTTCAATCTACAACTGTTTGTGGGACACAGTTGTGCGCAATTGGCTGCCGCTTTCACCCACATGTATACAGTCAATTTACTTTACAATATATTCTGTGAAGTGCTTTGAGAAATCTAGAAGACATGAAAAGCACTATATCAAATGCAAGGATTATTATTATTGAATTGTGCAATTCACCAACAGGATAGAGCATATTTCTGCTGCTCCCAAGCTCTTAACTTGAATGTCTGCTATTTTGAATATTCATCTGCACTCACCTCAGGCTTCCAACTAAACTCTTCAATTTCCTGCATCATTTATACTGGGATAAATAAACATGTGATTGATATTGTCATGTCCAAAATTATAAGCAGCTATCATATCGACAAGCACGGTAAGCAATCTATGCCAGTAACACTCAAAAACAGCAGCGAGATGAATGGCCACTTAATCTCCTCTCTTGCTGAATTTGAATGAATGGGGAATATTGGTCATGATGAGACCAAGTGACCAACACTTAATGTAAGACATAATTCAGAGATTCTACATTAGCAACATTGCACTCTTCTATTAATCCCATTTTTCTGACAGAAATATGTTCTAATAAGACTAGATGTAGATTAGGAGGAACCTTCCCAGAGACAGTGCTGGTGATTCATGGATCAGCTTTTGACACCCTTTCTGAACATTCTCGATGGAGAGGTAGTGTCAAGTTCCTCTCAGACAGAGCTGTGGTCCTTCTCTGGTTGCCTCTCTTGTCTTGGCAACTTGGTGCAATTTTCTCTTTGATGGTTGTCTTTAAATCATTGAAGCTTTTCTGATTTCTTGCCAGCTTTGGTCGTTTCTAGAAACAGAGTTGAACTGCCCTGCAATCTCCTTCCACTCCTCCCTGCTGGCCAAGGGTTTACAAGATTGATGCCAGTGCTATAGTTATGGATCTCTTTGACTATGACCTCCACAACAAGGTCTGCCTGCAGTTCTGTACACCCGACCTGCCTTCTCCTGTTAGATATCGGTAACATTTCCTGATCAGCTCTGCATCAGTGTTTACATGTGATGATTCATAGGAGAACAGAGCCCAGTGTGGTTGGGATTATTGCTGCTCTGTAACGACGTCACATTATGTCACATTAATAATAATAATCCTTGTATTTGATACAGCACTTTTTTACTCTTTCTAGATATTTCAAAGCGCTCACAGAATAAACTGTAAAGTGAATTGACTGTATATATTTGGGTGAAATGTGGCAGCCAGTTGCGCACAGCAGTATCCCACAAACAGTCGTGGATTAAAATGACCAATTTTTTTTTGAGGGATTATTATTAGGCGTGTGGGGTTAAGAAAACGTGACCAAAGTTTCGCCCTGCCTGGAACTGAACCCAGGTTTCTCGCTTATAAGGCGAATGCACTAACCAATGGGCTACAGGACTCCACAAGTAGATACTACCCGGCAAGGGATGGAGTCATCATGATCTGGTTTTGCATGCTTCCCGGTAGGGGAGAATGAATTGCCAAATATGTGGGAATTATGGAAATTGATCACTTTAAAGTGTGAGATGGGATCAAGATCTGTATAATACAAATACTCTCTGTACAAATCTTCTACTACAACAACAGCAACAAAACTACATTTATAGAGCGCCTTTCATGTCGGGAGGACGTCCCAAGGCGCTTTAGATTTAAGAATCTTCTGCCGAGATTCTTAAATCTAAACAAGAATGTAACACTGTAGTGAAGGCATCAAGCACTTTAATAGCTTTCCACTAAAGATGTGTGTGTGCTTCACACCATAAAAATGTCTGAAGGGCTTTCACAACTTCTTACCAACCCAAGCAGGACAGAAATGATCACGCGCTGTGTGGAGTTAATCTTCACAGCCTATTAAGCAATCCTTTATTTTTCAATCACATTCACAAACAAACACAACTCATTTGTTGCAGTTGTTAATTAACACAGTATTTGGAGTGGAAGGCAAACAGGCAATTCAGCCTGTATGGGCATTTTTTTTAAATCACAATGCTTTGCTTTATCATCACACCCCTTAATAATAACAATAATTGTAATTCTTGCATTTGATATAGCGCTTTTCACATCTTATCGACGTCTCAAAGTGCTTCACAGAATATACTGTAAAGTGAATTGACTGTATATTTATGGGCAAAACCCAGCAGCCAATTGCACACAGCAGTGTCCCACAAACAATCATGGATTGAAATGACAAATTTATTCATATAATTTTTTTTGGACGGATTATTATTAGGCATTTATATGTACAGAGCTAGCTGGCTATTAATACCTCTATAACCCAAATATCTGTCTATTTCTTCTTAAACATCCTTGTTGATTCCCTCCATGGCCTCACCCTATGTCTGCGAGCTCCTACCAACCTGCCTGACTCTCCACTCAGCAGGCTCCGGCTGAGGCCTGCTCCAAGTCCCACGACTCACCCGCCCCACCATTGGTGGGCGAGCCTTCAGCCACTCTACCTCCAACCTCTGGAACTCCATGCCGCAGACCCTCCACCTTGCCCCCTCCCTGGCCTCCTTAAGACCCTCCTCTTCAACAGTCCCATCGGTCACCCTAAATTCCCTCCTTTCCTTCCATCCTCCCCATCCCCGACCCCAGCTCGGGTCAGAAATAATGACTGTCCAGCACCTTGAGATGTCACCCTGACTTGAAAGGCGCTATTCAAGTGTAATTTTGTTGTTGTTGTTGTTGTTGATGGGATGAAACATTTCATATCTTCACAAACCCTCAGTATGAATAAATGTGGAACATTTCTGTGCTCAATTAGGTATTGCGTTTGCCCACAAATGCACAGTTACTCCACTTCACAGTAAATCCTTTGATGCGCTATGGGATCTCTTCCTAATGTGAAAGGAGCTATACCAAATACATGGATTATAGATGCTTCCTGATCTCAGTGATACGTGTCTAGGTTCTGATCTTAAAGTTATGCTCCCATGCACTTTGGCTGCTGCTGTTTGAGGTACATATATTGTTGTTGCAAGTTGTTGTACTTACAAATGAAGTCTACCTGAATGTGTTAAAATGTGCCTGATCTCAAGTTAAACAAAATATAGTGAATTTCCTTCAGTGTTGCCAACATCTTAAAACCACATCTGCTGAAAATAAAAAAAGAACTGATACTATTGGATAAAGCTGTATCAACACTGGGAATTTAAATAATAGCCTAATTTACATAGATTTGGGTACAGTATTCTCATATTCATTATGGCACAATGATTAAGAACAGGTCATTATACCTCAGCTCTTCGAAGCAACAGAGCAATTGTCTTGGTCAAAATTCCTACTGTATGATTTAAAACGCTTCCCTTCCATCCTTATTACCAATGAAACTGTATCTTCTGTTTCTTTCTTTGACCAACTTCATCTGTGTTTCCTCAGTCAGTTCTGTGGAATCATTACCTGCCTATATTGAGCATATTTCAGTTGCCATTTGCTTTGCACATTGAGACACTTTAATTTATTCCTGCAAGATATTGAACATTAAGCACATGTTTTCAAGACTCTGTCCTTTGGCTTATATGAATAGAATTCCTTATTAATGGCTTAAATGGACAATAACCTGATTTGCACTCTCAACATCCTCTATTCTTAACGTCTTGGGAATTGGAAGTGGAATTTTAAGGCTTGACAATTAATTGTGGAATAAATGTATGAGGCCCTAAAATTCTACCTGCTCTTAGCCTTTAAGGGCATTTTGCCCTAATGTGTGAGATTCCACAGAATTATAGATATGTTTATGTGGCTTAATTTGGAAATTTTTGTGCGAGTGTGGAAAACCATTTTCCAAAGTAATCCAGCATCTGAGAATTCTCCAGAATTCTGCACAATCTTCAAACTTTAAGATGACAGAGTTTTATAGGCTGGAAATTCAGACGAGTAGCTCTGCATCACATGGCGTCTTGTAAGTGTACGTGTGTGTGTTAGAGAGAGAGAGAGAGAGAGATAGAGAGGAAGAGAGATAGGGTAGGGGTGGGTGTAGGGAGGCGGATTGAAGAGAGGTACGGAGCAAAGTTTGCTGCTGCTCACAGATTGCTCCTTTGATGTGGTGACATCCGTGGGGCAGTACATGATAAACAGAGATCTGATGAAATAGTCATGGACTGAACTCCGACATATAGAAGTGAGGGCACTCTTCCTGGCAATGACTGATTCGCTATCACATCAGAGGAGTGTCTGCTGGGAGAGAAAAAAAGATATTTTAAGTTTCAGCCCAAGCTCTGTGCATCTGTTGAAAGTCTGAACATGAGCAGAGCTCTAATGCTAGTTGAAGTTAAACAAAAGCCCTACAGGACCTGCGGAGGCCTGGAGGGCCTTTGACAGAGCTGATGCCAGCTGGACAGATGTTTCTGAATCTGTCACGCCATATGCTGTGCCATGCGTGGCAGGAATCACCTGCAAGATTCGCGTGCTCGACTGCAAATAAGCATATTCTTACCAGTGTGTCTTTTGCTCTGTCCAAATTGAAGCAAAGGATTGCATTTAACTTGAAATGTAATGCAATCCCCCTAATCCACTAAATACATCAGTACATCGGGAGGACGAAAAGGAACTCCACCTTTAGTACTTCTGAACAAAATTGTCTGAGATGCCTGTTTTTCACAAAAATCAATACCAATTTAGCTACGCAAACACCCTCAGATAGAAAGCAATCCCCATCCTTAGCAATATCCTGTGTCCATCCCTTTACTCAACACTTGGCTTTTGCCCTGCTTTATTGAACCAATTCCATTTCATCCACCATCTGAAGAGCTGCTAATAACCAGCTTAGAAATATCATTTTAATTTTGAAAATGCTGAGCTGAAATCTCCCAAGTGAAGATTGTGGTGGCCAGGTGGAATTTCTGGCCTGTAGTTCTGTATCATCTAGCAGGTGTTTGTTGATTTAAATTGCACAAAAGGATACATCATGTAACAAAGCAAGCTTTAACCCTCAGGTTGAATACTTGTTCAACAATTATTGATCTATCAAATTCCTTCTGCGTACTTTAATATTAATGTGATTCCACCTCAACAGGTTTCACAGGATTTACTGTAAAGTGTAGAGACTGTGTATTTTGCACGCAGCTAACTTGTGCACATTGATGTCCTACAAACATCTTGTGGAAAACAGGTTTTCTCCCACAAAATACATCGGCAATTCACTTTACAGTATATTCAGTGAACGCTTTACAACACCCTTCTTAAAGTTATCTTCCAAATTTACATACCTTAATAGATTTGTTTGCATTGTTTTGGAGTTTGCTTTGTAATTTCTTTCATTCAGTTACTCTCTTTTTTTTCTCTCCCTCTCCAGGCCATCTCCACTAACTGTTGTGAAGATGGAGGGTGTGGAGAATGGTCTCAGGCACCACTCTGAAGCAGCTGTGAATAGACTCTCAGGAACATTTCTACATTGATTCTCCTTCTGCTTTTCCTTTCCAGTCAGGAAAGCCCTAAACCAACACCCAGTGCCTCCCGGCAGTCATCCAGTGTACCATCAGGAGCTCTGGGGTAGTTATCTTTTAGTGCCTGGATTTGTTTCAGATCGCTGACATTCATTTCAAGAGATTTTAAAATGAATTGTGAATGGTACTCCAGCTCACAACCAGCGCTGATATCATAAGCGGAGAGGCACAATCTAAAAAAAATAGAGTATCTGCAAGTTATTTTTAAAAAAGGGATTGAATTCACAAGTGTCCTGAGACAACTTACCGATACTTTGAAACAAATTACCTACAAGGCTAAACAAATTACTATTATCTTGCAAATATCACTTTGGCTTATCAGGATACCAAGTTGTCATTTAGAGGCACCTTCGGTTAAACGAGAATATTTTTGAGTCACTTGCAGATAGCTCCACGTTAATTGGACTTTTCCAACTTAGATTTGGAATGACCTTTAACGCTACATTTAGCAGTTGTGTATAATTCTTCTGATCTGTAAAATCAACCTGAGAAATCCAGCAACAAATTAAAGAGGCAACGTAATAACATTTGTCAATTTCTATAATTCATACTAAAAGAGCCTAGTTTTTTTTAGATATCCGAGGATATATGTTTGATATCCTGGGACTATTAAAGCATTTGATACTGTATTTGACGATATACTGTGTTACAATATTATTTGAGTTCTCTGCACAATAGTTGAACATGCCATAAAAAACATACTTTAATGTATTTTGCTGGCATTTATAACCTTCACTAGTACTCTTATCCTCTCCCCTGTGTCGAGAACTCATTCATAAAGTGTGTGTGCAGAGTAGCAATCTATAACACACTTGGAAGATGTAATTAAAAGAGAACTGCAGGGCAGCTGGTACCAACAATTATGGAATATTAGATTTTCAGTATAGAGTTTCTGAATTTGAACTTAGCATGGATAGCCTTAAGATTCCTGGCATAAAAGCCAGGTTTTACAGTCTTGTTTTAGAAGGATGGTAGGGTCAATATTCTGGAAGGTTGAGATGCAATTGGGCAAAAGCACTATTTTCACCTGAATTCCTCATCTCTGCGACTCAATGAGAGCAGATTTTCCAGTTTCCAGACTTCTTAGGTGTCTCGAACTTAGAACATTTCCAATGGATTTTCATATCTTTGTGTTTGTGGAAACGCTTCAAATAACCAAGACTCTGCCAATGTGAAGCGGTACGAGACACACTATATATAAGTGCAACTATATATAGTTATGTAACTGCATTGAGGGTGCTATGTAAATGCAAGTTGTTGTTGTTGTAGGAGAGGTGCTCTTTGTATATGTACATCAGGCATTGTCCTTTCGAGAGAAAAGCATTGTTTACAATCTGCTGGAGGGGCAATATATTTTGTGATTGATTAGTGAGCAATATATTGAATAAGTATTAATAAAAAATAATCCTTGCATTTTATATAGGAACTCAAAATGCTCCGCAGGATTTTAGAGTGAAGTATAGTGGCCATATAGTTTGTAGGCAAAGTCAATAGCTAATTTTACACAGCAATATCCCAGAAACAGCCATGAAATGAATGACAAATTTGATTGTGGAAATATTTGGCCAGAACATGTGAGAATTCTCTACAAGTCATAATAATATGTTACAATAATAATATAATACAGGCTAATGATGGAACAGGTGATATGTTACTTTTCTAATGGCTAGTAATGATAATCTATGCATTTGATATAGGGCCATTGATGCTGAAAGTAAATTGAGCAAGAAAAAGCAACTTGCATTTTTATAGCAGATTAGCATGTTGAAATGTCTCAAAGCACTTTGGAATAATTAGCATTAGGTGCAGCAACTATTACTTTAGGCAAACATAACAGCCATTTTGCATCAAGAAAAATCTTACAAGTAGCCATTAGGTGGACTGGTCAATCTATCTGAAAGATTGTTGGCTGGGATATGGAGAGAAACTCAATTCTTTTTTCAAATGATGTCACAGGATCTTTTACATCCACCGAAAGACCAGGCAGATATAATAATATTATTATAATTATCATCCTTGCATTTCATATTGCACCTTATCATGTCTTCGAGATGTCCCAAGGCGCTTCACAGAATAATCTGTAAAGTTAATTGACTGTATAATTTGTGAGCAAAACGCATCTGCCAATTGCACACAGGCAATGTTCCACAAACAGTCATGGATTGGGTGACCAATTTTTTTTTCAAGGGATTATTACTTCTGAAAAAGCGATCGCCAATTGACGAACAGCTGTGTTCCTAGTTACTGCTCGGTGTGTAGAGTAACAAAACTTGACAAATCACTCTGCCTGGGAATCAAATCCAGGTCTTCTCACTTCTGACGGCGCAAGGCTTCTCCACCGCTATACTTGAGTGCCAGTGTTGATCATGAACCCAAACCCGGAACTGGGGCTTTAATCCAGAACCTTTTATCCCGGAGACAGGAGTGCTAACCAAGTGAGGAAGGCAATACAATTAATTTCCCTGCTTTTCTTGCTTACACTGGCAGCCCTATTCCTGCCGCTGATAGTGAACATTCGCAGGCAAGCATACTGGAACAGCGGATTTAAGCAATGATGCCCCGATGCTCGTGTAACCAAATTAATCCAAAAGAATCGCATCATGTCTGTTCTCAACATCTATTACTCTCAGTGGGAAATCAGAAGAAAACAGCAAGCGAAGTGTAATGAAAAGATTAAAACCATAATTAAACAAAACACAAATGAGATGACTGTAGGATAAACGTTGGTGCTGTGATTGGCTCGCACAATGTTTTAGATCCTCCGATACACGAATTTGGGAATGTCAAAAATTGATTGCTTTCTGGCACAGGAAAGCAAAATACAGCATCAATTGCCAATCTACTTTTCCACTTTGTATTTAATGTAAACAAACCAAACGGTTGTTTACTTTATTTAGTGTTAGCCAATAATATTTCAGGTCTATTAGCTGTAACGAATAAAGAGTGCAATACACCTTACATTTACGTTAACATTCACTTCACCCAGAGGATCCAATTCTAGATCGTGGTCCTCACATTCAAAGCCCTCCACAGCTTGGCCCCACCCTACAACTGTGACCTCCTCACCCCCTACCAACCTGCCTGCCACCTCCGCTCAGTGGGCTCTGGCCTGCTCCACTTACCCCAACCCACCTGCCTTGCCATTGGCGGGTGAGCCTTCAGCCACTCTGCTGCCAACCTCTGGAATGCCTGCAGTCCCTCCACCTCGTCCCCTTCCTGGTCTCCTTCAAGTCTCACCTCAAGACCCTCCTCTTCAACGGTCCCACCTGTCACCCCAAATCCCCCCTTTCACTCTACCTTCCTCGTCCCCGGGTCTGAAACAATGACTGTCCAGCGCATTGGGACATCCTCCGGATGTGAAAGGTGCTACTCAAGTGTAATTTTGTTGCTGTTGTTCATCTCAAACAATCTCTGCTTTGGTAATTTGCCCCTGTGATGTGTTTGTGCCTTTATGTTTATTATCGGCAACCGTGCAGCACGGGGAGTGCGATCTTATTCCCAATGTGACACATCACTTTGGTTTAAATGTGAATCAAAATATATATGAAGCTGTTAACTGCATCCATTTTACCAACACCCTCCCTCCCCAGTTCTAAAGTATATTTGGTTTTCTCTTGGGCTGACTTGCACAGCACACTGCACAGGATGTGTGTGGGAGAAATCAGCAGAAAATCCAGATTCCTCCCCCCACCCCTCCTCCCCACCCTTGCGGTGAATGATTTTCTCTCAAGCAGAAACTGCAGCTAAGACTGTGCGCAGCAATCATTTACGTGGCATGACCAATTACCTTCCATTTTGTCAACAGCTGTTATGAACCACATAACTCCTGACAAGACACAATGAAGTGAAATATAATAAACTCTCGGTTCCATTCAAATCACTGGGTCATGTTTTTTTAATCATATGGGGTGATTCCAGCAATCTCAGGGGGTCAAGTGACATTTCAAACCTAAACAAAAACTTTCAATTGCCCAAATTCAGTGATGATATCAAGAAAGAAACCTATGTGATTCCTGTATGTGACCGGAGTCCTGTAGCTCAGTGGTTAGAGTACTAGCCTTGCAAGCGAGAGACCTGGGTTTGATTCCTGGCAGGGCGAAACCTTGGGCAAGTTTCCTTACTCCACATGCCTGATAATAATCCCTCAAGAAAAAAGCAATAATAAAATTGGTCACGTCAATCCACCACCGTTGGTGGGACACTGCCGTATGCAATTGGCTGCCGTATTTCGCGCACTAATTTACAGTCAATTCACTTTACAGTATATTTGCGAAGCGCTTTGAGACTTCTAGAAGATGTAAAAAGCGCTGCATCAAATGCAAGGATTATTATTATTACTATGTGATATCTAACCCAAGGTTTGCTTAGCCAGAATTTAAAGCTCTTTCAATATACTATTAGCCCTCAGATTCAATGAACCAGGGCACAATCTGGGCGCAATTTCAGCACCATGGGACATCCTCCCGATGTGAAAGGCGCTCTATCAATCTAACTTTGTTGTTGTTGTTGTTGTTGGCTAGTTGGACCCCCAGCTGTCCTTCCTCCCCCACATCCAGACCCTGACCAGGACTACATTCTATCAACTCCACCACATAGCCTATCTCTGACTGCACCACACTCCAAATGCTTCTGAAACCCTTGTGCAGGCATTTGTCACCTCTAGCCTGGATTACTCAAATGCACTCCTCGCCAGTCTGCCAAGCTCCACTCATTTAAGAATCCAGCTCATTCACAACTCTGCTGCCCACATAATTACCCAGATTAAACACCGTAGTCACATCGAAGCAGTTCTGGCCAGGGCTCCACTGGCTTCGCATCACCGAACGGATTGCCTTCAAAATCCTCACACTGGTGTTCAAATACTTCAGTCCCTGGCACCTCCCTACCCTTCCAACCTCCTCACTCCCCAATCCACCACTCGGCACTTCCTTGAGACTGGCACCAGCATCCGGCTTGTCCCTCGTGCCCTCTGCTCCACTATTGGAGGTCGTGCATTCAGCAACAATGCCCCAAAACTTTGGAGCACTCTCCCTCAATCCCTCCGGCTTGCCCCATCTCTCCCGTTTTTAAAGTCCCGCCTGAAAACTTCTTTTTCCACCATGTTTACGGTCACCTCCCCACCGCCAGTCAGGCACGCCCACTGTTAAGCACTCTGAGATGCTACCCTGCATGGAAGTAAAGTGCAAGTTGTTGTTGTTGTATACATTGTCTTAATACTAGCACGTTAGAGTAAGACTATTGAGCAGAGAATGACAATCACTAGTAAAGACATCAACAAGTGAAAAGCAAGGTCGCATACAGCATTGGTTGGACTCCACGTGTGATGCAGTTGGCATATTGAATCACCTAATCATGAGAAAGATAAAAGGATAAACTCTTTAATGATGAAGTGGTGCCCCCCCCCCTTAACTTACATCAAATGCTGTGATCCTCGTTAGGCCAGCTCAATGACCGCCACCAGCAGAATTGGGTAAAGACATTTTGGGCAAAAGGTAGGGATGTTCTCCACACGAGGCAGTCATTGACTAGGAACTCCTGAGGGGGTGGAAGATCCCATAATATAATCATTTTAAAAACTGACACGACACGTTGATGCAAAATCCTCTGAAGCGCTTTGAGATATCCTCTTAATGTGAAAGGTACCATAATGATGCAAAAATCATTTATTTATTATTTAATTATCACAGCACATTATTCACCCTATAAATTGTCGTTAAGCTCGGCCTTAAACTATGGCAGTGATAAGCGCTCCGAAAAGTGCTTTCTAAAAGCAAATTGTTGTTAAGAATGCTGCTGGGTGGAGTGGTCAGGTGGATTGCTCTTGTCAATGCTGTAGGTTATGAGGAAAGGTTGGGTAACTGAGGTTATTTCTTTGGGAAAAGGATAGGAGGCTGCGGAATGATGAATGAGGTTGGTGAATCTATAAAGAGTATTGAACAAATTGATCTAGAAGATCTATTTATAGTAGATAAATTTTGGGGAGAAACTGTTCAAAAGCAGGGGCATGAGTTACAACTGGAAATCAACCTATATCCATCGCCATCATTGGGATATGAGAATATATTTTTTTCACAAGTGATGTTGTTTTAACATGTTAGTATTGTTTAATCTTTATGTGAGCAGTAAGATTTTAATGTAATCATAATCCTTACATTTGATATAGAAACTTTCACATCAGGAAGACATCTCTAAGCACTTCACAAGATAAACAATAAAAGGGAACCTCTGTGTATTTGGTAGGTGGACGCAGCAGCCAATTTGCGCACAGCAATGTCCAGCAAACAGCCGTGAAGCGCTAGAGAATCACAAAAGTCATCCTTGAGAAATAATATTTAAGCTGTGGAATGATCACATGTGTGTTTATTTGATCATTCCTCAGCTTAAACCTGTCCATGGAAAGCCCTAGTAACATATTTGCAATTTGTCCACTTTTCCACTTATCTTTTGCCAGCATTTTGTCCTTAAACCTACCGTATGAACACCCTGCATTGTACTGTAGGAACATCGCTGCATCATGCTATGCAAATACAAAAATGTAATTAAACATTTTTAATTATAGAACTGAGATGGATTTACTTGACATGTTCAATTTGCCCTCCCACCGACCACAGTGTGAATGTGCCTTGATCTCGCTGGGTTCAATCTTGCCTACATGCACATACACACATATAATCTTTCTGACAAAGTAGGCTGCTGGCTACATCAGATATATTTTTTCTTCTAAAAGTGAAAAATTGGAGGCAGACCTGCGGGCAGCATCTTCCATCATGTGGGCAGCTCACATTAATTGCTGCAATTGGGTCTCGGATGTGTGTGTGTTAATTTTTTTTAGCGTTGCAAAATCGAATGCAAACAGGTCTCCCTCCATTCAGGAATCTGCACAATGCATGTTTATACCAGCATGCACCTGAGTGAGAAGAAATAAATAGGATGTGTAAATTTAATTTAAATTACAAATACATACACTCAATTACACACATAGCAGCAATTTCAGATATTCCAACAGGAGCTTTGCAAAGGCAAGGCATGAGGTGCTACTGCATTTTTTTGATGGATAAGATATGCTAAAAGCCTACAATTTCAATGCTTTTAACCGTTCTGTGCATGGTACCCGAATAATAGTCAGTTTGCATTCATTTTCTCTGTCTATTTTCACTTTAAGGTTGCCTGAAGTCAGGTTTGGTGACAGACGTTATTAAGGGCTGATCATTTCCGACACAAACTGAATTACATTATGAGGATCGTGGCTTTCTATCCTTTTGGGTCACTGCAGATCCAATCTCCCCAGCATCTTAGCATCAGAGTAAATGTATTCTCAGATTGATGGTAAGCAAAATGCAAGTCTTTTTTATATATAAGCAATCTTTTTTTTATGTATTGCAGGTTTTAGCATTATTAGATGGTTCATGTCTGCAGCTTGTCTAGATGTATCAATGGCGGATCACTGGAACTGTTCGTTTCGTTTCATGACAAATAAAAAGTAGTGCAGCGGAATTAACAAGGACAAAATCTTAATGAGATAGAAGAATATAAGTGTATTTCAATGAATGAAAGTAAGAGAGGGGTGTCTTCCAATTAGATTAAAACTCACTGACAGAGAGAGAGAGTGAAAGAGACGTAGAGAAAGTAGGAGAGTAAACACAAGTGTTCTGAGGGAGAAGAGGTCAGTTTTGGGAGGAAAATAGACAAGGTTGGGCAAGGTAACAGAAGAGATGACTTGAATAGCATAGAAGCAATTCAAGTGGAAATTATAGCTAGCCGTATCAGGTAAAGGATATAAATGATAAAGCGGTGTTGAAAGAACGATATAAATAGTATCTATGCAGCGCATTTCATTGAGCTTCACCAGCCAGACTCAACAGCAACAAATCACTTCAATAGTGTATAAAGTTGGTATGGGCTAGAGACAAGGACTAGAATGTAGATAACTAAGAGAGCAGAGAAGAATATTCTATTAGATGGTAATGGGACTATTAAATTAAATTCTGGTCACACTGTGAATCAAGCATGAGTAGGACAAATGTTACAATTCTATAATCATCGTTGCATATGATATAATGCCTTCCATGTCGGAAGGATGTTTCAAAGCGCTTCATTTAAAGTGTAGTGACTGTGTATGTTGTAAGCAACAACAACAACAACAATTATAGAGCACCTTTCATGTCAGGAGGACGTACCGCAGGAAGCGCAGGAGCCACTTTTATGCACAGCAATGTCGTACAAACAGCCATGAAATGAATGACTCAGTTTATAAGAATTAAGAGTAAGCCATTTGATCCCTCGAGGCTGCCCTGCCATTCAATAGGATCATGGCTGATCCTCCAATCTAACTCCACCTATCTGCCTTATCCCCATATACCTTAATCCCTAAGAAATCTATCAATCTCAATCTTGAATATGTTCAAGGACTGAGCATCTACAGCCCTTTGGGGTAGAGAATTCCATAAATTCACTACCCGCTGAGTGAAGACGTTTTTCCTCAACTCAGTGTGAAAGGGCTGACCCCTAATTTTAATTTATAGTTTCTCCAACCAGGGGAAACAGTCTCCCACTATCTATTCTGTTGTGCCCCTTAATAATTTTATAGGTTTCTTTAAGATCACCTCTGATTCTTCTATATTCTAGAGAATATAGGCCTAGATTGCTCAACCTATCCTCATAACTCATCCCCCTCATCCCAGGTACCAACCTAGTGAATCTACGTTGTACCCCCTCCAAGGCGAGTACATCCTTTCTTAAATAACGAGACCAAAACTGCACATAATATTCTCAGGGAGTGTTGGTTAAGCTTCACTGGGTGAAACTCCAATTCTCTTTACGAATAGCACCAATGGGATCTTCAATGTCCATCTCAACAGGCAGACCCGACCTGTCTTACTTCTCATCCAAAGGGTGGAACCTCCAGCAATGTAGCATTCCTGCACCACTCCTGGATTGAAACATCAGTCTGGACAGACTGTGTGAGCTCAAAGTCCTGAAATGGAGCTTGAACCCACAACTTTGTGAGTCAGAGGTGAGAGTGCTATTGATTGAGCCAAGAAGCCACAGAGAACTGGATAGAAGTCATAGATAAACTACCAAAATGTATAATGACAGTATTACTGTATTTAGGATTGGATATCGCTGACCAGTGCAGCATCGAGCCATTTAGACCAAATATTTTTTATTTGATTGCTGAGTGAGGTGTTACAATTGGCCTCAGTACTCCCAAACCTGGGCAGTGGGGGGCACAGGGTTGATAACTTTCCAACTTCTCAAAACCAGACGCAAGTCTAGTTTTGAGACATATGAAACATATAAACATATAAAAACTGTATGTTTTTATGCGCATTGCTCTGCATTCTGAGCTCACCCAGAGACACAGCGGATGCTGGGAATTGTAGTTCCATCACTTGGTTTCTTCTCCGAGGGATTTTTTTGTGGTCAACGCTTCTGACTGGAACCTGCATAAATGCTTTAAAAATCGGACTTTCTAATCTAGAAGCAGATGGTTTGCAATCCTAGAGGGAAAGACAAAGAAAAATTAGCCAGCATTTCTGGTTTAATTGCTAACCAGAGGAAAGAATAAACAGCCTGCTGTTACTCACTATGGTCCATCATGTACCGATTGCTAACATTTATCAGATTTTTTTTGTTCGGTGTCTAATAGGAATTCCCATGTAACAAAGAACCATCAATGCTCAGGGTGTAATAAACTTCACTCTCAGGTCTCACAGAATGATCGCTTGTAAAAGGAATGTATCAGGACTCATGAAATTTGACCCCAAGAGCACTTGTCACCATCTGATGAGAAAGTGGGGAAGTCTGCAAATAAATAAAGCAAAACGTGATGGGAGCGTTTTGTGACGCTGTTTTGGGATTTGGAGAACTGTTTTTAAACCATGTTTCAGTGGAATTAAATTAGTGAAGCTGCACTTAGGCTAAACAAAGAGTTCAATGGATCAATTTACTGACCAAGTAACCAAATGCAACTACTGTACATTTTGTTCTGCTGTAAGATAATCACTTAATTATAATGAAAATTTGAACACAAATTTTTCACAGTTTATCACTTAAGAATCAATTCAATTTGTGTCAAGTGTTAAAGCACTTACCATTTGTGCATCAACTTTACTATAATTGGTCAAGCATTCACGTTCAGCTGCAGAAAACTGTGATTTTGATTTACCAAACTTATTCGCAGTCTGTACCCAATTGTAAGTCAAGCTAGCTAGCAAAAGAGACTGAGAATATAGCAGTGCTTTAAATACAGATTCATTGGATCCATTTTTCATTTATTATAGAGGTTTCCTTCGATTGCAGGCTACATTGCCTCTAAGCTTGAACTGAACTCTGCTTTCCCTGCCTTTTCCTATCATAGTGATTACTGATTAATTGGCTGCTTCCTGCTTTATAATTGTTGTTCTGCACTGAAAAATATTCTATCATGGCAAGCTTTCAATAAGAACAATCTTAAAATAGTGAAACAGAATCTTAATGGGAATGAAAGATCCTTTAAAGTTACTCATGCAAATGGGGATTCCTGTGGATGACTATGTAACCTAAATATAAGATAAACAACGGTGGTTCTAATAAGGATTTCAGGAAGAATCTCTTCACATGAAATTGTGGAAATCATTGCTAGAAGCTGTTGTTGAGATAAAGAGCATTAATGTATTTCAGAGAAAAATTGATGCATACATGAGGGGAAAGGTAATAGAGGAATAGTATAGGAGGGGACAAATGTGGTCTGTACACATAACATGGACCAGTATGACCAAATGGCCTATTACAGTGTTATATAATTCTCAATAAATTAAAATAGGTGCACACTCAAAGGAACTTCTGCTCCACACAAAGGTTCCAGCTGCTCCACTGCAAGTTTGATGGAAGAGAATCCTGCTAAGAAATACTGTGTCATAAATTAGGACACTAAAATATTTGTCAACAAACTGCAGTACTTTTTTTCACTGCAAAATATTTACCCTTATTATTGCTTTTCGTATATTTAATTAATTGTCGGTAAAGATAGGAATTCACACCATTATTTCTACCTGGGTAAGGTTCAGAGAAATGACCCAACCATTGATATCTTCCTTGGTAATAACACACGTTATTGGGAATCAATCCACAATTGCAGTTCCTTCAAACCACCCAAATAAGGAATGGGATTCCTGCTATTACAGTAAGATTAAACACAACTTTGGAATATCCAAAGACTTTCTTCTTCAACTCACTTGAAGGGTCACCTCACTTTTCTCCTTGCCTCGGCATCAAACTATTATAGTTAAATCAATCCGAGATGCCACCCCATATGAAAAGGCAGCAACGTGAAGGCAAGTGGAAAAGTTTGAAAAATGAAAAGGGACTTTTTTATTTTAAAAAATTGAGATTAGTTTCACGGATTAGAAATTGAATTACAATTTTATTTTTTGTATCAACGGAATCTCGACACAGTATTAATGAATCTCAATATTCTCCCTTTTGGTTCTTAAAGAAGCTACATTGCAAAAAGATCAAATGATGCCTTTGGCCATTGTTGGTAGACTTCATTGACTTTGAGAATGCATTTGACAGCATGCCCCACACATCTCTGTGGAAATATGTAGATATTACAGAACTCCGGGAAATAACAAAGTGTTATTGAAGGATCTGTAAAGGCAACACATGTCCCATACAAAACCAATAAGAGAGGAACAAATTGCTTTGCTCTTACTCCTGTCAATCAGCATGGTTATGTTCTACCTCTTGTGTTATTGCAATTGATTGGATGATGATGAAAAGTATAACGGATGGAAGAGGAAATGACAGTATCTAGAACTAGAAGAAAGGTCTTTCATGGGCAAAATGTTCCTTACAGATGCAACGCAGATGATGGACGTCTGTGTTACCTGACAAAATAGGATTGAGGACAACTCATGAAAAGATTGAAAACCGGTACACAAAGAAAATCAGTTACAAACACTTTTTGAGATTGTGAATTCATTTCCTAACCTGCAAAGCATGGCAGTAGACACGAGGAATGTTATTAAAGCAACATAATAATGAGATTCTTTGTACTTGATGTGGCTTCTTATCATGTTAAAAATTGTCAAAGCACTTCACAGTATTCATAGTCAAGTGTAGTGACTGTATGTTTATAGAGAACTCAGCAGTCAGCTTGCAGACAGCAAGGTCGCACGAACAACCGGGAAACGTTTGACAAACTTAAACGGATGATTCTTGGCTCAGACACTTGGAGAAACTCTCTTCTCATTTTGAATAATGCCATGAGATCTTCAGTATCCACCTGAACGGACAGGCGTGACCTTGCTTGAATGTCTCAACCAAAGGACAGGCACCTACAACAATATTGCTGAGGTTTCTTTAGCACTTCACTGGAGTGGCAGCCTAGTGTGTGAGTTTAAAATTCCGATGGGGGGGTGAGGGGCTTGAACCCATGCCACGAGATTCAGAGGCTCCATGTCATCATTTGAAATTTCTGCCATTTCATAGCTATCACGAGGAGCATGTTTTGAAATGCGCAAATTGGCCTGGTCAATAACTACCGGATTGGATAAGAGAAGTCTTTTAGCAAGTCACAAACACTGGAGACATGCAGAGAATGACAACGAGGAGCTTGTAAATGTGAGCCCCTCTCTGTGCGTCCTCTGAACTCGCTTGGTTGATATGGGTGCACTCAGTTCACAGTGTGGTTGGCTGATGGCGTGCCACACAGTAACATTGATTTTCATGTCAGAGGATGGGAAAAAAAGTGACAGTCTGTCTAGCTATTCTGTTTGACTTGTATCACTGCCAGATCATACCACCCTCCAATACTGGAAGATTACACGCTGTTGAGCAACCTGCAAGGCAAAACAAAGAGAAGAATTGGAAATAAATATGCAGAAACTCAGGCATGCAGTGTAGTGCACTCAAAACTCTTTTGTGACTTTATCCATTTAATTAGAAAGACTACCTCCAAGAATGCTGCAACATAGGTAACCTGTTGTGAAACCTTGGTATAATTCAACTAACTGTGCATACTATGAATTCAGAGAAACAAGTAAAACTTCTGTGTACAGGCAATATGCACAGGCAGCTAGTAGTGTTCTTACCTGGGGACTTAGAGATCAATACTCCAAGAATGACATCCCTTTACCTTATTAAAAGTGACTGCTACATCTGGTACCAGGAGCTGTTATCAGCTCTTTTAAACCCTTTGGGAAACTGGAAGCAAATGCGAATCACAAACCAGTTTCACTGTGAAAGAGAGAGTTTCCTGGATACTGTAAGTACCAAGAATTTTCTTTTAATCTGAGGCTAAATAATTGCGCATTAAACCTTTCGGTAATTTTTTAACCTCATTATTATCCATGGCAAGATTCAAAAAGTTGCCTTCTGCATAACAGCTTAAACAGTTATTGAGCTAACAGGCAAAAAAATGATTCCCATTTCTGTTTAAATAATTGTTTATATTCCCTCTTAAAAGGGTGCCTGTAAAACATTTGAATGATTAAAATTTATAGAACAATTAAAATTTACACACTTTAGAAAAATCCAAAGTTCCAGATATTCTTGTAAAATAGATTGATTTCTTTCAGGTTTGTCCGCTGAGCAAGCTTCTTTTTTTTCTGATAAGCTAAATGATATATAATTCATAATGTGCGTGAATTATTTATCTAGAAAGAACAGATTTTATGAATTTCATTAATTAGCAGAATCTCATGTAAAAATGCCAAGTACAATGGGAAGCTTTCAATAAGGATGTGCTGTGGTCAATTCCTGAATGCAAACAGAATAGAGGAAATTGGAAAGTATAATTACTCCCTCAACCACTACCCCCCCCCCCCACCCCCCACTCCACATACAAACACAACACAAAAACTAGGCAATAACTGTCACATACTCTTGTGTTATTTATTTGAGTTAGAACTCAGTCCCACAGGATTACAATTAATTTATGCCTGCTCTAAATTATGTTCTGCTGAGTAAATTATTACAGTAGGTAATTGTAGATTTTGGTGTTCGTCGACTCTAATCGAGTGATGGGAAAACGGAGGCTGGGGAGAGACACAGAGAAAGAAGGAATAAATATTAAAATGAGGATAATTACAAATTTCTAAAATATAATGACGAAAAAATGACTTTGCTAATTTGACATTGTATATTTGTAAGCAGAATCTCTCTATCGAGGCAACAATCTTATCTATTTTTAATGGTTTCATTGACGCGGTAATGTTTTGTGTGTTTTTTCTCTTACTCAGAAGATTGCATTTTGTGTCTCGTATGCACAGTCAGTATCCAGTCAATTTATTTAATATTCAGTGAGAAAATACAGCGTCTGGTTAAAAACATTGAACCACAAAAACAAGTAGAAAAACAAGCTGGCAATCAGCTGAAGGTAATACACTCTGAACTAGAGACAATTGATTATGGCTTCCAATGCTAACACAAGTGAAAATCTTCCACTGGCCACTCGTGTTTGAGCTATTTCCCCATCATGACTATCAGCAACACTTGCAAGGTAGCACTTTGCTTAAACAAAATAATGTAAACTATTTAACAAGGGGTTCGACAATTCCATCTTCATCCTGCAACACAATTTCCCCCTCATCCTCAGTAAAACACCACTAAAAACAGACTTGTAAGAAGAAGCCCTGTGAGCTGGTCTCATCATGAGGCAAAATGATAGACAAAAGCCCGTTTCAAAACCTCTCTCTCAGAGAACGCTTTTGGTCATCTTCCTCCTCCCCACCCTCTGCATTCCTACCTCTTAGCTCGGATGCCATTTAAAGTGCGTTGTGGTGTTCTCCTTACGTATAAGGCATTAAATTAATGTAAATTGTATAACACATACAAGACTTTTAAAGACAATACATGGGCTAAAATATAATTTAATTGCAGCATAACCAGGGGAAAAATGACTCCTCAAAACCAAACTTGGGGTCTATTCCTTGGCTGTTACTTATAACAACAGTTAATCTGAGTTTTACAACATTAACCACATGAATGAAATAATGATAATCTTTGCATTTGATGTAGCACTTTTCACGTCTTCTATATGTCTTAAAGCACTTCACAGAATATACTGTAAAGCGAGTTGACTGTATATATATGGACGCAACGTGGCAGCCAATTGCACACAGCAGTGTCCCATAAACAGTTGTGGTTTGAAAATGACCGATTTATTATTATTTATTTACTGCCAATTTAGTTAATGTACAATTTATTTACTATCCAGGTGTCAACAATGCACATTTCAATCCATAACAGTTTGTTGGATGCTGCTGTGCGCAATTGGTGGCCGTGTTTCACCCACAAAATACGCAATCAATATACTTTACAGTGTAGTCTGTGAAATGTTTGAGACATCTAGAAGACATGATAAGGCGCTATAGCAAATGCAGGAATTATTATTATTAGAATTCCTTTCCATTGTATATTTAACACCATGCTCAGTTGAACACTATATTAGTTGAACAAAAGCAACTGAATCCTTTTTCTACATGAAACAGAATTGGAGGAAAGGAGTGGTAGCATACCAGTCTGCTCAGTTTTGGTAACTATGTTGACTATCAATATCAAAATGGTTCTATGTAAACAGAAAGTTATTAAATAATAACATTCTTTGCAGTTGACATCATATAATTGTTTGACTTATTGCTTCTGTGTTTTCTTAATGTGCATTTCATTTAGGAGGGCTTCATTGAGTCAGTTCATGAAATTGTCCTTTCACGTCTTCACAGATGATATAGTGCCTCTCACATTGGGAAGACATGTCACAGCAGTTCATGGCATAGATATGTTGATTACGTAGGAATTGCTAGACGAAAAAAGACCAATTTCCATCTAGCTCACCTTCCATCATCCTGGTAGACACCTGCTTCAATAATAATGGAGCTGTTGATTAATTATGGCAATCAATCCCTATTGATTAGTCCACGATAGACTCAGGCATGAGGTGAGAAAAGCACATCAGTGGTGGAAAACTTTGGGAACCATAGGTCCAATGTTGCCTGTTTCTCCCAACAATACAACACTTGCTATATGTCATGTCTCAAATTACTGTCTCCCTAGGGACACTTCCATAGATTTAATGACTTGCTCACTGTTGAATGGTCTGACCTTTCTGTTCAATGAAAACATATTAAATTTGTTGGAATTGCAAAAGGGGTGCTGTAAAATGTCAATGACAAAGTATCTAAATTGAAGACAGCATGGGACCCCAGTAATGACACCCAGTTACTCTAAAGATTGAAAGCCAAATGTTTTAATTTCTTTAGAATCATCACGTCCTTCCCATCTGGAAAATTTAGCTTTTTGACAGTTATTTATCAACAAGGAATGATAATTCCTATCAATGTTCATAAACCCTCTAATAGACAAGCCTGCAAAACTAATAAAGTCTTGTAAATCACCACATGTCTAATGTTCTGTGTCCATATTAATTTAGTTTGCTTGAAGTAAATAAATGAATTATTGCTTCTGTGTCTTCTGAAATATGCACTTCATGCATAAACCAAGCCAGTTAATGAAAATGTGCCTTCATTTCTTCACAGATGATTATATTTTAGAGCCAGTTGCTCGGAGTACCACCCAGACACCATCACCATTTAATCCAAGGAAAAGAGCAAGGATTGCAATGAGCCATATCATCAGAGGGTTAGCTAGCTACTGCTCCCTCTCATGAGAAACTGATCTGAGACCTGAAATTGCACTTAGCCTTAACCTACAAGACTGTTTTGGTTGTAATTCAGTCAGAATTTAGAAGCCAGTTCCTTTATTAAGAACTGCAGAAAAATGGTTTCCAAATTAGGAATTAATTTGAAACATTCTGCCTAATCTTAATTTTGGGGACAGAGTGGTCTCCAGTCTAAAGCTAACCTGAATTTCAGGCTTCTAGACTGTACCAAAACAGAGAGGGTTTTAGACTGTGTCCAGGATCCTCCCCAGAGCTATCTCAAGATAGCATCATGCACGTCGGTAAGTCTACTGCAAAAGACTACAAGAGATTCATGAGGCATAGTTTACAGTCCGCTGCAGGCCCTTCAGCATTTCCTCCTTACATACACTCTCTCAGAGGGCATTATCTGACTTCATTGTGCCTTTCAAGACATCCATGGCACCTAAACATACCATGACATGATCATGTTTCATAATCCTATACTTATTCCGCTTCCCTGCTTGGTCGCCAGAGCTTTTTATCCAATCTGTTCACCGTGAGAATGAGAAATCTATCATCCTCCCCATTTATAGCCGTTCACATCTCTCTCAAATCTACTAAAGGTTAGTCTGTGGGCCCAGCATGAGGTTCTTCAGTGGCTGATGTGTTACGATACACACAAAGTGACACAGTGGAAAATCCTTCAAACGGCTGGTCCTCCCAAAGCATGGCAGTGTATGATCCTGGTTCAATGGTAGCACTCGTGCCTCAGCGTCAGAAGGTTGTGGGTTCAAGCCCCACGTAGGGACTTGGAGTCACACAGTCTAAACTGATGCTCCAATGCAACACTGGGTGAGGGATGTTGAATTGTCAGAGGTGCTGTCCTTCAGATGAAATGTTAAACTAAGGTTCCATCTGCCTATTCAGATGTATGTTAAAGATCCATTGGTACTGGTTGAAAAAAGAGGGGAGTTTCTCCCCATGTCCTCGCTGTGTGCAATTGGCTGCTGCATTTCATCGACAAATATAGTCAATTCATTTTACAGTATACTCTGTGAAGTTCTTTGAGACGTCTAGAAGACATGAAAAGTGTTGTATGCAATGCAAGGAGTATTATTATTACTACTGGAATCTGTATGGTGGAGATCTCACAGCCTCAACTCTCTCAGGACACAATCTATACTTTGCTTGGGTCAGATTCAATGCTGGAAATGGTTAAGTAAGGCAAAAGAAGGTAACTAATTCCACAGAAATGATTGAGAATGATTGGGTGATTTGTCTCCTCACTAGCTTTAAGGATGCAAAGTCCAATGATGCACCACTTTGCACACCTTACTGCATCCTGAATGAAATAAATTCTGCATTGCACACTGGAATCAAATTTGGGAACTTCCTCGCTCTTAGGCCTCCCCACAAAATAGATGCTGATAGGAATGAATTCAACTCAAATAACTCATCACAATCCCCTTTCCTCCATCTCACACCTATTTTCAAAAGTAGTAAGTATCTCTAGAAAGGCAAAGGTAATTTATGAATTTAACATTTTAACATTTACTAGCACTAAGTAGCAACCCGGTTGTTAGATGATCAATTGATTCCTTTTCTGGGGGTGATAATTCCTTCAAAATAAATAAAACTTATTTGGTCACTTCAATCACGACTGTTTGTGGGATATTGCTGTGCGTAATTGGCTGCCGTGTTTTGCACACAAAATATACAGTCAATTAACTTCATAGTATATTTTGTGAGGTGCTTTGAGATGTCATGAAGACATGTTAAGGCTCTACATTAAATGCAAAGATTATTAGTCTTACTAAATTCTATTTCACTGTGTGAATGCATTAATTTCAGTTATACTAGTGTGTGCTCTTTTAAGTAGAAGGATCTTTTGTAAAGAAGAAATGTACCTTTGTAACATTGGTTAGTCTGTATTGTATATACAAAAATGCATTAACCATATTGGTTTAACACTGGAGCCAACATTCCAAGTGTGACTTGTAAAAGTTGTAGTGTGATCGTCTTGAAAAATTGGATATGCAGCATTATGTGAATGAATTGCATCTGTCTGCCGAGAAATGGCTACATTGGTGTCTTTATTTCCTTGGTGATTAATATTTACCACTGTGTTAAAATTGATGTCACAATATGTGGAGCGATATTAACATACGTAAAGCACCCTTAAGGCCTGGGCTACACTTTTTGTAATGGCAGTAAAATTACAGCACTATGAATATGTGCCCTGTGTTTGTGTGCAATCTTTCGCTCTGTCTCTATTTTTAGAAATGCAAGTTGAAGCACAGAAAGCTGACAGTTCATTTAAAAACGTTAGCCAGTCCCATGGAAAATGCCAATTTTAGTTCCAATCCCTGGTTATCCAAGACACTGCGGGCAAAAGGTTTCTAGCTTTGAATCCCAGTTGTTGGACTCAGATCTTTCATTCTTTCAAGTCAATGAAACCAGAACAAGGACTAGAAATGTCTAACAAGGCCAAATTGGCTCAGATAGGCATGCCTGGCAAGACCAGCATGTCTGCAGTAATCCAAGGCCCTGTTCGACCTGTCTGACTGACTAATCATGGGGCTGTACACTTGACCTATCATAGAATCATAGAATCATAGACTTTTACGGCACAAAAGGAGGCCATTCGGCCCATCTAGTCTGTGCCGGCTCTTTGAAAAGAGCGATTCAATCCCACTGCCCTGCCCACTCCCCATAGCCTAATAGACCCGTTCTCCCTAAATAAAGATCTAATTCCCTTTTAAAAGTTGTTATCGAATCAGCCTCCACCACCTTTTCAGGCAATGCATTCCAGATTCGAACAACTCGCTGAGTGAAAAAATTTCTCCTCAGCTCCCCTCTACTTCGCCTTGAAACTATTTTAAATCTGTGACCACGAGTCACAGATTCACCCACGAGTGGAAATAGTTTTTCTCTATTTGCCCTGTCGAAACCCCTCATGATCTTATAAAGCTTTATTAGGTCTCCCCTCAATCTTCTCTGCTCCAGAGAGAATAACCCTAGCCTATCTAGCCTCTCCTCATAGCTGAAGTCCCTCAATCCTGGCACCATCCTAGTAAATCTTTGTTGTACCCTTTCCAATGCCTTCACATCCTTTCTGTAGTGTGGTGACCAGAATTGAACACAGTATTCCAGCTGAGGCCTCACCAAAGTCCTATAGAGGTTAGTCAGCACTTCCTGACTTTTGTACTCTATACCCCTATTTATAAAGCCTAGTATCCCATATTCCTTCTTAACAGCCTTGTCTACCTGTCCTGCCACCTTCAACGAGTCACTAACACAAATCCCCAGGTCTCTCTGTTCCTTTACACCATTTAAAATTGTACTATCTAGCCTATATTGCCTCCCTTCATTTCTTCTCCCAAAATGCATCACCTCACACTTCTCTGCATTAAACTTCATCTGCCATGTGTCTGCCCACTTTACCAATTTGTCTATATCCTCTTGCAGATGGCTACTATCCTCCTCACTGTTTACTATTCTCCCTAACTTAGTGTCATCTGCAAACTTGGAAACTGTACTCCGTACACCCAAGTCCAGATCATCGATGTAGATTACAAACAGCAATGGTCCCCAAACTGATCCCTGTGGCACACCACTGCTCACTTCCCTCCAATCTGAAAAACAGCCGCTCACTACAACTCTCTGCTTTCTGTCTCGCAGCCAGTTGTGGATCCACGCTGCCACTGTCCCTTTTACGCCATGGGCCTTTAATTTCATAATAAGTCTCTCATGTGGCACTTTGTCAAATGCCTTTTGAAAGTCCATGTAAACTACATCAACTGCGCTACCATTATCCACCCATTCCGTTACGTCATCAAAACATTCTATCAGATTTGTAAGGCAAGATTTGCCTTTAACAAATCCATGTTGACTGTCCTTTATTAGCCTATATCTTTCTAAGTGAAGATCTACCTTGTCCCTGATTATGGACTCTAGAAGTTTGCCCACTACCGACGTTAGACTGACTGGTCTGTAGTTACCAGGCTTGTCCTTCTGCCCCTTTTTATACAAGGGAGTATAGACCCTAGACCCTGAAGGCCAAAGCAATCATGGGTAGAATGGTCTTTGCTGGAAGAGGTACCTTGCTGTTGATTCACAGTTCTGTTTACTCGCCGACACAAACACTTAGCATTTGCATTGAATTTGCATTGGTGTCGGCATCAATCAAGGTGAGATTTTTATCCCTGTGTTTTAAACAACTCGTGAAATATTCAGAGGCCACGGCAATTTTTCTTTAAAACGTATTATGCTAACCCGTCAATTGGCTGTCCTTAAAAATAGAACGTTTCAGATGGCTTGTTTCACCTGTCCCACTAGTTTTCCTCCACAAATGTGCTGATGGCAATGCATCCCCCTGCTGCTTCCTTTATAAAGAGGCTGAGGTGCCATCGTATAAATTAAGGCTAAAACAGCGATACAATGGCATCCTTTCTAGCACAAGTGACACTATGCAGGTTGGCCTCTTCCCACACACAGTAATTGCATCCTCTTGCTTCTCAGTGAAAGTCCATGGGTGCTTCAAATCCACTCATTGTTCATTTACATGCGTAACCCAAAAGGTTTTCTCACAGCTATTCTGGTGGCTTCAGCAGAATGCCACTACGAGTATGCGGCATTGTTCGAGAAGCTGACTATTGCTATCAACAGATTTCCTGGTGCTCAGTGGAAAGCCGATTTTACAGTCTGCCGGTTTCAGGGCCATTGAAGTGACTTTTTGGCGTTGCGAGTTTTAAGTGGGTTTTTTAGTGGTGACAACTTTGTGACCGGGAGCCATCTCCGCAGCATGTTTGGCACACGCATTGTCCGACGGTTTCCTCTGGCGTCCATCAACAAGGAGATGTTCAGCGGGGGTTATGACTCTTTCCATCTGGAGAGGTCTAATAACATTGAGGAATGTTCTTCTGTATTGAAAGCAGAAATAGATGCCAGCACGAATGGAAGCTGTTCGTTCTCAAATACAGCTGATGACATCTGACTGAAACAGAGCATCTCTCCAGAACCCACATAGAGTATTGGATGTGATTGTTATTGTGTATTTTCTCTTCCCTCCCCCATAAATTTGTAATCAGTAGTTTTGCAGCATGCGGAATGCCCTATAGTATTAAACTGATTTTCCAAATTAAAAGATGTCTTTAACCCATTAAAGAAGGGGCATCAGCTGGTTGGCAACATATTGCTACTGTGTAAAAAGCAATTGGTTCCATCATTATCCTACTAACAACACAGAATCTTTCAGTATGAGAGCAGTTACCTTGATGTTTTTGACAACGACCGTGAAATGATCCAGTCCCTTAGCAAGCTTACTACCTGCTGTGCAAACTCATCACCCCAAAACTGACATACAAGGCCCTCAGGCTCTTTCTACATCGTTACCATGCATTGTTAGCAATGCAGTTCAGTGTATAATGCACACAAACAATTTGCACATCTGCACTGAAGTAACTGGGTGATATCTCAAGATACTTCCCTTCTTCTCGCCCCTCCCCCACCTCCCCCTGCTCTCCAACCTCCCCGCTCCCGAGCCCCAACTCGGGTCCGAAACATTGATTATTCAGTGCCTTGGGACTTTGTGCCAACATGAAAGGCGCTATACAAGTGCAATTTTGTAGTTGTTGTGTTGTTGATTGGACATTTAGGGAGCTCCTCAAAAGTCCTCCCTCAGACTAAAGCCTTCATGCTGACTAAAGCCCTAAAGTGGACTAAATTCCCCGATTACCCCAGTCCTTGCCAGATTGGACTGGCTCCCTGATCGTTTGCAAGATCCTCACACTTATTTTCAAATCTCTCCACTCCTCTATATCTCTCTCCTGCCTCACTGACCTCCTCTCTCTTCACAACAGCACCTGAATCCTTCACTCCACCATCGGCAACCTTAGCCACTACGCCTCGAGGCTCTGGAACTCCCTTCCTCACTCTCTTCACCTCGCACCCTCTCTTCCTACTTTCAGGTCTCGGCTAAAGACCTTTCTGCTCGACTGCGCTTTTGGTCACCTTCTTCCGCCTTCCCCTGGCTCGGCCCTGGGATGCATTATTGGGAAGCTCTTTGAGACCCTGTCTAGCGTGGAGGGTGCTATATAAATCCAAGTTGTTGTTGTTTGTTCTCAAACCACTGCTTTCGGTAAGCTTTCGATTTGTGCCACACTACTTCCCGAGTGAAATCTTTGCAGCTTTTGCGCATTCAATCCCTGCTGCTAACTGTTCTTTCTCCTCTACTTTTGTGCTGCGCGATGAGAATTTATCTGAGCTTGGGCTTTGCATTTTAAAGGTTTGTCGCTCACCTCGGTTTCTTTTTATTGCTCGCGGAACCCCGTGCTGTGCACCATCTCTCAGCTAATGCGTTCTGCTCAAGGCAGATGTAAAGCATGCTAAAACAATATTTCGAACCAGTCTCCCTTTTTTCATTGTGCACAAGAACTATTTGTGTTACATTTCCTGCAAATCATTGATGCAACAACCACTTTGTCTCACCTCCTGTATGCCAAGCACGCAGTACCACTGGGTCCAACATCCCGGGGGGAGATTTTCTTCCTTTGCAGTATGTGTCTGCTTTTTCTGCTGAAAGAAGCCAGCTTTGAGGAATGGAATGGGGCGGTGCGGTGGGGAGGGGAGGGGAGACGGGGGTGGTGGTGGTGGTGGTGGGGGGGGGGGGGGGTTGAAGTGAGGGTTGAAATCTGTTACACTAAGACATCTCGAGCGATTCTCCAAAACTGTTCAATTATATATTGTATCTTTCAGCTGATTTGACAAACAGTTGGCATAGAAAGTAATAAGCAATTCTGTTTAAATCTAAGCAAATAGTAAACATTTATCACTTACAACACTTAAAGATTGGTATAATGTACTTTTGTAATGAAATGTGCATACCATGACAAGATTTCACTTATATCAGGAACTTCAGGAGTCAGCTTATTAACCATTACTGACTAACAGTTTAATTAAGTTCAGAAAGCAGTAAGTTCAGGCGGAGTTACAATAAATATATTTAGGATTATAGCCGCTTGTTGGAGTATGTAGTAAATTTCAACTCAGTATACAGTGTATATATGTATACACATATAAACATACATAATATATGTGCATACACAAACATATACTGTGTGTGCACTCAAGTACGTTGCTGGTCAGCAAAAGTAATTTCATTAATAATAATGAATGACATCAAATGAAAAACTGAGCCTTTTCAATCTTACTATAAATATTTGAAATATTTATTCATTACTTTCACCTTTGCATTTTTAAATGTATAGCCGTAGTTTTAACATTTAGCTGTGCTGTCGGTCCGCTCTTGTTCACATCTAGATTAGTCATGGCTGTGTCAAAGGTGAAAGCCCGTTGTGTAGAGTTTATATCACAGCTCAGCCTCAGGCTTATTCCCATGAAAGCATTGAAAATGTAAGCCAGCCTGCAAACATTCTCTGGCACTCTCCGAAGTGAAAGAGCTGCAATAATCTTGTGCTGCTAAGCCGTGAACGACTGCAATATAAAATCCTGCTACCACAGAGTCGCTCAGCCCTTCTTCGGAGAGGTCTGTTCTTATAGTTAATTCATATCAACAATCAACAAGCAAAAACATCAATAAAATAAACTAAATGACAGATGTAGCTTGGGAAATGGCATTTAACGGCAGGGTTAACAAGTCAACGATTTTATATTATGCACAGTTATATTTATCGTAATTACGCTATTGGCTGTATAATAGTCTATTTATAAGAGTAATGAGTTTTGAAATTAAAAAAATAATTTGAATATCTTATGGTTAACATCTGCAAATCACATTATTTATTTAGAAATCCAGTCACCTGCTCTTTCATTTAGTTCTTGAATTCATCTTGATCTCTGGTTAAAGTAATTTCAACTGGTGATGTATCATCGCATGAGGGTTACCTTGTACTCACAGCAGCTGGTAGTGTGGCAGCAGAAAGCAAACAGGGTTTCAGCATTAGATTTGGGAACTTATAAAACATGTGATGTCTGTAAAATAATAAATAATTATCATTGGATTTGGTATAGTGTAATTTATATCAGGAGAACATCTCAAAGTGCTTCAGAGGATTTATTGTAAAGCAATACTGTGTATTATGTACCATGTGTTGTGTATTTGTAGACAAACATGGCAGCGAATTTCCCACAAAATGCCATGATGCGGAGGAGCAATTTTATTTGGGGGATTGTCGACAGTACACCAGGAAAACTCCCATCTCTTAATAATATCAATAATCCTTGCATTTGATATAGCGCTTTTCAAACTTACTGACATCTCAAAGCGCTTCACAGAATATACTGTAAAGTGAATTGACTATATTTGTGGGTGAAACGTGGCAGCCAATTGCACACAGCAGTGTCCCACAAACAGTTGTGGATTGAAATGACCAATTTTTATTATTGTGTTTTTTTTAATGGATTATTATTAGGCGTGTGGAGTAAGGAAACTTGTCCAAGGTCTGCCTGGATTCGAACATAGGTCTCATGTTTGTACGGCGAATGCTCTAACCGCTGAGCTAGAGGAGCTCCATTTCATATAGTGCAATGGGATCTTTAACGTCAATCTGAATGGGAAGATGGGACCCCTCTTTAACATCCCATCTGAAGGACAGCAACTCAGATAGTGCAGCATTTTCCCAGCACAATACTGGAGTGTCAACCGAGACTCCATGAGTTTGAAGACTCAAAGTGAAGCTTGAACCTGCCACCCACTGACTCAGATGTGAGAGCTATCGACGGCCCTAGACTGATGTAAACTGCAAAAGCTTTGAAAGAGATGTGGACGAGATTAATGATTGTGCTGTGACACAGTGAAGAGCACGTACACACACACATATTCATCCCACAGTCGGTGTTGAAAGCTTACCACAGTATTTGGCAAAGCTCACATCTCAACGTTGCCCCTGGACTGTCTGTGAAAGCTGCTCCCAGCCAGAGGTCCACACATACTTCAGTGACTCAATGGGGGTCTAACACTGAGATTCGCAAACAGTGACTCCTGACAGTAAACAGTTACCTGCCCTGCCGAGCAAGGAACATGACTCCAAGGTGGACTACCTCCCGATGAGTCAGCTCAGTGTTTCTGCTGGTCACAGTGATAGACATCCGAATACCAGCAGGAATTGCTGCTCGCCGCTTCTCGTTACAATACATCATGTTTTCACCCCCCAACGTGTCAGCCGTACCCAATGTTTGGGATTACGCGAGGCAGGTGCAGCACAGGCAATGGTTCGATGCGGCAAAAGTGATGTGAGCTGGCACGCGATGGCGTTAATGCTGGCTAGGAGTTACTCCAGCTCGCAAGGCGAGGGAAGCGGAGCTCTGTGCGTGTGCACTCATGTACAAGTGCACAGCTCTCAGAATCCAAATTCTCCTTTCATTCTGGGTTTCCTGTTCTCATCGCTGGAAGCAAAACAATGGCTGCATTCAGCAAAGCGATTAGGAGCAGGACACTGAATTATACTTTCTATTCCGAAGCGTATTGAGCAACTGGGCGCTGAGCTCTGACAAATCAGTGTGAGGGTTATTAACAGCTAGTAGCACGAGACGCTCCTTAATACCAGTGAAAAATGTCCCCTGAAAAATTCATTGGACCGATTTATTTCTACTGCTCGGTGTGAATCAATGTGCTGCCAGATCTGCATCCTCAAGGTGGTTTAAGCAGCTGCGATCCAGATCAATTCAGATTCCGCTGCACAGCCTTGAGACGTACAAGTGCAAACTGGGCATGTTAGCATTGCACAGCTTAGTTCCCAATCATTCATGCAAATCAACTCCCTGTGAACACAAAATATTACCCAACTTCACAAACTTCCAAAACTTGCATGAATAGTTTGGAGTCAATGGCAGGTTTGTCTCCAGTTCAGAATGGTTTGCAATCCTTGGCTAGAATAACTGCATAAGACACATTCACAGAGCCAGATTCCATGATTGACCTCACTATAAGCCATTATTTTAAAAAATAGAATAAAACCACTCCAGTCATGATAAAAGGCAGCACAAAAAGAAAACTGATTTGATTGACCAGCCATCGCCGAATTAACAACCAGTGAATTAATAGATTCCCTGGGGAACGCAAATGAACTGGAAAAGGTCATTTGGCTCACCAAGTCTGCATGTGCTCCGTATCATTCAGACCATGTGCATTCCCCACCATCAGAAGAGATAACCTTTAATCTCCTGAGAAAATGTTCTGAAAAGGTTCTGCATTTCCTTGAAAAACTTAATCAAAGCAAATATTGACAACAAACCTATTCAAACCCACATCCTACCTGATATGCCCTCGATCCATTGCCTTCCTTGGCATTTATAGCAATGCTGGAATTAATTTTAAAAAGAATTACTTGGTCAGATACCGTGGGGTGTTGTCCTGGATGCCTTGGATCCCGCTGGAATCCCAGAAACCGTGTGTTGATATACAGAAGATCATTCCCACTAACCGTTAAACCGTGCCGGTAACAAGCGGTTTAGGATCGTGATTTCAAGAGTTAATGGTGAGATTAGAAAAACATTTTCACACAAAGGATTTTTTAGAAGATGGATTACTTTGTCATAAGTAGCTTTGGAATACTAAGACCATAACATTTAAAGGGAATTAGATGAAAATGTCGAGAGGAACAATATAAAAGAGTACTGGGAAAGTATGAGTATAATAGCTAGTATGAGTATTAACTCGTGTGGAAGAGCTGGTGCATGTATTGATTCGAAGGACTAAGCAGCATATGCTCTTATGTTGTGACTTCAGTGAAAGCATCTGAGGTGCTAGTGAATCAGCGCCTTGGGAGGTCCTCCCGACATAAATTATAAACGTAATTTTGTTGTTGTTGTCATAATTCTTACAGTGTATGTATTTATTGTCTAAGTATCAAGCTCTTGCCAGGATCTTGGGATCTTACTGTAACACACAGAGATGAGACCTCTTATAAAATGTGCAATCGTTAGGACTCTGACTCTCTCTCTGATAGAGAACTGTCTGAAAAATCCTCTTTACAAATGATCCTCGCTGTAACATGTGTTTTATATTGTTGCCAAAGACAGATTAATGGAGAGGGTCAAGTGTAGTTAATTCAATAACATTTCATTTAAATACTGAAATGAAATTGGATAAAGGTAATGCTCAATTTTGTATTGCGGATGGTTAAGGTTGACTGGCGGTACATGAATGATGTACGGAAACCATCATATGATATTTGATTCAACCACAGATGATTTGGAAATGAAGTTTAATAACAAATCTTAAAAATAATGAAACTTTCGCCTAAATCTACATAACCAAATAACTTTGAGACGTGACTAGACATCAATAATAAGCTACCTGGATACTGTAAAGTCAAATTAAAACACTGGCTCAATGATTGATGTGCTCAATCTGTGATCTTGCCCTTCAAGTTGTTCAGCTTAACTCAGTATGACAAGTCAGCGTACACATACTTTTCCATTGCAGCTTAAATTAAAGTTATTTGTTACTGAAAATTTACTGGTAATATAACAGCTGAGCTCTGGAATGGGCTCATTTAGGGCACCGTTCTCTGTCATTTGCCTCTTTATGGCTGCTTTTGCTACAAACCATATTTATATTGCAGATTTATGCACACGCACATAAAAAAAATCAATGGCATTTTCAACAGCTTGGGCACTGCTCCTTCATTTGGGTGCAGTAAATCTTTAAATGTATGTCCAGCATTCTCTCTATTACCATAACTATCAGAGAGGAATGGCCAGAATGCCTGCCAATATCTAAATTGTGCAACCTCCCCTCATATCCCCCACCCAAAACCGTAGAATAGAATATTCCCTCTTCATCATTGGCACAGAAAAGTGTTAGCACCACTTGTATAATCCATGCACAGCTGGAACAGTAAAATAGCTTTGGTTCCTCTTGGCAGACCATTAAAAGTGATGCTCATACCCCAGTCCTTCCACAGTAGTGGAGATGTTGCTAATGGGAAGGAGGGAAGTTAAGTACAGTATATTGCTTTGCATACTTTGCATACTGCTAGGTAATGTTAGTCTTCCATTTTACGTCTTTGCCACTAATTATGGATGATGCCGAAATAGAAATGTGCCCCATGTTACAAGGCATACATATTTAAACTACATGTAAAACTCTGTGAGTGATGTGTTTGCATGTTATTCATATCAGTGCTCAGGAACAACTCAATGTCAGATTTTCCTCCAATAATTCCTGACTACTAAGCAGTTTTCTTTTCTTTAACGCAAGCTGGCCATAAATAAATAAGTGGCGAGTAATAAAAGATTTTATTTACTCTTTATTAAGGAATGGGTTTAAGGAGCAAAAGTACTGTGTAAATAAATGGTGGTGGGTTCAGCGCCTCGGGACGTCCTCCCAACGTGAAAATTGGTCTATAAATGTAATTTTATTGTTGTTGTTGTGGGTTCAAACTCCAGATCAGGACTTTGAGTTTACAGACTTGGCTTGGCAGTTCAGTGCATTGTTGTTGGCGGTGGGCAATTGGGAGGGGGCTAGTATTGTTGGAGGTGTTATCCTTGGAAGAGTCTCTAGACTGAAGCCCCTTCTGTCTGTTCAGTGGGACATTGATCCCATAACACTTTTTGAAAAGAAGAGGGAGTTTATCCTGTGCATTGGCCAACAATCCCGAGATAAGACTGGTCATTCATTCACTTAGTATTCGTCTACTAAATATACAATCTGTGCTCTTTGCAGTAAACACCATGGGAATCGTTTGGAGAGTCTCAAATATAACATTTGGTATGAGGAGTTATACCAAATATAAGGATTATTACTTACTATTATTAATAAAGATATCTATAGTATTGGAAATATTTAGGGATTGAAACACCATCACAACTTGCCTGAGCACAGTGCTCGGCTTCCAACAGCTCATAGGCCACTGATTAACCTTGTACACTGTTCATCACTGGAGAAACATCAAGCTGCAGAATCATTGAACTGCAAAACGACCTGCAAATGGGGACGGCTGCCAAAATTGTGCGGAAAAAACATACTTTAAACAACTCCTGAAAGCATTGAGCAACAATTGAGTTATCAGATTCAAGAGTGAATTGGATTGCCGTTTGGTGAATAATTCAATTAAGGGGAATGAGCAATGAATGTGGGTTTATTTTAAATCAATTTCTACATTTTTTAAAAAAAGAAAACTTTGGGATCAGCCAGAAAGACCTCCCATTCCCGTGTTCCGATGTGAGTCGCTCCATTAGGCTTGAAGCATCTGGCAGGGTTTAACTTCATCATTAGCACCTTGTATTTCAGTGAATATCATCGTGCAATTATCATTTACAGTGTATTGGGTCATAAGCAAATTATTTCTGTTTGTGGCTTGGTTATATAAAATATATCACAGGATTTATGATCAAGTGTAGCGAATGTGTACTTTACAGGCAAATGCCTTCTGGTTGTCATATGGTAAGATACTAATGATAAGATTGAATCCAATACAAATTGTATCTATGAAGTGCCTTCCACATCATGAGAATGCCCTAAATAATGCCCCCAAATGCTTAACAACAATAGCTTTGCATACGAGTTCCAGGGGGTGGGGGGGGGGGGGCGTTGGGGTGGGGGGGAAGAGGAGATGCAAAGTGAATTGAATTAGTGAATTTTTCTTCATTCATTTGATGTTGCATTTACGCAGCAGTAAAAGTAGGACAAAATTAGCATTTGTCCCTTGAAACTTTTTTTCCCCCCTCAGCTGTGCCTAACACCGGTTCATCGTCAGAGGTATCCATTCTTTTAATAGTCCCAATTTCCACTAAGGTCTTTAATGTCTGGACACCACACAGTGTGACACGGATAAATAATGGAAACAAAAAGAAAGGTTACCCATCGTCATCAAAGCCATAAAAAAAAAGTTCACTATGTTTTTCATTGTGGGTTGATCACATTACTGCAATGCTCTAGGCATAGATACATAGCAATGGATTGTGGCTGCCCCAATCAACATATTGAATGGACAGTGATTTGAATCCCTGTTCGATAGCATTTGCCGTTCTCAGCCAGGGTGCAACTGAGCAGGTTAAAGTTAGGGAGGGCAACACCAGGCGAGTTCCTATTGCCCTTCTTCAGCTCTCTAAATGGGTTTTGCACGTTTGCGGTAGTCAAGTGGGGAGAGATCGGGCTCAGCTGTGATGCCCTCTACAGTCAGTAGCCAGCTTGCCGAGTCTGATCAACAAGGCTAATACTTGAACAATATCAACATGGGTGTAACTACACGCCAGTGTAACGAGGCCGTTGGCTGGGATCAGGAAGCCAAATGCCACAATGGAGAGAACATTGGAAAAAAATCATTGAACCCCACACTAAAAATGCATGTATAAGAAAGAAAGGAGTGAATGACAATAAGGGAAGGTTGTTTAGACCATCATTCCCAGTTCTTCCCATGCTATGCCCCACTCCACTTACTCAATCGCTTAGGGAGATAGACTGCAGATTTAGTCCTCGATGTTAAATATGCTTCCTAATCCTCAAAGGTAATTAAATACAAATGCCACAATAGTCGTCATCTATCCAAAGTGTTGAAATCAGCCTGTGTTCCCTATACAAACATTGTGTCCCTACTCCTCACCACAACACAAAAAAAACTCACACTTGATTTATTTGTTTATCTCAGTCTGCACTTTTCCCTTTATCCTCTACCTGTATTCCCCAAACAGATATTTAAGTAGCTTTGATCAGATTGTTTAATTTTTTTCTTGAAAAAGGAGCTAATTTTAGCAGCATTGACTACTTTTTGTGGGGACATTTTTCCCACATATCCGATATTTTGAGACAATAAATATCTTCTTATACCTAACCTTGATTCCCAACTTCTGCTTGCACCATCTAAGGCCAAATAACTTGGTCTACATCTAACTTGACTATCCTCCCCACACTCTGCATCATGGGCATCCCAATCTTCTATTTTCCAATGAAAAACAAATTCAGCCCTGTGAGTATCCACACATAACTTAGACCCACAGGTTTGCCCAAATTGATATGACAGCTTGATAGAGGAAATAGTCAAATGCAGTGTTCAAACCTGTCAATCAAACATTTTTGACCTTCTAGGTTATACCTTGAAGTTCAACTGCCATATTTGAGACAAAGTTTGTCAGCTACAAGGGGTTATTTGAGAAGTTAGATAATGTATCCTCACTTATATACCATACAGATCACAGCTGTTCAAGGTCCACCAGGCCCATCATAGTCTAACAATCCTAATAGCAGGAGCAATATCTCGCTCTTTACATCCCAATAGAAGTAAATGTCTCACTGGAAGAACATATTTTAACCTACCTAGATTTAATTTAACACAAAGAAAGGGTTCAACTGGAAAGCACATGACTTTATTGAATTTATAAGGGTAGGAATTCAGTAAATGTGAAATACATAGAAATAACATAAATAAATAAACAAACAAATAAGAAGCAGTGCTTCAAGCCAAAAAGCATTGAGGCATTTAAGTGGAAACTTGATGCATACAACATGGAGAAAGGAATAGAGGGGAGTGGGAAGGGGATAGGGGGAAAGTTATTAGGAGGCTCATGTGGATTCTGAACACCGAAGTGGATTAATGCAGCTAAATAGGTTGTTCAGCTCTGAACGAGGCAATGTTGTCCTCGGCAAAATACATGCAGCAGTGGCAGCCGGCAGTGGTCAGATGAGGGCATGTGAGTCTTCCATGAAATTAAGGGTCCCTGTGAAATGGCCTGGAGAGCAGGGACAGCCTGAAATTCCTTCTCAGAGAGGAGGACACTGTGCTGTCGTCTCCAATGATTTGGTCCCACAGCTATCTCTTGACATACACTGTGGCTAAGCAACCTACAGAATAGGCATAGGTTTTAAATAGCAACCAATACGCTGCTCTTTCTGTCTCGTAACACAAATCTAAAGCATAATTTATATCCTCTAGTGTAGAAGAAGTGGTCAATGAATCTATAGATGCAACATTGTAGATAGCAGTAGTCACTTCAATACAATCAAAAGAGGTTGCAATTATAGTGATTCTCCCCCCACATACCCCATAAACAGAACAAACTGGATTTGTGCCAGTATATAAATGAATCTGTCTCTATGGGTTCTATTTATTCTCTCTTTATATCTCTCCAATTTGTGTGTGTGTGTAATTTTTCTTACCGATGTACTTTACTGAGCTTCTCTTGATTATTTCTCTATCTTGCCTTTTCCTCTGGTGTTTTGAATGAAATCTTTAAACTTTAAGCTCGACTGTCTTCCTCCAACATCAGTCTTTGAATCAAATTGCCACTTAATCACTTCAGCCAATTCAGTCCCACAGACACCAATTGTTTTCCACCATGGTCTGTTCCTCTTCACTTCTGAGAGAATCGCATACCTTCTGCCCAGCAGACAGATCTGCTTTCGTTGTTCAGAGGGATGATCAGGATTGTGGCTGTTCAGCCTATTTTAGAAAGCTGTCTTGTGCTCCTGGACGGTAGTTCAGGCTGCGTTCAGCAAAGCAAACCTTGGTGCTACAGTAGGTGATGCATTCACCTGCTAGACAGTGTTTGAAGACATCGGACTCATTTTTACAGTCACACAAGGGAAAGTGCAATCTCTCTGAAGCATTTATTTTTCAAAGATTTCAGCACAAATGCTCGCACATGACAATGTTGAAACAAACACAAATATTATAGTAAGGCTATTTGGTCAAAATCTCTTTAATCTCCTCAGTGCTCCCTATTGTCTGCATGAAGTGCCTCAAAATGTTCATCCTAAGTAAGTGAAAATTGCTATAATATGAAAAATAAATCATTTCACTGGGTATAGTGCTTAATCACGTCTCAAAGCATCTCACAAGATTTGCTGTAAAGTGTCATTACTTTTTTTTGTTGGCGAATGTGGCTGCCAATATGCATACAGCGAAATTCAACAAACAGCCATGAAGTGAATGAACAATTTTATCTTGAGGATTTGACCTTGCTGGCCAGGAGAGCAGGGGAAGCTCCCTTCTCTTTTTGAATAGTGCCACGAGATCTTTAATAAATGTGGTGGTACAGAAGGGCGCTTGCTTGATATGTAATCAAAGAGCATCCCGAAAATGTGTGTACGGTAAACGTGTGTGCGTACGGTGCATATCGGAAAGCAGCCAGTGTCTCTTATCAACGTGTGAGCGAGCGCCCAGATGGATATGTTGCACACAGGAGCAATTCACAACCGTTTTGAAGGGAGCGTCCCCAAAAAACACATGTATACAATAGGGAACGGCGATTAATCGGTTTTTCGATTAAACCCGATATGATTTTCAGATCGGTATGCCGATATGGTGATTCTAAAAAAACTGTTATATCGAGAGATTCGATTTTAAAAATATACATCGATATATTTTTAATATCGTTCCTGGCAATATATCAATATTGTTGGTATTATCAGTGTAATGCGATCTTTTCCAGCTTACCTTGTCGCCGGCATCGCAACCTCCTAGATCTAGAGCATGGAATGCGCGTACATTCGGTGCGCGCGCACAATTAACGGGCGCGCACATCCGATGCTCACGCACACTTTACTGTGTATACTCGACGTGAGTCGTGGCGTCTTAACAAAGTCGCATCGCTGAAAATTGTAGTTTGAAAATTTACCTTTCTCATCGTGGGGAAAAGAAGCCCCGTATGGGACTTTGAAAACAATGCAGTCAGTAATGGTGTGTATAGATGTACAGTTTGCAAGGTCTTGGTTAAGACATCTGATTCGAGCACGAGCAGCCTGCGACAACACATTAAGCAGCACCACCCCGCCCAGCACGCTGCCCTCAGAGCGAAATCATTGTCGACAACAGCAGGAAGTCGAACCAGCGCTTCGGAGAAAGCGACAGGTAGTGGGGCCAGTGCAACTCAAACAATTCCTGCTTTATTTAAGAGAACATTGTACCAGAGAGGGGACAAAAAGTGGCAAAGTATCACGAACGCTGTCACTTTTTGCATAGCAAAGAAGAGCTTGCCAATGGCGAAGGACATTAATTCAGACTTCAGACTATATAAAAATAAGTGGCATTTTGTGGCTGTAAGTGTTATTTTTGTGTGTGAGAGAGTTAGAAGCCAGATTATCACTGCTTCTATGTGTGTGTCTAGTCAGACACACACAGCAGTGATAATCTGGCTTCTAACTCTAACAGTCAGACTGTCTCTCTCTTTTCTATTGTAATAGATCTCATTTACACGTGGACATTACATGCTACTTTCAAGCAAGAAATGGAGGAGAATAAATCTCTAGATTTTGTTTTTGGTGTGTGTGTGTTCTATTTTGTGTTCAGAGATGGAGGGAGAGAAGGAGAGGGGGAAAGTTGGGAGAGAAGGAGAGAGGAAGAGAGGAGAGGGAGGGAGAGAATGAGAGGGTGAAAGGAGGGAGAGAAGGAGCGAAGGGAAAGGAGGGAGAGAAGGAGAGAGGAGAGGGAGGGAGGGAGAGAAGGAGAGGGGGAAAGGAGGGAGAGAAGGAGCGAGGGGAAAGGAGGGAGAGAAGGGAGGGAGGGAGAGGGGGAAAGTTGGGAGAGAAGGAGAGAGGAAGAGAGGAGAGGGAGGGAGAGAAGGAGAGGGAGGGAGAGAAGGAGAGGGGGAAAGGAGGGAGAGAAGGAGTGAGGGGAAAGGAGGGAGAGAAGGAGAGAGGGGAGGGAGGGACAGAAGGAGAAAGGGGAGGGAGGGAGGGAGGGAGGGAGAGAAGGGGAGGGAGGGAGGGAGGGAGAGAGGGAGGGAGGGAGAGAAGGAGAGAGGGGAGGGAGGGGAGGGAGGGAGGGAGAGAAGGAGAGAGGGGAGGGAGGGAGGGAGAGAGGGGAGGGAGGGAAGGAGGGAGAGAAGGAGAGAGGGGAGAGGGAGGGAGGGAGAGAAGGAGAGAGGGAGGGAGGGAGAGAAGGAGAGGGGGGAAAGGAGGGAGAGGAGACAGGGAGGAGGGAGAGGAGAGAGGGAGAGTGGAGGGGGAGGGAGAGAAGGAGAGGGGAAAGGAGGGAGAGAAGGAGAGAGGAGAGGAGGGAGAGAAGGAGAGGGGGAGGTAGGGAGCAAACAGCATCGTATAATTCAACAGACCTTGACACCAACATTACAAACTTTCTGGACCTAGAGCACGCATTTCGAAATGTGCGTGCACCGCGACTGCGCGCGCATCGTCAGTGTGGACGCACCGTCAATGCGCGCGCACCGCGACTGAGCGCGCACCATAAATGCGCGCGCGCCATCAATGCACGCGCACTTCGAATGCACGCGCATGCGCAGTATAAAAACTCGATAGATCGGTTTAAGCAGGTATGAGCAAACCGATATATCCATATCCGGAAAAATCCCATATCGCCGTTCCCTAGTATACAACCTGTGTGAGGTGACAAAATGTACCACAAACAACTGAATTTGGTTTTGCATTTAAGTACAAGATCTTGTACTTTGTATTTGATTGCTGTTGTACTAAATATATTTATAAATGATTAAAAACATAATTTTTAAAGAGCTGCAAGATCTTTAATGGCCACCTGAACAACAACTTGCGTTTATATAGCACCCCTCAAGCGGGGTAGCATCTCAGAGCGCTTGAAACAAACAGATACAGACAGGTTTTAGGTCCTCAACCAAAGGACAATGATAATAATAATAATCCTTGCATTTGATATAGTGCTTTTCACATCTTATCAACGTCTAAAAGCGCTTCACAGAACATACTGTAAAGTGAATTGACTATATTTTGTGGGCGAAACGCAGCAGCCAATTGCGCACAGCAGTGTCCCACAAACAGTTGTGGATTGAAATGACCAATTTTTATGGATTATTATTATTTCATAAATTGGAGTTTAAGATATTTACTGTCCTCAATTCTGTTTATCAATTCCTCTAGGTCACTTTAATCTTCTCAACATTTAATTGGGTATCATAAAAGCAGTCAGGTTCAACGACAATCTGATCTGGATGGTTTTATTTGTAAGACTTTGCAAGAGACAATAAGTTGAAACATCAGAGCACAATTTCAATGGAAGAACAGTCCTTATCAGTGATCTTCACTTTTTTGCGATCCAGTTCTATGAGTTTTGCTGCCTTGTAAAGTGCATTTAGCCAATATGTCTGACAATGCAGTGTACCCCCAGCACTGTATTGAAGTGTCAGCTGAGACTGTGAGTTCAAAGTCCCAACATGGGACTGGAACCCAAAATCCATCCGACTGAGAAGCAAAAATGCTGCTAAATTATGTAGGGCTGAATTAGCTTCGCTTGCGGAACAGCTTTTTGAATCCAGTATGCATGTCTTCCTACTAAAATAAACAAATATGTTGAAATAAAAATGAACAAATTAAAATTTATTTCTGCTCGTGTTTCGTCCTAACTTTCCTCATCATTTCCCCTTGCGTCTCTTATTTTTCAACCGTAGCTTTATTTTGTTTCCAGCCAATAGAATCTATCCAACATTCCAACGTATTTTCCTTGCACGGGATGAAAACAACTTTGCTTTCTTTCACCCCTCCCTTTTCCTCATATCAAGCCTCAGTAGGCACTGAGGCTTGATATGAGGAAAAGGGAGGGGTGAAAGCAAAGTTGTTTTCATCCCGTGCAAGGAAAATACGTTGGAATGTTGGATAGATTCTAGCACAGTTGGTAGCACTCTCACCTCTGAGACATAAGGCTGCGGGTTCAAACCCACAATGGAGCTCACAGGTTAGGCTGAAACTCCAGTGCAGTTCTTTAGTAATATGGAATTGTTAGAAGGGTATCCATTGGGTGAAGCGTAAAACCAAGGCCCAGTCAGTATATTATCGATCCCCTGCTCCCCCACCTCATAAAATATATCATTCACTTCATGACCATTTTCAGCACATTGCTGTGTACACATTCAACAACAACAACAACAAATTACACGTATAGAGCGCCTTTCACGTCGGGAGGATGTCCCAAGGCGCTGCACAGGAGGCGTGTGACCCGAGCTGGGAGGGGAGTGTACGGGAAGGGGTGAGACGAGGAGGGGAGGTCGAAAAAATTGGCGTGGAACAAAAGGCACGGTCGAAGAGGAAAGTCTTCAAACCGGCCTTGAAAGAGGAAAGGGAAGAAACGAGACGAAGGGATTGGGGGATGGCATTCCATAAGGTGGGATCGGAGAAACTGAAGGCCCGGCCTCCGATGGTGGGGCGGTTCGGGCGGGGGGCTTGGAGCAGGCCAAGTCCTGCTGAACAAGGGTCCGGGTGGGCGTGTAGGGGGAGAGTAAATTGGATAAGTAGGGCGGGGCAAGGCCATGTAAGGCCTTGAAGGTGAGGACGAGGATCTTGAACTCGATCCTCTGGAGGATGGGGAGCCAGTGGAGATGGGCGAGGGTGGGGGTTATATGGTCGCGGAGGCGGGTGCGGGATAGTACACGAGCTGCAGAGTTTTGGATGACCTGCAGCCTGTGAATGGAATACACTAATACCCTGTGAATCGTCGGCCTGGGGAGGCCGACGAGGAGAGAGTTTCCGTAGTCCAGCCTTGAGGTGATGTATGCATGCACGAGTGTTTCGGCAGTGTGGGGGGTAAGATAATTGCGGAGCTTGGCAATGTTGCGCAGGTGGAAGTAAGCGGTGCCGGTCAAGGCGCGGATGTGGGGGAGGAAGGAGAGTTTTTGGTCGAACGTGATGCCGAGGTTCCTGACTGGCTTTGTGAGGTGGAGAGTACAGCCTTGGATGTTGAGGCTGGCAGCGCCCGATGTGCAGAGGCGCTGTGCTTGCCTACAAATACCCTCTCACCACGCTTTACAGTGAACTACAGAGCACTTCGAGACACCTCAATGATGTGACTGGGCCCTATATCAAATGCAAGAATTATTATGAGGCTCACTGTCCATTTGGGAGCAACACCACCACTTATGTGCCACTAATTTTGCTCAACAGCCATTTGTTTAGCTGCGTAGAGTTGAAGATTGAGGTGATCGCTTTCCAGGCATGGCCGGGGCAGGCTGTGACTCTGTGTGTTTGTATTAAATAGAGACAGATTACCTCGGGATAAGATATTTTATCTGTGCTGCACACAGACCAATTGTACCCAGACAAGATAACTGATCCATAACACACTAAAAGAGTTAAGTGTCATTACCAAGTAATTGTATCGCCTGCCTGATGTTTATGAAGGCAGGAATCATTGCGATTGGTTCAAGCTCTGCTGTCCCCTTGTACGATGGAAGTCAATCAATGACTGTGGCAATTGCATGTGTGCCCTCAGAATGAAATTAACGTGAGAACCAGAGTAAGCCAAAGATCACAATAATGGCAAATGCCCTATTAAAGAGTTGATGCAGGAAATTTTAACAAAATAATATCTAATTGAATCAAAAGGGGGAAGAAGGTTCATGTGGCTGTGTAAATATTGTAAGGCCAGTGCAAAAATACAGTGATGTACTTTCAGAAAGAAAATAATGAAGAGCGAACCCAATATCCTTTTAGTCTGAATGCTTTTTGGCTTCAATGGGTGGGTCAGAGGAAAAATCAAACAGCAGACAAACTTGGGTACAAATACTCAAGTCCGTCAATCAGACTAAATCTGCTTTATAACAATAGATGAAGTGGTGGAAATTACACAATTATTTTCCCAGCACGTTATCTTCAAAGATGTAATGAAAATGCAATAATGTAGTAATATTAAAATGTGCTTGTAGATTCTGCATCATAGCATATTACTGTACTAGAGTAACAAATGAATGGGTATGTTACTTTAACGCTTTTTGGATCAGGCAATTACACTAATACCCTTGCCTGCTTCCATCAGAGATGTAGATACCAGCTTTACATAAAAAGTCATTCGAGAGGAATAAAAGTGTAAGAGTTTGAGTGGCAAGTTGTCAAACATAAAACTGCTTAATAAAAAATGAGCAAAGTAATTGCAAGAATGTCAGAACAATTTCCAATAAAACCTGAATAATGATGCAACAGGCGATAAACATATTTCTTCAAAGCTACAAAAAAAAGTATATTAAAAAAGACACATCATTCTCATGAAATTCAGGGCAATAAAGTGTATTCTGCCAAGTATTGAGCAATACTAATATGTATACTATCTGAAGATTGTGCACTGATATCTCACAAATTCAGAATACATTTCTAACCTGCAAAGGAAGTTATTGTTCTTCGTGCATTTTACTTGGATTTCGTTGGTTATTCTCAGACTCTCAGGATTCCCTGAGATAAGGCTCAATCATCTCACCAATGCCTGCTCTTTCATATGCAAACCACAGCCGACACTGTTGTAAATCACTCCAGGTAATCTTGTTCCCTATTTTCAGTCGAATGTATTGCTTTGTTCAGCAGAGACCGAAATGTTGTTTGTGGCTTTTTGTTCGTTTTGCTGAGCTCCTGGTGTTGAATTGGCCACCACTGGATCACCGTTGCTGATCACCATATCATCAGAGCTACCTGTTCTGATGCCAATTCTCTGAATAGCCATATATTTGCTTGATTTTTTTTATTGCTCGTGGAGTTCTTCTGTGACGATTCTCACGTCTGCAGCTCTGCAGCCATGGGAGAAGGGATTTGAATAATGGAACAGCGTTTTCAAAACCAAGATGAATCTCGATAAGGGATCTTGAGAGTCGGCATTGTTTAACATTCTGTACCATAAGTGGCATATCAAACCAGACACTGTGGCCTGTCACATGCATGGTCCAATGTCTTTCAGCCGTACGAAAGAATTGACAAGTACAATGGAAAGTAGTATACTGTTCATAGACTTACATTGTAGCATAAATATACCCCAAGGGCATTGACTTCAGATACCTCTGAAAGGAAATGGCACAGAGAGAAGGTACAGAGCAGAATGAAAATGCTGTTCATCACAAATGGCAGATATCAAAATGATGCCAAGTCCCAATGCCAGAGATGATCTCTCTAGGCCAAAATATGCCGTTCAGAATGAAAAGGCAAATGCAATGTGGGTTTCTGCTAGTATCTCACTGTCACTTCTGTGACAGGCAGGTGAGATAGGCATTCCCAACAATCTTTTCTAACATGATGCTTTATTTTTGTCCAAAACACTTTCCCTAATTTACAGGATTTGCCATTGTCATTCATTCTGAGTATCTTCATGTTTTCCCTCCTACCTCTTCTCTCTGCAGTAAGTGCAGTTTCAGGCACCTGAGGATAGACTCAAAGACACATTTATTTCTTGAAATAAGCCTTGCTCTTCAATAGCAACATCCATTGTAGTACAAAAGCTTTCTGAGCCTTTGTAATAATGTTTTTTTAAGATTCTTTGCAAAGTGAACAAGAAAGCTTTAAATGAATGCATTTTTTCCCTCGAGGCAATGGCAAAAGTTGCTTTTAAAAATATCATTTAGAAAAAAAAATACAAACAGAAAATAAATTCCAATGTGGTTCTACTTTGGCATCTATTGAAATAATAACAATAATAATCCTTGCATTTGATTTAGCGTCTTATTCAGGTTTCAAAGCATCTCAAAGAACTTCACAGAAAAAACTGTAAAGTGAATTAACTGTATATTTACAATCAATTGTACACAGCAGTGTTAATGAATGTCAAACTTCATGTAGTATGACCACACAAATTTCATATGGAATTAACAGTGTTTTAATTCTAACTAATAGAAAACAGATGTGATGTGATGTGCACATCAAACACAAAATTAACATGATATAAAAATAGAATATTATAATAATAATAATCCTTGCATTGGATATAGTGTTTTTCACATCTTATCGACGTCCCAAAGCGCATCACAGAATATACTGTAAAGTGAATTGACGGTATATATCTGTGGGCAAAACATGGCAGCCAATTGCACACAGCAGTGTCCCACAAACAGTTGTGGATTGAAATGACCAATTTTATTATTGTTTTTTTTTTTGGAGTGATTATTATTAGGCGTGTGGAGTAAGGAAACTTGCCCAAGGTTTTACCCTGACCTGCCTGGATTCGAACACAGTCTCCCCAGCTTGGTCGCTCCAGCTTGCAAGACAAGTGCTCTAACCACTGAGCCACAGGAGCTCCACTAGAAATGTGTTGTTTTGCTGGAGCCCTAGGGCAACATAAGATCACATATGAATGTTCAGCTTGCTCCGCTCTGCACTAGCATTATACAGTTGAATGGGGTTAATTGTATTCAATATTAATCATACCAAATAGCCTCTGGATGTTCTGTTCTGGTGTGAATTTTCCCAACCCTCTATGGATTTCCCACCATCCCACCCTCACGAATCATTCCCTCCAAGTAACACACCGTTATCAACAGCGATGTCTGTAAAACCAGACATTTGAATTGGATTTCATCTCATGAATTCTCAGCCTCGTATTAGCACGATAGGATACAGGCTTCCCTGAGCTTTTTGTACTGACTGACGTCATGTACATCTGTTTTAACAACCACCATGGAATTGTTTTTTTATTATTATCAATTACTATTATACGGGCCCCATCACTCTATCGCTCGCTCATTCAACCCTTCCTCTCCCCTCCACGTCTGTCTTCCTCCAACATTCTTTCTCTCCTACACAAACACATACAGCTTTCATTCCCAAATCCCTTCCCAAATGGACAAATATATTTCACCAAATGCAGGGAAGAAAACCTTGTACCAATCTACTGCTTGTATGGATTGTCTCTCACATAACTGTAAGAGGGTGTGATTTCCAGTGTGAGGGAAGAGTCTTCATTTGAGTTCTGACAGCAGTTTCATTTTCTTTAAAATCCGCAATTGAGTAAAGGTTCCTTTTTTTCTCTGTGTAGAGCTTCCATAATTGTATTCCTCAAAAAATCTGTTCGTTCCGCGCATTACAGATCTGACACTAACTTGGCACCAGAAGGTTTGAATTTGACAGGCTGGATTTCACTGCTGATGAACTAGACTTGTCTCCAATATCATGTAAAGCAAGCGCTTCAAATGCTGCAGGGCTATGTTAATTTTTGTTCCCTTTCAGCAACCCTTGAGTTGAAGTCCAGAACGCTGGCAATAGAAGAAAGAAAATCTTGGGGTGAAACTTAGAGCCATTTCATAATGAAATACAACATGATAATTATCACATCAAATGCATTAAGAAGGATTGGTAGGGGATGATTGTGCTGGCCTCCAATGTCTCCCATAGAGAGCTAAATAGGGTACACACCAGAGTTGATTACAGCAAAATAAAGTTCAGCAATGACAAATGTGAGATATTGTGTGTGGGGAATAGGAGATGCTTGCATTCCATGAACTGGAAAAAATTTGCCGATGGGTGAGTTGAACGAGACCTCAGGTCAGTCACCATGTCAAATGAGTTGGAAGACAGCAAAGAATCAATTACTCAGAAATTTTGCTCACGTTATGCAAACACAAGGTTTACTAGGTTGTACAGTACTCTAGTCAGGTCATAGATAGAGTACAGTCTACAGTACTGTCTCTGCAAAATAAGACAGCTTTGCACATCCTAGAGGCACTACAGTGGGAAACAATGAGGATTGTTATGGGTTTACTTTATCAATTCCCTTCCACACGTTATCCATCTCTAACTGGCTCCACTTTGAAACATTCTTCCGAGACTGGAGGACCCTAACCTGTCTAATCGTTGCTCATTCCTGTGATACTGGGGATCATCCTCGTTGCCTCCTCCTTGCTGCCTCTGGGGCCTGAGCTGCTCCTTTGCTGAAGGAGCGTTTGACAATGCCATCAGAGATTTGCTATGTGTACGACACAAACTTGCATTTAGAGATATTGTAATGTAAGGAGACACAAAATGTTTCTTTCAGCAACAACAAAAAAAACAGAATTTCTTTCATAAAAAGCAATCCAATAATCTGTATGTTGCTTGAACTGAAAAAGTCAAACCTTGTAACACTTACAGCATCTGTATTCCAGCGACTAACGTAATGAATTCAACTATCCACGAGCACAACTACAAGTAAAACAAGGCTCTGAAAAAAGTAAGTCCTAGAAATGTCTGTTCAAATTTTCTGAATTTATGTGTGAATTCCTTTTAATCCTCCTTCAAACAAAAACAGAGCACACACTGCCTGTTGTGGCTATTGCCAGTTATTTGATGGAAACAGCAACAGCTGCTAAGTTGTTTGGCATCACAACAGCTGACAACCTTGACAAGGAGTCCATCACAAAACTAAACTAAGATGGTCAGGAAAAGATTACTTTACTTAACTTTTCGCTTTTGCATTCAGTTTTAGACTTAGGTTTTAGATTTACAGATTTCCATACACATACTTAAGGCTTGCGTGGAGTACACATGAAAATGCAGCTTGCAGCAACAGGAAGACAAAGTGAGTCTATTTTAGAAGAGAATAATTTGAAAAGCACGCAGGGACATAGATTACAGCAGAGTGTTTCTGCACTTTCAATTTACAAGCGCTGACTGAATCAAGGGACAAACTATAGTCAATAATTTTTCCCTCTCGAGATGTCTAACCCCAGCTATGACTTTAGATTACCTACTGGAGTAATCAGAAACCCTCAGCAATGTAATAATGCAAGGGGAAAAAAACTAATGTGGCAAACACTGTACACTCAACCGGATGATTCAAAATAAGTTTCTGTTGTGGTATTCAAGCCATTTTCAATGGATTCTAAACCATTGAGATTTAAAAATTAAAAATAAAAATTTCTCCTTTGCTTCTTTCTGACTTTTATCTCCACAAATATTCTCATCTCATTTGGAGATCACTTTTTTTTCAAACGCCTTTTCTTGTTGCTGTAGATTTCTTCTCAGTCTGATCCAGTTGTGTATCGTTTGGGCTGCTTACAAGACAACCCCAAATTATCACAACAAAAGTTGCATTTTTCAACCCGTAGATTTTTTTGTCTGTGGCAGAATAATAATAATAATAATAATCCTTGCATTTGATATAGCGCTTTTCACATCTTATCGACGTCTCAAGCGCTTCACAGAATATACTGTAAAGTGAATTGACTCTATATTTGTGGGCGAATTGTGGCAGCCAATTGCGCACAGCAGTGTCCCACAAACAGTTGTGGATTGAAATGACCAATTTTATTATTGTGGGGTTTTTTTGAGGGATTATTATTAGGCATGTGGAGTAAGGAAACTTGCCCAAGGTTTCGCCCTGACCTGCCTGGATTCGAACACAGGTCTCCCCAGCTTGGACTCCCCAGCCTGCAAGACAAGTACTCTAACCACTAAGCCACAGGAGCTCCACTCAAAGAATGCTGAAGTGTCGTGGAATGAGATGGACAATTCACTAATACATAAGTGATCTTTGTTATTTCTTTGCTGTAGAATGTAGCGCTGAGCAAATGCCAGCATGGTTTTCTTGCTGTTTGATTTGGTTAAACCATAGTCAATTGTTGCCTGGTTTCAGTGCACTTATCCAGCCTTGATTTTGCACCCATTTTGAAAAGCTTTGCTAGGAAAATAAAACATCATTTGACAAAATCAATAAAGGGCAACAATTTTCAATCTTTAATAGCATTTTCACAACGATCATTTCTGCCACAATCCAGGTACTTTTGTGTGTCCAGCATTTAAAGTCGTATTGGAAATGGAAATAAAATTTTGAAAAATGACTTTAACTGCTCTACACACACACACGCGCGCACATAAAAAAGTAAAAAGAAATAATGGCTGAAGAACACTATTAGAGTTCTGGCAATTGTTCCAAAGTTTTGATTTTACCAAATTTTACTGGTGCAGAAAGAACATTCCACTGGAAATCAGAAGCAGACCATGCAGGGGGAAACATGCTGTCTGCAGCATTTTTTTTCCCATCAATCTTCACACAGCCACTGGTACACAGATATATGATGAAATTTCACTATTGAATGTGCCATATGCTGTATATAACACATAAATGGGGTGAAAAATGTGACACTTCATAATTATCACACCAAATTGTTGTTTGAAATGTCACATTTTTTAGCCCACATTAATTGATTCTACTTTATACGTGTAAAGCATTTTTTTTGTGGCTCTTTATGGGGTGCAGGTAATTCGAAACTTTAAACTTTGTGGGTGACGTGTTGCATTATGTTGCAAGGATCCGACAGGACATATTTGAAAGCCACATTGCATTGATAATAAATGATCAAACCTTACTGAATATAAGAGGATATGGTTGTATTTGGGCTGGAACCATAAGATATATCAGTTTAGAGAGCAAGGCTATGGTTCTTGTCAACAATTGAATTATACCCAGGCAGAGATTGCAGACACATTTTATCTGTGGTCAATGATGCATTGATTTGGCATCACAGCATGAACTAATTATTATTTGAAGAACAATACGACAACGTGGGATGTGATAATATTAGCAGGAAGGTTGCTTCGATGCTTGAATTATTTGATAATTCCAATAGTGCCGCACTGCGGAGCTAACTACCAAACCAAAAACTCTAATACGATTTGACGTATCTTGTAACACCAATTAAAGCATCTTTAAATTAAGAATCCCTGTAGAATTCAGTAAACATAAAATAAGAAAAGGCAACTTGAAGTACCATGGGGCATAAAACATGTGATAATCTCAACGAGGACATCATAAATAGAGTTACTAATTCCGGTTTGTGAATCTTGCAAGTTAGACCATGCTATAGTTCACATAATACAATAAACAACTTGGATTTATATAGTGCCCTTTGTGCAAGATAGCGATTTGGAATAAAAGATAAAATCGGAATCGAAAAATGCCAAAATTAAACTTTGTGGAGTCCTGTGGTTAGAGCACTCGCTAGAGACTTGGGTTCAATTCCCAGCAGAGCAAAACCTCGGGTAAGTTTCCTTACTTCACAGCCTGATAACAATTGTTCAAGAAAAAAACCAATAATAAATTGGTCACTTCAATGCATGACTGTCCGTGGAACGCTGTTGTTCGCAATTGGCTGCCACGTTTGGTCCACAAATATACAGACAATTCACTTTACAGTTTATTCTGTGAAGGGCTTCGAGACATCTAGAAGACGTGAAATGCGCTATATGAAATGCAAAGATTATTATATTATTTAATATTTTACCGCCATGTTGTATTCTAGTGCTGTCAGATGTTCACATGGAGTATATGTTCCTCCACATTAGTTAACATGTGGTGGTCAATTGAGATACTGTGTAATATTTAACACACTAGCTTGTCCCCAGATGATCCAGAAATGGCCCCTCTAATTCATATTCACGGCGTCTGAAAAGCTAGTCACAAAGTGGATTTCTGGCTCACACATCCCAGGCATTAGTTTAAAACACAAACAGAAGTTGCTGGGGAAACTCAGCAGGTCAGGCAGCATCCATGGAGAAAGGAAAAAGAGTCAACGTTTCTGGTCTACAACCCATTGTCAGATCATTAGTTTGTCGGTTAGTGGAACACTAACTCAATTAAACCAAAATGCAATTAAATATAGACTCATTTGTAGTATAAACACCAGCATGGACTAGATCGGCCAAATGGTCTGTACAATCCATGTTATAAATGTACGTTTATATAGACCATTCTCTTGAGAGCTCCCCAGCAAGCAGCAGCTAAAAGCACAGGAACAGTCCATGAGAATTCTGCACATGGCAAAGACTGTAGACTACAATGACTATACAAAGACCATCTTAAATAAATCAGTCTGTTGACAGGAAGCTGCTAATGCGAGGACTGCATAAACTGTGAATGCTTGCTATCAGATCACACTGAAATCAATACAAAATTAATTTATATGATGTTCTAATAGTTAACTGTCACTAACAATAGGTATAAATGGCAATGAAATTATACTGGCATGGAAAGACAGGGAAAAAGTACTAAAAGTGCAGAACTGCAGTCGTTCAACTGTTTGTGGTGCATTTTCCCTGAATTATCTAGTGTCTCTTTCTCAACTGCGAGTGCTTTAAGAGTCCTGTAAACCATCTGCTTAGTATATCATACTTGAATTTATTTGCTTTTGGCATTTAACTTTCAAGATGATCAATTGTTAGAGATGGAATTCAGCCATTAAAACAAATAAATCAGTTCCAATAAATGATCATTTGGACGGTGGACAAGGTAGCTCATAAAGTTTCAGGGAAAAAATTCAGAATTTCAATGTTTTATAATGATGAACACAGTAAATCTCAAATTCATAAAGAAGCAAAGTATCTCAAAATGTCTCAGTTTTTATTAATTCATGTGTTAAAGTACATATGCAATCATTGGCATTTGACCTTCGAAAATTTAAATTGACATGTTTGGGAACAGTGCAGCAGATAATTGCCAAACTCCTCTAGGTCTGAATCGATCCAAATACAGAGCCACCATGTATAACGTTATTATTATTAATAATAATATAAAGGCACTGATGAATAAGAGTCTGTAGGAAAGGTAAGGGAAAGAAGTATCTTTGGGCTGATATTCCGGTAGGCAAAAGGTGTGGTGCGTTCGCTTTTGCTTTTGTGTTAAAGGTAGGCACCAAGGCACCACATGTTAAATCCAACCAGGAATTCAGCCCACAGCTCTGTTGCAATTTATAACACAAAAGGTCAACACGTGGTATAAATCACAGATGCTTTACCCACCTCTTTACTCAAACCTGTCTCCCTTTCTGTCTCTCTCTGTTTCTGTCTTGTCCAGCTGAAACCTCCCATTCCATTCGGCTTTTTGGCTCAGTCAGTTAAGGACATTCCTGAGATTATCATTAATTTTCAGATTAAAAAGTACCACCTTGGAGTGTAATGATGGGAAATTATAAAACATGCAGCCTTCAATTTGAAAGATGAAGAAGCTGCCTTTTTTTTTGCTGTGCAGGGTGAATGATTGCACAAGTAGATAGAGAACTATGCCACTATCTGACCTAAAAAAAAATAAAGGAAATACTGCTGTAACTGCACGGCTGTTTCCAATTCTTTCCTGTGCATTACACCCAAACATCAGTCTACAACTAATTTCATTTGACTTGCAAAGATAAATGAAAGCTGAATGGATTGTTTTCAAAGCATTTCCATATTGTGCTCACGTAGAGCTGGTTTCAATGGAATCTAATTAGGTAATAATTGGTCCTAGCATCCATAAGAAAAGACTTCAATATAGGCATCTTTACTTAATATCATCCAGTTGAAATAGCTATTGGCGTGATAATTTCTTGTCAACAAACAAAATGCTAAACTACATTATTTTCTAACCATTGAGAAAGTTGTTTGATGAAAATGTGAAGAGTTGGAAGGTTGGATCCCAACTGACTATATATTTTGTTTGATGACTTCAATTGCTTTTCTATTAGAACTCTCGCTCTGATGGTGCTTGACAATTTACATCATTCCAGCGATCATTTTTCCTGGACTATTAATATGCAGCGAACAATAAATGTACACCTTCCCCCTGGACCGATGCTCGAAGTTATTATCTGAGATAGGCGAGATTCTTTAATCATGACAGCTAAATGGAGCTAACTGTGCTGTTGTGTTATCAACTCAACACACTATCCATTGTTTCTGTCCATGTAGGTATCATAGGTTCCATAAATCATTGCACTGCATAGAAAAAATAACAACCTCCTGGTCAGGATAAAAAAAAAATCACCGGTGATCTAACAGCACAAAGACAGAATAGTAGCTAAAATATTATTTTGTATGAAAGGTAAGTGACCTCTCTTTTGATGTTCATTGAATACAAAAGTTGTTTATTTTCCCCTAAAAGGATCAAACCAGCAGGTATCCCTGCCATTGGAGTAATGCACCAGTGAAATTCTAGTACTTTTTCATAATGCAGCAGTTACTATTCTTTTGGATAAAATGATAAACTGAGTCTCAAGCTAACTCCGTGGACCAGATAGATATTTAAAATCGCACAAAGTGGAATTGAATCGGCAGAGGCAAGATATGAACTCTATTGCTTTGCACATAAGCTCAAGCAATCCACCATCTACCATCACACTTTACTAAATTTGAAGGATAACTTATAACATTCGTGCGTGAGAAATCCCTACCCTCTGTTTGATCAACGGCTTTCTGTCACGCAGTAAGCTGGTCTAGTGTCAGGTTATAATGACGCTTGATTGCTAACTAAGCCAGTAGTGTCATAACATACATCATTTATTTTGCTGCTATACGCTGATGTTACAGCAAACCTTTCTGCTTGGTTCAGCAAAGATTGGTCGCTGTTGATTACGAAGTAAATTCTCTTTAATAATTGTGTCTGCTGATACACTAATCATACACGCGACACCATTTTTGAGTCCCATGTTAATTGTTCGAATTACTTGAAATTTCAATGAAAGTGCTTTATTTTGCGCTTCTATTTGTCTAACACCTCAAGGAATATAACTGAGGAAGGTGAAGTATATCTGGATTCAATCACTTAGAGATTGACTGAGAGGCTTACCAGCGAGTTCTTTCAGGCTTCATTAAAGCTTAATAAAGCAATGTAGGAAAGATTTGTGTTCCTTCAAGCTGTCAGAAAACGGTTAATATATCATAAGATGTGGCTTTCGTTGACAAATATATGAAACAGATGCTGCAGTAGTTAAGGGCGATGCTGTTTAAAAGTTGACACTGGTTGGCTGGCCAATAATCTGCTGTAATGTTCCTGCTTTTTTATGTATCAGTGTGTCACAGGATATTGAATCTTATTTAGAAACATTTTGAACATGGTGGCATGATGTGCGGAATTGACTTGATTACGTGCCCGTCACTCTTTAATGTGAAACCATTTAGTAACAGAATCCTACTGCACAGAAGGAGGCCACTTCGACCATTGTGCCCGTGACTGCCCTTTAAAGGGCTATCCAATTTGTCCCACTTCCCCACTCACTCCCCATAGACTTGTAACTTCTTTCTTTTCAAGTAGCAATCCAATTACCTTTTGAAAGTTATTGCTGAGTCTATCACCACCACCCTTTCAGGCAGTGCATTTCAACTCGCTGCGTAAAACTATTTCTCCTCATCTCCCCTCTGGTTCTTTTGCCTATTATTTTAAATCAGTGACCTCTGGTCGCTGACCCGCCAGGCAGTGGAAACATAGAGTAAATAGGGATTTATTCATCTTTAGTAAGGATATACTCTATCATTTACTTCCCAATAATCTTTACATGATCCAAAATATGTGAATGTCACATTTGCAAACCAAAATTTGTGAATGTCGCATTGGCAGACACCCCCCCACCCCCAACCCCATTACAGTACCATTCTCCTTTGTAGATCTGTTGGCCCCTATGGTATGAAAGACCCTTGTTTCTGCTGTTACAACATGTAAGCAGGTGAACAAACAGTTTATCTCTTTGAATCCACCCTTTCTTGGACATCCTTTGTTCTGAGAGGATTTGACATGTTCAAGTTCAAGATGTACAAACACCAGTTTTTGTTTATTACGCTTCCTGCTCACAAGATGGTTTCTGAAAGAAGGAACTCTCTGAATGTTTGCAAATCACCTGCATGCTTAACACATTCATCACCTGCAAGACGTTTTAGTGATAATGATTTTCTTTTACGTCAAAGGGTACTTGGCAAGGTGCACCTCCACACAGGCAATTTAGTACCAGTAATATCCTGTTCACCCCCCCCCCCCCCCCCCCACCACATCTGCTCAAGGCCACTTTCAATCAAAAAAGACATGCTACACATGAAGATCCAAAGGCTGAACAGGACCTGTGGGATTTAACCCCAGAGCGCTTTGGTTCTAAATCAATAGACTGAGCAATCTGGGATGTTAACACAACATTGAGTTGAAAAGAGCATGGAAGGTTCCTAGTTTAGTATTGTGATGAATGCTGCTGAGCAAGTTCATGTAAATCCATCTGTCAGTTGTACGATTTAGAATGAATTAATAACTTATAGCAATTACTCCCCTCGTTCCCTCCTTGGAGTGACAAAAAACAAGTTTGTGGAACATTGCTTGGCAACAATTGGCTGCTGCGTTTCGCCCACAATACCGTCAATCCACTTTACAGTATATCCTTGAAGCGCTTTGTGATGTGTCAAAGATGTGAGAAGGCACAATGTCAACTGCAAGGATTATTATTAATATTAAACGAGATGCACAAAATGTACCCAGATCTCCTGTGCTTCTATACAGTTTGATCAAAAGTATTCGATACATTCAACTCAACATTTACTCCCAAGTTTCTATTGCCTCAATTGCAATAAAATGATAGGATTCATCTCTTAATACGAGTTTCCACCATCAGGCTGAGCAATGAATTGTGCTTAAAGAATCCATTAACAAGACACCACAGTGTCTTGTTATAATGGAGAGTGATTCCAGAGCTTGGACAGTCTTTCCACTGGATGCTCTCCAACCTTAGGGAATGCTATGAAAATGTAACTCTGTGACTTGATTTGTGCTTTTAAGAAAGCTCGTGAACTTTCGTGCAGCTACTATTTATGCTGAGCTATTCAAAATAGCTGAATAAAGCCTCTAACTAAGATGCACAAATACCGTGAATTAAACAAATTCACAGAATTATGGTATGTGGGGACTTTTGTCTGGTTTTGATCACTACATGGGGAAGGTTTTTGTACATTTCAGTTTGACGGATTCAAAATCAGTCTGCGTAGCCCAACAAAAAGAATTACTCCAGCTTTATGGAAGAGAACAGCAAGGGAGAAATGAATAGAATGGAGCGAGTTAAGAGGCTGAGAAAAAGTCAAACATTTTCCCTTCACATTGCAGGCTTCAATTCATGTCAGCCTCCAAAACCCTGTTAAATCCAAACTCATTATCCTTCCAAATCATTCTGCTCACACTTCTCTATTCACAGAATATGCAAATATTAGGCGCTGTGTTGACTAGACATGACCTATTGCCAGCCTCTCCTTTTTTTAATACAAAATACTGCTCCGTGCAAATGGACAAGACTGTTCTCCCCGAAATGTACAAAATTTGTTCTTGAGGACCTTTTTTTTCACAAATAACTATTTGGAAGCTGTTGTTGCCACCAATATGTTTCATCGCCAGAGTAGAAAAAGTAACCTTGGGCTAACTGTGGAAGGTTGACATATTTTGGCAACATGGATCTAAAAGCGTGAAAAGCGTACATTTCCTCTCAGTGTAAAAACGACCAATACACAATCTTGGCCAACACCATCCAGTTCAATCAAGGACACACTACATCGCCTCTTGGAAACGTCTTTTAAGAAACACATCTCCTTTCTCGCTCAGGCCTAGAAGATCCATCTTTAGTAATAAAAGCATTACTGCTTGTCAAAAGTTTCAGTTATTCAATAAACTGTGCATTTCATTGACCAAAAGAACAGCTCAATTACTTTTGGAGTTGAATCTTCTCACACATGCCCTCACACTCAGGGCGAGTGCCACAGTTGTGGTATTTTCCCAAGAAGTTGCCAACAGTAATCCTTTGGTTGAGACATTAAACTGAGATCCGTTCAAATGGACTTTGAAGATCCCAGGTCACTTTTCAAAAAGAGAAGTGAGTTCCTCTCAGTGTCCTGGTGACCAAACCTCCAAATAAAAAATCATTCACTTTGTAGCTGTTTGTGGGGCAATGATGTGCACAAATCAGTTGCTGTGTTTATCCACAAAACAAAACTCCACCTTACAGTATATCATGTGAATTGCTTTGGGATGTCCTCCTGCTGTAAGAGATGCTATGTGCGAAATCTAAGGATTATTAGGTTTATTATTACTGTTCTTTAATTATATAAACATCTATATTAACTAGGTATGAGTACTTTTAAGACCAAACGACAGATCACTTTGTTTTTCTCACTGGCAAAGCATATTCATTTTCTGTGGGAATTGTTTGGATGATAAACTAAGCTTGTGTATTGGATAATAAAGTATCCAATATTATTTTCAATTAGCTATTGATAACAGAATTATTAAACACAATCAAAACCCTTATTGTTGCCTTCGTCACCTCTGGGAGTGATTATACCATAATCCTGTTTACCTCACTCCCCAGATCCACTGTACACAAACTGCAGATCATCCAGAACACTGTAGATTATGTCCTCTCCTTAATGTAAATTGCCATTGTTGGTTTCTTTCTCCCCATTTGAACCCAATTTCTTGATAGGTAAATTACATCTCAGGATATAAACCAGGGCTAGATTTGAACATTGAGCAGAAATAAACCCACACAATTTCAGGCTTTAGCTGCAGTAATTGGCTTCAATAATATATATTAATATAATATTATAATAATAATCCTTGCATTTGATATAGCATTTTTCACATCTTATCAATTTCCCAAAACGCTTCACAGAATATAGTGTAAAGTGAATTGACTGTATATATTTGTGGGCAAACCGCGGCAGCCAATTGCGCACAGCAGTGTCCCACACACAATCGTGGATTGAAATGACCAATTTTATTATTGTGGTTGTTTTGAACTGGTTATTATTAGGCGTGTGGAGTAAGGAAACTTGCCCAAGGTTTCGCCCTGACCTGCCTGGATTCGAACACAGGTCTCCCCAGCTTGGTCTCCCCACCTTGCAAGACAAGTGCTCTAACCACTGAGCCACAGGAGCTCCACATTGTGGAATCCTGTAGCTCAGGCGTTAGAACAATCGCTCGCAAGTGAGAGGACCTGGGTTTGATTTGCTGAGAGAAACTTTGGGCACGTTTCCTTTCTCCAGAATGCCTCTGGTTATCTAGCAGTAAGTAGGAACCTGGTTGTTAGTCGAGGATCACTTTCTGGTGGTAATAATTCCTTCTGAATTACTAAAAATAATTTAGTCACTCAATCTACGACTGTTTGTAGGACACTGCTGTGCACAATTAGCTGTTGTGTTTCAGCCAAAAAATAGAGTCAATTTATTTTAGAGTATATTCTGTGAAGCACTTGGAGAGGTTTTGAAGATGTGATAGGGTGCTACATCAAATGTGAGAATTATTATTAACTACTTTTAAAAATAAAAGCTAGTTTGATCCATTATTTTGTTTTTATTGAGCAACATTGTTCAAAATATCAATTCAATAGAACCGAGAAGGCTATGAGGGGATCTAATGAAAGGTTTTCAGATCCTCCTGAAAAGACTTAAAGAGAATAAAACGAAAACACTTATTCTTGCTGGTTGCTAAATTGATAACTGGGCTCAAAGATCAGTAGAAGAATTAAGGGAGAGGTTGCAAGAAACTTTCAAATTCAGAGGGTTATTAGTGCAGTACATAGAATGCTTCCCCTCCCCCTCCCTCAACTCCCACTCCCCAATCACAACAGCTAAAGAATAAAATATAAATGGTTACGCAGAGGGAACAGGGAATTGGGATTAAAGTTGTTAGCTTTAGTGGTAGAACTGGCAGCATAGTCGACTCAATGAGCTGCATGGCCTAATTCTGTTTTGCCATTTCTAGTATGCTATAAGGCTAATAAATAGCAGAAGCTAGAAATCTGGAATCATTGCTCAGACTCCCTTGTTTTAAAATGTATTACTCTATTAGTCAAAATATCAGGTCATAGACTTTCTTGGATGGAACACTGAGTAGACTATTACTTCAGTCAATAGTGCAGCTTTGAAATCTTTGAAATACAGATCAGTAATGACTTGTTTAACAGCCATGCTGCAACATCTGTGGAGTTGTGAACTCCAAAGACATTTATCTATTAAGGATGATTGAACTAGCCTTGGATTGGACGTTCTGCTTGATTCAATCTAAATCAACTAAACCCACTGAACCTGAACTCAGAACTTGATCAAAACTCCTGTGCGGTTTACATAGTGGAGGCAGGCATCATAATCCCCTTTCTTCACATTAAAAATCTCTATTGTGTGATTTCACTGAGACACAGTATAGATTGGTGATGGACATTTTGTTGCTTTCATTTGGTCCTCTTATCCAACAACAACTGTCTCTTCTTACTATTTATGCTGCCTTGCTCTCTTTTGCTTTAAAGGTTTTACAACATTGATGTCAATCCATTTACCAACAAGGAAAGACAGTTAACATAGAGATATTAAGATCCTTCTGAAGAGTGCAATTTACTTGTCACAATCCATGGCAATCATTGCAGTCAGATACATATGTGCAAGTTAAAAGCCAGGATACATACGAGTGGGAGAGTGCAAGACCCCTCTTGTCTATTTTATTTATGAAAACATATTTGTAGCTTTCTGCTCAAATGGGTAATTGTTTGCTAATATTAAAATAACACAGCATATAGTGTATCAGTTGGTACATGCTTAATAAGGCTTCAGTGCAGTATGTGACATTTAAATAAATCTTTCTTAACTTTTACCCTGTTCCCCGAATGATGGCTAAATCTCTTATTTGCTTAGCAAACATATGCATCTCAACTGTCATCAGTCAGTCAGGACTTGCCTCTGAACCTCACACACTAAGCTGAAAAACCTAGACAGATCCAGTCACGGAAGAAACAATCCATCCAACCACATCTTTTGAGTGACTCCACTCTGCCTGTGGTAATGTGGCTGTGTGCTTGCCACATATAGTGGTATGTTTCCTCTACCGGCAATACTGTTTCTAATGTAATTACCGCCACTCTGCATCTCGTACATTGGATCAAGGCTCGCCGCCGTAAGACATTAGCACACAATAGCTAAAACACCAATTAAGTCAATTATTAGGGGAAGAGCTGATTAAAGTGAGGCAAGCTGTCGTTCTTCATATTCTATACACACTAATAATGGATGTAAGAAGCTGGATTTAAAGCACGCTTCAGCACCTCTTATGCTCTTTGACTAATAACATTTAGACATTTTGGCAAAATATGAATCTATTGTAATTTATACAGAGCCCATTCAATTCCATTTTGAATCGAAGAATGATTGAGCTTTTTCCAATGGCATCTTGTGCTCTTGATTATCCACCTGAACTGGCAACAACAACAACAAAATTATATTTATAGCGCGCCTTTCACGTCAGGAGGACATCCCAAGACAAATGAGAGCTTGGGTTAATGTCTCTTCTGAAAGACTGTGCCTCTGACAATATAGCCCTGGCACAGTATTATGAATTCAAGTCTCAATAGTTAAAATATGACTCAAGTCACAACTTGGGACTTAACCCACAATCTTCTGATCGAGAGGCGAATGTGATACTAACCGAGTGAAACTGATAAGCTTCACAACAACTATTTTAACCAAACACTGATGTTGCTGCTCTCTGAACCATGGCTTCTGTGCTTACATCATTTTGAATGCCATTTTCCTTAATTTACTGCCAGCATGCTACACCCAGCACTTGTTAGCAAAGGTTACGTAGCTCATTTCTGGTTGTCAAGCTGTTAAAATTCTATTATGACAAGTTGGGTTGCAATTGCTTGGGTTAATTTACTGTGGGCAAAAAAATTACTATTCAACAACGCAGAAAATACAACAGTAGCTAGATAGTTCAATCAAGGAAGAACATCGTCAATGTATGGAATAGCAACAGGAATTTGATTCATCCTAACTACAGCTATATTTGCATCTAACAATCTGGTAACGATTTCTGAATCCTCTCTCTAGCTCTAAATTATGCACGTTTTCCTGTTCAGCTCTCCCTATGATAAAGACCTCATCGAGTAACAAATTACATTATCCAGATCTTGTAATATGAGATTCATGAGTTTCTGAAACATTGCTGGAACATAAGGCATTCCTCAGAACAGCTCAAATACTATTATCTATAATAAGAATAATCCTTGCATTTTATATCACATTCTCAAAACATTCCAAAGCACTTCACTGGATTTACTGTCGAGTGTAGTGACTGTGCATTTTGGTTAATGAAAGTGTTATCCAAAATGTGAATTGCAGTGACCTAGAAATAGCTGTGAAGTGGATGATCAAGCCTATCTATAGGAGAAAGGAGCTCTTTGTACAATTATTTAAGATGGGTTATGATTGCCTTTACAGTGCAAGGTACTATTGAGAGTTTGCTTTAGTTGTAATAGGGTTCATGAAGATTGTCCATAAGGTACTTTAGCAACTCCATGTCTGTCTTATCAAATAAAATTCCAGGTGGATTTTATGGAGATAATTCTGACCTTAGCAAAAACGAAGCACTCTTTTATTTAGTAGCTTTAATTGCTAATCTCAATTAAGCCTCAATTAAACCACAAAGTGCAGTCCCAAGGCATTTCCCACAATAGGTTTTGATATGCAGTTAATAATAATAATAATCCTTGCATGTAAAATAGCATATGTCATATCTGCAGGAAGGCACAAAGCTCTTCACTGGATTTTATTGTAAAGTGTATTGAATGTGTATTTTGTAGGCAAACATGAATGGGTTGGAACTCAACGTTACTGTATCTTATGAAAAAGTGAAATACTGCAGATGCTGGAAATCTGAAACGCAAACAGAAATCTCTGGGAACAATTAGCAGGTCAGGCAGCATCTATGGAGAAAGGAGAAGTAAGTTAGTCCTTAAAAGCCTCTCCTTCCCAACATGCCCCAGTTTTGACAAAGGGTCGTGGATGCAAAACATTGACTCACTTTTCCTCTCTCCATAGATGCTGCCTGACCTGTTAAGTGTTCCCAGCGATTTCTGTTATTGTATCTTAGTTTGTCTGACCTTTCTGAAATGTCTAGTATTAGTGCACTATCTATTTACAGCACTTGGTTGATATTACAGTTTGTTATTCATTAACAAAAATATGTTTTCGTCTTCAAATTCTAAAGCATAGAGGCCCATTGATTCACTTCTTGGGTAGATTTATCCAGGTTCTCTAAATATTTCTGATCATGAATTGGTTGCTCCTTGAGCTCCAATAGGCATATATTAATCTTCTGGAGGTAACTTTACTTCTGCATGACAATATTATATTACCTGTCTTACTATACCCACACTATTTCTGGCATTTAATACTTCAGACTACAGTCTGTGGCTTGTCTTGTTACAGTGAAAACATATCAACTCATCCAGCCATCCAGAAGAGGTTGCAATGCCCTTTCCATTAAACTGTTGAGCAGGAGACTTGGTAACCAATGCCGGAGGATATTATAGAAACCTATAAGATTATTAAAGGGCATGTCAGAGTTGAGGAAACACTTCTTCACTCAGAGGGTAGTGAATTTATGGAATTCTCCACCCCAAAAGCCTGCAGATGCACAGTCCTTGAACATATTCAAGACTGAAATTGATAGATTTCGTATGAATAAAGGAATTAAGAGATATGGGGATAAGGCAGTCAGGTGGAGTTAGATTAGAAGATCAGCCATGATCTTATTGAATGGCGGGGCAGGCTTGAGGGGCCGAATTGGCCTAATCCTGCTCCTTGCTCTTATGTTCTTATGATATTTGAATAGAATAACATGTAATAATGAATAATGCTATATTCATTACATTATATTTGATGCAGAACCTTTCACACTGAATGGTTATCTCAAAGCATTTCACAGAATATACTGTAAAGTGTAGAGACTGTACCTTTTGCAGGTGAACATCAAGTAATACTGCACAGGAACAGACCCAACTCTTTGGATTACCTGCACAAAGGTCAACTCCTGGGAAAAATGATGGGTTCTGCAGTGCAGTATCACAGTTCTTCACTCCACGCATGAAGCAATCATGCAAGATTCCAACTAAAAATATCCCAAATTGACATAGACTGGAGAGCTTCCTGTGACTGGCCATATGTTCCATTGCATTAGATATGATGTTCCCAGACAGGGGTATGGCCTGACAAGATCATCTGCCCTGTCTTCACCGAGGATATGGAATTAAAGACCACATCAATCTGCCCGTTTGTTTTATGGTATTTAGAGCAAAAGGAATTGTGTCTTTTGGTATATGACTAGCGAAGAGTAGCAAAACTGTACAAAATAAAGAGTCAGGATTTCATTGAGTGAAGCAGGGAAAACAGCAGCAATGTTGAACTTCTAACTTTTAGTTGGGTTCCGTTGAACACAAAAGATGCAGCTTCATCTGTAAAACATTGATCGTTAGAATTACATGACACATACTCTACCTCTTGTCGAATTGTGTATTTTTGAGAATTCCACATAAGAGTACAATGCACGCTTGAAAGCCAACTCCACGCTTAGCAGTATTTAAACCAGACTGAAAATTACATTCTCTGCATGCCACCTATCAGGGCCGTACGCAGGATTTTTTTTGGGGGGGTGCGAATTGCTAGTGATGGGACCAACAATGGCCGGGGGCTTGCGGGCTGCCCCCGGGGCCCCCTCGAGGCTCCGACGTTTTACACAGTTTGAGGTCTTATTTGATCGGTTCAGAAGATCCAATATGAACGGTATTTATGCCCTTGGTGTTTAAGAGCATCATTATTTATTCAGTGTTTTTATTTTCCCCGGTAGTCCGTGTCTAATTGGGAAGGTAGAATGTGTTCGCCGATAAAAGCAAACACGATTGTTGACTCGATGATGTAAGGAATGCGAACGATAAAGTAAATTACAATCCAATTAACACAGTACAATGACGAATGCTTGATAAATGTATGCGTATAGAGAAAATGATCATAAACTACAGATTGACGGTAATTAATAAGTTGTTCTGCATTGTTATCCTAAGACTAAATTTCTTTCGGACTGTAATGAACAATAATGTAAGAGTAAAGTATGAATTATGTGCTCAGATATTCCAGCAAAGCAAATTTTATAAAAGACAGAAAATATACAGAAACTGAAAATCAGTGTCAAACAGTTAATTCACACGTGTTACAAGCCTGTTATCAGCATTATCCTGAAAATATCGTTGAACTGTGAGCAATAGTGTAGTTAGTTTTTATTTATTTAGAATCAAAATTAAAGGCAGTGACCCATCAAGCAATACTGATCTGACGAAAAAATACTTGAAAAAATAAGGGAGGGGAAATTAATTCTTTAATAGCGTTCCGTATTCGAGACGCCTCGGTCGCTTTGAAGCGAATACGTCAACCGCTCTACCAATATCGATTTCCATATTATAATGAATGTGCATTAACGCGAGGGCTGAAAGTCGCTCCTATATGGAGCAGAATGCTGGACACTTAGGCAAACCCAGGAGATTAGGTGACTCGTGAGGTATATACCAGGCTTCTAAGAGACGCCCTGAACGTTTACTGGCGACAGGATCTGACAAATAGTGAGCTATATGGTACACCACCACACTGGTATCACAGACATTACCGCAGAGGCGTCTTAGGTTTAGCGGACATAGCTGGAGAAGCCGGGAGGAAACTGTCCATAGTGCTACTATCCTATGGGAACCATTGCACGGTCACAGAACACGAGGTAGACCGACCTTAACCTACCTCGCTACATGAAATGCACGGATTATATTATTATTCAAAGAGAGAAAGAGTGACTTTCAGAGGAGTCACGTTGAAGAGATTTGTGTAGGAAGAGCTGTTGCTTTGCAGACTCGACTGCACCTGTCCTTTATATCCCGCTGGTGTGAGGCAGCAGTTCTGGGGACCTCAACTCTAACAGGTGCAGGTTAACAATCCTTTAAGTTATAGCCAATTACGTGACACTGCCCACAAACCCTGAAAATAAATCTCAGTTGTCAATCAGTCAGATATGCAACCTCGACCTTGGGAATGTCTTCAGATTCAGAGGCACTGAGTAGGAGGGAAAGAAAGTTTCCCACAGGTGATAGAAGACAGCATCATCATCCGGCGAGTCGCCTGGCACAGTGAATAGCACTCTGGCCTCTGAGTCAGAAAGTTGTGGGTTCAAACCCCACGTCGGCACTCGGTATCACACAGAGGAAGCTGACACTTCAATGTGGTGCTGTGGGGGGGGGGGGGGGGGGTTAGAGGCTGTTCTTTTGGTTGAGATGCTGAACCGAGGTCTGATCCGTCTGTTTAGATGGATGTGAAAAGATCCTCTGACACTACTCGAAAAGCGGAGGGAAGTCTCTCTCCTGTTGTCCTGGCCAACAAACGCCCCCAAATAAAATCGGTGACTCACTCCATCGGTGTTTGTGGGACAATCCTGGGCAAAAACTGGCCACTTTACAGTACGTTCTGTGAAGCCTCTGAGCTGTCTCGATAATGTACTACGGCACTATTATCAATTGCTAACATTATCAGATTAAAATACGATTTCAGCTTCCACAAAGTGGTGCTACCTTTTTATGTAGTGACTGTATACGGGATGATTTCCGATTGACACACCACGTGGAATAGGCGCTAAAGCATAGGTCTATGTCCATGAGTATTTTTGTTAAAGATAGGCATTCCCGTCCAGACACATATAACTTTTTTGTTGGGTTCTCAAAAGCTTTAATTTCTCAGAAGCTTGTAAATATGTTGTCATTGTTTGCTGGCATTACAGTCACACCTCTCAACACTTGAGTCATTTTTACTTACGGTGATCAGATGAAAAGATGATTTAACTTCCAGTAGGGGTGCTGCCCCTTGTGGCTGTTTACGGGATGATTTCCAAACGAGGATTTGAGTCTTGGCGCCAATGTTTATCCAATCACGAGTCACAGACTCGCCGCGTCATGGACTGGTCTATCGACGCGGTATGTTTTGGGTAGACGCCGATTCTGGTGTGCGACTCGATAATTTTATATTAATACTAAATCATTCAAAGATGTGAGTTTATAATTTATACATCGTTTTGAAGAACTGATTGTTACTCAAATGTTCAATAAATTTACTTGGTATTTAAATTTGATAAAAAAATACAATTCTCTACCCCGGAAAATGTGGACCTTTTATAATTTGGGGGGGTGCGTACGCACCCGTCGCACCCCCCCTGCGTACGGCCTTGCCTATGCAAGCAAATTTCCCGATCTTTGGAACGAAATGAGTTTTCTCCTCCTGGAAGGACGCACCCCATCTGCCTAATTCCAGATAACTTTAGATGCAAACTGGCAAGAGCCAAGGCTTGGGGACCTAGTGTGTGTTGGAAGATTGCTGGAGTTCAACCAACTAAAACCCCATAGTGTGCCATTGAGAGCACTGTCTGGCAAATGTCTCCTGCTTGTCCAGCTAGGCCCACCATTGGTGCATTGTCTAACAGGGATTAATAGGAGCTGAGTGGGAAGAATTCCTATTCTCAAAGAATGATCTGCCGCTTTGTTTCCTGGGTCTATCAAACAATAAACGACTTGCATTTATATATTTGCAAAGCATCAGTATTACCCTGGAGGACTATAGACCCACCTGGCTCAGAAACCGGACTATCAAGACAGTGACAGAAGGTTGACTCAATTCTGACATTTTGTTGCCAAGTATGTAACCTTGTAGCTCTGAGGAAACCCTGCTTACCTTTCCCTCAAATGAAGAATTGTTTTTAATATTAACATAACACAGTAAGTAACCTTGCAGCCAAGTCAGCTCTGAGGAAACCCCGCTTAGATTCCTCTCAAATGAAGAATTGTTTCAATATAAAATATTAATATTTATTAATATTAAAATAACACACACAGGCCATGGTATGGCTGCCACATTTCAAGAAATACTCATACTTAGCTGAAAACCTCAGATTGATCAGCCATGGAAGAAACTTTCACTACCTGAAAGATAGTCTAATCCAAAAGTACTTTGCCAAAATAAGATGGTTTATTGCTTTGTAAATCCCATCACAGCAATATGAAAGCATTCAAGGATGGGTGTTAGAGGATAATATGCAACAATCACTACCTCATTTGTCATCATCCCAATCCAGTTTCTCATCTTGCGACCCAAAGATTTCAAAAGAAAACTTTAAAAAGGCAGAATGCAACCAATTAGATAGGTTTTTCAGAGAGGTAGTAAGGGCTGAAAGGATTATACTATACTGTATCACTATCTTGTATCATTTTTAATATCATCCAACATTAAGAAAAAAGTAACACTATCCAATCCTATTATTATCCCAGATCACTGTACGATAAGGCACTGCCAAACGATGCACAATTACAAGCAGCTAATACGTGATAATGCACAGTAAGATTTACTGAAATAGATTTAACTTAGCCGTACAAATGTCTACCAGTGTGTTAGCTCAGCCCTATGCTTTGGGTATACATGTTGATTTATATTCAAAGGAAGTTAAAGTGAACACATCATTCATGGAACCACTTCAGTCTTTGGAACAATGTAAAATCCATTCAACTATTAATATTACATAAAGTATGTATTATACAAAACGGCACCTGAATGTATGTGACCCAGATATTTTATAGTTTCTACAAATGAAGATTAAACAATACTTTGTAAGATTGTGCAGCGTTTATTAGCATACCCTCTAGAAAACAGAAAAAAAATGAGTTAAATACTTTAAATACAGCTGATAGACTCTTACCCAAGAGGAAACCAAGCTGTGGTTCGGTTTATAAATCCAAATAAAGGAAGAAAGGAGATGAATTCTAGCAATTTTCCTACATGGGGTCAGATCGGGTTCTTCACCTAGACAGTAGCTATTTCATAAAACTATTCCAGGGAGGATTTTTTAAAATGTGTCATAAATCACTTCAGCTCAAAGAAAAATGTAGCCTCTCTGCAGATATTAATGCTTCAGATATACGTACACACACAAACACATAAGTGTGGAAGGCAATGAAGCCTTCATGCACACAATGTGAAAGAAGCCAATATGCCAAATATCTCAAAGATGTTCAAGTATGGTAATCAATGACTGGAACAGGTTGGAGAGGTGGTAGACGCCAGGACACTGCATTGATTTAAAAAGCAGCTTGATGTTCTGATGGTAGGATGGGACAAAGAAGCCTTCTCAGTGAGTATTGCATATCATCCAAACCACTTTTGTGATCTTGTGATGTGTATATGGTCATTTAGAAAGAGGAATTATATGCTCATAGACTCACAGTCTTCATAAAAAAATTGACAATGGTTTGGAAACAGATGATTGAGTTGCATTGAAATGTGTTATCAGATTATTTCCGTGAGACATCTCTATGACAAAAGAAACTCTGGTCTTTTCTCACACTCAGACAAAGTAAAAGGTTGAATACCTTTTTCATAAGATGGTGTACAATAGCGTTGCAATAGCAAACAAGGGCAAACTAAAAGAGATTATATTTTGTGACGCATATGCTACAGATATAAACTCCTTCTGAAATCAAACAATACACACAGAAAAATATGCTTCCTAAGAGCTTTAAAGAACCACATGCATCCACAAAGATGATCTACGACCATAATATTTTTAGCACTTAACGGTGAGGAACCCCTACCTCAATTGACCTAGTTCTACCATTGGTGCCATGGCTCCTGAGTTAGGGATGGGTTCCCAGTGCTATAACTCCTAGTGGAGTGTCTACCCAAAAGGCTGTAGATGCTCAGTCCTTGAACATATTCAAGATTGAAATTGATAGATTTCTTATGAATAAAGGGATTACGGGATATGGGGATAAGGTGGGCAGGTGGAGTTAAATTAAAAGATCAGCCATGATCTTATTGAATGGTGAGTCAGGCTCCAGGGGCCGAATGGCCTACTCTGCTCTTTATTCTGATGTTCTTATGCTGTGTCAATATGTTGGATGAGGGCACACTAAATTAGACCCAAAGGAGTAGATGCAGAGGCTTTTGTAATGGCTGAGCTAGGCGAGGAAACAAACATAGGTTGAAGAAACTGGAAACAGATCACAACTACTATACAAGTCCAAAAAATGAACGACATGACAGTGACTTGGAAGTAGCAGCATTCAGAAACAGGGAAGAGTCCTGTGTTTCGGGATGTCCTTACACTGACAAAACTCACTGAAGGAAGTGAAAACAAATCAAGACGGTTCTTTATATGTGACAGAGACCTGATTTCCTTCATTTCCTCACTAATGGTGGTGAATGGACTCACTGATTGAATCGATTGGGTGACCATTGGCAGAAATGCCCACACCATGAACAAATCCTCTAGATGTAGATTTAGAAAGAAGGTAGAAGGCATGGATCCTGAAAGAATCCCAAGCAATGTTTGCACAAGGATAGCCAGAGTATTTCATGAAATTCCCCAAGGAGGTACTGGAGTGGGTTGAGGAAAACAAATGACTGAGTGTTTCGTGCCCTGAGGCCTACGCAGCTGCTCAAGAGACACCGGTGATAGCAGACAGTAATAGAGAGAAGATGGTGGTTGGAAATTCTCTTCCTCAGGCTGTCAAACAGGAGCAAATAACATGGATACTCCAAATCGAATGGCCTCCATCTCTGATGAATATTCTTTGCAATGGCTCAAGACCTAGTGGTGACAATGAAGGCAGGAGATATGAAGGAAAATGGGGAGAAATCTAACAAATTCGACAAAAAGGATAGAGAGCCTGAATGGTACAGTTCCATTGTAACCCCCCAAGTGATATATTAAACATTTTCTGTGCTGAGAATATTCTATCCGTCGTTCAAAGCCAAAGAAAGTCACAGAAGGAAAAAATATATCATTTGAAGAGTCTCAGATTTCGGTTTGTTGCGTTCAAGGATCTGAGATTTGTAAATCAAAGCCAAAATCTTCATGTTAGAGCTGTACTTTGCAAGTCAAAAATATGGTACATGTACTTATTATCAGCCGTGCTACTCAATACAGGTGGCATTGTTCTGTAAAGTTATGCAAAGCATTTTGATTTATGTTAAGGAACATGACGACTGACCAACCACTGTTCTGAACTCTAACCTTACAAGTTAGAAAGACATATGCCCATTAATGATATATGATACCCCACAAAATTGTTATAGATCCAGTTTGTGCAACCACAGGATTCAGCTAGTTCCCTCCCTCAGTGTTCATCAGATTGCTTAGAAGTAGATTGGACCACTGACAGTTAAACATATGGGTTGTCTTAAATAGTAACTGAGTCCCAGTGACAAATGCAATTTGTAATATTTTATAACTTTTTTGCAAATATTTGGAATATTTTTTGAAACAAACACAAAAAATACCAACCTGAAACATTACAGTAATTGCTATATTCATAAAATTCCAATACCTTTTGCAAGGCAGCCCTTTAAGCTTTTTACACCTATTTAAAGATTTAAGGTCCATTTGTCTTGTGGATAATCGCAGATCCCTTTCATTTGCTTGGCGTTTCTCTAATAGGTTGCATTTTAAGGAGGAATCATTTGTTTCCCTTGATAACTACTTGCGTAACTGTACCAAGCCTCCAGGTGGGAGATATTAGCCAAATTACCTGTTAGCAAAGCAATTTTGTCCCATTATCTCATAAGGTGAGACATATTTTGGATGCTAAGTAGTTATCCTAATATCTTCCACCTGGAACCAATTTATTGATACACAAAAACAATTAAGTGGAAGGGTTTTGTCTGCAACATTAATCTCTCCATTAAGAGAAAAGACAAACAGAACAAAAACAGAAAAGAGCATTTAAGAACTGTTACAAACACACAAGAGGGACCAAAGGTTCATTTTTCACATGGAAAAGGTGAGAATTCGCTGGCAATTTTTCTGAACATCTGGTCCATTAATCTGAATGGTTTGCAATGATTAAAACATGCATTTCACTATCACAACTCTCATCAACAGTTGTAAATAATAATGATCCTTGCATTTGATATACTGCTTTATCAAGTGGTTGAGATGTCTCAAAGCGCTTCACAGAGTACATTTTAAAGTGAATTAACTGTATAATGTGTAGGTGAAACATGGCAGCCAATTGCACACAGCAGTGTCCCACAAACAGTTGTGGATTGGGTGATGAATTTTTCTTTTGAGGGATTATTACCTCCAGAAAGCAATCTGTCAATCAACTAACAACGAGGTTCCTATTTAATGCTAGGTAAACAGAGGCAGGTGGAGTAAGGAAACTTGCCCACTGTTCTGCCCTGCCTGTGAATTGAGCTTGGGTCCTCTAGCGTGCATGGCGAATGTTAAAGCAAAACAAAACATTCCTGTAGTTAATACATTTCACCAAAAGGTCAATATTAATTCCTTGCTTAAGTCAAGGAAAAAAAGATACAGTTGTGGAGGATCACAGGATTCTGAGCACAGAGGGTGTGCTGAATTGATGGAGATACCTTCAGATGAGACATTAAAACCATGTGGAAATTCTGTAACTCAATGGTTAGAGCACTCACCTTACAAGCGTGAGACCTGTGTTCGAATCCAGGCAGGGTGAAACCTTTCGCAAGTTACAAGTTATTGCCTAATAATAATAATCCGTCCAAAAAAATACCCACAATAATAAAAATTGGTCATTTTCAATCCACGACTGTTTATGGGACAGTGCTGTGCGCAATTGGCTGCCGCGTTTCACCCACAAATATACAGTCAATTCACTTTACAGTATATTTTGTGAAGAGCTTTGAGACATTGATAAGTTGCAAAAAGCGCTATATCAAATGCAAGGATTATTATTTTGATGATAATTATGTGCCATGTGCCAGTTCAGCTGAAAGTTAAATATCCATGGCATTATTGAAAAAGAGAAGGGAGTTTCTCCAGTGGGTCCTGGTACACAAATCCCCCAAATTAAATTGGTCATATACCTCATTGACTGTTTGTGCGACATTGCTGTGCACTAGTGTCCGGCGATATTGGATTTTTCCGATATTGATATATCGGTGGGCTCAAATCGATATATACCGATCTCGCCAGATTTTTTACTCACGTTCCGAACCTTGTGTTGGGAAAGGAAGAAGGGGGATGCGTGTGCATTCAGTATGCGTTCTCTACGTCCAGGAGGTTTGCGATGCCGGCGACAGGGTATATTGAATGCTATCTTGTGTATGTTGTGTCGTCAAGTACATTTGAACCTTTGGTTGTATATTTTCTATCTGCTGTAACGTGGCATTTGTTGACGATATACCGATATTTTGTCGATATACCGATATTTTTTTCATACCGAATTTTTCGATATACCGATATATTAAAATTTCCAATATCGGTATATCAATATAAAACATTATACCAATATAACCGATATATATCGATATATCACCGGACACTACTGTGCACAAATTAGTTGCCATGTTTACCTAAGAAATTATTGTCACTACATTTTACAGTATATCCCTTGAAGTTCTTTGAGGCATCTTCCTGACTTTAAATACTCTATATTAGATGCAAGAATTATTATTATTAGTTGGTGATTTACTCAGCAAGATTTTAACATCCGTATGGTTAAGTGTGTGCAAGACTGTTTCCTTATATCTGCTTCAAGCGTGAGTGAGGGCGGTAACTCAATTAAAAATATATAAATATTTCAGGTAGCCCCTTTATCATCCTTGAATTTTGATTCGGATAAAATTCGCTGTGTTATTGCTGTTTCATCTATTTGCTACATCATTCCAGCCCTGGAGTGCACATTATTCTGACAATCCACACAACAACCCACGGAAATAATAATCCTAAAATTTGCATAGCCATATGTATATGTCAGATGTATAGTTCCCAATGCCCACAAATCATATTCAAATAATATGGCACAGTTGTCAACATTTCAGTTTATGCAAATTCCTGATATAAAAACATTTAACCACTGCAGGCATGGATTTTTTTAAAGAAAAATAGGCTGCTTTACAGCCATTGCCTTGTCTAAACATACATTCTAAACAGACACAGCACTCCCTGCATTATTTTTATTTTATTTATTTTTATTTTTACACGCACACATTTTTTTCCCACTGCTTTCTTGAGAGCCTTAGCTCTTGCTAGAATTGGGTTCCACCTCGCCTCTGGATACAAAAGCCATGGGTTCAAGTCCCACATTGGGATTCGAGCTCATCATCTTGACTGACATTTCAGTGCAGTCCTCAAGCAACGTTGCATTTTTGGAGGGCGCCATCTTCCGATGATACGTTAGACTGAGGCCCAGCCTCGCCGTTTATAGATGAAAGATCCCATGAGACTATTCTGCCTGTGTCTCAGTCAACACTCCTCACGATTAGTTGGTTATTTTCCTCATGTACTGTAGGGGCTGTCCTGTAGAGGGATTTGATGCTTTGGGATGACATATGACTCTCAAAGCTTTTCCAGTGTCCACTGCAACGATACACAGAGATTGTTGTGGGAAGCTCCCCACAAGGAGAGCAGAGGCTTGTCTTCCAAAGGATGGCTCGAAAATAAAAAATACTAAAGACATTTCAAACTCCTGTAATTCCATCACCAGCAGGGTGTTCGTGTTTTGCTCTTGTACAACTGATACTTGACTGATGGTTCTCTCAGTGCGTACCTTGGGTAGAGCGTGGATGGTCCAATGCTCACTTATTTTGGACATCAGAGGTACCAACATGAGTCAGTTTAAAGTTGAACAATCTTCTTAAGACTACCTGTTTCTGTGTGGCGTCTGTTTCCCTTCTCCGCCACCCCCCACTCCCCCCCCACCCCAGACACTTTCATGCCATGGAGGTGTGGTTTGTACAAGACTTTAGGTCTGCTATGATCAAACATGTCCATAATTCAACACTATATAAAAGGTCTCATGATAGCCTTGAAGGTGCAAACCTGTGACAGCTGAAATGCTCGAGCACAGGGATAAGTAATAGGTTAAGAACATTCATAGCAATTAAATGGAGAAGAGTGAGTAATGTAATGGAAAGAATAACGTCAGCAATGGGGTTCCGTTGCCCCTTTAAAAAGGGCAGAACAAGCATTACACTTTCTCTATCCGACTGTTGGTCTGGAAACTGTCATCTCTGAGGCTGATGTCCCTCCTTTAGTCTCCCCAATGTGCTGAACAGCAATGGCTAACAAGGCTTTCATGTCATGTAGAACTTGACATATTTCATCCAGCTTGCCATTTAAAGTTCCTCAGATGCTACTGAACACATCTCTCCATTGTGCTAGGTTGGTTATGTCTTGTTTCCCGATTCCATCAGGTGGAGGATTCTTGTAATCTCGAGCTTGCTAGATGTTGTGCGTATATATTCTTTCACCTTCTAATTCTCCCATTGATTCCCTCTCCTGAAAGCATCAACTCATGCTTGGGTGTGGTTCTGCAGCAGAACATCTGGCTATAAAAAGGACACTACCCACTGTCTAATGAAGGCATGTGGCCAACATTTTATTTCAGGGTTGTTTGCTGTGCGCAAACTGGCTGCTCACACGAGATAGAGAGACATGTGAAGTCCTTGATATACCCTACAAAATTATATTTGAGAGGCATCGTATCAAATACAAATGTTAACACTATGATTACTACTAATAATTATTGTCAGCAGAATAAATGTATTTTGTTTGTGCCTGAACTCTTTGTGGAGTCTATTATTTGAACCATTTAGGTCTGAGATTGCAGTACCAAGGTGACACTTTAACAAAGTTGCACAGGCAGCAGCAAATACAATAAGATCCAATTTGGGGATTAATAATAATAATACTAATCTTTGCATTTGATATAGCACTTTTTCACATCTTCTAGACATCTCAAAGCACTTCACAGATTATACTGTAAATTGACTATATATGTGGACAATACACAGCAGCCAGTTGCGCATAGCAGTGTCCGACAATCAGATGTGGATTGAAATGACTAATTTTTTTTTTCTGGGATTATTATCAAGCAGATGGAGTAAATAAACTTGCCCAAGCTTTCACCTTGGCTTGAATCGAACCCAGGTCTCTCGCTTGTAAGCCAAGTACTCTAACCACTGAGCTACAGGACTCCACGATTGAGTTTACAACAGTTGTGCAAAGATTGCGAGTTGGGTTAATTATGTGTAAACAAATACTGGTGCTCTTAAACATAACAACCAACGTAATGGGCCCTATGATCACCAGGAGTTCTTTTTATCAGTTGTTGGTGACAGCATCTGTAATTTCATGTGCGCACACCTTTACACATGGTTAATCCAATCCGCAAATTAGACCCTGGCACTGTCTCAAGTGACACCTCTTTATGTGTGTGCCCAGAAAGTGATTGGGCAATGAGTGCAGATGAATTATTCGACTATCTGGGTTAATACAGCAAAGCCTGTTTCAGGTCACTGGCACCCACATAGATCACTTGAGAGTAATGAGGAGCAGGAACACAATTATCAGAATCCAACCTGCTTGTTTAGCCTTGTCATAGTACAGAGTTTGTGCTTTGTATGTACACTCAGACTAATAAGACTATTTAACACCTTGTTCTTTACCGGTGAATTGCTTTATCATTAAGAAGAGGTATATTTAGGTTTCGTGTCCACCATTTTATAGTCATGTTTCTTGCACTTTTAACATTGGTTTTCCATTGTGTTTCAATAATATACATTTTTAGAATATAATTTTATACTACAGCATTTACAATCTATGTAGGTCATCATCGAGTTCCAGTGTGCCAAATGTATTCCATTCAATCCAAATGTACAAACTCTACGATTCCAAGCAAACAAAAATCACTATCATCTGGTTAACTAATGCTCTACATATTATATGTGTTGTCACCTATTCCCTGAGAAGCCGGAACATTTTAAAAATGGAATAAATGTGTTTGAAAACTACAATTTATTTGCATTACAGCTTCTCTGCTGTGCAGAGTAACTTTCTGAATCGACGATTAAATGGGCTGCGATGCAAAGACTTGTAAATTTGAATGTTTCTAATTTGGAATTTGAATGAAATCTTCCCCCAACATAATCCTGATCCAAGCATGTAATGCATTCGAAGACTGACATTGTGTTGATCAGGACTTAGCTATGTTATCACAGTGGGTAAGGATTGGGATAAGAGAGCTAACCAGAATGATTGTTCCTCCTTCTACATGACTGTTCCTTACTCATTTTTACAGGATTCTGATGTGATTAAAGCAGGGGGTTGTTTATTCTCGGGTGAACTGGGGTGTTACAATGCAGGAGGCACATAAGGAGTTGGCCTCCTGGCTCTCAAGAGGAATGTTGGCTGAAAAACATTATACAAAATTGGGAAAGGGACAAAATAAGTACTGGCTGCATTATGCCGTGTTCTTCAGCTTGTTTGGAAATAACACAGTGAATTGAGTTTAGCAGCAGACTTTTACCAGTAGCTTCCTTGCCTCATTGAATTTTGGAGCCAGGTTGGTGGATCAATTGGATACAAACCATATACAGTATATATATATATATATATATATATATAGATATATATATGTTATAAAATGCTTCATCTCCTTGCAGATAATATTACAGTATTTTTATAAGCATTGATTTTTTTTATTTTACAACGGGTTATGTTGCAGCACATTGTCTGGAATGCAGTATTCTGGCAGGCCTTACAGTGTCAGTGCTTAAAAAATGTCTCATACCCCCAATCCAGTCATGAAACCAGCAGCTATCATGAAAGGTTATATTTCTGTTGATAATCTAAATATAGTGCATCGTTCTTGCTTAATTGAATGAGATAAACATGCACATTTCCCCCCACAGAAATAGTAGCTTTAGCAGTGACACCAAAGCAGGCTTTTGTGCATTAGAAAGCTTCCAATTTGGCAAGAAGTTCACAGAGGGGGTATAACAGCAGAAACCCCAGTTGATGCAGGCAACCACCTGAATAGTTTTACGTCAATTTTTTTGGGAAAAAATACACAGATCATCAAAAGAAGAACTGTCTCTTTAACAGCAGGGGTTCAGGTATGATTTAAAAAAAAAACTTTCATATTCTTTCAGGACATGTTTCTGATGTAGCTTCGCCACTAAAATGTCATACTTAGGTAACGTATTAGTAGTGATTGACCCACATCTTCCTTGTCAAATCTGTCACTGAGGCTCTGTCACAGAGCAGAATTTTAACTTGTGTCTTATTCCTTATGCATGCTCATGAGATCCCTCGGGTTTTTTTAGATTTACTCAGCGGCAGCCTGCACATCTTCCCATTTCCTCTGTCTAAGGCATACCTGTCCGTGTTGTGCTTCTGCTTGGAGTATGCATGACTGATGGTCCCTATGGTTCTGTCCCACATGGCTTCATCCAGCTGTGCAATTACCTCTAAGTCTTGACTGCATAAAATTCAGTTACAAGATTCCTGTAAATATCTTTATTGGAAGCGACAGTGTCGCTTCGTGTCGGCTGCAATGAAACTTAAAAAGAGACCACCCCTTCGGAAGGCCTGCCGGCAGTCATTTGGGCATTACGATAGTGGTCCATTAATTCATTCCAAGAGCCTAAGGTTCATGCAGTCATCCTCAGCATCACACGGTTTCAACACTTATTCCAAAAATAATTTTTGCCTCTTGGATTGTTTGAGAATAATAAACTTGGAATGTGTTACAGTTTATTCTGAAAGAATGACTGGGGTATCCATGCCCAGTCATGGGGGGCATAGATACCCCAGTCATTCTTTCAGAAAAAACTGAAGCCAAGTTCTACACGACATGCTGTTGAATAAAACTCCAACGCTATGTAACTCTTTCCATTCGGTTATTACCATTTTACTCTTTGTGGGAGGTAACATGCAATGTTTCCCTCTGTGCTGCGCCTATCCTCCTTACATTGCTCTAAAAGTGAACTGAAGAGTTTGTTTGACTGCACCCATCATAACCCATCTGTAGCACAAATGGCTGAGTGGAATCATTCAGCCTGTAACAGAAGTTTTGATACGATTGAGCCAATACACTACCAACATCAGGACATGGTCTGAAACAAGGAATCTGGTTCGGTCTCATCTGAAGCACATTTCAGCTTTCAATAAGTCAATGCTATTCACTCTTCATTATCTTCCAACACAACAGTCTTTATTCCATAGAAATTTACAGCACAGAATAAAGCCGTATTCGTCATTGTGTCTGTTCTGGCTCTTTTAAAAGAGGAATCCCTTCAGTTCCTTTTAATTGCCTTTCCTCCCCCTATTGCTTATAGTTTACTGCTTTATTCCTGACCCACAACCTCTAATCCCCCTAAAGACATCCATTACACATGTTACCGAGTCCTCGGAAATGCTGGTCAGCACAACATTTCCCTGCAGACTCATAATTGACCCACATCTTACTTGACCACTTGCATTTGTGAGGATGATTTCACACTTGCTGGGCTGACCATGCACCTAAATATTTGCCAGATGCACCAGAGAGATTTATGCTTCAAACTATCTGATCAATACCTTACAGAAATGCTTGGGTCATCTCATTTCAGAGTCCACTACAGCAGCAGCAGCCAAGCGCAGTTAAATCATTATCTCTTCCTAACACAAGAGACCTTTTGGGGTATCTCCAACACCATGTGTGGTTAGAAAACATTTCCACATGCGGAGGTTTGTGAGCCAAAACACAGAGATGCAGATTCAATTGGGATGTTTAAAAGGGAGATAATAATATTATTAATAATAATAATCCTTGTATTTGATATAGCGCCTCTTCTTGTCGTTAAGATGTCTTAAAGGGCTTCACAGAATATACTGTGAAGAGGCACTGTTTTGGCTTCCCTTTCCCCATTAAAGATTTCAGGTTGCTTTGAATTACAGTATTTTGATTCAGATAGAAATTTGCTTATTTGCCATATAATCACTTCTCGAATTGGGAGTTACAGTGATTTGTTTTTAATTCCGAGTCAGTTAATTCTTTAAATGTCCGTTTTCAATATAGCCATGGTTATTAAAAGACTGAAGATGTAAAATAATCCCATAGGGTTAGTTCTTTCATTTTATAACACTGTTTGATTTTGCTTAAGGACTATCGCTTCTTTAACTGTAGAGATAATTAAATTAATGCAAAGGTCTTATCTTTCAGACTGCGTACATTATACACACTCACTGGTAAGACCTGACACACTTTCTGCCACAGGAGCCTTTGTGCAAATGACAACTGAGGTTTCTGGTTTCTAGAATAGCCTGGGGTCATTCTATTAGGATAGCAGTGATGACTATTTTAATATAAATGCATCTCCACAATTACCTAAATTGCGGCTGAGTATTCATCATTATTAATGTATTTTTACCAGACTCTTAAAACTTCTCAAAGTGGCTAACCTTCTAAAGGGCAAGATTGTGTACACTGACTCATCCAGTCCAATGACCTCTTTGTGCATATCATCCTCATAAAGTAACATTTCTAATTGTAATTTCCTTAACTCTAGGATTTAAAAAAAATGGAAAGTATGGGAGAACAGTCAGATCACTCTGTATTCAGAAAATAATCCATTAATTTGGGTTTGGAAGCAAGTAATTTGGCATTTTAAAAGCTAGTCTGATTTTACGAGATTTCTAAGTTACTCACACATTATATTGTCACAGCTATGTGGGTGCTTATCTCTTAATACAGGAGCATAGTGATTATCAACAATTTCCAGCAACCAAAGTCATATGTCCAAACAGTGATTTTAAGAATACGGTAATAATATTCCTTGCAATTAATATAGAACCTTACAATGTCGTTGAGATGTCTCAAAGCACTTCACAGAGCATATTGTACAGTGGATTGACTGTATATTCTTGACGAGTCTCAGTGGTCCAAACCCACTTCAGAGACACATTTCCCAGCAGATATTGGCATGAAGCTGATATAGCTCATCAAATGCTCAGGCTGCTGCATGTCTTCATGATGGGTGAGAGAGAGGCAAGTGGTGGAGGATGCTAGAAAATAATGACTACAAATTTGGAATGAAGAACACTTAAAAATATACACAGCTTCGTTTAAAATAAACACCTAAGTAAACTAATGACCCATTGGCAGATTTGGCTGGATCATACTAAAGCCTATCGCTCCGCCCTAGCCTCTGTCAAATCGTTCTTCTACTCCAAGTTAATCTTGGAGGCCAAGGATAACCCCAGGCTCCTCTTCACCACCATTAACCATCTCCTTTGTCCACCTTCCTACACCTCACCCATCCTCTCCTCCAATTCCAACTGTGAGGAGGTGCTGGACGTCCTCAAATCTAAAATTGAGGGGATCTGTTCAGCCACCTCTACCCCGTCTACCACTACCCCCCATTACTTCTCCCTTAGGATCCACCCACCCCCCATTATACACCTGTGACTCTATCTCTCCCTCTGTCTCTCTGCTCTCATCCTGAAAATGAAACCCAGCATCTGCTCCTTCGACCCCATCCCCACCTCTCTCTTCATCTCCCAGCTTCTACTCCTTGCCCCCACTCCTACCCGACATCATCCACCTATCCTTATCCACCGGCACTGTTCTAACCCCTCTAAAAACAGCTGTCTCATCCCCCATCCTGAAAAACCCTTCCCTAGACCCATCACTACTCTCCAGCTACCGCCCCATCTCCAACCTTCCATTCTTCTTTAAGGTCCTGTAACGAGTCATTGCTTCCCAGCTTCGCTCCTTTCTCTCTTGCCAATCCCCCTTGAATCCTTATAATTCAGTTTCCGTGCTGCCCATCGCATGGAGACAGCCCTGGTCAAAGTCTCTAATGGTATTTTAAACATCTGTGATCAGGGCTCTTTCAGCCTCCTTTACATCTCTGCTGCCTTCGACACTGTTGACCACTCCATCCTCCTACAATGCTTCTCCTCCCAGCTCAATCTCAATGGACCTGCTCTACCCTGGTTCGACTCTTATCTTTCTCACCATTTCCACTTTGTCACCCCAATGGCTTCTCATGCAGCCCCCACACTGTCATCTGTGGCATCCCCCAGGGCTCTGTTCTTTGTCCCCTACTTTTCAATATGTTGACCCCATTTCTGCGTAACATCATCCGCAGAAACAGGGTCAACATCTTTCCGCCTCTACCCTCGATTCCAGGACCACTGCTGTCCTGCCAGACTGCCTGTCAGACATCAAGTCCTGGATGAGAGTTAACTTTCTACAGCTGAAAGTCAACAAGACCAAGGCCCTCCTAATTGGCTTGTGCCTGTGCCTTCACACATCAGGCACTGGCAGCATCAACCTCCATGGTTGCACCCTCCACCTCAACAAGCCAGGCAGGAACCTAGGTGTCTTGTTCGATCCTCAACTGTCTTTCCTCCCCCACATTCATGCTATGACCCGCTCTGCCTTCCCACACCTCTGCAGCATTGCCACTTCCTCCCTCTATAGACTGCAGATCATCCAGAATTTTGCGGCCCATGTCCTGTCCCACACCAAGTTCTGTGACCCCATGTCCCCCATTTTCACCTGACTCCATTGGCTCCCTGTCACCTAGAATTCCATCCCGCAGTCCCTCCGCCTAACCCCTCCCTAGCTTCCTTCAAGTCCCGCCTTAGGACCCTCCTCTTCGACAGTCCCATTGGTCACCCCAAATACCCTCCTTTCCCTTTACCCTCCCCATCCCTGACCCCAGCTCGGGTCTGAAGCATTGACTGTCTAGCATCTTGGGATGTCCTCTCGATGGGAAAGACGTTATACAAATGTAATTTTGCTGTTGTTGTAAATAAATTTTAATGTTAGATTTGTATCCATAACATTGACCTTTTCTCTCCTCCTCAGCTAAATGTGTCATTTCATGCAGGAAAGACCCACTGGTTATGTAACCATTAGGGAATTGAGTTGAAGCATTCACCCAGCAGAAGAAATTCCACGTGAATGTGGTATTGCAGCATTTTCAGAGCATGCAGAATTTAGCAAACTGTTGGATTCAGTCTGAACTTTGACTGGCTGTTTCCTGAAACTACGAAGAGAGCTTTGAAAAAAAACTTCAAAATTAAGGCTGGGTTGAAGAATTTGTCAAATTCCTGATGTCCTGAATTGCTTTATGAATAGGATGAATTTAGAGCCAGTTAAAGTTTGTTTCCAACCATGCCCACGTACATACACTTCCCATCATTGGTTTACTACATAATCATTAGGAGGTGGGAATCCTGACTACGGGTACACGCCACTTAACGAAGGGGTTAGGGATTTTAAAACCCTTCTGTAAGTGAAAATTTCGTTAAGCGAGAGTTTAATTATTTACTGCATTTGGCCGCAGCCAAAACGCCGCCCCGACCCGAGCCTCCCAGCTAACATCAGTTTAGTTCCTAGTGTTTCTGAGCGCTAACATTTTCGGTGTACAGGTTGTACATATTCGAACATACAGGTTCAGTGTACTCCAAAATCCGGAGTTCTGGAATCCGGAATGTGACAAAAATTGCAAGAATAAAAACGCCAATCCTACCTGCTCCAGGCCAGGTCTTCACAGTCACTGCGCTGAAATATCGCAACCTGAGCCCAGGCATTTCCAGACATGTGATGCACTTCTGATGTTCCGATTTGTCCGGAAATACTCGAACCCGGGCTCGGCTAACGGCCCAAATTCAGGACGCTCAACCTGTACTAGCGAAGGCCTAAGGTAGATATAATTGCTATTGAAGGGTACAACACAACTTTAAATACAACAGAATATTAAAATGTTAACAAATACAACAATAAACAATAAAATAGACAGTCCTCGACTTACTATTATTGAAGCCACGAAGCATCCTGCCGCTTAAGCTCCTCCCATATGGGAGGGGCTGCACTGTACTGCTTAACAGAGCCATGCTAAAGACTGAGCGTGTGTTGCTGGGGCAACTTGGAGAGACACTGCCCATGAGAAGCTGCGCACGAGAAGCCCGCGAGATTTAAACTGTGTGTGTAAACATTCATTATAGCGAAAGCAGCCTTTGCTAAGCGGATAAGTGGTACAAATAGAAACCCTCGTTATAGTGAACTTTTGTTATCCGGGGGTTCGGTAAGCGGGGTCTACCTGAACTTACCTCCCAAGCCAAGGGGGCAATTTTGAATCCAAATCCCTAACTGTCCAGGGCCTTGGGACATCCTCCCGATGTGAAAGACGCTATACAAATGTGCATTATCATAAAAGTACATTACTATTACAATACCCTCACTACCAGTACAGAAAGACAACTATTTTCAATACTAACAAATATTAAGAACTATAGCATTTTCAAAGGGTTAATATTTGGAATATAGATCGGAAGCTTAGGGTCTAAAGTGTTTTGCTCCCTGTTGTTGAAGGATTCTTTACTAAACAGGGAATCATACAGCTCAGAAGGAGACCATTCGGCCCATCGTAGCTGCACTGGCTCCAAAAAGAGCTGTCCAACTCAATCCCACTGGCCCTCTTTCTCTCCATAGCCCTGCAATCTTGTCCTCCCCAAATACCCACAGACTCGATGGGCCGAATGGTCTCCTTTAGTGCCGTAACATTCTGTGCTCTATTTCTCTCTTAAAAGTTGTTATTGAATCGGCTTCCACTACCATTTCAGGTAATGCATTCCAGATCCGAACAACTCATTGGGTGAAAACATTTGTCCTAACCTCCCCTCTGTTTCTTTTAACATCTACTTTAAACCGGTGTTCTTGGGTTACTGACCCACATGCCAGTTTTTCCCAGTTCAACCTATCAAATCCCGCATGATCTCAAAAACCTCTATTAAATCTACTCTTTATCTGCTCTAGTGAGAATAATCCTAGTTTCACTGATCTCTCCTCATAAATAAGATCCATCATTCCTGGTACCATCCTAGCAAATCTCCTTACTACCCTCTCTAGCGCCTTAACATCTTTCCTAAAGTGTGACTTTTATATTCTATGCCCCTATTTAGAAAACCTAGTATCCTATATGCTACTTGAACAGCTTTACCTACCTGTCCGGCCACCTTCAGAAATGGATCCCCAGGTCTCTCGGATCATTTACCCCTTTTACAATTGTACCATCTAGCTTATACTGCCTCTCCTCATTCTTGCTACCAAAATACAACACTTCGCATTTCTGAACATTATATCTCATTTGCTATGTTTCTGCCCATTTTACCAATGTGTCTAAGCTCTATTGGAGTCTGGTGCTATCCTCCTCACCATTTACTACTTTTGTAGGGAACTGTGCTCCCTATATCTAGGGCCAGATCATTTATATAGATCAGAAAGAGCAAATTTCCCAATATCGACCCCTGAATGACACCACTACACACCTCCCTCCAGTCAGAAAAGCAACCGTTCATTACCAGTCTGCTTTCTGTCTCCTAGCCAGTTCTGGATCCATGTTGCCACAGTCTCTTTATTACTGTGGGCTTCTATCTTGTATATAAGTCTCTTATGCAGCACTTTGTCAAATGCCTTCTATTAGGCTTGTCAGAATTAAATCATATTTTTCTAAGTGAAAATTTATATTGTCCTGGATTATAGTCTCCAGAGGTTTCCCTGCTACTAATTTTAGGCTAATTGGCCTGCAGTTCTCAGGTTTATCCTTCTGCACATTTTGTACAGGCCAGGGGAGTAACATTTGCAATCCTCCAGTCTTCTGACACCACTCCAATGTCCAAAGAGGATTGAAAGATTGTGGGCAGAGTAGGGTCCGGCGATATATCGATATATCAGTTATATCAATATAATGTTCATATTGAAATGCCGATATCGGAATTTAAAATATATCGATATATTGAAAAATTAGCTGTTTTAAAAAAAATCGATATATCGCGAATATCGGTATATCGTGTCCGGCGATATATCGATATATCGGTATATGTCGGTATGATGCAGACTTTTTCAACTTGCGCACCCCCGAATACGCGCGCACTCCTGAATGCACGCGCACCTCCGAATGTGCACGCATGCACAGGACAAAAAAAATGCGATATCGATATATCGGTATATATCGATATGGACAAACCGATATATTGATATTTGAAAATGTTTATATCGACGGACCCCAGGACAGATCCTCCGTTATTTCCACCCTTACTTCCCTCAATAACCTAGGATGCATCCCGTCCAGACCAGGTGACATATCTATGTTGAGCACCATATCCAATTTCTGTGCAAACACCTGCAATACTGTGGCATTGGTTGCATCGTCTTCTTTTGTGAAGACAGATGTAAAGTATTAATTCAGTACATCAGCCCTGCCCTCTGCCTCAACAAGAAGATTTCCACTTGGGTCCCTAATTGGACCTACTGTACCTTTGTCTAACCTTTTACTCTTTATATGTTTATAAAATATCCTCCCATTAGCAGCCCGGTTCATGATATCCAGTGGGATAATTTGCACATAAAGAATGGAGCTGAATTGTACAAATTATCTAAATTTCATTTAGATTCAAGATGTTGAAAATCAAGTTTTAACAGTGAATCCATTAGCTGCCAGCATTTAAATAGCATGGTATTTGGATAGAGATTTGCTTTCAATTAAATAAAACAATGTAAAGTTTGATAATACTGTAAAATGATTCCAGGTCAATACTGTATAAGTCTGGAGATTGTAAGTTCCAATTCAAATGTCAGCCAAGAAATACTCATTCAGATCCTGGGTTTCCGATGAATTATACATTATGCGTGTGGAAGGTACAGACAGCATTAACTACTCTGTTCAAGTCTGGGATAAAAGGTGTGGCCAGAAAAAGACCATTTTATTCTGTTTAGCTGAAATGTTAGATTAGGAACCCGTGAATAGAAGAACCAAAGTCACTTGTATTTTTTGTTCATAGGCAATAAGCAAACAACTTTTCCCAAGCAGAATATAGGAAGTGTAGGATAGAACTAAAAAAGGAAGTTAGAGGGGCAAAGAGACTGCATGAAAAACAATTAGCGAGTAAGATTAAGGGGAACCCTAAGGTTTTTTACCAACATATTAAGAGTAAAAGGTTGGTCAAGGAGAGGGTGGGGCCAATTAGGGACCTAGGAGGAAATCTCATTGTGGAGGCAGAGGGCATGGCTGATGTACTGAATGAGTACTTCGCCTCTGTCTTCACAAAAGAAAATGATACAGCCAATGCCATGGTATTAGAGGAGAGGGTAGGAGAAATGGATAGAATAATTATAACCAGAGAGGAAGTGCTAAAAAGGTTGACGTCGCTCAAGGTGGATAAGTCACCTGGTCCGGATGGGATGCACCCTAGGTTACTAAGTGAGGCACGGGAGCAAATAGCAGGGACTCTGGCCACGATCTTTCAATCTTCCTTGGACACAGGGGTCGTGCCAGAGGACTGGAGGATAGCTAATGTTACTCCCTTGTATAAAAAGGGGCAGAAGGACAAGCCTGGTAACTACAGACCAGTCAGTCTAACGTCGGTAGTGGGCAAACTTCTAGAGTCCATAATCAGGGTCAAGGTAGATCTTCACTTAGAAAGATATAGGCTAATAAAGGACAGTCAACATGGATTTGTTAAAGGCAAATCTTGCCTTACAAATCTGATAGAATTTTTTGATGACGTAACGGAATGGGTGGATAATGGTAGCGCAGTTGATGTAGTTTACATGGACTTTCAAAAGGCATTTGACAAAGTGCCACATGAGAGACTTATTATGAAATTAAAGGCCCATGGCGTAAAAGGGACAGTGGCAGCGTGGATCCACAACTGGCTGCGAGACAGAAAGCAGAGAGTTGTAGTGAGCGGCTGTTTTTCAGATTGGAGGGAAGTGAGCAGTGGTGTGCCACAGGGATCGGTTTTGGGACCATTGCTGTTTGTAATCTACATCAATGATCTGGACTTGGGTGTACGGAGTACAGTTTCCAAGTTTGCAGATGACACTAAGTTAGGGAGAATAGTAAATAGTGAGGAGGATAGTAGCCATCTGCAAGAGGATATAGACAAATTGGTAAAGTGGGCAGACACATGGCAGATGAAGTTTAATGCAGAGAAATGTGAGGTGATGCATTTTGGGAGAAGAAATGAAGGGAGGCAATATAGGCTAGATAGTACAATTTTAAATGGTGTGAAGGAACAGAGAGACCTGGGGATTTGTGTTAGTGACTCGTTGAAGGTGGCAGGACAGGTAGACAAGGCTGTTAAGAAGGCATATGGGATACTAGGCTTTATAAATAGGGGTATAGAGTACAAAAGTCAGGAAGTGCTGACTAACCTCTATAGGACTTTGGTGAGGCCTCAGCTGGAATACTGTGTTCAATTCTGGTCACCACACTACAGAAAGGATGTGAAGGCATTGGAAAGGGTACAACGAAGATTTACTAGGATGGTGCCAGGATTGAGGGACTTCAGCTATGAGGAGAGGCTAGATAGGCTAGGGTTATTCTCTCTGGAGCAGAGAAGATTGAGGGGAGACCTAATAGAGGTTTATAAGATCATGAGGGGTTTCGACAGGGCAAATAGAGAAAAACTATTTCCACTCGTGGGTGAATCTGTGACTCGTGGTCACAGATTTAAAATAGTTTCAAGGCGCAGTAGAGGGGAGCTGAGGAGAAATTTTTTCACTCAGCGAGTTGTTCGAATCTGGAATGCATTGCCTGAAAAGGTGGTGGAGGCTGATTCGATAACAACTTTTAAAAGGGAATTAGATCTTTATTTAGGGAGAACGGGTCTATTAGGCTATGGGGAGCGGGCAGGGCAATGGGATTGAATCGCTCTTTTCAAAGAGCCGGCACAGACTAGATGGGCCGAATGGCCTCCTTTTGTGCCGTAAAATTCTATGATTCTATGATTCTAACTCGTGCTTCGTATTTCTCGCGTCTCTGGAATGCCGATAATAGCGGGTGTTTGAATCTCTTGCAGTTGTTTTGCATCTGTAATCTCATGTCGTAGCAGTCTGTTTTTCTTCTCATTTGTTTTCTTCCGATATTGCTGGAATTGCTGGAACAGCCGAGGTCAAGTGGATTGAGTCACAGAACCTCAGTCAGGAGTTCTGCCTTCCTGAAAGAGTGGAAAACATAGTTCCCCTCCCCGCCCACTCTCTCACTCTCTCTCACTAACTCAAACCATTCACTTGGGATGATGAATTCAGACTGAATAAAGTATAGTTTAGCTCTACCTCTTTCACCATTGTTCGTTATTTTTTAACAGCAAGACAGTCAATACAAATCTGCAGGTTCTCACCCTTCACATTATTTAAACAGGCTGGGACTGTTCTTGAGTACATATTGGCTGATTCTGATCGAGACAATGTAGGACCCGTTACATCAACAATCAACAAGAGAGCTGCAGCTGAGATAAATACACTTCCCCTTGCTGAACCAATTTAACTCTTCAAGACACATCATACTGACATTTTCCCATAACATTTTCCCTCGAGTTTTCCCAACTGTCCTGCATTATATATCACGCTTGGAAATACATTCTACAATTCAGCGCAACTTAAAGAGGCTTGTAGTTCTACAGGTCATTTTGATTCTATCCAATAAGCACAAGCATTCTTAACTGAACTAAACCAATATTTTAAACAATGATCCTTTTCTGGTCACAACAGCACCAGTGATTTTACTGTTTAGAAGACAACCCCAGGCCACAGCAAGAGATTTTAATCATATTGATTAAAATGGTGTCTTGGAGCTATTGTTCTAAGAAGTTTACTTGCAGCCACAGGACATGAGGAAATCTGTCAAATTCATGAGATTTCCCCAGAAGTTCTAGCAAATGGGAGATGTCTGAGTAAATCATTCAACACACAAATGTAAGAGAGTGCAACACTTCTGTGCACGCATTTATGCAGCCTGTAGGGAAACTAAAAATATAGGTCACTAATGAGCTGCCTAAAGGTCAGCTGGTAAGGACGAGGCTTGTTTTATGCATAAGTGAGAGCATGAAGACAAATGTATGATAACAATTTTTTTTCTTTCGCCAATTTTTCTACTTCCTTCCTCTCCCCTCTTGCCATTTCATGTCTATTTTACTTGTGCTATGCTAGGGTGTGGTTCCCATATGCAAATCATTTTACAGACCACGGACAGAGAGAAGGGCTGAATGGACCCAATGACCTCCAGTTGAAGTTAGGGCTGTCCGTACTCATTCTTCCACTTCATGTGTAGAGTGGATAAGGCTCCCTCTACTACCCAACAAGAGTGCCTTAAATCCAGTCTCAAAAGCCCAATGCCATCTGATACACTTATCTTTCCCATTAACTACCCTGAACCGTCTATGAGTAAAAATGTTCATGTAAGCACAATTACCCCTACATTATTGGGTAGTGCATTCACCTTGTTAGTGAACTGCATGTACAACACCTGATTTAATTTAACACTGTATTTTTAATGCTGTAATTACAGCCTGAATTCAAACTAAATTTTCAACGTGAAAGGATTGTGCCTAACTCCCATGACACCCAGGCCCACGTAATAAATGTGATTGGCTTCTGCTATGCTTGCTTTGTATTATACTGCATTAGTAAGCCAAAAATCACCCAAAGGAACAAGCAAGCTGGGGATAATTCTTTGCCACCTACCAGTATTTTATGTATCTATAATCCTATTTTATGCATGAATGAAAAATGTACAAATAATGCTACCATCCTTAAAGTCCTTTCCTGACAAAATAAAATCACATTGGACCATTGCAAGTTGTGGAGTATAATGATTTATATGAGATGAGAGAGATTAAGAATCTCGGAAATGTTATGTTGGGAATACTTTGTATTGTTCCAATGCAACCATGCAAAGAGAAAAAAGCACTCAACAGACATGTCACGGTTCATTCTGTAACCACCCTACATCAGGGCTGTAGTTTCATGTAATGTTAATGCTCGCGGGATTGACAGCTTTCACCCATTCTCTCAGCTTCATCCATCTTGTATAAAGAGGGAACCACAGGAGGAATTACTGTTAGCTAATCCACAAAGAAATCCTGGGGTAAATATTTCTCAACTTCATAGAAGTCCTGTCAATTATGTACCTGAATTCAACCACAGCCACTGGCACTTACATCACACTCTTCACACAGAGTAATATCTCATAGTACTTCACAGTGACAGGGACGGATTTTGAGCTGCAAAAGTGGGCTAGAATGAGGTAAACGTGGTCACAATCAAAGGTATAAGTTTTTCAGTGGCTTTTGAAAGCAGATATGAGGATGATGTGGTAGAGCTTTATTCTGTTTGCCTTGGGGTAAGGAATATACACAACGTTTGTTCCTCAAGAGATTTAATTGAGATTGTGATCTGATCTGTTGCATATGTGCAATGGGCCAAAGTCTCTTATTAATTTGCCATCTAACCTGTCTAACCAAACCAAGGGAAACAGCATACAGTAAACTCCTGATAACTCGTCACGCCAAGGAAAAAGGGTGCAATAACGAGTTATCTGGAGTGTCGCGTTAGGCATATGTATAAATACGTGCATAATTGAGGTTGGGATATTGGCAGCACGATGACTTAAGTGGTAGTGACAAGGTTTGAGTTACCAGGAATTTGGCAATAAGCCCCTGCCGGTCCAATTGACACTGTAGCTTTCAGTGACGCTGGGTTACTAGTTGATAAGAATCTATCAATTTGTTGAGTGTTCAACAATGGACGAGTGAATTGCCATGCAGACAAGAGCAAAAATCCGAAATAAAGAAGTTCGAATCGATTCCTCCAAGAAATGGTGACATTTCATTAACATTTGCATTACTTAGCTGTGTGTTAGGGTCCAATTTTCTCTCAGATTCCTCTACCTCACCTGAAGGTAGTGACTCAAGCCTTCAGTAAGGATTAAGCTTCTGTCATCTATTTAATTTCCTAATGAAAAGGGCAAGAGACTGACATACTCCAGGCTTTTGCAAATCCCACTTTTGAATCAGTCAGCTCAAAGATGTGCAAAAGCTCAGGGAGGAGGGAGGCTTGACACACACCTTGCATCTTATTCTACACAGGTCAGTTCATTTACCTAGAATAAAAGAATCGGCCCCTTTAAGGCAGTGAATTGGCTCATGCCTACTTTTACTGACCACTGTACAGTACATTTATTCGGGATCCACAAGAGTGTTTTTGACTGAATGCGGATTCATCCTGTATTGCTTGTGAAAACTGATGTGAGGAACACAAGGCAAGAGTAATGTCTGAACACAAGAAATCGGTCTCGGTTAACAGCAGTCTGACTGACTCGAAGCAGGGTGAAGAAACCTGAATTAAGTAGCCTGAAGGGTTAACAGAAGGAAAATACTGGATTGTGAGTTCCAGTAGGCGCTGATAATAAAAGTGTATTTAAACTGAACAGCACACACCATCACAGAAAGCCAAAATTTCCCAAGTGGCAGAGGAAAGCAAGACAAAATCAAGGCTTGTCTCGCCTTCATTCCCACCTTCTCCCAGGAGAAAGTCAGCAATATGGAAACCTTGTTAAGTTCTCGGTTTGGGTGATGTTATAGAAAGGTTTTTTTTAAAAAAAAATCTCACTCGCTTCCATAAGAACATTTTTCAGAAATTCACAGACCCTGTATTTTTTGTGTTGCACGATTTATTGTCTTACCAATGATGTCTTCTTAGATCAAAATGTGTAACTTAGAGATGGCAATTTACCTGAAGTGTATGGCACGGGGGTTGCTAAAAGGCAGGCGCTCACACAATTGTGTGTTTCTGCTGCTGTTAGGCGGCTACGAGAGCAATCTGCAGACAGCAAGTGGTTTATGTAAATCACCAGAATCCTAAGATTATGTCGCTGCCCAAAACTTACTCCTGACCAACTTTTATTTCGCATATTATTTGGTACCTCAATTATTTTGTCAGTTACAGTTGCAGGCAATTACCATGCTGCAAATTCCATTGAGAATGTAAGACAGTTGGAGTCATGTGACAGATAAGAGGGTAGAGCAGAAGTTGTGATTAATATCCTCAGGTATATCACATCGCAGAAAGAGGCAGCGATATGGGGATGTTTTTGCTACTCTGTTCCTGAAAGATAACACAGTCTGCGTATTATGTACTGAATAACCTCAGGGTCTTAAACAAATGGGACTGTGCAGTGCGGGGGTTAGAACACTGTCCTTTCACTTCTGGGACACTGGGTTGTTAAAGCTAGCCAAACTGTTGCACTAAATCTCTCTCTCTCTGCCGGCAGCAGGGTCATAGCGGAAATCAATTTGGACAGCTTCAACCTAGTTGTTAGTGGCATGAATCCACATTGCAGAAATGCCCATAATTTAGCACAAATTTAAATTAAGCTGGGAGTCTCTCTCAGTCCACAAGGATGACTTGTGGGAAACGGAGATGCCATTGGTCTGGGTTGGTTGGTGGGGCGCAGAGCAGTTGATGCATTTTTGAGTTTAGGAATGAGGCGTGTAAAGGGAGCTTCTCTCTGCGCATTAATGTGCTCTTTATGTTTCAGAACAAGAAAGGAACCAGCGCACAGCCTCTTTCAACTCAAAGTGTAAGAGAAAGTATCATAAGAAGCCACTCAAGCAAATAATATGAAATCGGTTGAGGAGATAACTGGATGCATTTCAGGAAAGAGAGAGAGAGAGCGATTGAGAGAGAGAGATAGAGAAAGGGATTGAGTGACACAGGGATTGAGAGAAGTGGAGAAGAGGCAGGTTGATGGGTTGAGATCAAATCCGCTGCTCTTTGCCATTTCTATATAAAAAAAGTATGTTCAGAGGTTGACCTGGGAGTCGTTGACATTGTCAGTCATTGTGTGAAACAAGTGAAACACTATCCTGCTTCCCAGCATTGACACTCTGCTCTTGTGGTTAATGCAGTTATAACAACAGGTTTTCACAAGAATGAAATGAGGAGGGTGAGTTGCTTTCTCACAGTCACTGGATCAGATTTATGATTGACAGAACATGAAATAGTCCAATCTACCATCCCCTTGGCCAGGGCATAATAAAGTTCTACACTGACAGGGCAAACAATAAGGAAACCAATTTAAAATGGGTAGTTAAGTGGGTGGGTAGATGGGTGGGTGGGGAGAACTGTTTTGTTGCCCTCTATTGCTTGAATTTAAAAACCCAGTTATGGGGGTTTTAAATGCCCCGGAATTGCCCAAGGTATGATTGCCATCTGTGACGAGAAATCTGACCTCATTCAGAATAGCAGTGGAGGTAACTGCAAATTTCTTCAGTGTGTGTCCCTGTGCCAAGGAGGGAGGGAATAAGCCTGGGATTTTTATGAAGTATCTAATGATGACAACAACAACAACTTGCATTTATGTGGCACCCTTACTGTTCCAGAGAACTTCACAGTGGCAGAGTCTGACACTGAGCTGGGGGAGCAGGTGTAAGGAGGTGATCGTAAGCGCAATCAAAAAGGAAAGACTTTAGGTGTGATTTGAAGGTGGGGAGTAATGGGGCAAGAGGGAGACTTGACTGTAGAGAAAGGGAATAATAATAACAACAGCAATACCAACCTGCATTTATATTACACCCTTCATGCGAGGTTGGTCCCACAGCGTTTGATCACACAAATAATTGCAACGAATCGCTGCATTACATTGCAGCAAAATTATTGTGATTTTAATTATCTTGTGATATCACAGTGAGATGGAAATCATTACTTTTAATACTAATTAGGCTGAGGGAGTTAAAGCAATAAACTTTCATCAGGAAGAAGATGGGGATTTCAAAAAATAAAAGCCTGTACCATTACTCTTCCACATCCCAATTTCAGGCACCAATTTATTAGATTCCTGGGCCAGCTACCCAATTAAAATGAATAGTTTGGACTACATGCTGTCAGTCTCCTGCCTGCTCTGCCCTGGCCTCTCTTATTCTCACTGCTCTCATTCTCCATCATCATTCTCATCATTCCACTTTTCCTCTCGCACAGCTCCTGATGTGAAGATGTGAAAGGTCTTGCATACACTGCACTTTGAATGAAGCAGCGACAGCAGAAAGTGTCAAACAATTTACAGGAATCACCTCACCCCACCTCACAGGCTAATTATAAACACACACATAAAGGATAAATCAAAAGGAAAGATACCTGTGTTATGTACAGAATTAAAAAAAAATCTTAGAGATGAAGCAGAATACTCACTAAGATACCGTTGAATTGTGGAAGGTAAAGCATTAATGACAAGGCCAGCGTAAGTCACTTGCACCTGTTGTGCTTGTGAGTTGCTCAGCCCACACAATCTGATGCTTTATTTTCTACCGCTCGCTGCTCCTGACACTTGTCCCCTTTATTGTGATATTTCTTTTGAAACCTTTATCCTATAGCACTCATTTTAGAGCCTGGCTTCCAGCTACTCACACTGTGACCCATCAGTCGTCATCAAGGCACCTTTCAGTCACCCACAAATTTTCAGGAGGATGGATTTTAAGGAGTTTATGATAGAAGAGGATTTCTTTTTATCTTTTCTGACCTTTTTGTTTTATCTCAGTCTGTGAACTGTAGTTCTAACAATGCTTTTGTGATTGAAGGTTTTGTTTATCTAACATGGCTTCAGTGCTCATCTGTGTCAGCTTCAAGTCTTTGCCAGTGGCCTTGCATTCCTGGTCCCCTGGTCCCAGCCATTCATCCCATTTCTCTTATGACTCTGAATAAACAACTATCTAAGCCTCTGAGGTTTGGGTGCAGGATTCATCACATGTATTATTTGTCTTTGAATATTGTTACCTTCTTGTTATTCTGTTGTTTTTTTATGATTATCTGCAATTGCGTTGCGAGTGTGTGAGCCTCAAAATCCATTCTACTATGTTGAAAATAACATCTAAGATCCTCCAAGTGTTTAAAGTTACACAAGACACATTTTACATACATCAATTGCATGCCCAAAAATAGTCTGAACAGTAAATACTATAAAGCACTGTTGAGGTATGATAATGAAATAGGCAGTTAAAAAAAATGCAAGTTCTTTTTTATGTGCAAGTTGAAGTTAAGAAATGACCTAATATTTTGCACTTTGTCTCTATAAAACAAGACGCTTGGATTTTTATGGAGATTCAAGCAGAAATAAAATGAATGCTGGCTGGCAATTATGTTAAGTAAATGGACCAAAGATTAAAAACATTATGTGTTCGGGGTTATTCTTTCTGTAGTGGATTTCCTGGAATAACTTGCATCAATAAAAGTCTCTTACAAAGGTGGCACTTCAATTCTGCTCTTTGCTCACTACAGTGCAAACACTCTCTTGACTATTTTCCTTGCAGTTAATGTGTTATGTCTACAAATAGCCACTCACAGAATCTTTCTGAAGCACTTTGAGATGTTCTTAATATTATAGATGCTACATCAAATGCAACAATTATAATTATGAAGAGGTACTCTGTAGTTGAAAACAATAAGGATTTAAAGTTTCACCCGAGTTGCTCATTTGTTCTCAACACTGCATTTTTCAGTGTAAGAATCACCAAGATGATATATATCAGCATTGAGATCTGCCTTTTCATTGAATGATTTAAACAAATTACAACAATTATAAGTGAAACAATGGAAACTCTGTGCTGTTATATGGGCAATAAATCACCAGGGATGTGCCTTTTGGGACTCAAGTGATTATTTAACAGTTTTTGTAAAATATTAATAAACACTCGAGGGTACATTTGAAACTAATAAGAAATAAAAAAAAGCATAAGGTGCAGGATAGAAACTTTGGAAAGCAAATAGCCCAATAACTACTAACGGACATATTCAGAGAAAACGGAACAGGCTGTAATTATGAATCCTGTGCAAAAACCCAGCCTCACCATTCAATTCTGGCTCAATTTCAGAAACAAAATGAAGAGGGCTCCAGAGACGGAATTCACTGAAACTCAAACTGTTCTTCATCTTGAATGAGGAAGGTCCAATACTACCCATGGGGCACTGTGTACAATGCTCTATTAGCAGACTTCCTTGCAGCAGAGAGAGAGAAAAAAAAGTGATGAGACATTAAATTACAGGTGACCACAAATGGCCATCCTTATGTTAACTCCTTACAATAGGAAATTCACTATCTAATCCAGACAAAAGACCAATTGAGTTTGTGTTATCAAATGTGCAAGATTTATTTAATTCATATCAGTCTCTGATCCCCAGCTGCAGGTTAGCCCTACAATAACTTTGAAATACTCTCATTTGCACTTTTAAATCCTCAACACCAACAAATAGTCCAATGCCATGAAAATTCACTCACAGCCCCGATCTTCATTTCTCAGCCCATACTTCTCAGTTTCATTGGATTTAACTCTTAAGCCATCAGGTGCGAAGGGACTCACTGTTGTTAAATAGCATTAATCTTGTGCATTGTTAATACATGTAAAACTTTTTGAAAGCAAACATGGAAACTACAGAACAGATTTCAATGTCATTCTGAAATATAGACTTACCCCATGCAAAGTCGAGACACAAACATGCTCTTATTTCCCTGTGACTTGTCATTGGAACTCACTCTTTCCTTTCTTTCATAAGTATTTTGTGTGTGTCTTGCTTGCCTTGTGCATCATTTTTATTGTTTGAAAAAAACGTAATTTTGGTGGTGTTATTTATTTTTATGTTGCACATGGTAAGGGGTAAAATTTGATATATTTCTAAACATAGTTCCCTGTGATATTATAAGGAAATGTTATGAAGCATCGCAAATATCAACCACACAGAGACTAAATGTTTAGATATCTGGTTTATTGTTTGTTTACTGCTATTGCTAACAAAAGGATTCAAGTTCTGAAATCGTTCAACACATCAAATGACACATCTCACCTTTTCTGGCCAGGCACCACTGGCTCCCCATCATGGAATGGATGAACTGTAAGATCCTCACACCCGTGTTCAAATCCACTCACTCTATGGCACCTCCCCATCTCCCGACCTCCGACCTCCACAATCGGTATACCTTCTCTTGACTGACATCAGCCTCTTGCTCATTCCTCACACCGTCCCATCCCACTATCAGAGTCGCGCTTTCAGCCACTACACCCTGAAACTCTGAAAAACTCTCCCTCAATCCCTCTCCCTTGCCCCCACTCTCCCCTTTTACGTTCTCGCTTGAAAACCTTCCTCTTCGACCGTGGTTACAACCACCTCCCACCCACAGCCCCCTGGCTCGGTGTCGAGCTCTGCCACTGTTAAGCACTCTGAGACACCACCCTGCATAGAGGATGCTGTATGTTGTTGTTGTATTTCAGCGATGACAATATTTTAAGGAATTTCCCCATGTCAAATCCTTATTGGTACAGTTTTTTAAAAGGTTACTGTTACATTCATAAAAGGAAATCTGAAAACGATTTATTTCTATTGCTCGATTATACAGGCACCAGTCAGCTTGATTCCACATTGAACCCACCAAACACAATGTTACTATAGAAAGATTCAGTTGCTCTGCACCATAGGCCAAAAAGCTACACTCCTGCCATGTTACATCCTCACAGAATAAAGCAATGCATTGGGGAATATCATACGCCGAGGTCTAACAAAGCAATAGTTTTCACTGTGAGCCTTGCCATAACTTGCCGAATCATTTGACACTTAGCATAAAGATACACAATGAAATTAATTCCATGTGGGTTTTGAAAGGCGCTGTTGGATGCGTTAGATTATGCCTTGTTGACATTGCGAGGCATATTTTACAGAACTGTCTGGCAACGCAGACAGAAGCATGCACGAGTCAACTAGTGAATATGCTGCTATTTCAAAGCTGTCCCATCGGAGGCCGGGCCTTCAGTTTCTCCGCTCCCACCCTATGGAATTCCATCCCCCAATCCCTCCACCTTGTTTCCTCCCTTTCCTCTTTCAAGGCCGGTTTGAAGACTTTCCTCTTCGACCGTGCCTTTTGTTCCCCCCCGAACTTTTCGACCTCCCCTACGTGTTTCACGCCTTCCCGAACACTCCCCTCCCAGTTCGGGTCACACGCCTCCTGTGCAGCGCCTTGGGACGTCCTCCCGACGTGAAAGGCGCTGTATAAATTTAAACTGTTGTTGTTGTTGTTGTCTACGGTCAGAACAAAAATGGTGTCTGCGCTTGCTGGTGGCTTGCGCAGAAACGTAATACCTCTCCACCCTTGTGGAAGGAAGGCCAGACTAGTTTCCTCAAGGTGAAAGTGGCATCGGTGAGTTACTGTAAAATAAAAACAAGAATACAGCGAGCCTGCATTATTCACTTCTCTGTCCCATAAAATATCCTGTGCTCCATAACATAACCTTTATGTAAATGTCAATGTAACTCCCTCATGGTGTAATAACATTAACATGCTCGTAAGGCTGCCTTGTACAGTGCTGATCAATGCTGTCTTGTAGAGACACTGTGGTGCCATAACATTGTCCCTTTCAAAGCACTGCCTTTACGAAAGAAGCGCAAACGAAATGAGACTCCTGTAAACCCTTTTTGAGTCTTCGCATTGTAGTGCTACAGCCAGGTAAAGCATCGCAAACACCCATCGCCTCTTTAAGGTCACGCCACAGCAAAGGATGTAAGGATTATAACATCCCTGTTTTAGCCATTTGATTTATTTGCAACAGTGTCACGCCAAGACCAGTGCACATTTTCACAGGCTCCATGCTCCTGATTTTGCAGTAGAGCAGTTTTATAATTCTAATCCCCTGCGTTTTGTCCAGCCAGCAGTTTGTAATGCTTCTGATGACCAGGATCTTAATCACCTTTGATGCCGTGGTCTAAACACTCAAAACCGAACTTCAGCATTTCCATTGCTGGGCGATGATGCCTTCGGGTGTTTTCTACGTGGCAGTCGGTTTTGGAAACCAGGTTTTTGACTGGGAACAGGCATGATACTCTGAGAAGGAATGATGGGTGATGGAAAGGGTATCGCACCCCAAGCTCCATAATGCAGAAAGTGACAAGTACGTATGTGTCTGTGAAATGAAAGGTTTCCCCCCCACCCCCCAATATACTGTATACAGTCTATTTACTTTACAGCATATCCGACCAACGGTTTTGATTTGGGATGTCTCAACAATGTGATAAGGCTTTGCTGAACTGCGCCTGGACATCTGTTCCTTTGCAGATAATAATAATCCTTGCATTTTGATATAGAGCTTTTCACATCTTATCGGTATCTCAAAGCCCTTCACAGAATATACTGTCAAGTGAATTGACTGTATATTTGTGTGAGAAACGCGGCAGCCAATTGCGCACAGCAGTGTCCCACAAACAGTCATGGATTTAAATGACCAATTTTATTATTGTGTTTTTATTATTAGGTGTGTGGAGTAAGGAAACTTGCCCAAGGTTTTGCCCTGACCTGCCTGGATTCAAACACAGGTCTCACGCTTATAAGCCGAGTGCTCTAACCACTGAGCTACAGGAGCCCCATGGCAAGAGTTGATGGAGAAAGCACACTATGAAGAAATGGTGTCAGTTTGGCTCAGTTCATAGTGATCTCGCCTTTTGGTCAAAGAGCTGTGTCTTCAAGTCCCATTTAGGGACTTTGATCTCCTCTTGTCTTGGCTAACACTCCACCTCAATAAGTGGGGTGGGGGGGGGGGGTGGGTGCTCATTGTTGTGGGTGTTATCCTTCAGGCGAGACACAAAACTAAGATTGCATCTACAGCTCTGGTGGATGTTAAAGATCCCGTTGACAGTATCCAAAAATAGAAGGGACCTTCTTAATGCATCCTCTACTTCATTGCTGTTTGTAGGGCCTACAAACGCTATGTACAAATTGGCAGCTGAGTTTGACAGCAGCTATCTGCGAAGCAGATTGAGATACATGATATGACAAGATCTCCATCAAATGTGAAGATTGTTTTGTTCTAAGAGGGCACTGTTAGCATGGGAGAAGCCGTAAGGTTGGTGGAACACAGGATTTCACTAGTTGCTAGAAGTGTTGTGTGTGTCGAGTTTGCCGTACAGTACTTATGTATAAATATCAAGGTAAAATTCATCCCCCGAGGGGCATCTTGTCTGCACCAGTTTAAGAGCATGAACTGTGCTTTGGAGGTCAAATATCAGACAATTGGGGCCTGACATATGCAGTATCACAATGCGAATGGTTAAGGCTTTTCCTAACAATTCAATTATTGTATGTGTGCAAAGGTAACACAGCGCCAGCGGCAACCGTGTGAGGTGGACCCTGGTCTTGATCAGACTGGGTGCATCAGATCTGTTTAAACCTTTTGCTATGTGGTCGAATCAATGTCAAATTCAAATGGCCTGAGAGCATTTCCAGTCAAACCGTTGAAACGAGTGATTCCCCAGCATTTTTAGTCGGTTCCTGTGTAAAAGGCGAAACCTGCGTCACGACCAAGAAAGAAAAAAATCACTAGACTTCATTTGGATTACTCTAAAGCATTTTGAGAACTTTCAAGGTTGATACACGCTATCAAAGTGCAAATTCTTTCCTTCTCTGTCTTTCAGATTGCTTCCTGGCACACATCCAAAGAAAGCCATGCCCTGGGCAGGTGGACTCAATGTTGGTAACTGTATTTGACTCTGTGTAGCCAGGTGAAACAAACCATACATACTGGATGCCTTGGTGTCTTTTGAAGTTCTGAACATCACCATGCATGAGCAGGCAATGGCAACTACCTGCACAGAGGCTACTGAAGAACTAGGACCAACACACACCCACATAACTTGACAAGACCAAAGACAGCTGCACCTTTTCAATGCTCCCTCGCTTGCATTGCACAAGGATCCATACTTATACATCAGTGGGATTAAATAATCATGCACGTCTCCCTTGCATCAGTGAGTATCTTTACCTGGAAGCCAGCACTGAAAACACAGGAAACATTTAAGACAATAACAAGCATAGCAATGTGGATTTTGCAAAGAATGTCCCAAAGCGTTTTACAGTAATTACTGTAAATACAACATTAAAAAAAACTGGCACCCATTCCGCGATTAAAGCAAATACATAAATCATTGCCCGAAGTGAAGGGGCAGGTGAACAATGAAGGTGCTGAAATCCTCTGCTAAAGTGTAGTCACTAATGCATGCAATTCTACTGCTAATTGTAAAAAATAAATAATTTGATATATACATTGAATAATAGTGTAAGAAATAATTTGTTTAATTTGCAGCAAAACTACTGCAGTTTGCTCCAAGCTGCGGTAGTTAATTTGCGAGTCGACATACAGGATTCATTTTTAACACTCCCAAGAGAAATATTACATGTTCATTGAATGCTCATCAGTATACGTTAGTCTCGGGTGCATTTTCATAAGACTGTGTAGAAAAAACAAGACAAACATTAATGTTTTGTGAATACTGTTATCACATACCAAGCTAAAAATGTCAAATAACTGCCTGCAGCATTGTAAAAAAAAAATTCAAGACAGGTTTTTTTTTGTGTGTACTGAGTTTTAAAGGATTTCAAAATTCCTCTGTGTAGGGATACTGCAGCCTTCATGTGTCAGTGTAATCTTTCGGGAAGTCAAAATTTTACCGAAAGCGAGTCTCTCTACCTCTGCCTGATCTTACACCAGTACTATCCTGGAAATTGTTACCATTTCAAATCCTCCTGAGGTTCACAAGGATTTTGTTTTCCTTTTGAAAAAAAATGTTGCAAAAACTATCTAAAAATAAAAACGAAAAGGTAAGAATCAAAGAGTGACCTCCTCTGTACCCTGATCATAGTAATATCTTACATAGTGACTACAAAGAACCTTGTTGTGCTGGATTTTTAGTTATAACCAAAAGAATTGACACACAAATCTGCCTTTTGTTGACAATCGTATATCAACTGCAGATCCTCCAGATATACTTACAGGCTAATGAAATGAGGTGACAGATATATGATTCTATATTCTAACACAGTACAATTTTTGGGGGGGGAGGGGGAAGAAAAACAATCAATTTTGCGTCATATTCTAATCTTAATCAACCACCATATTTGATTAAAAAGCAGGCCAGCAGATGACAGTTTAATTCCCCAATCTGTGCACAGATAGCTGATCTCAAACAAATGATACAATTGTTCAGGTGATAACAATTCTCGGCAGACACCCCCTCGGCTAGCAAGGGAAGGAAGCAGGTGATCACAATTAAGTGATACTTAATAAAAAAAATTCTATGCATGAGGATGTGAACAGGCCAAGACTTTTGGCTGTGATGGTTGAATAGCCTCTTGGTGTTCACTTGATTGCCTTGCACTTGACTAATGGCCACTCAGAAGAGCCATCAATGATTCTTTCCCCTCACAGTGGCAACCGAGTGCCAGGGGCTACAAAGAGCCACAAAGTGAATGACCAATTTAACTGGAGGGTTAATTAGTCAAGACGCTGGGGTAAACTCCCTTTATATTTTTTGTCAAAAAAAAATCCTTGCGATTGATTTAGCATGTCTGGAAAATGTCTCAAAGCGCTTCGCATGGGTATTTTTTCTATATAGGTGGGCAGCACCGTGGGAATCTTGTACATCTACCTGAGGAGGAAGACAAGTCCTTGCTTTCAGCGTCTTGTCCAAACAATGACACCTTCACCAAGGCAGTGCTCCCCCAATGTTGTGCTGGAATGTCTTTGGGTGTAGACCAGCAACCCTCTGATTCAGAGGGAGGAGCACATTTCATGCAGAGCCTTGTCAACGACAACAAAATGACACTTGTATAGCGCCTTTCACGTTCAGGAGATCGCGCCTTTCAGACGTCTCAAAGCGCCGCACAGAAACATACTGTAAAGTGAATTGACTGTTGTATTTTGTGGGGGAAACGTGGCAGGCAGTTGTGCACAGCAGCGTCCCACACACAGTCACGGTTTGAGTGACCAAATGATCAATGCTTTTGACGGGTTCATTAACCCCGGGAAAAGTCATACGCCGATCGACTGACGGCCGGATTCCGACTGACTTACTTACTGCTGGGTAAACAGGGGGATGCGAAATATGGGAAACTTGCCTAACATCAAACCTTTCTCTCGCGAGGTGAGCTCTCTCACCAATGTGCCGCGAAACTCCAACCCTATCACTGTACCAACTAAGCCTTGCAACCATTCCCCAGAAAACATTAAAACACCTTTGGGAGAGTTTGAGAATGATACAGTGAGTGCAAGAGGCAAAACACAGGAGGGGGGAGGGGGGGAATATATATATATAATTCATATATATGGTATTTCAATTTGAGATCATTTATTTCTGTTCACTGCCTTACATTAAAATCATACCAATTGTTGCAACCCGTTATCAAGCAACATAATTGCAAGTCAAAACAGTGATTAAATTTAAATACGAAGTATACTATATTATCGTCGCCACACACACACACACACAGAGAGAGAGAGTGAACTGTTCTGGTTGCAAGTCTAAAACAAACCCAGGCGCACCTTGAGAAGTTAAAAGAAAAAAAAAATCCCCACAATATTGAACTGTAAACGTGTGATTAAAAGGCGTTGTGTGTGTCTGTGTGTGTGTGTGTCTGTGCGTTGAAAGAAAACACTTGGCAATGACTCCGTGGCCAAAACGACATCGACAACATCAATTCAACCCACCACAGGAGGATTTGCCCAAGAATTGATTTCAAAAATCAAATGCTGATGCTCACTCAAGCGACCAGGCGAGTGATAGATACTAACGTGTGATGTTGGTGATCGAGCCCAGCTAAAGTCTCCTCGTTTCCCCCACTGTGTGGCGCTAATGAAGTTGGTTTTCCATCCATCCCCCCTCCACCCCCCCCCCCGCCATCACCACCAACTCCAACCAGAGAGAGAGAGAGAGAGATTTCTGATCCACAATAAATAACACGTTGGTCCATCAAGCGAAAGGAAATCAGCGCCAACATCCGTGATGATGGGTGTTGAGAATAAGGCGGATTTCTCTCTCTCTCTCTCTCTCTCCCCCCCTCTCACACACACACTCTGTTTTTTCAATCACGAAATGATAATGAACAGTGAGCGGCAGTCGCTCAGCACTGGGTTAGTCGACACAGAAGTTAAATTGACTGTTCGGGGATCAACCCGTTTCCAAAGAGTTAACAACACACAGTGAGCTTTATTGTCCCTTGGCCATTAACGGTGGGGGGCTGGGGGGCTAGGCTGGGGGGGGCTAGGCTGGGGGGGGCTAGGCTGGGGGGGCTAGGCTGGGGGGCTAGGCTGGGGAGGGGGGGCTGGGGGGCTAGGCTGGGGGGGGGCTAGGCTGGGGGGGGCTAGGCTGGGGGGGGGCTAGGCTGGGGGGGGGCTAGGCTGGGGGGCTAGGCTGGGGGGCGGCTAGGCTGGGGGGGGGCTAGGCCGGGAGGGGGGCTAGGCTGGGGGGCTAGGCTGGGGGGGGGCTAGGCCGGGAGGGGGGCTAGGCTGGGGGGCTAGGCTGGGGAGCTGGGCTGGGGTGGTGGGATGGGGGGCTGGGGGGCTAGGGTGGGGGGGGGGAGCTGGGGTGGGGGGCTGGGGTGGTGGGGTGGGGGGCTGGGGTGTTGGGGGGGGGGGGTAGCTGGGCGAGGACCTCTCAGATAAGCAGTTCTGAGTTCACTTTCTGACAGTGAACAACAGCGAAAAGACCGAAACACGACCCTGCCAATGTCACAGCGCATCAGACATGTCCCTTCAGATACTCACTCACTCTCACTCACAAACGCTGGGACCGTTTGCATCGCAAATAAATCATCGAGATTTGCTTAATTCGGGGTTGGGAGGGATGGAGGGAGGGAGGGAGGGGGACGAGGGGGGAACCGAGAGATTATAGATTCTAACACGATTTAATTTCCACTGCACGGCGACTGATCTGTTGGCTCAGTGAGTGAGCAAATTGGTTAACCGCAGCCAGCCCTCTCTCCCTCCCCCTCCCTCCCTCCCTCCCTCTCTCTCTCCCCCTCCCTCTCTCTCTCACACACACACACACTGTTGTCCCCCTGTTCATTAATCCACTCACAATCGGCTAGTCCGGGGGGTGCGGGTTCTCAGTTGACACTGGCTGTGTCTGTACTTCACATTGGCGATTCTGGGACGCGTTCATTTACCGATTGCACGCGTATGAGCCGTGTTGACCACCTCAGAGGTGGGCAGCCGGGCATATTAATGCTGCATCTTCAAGGCTTCTCTCTCTCTCCCCACCCCCTCACCCCCTCTCCCTCCCTCCCTCTCTCTCTCTCTCTGGTTGTGGGGAGAGGCTGGGCAGACGTTCAAGATGTGTTTTTTTGGTACGTTTGCTTTTGGCCAACGCCAATGCAATTTGTAACCTTATTTTTATATTCGCTGCGACTAACCCCCTCCTCCCCCCCCCCCCACCTCCTATCCTCTCTCTCCCCTACCCTTTCTCTCATCTCCCCTCTCTCTCCTCTACCCTCCTCCCCTACCCTCTCTCTCCTCTCCCCGTCCCCTCTCCCCTCTCTCTCATCTCCCCTACCCTCTCTTGTCCTCTCCCCCTCCCCTCTCCCCTCTACTCGCTCTCTCCTCTCCCCTGCCTCTCTCCCCACTCCGCTCTCTCCCCTCTTCCCCCTCCTCTCTCTCCTCTCCCCCCTCACCACTCTCCTCTACCCCCTCCCCTCCCTCCCCCCACCCTCTCTCTCCTCCCTCCTCCCCACTCTCTCCTCTCCTATCTCTCCCCTGATCGCAATTAAAGAAGTAATAAAATCCTGTCGTAGACTTGGACTGGGTTCCCCTCCTATTATTTGGCTGAACGAGAGAGAGAGAGAGAGAGAGAAAGACAACGAGCGACACACAGACACGCTGTTTGTTTTGTGTGTATGTTATTTCATTTCTCCCCCAAGGTGACGCGATTACAGCCGGTGCACTTGATGTTTGGCTTGTCTTGTCGTCCGTCTAACCGCTGAAAATGATTTAATATGAGGCCATTTACAATGTTGATCATTTTACCTGGAGCTTGTCTGTCTGTGTGTCTGTCTTGTGTGTGTGTGTGTGTGTGTTTCATCCATTTGACTTTACCTGGGGGATTTTTAATGGGGGGGGGATTTGAGACAATTCCCTGCTACTCAATCACATATTACAGGCGCCACCACAGCTTTATTGATCACTGAATTTCCGACGAGACTTCACTGTTAAATGCCATCAGCGACCCCCCCCCCCCCCCACAACTCCCTCCTCCTCCCACCCCTTTCTGTGCGTATATATTAACAATATAAATAATCGCCCCCACCCCGCCCCTCACACACACACACACTCGCCGGGATTGAACACAGATCCCACCACCCCCCCCCCCCCACAAAAAAATTATTGCTGAATCATTTGGACCGTGGCTGGCGTTTGGAAATCGACCGTTGGTCAGTCGGATGAGATTTTAAATGGAAATATTGCGTTTTTTCGTATCCTCCAAAGAAATCAATTCAAAGTGATTTTTAAATACAACGCGGTGAGTGAGTGAGAGTGAGTGAGTGAGAGTGAGTGAGAGAGTGAGTGAGTGAGGGTTTCACCACAACCCCAGCGCCCTCACTTCCCTGCCAATGGGCGCTCGGAGATAAGCAAAGGCTCACGACTTTATCACAGGCTTTTTACCGCGTCTTCTTTCGTTGTTAAAAAGAAACTTTTAATGACATTTGATTAATCTTGTCTTTTAATTAATTTGCCATTGAGGAAAACCTGAATTCCCCCAAGTCCTGTTGTTCCCTCTCGCCTGTGCCTGGCTGGCGGGGGGGGGGGGGGGGGAGTGTTGGTTAAAAATGTAAAGTCATTACACCCTGACAGGGGGAGACAGACAGACTGACAGACAGACAGACAGACACAGGTTCCCTCATATCAACTGATGAGCCCACGCCTATCAGAAAATAAGGTCATTTGCACGAAACGCGTGACATTCAGGGGCATCCGAAAGTCTGGAGGACTCGCTGTGTGAGATTAGCATTCATGTTAACGTGTGCCCGGCTAACATTTCTCAAATCATATTAATTCCGTGGCGTGTCAGCTGATTTTAAAAAGGAGGCATTTCATTCTGCTTCCCCTGCAAACAACTCCGTGCGAGAGAACTCTCCACCTTCACCCACATTCTCTTGATCAATCCCCAAATTGTTATTCCCGATCGACAGATATATCGACACATACGCGTCTTTAACGCGCGCGCACAAACACACACACACACACACACAGAGAGAGAGACACGGATTTTGTTTTCTTCCAGAAAGACTCCGGTACCGAACCCACTCGTGCAGTGAGTGTTTGGTTATTAAGGTGAAACTTTAACTCGAGGCATCGAGGAGGAAGCCAAACATTTTCCACAACAAACTACCGCTTTGTCGCGGTGCTTTCTTTTAACAGAAAACGTGTAAACGATGCAAATTAAGACGAGTCTCCGTTTTGTTAAGGCATCTTAGCTCTCTGTCTGTAATAAGTCTTTTTTTTTTTTTGGGGGGGGGGGGGGGGCGGGGAATAAAGGGAGGGGATGGGGTTAAATCGAGAGAACTATAGTAGTATGTCCTGAGTTTGGGGCTTGGATCTATTTGATGTTACTGTTTAACTGAGGAGCTGTTTCTTGGTGGGTGTTGTTTGCAATTCTTCCCATTGATGTATCTGTCTTTACACTTGTTTGAAAATATGAAATATACATACACACGCACACATACATATATACATACAGACACATACATTATACACACACACACACATATATATGTATATATATGCGCGCACACACACACACACACACACACACATCGAATCTCTCCTTTCTAGTTTAAATCAAAAACTCCGCCTTCTTTATTGGGGAGCCACCAGGAATGTGGGCTCACATCCTCCTCCCTTCCTCCATCGCTGTTGCTTGTGAAACATTTTCTCTCTCTTCTTTTTTTGGGGGGGGGGGGGGGGAGGTGGGAAGTGGGAAGGAGGGAAGGGAGGAAGGGAGGGATAAGGGGGAGGGGGGGGGGGGCGGGGGGGGGAGAGAGACAAAAAAACTGTCCATTTCCATGTGTCAGTCAGGCGCTGCACCTCATCGCTATTGGCCGAGGAGAAGCCAGTCCCGGGACTCAGTCGCTCTGAACCGAGTCGACGCTGAGCAGTTGCACTTTGCGATTGCATTGTGTGTGTGTGTGTGTGTAAGCCTTTCACCAGCCACACTCCAGACTCTCTCTCTCTCTCTCTCTCTGTGCGTGTGTGTATCTGCGAGTCTCTCTCTCTCTCTGTCTGTCTATCCGCGAATCTCTCTCTGTTCTCTCTCTCCATCTCTGGTGTTATTTCTCTCCAATAAAACTTCCATCGGGAAGAGAACAGGAATTGTAATCTCAAAACAAGCCTGCCGCAGCATTCCTCTACCTTACACCTCCTTTATTATTATTATTATTTTTTCGGGAGTGGGGGGCGGGTTGTTGGGGGGAGTTAGGGTACACCCTTTCTCTCTGTTTCTCTCTCTCTCTCTCTCTCTCCACCCCTCCCCACTCATCTTGGGGGAGAGAGTAGCTTTGGACCACGGTTAGAGAGAGAGGGAGAGAGGTGTTGGCAGTCGCTGCTGCAGATACAAGACCCAAGGTTAAGGTGCACATCAGTTTCCGAGCGTTTTATTTTTTCAATTCTTCTATTTTTATTTGCAGCCTAAAAGCTGAGGCTTCGGTTTTTTTTTCTCTCCTTTACTTTCTTTTAACCCAAAGCCCTCCTGTCGTCCTACCCACCCGTGCGGACATTTACAAGGTGAGCAGAAACATTTTGTTTAAACACACACACACACATTAATACACACACACACACACACACACATAAAGATAAACACACACACGTATATATCTTACTTGGGAATGGGGCAGTGAACGTCTTAACGCATTGGAGGCATCATACTCTCTCTCTGTGTCTCTCTCTGTCTCTCTCTGTGTGTGTGTGTCTCTGTGTGTCATTCGTTCATCATGTCAGCGACGATGAGCTGTTTGCAATGAATCCGAAAATCAACAGGTACCGATCGGGGATGGACTTGATCTTGCTGCTGTTCTGGCTACTCTGGGCTCGGGTGGGAGCCGTGATTAATCTCAAATACTCCATCGTGGAAGAGGAGAGAGCCGGGACCATCGTCGGGAACATCGCCAAGGACGCCGGGTTCGCCACTCCCGAGCAGAAGGCGCCGATTTTCCGCGTCCTGTCCAATTCCGCCCCTCACCTGATCGACATCAACCCATCGACCGGTTTGCTGGTGACCAAGCAGCAGATTGACCGAGACCTGCTCTGCAGACAGAGCGTCAAATGCCTGATCTCGCTGGAGGTGATGGTGAACTCCATGGAGATCTGCGTGGTCAAGGTGGAGATCTTGGACATCAACGACAACGCTCCCGGCTTCCCCACCGAGCAGATCGACCTGGAGATATCCGAGACGGCGAGCCCGGGGACCAGGGTCCCGCTGGAGAGCGCCTACGACCCAGACGCCGGACCGTTCGGGGTTCAGAGTTACCAGATCACACCCAACGACCTGTTCGGTTTGGAAATCAAGACCCGGGGCGACGGATCTCGCTTCGCGGAGCTGGTGGTGGAGAAGGAGCTGGACAGGGAGACCCAGTCTCACTACAGCTACAGGATCACCGCCCTGGACGGCGGGGAACCTCCCAACTTCGGGACCACCGAGCTCAACATCAAAGTCATCGACTCGAACGACAACTACCCGGTGTTCGACGAGCCGGCTTACAGCGTCAACGTGCTGGAGAACGCGCCCACCAACTCGCTGATCATCGACCTGAACGCCTCGGATCCCGACGAAGGCACCAACGGGGAGATCGTGTATTCCTTCAACAGCTACGTGTCGGACAAGACCAGGGAAATCTTCAAGCTGGACCCCAGGAGCGGGTCGATCACCGTTAGGGGCCATATCGATTACGAGGAGGGCAGCATCTATGAAATCGACGTGCAAGCCAAAGACTTGGGTCCCAATTCCATCCCGGCTCATTGCAAAGTCACAGTCAACGTGGTGGACGTCAACGACAACGTCCCCGTTATCACCCTCTTCTCGGTCAACAGCGAGACCGTGGAGGTGAGTGAGGCGGCCCCTCCGGGTTATGTCATTGGTTTGGTTCGTGTGTCAGACAAGGACTCCGGGGCCAATGGCCGGGTTCAGTGTAAACTCTTAGGCAACGTCCCGTTCAAGCTCCAGGAGTACGAGAGCTTCTACACCATCCTGGTGGACGGCAGGTTAGACCGGGAGCAGAGAGACCAGTACAACTTGACCATCTTGGCCAAAGACGGGGGCTCGCCCTCCCTGCAGTCCACCAAATCCTTCACCGTGAAGATCACCGACGAGAACGACAACCAGCCTCACTTCTCCAAACCCTTCTACCAAGTCATCGTCCAGGAGAACAACACTCCGGGTTCCTACCTGCTCTCGGTGTCGGCCAGAGACGTCGACCTGGGCTTAAACGGGAGCGTTTCCTACCAAATCGTCCCGTCGCAAGTCAAGGACATGCCCGTGTTCACCTACGTGTCCATCAACCCCACCTCGGGGGACATTTATGCCCTGAGGTCGTTCAACCACGAGCAGACCCGGTCTTTCGAGTTTAAGGTCATGGCCAAGGATGGCGGCAACCCTGCGCTGGAGAGCAACGCCACCGTCAGGGTCATCGTTCTGGACGTGAACGACAACGTCCCGGTCATCACGGCCCCACCTCTGGTCAACGGTACCACCGACATCTACATCCCCAGGAACGTGGGCTCGGGTTACCTGGTGACGGTGCTGAAAGCCGACGACTACGACGAAGACGACAACGGGCGCTTGACCTACCAGATCGCCGACGGCGAACGGGGCTTCTTCGAGATCGACAAGGTCAAGGGCGAGATCAAGACCACCAAGAGCTTCGGAGACGGGGCCGAGACCAGCTACGAGCTGATCGTGGTGGCCCAGGACCACGGCAAGCCCGCCCTGTCCTCCACCGCCCTCATCGTGGTCTACCTCACCCCTGCCCTGGACGCCCAGGAATCCACCGGCTCCTTGAACCTGTCGCTCATTTTCATCATCGCTTTGGGGTCCATCGCCGCCATCCTGTTCGTCACCATGATCTTCGTGGCTGTGAAGTGCAAGCGGGACAACAAGGAGATCAGGACCTATAATTGCAGGGTGGCCGAGTACTCGTACGGGCAGCAGAAGAAGCCCAAGAAGAAGAGCAAGATCAACAAGAACGACATCAGGCTGGTGCCCCGGGACATGGAGGAGGCGGATAAAATGAACGTGGTCAGCTGCTCGTCCCTCACCTCGTCGCTGAACTATTTCGATTACCACCAGCAGAGTCTGCCCCTGGGCTGCAGGAGATCCGAGGCCACCTTCCTGAACGTGGAGAACCACAACTCGAGGAACGCCGCCGGAAACAACGTGTACCACACTTTCACCAGCACCCAGGGCTCCCAGCAGCCAGACCTCATCATCAACGGGATCCCCCTGCCCGAGGTGAGTGGCTTGTTTGGTTTTCCTAACCATCCCCCCAACCCCCTTTACCCACTCCCTCCCTCCCTCCCTCCCCAACCACCCCCTCCTCCCCCCCACCACCTCCCTTTTATCTCTCAAAGCTCAATCGTGCATTCAGCCCAGAAGTCAGGAGAGCTTCGTATATATATGTGTGTGTATGGTGTGTGTGGTGATGTGTGGTGTGTGTTTTCATATGTGTGTGTGTGGTGTGTTTTTGTATGTGTGTGTGGTGTGTGTTTTTATATGGTGTGTATGTGTGTGTGGTGTGTGTTTTTGTATGTGTGTGTGTGGCAGCTGCAGCCTTCCTCTTTTCAATGGTCTAGTCGGTCTTGAATATAAGTGGGGCAACCTGGGGGTGAGGCTATCATAACATGTGAGTTCCTCCACTTGCCAAAGAATGGGATTGAAGGGCACAGGACATGTCCATTGAATGATTTATTACTGTATTGACTGGTCAGTAAACAGCCCTTATTATATGTTGCGTTGGTACTCCACAAACTGCCACTGAGACGAGTATCTGTTGTGTGTGTTTGTGTGTGTGTCTCCTTTAGAAACACTGGCATGTGGGATTGACAGGATCATAGTTCAACTTCAGTGCAACTTTAACCAGAAATAGGATCTCACTTTTAATTTACACTGTTTCCTTAATGACCATGTGTGATGGGGTTCACCTGTTCACCTGTTCCTTGTGAATCAGTGGAGTTGAGGGTTGTTTGTCTAAGGTCTGGTTTGTGTGCTTTGAACCTTTGATACTTTTAATGCGATGACTGAACACGAGCACTGGTTGCTTGCCTACTGGTTTTGAGGAGTTGGACGATTGGACCATGGAATGGGGAAGCTTGCATTCAGCCAGGCTATCTCCCCAAAACTTAACACTTGTCCTGATGTTGATCACTGCCCTATTGTTGTGGCACAAAGCACAGTGAGCAATCAGAGGTGAAATGTGTGTGAGTGCGGGGAGTTGGGGAGAAGTACAGTACTTGTATAAAGTTTTTAACTTGATGAAAACTGGTGGTGAAATGTGCATCAGGAACTGTACCAAAACTTAGTAAAAAGCATTGAATCACAAAGGGTAATGCAAAGGATTATCAGGATCCGAAAATCAACCCCTCTGGGGAAAGTCAAATCCCTCTTGAGGAGAGAGGAAAGAGATTTAGGAGGGTGGAAAAAATAAGTCGTGTTAACAAGCAATCTTCAGAGTACAGTGAGAGTATTGATTTTTTTTACGAAAAAGCTTTTTTTTTAAAAAAAGAAAAGACAAAGAGAGGAAAGAAAAGAAAAGTTAGAGTGTTTTTCCAATAATTGGAAGGAATGTATTATTTTTAAAACTCCACAAAAGATACAAAAAATGTTTTTGGAAACCTGATGATGGATGCGAGTGTTTTTAATTAAAAAAAAGTAAAAACAAATTAGAAAATTGCAAAGATAGTTAGACACAAGAAACAAAATAAATAAATAAGAGATATGTTTTAAAGAGTCACATTGACTGCTGTTATTGCAATTCACAATTGTTAAATCTATTGAAAGTTTATTGTGCATTTGCGAAATATGACATGACCTTATGAAATTGCTTTCAAAGCCATGAGTGGGTGCTTACGGTAATTCAACTAGTGGCAAAAGTATTTGACTATGTGAGTGCGCCATACACACCAAAACATGCTCTCACCACTGCTCCAAAATGGCATATTAACTCCTGAAATTGTAATTGCTACTGACAATCAAGTGATTCCCAATTCAATCACCAAAGCAAATTCTACTCTTCAGGGAAAACATTTTACAGTTTTCAGGTGTTTTGTGGCCTGACCAAAATAGAGTTGAAATTTGTCGTGATTTCTGTGCTCTTTTTACCTCAAGAATACAGACGCCCAAAGCTTAATTGTCTCGACATTGTCTTACACCTTGAATATCAGGATGCTCCAAACCTTGGCCCAGGAAAGAGTAAATATCCAGATTTTTCACCTTCATTCGCCAACACCTTAGTAATCTCCTTAGTAATACTGAGAGGGCAGTTGAGTAAGATACAACAACAAAATTACGTCGGGAGGACGTTCCAAAGCGCTGAAAGATAATACTTGCATTCATAATACAGTAATTGGTGCCTTTCACATCAGGAGGACGTCTTGAATCCCTTTGCAAAATATACTGTAAGCTGCAGTCATTGTGTAATTTGTAGATAAATAATTGCGCCACCTCCTCTTTCATCAGGTAGAAATAAAAATTAGTTTCATGTAATTAATACAATTAGTGCAGGCCAAGCTTTAATTCTCACTAACAGCTGCTTTATAAACTGCTTTCAAAGAAGCCTCTCTAACAAATATTTTGACAGCGCTGTCTACTGTGAAGTAGAATGAAAGATGCAGAGCTTCATTGGTAGAGTTGTCTGATCAAGCAGCAATCATCTGGTTTTGATGCAGTGAAGCTGCATGCTCTTCTCAAAGGGTTAAACGTCACACATTGGCACAGAAGATTGGCAAATGGGGCTGCCACAACACGTTCCTGACATTGATCTAATTCTTTAAGATGGTATTGCAAGAAATCAATAACATGATTAGTGGCAGATCGAATATCCACACACCTCTCTACAAACATCATTATTCTGCACACCCAGCCCCCTGCCAAAGACAATGTTGGTTTGATTTACCTTGAGAGGCGCAAGCTACCCTTGCATATGACAAAGCAGCAGTGTGTGGAGCCCTGTAGCAGGAAAGTCAACAGAACTCACCAGTGTTCCGCTCAGGCAGCTGCTCTGCTGTGAGCCTTTCAGCCCATTTTCTCTTGATCTGTCCCTGTTACAATGATGACAATAGCTCAACAGAAGACAGCATTGATTTTACATCCTACAACATTGTGCGACCCCTATCGCCAGGGTGATGCACTGTCACCAAACCCATCTCTTAACCGCTTTGCTAAAGGAGGATATTTACATGTAGTTGAATGCACGCTTTGCTTTTAGGCGTTTGGAATAATTACCATCTCTTTGAAAGCAAGCTAAGAATGTTTTATTTGCAACATCATGCGGCGTTCAAAGCCACTCAGATTCGTAAATCACAGTGGTTTATTTCAGAAACATGCCATGTTGCTAAAGCATTCTATCACTCCCTAGCGCAAAACCACGCTATTTTCTTTATAGGTGGAATGCAATTGCTGTAACGTGGTGTTTAAACAGCGTGAAGTGAAATCATCATAATGATGATGTGCTGATCAAGAAAATGCAGTTTTATGTATTATACAAATCTGCGATAACACAGGTTTGATGCTCAGCTTCGCTGAGTTCCTCATATTGGGAGCTCTTGCAAATTGAACATATAGGTGTTTAGGGTGTTCCTAAATACAGGTTAGTAATTAGATTCTGGGTAACTTTAGGGAAAATGGAGTGGAACGTCTCTACTATACTTCACTGTGCACCCGACTCCGAGTGACATGAGAGCATGTTGTATATTATTGGCTGGGAAAGGTGAGAAGACCAGTGAAAACCAGAGAGAAAGGAGGTACAAGTACCAGTATCACATTTCTAAACCATACAGGGATATAAAGGTGCTGTGTGATTATGAGAGGAAATCCGATTCTTGTCAAAGATGAGATGTGGAATGCTCAGTGGAATTTATACCTATGAATGTTAATGCTTCAGCACATTCCATGTCAATTGCTCGTTTTATTCAGTAACATTGCACATAAGGATTGAATTCTGCTCCCACCTGCAAAACCTATTGGAACCTTGGATGAACTGCAAAACGGTCTTTCTGTTGAGCTTTGATGTTTTCAGTCTCAGAATCCCACTGTCTCAATTGGTGTTTAATATTGATGTAAATCCGATTTGTAACATCAGGCAGGCAAAGGGATCAATAATTAGTCAAACATCCAAGTAGCATATTTAAATCGGAGAGTGTAGAATAACCTTTGCTGTTCTTTCCCGTGTGTTTCTGCTGCTATTTTTATTGTAAAACATGATGCAAGTGAACAACCATTACTTGAGCTGGCTTTATGCATCTTTAGCTGTCTGGATTTTGTAATCTGAACCACTCCATCTGCAGATTTACTGCTTGGATTACATTTTTATTGTTTTGTTCGAGCAACGTGCTGTAGGCATGTTACAATTATCATTCATCAAGATAAGAAACGGGCAAACCTCCCACAGGGATGGATTACAATATAGGTTGTTGACCCATTAGAGGCAGCGAGCCTATGTTGTGTGGAGTGAGTGAGTACAAGGCACATTCCGTAAGCATTAGAAGGGTGAAAAAAGATCCACGCTGCTCAGTGATGTGTGGCACACCCTTGGGAGGAATGGATGGCTTGCAGGTTTGTAGTAATGGTCCATTGTTATCCAAATGACATGTTTGCATAATCTGTGTAACAGTTTGAAATAGGGCAATGTATCCATAGCAATAACCCCCTTCAGTGCTTGTAGCTGAGCAAAACTGTGTTTAAGGAATCAGGTGAGATCCTTGGTAATGAATGTTTTGGTGCCATTTTTGGTACCATTGGTAAAAGGGGCGGGGGGGGGGGGGGGGGGGGGGATGGGGATGGTCTCAGGGTCTAACAAGGTGGCCTCAATAATAGCAGTAATAATAATACTAATAATAATAAATGCTTGAGTTTCATATAGCATTACTATGTTGCAAAGTATCAAGGTGCTTCACGGATTTGTTTTGCCAATATTGTAAATTGGATTGACTATATTTTGTGGGTGAATAAGAACACTGCTGCGAATGCCTGATAGGTGAGATATTACAGCTGATGCATAATCAAAAGATAACATGGAATGTGGATAAAAATATCTAGATTACAGTTTGTCATCAATATGTAGAGCAGGCCACTTGGTCATCACATCAGCAAACTGCAACTACTTATCACTAGTACACTTGGTAAGCATTTCTTGTTTTAAAACATAATTAAATAGCTACAGGCTCATAAAAATAAAGCTTCCCGTGCACTTAGAGTAATAATGAAGATGAAGGACAAAGCACTTTTTTGTGACATCACTGCACTTCATTTCTCTTTTTAATGCAGCAGAATATCCCGAGTGTTAACCTGGGGTTAGGATTTCACTGGAAACTCTCACACACTGTAATAACCTAAATTCAATTCCATTGAACTTTGAAAACTAACATGAACTGTTTGAGCTTCAATACGCTATTCTATGCGTGTCTAGGATTTGTTTCTTCCATCTTCCATGATGGATTCCCAGTTTAGGCTCTATTGGTGGATGGTGGGGGGTGCGCGGTGGGAAGAGTCAATGAGGAGGCTGCAGCAGCTTCTTTGTGGGTGGAAAATGAGTAGGATTGTTAAATCTGAGGACAGGTTCCCTTCCTGAACCACAAACACGGCACGCAGTGCTACTGAGAATTGCTAGTGCTCAATCCTCGCTCCCTCCTTCCAGCCATTGGTGGCTGAGCTTTCAGCCCCAATAAACAATCTGTCTATTACATATTTGCTATGTTTTAGAATACAGTACTATTTAAATATATAAACTACTACTTATCAATAGTACACTTGGTAAGCATTTCGCCTTACAAGCGTGAGACCTGGCTTCAATTCCAGGCAGGGCAAAACCATGGGCAAGTTTCCTTACTCCACACACCTGATAATAATCTCTCTCAAGTAAAAAAATAATAAATTGGTCATTTCAATCCACAACTGTTTATGGGACACTGCTGTGCTCCATTGGCTGCCGCATACGCTCATAAATACACAAGTCAATTCACTTTACAGTACTGTATATACTGTGAAGCATTTTGAGATGTCTAGAAGGCGTGAAAAGGACTATAGTAAATGCAAGGATTATTATTGTTATCATTTTTTGTTTTAAAACATAATGAAATGGCAACATCTCATAAAAAATAAAGCTATTTTGTACACTTAAAGTAATAATGAAGATGAATGACAATTTAGCCTTCAGCTACTATTGTCCTGCTTTCTGAAATTCTCTCTCAAATCTCTTCTGCGGAGTCCTGTAGCTCAGTGGTTAGAGCACTCACCTAGTAAGTGAGAGACCTGGGTTAAAATCCCGGCAGCGCAAAACCTTGGGCAAGTTTCCTTACTCCCAAATGCCTGATCATAATCCATCAAGAAATAATAAATAAATTGGTCACTTCAATTCATGACTATTTGTCGGAGACTACTGTGCACAATTGTTTGCCAAGTTTTGCCCACAAATATGCAATCAGTTCAATTTACCGTGTATTCTGTGAAGCGCTTTGAGACGTCTAGAAGATGTGAAAAGCGTTAAATCAAATGCAATGATTATTCCACCTTCTATCTTCCTGCCCTCAAAATATTCTTGTCAACCTATTTCTATGACATTGCCTTCAGTCAGTGGCCTTAAATTATCCCCCTTCTCCTCAATGCTCCTTAATCAATGACAAGTTGGATTGATGGAACGCCCCTCGCGGAGTATTGTCTGGAAAATTTACCATATCAGCGAAGCACTTTTGAGATATTCACATCCTAGATGAAAAACACTACAAGTACTTGTTGTTGTTCTAAGTGATTTTCACAAAAGATGGATTGATAGAAGCCTGGCAACAGGTGACCCAAATTCTCTCTCATTTACAATTGGGGATTATGGTTTAGAGAAACTATTGGAAGGCAGAGAACCTAATGGTGGATGGGGGGTTGGGGGAGCGGGGAGAGAACGCACAAACTCTGAAGAAGTGAATTTTTCCCACTGTTTTACACATTTAAATGGTAATCTAAAACATAGCAGATGTACAATAGACAGATTGTTTGCGGCAGTGGCTGTGTTTGTTCCGTGACTGAGGAAGACCTCATAGTTAATGCCATATTTAATTAAACGCACCACTTTTGACTGGGCTTCGCTGAATAGACTTCCTGAAGACGACACAGAAAGAAAAGCAGATCTGGTTAAAAAACAAGTGCAAATGAGAGCAATTGGGATATCTGAACATTGAAATAGAAGAGGCAACACAAAAGAAGGAGTTGGGGGAGTTGAAACATCTATTGTTTACAGGCCTAAAGAAATGCAAATGATCTGTGGGTCACATGTAAATAAATGTACCTGCCCTGGGGATCAGCTCATAGAATAGAGAAAAAAGAAGGCTATAATTAGCCGGAATAACTTTATTTGAAGTACTTGGTTCAATCATGGGGGAGATATGGGAATGTAGCTGTGAAGATTGCTCTAGATCAAGCTACAGTATTACGTATTTATTAAGAAATCTTGTGGACCAAGCTAGACACTGCCAGATACCCACAGATCTGGACCACACGGATCAATTAGAAAGTATAGATTAACGTTTTAAACAACATGAACAACAACAATAAAATTACATTTGGAGAGCGCCTTTCACATCGGGGGAGACATCCAAACTGACATTCTCCCGACTGATCCCTGAAGCTCCAAACTGATCCATGTGATTGAGATGCAGTTTCCAGTAGCGACACAAGTAGGTGCGCAATTTGGTGACAGGAAAAGACAGACTATAAAAATTGTATTTATAGTATAAAGTCTCCTTTGATTTCCCTCTCCGGCCTGTGTTACTACGTGCAGGCTGATCTTGGGACTTCTGCCTTTGTTACTGAGAACCAGGTGCTGCATAAGAGCTAGGAGAAATCATTTTCCTTGGATTTATAGGAAGCTTCTGATCTCTGCTGGGAACTCAAGATGGGATATCATACCACTCCCACTTCGGGACTCATCTTCTGCCCTCCATGTCATCAGTTTGGGGTGTCATCTTACAATCCACCTGCTCTAAATCATTATTACTTACCTATGACACTAAACCTTATCTAAGTACAGTAAGTAGTATCAGTGCAAACATTTAATATGACTTATGCTGTGCTATGTCAAATGTGCATAGAATATAAACTATTGAACAGGTAAATGTATGATTTAGGCGATTGTACAATTTATACAGGTCAGATTTATGCAAGTCTTACAGTACAGTGTTTCACCTTGCTCCACAATCCTCTGTTCGCCTAGCAGTAAGTAGGAACCTGGTTGTTGGTCGATTGGGGGATTGCTTTTCCGAGGATAAAGATGTTTGTGGGACATTACTGTGTACAGTTGTCCGATGCGATTTGCCCACAACATATACATATACAGTCAATTCTGTGAAGCGCCGTGAGGTGTCTCAAAGAGGTGATAAGGTGCTATATCAAATGCAGGGATCATTATTATTTTCCAAAATTCAAGCCAGACTTGTGCTGCGTTCTGTGCTGCCGTGTTTGGCGGGCAGTTGTGCGGGTTTTGTTGCGGTCGAGCGAATGCAGTGTAGTCTGCACATGCTTGGGCTCTGGCATAGAAGTGCAGGGGCAGGTGGTATGACGCCATCTTGCAGCAGATGCACCAATGTCGGCGCAGAACTCAAATGCACGTTACCGCTCTTGCATGCGTTTAGCCCAGTGGCGGTGCAAAGCAGGTGGTTTTCAGGCGTGTCTCTGCGAGAGCCTCGGGCTGTCGATCTTGAGAGTCAGTCAAGCAAACAAAACTGCTCGCCAGCCTGTAGAGCAGTCTAAAGTGCTGCCATTGGCCTGGACAACCACCAGAGAGAGAGAGAGAGAGAGAGCGGCACAAAGATAAGAACAGTATTTCTCAAGCAGTAGCTTTAAAACAGATAAGTCTTGAATATTAAAGTTAATCCGGACCCTAGGGGTGGGTTAGAAGACAAACTGCAGTCGGTAATAATAAATAATCCTCGCATTTGATACACCGCCTATCACATCAGGAGGATATGTCAAAGCCCTTCCTTCACAGGATAAAGTGTGGACTACATACAGCAACTGTATTTTGTGGGCGATAGATAGGGTGGTAACTGATTGAAAAGCAGTGTTGGAAACACTCTAGAAATTAAAACATGGCATTCGCTGATTTGAAAAAGTGCCAACGTTGACATGCGTCTGATACTGGGAAACACTCATACAGGCTGGTCTGTGAAGTTATTGAGCTTGTTGTGGGAACAGTGCAGTGAATGACTTGTATTGTTAGCAATTTAATTGAACCAAGTATAAAAAACACAAGAATCGACACAATTGCAGTAATTGGCATGAATGGAGATTGCACTCAGAAACAGGCAGGAACTCACAGATCATGTTTTAGCACCCTCTGTTCTGCATTACTGCTCTATCTTATTATGTACATGCAAACTCTACAGCCAAGGTGTACTTTATCAGATTTTCGTGTAACGTTAATGAGGAAGTGTGCAGCCGCACTCAGAATAAACCCATTCTGAGAATGTGTTGTCTGCAATAAAAGCACAGCAGGAACTCTAAAGGCACCAATGGATGGCTATTGTTTTTCATTGGTGCACTAAAGTGGTGGATTGACAATGCTGGCAAATTGAATGGTTTGTCACTTTGCATATTAATGAAAGCAGGAAAGGAATTTCTCAATGACAGCCAGCAAGGTCAAACTCTATTGTACCTGTTTGAAAAGCGGCGTTGCAAACACTCTTCCAATTGAAACTTGGCGTCCGTTGATGAATGACTATTGTTGGAAAATGCGCTGAAAATTGCTACATTTACAAGTCTTCTTTCTTGTGGCTTAAATGCCGTCCCCGTCCTGCATAAATGCAACAGTAAGGACACTATGTGAAAATTGAGCATATTAGAGGGGTCTTCATCATCAAGACGAGACATAAACCAGACTGAGCTCATCCTTCATTGTGGCACAGAATTGCCACAGGCAAGCAATTGTCCAAATTCCTGCTCTGAACAGGGATGATAAAATCTTTTTAACTCCATTATTCCGCAAGTCATCAAATGTGAAGGATCTTGTTTTTTTTCCAATAAATGCAGATGCTGTTTCCTTAAGGATTACATTGCTTATTCTTGATTGCTATTTTGCTCTTTTTATCTTCCGAACAATGTCTCTTGAAATGTGAACAGAGTGTGGTCTCTTTGTAGTGTAGAAAATGCAATGAGAATGAATCCTGAATATGGCACAAAGCTATAATAATAGGATCCAAACAGCAAGTAGTTCTATTTTATGTAACAAACTTTGCATTTGACATTGTGTCTTTTCACATCATCAAGCTTCATAGGATTTCACTGTAAGGTAGGGAACGGCGATTAATCGGTTTTTCGATTAAACCCGATGTGATTTTCACATCGGTGTGCCGATATGGTAATTCTAAAAAACCTGTTATATCGAGGGATTCGATTTTAAAAATATACATCGATATATTTTTAATATCGTTCCTGGCAATATATCAATATTGTTGGTATTATCAGTGTAATGCGATCTTTTCCAGCTTACCTTGTCGCCGGCATTGCAACCTCCTAGATCTAGAGCATGGAATGCGCGTACATTCGGTGCGCGCGCACAATTAACGGGCGCCCACATCCGATGCACACGCACACTTTACTGTGTATACTCGACGTGAGTCGTGGCGTCTTAACAAAGTCGCATCGCTGAAAATTGTAGTTTGAAAATTTACCTTTCTCATCATGGGGAAAAGAAGCCCTGTATGGGACTACTTTGAAACCAATGCAGTCAGTAATGGTGTGTATAGATGTACAGTTTGCAAGGTCTTGGTTAAGACATCTGATTCGAGCACGAGCAGCCTGCGACAACACATTAAGCAGCACCACCCCGCCCAGCACGCTGCCCTCAGAGCGAAATCATTGTCGACAACAGAACGAAGTCGAACCAGCGCTTCGGAGAAAGCGACAGGTAGTGGGGCCAGTGCAGCTCAAACAATTCCTGCTTTATTTAAGAGGAGAACATTGTACCAGAGAGGCGACAAAAAGTGGCAAAGTATCACGAACGCTGTCACTTTTTGCATAGCAAAGGAGAGCTTGCCAATAGCGAAGGACATTGATTCAGACTTCAGACTACATAAAAATAAGTGGCATTCTGTGGCTGTAAGTGTTATTTTTGTGTGTGAGAGAGTTAGAAGCCAAACTATCACTGCCTCTATGTGTGTGTCTAGTCAGACACACACAGCAGTGATAATCTGGCTTCTAACTCTGACAGTCAGACTGTCTGTCTCTCTCTTTTCTATTGTAATAGATCTCATTTACACGTGGACATTACATGCTACTTTCAAGCAAGAAATGGAGGAGAATAAATCTCTAGATTTTGTTTTTGGTGTGTGTGTGTTCTATTTTGAGAGAAGGAGAGGGGGAAAGTTGGGAGAGAAGGAGAAAGGAAGAGAGGAGAGGGAGGGAGAGAATGAGAGGGGGAAAGGAGGGAGAGAAGGAGCGAGGGGAAAGGAGGGAGGGAGGGAGAGAGGGGAGGGAGAGAAGGAGAGGGGGAAAGTTGGGAGAGGAGAGAGGAAGAGAGAAGAAGGAGGGAGAGAATGAGAGGGTGAAAGGAGGGAGAGAAGGAGCGAGGGGACAGGAGGGAGAGAAGGAGAGAGGAAGAGAGGAGAGGGAGGGAGGGAGGGAGGGAGGGAGAGAAGGAGAGGGGGAAAGGAGGGAGAGAAGGAGAGAGGGGAGGGAGGGAGAGGGGGAAAGTTGGGAGAGAAGGAGAGAGGAAGAGAGGAGAGGGAGGGAGAGAAGGAGAGGGGGAAAGGAGGGAGAGGAGACAGGGAGAGTGGAGGGGGAGGGAGAGAAGGAGAGGGGAAAGGAGGGAGAGAAGGAGAGGGGAAAGGAGGGAGAGAAGGGAGAGAGGGAGGGAGAGAAGGAGAGAGGGGAGGGTGGGAGGGGGGGAGAGTGGAGGGGGAGGGAGAGAAGGAGAGGGGAAAGGAGGGAGAGGAGACAGGGAGGAGGGAGAGGAGAGAGGGAAAGTGGAGGGGGAGGGAGAGAAGGAGAGGGGGCAGGGAGGGAGGGAGAGGGGGAAAGGAGGGAGAGAAGGAGAGAGGAGAGGAGGGAGAGGGGGAGGTAGGGAGCAAACAACATCGTATAATTCAACAGACCTTGACACCAACATTACAAACTTTCTGGGCCTAGAGCACGCATTTCGAAATGTGCGTGCACCGCGACTGCGCGCGCATCGTCAGTGCGCACATCGTCAGTGCGCACGCACCGTCAATGCGCGCGCACCGCGACTGAGCGCGCGCGCGCCATCAATGCACGCGCACTTCGAATGCACGCGCATGCGCAGTATAAAAACTCGATAGATCGGTTTAAGCAGGTATGAGCAAACCGATATAACCATATCCGGAAAAATCCCATATCGCCGTTCCCTACTGTAAGGTGTAGTGACTATTTTATTGGTGAATGTAGCAGAGCCAATTTGCGCTCAACAATGTCCCACAAACACCCATGAAGTGAAAGATCACTTTTAAGTTGCAGTTTATAGACAGCGCACTGGGAGAAAACACAAGAAAGGTTAAAATTGTGTTGAGTTTTATTTTCTTGTGTGAGACCTAACTATAGGATAATAGTTCTGAAATTATAACTTGTTTAAGATAAAATATTTTGCTTTTTGTTTTGTACTGGTATATCCAGAGCAAGTCTATTAGTATGACAATAATGATATAAACTGCAATAACGGTTTTCACTTTACATGTAGGAGAACATCTCTAAGCACTTTGTATTAAGACCTGGAGCCCTTTTTGTGTGTGTGTTTGTACATGGGGAGGGGGCGCGGTGGTATGAGATGGATGAAGATGCAGTCGAACAGGTCATGTTTTTAGACAGGTTTTGAAAGCAGAGGGAGGGAGTGAGAGATAGGAATTTTGGAAGAGAAATCTCTTTTGGGTGGCAACATTGTTATTTTAATCCAATATGCTTGCATTTTCCAACTAGCAGCTTGTCACATCGAGACACTGCAAAGTGCTTCACGTGTTATCAACAAAAAATATTTTTTTAAAAAGAAGCCGTGGTGGAGTGTGTTTTGTTGCTGGACATTAAAATGATTCAACCAGATTTCAGGAGTGATTGCATTAAGGAAAGTTAACCTGAGAAAATGTTGCCTTTTCTGGGATGTCGGCGTTTTAATCTAAAGATGGGAATGATGAATTAATTATCGCGGAATCATTTCATGAGGAATGTCGCTGGCAGCTGGCTATTGTTATTATATACAGCTGGATTTAGGAAGGAAACATTCTACAGATCACTAGCACCAAAGCTGTGCAGACGATTGTCAACTTGTCATCCCCTTGTAGTGTGCTGCGTACGGGTGATATTTTATTTATAACACACCGAGATCTGATGTGTAAAATATTTAAAGTTTTAAAGAGGCAGGTGAACAGCATCAGTCAGTGCGGAGTACATGAAGGTCGTTCAATCCACCTCATCAAACAGACTGTGAATGATTTGCACTGTCAAGGATTTGTGCTGGCTTAAAGGCTTTTAATACCTCCATTTACTTTGCCACTGTCAGCAACCCCTGATTGAAGGCAGAGTAGATGAGGTCTCATTATTGCCTTTGGGGTACTGCACACTACTAAAAGAGGTGGTGTTCTTTCTCTTGCATCTGTGTTGAAATCAGCATCTCTGCAAGATAAACACTTAGTCAGTCCATCGGAGGTCAACGTGACTCCCATCACTATTCAGTATGAAGAGACTTTCAAGTTCCAGCCCATGGAACAACCAGGGCAACAGGTCAGAGTAAAAGTTAGCGAACAGACCAGTTTGTACAAAATATACAGTCAATCCACTCTATTTTGTGAAGCGCTTTGCGATATCTCCATAGCATGATAGGATGCTATATCAAATGCAAGGATTATTATTCTACAAAAGGAGGGCATAGGGAAAGAGAGGGAATTGAGATTAGAGTGAGTAGCTCCAGAGATGGGTTTCGCAACAGTATAGGCCAGGTAACAAGCAAAGGGCAAAAACACTCGCACACCAAAATGGTTTCACTCCCACTTGTCTACAGAGGTTGTGCAGAATCGAAGATTGTCTTGCTGACACGTTTAATGATGGCAATGTACCCAGACATCTCTGTGTGCAGTACGAGCAGCGAATGATATTTTCACAGACGAGCAAGATTTTAATTTTCAAGGCTGTAAAGTACAATGTTGGAACTGCCATCTTTCGGATGAGAAGTTACATCAAGTTTGCCTGTTCAGGTGGATGTTAACAATCTTCTTTGACTTCTCGAAAAGAGAATGGAATTTCCCCGAGAGACAGAACCCCAGACAAAATTGGGCATTCACTTCATGGCTGTCTGTGGCATACTGCTGCATGTAAATTTGCTGCTGTATTTGCCTAATAAATACAGTCACTACACATTACAGTAAATCCCACTTTGGCACATTTTGATAGCATGATAAGGCTCTGTTGCAAGGATTATTTTTATTATTATTCTTAAAGATCCACCAATTAAAGTCCTGGCCAATATTCCTCCTTTATCTAATTTCACCAATAAAACATAATTAGTCATTCATTGCAATTTGTGGGAAAGTCTCTGAGATCACAGTAGTTGCTGCATTTGCCTACATAACTGCACTTCAAAGTAACTCATTATGTGGAGCGCTTTGAGATGTTTCAATATGATAAGGCATTATTATTTTATTTATTGAAATCTTCAATAGAAATAGAAATTCACTAGTCAGCTGAAACCCACAGTTAGGCAGATATATTCTTTTATCAAGTGGTTCAGCACATTTGAGACAATTCAGAAAGTACTGTACAACGTTGGGAACATGCCACAACAAAGATATGGTAAATGTAGTTCACTGCGGGCATTCTTTTGCAAGCAAAAGGAATATAATTCAGCCCTTAGTGTGTTTGTGTCGTAGTGAGTAACATGATCATATGTTAAGATTGTGAGTGGGACGATTCCAGTGTTTGCAATGAGATTATAACTATGTTGCTGAATCAGCCAAATTTACATCAACATAGCCCTATTACCAGTTTCACACCCAGATAAGCTTTGGTGGCGTAAAGGGCTGTACATGTTTTTGTGGGGAGGAGGATAACTCCAGAGATCACATTGTGTTGTCCTTTAAGATTGTTTTGTCTGAAAATTTGCCGTTTTGCAGAGTTGTGGAAAAATTCTCAAAAATCACTCTCGTTTCCAAGCCGATTTTCCACAAAAAGAACAGGCTCTCAAATGAAGACAGAATTTTTCTGCGCAATCATATATTTTTAACACACAACAGTCTCACATGCTATGGAGATGGAATTTCAGAAGCACTCCTGCTTGGGTAATGCTGTTAAATAATAAGTCCAGACACTGATGTACCAAATACTCTGTACTTGTGGACTGAGGACAAGAGGGAGAAGTGAATAGAGAGTATGGGAGAGGGCATTGAGGCGATGTGAAATACAAACACAAGCATGGAGTAGCTGGGCTACATGGCTTATTTTTGTGCTGTAATGTTCTGTGCATAATTGTGCTATGTGGGGGTGAGTGGCAAACTAAGGAGAAATGCGACATGTTCACACATCCTTGAGTTTTGTGCGTCACACCCATATTTCTTGCTTGCTCCATGTGTTTTCAATAGGTGTTGTGTGACTGTTCTGTCTATGGTTTATTTCTGTTCTGTGTATCTCTGGTAGAATGGAACGTGTAATGTTTTGAAAGGGACAGTATTGTCCACTAACTTGTGAGGGAAGAAGCATACAACCGAGCAGTGAATAAAGTCACATTGAAGCATGCTGGAAGATTGAAGACAAATTTCTGAAGAGTGCAAGCTGTAGCACTATGTTCCACACAAGCTGCAAAACATCCTAGTGTGACAAAACGGTCCTTTAATTAAAGGGATATATTTGCCCCAGAACAATTATTTTTGGAAAGGAAACAACCTAACAATTCTGTAATTTGCTTTTTTGTAAGAAAAAAAACCTTGACTGCCAGATGTGGGTAGGAGTCAATTTAGAAAAAATGTTAAATGTAATGGCAGACGAGGATTGAGTCACACACCAAGGAATAGACCTGTTCTTTAATCGGTTCTGTGAAGCTGAGACAGGGAATACTATTCCATTTGACAGTACGGAATTGAAAAGCGATTGTAAAATTGTAAAACTAACAAAAAGGACAAAAAAAAGAGATTGGTGACCTTGTAGGTTAGAGACTATTCCCTGTGAATGTCCCTATTCATTGCAGAGCAGAATTTGTGTGGGCTTTCTGCTTTGCCCCTTCAGATAAAAATAAATGTTTAAAAGTGGGAGGGAAAAAAAAACACAACAGGTTTACATCATTTTTAGCAGCTGCTGTAGCTTGAAGTCAAACATAGCCAAGTGGTGTTCGCAGCAGGACGAGATCAGCTGAACTTGGCGAAAGATGTGGCAGCTCATAAAAAGGGGAAAAAGCCACACAAGCTTAGGCGGAATTAATATATCGATGGTTAGAAAGCAAATCAGCTGTACTGAGATGTTCTGAGACTCCAAGCTACCTGCCTGTCTATGTTTCCCTGCAGTCCATCACCTGATTTGAACACCCACAGGCCAGTACAATTTGATTGGCATCAGATTGTAATTCCATTAAGGCCTCTGGGATGGTTGCAGTCCCTTTGGTCTGTGCATTAGTGATGTCGACTACTTCAGTCAGAAAAGGTTATAGTGACTTTTGGGCTGTTAGACTTAATACACAAGATGTTGTCAGGGTATTTAGTTCCGTGCACTAATTTTTTTTATATATCGTTGAATCTGCTTGAGACTGGTTTAGAACTATTCATTTTCTAAGCTACCTAGTAGCAATGATCACTGCTCTTCACCAGCGAGTATCACATAGTAGTGACACACAGTAGTCAGAACAGTTCTGACGAAGGGTCGTGAACCCGAAATGTTGACTCACTTTCCTTTCTCCATGGTGCTGCCTGACCTACTTTTAATAGTTTAAAAGGCATTAACTTCCCTAGATTGGTCACTCCTTGCTTCTGTGTGACTGAAAACTATTTTAGCGGGAAAGCTAAACATGAATGAACCACAAAAGCAAAAGGTGCTGGGGAAACTCAGCAGGTCAAACAGCATCCATAGAGAAAGGAAAAAGAGTCAACGTTTCGGGTCTACAACCCTTCGTGAGGACAGTAGACCCGAAACGTTGACTCTTTTTCCTTTCTCCATGGATGCTGTTTGACCTGCTGAGTTTCCCCAGCAACTTTTGTTTTTGTTTCAGATTTCCAGCATCTGTAGTATTTTGTGTTTTGTTTCTGAATGAACCACAACTGTTAGATATCAGAAAAATGATCTGCGTGTTAAATATAACGCTCAGCTTTCCTGCTTGTGCATGGTCTGTATGTTATTGTCAAACACATAGCTTTTGGAGAAATTAGAAGAGGTGTCCTAGCATTACTCTCACTACATGTCAATGATTGGTTGTTGACCGCCAGTCTGCACAGCCATCATTTAAAGTTATGGATTTCTTAACGTTTTTGAACAAGCTTATATCCACTGCATCACTGGTCAATTTCTAATAATTGTAAGGAAGTCAATGTTCCAATTACCTCTTCTCATTACCGATGATCATCACTGCCAGTCCGATCATCAGCAAACAGTTCGTGTTTGGGTAGCAAGCTCTCAGCTCTGCCTTCACACACTCAACATTACAGCAAATGGCCAGTATCACCTTCTATCACTGCTACACAGCCAGGTGGTGCAATGGAGAAAAGGCATCAGCTGTGTGGAGCCTGTGTGTTTTGCCTTTTATTTGAGTGCACAAAGGGATGATTGCCAGTAAAGGTTGCTTCCATAGGAACAGGAATGCAACAGGACAAGAAAAGCCAGTGGAGCTCCATCTGGCCAGTCACAAAGTAAGAAACACAGTGGTAACATCTGCAGTGGTTTCTTAACACTGTGTAAACCAACACAAGAATTGGGTGAAGAGCTGTGATACCTCACTGCTGAACTAAGCTTTTTTGTCAGGAGTTGACCATTGTCCAGGCAATAGAAACATTTGGGCCTGTTTCCGTGCCAAATCTCTCAGTGTAATTCTATGTAAATAGCTTTGTGCTTTGCGCTCACCAAGCCTCCTGCTCCAACGGTTTAATGGAAGGAGCATTGGCAGTCTGGGTGCTGCATTAAATGCCCTGTTTTCACGATGGTGGAAAACCATTCTAAATTATACCCCACCCTCCTACGTTAATCAACCTCAAATTCCTCAGAGTATCCAATTGAAGACCATCTTAAAACTTCAGAAGCAATCTATTTCCATGATACAGACTCGAATTTGAGCACCTAATTTCTTATTAGGAGAAGCACTCACTGCCAAATGTGTTCCTTAAGCTTGCACACACAGTGCCATGACTTGAGTCACTCTATTATTTGCGGGTGACGTTGCCCTGAAAAAATGACAAGTGGCCTTTCTACTCTAATTCATTCTGAACACATATTCATAAATACAATGTCCTATTAAATCTATGCTCCCAAATTTGATCACAAAAGCACAGAAATCTAGAATCTTCAAGTCCCTAATTTTAGCAACATTGCAGACGTGTGTCAAGATATCGTGCTAACAGGACAGTTTGTGTACCATGCTGCTCTCAGAAACTAGCGTTTAAATCTTTAACAGAAACACAGGAAAGTAGAGCATCTTATTCTGTCATTCTCATCTACATTTTCAGTACCACTTGCAGATGAGAAGCCAGAATAAAACTGGTTTTGAACTGTAGCTAATGAGATAAACAACTGTCATACACAATCACCAGAGGAACCACACCTATTTTCATTGTCTCCTCTGATGGTTCTTTAAAATTACATCGGGTTTTGATGCAGTAGATAGGGAGAAATTACTTCCACTGGTCGGTGAGTCAATGACTAGAGGGCATCGTTTTAAGATAATTAACAAGAGAACAAAGGAAGATCTTTTCAAATACAGAGTGTTGTTAGGATCTGGAACACTCTGCTGGGTGTGGTGGCAAAATCTATATTGGCTTTGAAGCGGAAGATAGGCACATATCTAAAAATGAGTGATTTTCAGAGATAAGTGGAAATAGCAGGCAAATGGGTCTGAAAAAGACATGTTCTAAACGGACATCTTCTGTGCTGTAACTTTCAATGGTAAACAACATCGTGGCAGTCAAAAACATTGCAGCACATTGAAAGAATTATCAACAGAATAGAGGAGAGCAGAACCTTTGCCCGAGGGTAGGGCGAATCCTTTGGAAGAGAGAGATAATAGGTGCATCATTCCAGTCAAAGGGAAATCACCATGTGCAACCTCTCCCTTGGAATTGAATAAGTGGAACTTGTGAGTTACTTTTGAGAATGTGATGGGTTTCTGCATGTAGCAAACACTGGGCTGACCAAAAGAAACTGGAAGAAGTGGCAACCCAGGAGAGAGAGTTATACTGGAATCCAGGAACATTTCATTCTGAATTAAATGCCATTATTCGTGCACAGGTCACAGTGAATGTAATTTGGTTACATTCAAGCATGCCTCAAAAGACCTCTGGAAGATGCATTAATGAAGGAGGCAATTGAAGCACCACCATGCCGGGCTTTACAAAACGTGCATCTGAGCGGCCACCAGCAGCAGACTAGATAAAGCAGACTGGTGCCGCGGGATATCATTGCTTAGTTGTGCAAGCACTCTCTGCAGTTCGGCATGGCTGTTTTCAAACTGACACATTTCCAATTACGGAACTTTTTTTTTGAAATTGCTGTTCAGGAATCCTACAGCTCAGTGTAGCTCACAAGCAAAAGACCTGAATTCGATTCCAAACAGGGCGAAACCTTGGGCAAGTTTCCTTACTCCACATGCCTGATAAAAATCCTTCAAGAAAAAAAACAATAACAAAATTGATCACTTCAATTCATGACTGTTTGTGGGACACTGCTGTGCGCAATTGGCCGCCGCGTTTCGCTCACAAATATACGGTCAATTCACTTTACAATGTATTCTGTGAAGCACTTTGAATCTAGATGACTTGAAAAGCGTTAGAACCAATTTGAAGGATTATTATTATTTATTCTTGTTTTTGCGAAGCACTGGGCATATTTGTTACCTTTCACAGAATATCCCTTTATTTTAGGAGTAAGCTAAGTGCTAACATTGGGTGATGTATCTTTGAGTGAAAAATCAGTCTTCACATCTGCATTGGTGAAGTACATGCGTTGTCATGTGGTGGACTTCCATTTACACCTTGGAAGTCTCAAGTTTCTCTGTAGCCTTGGGCATATTCTACAGGATCAGTGATGGCCAAAACCTTTTCGGTTGGCCAGCAAAAAAAATAATGGAAATAACAAAGTAGCACATAGATTTATTTATCAAGAAACATTTATTATGTTGGAGGTTGGCCACCACTGTACTGGTTACTCACCCTGTGAAAGCAGCAGCCACTGCTGGATGCTGCAAAGCCACCTGCGACCATGCAAGGTTTACAGAGAATGCACTGCATCTGCCACTAATCCTGCCAGGCCTGTACAGCACGAGGGTTCCCTGGTGCAGCGGTGGACGCCTGCTGTTCCTTGTATAAGGGGTACGTTCTGGCACATAACTAATGCTGGAATGAGTGCCAGCTGGCACCAACTCCACGGCTTGACACATGGCATCTGTGAGGTTTCATAATCCCTGCATCAAGGTTGTGCGTAAACCGTTCTCCAAGACAATCGAGGCCAGCTAAAACTGCAAATTGAGAGTTGTGACCTGAACTTTTTCTAGAGCAGGGCAGACAAGAGGTGTTTCCTGTCTCAGTTGGTGGCACTCTTGCTTTTGAGTCAAAAGGTTGTGGGCTCAAACATGCAGATCAGCAACTTTGTCTAAGATGAACTCAAGAGCAGTGTCTGAGGGTGCCTACATTGTCAGAAGTGCCATCTTTTGGATAAAACGTTAAAACCAAGGTCCTATCCGCCTGTTCAGGTGGTACTACAGTAGAAGCCGGTTTATCCGTGACTCGATGCACCGGCACTTGCATATAACCGGCACACTAAAAAAAAGTCTCCACTTGATAAACCGGAACTTATCCGGAACAATAGCAGTGGAGCATTTGTAAATGCATAAATAATAATATAGCAACAGAATACTGCATTGGCACTCATTGTCAAAACCACTCTCCTGCGCCCCCCACCCCCGATGGTAGATGCTGCGCTTGAAGCCATGATGCTGCGGTTGAGGTATACAGTCCAGCGACTCCCCCCAAAATGGAGCACGCCAAGCGGGCAAAAAAAGAGCGGGCAAAAAAACTAGTATGACTTTAGTATGACCATACTAGCGGCAAGCCGATAACGCTAGCTGATAACCCACATTGTCACGCAGGTGCAGTATTTCGGTTTGCCGCTGGTAGAATCTAGGGTTTCGGCTTGCAGCTCGTAAAGTCGCGCGACTTTAAAATCGCGCTGCTGCCCTTTTCACCCGCCTGGCGCCCCCCCATTCAAAAAAGAATCGCTGGACTGCAAACCCCAACCAGCAAAGATGAGAAGCACAAGAGAGCAGCCCCAACAACAAGCACCAACACAACATTCTGTCTATCTGCCATTACTTAGTGCCATTACTGGTGTATATGGTATTTGTTAAAAGAACTTAAATTTTTTTGTGGTGGGTTTTCGGCCACGAGCCGCCCGAATATCCGACAGGCGCTTTAACCGGCATTGGCCAGGTCCCGCGGGGTGCCAGATAAACGGGCTTCTACTGTATTTGAAAATGAGAAAGGGGTTTCTCCCAGTGATCTGGTCAATAATCCCCCAGATAAGATTCATCATTCACTTCATTTGCTGTTTGTGGGACATTGCTGTACACAAATTGGCTGCCGCATTTGCCATATGAAATATACAGTCACTATGCTTAACAATAAAATTCTGTGAAGCATTTTGAAATCTACCAACAATGAGGTAAGGCACTATTTCAAATGCAAGGATTGTTATTGCTGTGCTCTTAGTCTGATTAACTAAAGTCTCCACTGCAGGTGCCACTGATGGCAGATAAAACTGTCACTTAACAGATAGGAAGGATTAAAACCTGCCCACAAGCAAATAGACCTTTACACCATCACAGGAAATCTCTTTCACAGAAAGCATAAAAGTTGGGTCATTCTCTTAACCCTTTTCCATACCAGCAAAATGAAAAATCCTGTGCCAAAATTCTACAAAGCACCTTTCTTCAAAAGAATCAAAACATAATTGCAGCATTTGCTTATCGACAGGTTTTCCAACGTGTGTACCTCTCAATTGGTTTGATAAACTACTTTACAAGTGGAAATCGCACATTATTGCAGAGACATCCACATCATAAGAAGTTTAAGCAGCAGTAGGCCATTCAGCCCCTCAAGCCTGCCCCACCATTTAATAAGATGATCAAATGCTAATTATTATCGACAGTTTTTCCAAAAAAAAATTATCTAAGTCAGATCTCAGGAGTCCCCAGACCCTATCTCAGGGTGCAATGTGGACTGCAGTGTTTGATGCTTTTCATTGCAACTTTCAATGTTAATCCTCATCCATATGCAGAGGCATTAATGTACCTGCAATATGTTTGAAGGCTGACCCTTTAGTTAATGTTTTACATTGAAGGAGGAGGACAGAAGAAGCAGGCGATTGTTTGATGGAAGCAAACCTGTGTGGCTTTAGTTTCTGCGAGATTGTTTTGCTGCAGGGGGTCAAATTAAGAAAAACTATGTTTCCCAGATTCTCTTGGTGCTGCCCAATGTGTGAACAAACTGTGATGTCTTCTAAAAGAATAGCCACAAGCTCAAAACAGCACAAGACTTCCAATGGCGAGATCCACTGCATGAATTGAAAATATAAAGATAAGAAAGATTAAATTTGCCCACATGAAGAGACAGCTTTTCCCATCCGGGTAAAATATTTTGCTTCACAGAAGGGTCAGGTAACTTTACCTATCAAACGTATGGTTCTTTTTATATATTTGTAGGGCACACATAACTCGTTTTACTTGGCATCAGACAATTCAGAAATTTTAAACGCCACGACAAACACGTATTTTATAATTCTTCAGTCCCATAAGATTCCTGGCTTCAAAACCTGCAATAGGATTTGATGTGCAACAATGAACTTTGTGGTTTTCAGATGCAGTTTTATGAAGCACGTCAAGAATTCTTTTGATTTGTCTGCCTCTCATCAGAATGTGCTGTAGGCTTTCTCATTCACTTCCCCAAACTCACATAAAATCTTTAATAATTACCAAATTCACACTGCTGGTACAGGCCCACATGTTCTTTTTGGATCAAATATTCTCAGACACACTTCCTTAGATATAGTCCATCATCTATAAAGCTGCTGTCGCATAATATTCTTGCAAAGCCCGCTTCATTGATGTGGTTGTGAGCAGTAATGGAATAGAGTTAATTTAATGGGGATCTATCTTATGCTGAATGCTACATCTAGCAATCTTTTATTATTACATCTTTGTAAAGGGGGAAATCCTATTATAAAGACACAGAGAGACAATCACTATTTTTAACAATCAGGATAAGATGTGGACTGCAGTGTTTGATGCTTTTCATCACAACCTTCAAAATGAATCCTCATCCATGTGCAGAGGCATATATATGTATATTATATATATAGATATTTAACTGGGACATTTCTATAGGAAAATCTACATTTAGACCCCATCAGCTAAGCATAGCAAATCTCTAATTGTGTTCTTATAATAAGGAAATCCCATTATAACTACGCAATGAAACATTTGCTATACTCTGGGAGGGATAGAGAACAAGCAATTTGTACTTAATGGAACAGCTTTGATTTTCATTGAGAAGCCCAGGTGAACGGCTGGGATTCCCAGTGCAGGACATCATTGAGTTTGAATAGAGTAATTGGAGACGGTGAGACAAATATTGATTAGCGGAACACCAAGCTTGGGGTTTTAATAGAGCACGGATTATCAGAGGAAGGATAGACGAAGCATTGAGTTCAAGGATGGAAAAAAATGAGTAAGATATTTTTAAAAGATAAACAACTTATCGTAATACTGTGATATAGAACCTATTAATGGTAACAATTAATGACCCCTTCCGGACATTGTTTAATTATTGCCCTTAGAGACAAAAGCCCAAACTGAAATATGGTATTCCGTTCCGTCGTTGTTTCTTCTGCGCTAGTTCATTTTTATCTGTCCATCGCTTGGTGAGAGAATTCCCAGAAGTATTGGGAACTAATGTCACCAGTGTAGTAAATTGGCCGTTTAGAATTTCTTTGCCATGTCTCGCATGACTAATGGTCATTCCCGCTGAGCAGAGGTGGCCTCATTGTAGTACCTACCTCAGAGACCCACAAAATGGAGTTTGAAGTTTTGTGGCCGAGTTAAGGCTAGCATTTGCGGCCTGTCTGCCTGCCAATGGTCGCAACCGAGCTAGATTGGTGAAATATCAGGTGACGGGTGAGGTGTTCTGCTTCCCAGTCTGCTCAATTAATCAGCCAATTCTCTCCCCCAAATCCCGAAGGAGGCTGTTTATTGCTATTACCTTCCAGTTGAAAAGTTAAATTGTCGTTAATATTAACTCTGTTACTCTTCTAATGCCATTTGTTGTCGATGTAATTTCACTCCTTACAAGAACAACAATAAATTACATTTGTATAGCGCCTTTCACATTGGGAGGACGTCCCAAGGCGCTGGACAGTTAGGGAATTGGACACGAGCCGGAGGTTGGGATCAGGTGGGATGGAGGGAAGGGCCAAGCTTTACTCTCATCAGCCCATGATTATAGATAATACTAATGTCTAATACTGGATAATTATATAATTATCCAGTATTAGCTAATCAGAGTGCATCCCTCTGGGAAGCAGGTGCACATTCCATTTGAGACGGGGTGATTTCCATATATAGGTGAAATACATGTGTAAAATTCAGTCTAGTTGAATATTTTTAAGCACTGTGTATGTATAGTATCAGATACCTGGCTGGACAAAAAAACAGGTAAGCATTTATCCTGGCGGCCTGCATCACTGTTGAATGGGTATAAGGCACATCTGTACTTGAATGTTTGTATGGAGCACTGCTAGGAGTCTTTTACAGGCTGAAGATTGGACAAAACCAATGAGATAGATAGCCAGTTATTTTCATAGAAAGTGAATAGTAGACAGTGGTTGACCTGAGCTTTTTTTTCTTTGATGTGGAAAGGTTGCAAAGCAGACTTTGCTGCCATTGTGAAGCACAGTGCTATGTCTTCCGGGCCCTTCAGTCCAGGTAGTGCTGCCAGATTGTGCACTTCCGCAGAGGTCGCGTTGCTAGACTGCATGTGTAGAGTTATCTGGGTGCAATGGACTCCAAACATACAACAAATGAACTGGGGCACTGGGAACCTACAGATTGAAAGCTGTAAAGTGTTCAGAATTAAAGCAGCCAGGAAAATAATGGAAATTATAGATTTCTTGGGTGGTTGTGAAAAAATTTGAAGCCGCACTGGGCTGTAGGAAATTAAAACAGGAGCTAGTGGTGAATGAAATTCCATATCTCTGGTAAAGATCTTGTCGGCATGTTAAGAGGTTTCACACGCAATATCAGCCCAATACAGCAGTTGGTTGGAAGCATATGTTGCAGTACAAGGATTTCTTAACATTTCACATGACTCACCGATGCCGCAGTGGGGAAGCGCCACAGTGTTCCACCCACAAATTATGCAGTCAATTCACTTTACAGCAATATTCAGTGAAGCACTTTGAGACGTCTCAAAGGTGTGATAAGGGGCTATACCAAACGCAAGGATTATTATTATTATTGTTGAATGTGCCACTATTAGGATGAGACTTTTAACCAAGGTCTTATCTTCCTATTGAGGTGGACTTTGTACTATTCGAAAGGAGAATGGAGTTTCTCTCATTATCCTGGCCAACGGACCCCCAGATACAATGAGTCATTTTCTGTGTGACTATTGTGGACATTAACCTGCACAGATTAGCTGTCACTTTTGCTCGCAAAGTACACAGTCAAAGCACTTTACAGTGTATTCTGTGAAGTGCTTTGAACAGCCTGTTATTGTTATTATTATTTTGTACTCCAATCTAGTCATTGCAGAACTTGTTATTGTAAATAGCCACAATGCTTTATGAAGGACTTGAGTAGGATGAATGGGAATGGGTTAACAAGCCTCACGATTTACATGTAAAATCAGAGGCTGTGTATAAGATGAGTGAAATGTGGGAGACGATGTATCGGAAATGGGGCACTGGTTGCAGGCAGACTACAGTATCCCATTTCTGTGCGAAGGGTTAAGCTCCTGATTATGAACTGCAGTGACTTATATTATCCTAGCAGCGTTGGCACAGTGCAGTAAAATGTAACAATCTCGCATGTCATCGGCTGAGCATTACCTGTTAACTCAAAATACTGGAAATGTCACCTTGTACAGTGGGGAATACTCTTGTGGGATTAGGGTCATGGTTCACTGCAGTGTTAGGGCAGTGCTGATAGCTGCTGATGTGCACAGTAGCTGATCAAAGTGGCTTTGTACTGATATGAGACAGAAAGCATTATAATACCACGAATCACTGTCACTTTGGTCACCGAAATGATGAATAAAAAAATTATTGTAATATCTGCCTACTCAAATGTTGTTGCTTAATTTTATCATGTCAAAGTCAATTTCCGATAGCGTGGCTCATGGAAGCTTGCATTCAGTTTATGCTGCAGGTTTCATTATTGCAAGTCTTCCTCTTTGTAGTATGTGTTTAACTCCCTTTGCCGTCTGTGTTTCAATCTATTGTTTCAATCCCAGATTTTAATTTCTGCAATTTAATGCCTCTGCCAGTAATTTAATTTCATATCACTCTCCCGGATTTTGTTTTGGATTTATGAGTTTTTTAAGGCTGGTATTTCTATGTGTGGGGGGAGAAAGGTTATCATGTATAAAGCGGCAGAATCAAATCCCTCGATGTTAACCCTTTGGGTAATGAACTGCCGTGCCTGTTCAAAAATAACCTGCAAGATCATAGCTCTGATTGGAGTGACATTCGCAGCACGTAATAGCCATCCGATGGCCTTCAAGAGCTGCTGTTTATTTAAATGAAATTCAAAGTACATTTTTTGTGTTTCAGGCAATAAGTACAGAGAAGCTGAGCGGCACAGAATAATTTGAAGTATCTGTCTTAAAGGCAGTTTTCATTTTTTAAAAATACTGGGTCCCACCTGAAAACATTCTCTTTTGAACTTCAGGGTGAATTAAATGCTAGGTATTGCAATACACTTTTAAAAAAACAAAAACAGGATGCTTTGTAGAGCAAAACTGTCACCTGACCCCAGGCAAAACTGAGAGATTTTACGAATGTGATCGGGAGCGAGAATCATGCAGGGGCGAAAAATGCCACCTTTTACCTTCAGATTTGCCAAGGCAGCAAGTCCAAGGTTGTGAAGGGCAGATAGCAGGAAGTACAATATTTAATCTATTTGCAGTACTGACGAAACAGCTTGATGGTGTAATGAGGGTACGGTAGAGCGGGCAATCTGGTAAAATTAGATAGATGAAAAAGGCCTTCTTCATCCATTTCTCTCTTATGCGATTTATTATTTGCCACTGTGCTAATTATTACTGCATTTATTACCACGTCGCATTATTTATCCTACGGTTACTTTTCAGAATTTTAACTAACATACTTTTCAGAGAGGCCCCAAAGTAGAAAAGTACCACTTTGTTGAAATGTCCAACAAGTAATGACGTTCATCCTAGCTCAGTTGGTAGCACTCTCAATCACAAAATGTTGGGTTGAAGCCTAATATCAGGACTAATCATTCCAAAGCTTTGGAGTCCTGTGGCTCACTGGTTGGAGCCTTACAAGTGAGAGACCTGGGTTTGATTTCCGGCAGGTCAGGCGAAACCATGGGCAAGTTTGCTTACTCCACATGCCTGATAATAATCCCTCAAGAAAAAAAGCAAGAATAAAAATTGGTCATTTCAACCCATTACTGTTTGTGGGACACCGCTGTGTGCAATTTGCTGCCGTGTTTCGCTCACAAATATACAGTCAGTTCACTTTACAGTATATTTTGTGAAGCACTTTGAGACGTCTAGAAGATATGAAAAGCACTATATCAATATACAAGGATTATAAAATTACTCCACATTAGCATTGTCAAGAGATTCTGTCCTTAAATGACCCTTAAACCAAAGTCCCTTCTGTCTGTTGAAGTGGACACCAATGATCCCATGGCACTGTTGGAAAAGAGAAGGGAGTTTCTCCAGTGTCCAGGCTATCAATTCTTCAGATAAAATTGTTAAACATTATACTTGTCATGAATTTCACTTTATGGCTGTTTGTGAGGCACCGTTATGCAGAAATTGTCTGCCATGCTCTCTCCCCTACCTTTACCAATAGCCTTTGAGACATTTCAACAGTGTGATAAGGTGCTGTATCAATTGCAAGGATAATTATTATTTTGATATATAAGTTTTGCTGATTAGCTAATTTTGAATGCTAGCTGTTAACCAGAATGTTGAAAGTGTATCTGAAATTTAGACCCAGTAATCTAAATTTCTTTTAACTCAGCATACACAGTAATTCAAGTTTCTGGAGAATTCTAGATATCAAATTTGTTTGTGGATCTTGCACGCTAAGATTTTCCACTTGTTGGCATGTCTAATTGTTGAATATTACTGTTGTCAGGTCTTCTTTCACTCTGCCTGGGACTTCGGCTGTAGCTAGATGTTCCAATAACATTACAGTTTGTACTGTTATCATCCTAATTACACAAAGATTGCTGAAATTGTGTTTTAGATGTATTCTCTACCCTGTCACCAGTGGCTCCTCTGATACCACTCTGATTTCTGGACCAATTGGATTTGGGTTCAAACCTCCCTCTGAACTCCCAATCTATGGTGGTGCAGCCCTATATTGCTGTTCATTGTTTGATGGTGCCATACTTTGGATGAGACGTTGAAATAAAGTCTTGTGCACCTGTTCAGGTGGACACTAAAATCCATCAGTGCACCATTGCACAAACACACTATGGAGTTCTATGTGAGTCCTGGGCAATATTTATTTCTCATCCAAATCTGGCACAACAACAAAATTACATTTGTAGAGCGCGTTTCACGTTGGGAGAATGTCCCAAGGCGCTGAACAGTCAGGGATGGGACACAAGCGCTGGGGGTATTGCAGGGTTGGGATGAGGGAGGCAGAATGGTAGCACAGCAACTAGAAGGCATGGTCGAAGAGGAGGGTCTTGAAGGAGGCCAGGGAGGGAGCAAGGCGAAGGGATTGTGGAATGGAGTTCCAAAGTACAGGGGCAGAGAGGCTGAAGGGCCAGCCGGCGATGGTAGGACGAGTCAGGCGGGAGACATGAAGCAGGACGGAGCAATAACAAATTGCATTTATCAAGCACCTTTCACATCGGAAGGACTTCCCAAAACGCAGGTCATTAACCATCTCTTTGTTATTCACGGGACATCGCTGTTGGAAATTTACTTCCAGTTTTACTTACAGAATGACACATTAACGTGCTCTGAAACAGTATACTCCATGAGGAACACTCTTCAAGTACAAGTTGTTCGAAGTTGTTGTCGTAGCCACCTAACCTGTGGCAAGATTTTCTTTCTTTTTTTTGTAAAAACAATGTATATTTTGAATTAATGGCGCTGCATCCTGAACGCATCGCTAAGATGAAGATACTATATAAGCAATTCCAACAAGTGCAAAATGAACAGGTGCAATACCACCTGGGGCAAACTGTTTACCACATTGTCCTGAACTCATAATCGTCTCACCCTCCAAACCAGCCAAATGCATTCTCCTAGTGGGGGAAAAACTGAAGAAAACGCTGCTGCACTGCTGTGCAGCAGAAGTGCAATTTAATGGTATCACTAAATATAAAACAGAGAACAGTGCATAGGGAAATATTCTCAACTGTTCCATGCTGGTCCACATATTAAACTGATGCTACTCGCCTCCCCAAAAATAGCAGCAGTGAAATATACCTTTTTGGCTAGCAAACACAAAGTCTCTCTCTTTCCAAGTGAAAAATGGATTACAGAATCTCAAAGTGAAATTGCACCAATTCACACATTTTATTTCCTTATCAATTATTGCTGAGAAAAGTCATGTTAAACAGTAAATTAATCTGATTCATATGTGGCAAGGGGAATGGAAATTAGCTGTGGCATAAAGCAGAATTAGACACCATAGAGTTTAGAGCATTCAAGTTCAACCACAGTCAGAGTCTGCTTAGCTATTGTTAATATGAAATCTCTCTGTGCAGTAATGCAATCCTTTGAGACTAATCCTGTAATTTGTGTCCTTTTTTCGTATTGTGACTGAGAATGCAGGCAACCAGTTGTTCAGTATGTGAAACAAACCACAGTTGCACTGGCAACAAATAATTCACCACAATAACAATCTTGTGTTTAAGGATAAAGAAAATCAGGAGGAGTAAAGGGTCCTCCCATGGTCCAATATTGCACTTTCCACAAGCCCAAGTGCAGAAATCTTCCCCCAGAGACTTTTCAATTTTCGCATGTATTTCACGTTGATTTTCGGGCTTTTTAACTCAAAGCCTACAGCTGCATTTCCTCTGCTCTGCAAGCAGCAAAATTACTGTATACCCCATGCTCCCTGATCATATAACGCTGCAGTGCAGTAAAACCTCCTTTGGCTTTTCTTTGTTATTGATAAAACAAATACGTTTTATAAAAATAAGCATTTTGTAAATCCATGCAGATCGTGAGACTGCGGTGAATGTAGGAAAGGCAGTCAGGCTTGGTTAGCTTTTAACGTGCGTTAAAGTGGTTTCCGTGTTACAAGCTGCGTTGGACTGGTTTGAAAAATATTTGCATATTCTTGGGTTTTTAGAGTTACACAATGTGTGTTTCGCCAGCAACAATAATAACATCTGTATAGCGTCTTTCACATTGGGAGGATATCCCAAGGTGCGGAACAGTCCAGGATTTGGACCACGCAGAGGGTTGGGCCCAGGGGGTTAGGTGGCAGGGAAGGGAAGTGTTACAATATGCGGTCGAAGAGAAGGGTCCTGAAACATGCCTTGAAGGAGGCAAGGGAAGGAGCGAGAAGAACAGACTGGGGATGGAGTTCCAAATGGTGGGGGCAGAGAAACTGAACGCCTGACCACCAATGATGGGGAGCTGGGTGGGAGACAGGGAGCAGACCTGCTGAGTGGAGGAAGTGGACATGGTAATATGGAGTTAGCAGGTCATAGAGCAAACATCTTCCCCACCTAATGAGGCTGAGATATCACTCTATTCCTGGCCAGCATTGGCTAAGGACATTCACAACCGGTTGCTATGTGAAGCGCGAGACTGGGACTGTCTGATTTTTCCCCCCTTCCTTAAGGGAAGATCGTGCCTTCACTTGACACCATCTGAAATTGTGAATTTGCCACATAGAGGACGCGTGCCCCAAGCTCTGCGTGATTCAGTGCATCACCGCACAAACACATCATGGCAGCAAACTTTTATTGCACTTTTATAGGCTTGCATTGTGGCCTTCAAGGATGAGTTCTGTGCAGTGTTGCAAAAGGCAACAATTCTAGGTCAAAAATTGCAGTGATTCGATGCAATGGGACATTAGCAGTGTGCCTTAAAACCCTCACAAAAAGGACCTTGTGCTGAAAGTGTGTGACTTTTCCACGTCCTTTTCCGACTTGGACAGATGATCGAGGGGAAATCTGTGTAGGGCCCATTTGTAACTGTGGTCTTGCACCCACTGGGAAGTGGGTAATGACACATATATTCCACAGATTCCACTTAGGACTCTTGTAGCCCACAGAGAGAGGCAACCTTGAACCCCCTTGGTATCTGGGAATGGATTCAAAGCCAGCCCAAAGGTGGAAATAAATTGTTCCACACCACTGAGGTGCAGTCGCACTCACATTATTTATTATTGTTTATTTAGGCAGCATTGGGAATGAAAAGTTATTTTGTCCAGCTACTCATTTGTCTTATTCTATTTTACAATTTATGGATGTAGTTCAGCATTTATTCAGCATTACTGAGCTGAAGACAAGTTAGTTTGCTGTGTTTTTAAAATAAAATCAATAACCTCAATAAGCAGCAGAAAACAAGTGGGCTGATTTAAAATGTGGCTTATTATCAAATTAACTGTGAAATTTCCCAACAAATTAAAGTACAAGAAATATTACTAATCAACAGGCTAATGTGACCTCACTGTACAATTTTGCTAATTGCTTTCCAAGAAAGTATGTGCATTAAAATAAAATCAGACTTTACATTTACCAAGGATGTAGTTAAATGGACAATTATCATGTGCCTAACCTTCTGTCCCAGTTCTTCCAACAGTATGAAACTGTCGAGCAGAATTAGGATAATTAATGTAATCATTGGTTCCGTTTTGCCCTATTCACAAGGTGGTTCACAGCCATTTCAATCTTGTCTTAATGGTACGAGTAATTTTGGACTACAATAAGATAAATGGACAAAAGCCATAATACTGTATGAGGCTGCATGATGTGCTCATGACCTGGCCAACAATCCCCCAGATAAAACTAGCCATTCCCCTCACAGTTGTTTGGGAGACATTGCTGGCAGCAGCAATTTGCCAACAAAACACACAGACACTACACTTTTAAGTAGATCTTGTGAAACGCTTTGAGATGTCTTGCTGACGTGATTGAGCGCTATATCAAATGCAAAGATGATATGTCTCCCTCTTGAATGAGTACTCGGGGCTGAATACCATTTAACAAATTGTAGATTAATGTATTGCTTAAAGATGTTGCTATTCCTCTATCTGGCCAGAGTTTTTATTTTAATTAATGCCTGGTATCATGACCTGCGGGTGAGTTTCCTTTGTTATTTTTGCCTGCGACTCGCTTGGTCTTATACTAATATGTTTTTTGACAGGCTCACAATTTTCCCTAATGCTCAGCAATCATTCCATTATTTTTCTCTCAAGATCAACATACGTTTAGAGCTCTGTGGGAAGATATGAATATAAACCCACGAGTCAGTGGGACTGGCATGGATCAGCACTGACAAGCCAGGGTCAGATAGATGCACCACAAGATTTTGCTTTTATTAGATTTATGTCCAGGAGAATGTGAGGGTAATATTACATTGCCTGCGGAAGCAAAAGTACACATGTTAAAATTGTGTTCCAGTACCAGCCATAGGACCTGGGTTTGGGCTGGATGATTCCATCACAAGCAGAGTACCAGTCACTGCCCGATCACTCCGGGAGTTTGTACCAGAATACTCCCCAAATCCTGTTGGGAGCCAGGAAACAGAAATCAGAGAGAAAAATAAACAAAGCATTGCTCCATATCGCCATATGATAGAAATCGATGGATGCGTTCAAGACAGAGGTGAACATATGGGGCCACATGGGGAAGTGGATACATTCAAGGTTAGGATGAAAAGGTGGTGAAGTGAGAGCCGAGATTGAGAGAGTTGTGTTGTGATGGTCCCATCGGCAAATCCTTGTTCACCCCCCCCCCCCCCACCACCCCGCCCCCCCCCCACCTCCTCACCCCATCCTCAGCTCGGGTCTGAGCATTAACTTGTCCAGCGCCTCGGGATGTCCTCCTGACGTGAAAGGTGCTATACAAGTGTAATTTTGTTGTTGTTATTGTGTCATGGAGGTTCTGGACTCGATCCGCTCAGCATGCTCCTTCCTGCTCACATCCCCTGCCTGGCCCGGTTCAACCCAACCTTGCTGCCTCCCTTGCCTTCTTCAATGCACAATTCAAGACCCTCCCTTTCGACCACCCATTCAACCACCCTTCCTGATCCCGACCCCCTGCTCGGGTCGAAAACCTTGACTGTAAAGCACTTTGGGATGTCCTCCCAATGTGCAAGACCCAATAGAAATGTAATTCATTGTTGTCGTTGATGGTCTTCTCCATTTCTACTTCCCCACATGTTCAGTGTATATCAGTACACCTCCGAGCTAATGATGACAGCTTGCTCTGGTTAAAGGCAATGATACTTCCTGGCCAGCTTTGGGATGGTTGGCACATGGAATGAGGCAACGGTGTAAGAAGCGGAGAAAATATCAAATACTAATGAAGCACTTGAATAGTGCCTTGCTCTCTCAGCAATAAAATACATGTCCAGAAGGCTATTTGGAAGAGATGGTGTTCTAAACAATTCAAAGCAATATATATGATGGCAAATTCAAATGCCTGTACTTTGGCAGTATTTACTGGTACCATTATAATTCAAAAGTTGTGTGTAGCATATTGTGCTTTTTTTGTTTACTCTTCATTTCTTTTAGAAAACTAATAGGAAAGGTTTTTGGTTGTTCAGTCCTCCCCCTTTCATTCTGCTCTGCCTTGACCTCCTCTGTCTCACAGGACCTGGTGTTTTGCAAGCTCATCTCTTGTTGGTGTGCAATCTTTTAAACGTTCCCTTCTTTCCTCCTCTTGGCTTCTGACACTAATCTCAGTGAGTTTGAATACATTCAAGGGAGAGACTGCTGAGCATTCAGCTTGGCATCGCCGCAACCAGAAATGACTCATATCCCCATGACGAGTTATCCTAATGGCCTTTGTGACGAAACCCTAAAAACAAATGGTATGAATGAAGCAAAGATTTGGCAGTCCATCATCAAGAAAGAGCAGCTGAAGCACCTCAATTTGCAGCACAGAGAAACGAGTGAGAATATACTGAGCACTGCATATAAATATGCGTAGACTCTGAGTGAAAACACCAAGCGCTTAAACAATTAAGGTGAGCGTTACGTCTCTCTCTCTCTACTCTAATAAATGGTGCAGTTTGCTCTTTCTGCAAGATCCATTTGTGGACCTGGGATCAAATTCATGCATGTTGCTGAATAACACAATCTTATCAGTTAGGCCAGTTCTGAGAGACTGGAATAAACCATACACTGTAATTGTTCTGGGTCATCCACCACCAAGGCTGACATCTGAATCAATTCCTGAGACTATTGATTTGGCAGCTTCAATGATACTGGGGGAACATTTTTAGTCAAGAAGACCTGTGGTGTGGCATGTTGACTGTTTGAAACAGAGTAAGTCCTTCCAGCAATATTGTAGATTGAAGGTATTTACTAGGTTCTGTCACTCAGCCCAAACCTGCATTTTTTTCCAATGTTATTCAAAACGTGCTTGATCACAGGCTATACCTAAGAGTGGCTTCACTGACTGAGTCTTGGAGTTCTGACTACACCCCAGAGGAAGGTGCAGAGGGTTGAGGGAAGGGGGTTGGGAGGACGGAGAACATTTACGCAGCACCCAGAATCAGGAAGAGGGCAGCGTTCCTCCTCCATTCACCTATTTTGTTTCATTACTGTATTGTTCTCTGAACACAGACTAGAATAAATAGATGAAAATCTCTCTGGATACTAAGATTTTACCCAATTTCTAACTTTAGTGGGACGACTGTACAAATCTGCTCAGAATTCAGTAAAAATTGAAATAGTAACTTCGATTTAAGCATGAAGCATGACTTTGAGTCCTTTTTACTCATCTTATATAAAACTTGTTGTTTTTATTCATAAACCTCAGCGGACGACCGAGAGAGGGCCAAGTATTTTCAATGGAAAATAAAATAAATCAAAATGTGTGGATATTAGGTATCTTTATACATCATGTGCTTTGATTCTTCAATGTGTCCAGAAGTTCTCTTCCCTTTCCTTGGCACCGAAGTGACATTCGATAGTGTGAACTTGGCGCGTTCCATGGTTGTATTTATTCCCAGTTGCTTTTATTTAACTTTTCCAAACATATTGAAGGAGAATCTCTCCTGTTACCCCGGCCAACAAGCCCCTAGATAAAGATTGGTCTTTCACTTCACGGCTGTTCACGAGACATTGTCCTGCACAAATTAGCTGGAATGTTATCTGCAAATACACAGTCACTACACTTCACAGTACAATTCTGTGAAGTGCATCGAGACGTTCTCCTGACGTGCGGTAGAAACAAAATCATGGACTAGTTGGGGTGACTGGCCCTTTTCCAAGCTGTAAAGTTCAGTACAATTCTATGAGTCAAAGCTACATACAGTATTTTTCTCTTTTAATTAGCTGTGTTATGTGGGAGATCCAAACTTGTTGTGGTATCTATCAAGGGGGCAAAGATATTAAGAGTCTAGTAGTCTTTCTTTATGACTGAATATATGATAAAGAAGGTGCATGGCACTGGTGGATTTCAAGCTTGTTTTCAATTCAAATGAACTGACAGGTTCTATTTATCTAGGATTGGAATTACCCATAATTTAGAGGGGATATTATTTAAAACAAACTGCACGTCAGCACCTACATAAATCAAAGCTCAGCTAGCATGGCAGGTGACGTTATTATCATTATGGATTGGGTATTTGAAATCAATGAACGAAAAGAAACATATTATATAGTGTTTAAATGGCCTGGTCCAGGTGCTACCCTCCTCAACAATGCTAAAGCAGTTACTATAGAACCATGGAGGGACTTAGCCCATTTCAGTGTTCAGTTTAGTGTAGATCAGAAGTGATGGGGAATTGTATTTAGCAATAGTACAAACGGTAGTTGGAACCAGAAACTGTAAAATATTTCAAAAAGGAACTAGGCATTTCCCTGTCAACATAACAAAATCAGATTTATTAGATTCAGGGATAGTTATATCAAAGGAATATTTAGAGAAATTGGATGAGTTGACTAAATGGACCGAAAGTCTACTTCTGCCTGAAATTGTTAGGTTGCATACGCAGGCTGATAGATTACTTGTGGCATGTATTTCCAACCTGCCTTCCATATATTCCAAGAAGTGCCCTGAATCTACTTTGGAAGATCCCCTGATCTGACAGACTTTGGACATTGATACGTGAGAACTTGATCTCCTGAAAAAATCCTTGCATTTAATGTACCCGGCAAATCACTAGTCTTTCCCAGCTAGACACTGGGCAGACGAAACTTGAGCAGACTTGTAGAATTTCTGTGTTACAGAAGGGGAAGTTAGCTTTAATTAGCTTAAAGCTACGCATTAGTTCAGGTAACAGTGACTTCTTGTGCAATTTGCATTCTCATCACTACTTCTTAGATAGCTCAAGGGCAACCTCTGTTTAAAATCTTTTTGATACAAGGCTGTAGCACAGTTTACATTGCATATGAGCTTTATTTGATTGACAGTCTGGGCAGAAATATTCTCAGAACACAGGCCCCACCTGCAGAGGTTCAGAAAAGACAGGCTGTGGAAATACAGTAGGGTGACTTGGAGAGCTGCCAGCCTGGGCTTTATCCTTCAAAACCAAGGACTTCAATTACCATACCTCCATGGTTCTTCACTGTATATGGGACCATTCTTTCCTCTCTGTGCTAAAGAAATGACACTGCATCTGATTCATTGCACCACATCTTCTGTTCTCAAAATCTAACCTTATATTTTATGGGTGCATTCTCTGGGTTTCTTCCAAAACAACTGTGTCAAACAAGCATGAATAGAAAATAATACTGGCGAATTTAATAGCAGTGGCACATTACTGGTCTCTGAATATTAGCGAACCCTCTTTCTAACCAAACCTGGAGTTTTGGATAGAAAAGATGTGCACTATGATTACAACGAGGCCCATTTTATGTGCTGTGACTTCCCTTTTTGATGGATTTTGACAAGTAGGATAGATTTGGGGGAAAAAAGATAGCAAGCAAACATTGATAGTGAAAATATGACATTTCATAACACAGCCTATAAATCTGTCATGGCATGTTGCATTTCACTCCCATTGCACGGTGTATTTCAAATGGAAAGATAAAGGAAGCTGGCATGATGGTGAAATGACGGGAGGAGGAAGGGAGAGGCACAAAAGACAGATCCTGCAGGTTCATGGAAAAAATGGAGAATTGTGATACCTGTCCTACGAGGACAACCGTGGCAATAAGGGCTGGTGGGGCTGAGCACATGTCTGCACCTCTAATTCTCATTGACGTGCCAGACAGGCTGATCAACCATCAGCACTGCCTTGGGCTACTGTAATCCTTCCTGTGTTTTTTTGACATAATCAGTCCCAAAGAGATCCCATTTTTTTTCCCTCCTTCTATACAGGAAGATTTCATGTTTTGGCATGGCACTCGTTCTGTTGACCTTAAAACAATGAAGATCTGGATAGACCTACCGAGATTTAAACTTTGTGCCTTCTGGTTCTAAGTAAACCAACTGAGAGAGTCATGATGTTTGCAGAGCCCCTTAAGGAAATGTAGTTCAAATATTAAACATGGGTCTACCCTTACATGATTCCCATGTCCTAACACAAGTCAGGAAAAAACATAAATTATTTCACCACACCGAACTAAAGCCTTGTAACACTAAAAGATGGAAACTGCATTTGAATAACTTGCATTAACTCAACAGATCAGCAGCACATCAAATGTCCTTAGATATTGGATAAAGAAATAAGACTGCATAATAAACCTGGCTGCAGATGTTATAATCAAGTTTGATACCGTTCTGCTGAATGCAAGCCGCCATTCTCCTACCTTAATATTCCTGTCCCGCAATAAAAGATTTTCCTTTCAAATAATTGTGCCAGAAACAATAGAATTAAAACATTTCAAACTGCATTCCATAAGATTAGGGGCAAAGTTACCTGACAGGTTCAACAATTCTGAATAAATGCTTTACAATGATTTTTTAAAAAACCTTATTAATTGTTCAGGGAATTTTTAGTCTTCCAGTTAAACAAATGCATTAAAACCCCACCCCACCCCCTTATCCCCATTTCAAGTATGAAATAATTAAGGAAAACCTTTAAGAACAGTGAAATATGCTTGAACTGAACCTGTTGTCCAGAAGGCTGCCTCCCCAACATGTCATTCTGTTGTGAATGATATTGAATAATCAATAATATTTTTGCGATTGAGAGGGATTCTGATAGGGGTGTTTAAAATTATGAAATTATAATTTGAACCTTTGTATAATTTTAAACACTTCTGTAATGAACTGACATCAATAGGCAGCTTCTACTTGTTTGCGAATTGAAAGTAAGGGAGTGTAAGTATACCATTGGTGGTAGCAAAACTAAATGGGAGTTTAGCAGAATCTTTTGATGCAGAGAGCGATGAAAATGTGGAACTCACTGCCCAAAGCTGTGGTCGAAGCAGAAAGCATCAACATATTTAAGCAGAATGTTGATGAATATATGATGGAAAAAGGAATAGAGGAGAAGGGAATAGGAGGGGTGGAGATCCGTGTGCAATATAAACACCAGTACTGACTGGTTGGCTCGAATGGTCTGGTTCTGGATAACGAACCATTCAATGTAATACTATGTCTACTACCTTGCCTTGTAGAGTATGCCAAATATTTAGCATCTCTTTCAGTAAAGAAGACTATTCCCGAGATTTATTCTAAATTGATGTCCTCTGGTCCTAATTACTTTAAGGGATTATCAGTCTGAGTTCACATTATCTGTGCTGTTAAATATTTCATTTTATTAACCCCCTCTAACCATTTTCTTACCAGATGATAATATTTAAGATTTTGTAATGTTTCTTTATCACTCATCCGCCTTGACATGTGGAATCAGTCTTGATGATCTTTTCTGTATCTTTTCTAATGGAAGTGTAATTTTTTTGTGTGTGTTATCCAAACGTCAACACAACTGTGGTCTGATCAGCCTTTGCATCATCTCTGTCCATTCCGCTGTTTTAACTACAGACATTACCAATTTATTATCTTTAGTGTAATAAGACACTAAAGGTTATAAATTGGAAGGCACTAATACTCAAGGGTTAAAAACATATAACGTACTTTAAAAAATATCAATACTTTACCACAGGCACTCAGAATTCATGTTGATTTCCATCTTGCTTATTTATAGTAGCTCTTCCTTAAGCTGTTATCAGTAGTTTTCCAGATTCGAGAAAAAAAAATCCTTACTCTGCCGAGACTAGGTATATCTGAACTATAGCAATTCTTGCATTTGGTGGAGTGCCTTATCACACTGGAACAATGTCTAAAAGCGCTTTAGGAATTAGCTGGAGTGACTGTGTATTTGTAAGCAAAGGCGCAGCACCAATGGGCACAACAAGGTCCCACATCAGCTATGAAATGAATGACCAATTCTATTTTGGATTGCTGGCCAGGAGACCCAGAGAGAGAATCTCCCTTCTCTTTTCAAATAGTGCCGTGGGATCTTTAACCTGTTCACTGAACATATTCCGTCACAATTTAATCAGTCACCTTTGGGATTGTTTTTCCCAGTGAACTGCCATTTCTGCTTGTGAATTGCTTCCTTTATAACAGATTTGATGGGTTCTTGCCACCTCAGGATAGGACAACCGCTGTTCACTGGCAAGTCCCATCAACATTCTTAAATGAAATGAAGTTAGTGAAGGAATGGGGTTAAGGCAGGGTCAATGCTAGCATTAGGAACGTGGACAATTGTGAAGAGCAACACAACCTCTCTGAATGTCACATATCACCAAATGTTGTAGCACAATGTGACAGCACATCAAAATACTTTTTTTTTAAGTGCAGTCCTTCTGATTACTGTTATCTGTGCACTGATGTTGTGATATGCATTAGAAAGATGATGCTCAAACTATGAAGGCAGAATGAAACTGAAAGTGCTGGCCACGCAGTGTGACAAGCTTATATCACATGGGTTATATTGTTGCAATGCGATATGGTGGGATGCAGAGCCGTAACGCGGGAAAAATGCCAAAAAATCAGCTTTGCTCACGAACGACTCTGGCACAAAGCGTGTGAATGTATATTCCTGGAGCTTCCTGAACAAAGCCAAAGCTTTCAAATTAAAGATTGGATTAAAGAGCGGCAGCTCGGAACAGCACCATTCGATTGCCATTGGGGGAAATCTGCCAGCGACTGGTAGTCCAACACGCCTGAAGTACGGAAACTCTCCTGAGGTTATTATACAGTCAATTCACTTTACAGTATATGTTATCAACTCGATCGAGTTAATAATAATAATGATAATCCTTACATTTGATATAGCGCTTTTCACGTCTTCCAGATGTCCCAAAGCGCTTCACAGAATGTACCGTAAAGTGAATTGACTGTATATTTGTGGGTGAAACTCAGTTAACCATCCTGAGTTGCTTTTACTCTCGAGTTGAATCTGCTAGCAAATGGTCACCATTCTACACCCAGTGGGCATTAAAAAAATGCACCATTTAATGAGTCACAATTGTCTTATCCCCCAACAAGTCCAATCGAAACTTGTCTAACTATTGATAGCATGGATTCTTCCCTGCCCACCGCCCCCTTCCCACTCTGGATGACAGCATGGTTTAGTCCATCGGCAGCTAGACACCAAATGCCACCATATTCATTTCTGACAACCATAATCATGGTCTATTAGCCACATGACAGAATAGTGTTCTCTCTGGTTATACCTTGTCCTAAATATCAGGTCGATGGTTTCGGTTAAAGTACCCGGCCTGCACACAACTACAAGGTGACCAAAAAGTCATGGTACCTTTACATTGTGTAACGAGTCTTGAAGAAATTATGATTTTTTAAAAAAGATTATCTGGTAAATATCATGACTTTATGGTCACTGTGTTTAATGATTAAATGCACTAAAAACACAGGAATTGACGTACTTGATCTCAGTGAGTGGAAACTACGATTGCAGAGCTCATTGGAAAATAGGGAAAACAGTTCACTGTGCATAAAACCAGTGAGGCAGAAAGCATCCTGCAAGCAGGAGATGGAAATCATTGTGGAGGAGATCACGGCTGGGGTGTGCACATGATTCAGAGATTGCCTCAGTTGCTCTGAAGCCTATGAACGAGGAGGGAGAGGCAGCACTGGCTGCCTAGCTGCTGTTTGCCGTCTCAACACATAAAATAGGCCGGAAGGTCAGAAACATTTTTAAGAGACGTGAAGAAACGACTCGAGGTAAAAAAACAATGAGATTCAGTTGCCAAACAAGGGGGACAGCAGGGGGTGCCCAGCAGCTGAGGAAACTGACAGATGCTCACAAGATTGTGACTTAGAAGCTTGGTTTGCAAAGTGTAGAAGGGATGTCACTGGCTCCTTTTGGCTGCTGCCCTACCAACTCTTGTAAATGTATTCGCTCTTTCGCTTGGAGATCATCTTACTTAGAGGATTTGCGAGTATAAATAGAGCAGGACAATGGTACTAGTATTGCATTGTCGTACAGTAAATAGTTGTCAATAAACGGACATGTCCATTACTGCTAACATTGACTACTTGTAGGTCAGGAACTCTACACAACACAATGCACCAAAATTAATAAATAATAAATTAGCAAATAAAAAGGATGACTATTCCAGGCACCAGCCAATAACTCATAATAGCATGTCAACCAGATACAGGCCAGCAGAGGGAATAATGTTTCCACTGGTCAATGACACAACAACTTGCATCTATATAAATCAGGAAAACGTTGAAGAGATGTGAACAAACAACTTGAGGATATTTATTTACTCCAATGACAAGTAACTTGAACAGCTGGAGTTCCTCAGCAGCTAAGGAAGCTGACAAGATGCTAACAAGATTGTGACTTTGAGGCACTATTTGAAAATGTAGAGGGGATGATGATAGTGCACAGTGTTATCTAACCTACCCTTTACGATGGGCAGCACCTCGGAGCACTTGATCTGTCTCCCAAGTGGCAAAAATCCTGATTCACACTGATGGCAATGGGAGGAGAGACGTACTTCATTGTTTCATCCACAGTTAGGATCCTAAAGTATATATTGTTTTTCCAGTGGAGAATGGCAAATATTTTAATTGCCCTAATTTGCTGAATAGATTGTGGTTGGGTCCCACAGGACTAAAAGTCCTTGTGAGGTTTTGTTATGCGAGACTCGTACGTCAAAACAATGTTGCATTGAGCACAATGGATTGCTGTGTCTTGCAACAAAAAGTTAATTTGCAAGATTTCATACCATGGAAAAACAATGTGCAGATCAGTTGTAACCATGAAATTAAACCAACTCCACTGAAACCTGCAGAGGTGCCCAGAGGATCATTAGTTGTCCAACCGCGCTGGACCCATTTTGCATCCCTGTGTTAGTGATGTAACCCAAGCTTGTGTAGTAGGATAATGGAGTGAGTGCTTCAATAACTGCACCACCAGCCTGCCCACGGAAGAATCTATCTCATCCTAACCTCCCGACGTGAAAGGCGCTATACAAATGTAATTTTGTTGTTGCTGTAGCCTGATTTAGTGCAAATGAGTGAGAATGCATCTATCTGTTTTCTCACAGCTGTTCACCAGCAACCATTAACAAAGCATTTTCTGCACGATAAAACATTGGGTGTAGTTTATTTACTGTACCCTACAACAGTGGAGCACAAGTTTCTTGCTGACATGCACAGCCAAGATCAATATCACCTTTATTAGTCTTTCACATATAACATGTTCAGGGTTCCATTGGGACAAATTACAAAATAAACATTTTGTAATTAAAACTAAGTACACTGTATATAGCATAGGTTGGGGGGGGGGGGGGGGGATTACAGAGATGGCAGTGAGTTTATGGTAGTATTCAACTCCATCTCAGCATTTTTACTTCAGTTAATAAATCGTTCAGACTGTGCTTTTAAGGTTTAGGATGTTACCAGAACCACTTGATTGAATTACTGTCCAAAGGTATTGTCAGCATCCGTTATACTCTTTTCACATGCAATAGGGATATTTAATTCTAGGACTGAAATTCCAATGATTACTCACATTACGTAACTGACCTACTCCCTGTCCCCTGTGATGCTGGAAGGGGTAATTTTACTGAATGGGGAACTTCCTTCCCTCTACCTTCCTCATCAATTCCATACAAATGCATACACACACATATACATTCCCAATGATTCAAACTTTTAGCTAGTTTTGCACACAGCAATATGCCACAAACAGCCATGAAGGGTATGACCAATGTTACCTCTGGACTTGTTGGCCAGGACATAGATAATGGGGAACCAGGATTGGTTTCTGAAGACTTCATTAGTCATGAAATAAATTGCACATCACGCTCCAGCTGCTGTGTGCCCTCTCCAGCACTGAATCCCGATAGGCAAAGCACACAAGGTTTGTGTCCTGTCACCACAATCAATAATTGAGATAATGACACCAGATAGTTCTGCACAACAAGGTTCTTTGACTTGCACAGAGATAATAAACATTGCAAGGAAGTGGCAAGTCTAATGAAACTAGACAATCCTCGTCACTTTGCTTTATGGTAAGAGGATACTGGCTCAGCAGGTGCGCATATGAATGGCAACATGTGGCAGGGCTCTTTCGTGAGTGGAAATAACATGTGCATTATGAGCTCCTGTCTAGGGTACAGTACATATTGCCTCGCAGTGTGGATGAGAATGTCAGTAGCATCCTTGGGTGCCTAGTAACAGTCATCACCATGAGGTATCGCTCTCATCATCGCTGGCACTTTGGTCGCTGTTGAGCTCACAGCTTGGAATCAGCGAAAGAGATTCTTCCTGTTGGCTTAAACAATATTGTGCAAGAGGGAACACACAGAGGTATGATTTAATCTTAAGGCTCCACAGACTCATGGGAAAGCAGATATGTTTTCTACTTTGCGAAATACACATCCGACGGAATGTAGTCAATTTGAAAAAAGTAACTCAATCCACACTTGTTTATGGGACACTGCTGTGCGTAATTGATCGCAGCATCCCACCCACACAATACACAGGCAATCCACTTTACAATATATTCTGTCAAGCGCTTTGAGACATGTAAGTGACGTGATAAATCTCTATATCAAATGCAAGGATTGTTATTATTGCTACGAAAATGAACACTTTGTGTAATCCACTGACCTGAGGTGATGAGCACAGATTCTTCTGCTCTGACCCCCCGAACACTACATAAGATGGATTTTTTGTACTTCCCTAGTTTAAAACATATACTCTGGAAAAACACTGCTATAGATATTACAGTGTTGGTTCATAATGCACAACACAGAGTAGAAAAAAATCCCTCAATGCAATATTGTAACATTACATTTGCTTCAAAGGATGCTTGTGTACACAATACATTTTCCAAGAGGCTCCTGGCAGGTGAATAAAAGGTATTCTTCCTGTTCAGAATGCCTGACACGTCAATCTTCCATACAGCTTGAAATAGTCAACTGCATTCTGATGCGCTGAGTCTTATCTTTCGGTTATAGTGTGTGCTGCTTTAAGACTGCCTGTGTGGGTGAACCATGAGCCTTGAAAGCTCGTGCAATGGATACAATTTTAGTTTTGTAGGGCAGAGGGAGCTCAGTTCTATGTGATTCACTACATTAATCGGCCTACAGAACAGCCAAAACCCCAGCTAACATTTTGAAGTCTGCATTAACATTTAAGTGTCAGAATCCAAAACATAGACAGATAGGGCCCTCCTTTCACTTCCAAGGTTTGAGTTTGAGTAGAGCCCAGATGCACTTAAACCAGTTGCAAGGCTTCTCCCTATTGGCCTAAGCACCCTAATTGAAATGAGTCTCAATCCAGTGTCGAGTGGGTGTGAGCTAGTTTACAAAATTGCATACACAGTACTGTAATTCTGGAGATATTGACACTCATCATGTCAGCAGTCTAACTCATAGAGCCACGCAGATCACTGGAGTGGGAAATGGAAACATGATATTGGTGCAGTGGCTGGGGTGAGGAGGGAATGTGGGTTTCTTTACTGACAATCAAGGAAGCTATATGATATTCCAAAACACCTGACAATCCACACATTGGCAGGCCCTCCGAAAAATGTATTAATTTGTTCATGTGAATTAATTTTTTGGGAGGTGGGTGGAAGGGTGAAAGCATTTCTATTTCACGGACGAAAAATGCATTTCACAGTGAGGAAATTGGTCACAATTTAATAACCAATTGGTGAGCTCTCAGCGTTCAGGGGGTTAAGTTTGAGCTTTGTGTATTTTTTTCCAGACATTGTGTAGTGTGAATGCTTGAGGAAGATGATGTATTGGGTGAACAACCAGAGAGAAAGAGAGAGAGAAATCAATGCTGGTGCAGTGGGTTATATAAAAAAAGGTATTCTGTCAATATCAGTCAGAGGTTTTTTTGTGTATGTTTGAACATGGCACCCCTGAGGGGAACCAATTGACCTGAAAGTAAAAGTAACACTGGAGTGGAACTTTTTGTTTTTTCTTCGGTTCTCTATTCAGCATTATCAGACAATCTCAACCATGTTATGCTGTGAACCTCAAGGCTCTGTTTTCCCTGACAATGCATCTTACACTCAAACATTCCACGCCATGCTAGCCATACGTACAAACCACCAACACTCAAGAGTGAGAAATATGCTGTAATTTGGGAAGAACAACAACTTGTATTTATACACCATCCTTCACGCAGGACAGCATCACTGAGCCTAAAAGAGGGGATGGAGGGAGGGGGACAAAGTGGGGGAATTGGGGAAGAGAGTTCCAAAGCTTTGGGGGCACAGTGAGTGAAAGTTGAAAGATTAAGCTGCGCTGTCACAATTGTAAAATGAAAACACTGCTATTTTTAAAAAGCAGAAAAGAAAACCAAAATGCAATTGATTCGGAGATGGGAAGGAGAAGAAATAGCCGATTGACATTGAGTGTTAGGGCAAATTAGTCCCAAAGTAACAAAAAGGTTTTGATAGTAATTCAATAGCAAACATTTCACCATTGTTATATTGATCCAGAAGTGGGCAGATTATGAGGCACTTACTTCTGGTTGGTTTTCCTTCATGCCAAACAGTTTGGGAGCGTGAGAAAGAGAGAGTGTGAAAGTGCAGAGAGAAAAGGGCAGGTGGGGAAGGAGATGGAGGTAGAGAGGAGGAGTTTTTTCCCCGCTTTGTTCAGTGATGACAGAATAAAAACAACTTACAAAATGGCTACTCTAGAAATGGAACTAATAATGGTTGCTAGTGTGTTCTTGAGCCAGAGGAGCAAGGCGGGTGGGTGGAGGAGTGGTGTGTGAGCTAGTTAGGGAGGTAGGGAGATACCAAAGCATGAAGTGATGTAGATGAGCGTTAGGATCTTGGTATCAATCCGTTCTGCAACAGGGAGCCAGTGAAGTCTGTAAAGGACTGGGGAGATGCGGGTGCCGAGTTTAGTTGGGGGGTGGAAGTGGAAGAAAGCCGGATAAACTGCAGAGCAGGAAAACAAAAGACACAAGAGAAGCCATTATAACCAGGTGGAAAACTGCCAATTTGCTATTTCTCCTTTACTCAAATAATTGCATTTTCTGTTGCATACATCTTCAGTAACTCATTCTGTCCATTGTGCCCTGACTATTATCTGGCCAGACAGATAAAAAATGTAAAGAAGGCAAACTTTAGGATTTTATTTAAATTTCTAAGTATCCTACCATCTTATCTCAGTCCATCAGCCCCATTACAAGTTTCAAATAGAGATGCCTGCCACACCACAAACCTCTGGCCTGCCTCCACTCTGCAATGGACCATGGAGCAGTGTTCTGAACTGTTCTCAAATGGGGCGAAGTTGAGAGTAGTTGTGCTCCATGGAAATCAATCTATTTCAAACTGGATTTATAGTCCCAGAACACTTCCGTTTAACACCCTTTTCAGCATCAAAGACAGCAGGCCTTTTGGAGACCGGATTCAAGCCTGCCTCTCGGAGGAATATACATTCAGAGTGCTTCAGAGCAGCTCCAGTAATGCACTGTGCCACTCCATCTGTAATAAGCACGCAAGACCATACAAAAACATCAATAGGCAGGGGACTGAATAAGTAATTACAAGATACCCATGAGGAACAAAATACAGGAAGCAGGTACCAAATTAAGAAAGAGGCCCTTTATTTGCAAAGCGCTTCACCATTTCATACTGAGCCCTTCTTTGAACAGGCTATGTTCTTCGCTGCTTTGCACCAGTCAAATACAGTACTCTGAAAACAAAATTCCTTTTGATGGATGGCGACAGAGTTAAAGTGTCAGTTTCTCACTGCAGGACTCACTCAGCATTTTATTTGAAGTATTGTCAATAAGATTTCTCAGATATTTTTGATATATAAAAAAATCCTATTACATCCTGGCTGGTTTCTGCAATACATTCCAAGCCCCCGTGGGATAAAATGTGCTCGCAATATATTATGTCTGGGAATTAATAAGCTCCAGTGTACAGTGTATGCAAATAATACTGACTTTTAGAAATTAAAAACAACCTTTATTTAGAAATATATACTTTTTTAAGGACTTTTTTGTTTTCAAAATAAATTTTAATTAAGTGGCACTTATTTTGTTTAAAGAATGAATTAGTATCATAGGTGGGTGGGGGCAAAGAAAGGGGAGGAAGTGGAGAGGGAATATCAGATATTGAATTGAATCCAATGATGTCAAGATGAATTGGCATCTGCAGGCACAACTAACAAGATCTTTGAAGGTTATTGGATAGTGACGTTGGGGTGTAAAAACAGCCGTTACAACCTGGTTCTTGAAGGATTTACAAATATTGAATCCTGCCAGTAAACGATCATTCATCATGCCATCTTGCAGGAATTCCACTCTCAAATGTCGGGGAAGGTGATGCGTTAAAGCAGAACTCTGACTGGACGTCCTGCATTGGAAATGCAGGAGTAGACTTTCGTGATTTCAGATCTCTTAAAATCCACGGCTACGGACCATCAAAACCTGTCCAAACCCTGGTCCCTTTGTTACAAGTCCATTTTGCAGAGATTTCTTTGCAATTCTTTTGACTTTTGAAGAAGAAAGATCAAAAGAATTGGGACAGATTGATACAGTATATCTTTCATAGATCATATCAATTGAGACCGTTCATTTGATATGACTTATGAGTTACGTCAAATGTGCATAGAGTATAAACTGCTGAACGGGGCATGGGCAAATGTACGACTTGGGCAATTATTTGATTTATACAGAAGTTGCGATCTTACTGTATATAACATATATATATTTATATAAAATTATATACAATGCATAAAGGAGACATCTGCGAGAATGGTTCTGAGTCAGAATACAGGTAATTATCACAGGGATAGATGTACAGAGCTGCAACGCTTCAAGTGTTTCAATTTCATGCCTAAGTTGATGATTTTACTAAATTAAAAATAAACCCAACGTTTTCCACCCCTTTTAACACTGATTCGATCTGAAAGAATTCAAATACATTTTTGCAGATATTCTGCAGTGAGGAGGTAGGTTTTGAAACCTTGTGACAGGATTTTTGGTCTTATTGAAAAAAATAAATCAGGTTGCACTGCTATAATTTAGATAAATTGGAAATGCAAAAGGCTGGCAGAAAGGGACACTGTAATTCAGGCGCTGCAAGACAAGACAGTTTGGAACAGACATTTTGTTATGAATTATCTCAACTATGTCATGGGGCCCAGGGAATTTTAAATACTGTTAAGTGGTCAGTAGGTCCAGATAGGTTCACAGCCTCCCACAGCAGGAAATGGCAGATTGATTAATGTAAAATACAAGGAAAAATTGTGTTTTAGAGCTGAATTGCTTAAACATATTGGGCTCGAGACGTGAGCAATTATAGTGGTCAATAAACGTATTATTGTTAACATAAATCACCTGAGTGGATCTAATTCCCAAGATAAAGAATTAGTATTGCAACACTTTAAGGTGTGGTAACAATGGTGTGCAGCTGAACTCCTGAGCAGCCGGCTGAGAATCAATCGTCCCTTTGCGTTCAATTGCTGACCTTGGTTGGAAGGCATCAGATGGCTGTAAATATTAGGCTTGGCTGGTCCATAGGCCACCCGGGAATTGTGACCAGGGCAAATTCTGGAAGCCTTATCAACAGCAATAGTGTCCAGGCAGACGCAGTGCTCCATGACGTTACCCTGTGTGAAGGGTACCATATAAATGCAAGTTGTGGGTGTGGCTGGTTTAAAGAGATGGGGGTGGAGTGGGGGGGGGAGGTAGAGTGACAATTAAAATGTTAACTGCAGTGTTGTGTTTGTAACGTGCCCTATTGAGTATTGGCGGGTCACTTTCCTGGGATTAATAATCCCTTCATAAAATTATAATAATAATAATAAGTTGGTCACTCAATCCACGTCTGTTTGTGGGACACTGCTGTGCGCAATTGGCTGCCGCATTTTACCCACAAACTATACAGTCAATTCACCGTACAGTATACTTCATGAAGCATGAGATGTCTCAACATCTCGAAGATGTGATAAGGCACTGCATCAAATGCAAGGATTATTATGTTATTGGGATCAGTCATGTTTGAGCCTAGGCAGTGAACACCAGTGTGGGGCATCACAACAACACCTTGTTCTCATCTTTCTGCCCCGGGTGAGAAATGCAAAAATCTGGCTCTTTTGCAAGAGCCTGGTCCAGAGGAGCTGAGACCAATTGTAGCAATGTAACATAGGCAGAGACTATCTCAGGCAGCACAGACCAGAGGGCAGTTTTGTTGAACACAGTGATTTAGTTAACCAAGCAATTAGGGGAGCCCTGCTCATGTTTTATGGAGGATATAGTGTGGTCCTACTTGTCTCTGATGCCACATTGAAGACAAGTGAACTCAGACAACATAGGACTGGAGGAACGGAGTTACAAACGTGATATTGGGTCCACAAGTTGATTAAATGTGGTAGCCGAGCAGTGATCCCTGTGGTGTTCTGTTTAATACAATTCAAAACTAATTTACAGTTTCTATAAAGCTCCTTGTTTAAATACAGTATTGAAGAAGTAGAGAGCCTTCTGTACATTGAGAAGGTGTAACTCCACATCGTCAGCACCAACTACGGATATCTGGGGGTTTGTGAATTCTGAGTAAATATTAAAAATCCTCGCATTTGATGGAGAGCCTGTATCATTAATAACATTTCAAGGTGCTTCACAAAGTTTGTGTGACGTGCAGTGATTTGAGTAGTTGACTTTGGCAGCGAATTTGCGCATAGCAATACCCGAAAACATTTATGAAGTGAATATCACAGGGAATGACTCCTTTCCCTTTTCGAATTGTGCCACAGGATGTTTAACATCCACCTCCACAGGCAGACAAGCTCAATTTAACATCTCATCAGGACATCTCTAAATATGCGACTCCCTCAACATTGCATTCGCGTATCAGTCTGAAAATCCCAATGTGGGACATGAACCATCAACATTTTGACCTAGAGGCACAAGTACAATCAACTAAACCACGCTGACACAAGAGTATGAGGGAATGTAGTTTGATGGGGGGGATTAGATTTCTTTGATTCATTCACTTATCATCATTGATACATTTTTGAGATGTTTAAGCATTACCTTTAGGGCGGACGTTTGTTTGAAGGAGAGGTTGTGTTTCCTCAGATGTCAATGCAGAGGAAAGAATGCAGCTGTGGGAGATTCCTGGCCACATGGGGAGCTCTCAACTGTTTAAAACAGTCTTGTGGAGATAAAAAAAACATTGCACAAGTGTGATCACACTGCGCCCGAAGCACACACTTATTCCAAAAAGAAAGTGTCTCTAATTGTGTGTATATTAAAAATATGCTCTTCTCACCTACACCATGATTTGCTCTGTGTCCCCTGCCCGACCCGTCCTACCATCGGTGGCCGGGTTTTCAGCCTCTCTGCCCCCACATTCTGGAACTCCATCCCACAATCGCTTTGCCTTGCTTCCTCCCTTACCTTCTTCAAGGCTGATCTCAAGACCCTCTTCTTCGATCTTGCCTTCTGTCGCCCTCCAAACTCTCCCTCCCTGTCCCTCTTCCTTGCTCAGGTCCTGACCCCTGACTGTTCAGCACCTTGGGACGTTCTCTCGACATGAAAGGCACTCTATAAATGTAATTTTCTTGTTGTTCTACACCTCTTGAGCTAAAATTTGGTGTGAATGTGGCCTTTCTCTATGTCCTCCATTTTGACCCTTTGACCTTGATAGTGCCACAAATGTGACAGACAGAACTAGACACAGGTAGCACAGAAGGCAGCCATTTGACCCATTGTGTCTATGCCATTACTACCTGTGTCATTTAATTACTTTTTAAAAATCTAGAATATATATATATGCATTTATCAACCCAAGGCTCGACTATGGAAACTCCCTCCCTTTGGAATTCCATCCCACAATCCCTTCGCCTTGCTCCCTTCCTTGCCTCCTTCAAGGCCCAACTCAAGACCCTCGTTGCTGACCATGCCTTCAGCCGCAGCCCAAACTCTACTCTCCCTCATCCCAACCCTGCCCCTCCTCTCTCCCCCCCCCCCCCCCCCCACTATCCCCATGCTCGGGTCCTGACCCCTGACTGCTCAGCAGGATATCCTCTGAACACGAAAGGCGCTCTACAAATGCAATTTGGTTGTTGTTGTTGCCCTGGCAACCAGTCCTCCAGATAAAATTGGTCACTCACTTCATGGCTGTTTTTGGAGCATTGGTGTGCATGAATTGGCTGCTGCATTCACCTACAAAATACACAGTCAGTAAAATACACTTTACAGTAAAATCCTGTAAAGTGCTTTGAGACGTCCCCCAACACGAAAAGTGCCGCATCAAATGCAGGGATTATTATTATTTTTATTAATCCAGTTCCTTTTTGAATGATTCTATTGATCCAGCCTTAAATCTGGGGCATTCGAAGGGTAGAAAGGGAATTGCTGTGTGTTAAGTAGTTTTACATTTCGCTTATTCATTCTATAATACTGAGCATAGCAAATTACAGAAAGTGAGATTTGTAGCTGCCTTAACTGCCCACGTGTGGCATCTTTTGATGTAATAGCTATGGTGCACCTTTTAAGGATTCTGAGCATCTCTTGTGTCCCTTATAGGGAATAGACACATCCTTCATCGCAGACAAGTCTTCCGTATACAGCCTCCCAAAATAGACATAATCTCAAAGTCTGAAATAATGTTTGGCAACAATAAATGTATCCAGTAAATCTAATCCTTGGTGTGTACTCACAGCCCCCTGAATTGAGTACTATTGCATCACATTAATATTGCATTAAAGCAGCCTTAAAATGTAATTGGACATCAAAGACTCGTCCCACCACTTCTCCCTCAATCTCAGTAAAGCTAGTGTAGATTTGCTGGTTTTCTCCTAATTGTTCAGGCCTGCCTTTGCTGCTTCAGGTTAGCTGGTAGTCAGACATATTGCTGTACACAGCAATGGAGTCCACCTGGGAAGTTATTTGCGGATACAAACTGACCCGCAGTCGCTCACAAGACAAGAGGAAACCACATTCTCTCTTCCCTGCCCCCTTTTAAATCATTTAGTAAGGTTTTGGAACCTACCATATGTTATTTATCAAGAGTGTGTGATGAGTACAGTACCATTTCCTAGCATTAATAACCTCTGCTGTGCATGCTGACTGTTATCGTGATGCATTTTATTACCAACAACAACAAATAAATGCCTGAAGCCTGCAGACTTGCTCACTGGTTGGAGGCATATTTCCCTGGAGAAAGGCACATCCTCAACTGCAACTATAATGCTGGAACACATGTAATGAGTGCACATGCGCACACCTGAGACACTGGTGTATAAAAGTCTGAGTTTCTGCAATTGCTACATAGAATTGGTACGGCATAGACACAGTACATTCAGCGTAACCAATCAGTGATGGTGAGCTGGCACTCGAATGCAGAGCTAAGGGGGATGGTTGCATTGTCAGAGGTTCCATCCTTAGGATAATATGTTAAGCTGTGTGTGTGTCTGAGTGTATATGTGTGCTCTGTCTGCTCAGATGGACTCTGTTGAAAGTTTCTACCCATATTCATGGCCATCAAATTTCCCAAATTAAATATTAAGTCACTCTCCATGGCTGTTTGTGGGACAAACTGGCTTCCCACCAAACACACATTCAAACCACTTTACAGTGTATACCATGAAGGGCTTTGAGACGTCTTGACAACATGATAATAATAATAATAATCCTTGCATTTGATGTAGCGCTTTTCATGTCTTATAGACGTCTCAAAGTGTTTCGGAGAATTTTCTGTAAAGTGAATTGACTGTATATTTGTTGGTGAAATGTGGCCAATTGCACACAGCAGTGTCACACAAACAGCCATGGATTGAAATGACCAATTTTCTTATTGCTTTTTATTATAATGGTAAGGTGCTAAGTCAAATGCAAGGTATTTTTTATTGAAGGAATTCCAGTTAGAAATCCCATTAAACCCAAGGGGAACTCTGCTCTGGGAGTAGGTGGCATTGGGCTGGAGATCACCGGTTGAACATATGTATTTCCACTTACCAGAAGCAATTTCTCCGACACCATTCATGCTATTTAGAAACGCCACCACTCTGATTACAAAATGTACAATCATGAGTTGGAGCACCTGCCGTTGCACACAAATTCAGAGTTTGATTAGAAACCGATTGCAACAGACCCGCTCAGCTGGACTTTATTTAACCATCAGAATTGCGGACAATACTATAACCCTGCAGAAAAGAGCTCCCAGAATTACTTAAACATCTCTCTCCTCCTCCTCCCAGTCCCCCTCCCCTTCCCCACCCCCTTTTCCATTTGTCCTTGCATGCAACATTTCACGTTATTTAAAAAAAATCCTAATTGTATTTAAAATACATGGCCATTCCAAAACTCTATTCTGTTCTGCATGTAGCTTCATGGGCTAAGTGCTCCAGTTCACAATGTTGGATTATAAAGTGAGGAACTGCAGAGACCTGCAGTGAATCTCAAGTGTGGCTTCACCACAGTAATTACTGTAGGAAGGTAATAGCTGAACTGAATTGTTCACAGCGCAGTCTCCCCTGGCTGTGACAGAGTAACATGCTGCACCTTGCGAGGCTGATATTTTGCTAAATGTGACATTATATTTATATAAAGGTCAATTGTAACCAGCGCTGTTAAATAATTATTTTCTCAGTACATCAGACCAGCCACCATAGATATGGCTCCCTCAATGGTGCACATTTCATTAATTTTATGACATCGATTCAGATCTTTTGCTCTTATTTATACTTCCTATTTGAGATATCTCGAAATTCATAAGTCACCCCCTCCTTCTTCCCTCCCTCCCCTATCATATCCACACTCCCCACCCCCCGCACACCAAACCTGCTACTACGCTGCTTAGAGGTGACAACGACCACAAAATTACACTTGTATAGAGTCTTTCGCGTCTGAAGGACGTCCCGAGTCTTACAGAGCAGTATAGGGCTACTTATTTATTGCCGCCTGGCTTGGCATAAATATGGCTGTTGAGTCTCGATGTGATCACAGTTATCACAGTTTCTTATTGTTCCATCACTACTAAATTATTAGTCAACTGGGGTACAACTTAAGAGAAAGCTGTGTAGGAAATGTAAAATGCTGTGGTTGGGTTGTGAAAGCGATCGTTTGTGGGCAATATTTTTCTTCAGCTCATTTTAAGCAGTGCTGGTCAACCCTAATCCTCTAGGCAACATCTGCAGCACCATTAGTGCACATGGCAGCAAATTGCTCCACTGTAGACCACAGTTAAAATTTACCACAGAAATCATGATGCTATTGCTTTGTTCGGAATTGTGAGGCACTTCATTGCAGTACATGTACTTCCTTTTGAAGATCTTATTTCGTGGAATGAAACCAGAAGTTGGTTCTCATTAGTATTACACATGAGGTTATAGCACAGGTTGCTTCAGGGTCGACGTACTGAAAGGAGAGAGTTAAGAGGTGAGATTCTTGGTTGCAAGGTTTGCCTTTCGACGGAACTCACGGAACAAAAGGAAAGCAAAGAGATAAAAAGTAAAGCTCAGGATAATTATAGAGGAAAGGAAAGGCTGGAATACAAATGGGACAATGTGTGAAATAGGATGAATAATGAGATACTTAAGGAGTTAAAGGAGAGGAGGGAGATGATAGCAGCAGACATAGGAAGCAAGAGTTGGCACAAAGCAGACTGGAGCAGTAATGAAGGGGAGAAAAGGTTAGATTTTCTGAGCTGTAAAACGAGTGTTACAGAAGGAGGGCCAAGTGACAGATAGGATTGTCTATTAAGAGACAGTGTAATCATTTATTGCAGGGAGTAAGTGGTGTTGAAGATCATAAGTTTCTGCTCCAGATCGGTATCCAGTGACCTCTACTGGAACATGCATGAATGCAGACATCTTTGAAACCATTTTTTTCTTGTGGATTTTGCTTTAAAATTGAAGATTGTGCATTAGTTAGTCTATACAATGCACAGCTTATCACACGTTACAGTATATCCTGTGAGGGCTTTTGGGCATCCTGTCAATATGAAAACCACTTTATCAAATCCAAGGATTATTATTGTTGATAAGTCATTCTAAAACTGTGGTCTTAATCTTAAGAAAATTAGAAATTGCAGGTGAGCAAATGATCAAAAGATTTTCAAATACTTAATGGAAAAAAGAACTTGAATTTTTGTAGAACCTTATACCTCAAAATGTCTCACTTTACAAAAAATACTACTAATAATAATCCTTCCATTTGAAATGGCACCTTCCATATCAGGAAGATCTATCTAGTGCACTGACTGTGTGTTTTGTCGGTGAAGACTGCAGCCAATTTGCGTCCAGCAATTTCTCTCAACCAGCCACAAAGTGAATGATCAGTTTTATCTGGGGGATTGTTGGCTGGGACCTGGGGAGATACTACCTTATTGAGATCAGTTATTTCACTACAGAAAGGGAAACTCACTAAGGCAGCAGATGTGAAGGTTTCCACAGTCCTGAGTTGATCAAAGAAACTGTCCCAAAACACCTACCAATTTATTTGTGGAGATGAATTCTCACCATTTTGCATTTGTTTTCTACATTATTTTACTTCCACTTTCACTGTCGTTTTGCTGACAAGCAGTTCAAACGAATATTGAAGAAAACAGTTTGGATCACAAATGGGGAGCACTGCACCACGTTCGCAAAGATTGTTAATTTGCTGTAGAAGTTTTTGTCAGTGAAAGACAAGAGCGAGTTATTTTTGCAGATGTCAGCAGGCATTCTTAGGCACTAAGCATACCTGGAAAGAAGGTGATAATTCAATGGCATTCAATTGAAGATGATATGAAGTGATTAAGTTCAAAAAGGCTTTCATCTATCAAGTCTGCAACAGCAGACAAAACAGAACAGAAAATGTTTTGTGGATGCTGAAGGAATCCATGTTGTATTGCAGAATAACATCTCTCTGTGTGATTGCAGGATGCTGTGATCTTTATTTTACACATCTGTGTTTTTTATCCTTTCTCTTTAGTCGGAAAATTACTCCATTGAGTCAAGCTATGTGAACAGCAGACAGCACCTTATTAAAAGGTAAGTCATGATGGCTTTTACATTAAACAGCGTGAATGCATTCAGATAATGAATGCCGTCTGCTTTGGTGCCCTTTTCTCATTATTGTTAGAAAACTGTTGTAATCCATTTACCTGACATTGTATAATTTGATCACAAAATTCTCTTGGATCAGGCTCTTTTTTTTAAAAACGCAATATTCTGCTGGGAAACATTGCACAAGAGTGTTTGGCACAGAGCAGTCCCTTCTCAAATCACAGTTCAAACCATCGAGAAGCATACATCACAGAAGCTTTGGGAAGAAGAGACTCAGATCTGCTCGGCCTGTCAATCACAGTGATGGCTGCCAGCAGAACACTGTCTTAGGAAAGGCACTTTAAATACAACAGTAATGAGGAGCAGGAAAGTGAGGTTGAATGACTGGAAGGACACACATTAGAAAAGCTCCCAATATCTCTTGCCAAACTTCAGCGGCAACAACTTGCAGTTACATGGCATTTCTGTCATGCAGAATTCAAGTGGTTAACAATTAACATCTGGAAGAGAGAGTTAAGGGTATTGATCAAAAGATCCAATTGAATTTTTTTTTATCAGGAGTCTTTGTAAGGCAGAGCAAGAAAAATCTTAAAGAGACTAGATTAAGGAAGAGTTGCAGAAAATAAAGACGTGATGTAGCTAAAGGCTCAGCCACCAGTGGTGGGGTATTTGGAATGAGCAATGGCAACTGAACATGAGAGACTGCAATCATTCTGTAGACTTAGATATGCATGAACGGGACTCCACTGCGTGAAACGTCTGCTCTCTGCATTCCTCTGAGCCATTCAGACACTGGAGCTCAAAAGATAAAGTTGAAAGGGAGAAGAAAAGGGACTTGTTGTAGCTTGCTAGGAATTTAAGAAGATTGGCATTTCCACTGGTCGGTAAAGTTACTAGCCACGGGCCATGTGCACTTCTGCATTATCAGTATTCAACGACAAGATCAGTAACTTTACCTGAACAGCGGAATGTCATTCCCCCACTGCCTCACAACCCCCCCCCCCCCCCCCTTCCCCTCACCTTAATAAAAGACGGGATTAAAGAGAAAATGTGCAGCTGAGAAGAGGCATGAAAATGTAAGTAACTCCAGGTCAAGACCTAGCATTAATCAGCTTCACAAAGGGAAGAATTTGAAGTCTCACCACAGCTTCAACAGAACTGAACACAATATCTCAGAGGAGATTTCTTTCCAAGAGCACATTGGGGGAGTGTGGGGGGAAGGAGGAACGACATTTCAATGGAGGAGCAGGAGGGGTAAAATAAACGTATCTACTGGCATGAACATATAAAGAAAACTCTCTTCCCCACCAAGTCAGAACTGGAGCAAACGCGCAGCTTGGAGAACACTGTAGTCTTTCATTTAGACACATTCGTCAAAAGAACAATTGAGGGACAAAGCAAGCCTCAACTGCTTTCTGGGTTCTTGGCACAGCTCAACCTCCCCACTGGACCACAAGAATCCTCCTCATTCATATCAATAATTAAAAAGGTAGAGAGATAAACCACCTGTAGAGGTTATGTTTTCACTCTTTCCTCATGTTTATGTACCCTACATAGAAAAAGCCATAAATAATAAATGCCAGTATTCTACAGAGATGGGGAGAGATTGGCTGTGATTCTAAGGAGCTGCAGATTTTAAATGTTATTATATGTGTGTGTGAATATATATGTGTGTATATATATATATATATATATATATACACACACACACAAAATCGCTCTGCTACTTTGAACAGAATGGCATTTCCCAGAAATAAACCAGACCGCTTCACCCCATGTCCTTCATCCTTTGGGGAAATGGTTTGCAGAGGAGTTTCATTAAAAGATGCAAATTTGTCAAAGACCAGGTGCAGGCATCTGTATTAGTTACCCAGAAAAACAGCATTTTACATTCAACAAAAGGAGAGGATTCTTTTGGCCTTTCAAAGCCTTTTTTTTACTCCTCCTATCCCCCCACCCAGCCCCCAACCAGCACTCCGATATTGTCACCTTTTCCACTCATTGAGATGGCAGTGACTCATTTAATAGTATGGTTTCATAGGAGGCAACACTCACGTAACTTACACAGTGGTCGTGACTGCAAGTCTCCATGATATGGAGCCATAACCTGCCAGGAAGAACACCCCTCACTCAACACTCAAACCCTTCCCACAGAAGATCATTAAGAGACCAAAAACGACTAGCAGCGTTCTCCAGGTTTCCCAACCTGGGATGTTAATGATAATAGTAACATTCTCATCACTTCACAACTCATATCATCCAACTTAACAACAAGGATACTTTCATTTACACAGGGGGGGGTTTTCAAGTACATCTCAAAGCGCTCGAGAAATGCAGTGGCAGACACTGAGCAGGGAAGTGAATCGCTAGGAAGTGAGTCGCGGTCGAAGAGATATGCTTTTCGCAGGTTTATCCAAGGCAGTAAAAGAGTTAGAAAAGCAAAGTGATTCCAGGAAGAATAGTCCAGAGGAGAAATCTCAGCTGCTAATGGTGAAGTGGAAGGGCCAGAGCAATAGGCAATAAACTAGAGTTAGAAGAGGGCAAAATGAAAGGCTGAATAAGATTGCATAACTAGAACCTAATTCAGCCCCCCACATAATGTGTTAACCTATTTAAAACATTAGGGATGGGGTGTTGGGGGAGGGGGTGGGGTGGCAGGGAGCGGAGAGGCCAAAGTATTTTGGCTTTGCAAAAGATTTTTTTTCTGAAAAATATAATGGAACATAATGAAATCCATATTTCTAGGTCCAGGCATGAACTAGAATAAGTTTTGGTTTAGAAAAAAAAGTGTTGCACTTTTCTTCTAGTGTTTTATAGCTGTTGGGTGTTTTTTTGTTGCATGAATTTTGAGCAAACAGTGGACTATCGAATGTCAATTACAGCTTAAACTCTGTACCGTTTCTCTGCAGAATTGCCATGTAAATATTTAATGTGGAGTGCTGTAAAGCTGAAGAGAAATGAACTGTGCCTGGAATATTCCTGAATTCACAATGTTCTCTAAATGAACTAAACAAAATTCTGTAATGAGCGATATTATTTATTTCAGTGTGAAAATCCTCCCTGAACACTGAGAGCAGAATGGCAACACTCGTCAGCTAGGGAGGCTCTCTCAATTTCATGCCAGATATAATTAACCTTCTCGTTTCTCAGGCAGATGTAATTTGAGGGGAAAAAAAATGGGTTGGTTAGCTAGGGCTGGGAAAACCTGGGGCTATCTCTTCCCCTTGCTGAGCTGCATTTTGTCACTTACACACACAGTCACAATCACTCACTCACTCACTCACTCGCACACACAGCCCGTGAAAGAATCCCATTGCTGCAGCAGCAGCGAATCTCATCTCTACATTTTGAATTACACGAAATAGAAAATGGAATAAGGTTGTTGAGTCAGTGGGTTTACCAGGAAGTCAATGAGCGTGGCCCCTTGCAGATGAGCACACACCGTCTCAATCAGTATTCAGCTGTGGCATATGATGAACCACAGGGTTTTAAATATATAATTTTTTATATATAAATATATATGTATATAGGTCACAGGGCCTGAAAATAATGGTGCAGGTTTCACTGTGCTTTGTGCATGTGATGACATGTTGTTGACATGGTCACATTCCCACTGAGAAGCTGACAATGTTGGTGAGGGAAGGAAAGAACATTATACAGTAACATTACGAGGCATCTGAAACATATTTAATTATTCTGCACACAGATAGTTGTAACTAACAGATTGAGAGAGAGATATCATTAATGTAGCTGGGGCTGATTACCATCTTTTTCTGTGTTTGCACATGTGTCACAGATGAACATTTTCTCTTTTTCTCGCCTCTGCTTCTTTTCAAAATTATCTTGAAAACACTGAATAAACACCTTTTATATTTAATTATAGAATATATAGTTTTGTATTACGAAAACTGCCCAACTATTTGTCCTTTCTTTGCTTTTGGAAGTACAAAGACCTGTGTGTGTGTGTTTTAAGATATCTAATTATCTAACCTGATGTTACAAGGAAATCGTCTCCCTTTTGATTTGATTGACTCAATCTCAGTCGTCTTTGTTTTAGTCTTTAAAGTCATTTAAATTCCATGGTAACAATCTGGCCGCAGTGATTTCCCTATGAAATCAGGTCAGACGCGCACAAGTAATCATCACCCAGTCAATCCTGAGAACATTAAGTTGACCTGAAATTGACGAGGAGTCCCCGGGAAAAGAGATTGGGCAGCTTTAACACAAGCCATTTACCAGAGCAGGAGAAGAAGGCAATAGAAATAGAACTAAATTTGCATTGTCTTACTTAGGAACCAGAAATCCTCTTAAAGAGAAAAAAAATGACCCCTTGACTTTGATACATTTTGACACAGGCTGTAATGTATGGCAATATGTTTTTGATATACTTCAATATGAAGCAATATGTATTGCAATACATTTCTTTTCCATAAGGGGAACATTATCTGATACTGCTTGGCATGACAATAAATCAGTCTTGCTTCACACTTCAGTAGTTCCACATTCAAGGATCTGGAAAGAAACAGTCTCAAGGACAGCGGACACGAAGAAAGTGACCAAACTGACAGCGAACATGATGTGCATCGAGGCCTGTACTGTGACACAGCCATCAATGAAGTACTGAATACAACTCTTAATTCCACTGGCTCACAGGTACCTGAGCAAGGTAAGGCGATGAAAGAAATTGGGGGTGAAATGTGCAGCCTTTCATAATGGGTTCTTTGGACAAGGATTACAAACTCCAGAAATTTCAGCTCTTTGAGGGAAAAAATCTCTTCTTTTGTATTTGTTTGAAGAGAATTTCAACTTTGAGAAAGAATAATAATATAATAATAATCCTTGCATTTGATATAAGCGCCTTATCACGTCATCGAGGCATCTCAAAGCGCTTTGTGGAATATATTTTAATATGACTGACTGTACATTTTGTGGGCAAAACAGGCAGCCGATTGTGGGCAGTAGTGTCCCACAAGCAGTCGTAAATTGGGTGTTCCAAATTATAAAACCCATAAATACACCGGCAACTAGACTAATAATAATCCTTGCATCTTATATAGCGCCTCATCCTGTTGTTTAGACGTCTCAACGCACTTCATAGGATACACTGTAAAATTGACTGTATTTTGTGGAGAAACAGCGGCAGCCAATTGCGCACAGCAGAGTAAGTCGCATCAAATTCTATAAATAACGAAATTAAATATCCTATGAAAAATCCTTTTCAAATCACATTTATTTTTGTAGGACAGATTGTAAATCAATTGAGGTTTTCACTGCTTTATAGAATATAATATCCTATAGGGTGGTTTTCTGATGCTGCAAGATTTTTTTTTAACAATAATATTCCTTGTATTTGATATTGTGCCCTTCGTGACAGGAGGGATGATTCAGTATTACACAGGATTTACTGCAAAGCATAGTGACTGTGTAACTTGTAATGGTTCATTCAAAGAGGTAGTAGCATCAGTTTGGGTAGGTCGAGCCATAAGAGAAGCATTCATTCCAGATATAGTAATTTCACAGGAAGATGGCTGCACAGTACGTTTCGATGCTGTTAAGACATTGAGCCTTGTTTTAACAGGGAAAAAAGTTTGACAAGCATTTTTTCACATAAATGGTGCTTTTCAGCTTGGAAGATCCTAGCTATAAACAAGACACCAGAGATGGAAGAGGAACATTGTTACAATATTTACCTGAATTTATTTAACAAAGAACACTGGAGTCAGTGAATTGGGTGTATGTGTTTGCAAATCTCCGTTTTTGTGCGGCAAATTCCAACCTTGATCAGACACTGTTAATTCTGCCCTTATGCTGTTAGTGCTACAGTCCCAATCAATGCACAGAGTGGACACCTTTTTTCAGTGTTCACTGTTTTCCCCAATTCCTCCCACCATAGGCTGCAGATCATCCAGAACTCTGCTGTCCGTGATCTGTCCCGCACCAGACTCTGCAAACCCATCCTCGCCTGACTCCACTGGCTTCCATCACTCAGAGGATTCAATTCAAGATCCTTGTCCTCACCTTCAAAACCCTTCATGGTCTTGCTCACCCCACCCCTGTGATCTTCTAACCACCTACCAATCTGTCCATTCCCTCCGCTCAACGGGCACTGACCTGCTCCACACACACTCCACCATCAGCGGGCGAGCTTCCCTCTGCCTTGCCCCCTCGCTAGCCTCCTTTAAGTCCCGCGTCAGACCCTCCTCTGTCGACCGTGCCACAAGTCACCCCCCCTTCCCCTGCCTTCCCTCCCGATCTCAACCCCAGCTCGGTTCCGAAACACTCGACTGTCCGGCGCCTTGGGATGTCCTTCCAACGTGAAAGGCGCTGTACAAATGTAGTTTTGTTGTCGATTGCGCCAGTAACCTGAGATCCTGCGAAGCTCCTGATTTCCAATTCATTTCAACAGGAGCGCCAAGCTGGCTCAGCTTTGCAACCCAAACAACTGTGGCTGTTCAGCATTTACGTGTATAAAAATAAAGGAGAGCTGCTGTGTAGCTTTGACTCAGTGAGCATGCAGAGAGCACCGCTTCTTTCCTATTTAAAAGAATATCAATCTGAGTTCTATTAATGTTCAGCCTCCTAGTGGCAGGCTGATATCAGATGTAAATATATCACTTCAGACACTGTGGGTGATAGCTGCTTCGGTTGTAGATTCCCATTGTGGACTGTGTTCGTGTAAGCTGTACAGATCCCCATGGATACGACTGTCACTGAAAGCTGCCTTATCTGACATCAGGTAATTCTTCCTGTGGATTGAGTTCTCGAGCGCACCATAAATTCCTGGCAGCTCGCACAAAATTGGCAATACACTATACATTCAATCATATCAGCGGTCAAATAACGACAGAAAAAAAGTCTCTTGAATTATCCTGTTTAGATATATAATATATATATCGCACCTCCCCAAGTGGTGCAAATTTCCTATTTATTTTGGAGTAGTTTTTTTTGCTCACCATCCCCACCCATCCACCCTGATACTTTTTTTTATATCAGTTCCGGACTTCAAATGAAATGCAAATGATTTATCATCAGGTTTCCCACAAGCATGTGTTGCCTCAGATTGAGAGAAGGTGGCAATTCTGGCTGTATTGGCACCTCAGCACGAGGTGGCATTTCACACCGTCTCACAATCAGCTCTTGGCTGATCAATCCCAGAGAGGCCTTGCAGCTCGAACCAACAGCAGCCTTCCCATTCCATTCCCCGACAGAGACCGAGAGATAGAGAGAGGGAGAGAGAGAGAGATACGTGGACTGATCCCAAACTTAACCCGCCGCTTCCTGGAGTCTAGAGAGGTGTGCGCGAATGCAGTCCACAGAGAAGCACCATTCATTACATTGTTTCATGCATTGAAGGACTTGACCTCCAAACGACACATATGAAAATATTAAGCCACCACAGAATATGCAGTCACTACAATGTACAGCAAGTTCTGTGAAGCGCTTTGAGATGTGTCAAGGTGAGAGTGACAAGGCACTATTGTCACATGCAAGGATTATACTATATTAAACAATTTGACGGAGATTTAAGAGACAAGTCTTTTTTCAATGTTTTGTTACACCGGCTCACCTTAGCTTTTACTCCTAATTCTTTTAAGACCAGTTGGCATTGGTACATTGGTAATATCACTTGCTTTGACTCCCCACACTTGTTAAGTGAATGGTAACGTTCACACAGGGGCCAGTTTTATTTCAAAATCAATACTTGTTGCAATTTACAGTCGCCAATAGAGATTATGGAGAGAACAATGGTTAGTTGGTTGGGGATATTATATTTAATCTAATCAAATGCTTCAGATACCATCTGCGATAGCAAGCAAAGCTTGACCCATTTGTGACTGGGATCCTGAGATTAGGTTCCATCTGTTCTTATGTCCAATACATATTGTTTAACATGCGGGTTAGGCATTTCTCACCGACAGCTTGTGCTAATGAGCTATAGTTCTTGATGACTTTCACTCAAAGTGGATCAACACATGTAGTGTCATTCCTGCAGTTTTCCTGCAAGTCAATCAGGTAGATTAGCAGGAATTTATTTCTATGTCTACTGCGTATTATGAAGGATTAACAAGAAAAGCAAGCAACAGGAAAGTGATTTTTTTTTAGCATGAAGTACAACAACAACAACAATTTACATTTATAGAGCGCCTTCCTACCATCTAAATAATACAAAAGTAATTCAAAATTTGTTCCTAGCATTTCCCACATTGCCTGAGTGCCACTCCAGGCAATAACAACAACAAGAAATTACATTTATAGAGCGCTTTTCGCGTTGGTAAGTATATAAGAGGTTATACTGACCAGAAGGCTGCAGGTTCAAATCTTGGCAAACTTTCAGGGAACTACGGTTATTCTCAGGAAAGGTACCAGGGATCACTCTCCAGTGTCCAATGATGAGGACTGGATTGATTTTAGCTGTGAAGCTTCCATAGCCTGCTGACACTCAGATCCTAACCTCATAGATGAAGAAAGATCACTTGAATAGGGTAGCGAGAAGCTACCAGCACCTGTGTGGCCATACTCCAGCAAAGGTTCACTGCCTTCAGAAAATGAGAGAAAGAAATACACACAATCCTGCCCTCTTCTGATTTACACACACACCACCCTATTCTCACCTAATTTACACACATACACAATCCTGATTGCAGACATTACAATGATAAAGTGACCATCATTCAGCCACTGGCTGCTACTCCACAGCTGTTCTCTCAGCAACAAACACAGTGGTCTGCTTGTTGGATAAATAAATATTTTATCCAACAGGTGTTCGACATGCATTTTCTATTTCTGGCACAGTGCGGAGAAGGAGCAGTGTAAATCAAATTCATTTTTGCAAAGGTTTAAATCCCGAGGCAGTTTCAGCTAATGTTTCTGAGCTACAAAGCACAGTAGAGTTGTGAAACATACAAGTGTGATGAAGTGAAAGTTCTCATAGTAAACCGAGAAATATCCAAACATCTCCACAAGTGAATCTAGCAGGGGCGGGCTGTGGTCAGACCGCTAGCCAGAATACACCCTGTGTAACCCTAACCAGGGAGGGATCACAGCTCTGGGACGCAAACTGAAGCAAGCCAAGTCTCTTGACAAGTCCATGCGAACAACAAAATTGTCCTTCTTTTAAGCTTGGATTTCCAATGGTGAAGATTTCCATCTTACAAAAGACTTCACCAATAAATACGTGGAATGGAGGAACACAGAGTCTGAGGCCAGGTTTTCTCTTGCGATGCTAACTCTCAAGTCTGTTTTTTGTGCTCATGTCTAGTTTGAGTTTCAATGGCCTGGGATTAGTTCACTGCAGTCTAAAACGGCACTGGGGATTGCTTGTTCCTGATTAGTACTGTACTAACTCAGAAGGACATGGAGTTATAAAATGGACACAACAAAAAAACACACTAACATTTTAGAGGTTGCACAGTTTTCTACACATTGCAGCCACAACTAATAAGAAAGTATGTACACCCGGTGGCAGTGTTTTTTTACCTGTCAACACATTGCTGAAGACTGCAAATGTCTCTCAAAACCTGCAACTACATCAAGATTTAAATGTGTGCTTTGAGGCGTCTCAAAGATGTAATAAGGTACTGTATCAAATGCTAGGATTCTTATTATTCTAACATAGAATCAAATGCAAGGATTATTATTAATGAATAACATGGGGGAAGGGATAATCTCGCTCCCTCCCCCACTGTAGCCACCTTCCCAAATCATTGGCCAAATGATTACGCTCAAAGCCACTTGTGGAAAATATTGAGTGGCTTTTGCTGAACCTTCTTCCCAATGTTTGAAAGTGTTGTTTCCACAAATTTCAGCCAAATTGAAACTTTATAGCACTACTTTCCACAAACATTTCTTGAGGAGTTTACAATTAGGGCAAATTCACAAGAATTTGTGAAGAAAACTTGTCTTAATATACGATTCTCAAAGCACGTTTTAGTTCTTATTGCAGATGAGCCTTTAGTTTTCAGAGGGCACATTACAATAGTAGAGTCAATTACGACATAATTTACTTGGCATAAACTCTCAGTTTGCAGCCATCTTATTTACCCAGTGTAGTCGGTTTATGCTGGCTCACACATTACCTCACAGGGTACCCTTTTGCTTAAATAAAATGCTGGCTAGATCAATGAACCTTACCAACAATTAATCATTCCAACAAGAAGACACCAGTCATCAGGCCTTTCCAGTACCTTTTCAATCCGTTCAGCTGTCTGAAAAACACCAAACCAACAGCTAACCCAGATTGACAATACATTTGTAAAATCCCATGGCACTACTTGAAAAGAAAAGGCAATTTCTGCCTTTCAGTGTCCAGGCCAATGACCCTCCAGATAAAATTGATCATTCACTTCATGACCGTTTGTGTGATATTGCTGTGCCCAAATTGGCTGCCATATTTGCCTACAAATGTACAGTCACTGCACTTTACAGTAAATCCCGAGAAAGCGCTTGAGACATCCCTCCAACAACATGATTAGGTGCTACATCAAATGCAAGAGTTATTATTTATTTAAAGAATAACTGCACAATTTTTTTCATCCCTATTCACCCCAATATTATTTACTTTATAAATATGGAGATTATGCAGTATTAGAATACAGATACCCCGCCCCAACCGTGAAACTCACACATCCACGGTTTGCTAAATGCGACAACCCTTGCAAACCATGGCTTATAACCTTTGCTTATCCACGGATTTTAACACTAACACTAGCGTTTAGCGCTAGGGCCCAATTGCAATGTTGCAATCAACCAGCAACAATGCTACTCTCTTAGGATTATAGTAAATACAGTAACCTGAATTTATTGTCGCTTCTCCGCAGCCTAGCTAGTAAGTTTGGGAGCATTGGCTGCCAGGATCTGCAAATCTCTCTCTCTGTGTAAGTGTCTCATAGGCTGTAGAAGTCTCTCTCTCTGTATCTCAGGGTGAAGAGGGATCTCTCTCTCTCTCTCTCCGTGAGCACATCTCGGACTTTAGAAAGGTCTCTCTCTCACCTTCTCTCTATTTCACCTTCTCTTTTGAAAAAGGGAAACAAAGTCTTATTTTGCCGTGGTGTTTTAGGATCAAAACGAGGCATTTTTTATTAGGGGTATTCCCTCCCCATCATAATCCTTACAATTAGTAAACAGTGGCACATATGGCAATGGCAGATCACAGCTGGTTTTGTTAGGGATAGATTCCAAGCAGAGAGGCAGATGCTGAGTGGGGGGGGGGGAACAGATGCCAAGAGTTGACAAGGGAAATCAGGCAGCAACTGGACCCGAGGCTCCGAGCTACACGCCTGAACAAACCAGTAACCGAGGAGCATGTACAGGAGCATCACTGAATTACATAGAAAGATCTACAACATGGAAACAGGCCATTCAAACCACCCAGCAAAGCCTCCACCCCTGCAAATCCCCTCTCCTATACCCAGCCCTCTGCTCTCCGTTATCTACGTTGATGTCTCCTGCTTCAACCACAGCGAGTTCCACTTTCTCACCACCCTCTGCATGGAGAAGTTCCTTTAATCCCGGGAAAGAGTTCCTCATCTCAGACAAGGAAGGGAGGTTGCAGGTTGGCGGGGGAGGGTGGATCTAGTTGGAATACTGATTGCATCAGAGAAAATAATCAGGTTCAGCCTACGACTCGACTCGACTCGACTCGTTCAAGTATCTTGTGCATCAGTGAAAGGGGAGTTGTTTTAATGGGAATTGTAGCCTTCTGTCAGCTCAGAGAGTCTGTGCTTTGCAGTGTCCATGCAATCAATCAGAATACTTAATGAGCAGGAAAACCAGTGCAAACTGCAGACAGCCAAAGGGGAAACTGCGTAAGGAGCTGCCTCATTGCTTTCCCTGAGACAGAAATAAAGAAATCTGCATCTTAGTGTGACAAGGGATAACAGGGCCTGGAATTGACTTTTTACCCCTATTGCTAACCCCTTGTAAGAGCAAATTACAGTTCAATCAATTACGGCACAAGTTACTGATATTGCTGGGTGGAGTGGGATTATTTTTGGATTCCAATGTAAAAGTTGCTGAATGTAAATTTAACCCGTACATTCCAGGCACAAACTCTGTTGTGGTTAATAGTACAAATGCCTTGGCCAAGTACTTGTACTTTGATTCTTGAGCATTTCGCATTATCGACCACTGCCGTTCTCTGTGGCTCTTATCCCAATAAATTCAGTCTCTAGTCTTCAGCATTGTTTTGATTGGTTTGCTACTGAGAAACATTGGGGTTTCATTTCCGGCATTTCCAAGTAGGATTCCTTGATAAGTAAGTCCAAGTTGCAAATGGAGACTTCTTGCAGTAAATAGAAGGGGTTTCTTATTAAGGAAATTTGTTTGGAAATGCCACATATCAGACTTAAAAAGGTAATATTTTAGACTTTTCCAAACGCATCAAGAAACTATATTGTGAAATGAAGGGAGTGGTTAGGACCAGTATCTGATGTTTTAGCTCTGTCTCTGTAAGAGTGCGGTGATAATGGAGCTGTTTGAGAAAGATATGAGGAGTCTTAACTATTATGCTCATTAATAAAAGGAAGCGTAAGGTAATTGTTATAAAGTCATTGTCATGATAAGTTAAAAAAACTCATTCATTAAAACTTAAAAAAATTGTTGTTTCCTCAAATTCAAAACAAGCACATTGCATTGTGATTGCCTTAGTCTCCTTTCCTCTCAGTTCCTCTCTCTCCTGCCTCCCTCACCTGTGCTCATCCAACAAATGCATCTAAGTTGACGGTGGGAACATTTGCAGCATTGACCGGGATTTGGCCGCCTGTTAGGTCATGCTTAATGCACTCACTTGGTGCCATTGTGATCATTCTTTCAAAGTCCCAGTGCTGTTTGACAGCCCAACCTGCCTATAAGAGTACGTGCGATGAGTTTCCTCCACTTCTGACAGAGCTGATCGGTGGTGCAACCAGCCGTTACGGAAAGCAAAGGCTCATAGCACATTTGCACCACAGCTGCCTATTCTCGAGTGTTAAAGAAGGGACCTTTGTTGGTGGGGGGGTGGGGGGGGGGAATAACCCCTTACTCTACAATGAAAGGGTTGTGCCCTTTAAGCTTTGGCTCTTAACTGTTCAGATGTTACAGAGGCTCAAAGATAAACTGCCTTCAGCAATGAGCAGACCCAAAGCATTTCAAAAGTAGCCTTCAGCTATCCATAACCAATTGTGACTTGCTAAGAAACAAATTTGCTTCACCTGAATTGTGATTCGTTGACTTGCAGAACACTATAGCTAGTTCTTTGAACCACATACCATTCGATCATTAATTTAGCAGAAGAAAATTAAAATGTGTATTATATCATTTTTAAAAAGGTTAAAACACAAACTCAAGATTCATTCCAGAAGTGTGAAGGGGTTGGTGAGTTCCACACAAAGGGTTATTAAGCCATTGGTAACTCAAGTGTCAATCAAACCTGAGTCAATTACATCATTTGAAAGAGATGTCGATACACAATGGAGAAAGAATAGAAGGCTTCAATGGATGATAGCACAGCTCAGCCACGATGGACTGCCTCAATTGCATTCACTCTGTGCTGAAATCTATGAATTTCCAGCATCTTGGGACGTCCTCCCGATGTGAAAAGCGCTATTACAAATGCAATTTTGTTGTTGTTGTAGTAAAATCAACAAATTGTGTGATTACATTTCTAAAATGTATTGCTGTTTCTGTGTGACATTTGAAAACTGCTCAAGTGTTTATTTTGAGTATTTCACAAATCTGTTCAATTCATTTTGGACTTGTGTGTCTGAATAATCATAATAATGATAATCCTTCCATTTGACAGCTCCCTATCACATCTTTTAGACGTCTCAAAACATTTCACAGAATATACTGTAAAGTGAATCCTGTAGTCAGGGAGTCCTGTAGCTCAGTGGTTAGAGCACATGCCTTACGAGCGTGAGACTTGTGTTTCGAATCCAAGCGAGTCAGGGCGAAACCTTGGGCAAGTATCCTTACTCCCTACGCCTAATAATAATCCGCACCCAAAAAACCTATAAGAAATTGGTCATTTCAATCCACGATTGTTGTGGGACAATACTGTGCGCAGTTCGCTGCTGCGTTTCAACAACAAATATACAGTCAATACACTTTACAGTATATTCTGTGAAGCGCTTTGAGACGTCTAGAAACGCTATATCAAATGCAAGGATTATTATTATTAATTATGATTGCTATATCATGCACTGACCAGCACATTGACTGGCATAGCAGAGGTCTAAGAAACACTTCAGGGACCTCTCTTTAAATCTGACCCAGACTAATGCAGTGAATGTCTCCTCCCTCAGTCAATCTTAATGGTCCTTCAGGAAATAGGGAAGTCTCGATTCTCGATTTCTAATAGGAATAAATCAACAGCCCCTAAAGACTCCTCCTAAATCGTTAAAGAATCTGCTGTTTGTCTCAGACCGGTGGGACAGTTGGTGTGTGGAAACTGAAATAAGATTCAGTGGCAAAGCAAGGCATGCTTTATGGAAGGTGGGGCTTAGGAAATATTGAGACCCAAAGTGTGGTATAGTAATAATAATCTTTGCATTTGATGTAGCACTTGATCATCTCTCCAGGACGTCTCAAAGCCCTTCACAAAATATATACTGTAAAGTGAATGGGCTGTTTATTTTAGAAAATAAATCCCCCTGACGTGAAAGGCGCTCTATAAATGTAATTTTGTTGTTGTTTATGGGTGAAAAGTGACATCCAATTGTGTACAGCAGTGTCCCACCACCATCAGTCATGAATTGAGTGACCAAATGGTTCTAAAAAATTTTTTATAAGGAAATATTACCCCTAGGATAAGTGATCTGTCAATCAACTAACAACTAGTTCCTACTTAATGCTAGGTATACAGATGCCTGTGGAGTAAGGATACTTGCCCAGCATTTCACCTGGCAGGGAATCGAACACAGGCACTCTCAGTTGCGAGGCAAGTGCTCTAACCACTAAGTTGCAGGACTCCACTCATGAGATTTCACCCACAGATATAATCAATTTGCTTTACAGTATATTCTGTGAAGTGCTTTGAGACGTCTAGAAGACATCATAAGGCGCTATGTCAAATGCAACAAATATTATTATTATAGTTAAATTTACCATTGAGCACAGAAGCTTTATTCTGGAAAATTGACTGTTGACTGACCATTGAATGTGTTGACTGACAGAGTGATGTACTTCTGGTTAATGGAAGTAGAGTTAGTCCTATTTGCGAGACTCAGAGACACACCCCTTTAAGGAATCCCATTGAGAAATAATGCCAATTAGACACTGTTCATGTTGGGGGTGATTGCAGGTACAGTAGCTTGTTTCTGTATCTGTCTGAATTGACTTCTTTACTGAGTGGCAAAACTAGAGCATTGCTCCATTTGCCAGAACAGACATCCCTCATCATGCATGAGCACACATAGAGAAACTATCCAAAATGTATTTCTCTTCAGTCAATTGATTTACATTTAAGCAAATTTACAAGCCGCTTTACTCCCGATTTTCAGCAGATGTAAGGAAATTCCTGTCTCCCTTGACCAAGCGCGTATTTTCAGCTCATACGCAATGATGCTGTAACCAATGATTATTGGAAATCAAGAGTGATGCACTATTATATTGAATTTCAGGAACTAAAATATTAAATATTAAAATAACAATAAAGGAAACAGAAGTCACATTACCTGGGCTCCTCCTGTCATCCATTCACATTATACTTTCTCCCTTTTTTTTTAACATTTCATTTTGTGTTACAAAATATGCTTCATTTTCATTAATCCATCCCATTCCTACCATTTTGATCCAGCACAAAATAAATTTTAAATGTTAACAAAAATAACTTGCATTTATACAGCACCCTTCTGGTAGGATAATGTCTCAGAGCGCTTTACAGTGTAATAGGATGCCAAGCAATTGGGAGGGGGATGTGATTGTATATACAGCCAAAGAGGCAGGTTTTGAAGAGTAAGTTAATGATGGAGAGAGACAGAGAGGAGGAGGGATGGAAATGGGACCTCCAGGGGTTAGGTCAATAGGAAATTTAACAAGAATCCTTATTAAGGTCTGTTGTCTTGTTTCTTGGTATCCAATATAATTTTGGCAAGGAAACAAGTTTATTTGGGCTTTTGATTGACTCATCTTTGTTGAAACCTGGAATGATCACCCCGTGGGCTGAAAGGATTAATTGAGAGGCAATGCATCTGCAGATATTGCAGTAAGTATTGGCACTGTTGGTCAGATTTAGCACGGTTAGCTGAAGGGTAAAAGCTCCCTGTACTCGGCCTCAACAATATGCTTTAATCCTTGTAACAGCACCAACACGGACACACGTGTCATTTTGTTTCCCACAACAGCCATGCTGTGGCATTTCTGAAGTGAGGATGCTAATTGGTTTACAAATTGGTGCCAAACTGTGTAGAGACATTGCACTGTACTTGCCCTCAATGAGAAATAGACTAATTAAATTCATTTCACTAGGACCTTTAGAGGCATTAGAAAGAAGAGTCAGTCTCTTAGATTCGAACACAGTCCCAGAAGTGAAAGAACAATTGTAAATCACATTACCACCTTATCCTCTCACGTCCGCACCTGTGGTCTTAGCAACACAGCCACAGCAGATTAGCCATTTTATTACAGTTATAAGGTGACCTTTGTAAAGACACATACGTTATAAAGTCGCCTTTAACATATAGAATAAAGCATTTGGCTTTCCCGTTGCGACTCCCCTATGAATTTGCAGCCGCTCTGAATTGAAGTGTTTTCTGTAAATCCTGCAAATGTCCTCTCGCCTCTTGTCACTGCAATGTTAAAAAAAAGCCCGGTCTCCCACTGCCACTTTTAAAATGGCTGTGACTGAAAATGATACAGAAACAGCAAGCTATGATTTCCCACTGGTTTCTCTGCCCCTCTGTGGAGCACAGCACATGCATCAGCCTGTAGTTCAATATTACTCAACCAATGCACTGCTTCAGGCAGATGATGCCTTGGCAATGCTGGGAAAGATCAAATTCACATCAGATCAATAGATCCAAACTGAATTTGATCTGCCATGTAAATTAAGCATCTGTCTGCCTCAGTCACTACCGATACAAGTAGGCTGAACAACAGTGAGCGATAACGATGGGAAAAGTTTGCTTGCTCTTGCCTTTCGAATGTTTCTGGAATTTAGAGATGGGACCGACATTGACAGCTACTCTTGCGATTTCAGTATTGCAGTCGGAGTGCTGACCTGATGTTCAGGATGATGAGCCTGTCTGGCTAGAAGAGAGTGCATCTGTAATTCAAATCTCTGTTTGGAAAGGTTATTAGTATTCAGGGTAAAATGCTTTTCATTGTTATTTTTGCAACATCTGGAGCTTGGAATGTGCATCAGCATTTTTTCAGCTTCCACCACTACAGACATTGACAGTTTTTTTCCCGCACAGCTTTAATGTGACCACGAGCACAAAACTTCAAAGGGGGTGTAGATTTTCCGAAGCGTAAAAGTTGCAAAGGAGAATATTTTTTTCTCCTCTTCTATTTATCATATCTTCCTCATATTATATGAATCACTCTCAACTACCAGGAAACCGGTGTCGCGTATACGGGCCAGACTCCGCCACTGCGAAGGGCTCAGGGACGCTACCCTCATGTGGAGGGCGCTCATTATTGTTGTTGTGAACGTAAAGTCGAGTTTTGAAACTGACACAAAAGGTGCAGGTCAACTATTGGCTACAATAGCCAGTAATTGATCCGCAATATTCCGCTCTTTGAGAGAAAACGTCACATTTCTTTCTGACACAGCAAGGCTGCAAGGATGAAGATTGCGAAAGTAAAAACATGCCGTGCAGGGAGGTTGAGGGTTTCGCACCACTGGTCATGATTTATTTGTGCACAAAGCCAGGCACCCAGCAGGCAGCAAAGATTGTTCCTCCTTTTAAAATTGATCATTCACTTCTCGGCTGTTTCTGGTACATTGCTTTGTATAAATCGGATGCCGCGTTTCACTCCAAACACGGGAAATCCTGCAGAGCGCTTTGGGACGTCTTGCCAGCGTGAAAGGGGCTATATCAAAGATAAGGACTATTGTATTAAAATGGGATTCAGTAGTTTGGATAATATACATATTATCCTGTAGGGTCTGTGACTAAATGTATCCAGCCTGAATGAAGTGCATTTCCATTTGTTGTAATAATACAATGATTATTACTATTAAATCAATTATTCTGTTAATTGTGCTGCAACTATTTATGTATTTCATGTGCACAGTAATCTAAAGAGCAGCTTCAATGGTGCTTCTCCATGCCTTAGTAACATAACTTAAAACATTATTGCCTCATAAAACAAATTTTAATTCATAGTTCTGCACTTATCTGTTATGCACAGTACTGATTTTAAAATCACAGCTCAGATAGCACAAGCTGCCAATTAGCTTCAGGTTAGCAGCTATTTTGCTTCTTCTACAAACGTTTAAACACTGGACAGGTGTTTTATTAGTTGCTTCAAATAATCAGCTTGGAAGTCATCATGCATCTGAATACATCGCCTACACGTACACAGTCACTTACAGTACATCCGTGGAGCTCCTGTAGCTCAGTGGTTAGAGCACTTGCCCTACAAGCGTGAGACTGCGATTGAATCCAGGGAGATCAGTGCGAAACCTTGGGCAAGTTTCCTTACTCCACATGCCTAATAATAATCCGTCCCCAAAAAACCCACAATAATAAAAATTGGTTATTTCAATCCACGACTGTTTGTGGGATACTGCTGTGCGGAATTGGCTGCTGTGTTTCGCCCACAAATATACTGTCAATTCACTTCACAATATATTCTGTGAAGCACTTTGAGACGTCAATAAGATGTGAAAAGTGCTATATCAAATGCAAGGATATATTATCCTGTGAGGCGCTTTGAGGTGTCCTCTTGATGTGAAAAGCGCGGCAAGATTTTTTTTTATCACCTGCCCCATATCGACATATTAAAAGTCCAGTGTAAGATTTTAGTGCAGTTAAATTTTGCTTCATTTGGTATTTAACGTAAGTAAATATCATCGTACTATCTGACCACTTCCTAGCTACTGTATTTTGTCCATTGTGAAAGAGGCAAAAGCAAAACAACAACAGTCCCAGCGTGTTTACTGAAAACATTCACATTGAATTGATACTGCTGGAGTGATTCATTGTTGCTTTCACTAATGGAGCAGACTCGGACTGGGGAATCTATGCTGCCTGGCCTGAAATTGTTCTCACTCTGTCTGAGAAGTGTTCTGCATAAACACACATATACACAAACCAAACGTGCGCTGAGAGCTTCAGTGTTATTAAAAGGACACAGAACACAACCCACTTTCAATAAACTACCTAAGAATATCTGATAACATTTCATTCACGTTGAAAAGTTCTTTTGAAAATTGCCAGCTGTATATATACCCAATTTAAACTGCAACTGATCCAAGCACTGACACACCATCTCTTAATAAGAGGGAGGGGGTCAGGATTGAATTGCTGCCTCTGAAATCTGAATTATGCAAAACTTTCAGCAGTTTCAACATGAAAGTGGCATCAGGTAGCTGTATGAACAGGCAGTCAAGCAAGAAATCTGAGTAGCTGAGGCAGAAACAGGATGTTGAAAACATGTCCAGCTAAAATGCTGACCTATGAGAAATGAATAAGTCTTTTATTATGGTGTTAAGTTGTTGTATACACTTGACAATAGTGTTGCTACCTACCGCGATTCTATAAAATTACAGATCCATTTCATACCATAGAAATAAGTCTCGTCCACACCATGCCATCATTTTTTAAACCCAGTTTTTTAAAAATTATGGCTTATACTGAGCACAGAATCCATAAAATTGCATTCATTTCATGTTTGTTTGTTTTGGAATGTTGTATAATTTTTCTGTCCCAATTTCTGGTAGCTCTTTTGTATGAAATGCAATATTCAAGTAGCTCAGGCCTGAGGCAGTAGTTCCTGGCAATTTATAATTTTTTTATTTATAAATCTAACAGTTTTTAAATGTTGGCAAAATATTTTGAAGCTGTCAAAACGGAAACACAAAATGACTCTAGATTTTCCTCCGCTCTTAATTGTCTGCAATCCCACTTGTATTTCTGCTACTTCCTGCATTCACCCACAAAAATGCTCTAGACTTTGCAGTCGGCCATGTGAAGTGCTTCAGGAGGTCCTCTCAACGTGAAAGGTGCTATATCAAATTCAAGGATTGTTATTTATTTATAATTATTCAAAAGATTTTGTAGATAATTCTGTCATTTGTCCAGCTGCAAATAACTCCAATGTACAAGGAGACTCATACGGTTTTACCTTTTTTTGAAAGCTACATTTGTATCTTATTGATATTTTTACCACATTCCATGCCTTTCTTAAAACGTAACATCTGAGGACTAGAAAGAGGAATATTGGTTTCTATTTTTTTTTAAAAATCAATTGAACAGCAACCAAATTACATTAATAATGAAATATTTAAAAGATTTCCTTTCTTCACTCCCTTTGTGAATGCAGAATAACGGTTCCATGGTCTAACTTGCTACCTGGGTTTGAATGGGAATGCTAACAACTTATTATATTATAACAGTTTACAATTAATCAGCACCCTTGCCTTCTTCATTATGTTGGAACTTTTCAGCACTTTCTCAACAACCTTGTATTTCCCTTGATGATGCATACTAATAACTAAAATGCCTTGCCTGTTCCATTTGCCCAACTTTAGTCAACATTTTATCTGCAAAATTAAATAAACGTGGAGTCCTATAGCTCAGTGGTTAGAGCACTCGCCTTGCAAGCAAAAGATCTGGGTTCAGTTCCAGGCAGGGTGAAACCTTAGGCGAGTTTCCCTACTCTGCACGCCTGATAATAATCCCTCAAAACAAATGTGGTCATTTCAATCCATAAATGTTTGTGGTTCACTGCTGTGCGCAATTGGCTGCCACATTTCACCCACAAATATAGTCAATTCACTTTGCAGAATACTCTCTGAAGCACTTTGAGATGTCCAGAAGACTTGAAAATCGCTATATCAAATGCAAGGATTATTATAACTCGGCTGCAAGAATAGAATGAAAATCTTAATTCATTCATAAAAAATATCTGAAATCTGGTTTGCCATTATTTTATCACGAATTAAATACCTGTTTAGCATCTACATTCTGTAGTGGAAATCATACTATATGATTAATAGTAACTGCTTCGATCTCTCGATATTGATCTTACAATAATATTAATCCGTCCAAAAAAAAACCTAATAAATTGGTCATTTCAATCCATGACTGTTTGTGGGACACTGCTGTGCACAAATTGGCTCCAATAAATATACAGTCCATTCACTTTACAGTATATTCTGTGAAGCGCTTTGAGACATCTAGAAGATGTGAAAAGCGCTATATCAAAATGCAAGGATTATTATTATTTTGACTGCATGAAGCAACTTTCATGTAGTTTAAGGTTTATTGTGGGGTTTTTTGAGTCCACTTAAAGTCAACATTGAGTACAAGTTAGCTTGTCTCTTTACATGGTGTAAACAGGGAGCGCAACGGGGAAGAATAAATGATTCAATCCACAAATGGACCTATCCATCTTTCTTGTGAATCTACCTCACTCCTGAATCAATGCAGCCTCAATGCTGTTCTATAGAAATTCATGGCACAGAAGAAGGTCATTAGGCCCATCATATCACTGCTGACTTTTTGAAGGAGCAATGCATCTTTGCAGATACTGTGACACTAAATAGCTGCAATGTGTTTCTGGTTATACAATGAACCAACAAAAATGGAATAACGACCCATTTCAAAGCAGCCTTTGTCCTGTGTAGTTAACAATTCCATTCTGAGCACGGGGTAAAGAGAATCAGCGCAATATCAATAGCTCTAAAGCATTCCTCTGCTCTCAGTTCTTTATTTATGTTTCTGCTGTGTGCCGATGTGTATGTGTGTGTACAATGTTCATTGAAATCATTAGATTATTGTGTACATCGGAGATGTACTCTACGAGTATTAATGGCTTTTATCTCCATATTTACACTGGGACAGAATAAATTAATAAATTGCAGGGTTGTCTTAGCGTAAAATATTTTCTCATTGGGTCCCCAGGTTCGGGAGGGAAAGAACTCAGCTAGAGTCCTTTCCTCATGATTGAAATCATTCATCCTTTAAAGCGACGCATGTATGTGTATGCCGGATAAGAGCAGGCTAGGGTTTAAACTAGGCTTTCACCTCTATGATTGATCAACTCAGCTACACTCTGCAAGAGAGCGCCTGGACCGAGAGTGCAATGCAATGAGATGCAGGATTCATTGCCACCTAGCACCCTCATCACTAACCCAGCTCCTTGACAAAGCGTACACACTTTCCTTTCAAAGCAATGTTTTGTATCATTGACTGTCTTTACCCGCTTTCGCAGATCAGAACGAAGGATTCACCTGCATGGAAGAATGTCGGATTCTCGGCCACTCGGACAGATGTTGGATGCCGCGGGTCCCCCTGCCGAGCCGTGCCAAATCCCCTGACCGTGGCAGGAATGTTATTGCGCTGTCTATAGAAGCCACCAGCGTGGACTCTGAGCCCTTTGAGGATGGCAGTGCCAAGAGAACTTTTGCAACTTTTGGCAAAGACCCAAGGGAGCGCACTGCCGAGAACGAGAAAGCAGATGTGAAGGGGAAAAGGACATTTGACCTGCCCATGTGCAGTCCAAAGGTGAATGGTTCCGTCTCCAGTAGCCAGGAAACGAGCAACGGTATTGACATTTCGAGTCCCGCCAGCACGCCTGTACATTTGAGCAGCCCCACGTCCAGCAGGCCTCCCGTCACATTCTCCATGATGCCCTGTCCAGCCGCGCGGGACCTCGACCGAGCCGTCAATCACGTCTCCTCGCGTCTGTTGGAGCCACCGTCCAAAGAGGTTGACTCCGAGCAGGTCACGAGAGAGATTAACCACCTTCTGCACGACTGCAGGGAAAAGGACTCGCCGGGTATCAAACGAATACAGGACATTGTGCTGTGATGGCCGCCTCACACACACACACACACATACACACACTCACACGATGCAGATGACTATTACCACCGTGACTGTTTGTAGTCGCTTCTATTCTTTTGATGTACAGCTCGCTGTATTTAAATGCTTTTTTCTTACATTTAAATTTTTCCGATATCGAAGATTTTTTTTATTTCATAGGTGATAGAAATGTCAAGGGGTAGTGATGGGGTGTGGGGGGGGTGGGATGTAAAAATCCAAAAGATGAGCACTTGAAAAGAAATGGTCTCGTGCTTAAATTATTCCAGAATTGGATTGGTCTCGTTCTATTTACATTCAATTGTGCTCATTCTGGATAGATGGGTGAACAGTAAGTAGTTCGCTGGCTCGTTTAAGGACTTTGGAGCCAACAGACAATTCTCGAAAAATTAGAGAGTGAGCTGCATCAAAAACAGCATCCGATTCATGGTAGGAATTTGGAGAACTGAAAGGGTCCAATTCAGAATCTCCCAATTTTACGTTTCTCTCTGATGCTTATTCCCCTTCCCAGATCTACGCACCCTCGGCCCAAGCCTCATAACAGTACCAGCCTGTGATAGTTTGCTTTGTACTTGTAATGTTTCCTTCTTAGAGTGGGTTCTCCCCTATAATCTTTCTGTATAAAATGGGCGAGAGCAACAAGTGTACCTCTAAAAGCACAGTGAACCTGGGTCAGTGTCACCTCCCCTTGCACATAACCCAAAAGTTCGGAGACAAGCTGTTCTGTAACAGAACAATATCTCTTGTTAAATAGAGGGGTATCCTCTAACCAACAATGTATCTATACAATGAGTGGAGCTAACTGCTCACCCAGTGAGTGTGTCCTATTGAGTCAGCTCCACAGGTTGTGTAAGTATCACCTTATCTCATTAACCACGGGATGTGTTACTTCTATCATTAAAATGCTGAGTCATCTCAGCATTTTCAAGTTATAAAATAAGCTTTTATATCATAATATTAATTAGTAAAAATGTAAGTTGTAGTAATAGGTAGTCTAAGTAATGCAGAGGTAGAGCTGTACCAAATAGTGAAGTCAAGTGGTGCAGTGTGAGACGTGCTATTCCTATGGCACAACTGTTAGTGAACCTAAATCGAGTTTTTTTTTGAAAAATAGGAGGGAGAGAAAATGAGTGCATTTGATCATTCGAAAACAATGCAATTTGCAAATTAAACGGCAAATGAAATAAAACACTGTTTAAAACAAATTCTAAACCTCCAACCAATTAACAGTTCAGAAATCTAATTAAACCTCTTTGTGTCACAATAATAAAAGGAATCCCGTGCTGTTATTTCTTGCTAAGGCATTCGGTGACTGAGGCCTTTGTCTTTGGTTTCTGGAGCTGTCAGGCTCGACAAGTAGAAACCACTGGGTGGTTGGCTTTGCAGGTACCCACATCATATCCAGTGATGGTTTGTTATAAGTGAAGTTCTCTTTGGAACAGCCATTTACAGTGCCAGTAAATTAGGTCTCCAACCTGAAGCCACAAGCCTGAATTATGTTAGTATCGATTAGGCTGCCATGGCACAAAACAAATTACCATAATAATTTCAGGAGAAAAAAAACACAATCGTTGATGTATTTTCAATATGTGCCCAGTCTCCAGCTATTGCACATCCCAGCACGCAGCAGAAGTGTTGAATGTGTTATGTGTTGACAACCTAAGACTTCATAGAGGGAGCTTCTTGCTGTATTGATCTGTTGGTGGCTGGGAGGTTGATGTGTACAACTGGCAGGAGTTTTGATAGCAACAGTTATGGGAAAGTTGTGCCTTCACATTGTACATTTTACTATTAGTTAGATAGTCATTTATTAATATAAGAAATCATGGGGGGGTGGGGGGGGGGAGAGAGGAGAGAAGAGAAGGAACAAAGTTTAGTAGAAACATTGCAAATATAGATATGTGGAAATTCCTCCACCGCCCCTCACCTCACCAGAATGTGTGCCTATTGAACTGAGTCTCATCACAAACCTATGGTATAACCTTCAGAAATGGACCAAGTTTAAGGGGTTTGTACCTCTGATCCTGTTCACTACAGAACACTGATTAGCTGTCATAGTGTTAATATTCGTAAATCTGGGTGTATTTTAACGTTGGCCATATATTGTTCATGTATTTAAGGTTGTTCTGCAAGAGCGGTTCCTGGGCGTGTGAACTGCACATGTACCAGAGTTCGAAAACCCATAACAAGAAGTTTTAAAGCAAAAAAGGCACAGGAAAGACTAGGTCAGTAACAAGACACAGGCTACCATCTGGCTGTGTCTAGAATGGTCATAGCAGATGCCAACACCTCAGTGTATCCCCAGTAAATGATTTCCAAGTCAGGCTATTAGGGCTTTTGTTAACTTGAGCAATTTGAATGAAATAGTTGTGGAAAACTTAGCTCCTGCCTTTGTGGAAATGAGCCATACCAGCTTCGAGCTGACTGCAGTGGGAAGTAATAGTGTAGTTCAGTTGAGAATGTTTCTTTTTTTAAAAAAAAACACTGCTCACTCAAGCGATGTAGAGGGAAAAAAAAAGTCATGTGTGGAGGACCCACATACATGCAGAGAAGTGGAGTCTGTCTCAACCCTAATCACAAGAGCAACACTCGCCAGGGAGAGAGGAATAGGAATGTGTGGCCGGTCTGTGTCCTGGTAAATTCAGAAATTATATATCCAACAGACCAGCTATAAAATAGTGATAATTGAAATACTGGAGGCGAGGGAAAAGGAAGGGAATGAGAAAGAAGCATTAATACAGGCTTGCAAATCTCCTTGATGCATTGTTTTGGCTTTATTTTTTTTAAAAAGGACTAAATATTGTTTGTAGGTTCAGCTAGTTTCCGTTTCAAACTTAAAGTGCAATATACAGCCAGCCCAGTGTCTGTCAGTCTCATGTCTCTGTGATTTTGTGTACAGTTAGTAGTTGCAGTCATTTGCAGTCCATGGCAGACACTGACTCATTTACAATGTTCAATACTTGCCTTTTTTGCCTTTATTTACTTCAAAGTAAACGACTGTGTGCACAACTGTGGTGCAGTTTGTATTTTCATTTGAGAGGGATTAGTTGTCACTTTGGAATAGGAACGGCATTCCATTTTGGGAATATTCCTTTTTTTAACATTGAAAGATTTCAGCAGGCCAATGGGAGCTGAAAATAGGGAGTGGGGCGTCGGGAGGGGGGGGGGAGATGGGAGAGAAGAAAAGGGCTTTGGATACACTGAATGATAGGAGCAGTCCTAGGGATCAACCCTTTGAGGATTACAGCAGCTTTATCTTACATCGGAGAAGGAGGGGGGTGGGGGGGAAAAAATCCCTAAAAAATTGTGTTAGATGATTCCACTTTTCCAGAGAATACTGTTGATTGAGAAATGTTCTTGTGTTTGTGAAAATATTGTAACTCACATGTATGATAAAAGATGCTTTCCTCCAAATTAAAGTTCAATGTTATAATTGTAGGACAGACAGCTCATTTACCTTCTACTATGAGTGAAAAAGAAGTCTGGTGGGTTAATTCTCAGAGGGTTAATTCTTGTATCATTTCATTGTCTCCCCCTCTATTTCCCCACCCCCCCACTCTAATTTTTTTTCCCGGCACTGCATTAGTTAACACCTCCTGGAGTGCCCTGTGGGTCACCTGGTTGCTTTACGACTGGCGATCAAAGTGGTTTCTGAAGAGAAGGAACTGTCGGAGATTTATATGTCAAAATTGCTCTTGCAAAAAGTCTAATTAAAGATGGAATCACATTCATCTGTCATCGGAAACAAATGAATGTGCCGCTACAGCTGGAGCATAAGCGAAAGATAACAATCTCTCATCTCAGTTCACAGAGTCGTAGTTAAGAAGTATCTGATAACACGACACACTGGTCATTTGCCAAAAAAAAGCTGGGTGTTTACAGCATGGACTGTTTTACCCAATTATCTGTCAAAGATTGTGTGAAATGGTTTAAAAGAAAATGCTGTATATGCATATATGTTATGTACATTTTCACAGTGATTGGTTCATTGTAAAATAAGAACCACATTTCTGTATATTTTATGAAATATAAAGCAGCTTTATTAAATTATTATAATGTTTCAAATGATAGGTTGCAGATATTTTGTTTCTGTCCTTCAATGCTGGTTTGTGAACTTTTAACCCTTTTTTGCCTGGAGATAGCCGGAAACCAAATCATTAATGTTAACGTCAACAAGTCAGTAATATTGCTGCTCGAAGATTGTAACGGGTTAGTTAGGCTATAGTTAAGAGTTTCCCAGCTAAGGAATTAGTATCTGTTTGTAACACTCAGGTTTATATAGAACCACAGTATTTGTAGTCAGATAATTGTTCTGTTTAAGAAATGCTTCTCTAGAGAGAGCGGTTCACATATGCCATTGCCAGAACTAGCCTGGATTGTAAGGAGATGAGAAACTCGATCCCTTCCCCCACTTGCTTTGCATAGCAGACACTAGTTGCTTGCTCAGTGGCCCCCTTCGCTTTTGTCCCTCTCCTGCGATGCCTTTGTCTCCTTCAGGCCTGACCCCACTCTTGTTCTCCATGCCCCGTCTGTGGTGTTCTGATTCTTCTCCATCCCCGCTTGCTTTCCAGCCTGCTTTCTTTGTGTAACCCCCTGCTGGTAAACAGTGGGGCCCATGAACCTACGACAACCCCACAGTAAAAACAGATCACAAAATTCTAACCTCAGCAAAGAGCAACACACATACACACCCAAACAACAAAGCATGCATCAAATACTCCATTTGAGCACCATGGTTTCAGCCCTTTCTGATCAGAGAGTTGTGCGTGGAATGCAATAGGTCAGGGTTGAGTATATCAGATTGCATTCATGGAGGTCTGTTTTTATTGGCTTCGGGTCAGGGAGGAACTTTTAACATTTTCTCATCCTGATACGGTTACACTGTGGTTATTCATCTCCCTCGGGATATTAAATCCAGAAAGGATCATTGCAAATTGCAGGTGTGTTTTTTTTTGTAAAGCTGGTAATAAAATATCAAACGTCAACTAAAACCAAAATCAAGCAGCATGAATCAAAGTGGACACATGTCAGGACAGCAAATACCTAACAAAACCCCCAGTGAGAGAGCCAACACGACCCACTCATGCCCGATACTCAATCTCTCTCTTTGTAGCCAGTTTTGCTATAAAACATGATGCTTGATCCGAGCACTTGTCCATCAGTCTACGGAAACACTTCTGTTCGCAATTAAACTTTCTGTGTTATACAAGACTCCCTAATCATCAGAGTGCCATGGTAGACCCTGGCACTTCCAACAGTTCAGATAAGTCACCTCCTTGGTTAGAGCCCCATGCCTGTCAGTCAAACATGCAATGACAGGCAGTTGTGATTGATGGTGCAAATAACCAGTTCAGTGTTGCAACAAGACCTCAATCAAATTCTTGGCTCCAGTCTCTGCAATGAATAGGACGGACCACCCATCAAAGAGAAACTAGAGTTAAACAGTAAATGAAATTGATTCCAAAGGAGCTACATAGTTAATTCTGGAGCCAAAGGCAGTTCACTCAACACTTTTCAAATTCATATTGACGCAACAGCTGCTATTCCTTACTGTTGTATTATTATAAAAGTAACTTCCACAATAATATTCTTCAAATGCTGCTCAAGTATTTGAATCTCTCCCAAATGCACAGCTTGCAGCTACGCTACGAAGACAAATTAGAATTAATACTAAATACTACACAAGTGTGCTTTGAATACAAGATACAGTAGAAGCCCGTTTATCTGTCACCCATGGGACCTGGCCAATGCCGGTTAAAGCGTCTGCCGGATATTCGGGCGGCCCATGGCCAAAAACCCACTACAAAAAGTTATTTGTGATAACGTAATAACAGATAACAGAATATTATATTAGTACTTATTGTTAAAACTACTCTCTTGCGCTTCTCACCTTTACTGAATGAGGTTTATAGTCCAGCAATTCTTTTTTAAATAGAGCCAAGCGGGTGAAAAAAACGGTAGCGTGATTTTAAAGTTGCGCGACTTTACTAGTTGCAAGCCGAAGCCCTAGACTCTACTAGCAGCAAAATATGACTTTAAAGTCATACGCGCTCCGTTTTTTTCACCCGCTTGGCGTGCTCCATTTTAAAAAGATTTGCTGGACTATAAACCTCAACAGCAGCATCATGGCTTCAAGCGCAGCATCTACCAGCAAAGATAAAAAGCGCAAGAGAGTAATTTTAACAATAAGTACCCATACAATATTCTGTTATTCTGTTATTATTTATGCATTTACAAATGTTCCACTGCTTTTGTTCCGGACAAGTTCTGGTTTATCGAATGGGGATTTTTTTTGGGGCGTGCCGGTTATACGGAAGTGCTGGTGCATCGAGTCACGGATAAACGGGCTTCTGCTATACATCTAGGGAAAATAGGTTTTCTAGGCTTGCAATTTTAAAGTTCCATATTCGTATTAAGCTGCTTCTGGAGTAGAACGATCACTCTACCTGAAGGGATGGACCCGGCTTATCTAATTATAGAGAGTATTAGATGTATTATTTTTCCCCAAATTAAGACAAAAAGCTGGGATTTATGAGTCAGTGCTCAGGTCTGGCAGCAATGAGTGGGTTGGGAGAGAGATGACTGGCTAAGAATCACTTTACAAAATACATATCATTCTCTGATTATTAAGAGACTGAATGCACCATACCATGTGGCAGGATGCAGTAAACACCAGAAGATACCAGGTTCATCCCTAGATCTGTGCAGAGTTTGCTGATCACAGACAGAACAGCAGTCTTGATGCTGCAATTGACTTGCAGCATCAAGGGGATTGGGGAGAGGAACAGTACTGGACACCACAGAAGGCAACCAACCAATCTCATGGACACCACACAAGTCAGCTGTTACACATTGCAGGCTCAAACATATCTAGCCCTAGCCTTTAAATCCACTTAGCCCTAACATTTAAGATAGTAAACATTGTGAAAAATTCCTCAATTCAGCCTTAAAATACAACAATAATCCTTCCATTTGATATAACACCTTATCACCTTATCACATAAGGTGTTATATCACACCTTATCACATCAATGAAGTGTCTCAAAATGTTTTCATGGGATGTATTGTAAAGTAGTTTAACTGTTCGTGTTGTGTGGACCATCTACATTTATATAGTGTCTTTCAGGGCAGAAGGATGTCTCAAAGCACAGTTGGTTGAGTGATACCTGGAGATGAGAGGAGTATGGAGGAGAAGAGAAAAGAGTTTAAATTTGGATACTAATCTTTCAAATTCATACTATATTTAAGAATTATCCATACTGCCGCACAATCTTAGATTGTCGGAGAAATGTTCAAGCTAAAATGAAATGGAGGATTGAGCCGATTAAGGTAAACTTCTACAATAAATGGAATCTAAATAGACAAAGAAACTATCAAAGACATTAAAATCATTTTATCTTCAGTTCGACTGGTATTAATTTTACTTTTGTGAGAACCTTAATAGAAAAGATTGTATGCTTCTCTGAGTAAATACAGAATAGGAAAAATAACACGTCGGGCAATAATTAACTGGAAGCCAATAATTCTTTGTAATGTCGATGTGAAATACAGCATGTGACAATGAGCACCGGATCTGTTTAAGGCACTATATCAAATGCAAAGATTATTAACATCAAAAAGCAAAGGAAAAAGACACCACTAGGTAAGACCTTAAATATAAAATTCATTCAAATTCCTTCCACGCTTGTCTGGGCAGCAGAGAACTGGGAATAGATAAAGTGATTTGTGGGTATCGGGCACACATTCAAAAGAGGCAATTGGCTTACGTGAATGTTGATTGACAAACATTGACAAGCTCAATATGTTGTACATTGTTTGTTCCCCGAGTCTTATACTCTTAACTGTCACTGTTAAAGTTGAAGCCTATCGGCAGGTCAGTCGCTCCCTCACTAATAGGCTAGTCCTCGTTTTGTGCTGAGTTTCCAAATTGTTGTGAATGGAGACCTTTATCTAAGCTGCATATTATTGAAGTAAGCACGCCATGGTAGCATGTTTACATTAGGCTCGCTCAAGCTAGTGAATGTTCTCAGTCATGAAGTGAAGAAAAAGCATAAATAACACAAACATGGCCTTTCAAGATTCTCAGGACAATATCAGACTGAATATTTTAACATTTGTGCAGCAAAGGCTATGCATTTATATATATATATTTTATATATATATATATTTACATATATGTGTGTGTATGTATGTGTGTGTGTGTCGGGAGGAGTTTAAATAAATATCATACAATTGCATTGAGTCAAACTTCGAAGAAGAGAAAAACAGAGGGGGTGAATGTCCAATTATTCAACACACTATTTTGTTTTTGTTTATGAAGCAATTTGATTTCTACTTTACATTTTCAACGCATCTCAAGCAGCAGAGTGTCACATGCATATTTAGAGGTTTCTTCACGAGTGACGGAACTGGTGTGAAATCGAGCTTCAGATTACGATTGTATCCACCAAAAAATGAGGAAAAAAACCTCAGTAACACTCGGGAATGAATTCAATTATGCTTCACCCTTAAGGTTTTATTTGATTTACTAAAAGCGACCAAAAATTCTCTTTTCGCACCAATTTGACAGTTCAGCTTTCATCCCATGTCTTGAGAGTTAAAATGCTGAGTTAATTGTCTGCAGATGGTTCTACAATTAAACTAGGTCCCAGTCAGACCATAAAAATTCAGGACATTATACACTTTAAGTGGTGTGATAAGTTGTATGACAGCATTTCAGCCATCCTGAAACTGGAGAACCTACAAACAGCTTGTAGTAAGAAAGCCTTCTCTGAAAGATGACCACTCCAGATTGACCTTCAACCCCCACAGCCTTGAAAGCCATCACAACAGGAGTAAAAATCATTAAGGGAGGGGGAAAAATCTTTGATCATGTCGACCAGCTTTAATTATATCTCTTATTAGCTGGATGCAGGTTAACTTTGGCATTGGATATTATGAAGGAGACTGGTGGCACAGTAAAACAGTTTACTCCACAACATACCTTGCCAATGTTGATCTCCATTCAACTAACTCAAGGCAGGATTACTGCAGGGCAGTGTACAGTGTGGCAATTTTCCGTCCCTCAAGGAGATTCACTTGTAATGTGATGTGACGACATGTATAAACCCAGGCGAATCCCTAGTTCTTTTCCCATGAATTTAGTTTGCATGAAATATCATAAGGCAGCATATCAAAAGGTCACAACTGAACAAGGTTAGACAGAATTTCATAAAATGAATATTAAATCTGATTTTGTTTTACGGTACTAACAATCTAATATTGATCATACAATCTGATGCTGGATTATCTTTTTTTTGTCTTTCCCCTATAAATGCATTGTAAACTTTCCTCCGCTGTGCGAAATTCGACATGTACATTTGAATGGCAACTCATTGGACTCCCAACTTATTCCATACAGATCCTGCACCCTGTAGAAGGTCAGCAGAGACTCGAGCAATGTCTCATGCCTGCAGAACAAAATCCATCTCTTGCTCCTGAATGGAACACAGACCAAAGCCTTTAGAACTACCATGCTGGATAGGGTTGACCTACTCAATGCCAAAGTCAATCCTCTGCCGCATTATGGGGACTTGGGCCAAGCTGTCAGGTGTCTGAAAAATCATGGGCGGCATTACACCAGTTCCGAGTGCTTCAGCCAGACCTCTATTGTTTATCCAAGATCGCAATGAATCCTATAAGTGAACCTCAACGTATCTTCATCAGTCTAAAATGTCTGCGGAGAATACCAATATCAAGCAGCCGGATATGTTACTTCTGCTTGTGGCACCATTACTTTTTAAAAACAAGTTACCTTTTCCAGAGGCATTGCAATTCATTAGCCCACCCCATCACCATCTTGAAATTGGGAAAGGGGGACTCAGTTCAAAGCGCACTATTGCCCTCCAATGCCTCATACAAATGGCTTTATTGTTTTTTTCTTGATAATGCAATGTACGTTGGCAGGCTATTCAATCATCATCATCTCAGAGTTGAACCTGATGCTGTCGTTACCCAACCTCCATACACATTTTTATGTTCAGTAACAATCACCTGAATAACAATCAGTGAACTGTGATTGATGTTCCCTCCCTAACTCCAGGTGTTGATACCCACAATAGTCATAGAATCATATGGCACAAAAGGAGGCCATTCGGCCCATCTGGTCTGTGCTGGCTCTTTGAAAAGAGCAACTCAATCCCACTGCCCCGCTCTCTCCCCATAACCTAACAGACCAGTTCTTCCTAAATAAAGATCTAATTCTCTTTTAAAAACTGTTTTAAAAACATCACATTTTCAAGCAATACATTCCACTGGGTGAAATTGTTTTATCCTCAGCTCCCCTCTGCTTTGTTTTGAAACTATTTTAAATCTGTGATGGAAACAGTTTTTCCTTATTCACCCTGTCGAATCCCCTCATGATTTCATAAACCTCTATTAGGTCTCCTCTCAACCTTCTCTGTTCCAAAGAGAATAAACCTATCTTATTTAGCCTTTCCCATAGCTGAAGTCCCTCAATCCTGGTACCATTCTAGTAAACCTTCTTTGCACCCTTTCCAATGCCTTAACATCCTTTCTATAGTGTAGACCAGAGATTTTCTGTGGGGTAGGCAGCACTTTTGTACTCTATACCCCTATTTGTAAAGCCTAGTATCCCATATACCTTCTTAACGGCATTGTCTACCTGTCCTGCCACCTTCAAAGAGTCGCTAACACAAATCCCCAGGTTTTTCTGTCCCCTCACACCCTTTAAAATTGTACTATCTAGCCTATATTGCCTCCCCTCATTTCTTCTCCCAAAATGTATCACCTCACACTTCTCTGCATTAAACTTCATCTGCCATGTGTCTGCCCACTTTACCATTTTATCTATATCTTCTTGCAGATGGTTACTATCCTCCTCATTATTTACTATTCTCCCTAACTTAGTATCATCTGCAAACTTGGAAACTGTGCTCCCTACACCTAAGTCCAGATTGTTAATATATATTAAAAAGAGCAGTGGTCCCAATACTGATCCCTAGAGGACACCACTGCACATTTCCCTCCAGTCTGAAAAACAGCCACTCACCACAATTCTCTGGTTTCTGTCTCGCAGCCAGTTGTGGATCCACGCTGCCACTGTTCCTTTAACGGCATAGGCCTCTACTTTCCTAATAAGCCTCTCATGCGGCACTTTGTCAAATGCCTTTTGAAAGTCCATGTAAACTACATCAACTGCGCTACCCTTGTCCATCCATTCCGTTACCTCATTGAAAAATTCTATCAGATTTGTAAGGCAAGATTTGCCTTTAACAAATTAATGCTGGCTGTCCTTTATTAGCCTATATCTTTCTAAGTGAAGATCTATCTTGTCCTTGATTATAGACTCTAGAAGTTTGCCCACTACCGACGTTAGACTGACTGGTCTGTTGTTTTCAGGTTTGTCCTTCTGCTCCTTTTTATACAGGGGATAACATTCACAACCTTCCAGTCCTCTGGCACCACCCCTGTGCCCAAGGAAGATTAAAAGATTGTGGCCAGAGTCTCTATTTGCTCGCGTACTTCCCTTAGTAACCTATATAGCCTCCCATCTGGACCGGGTGACTTTTCTACCTTGAGCGCCGTTAACCTATATATTACTTCCTGTCTGTTTATACTAATCCTATCCATTTCTTTTACCCTCTCCTCCAATACTGTAGCATTGGCTGCATCCTCTTCTCTTGTGAAGACAGAAGCAAAGTGCTCATTCAGTACATCAGCCATGCCCTCTGCCTCCACAATAAGATTTCCTCCTTGGCCCCTAATTGGTCCCACCCTACCCTTGACCAATCTTTTACTCTTAATATGTTTGTAAAATACCCCAGGGTTCCCTTCAATGTTACCTGCTAATTGTTTCTCATGCAGTCTTTTTGCCCTCTGATTACCTTTTTCAGTTCTCTCCTCCTCCTATATTCTGCTTGGTTGACCTCTGTATCATGGGCCTGACACTTGTCATAAGCCTTTTTTTTGTGCTTTATTTTAACCCCAATTGCCCTAGTCATCCAGGGAGGTTTGGATGCCCTACATTTTATCTTTGTAGGGTTTGCAATACTCTTATTGTTACCCTGAATCAGATAAAGGTAGCAATAATAGTAGTTGTGGGATTCCTGAACATTGTGATTAGAGCACTCACCTCACAAGCAAGAGGATCCAAGTTATTCCACATGCCTTTGCAGTAAATTGGAACCTGGTTGGTAGGCAATTGGCAGATTGCTTTTCTGGGGAGTAATAATCCCTTCTTTAAGAAATGATAATTTGGTCTTTCATTCCACGACTGTCTGTGCAACAGTGCTGTGCACAACTAGCTGTTGTGTTTCTCCCACAAAATATACTGTTAATTCACTTTACAATACATTCATTGAGATGCTGTGATACTTCTCAATTATGTGATTAAGTTACTATATCGAATGCAAGGATTATCATCAGCCAACTCAGCATCCTCTAGGTCTGTATGGCTCAATTCCTCACAGAATGAACTTGATCAATCACAGAGCTTTTCCAAGATGGTATTAGATAGGAAATATTGAACTATATGAACTGGAACACATCACTGCAATCCATCTGGCTGATCACAGTCAGTAACTGGCATGCAAAGGTTCAGATGCAAAATTGATTAGCTCCTGCTGTGAAAGAGCATTGGGACATATATCAATGCATCTTTTAAGCTCAACTCGTAGGGTTGATGCGATGCAAGACGGAATCAAAGTTGATGAAAGTTATTATAAATAATACCTTAAAAAATTTATGATTTTCAATGTTAATAAGGGTTAGTCCTATTTGGTATGATTTGAAATTTAAAAACTGTGGCATGCTAGCTGCAAAAGGACTCAATTTAATGTGTATAAAGGCTGCATCTTAGGGTTAAAGCCATAGAATTTTACAGCACAGAAGCATGCCATTAGGTCCATCGTACCTGTGTCGGCTCTTTGAAAGAGCTATCCAATTAATCCCACTGCCCCGCTCTTTCCCCATAACCGTAGAATATTTTTTCATCTCAAACATATATCCAATTCCTTTTTATAAGTTATTATTGAATCTGCATCCACTAACCTTTCAGGCAATGAATTTTAAATCGTTACAACTCACAAGCCATATAAAATTTGGGAACCTCTGGTTTCTACCACAAAGATTTAAATCAGCATTTATACAGTATTTAAGGGGGTAAACTGAAGGACAAGCTCCAAATTTAGCACTTGGCTTCTATTGTTTCTCCAGGGATAACTTTACTCTGAACAGAAGTCTGTTTTTGTGGGGCATCTGTCCTGGTTATACCTGCCTTCAACTGCATGTCACACAATAGTTACAATTGTACATCCAATATATCCTTGCCATCTTTCCCCCCTTTTTCCCCTAATTCCACTTCCATGACTGTTTGTGGGACACTGTTGTGCGCAATTTGGCTGCCGCATTTCACCCACAATTATACAGTCAATTTTCCTACTCTTTTTCATCCTGCCCCGACCCCTCCCACCCTGCTCTTGTACCTACCTAACTGTACAGCGCCTTGAGACGACCTCCCAACGTGAAACTTACATGTAAATGTAAGTTTTGATTGATTGATTTGATTGATATAAGGAAAAGCATTACCTGTACACTTTGCTCTGCACAAGAAACAACAAAATTACATTTGCATAGCGCTTTTCATGGCAGAAGGACGTCTCAAGGCGCTGGAACAATACTATACAAGCAGTTGAAACTACTGCACACGCAGTTCTATTCCCCAGGCTTGGACTAAACAGATTCAACCATATTGATATCAGAAATGATGAGCCATCATGAAGATAATCACTCAGTATGTACATTGTTCCCTCACCAAAAGGGTTTGTAAAGATTTTTCTATTACTGGTATACACAGTCCTTGAAGTGACAGGCATCCGAAATAACTAACTCGCTCCCAGCAACAATCAAATAAAATGAAAGACTTGTAAGAATAAAAATAAAGAGACTGTTTAGCATAGTTTCAGTTCTCCATTATTGCTGTAGAATCCAATTTACACATCAAGGTTTGGCAATTTAAGAACAGAAGGTGGCTATTTAGCTTATCAAGCCTGATCTGCTTATTTGATCACGGCGTTACTGTTGGTAGAAGTAGAATGCTCCCTTCAGAGTCAGGAGGTGGTGGTTTCATTTCCCAGGTCCAGAAAACTATTGTAATAAATCCAGTTTGAGTTGGAACCAGTGCAACACATCCAGTTTGAAAACATTGATTTTGGCCCCAATGGCCCAATTCAGGACAACAAAAGAAAAGCAGGAGTTAGTGTTTTCACCAGACCTAGGTCCCATGGCCTTCCATCATTTTTTTGTTGATATTGGTCTAATATCACTTGCTTGTCTAGCAAATGTAACAATTAGCAAACCTGATGAGCATCCTTGGGATACAAATTGCATCCCACTTGCGGAGCCGCCAATAACCTACTCATGACTTATCACAAGTCAGCCCACTGGTGGGATGCAAATTATATCCCATTGCTACTCGTCACGTATGCTCTATTACCGAAAAGGACAGCTGTAAAATGAGCGTGAATTATACAGCGATTTCCTCTCCAAATTAGTTTTGTCAATTGTTGCCATAGCAACTGCAAGTAGAACATTAAAAACTAATTATTTTCTTTAATTGCATTGCATGAGGCAGGCAACATCCCACATGACCGAGATCTCCTGTTCTAAGTTTTGTTGGGGAGGACCGATTGAGTTCCTACTCCACTCTCAACACACAATTCCTCTTGTGGAGCCCTTTAGCTCAGTGGTTAGAGCACTTGCCTTACAAGCGTGTTCGATTTCAGACAGGGCGAAACCTCGGGCCAGTTTCATTACTCCATACACTTAACAATATTCCCTCAAAAAAACAATAACAAATTGGTCACTTCAATGCAGGACTGTTTGTGGGACACTGCTGTGCGCAATTAGCTGCCGCATTTCACCCACAAATATACAGTCAATTCACTTTACAGAATATTCTGTGAAGCACATTGAGATGTCTAGAAGATGTGAAAAGCGCTATATCAAATGCAAGGATTATTATTATCACAATAGTAGTTCGTACTGGATTATGTAGATTACGTGCAATGGAAAATTCAATCGGGTTCTAGGCTCCCATTCTTTTAACACATGCAGAGTTTGCGAAGTTCTTCAGATTTGGCCTTAATTTTGAAGTTGAGTTTCTGTAGTAAGTTTAAAAAAACTGATTGAAGCAATACAGCAATAATCCTTGCATTTGATATAGTGCCTTATCAAGTTGTTAAAGATGTCTCAAAGCAGTGTGTATATATTGTAAATGGATCGATTGACTGTATATTTTGTGGGCAAAACATGACAGCCAATTGCACACAGCAGTGTGGAGCCACCAACAGTCATGGATTGAGTGACCAATTTTAAGCACTTACATGTACTCAATTTGGATGACCGTAAAATATAAAATTACATCTGTATAGTGCCTTCCATGTCGGGAGGACATCCTCAGGTGCTGGGTCCAAGCAGTTGAAATTCTGCAAGTACTGAAATGCAAAGTAAACAGTGTAATTCCACACCAGGTGCAATTTTCTAGTGCTTCCTATATACCAGTGGTTGGAAATCAACAAACCACTCCTCAAACCTTTGTATTCTAACTTGCTAACTTGTGTGACTCTTATTCGCATGTGTAAAGTGGGCTGCAATTTAACCATCTGAATAAGGAGAACAACAGAGAATTCATCTTTGTGAACCACTTAGATTTCTGTTTTTTTTTGTGCATCTTTGCCAACTCAGGCCACTTTCATGTCACTGAGCATCTCACCCCACAGCCCGTCACTAAATAATGCAATACTTTCGTTTCATATAGTATCTGATCACCTCTGCAAGATGCTTCACGTAGCAGGTCTCATCTCTTCAATTCCTGGACTTCATTTTGCTTGCAATTTATGGGGGTAAGGGGTGGTGAGGACTACAACAAATACGTAGACGATGCAAACATATCTCTGAAAACAGAATCGACTGAGGCACGAGTAATTTGCAAGAACACAAATTAACTTTTTGTACATCTTTAGTCATTACTCAAACATGATTTTCAGACTCTCGCCATTCCCAACACACAGGGATGGGGTGATTTGACAATTTGTGGAACATTAGAGCATTGGTCTATATTTCTCAAGTCTTCTCAAGTTTCTGATTTCCTATGCCTAACTTGTTGACTCCTGCAGCATGTATATTGAGCTGCTACACTAAATACTGTACGTACCTTTCTTGGTAAGATTGCAAGCATCAGGTCATGAGATTTTGATGTGCATCTCCTTATCACAACACCAAGGCAGGGATTCTTCAGTGAACTTTGTTTGGCCCCACTCTATTTTTTCATCTCCATCAATGAGCTGCTGGATGCCATCAGAACTGACAACGTTTCTGATGATACCAGGGTTGTTAAACTCCATGACTGCTAATGGCCAAATCATTGCAGACAAATGCGGGCAGGGTGGGAGATGACAAAAAAAACAGCATTTTGACCTAGACCCAAGTCAATGCTCCCGAAGTGAAAGGCGCTCTATAAATGTAATTTTGTTGTTGTATGTCACCCAAGAGCCAATTCTTTATGTGTGCATCTAGACAGTGAGCGTCTGCAGGGTAGACAATTCCTGAAACATCACAGCTGACACAACTGTCCACAAGTGTGCACTTTCCAACAGGAGTTAGCTATTGCCATAGGGAGCCAGGACCTGCTAGTCAAATTATCTTGTTTGTTTACATGAAAATGGAAGCTTGAAAACAGAACAGATTATCATTTTCAGAAAGTGATTTACGTATGTTTCAAATTTATATATACTATATAAATAATGGACATCAGATGACATAAAAATGCATACAGAGCAAGGCATTTCTGGTATTGACATTTTCCACAATCACAGTACTCCCTGCCCTTGAAAGTATATTCCATGTTGTGGTTTGTGTAAAACGCGTATCAATTATTCCTTTAGCTTTAGACCATTTGACTCCAAACAACATTTTATAGGAAGTGGAACAGATTAGGGTATGTGAAATGAAACATATGATGAGCAACACAACTATACATGTGTGCTACTGTTAAAGATGTAGTTTGGTTAGTAGACTCCGAGACACTGCCCAGCGTGAAGGGCACTATATAAATGCAAGTTGTTGTAGTAAACTCCCAATTATCAATTTTTCCCTCCTATTCCACAAGGAGTCAACTTGGCTTGTTTGGTAAATCATTCCTTTCTAGGTCAAAGAGTATGTATTGAAGTCAGGATTTGAGCTCAAAAGTCTTGTTTAAGCCTAGACTGAGGCTCCACCCAGCACACAAGAGAAGTGTTGCTTTATCAGAGGTGCAGTTGTTTGGGAAGAGATGGTCATTTGGCTCCATCTGCCTGTTCAGCCAGATGCAAAAGATCTCTTTTAAGATAACAGAGTGTCCACCAGTGACCTACTCAACAAACACCGGATTTAAAAAAAACATGCACTTCACAGCTGTTTGCGGGACCTTACTGTGCATAAAATGGCTGCCATGTTTGACATTACACTTGGGTAATTATTGTGAAGCAGTGACTTTAATGAGAAAAGACACTGGAAAAATGAAAGTTCTTTTTTCTATAAGAGTAAAATAATGAACCATACATATATGCATGGAGATCTTGCATTAAAGTAACAGCATGATCGGATTAAAAGACAATAATGTGCATCTGCGGGAAAGCCTTCGAACTATGGGCAGTCATAACAATAAGAGACATGATAAGCGTAACCAACTGCATCAATTTTCTCTGTACATCAAAATTCCCCTTCGCTCCAAGTATGTTTCATCCTGTAGTATTGTTGGAGGGTGATACATCAGGGGATGATATGGAGATTTGACAAATATTCACTTGCAAAGCAACATTCTACCAACAAACGATTGAAAAACTCCGAATTCAAATTGATAAATGCTTCAATGTACACCAAGAGCAGAAATGCAAAGCGTCAGCTTCTTTTTAAAAAAAACACACATGCTACTACACAATTAATTAAAACGCCTTCTTTTTCTCTGTGTGAATGAGAGAAGTGACAAGTGTCCATTGTCCAGTTTAAATAGGACTTTTGAGGTTTTCAATATTCTATAAAAAGAAGCCGCTGAACATTATAAATCATTGAAGCATTTCACCAATCAAAACACTTCCTTTCAGATCTTCGAAGACCTTGTTATACAACCGAGAGCAAAGAAAAGCGTATTTTAAGCTCTCTCACGTTTGAGCACTAAACACCGGCTGGGACAGACTGCCAATACTAATGCGTGGGGAGCAGGAGGGTGGAGAGAGAGGTCTGTTTGAGTTTACAAGCCCAGCTCCCTTTGAATACTGATCAAGCATCACAGGACCATTCTGCATTGGATAAAATTGCCTCGGGTCTTTATTTCTTTATAAAAGCTGGTTTATAATATATTTATAGGGATTGAACTAACCGCTTTCACCAAGGATTAGAGCGCCGTCATTCTAAGTGTCATTATGTAACGTCGGAGCCTTCACGACAACACCCCTTACACATACATCTCCAGCTTGTCCCTCTGGGAGAAAGGCAAGTTTCATCTCCACGGTACAGATTAGGTGTTTCTTCCTAATGTCATTAGATATGGTTTTTCTGCTTTTAAGAAAGTTTGTATTTCTTTTTTTAAGTATGTGTGTGTGTGTGTGTGTGTGTGTGTGTGTGTGTGGGTGGGGGAGAGAACAAGATGAGCAAATGGGGGCAAAGATTTAAGCCAGTACTGCACAGCCAAAAGCAGTGTTTTCATAAGCTGATACTTATTTTGGAGTCGATTACATTAAGTTTCCGAATAAGACACGACATCATGAGTGAAACCATCCATAAAAGCAACCCTTTACCCATGATGTTACCAGAGTGCAATTAATTCGAACTTTTCACCAAGCCTTGTATAGGCTGTAGACATTTGTGTGCCATGCACAGGATTCACAAAGTACTTGTAGCATGGCTTCTCTGGGAATCACCCTTGGATGCCCAGAGCTGAGAAACTGTGCACAGCAAGATCTACAAACTGGCAATATTATTCCAAAGCTTTTCAGACATTTATAGCAAGAGTCCTGCTGATTATAATATATGCAGGCACTGCAAATTTGCAGTATAATGGCTGCATTGTGCAACCGTGGCTTTTTAAAAGAACTTTTAGTTATTTTTAAAACAAAGTACTACAATCTCCAAACATTTGGCACTAATGTACTTAATGTCTTAGATACTTGGACTCAACTTTTTTGTTTAAAAAAAATTACTTATATCCCCAAATAAGTGGCTTCAAAAATACATTTACATCAACTGCATCAATGATATCAGAGCACAACCCATTGGAACTGCGCTATTAAGTGTTTAGGCTCTTAGCAATGAGAGCATTTAACTATACAAGCAAAGTCTATACCTTGACGGAGTACAGCTAAATGCCATTATCACAATCTTATAATAATAATAATCTGTGCATTTGATATCGCACCTCACCATGTTTGAGACATCTCAAAGCGCTTCATAGAATATACTGTAAAATGAATTGACTGTTCTGTGAGTCAAATGGGGCAGCCAATTGTGCACAGCAATGTCCCACAAACAGTCATGGATTGTTTCATTTTTCAAGGGATTATTTTCCCCAGAAAGTCATCTGCCAATCGTCTAACAACCCAGTTACTCCTTATGGACCAAGGGTTCATAGAGTGCATGTCTGATGAGAGCTAGATTTAAATGCGCTCCAGAGATTACATTGCCCAACCTTTAACCATAAGGTACAAATATGACCTATGTTTAGCTCAGTATTATCCCACTTATTCTTAATGGTGGTGATCCACAACAGGAACGCCCAATGAATCACTATTCATAGCCATTACATTGGCTGCATCAGTGAAATACTGATGGCTGGGATTGGGAAATGGACAGGTTATAATGTATTGGCTTCAGAAACCTATATAAGCGGTGGGGGGAGACATTTAACAAGAACAAGGCAATGTTTGGGTTAATTGAAAAATAAATTTAATTCCTCAGCATTTCCATTGTTTCAGCGCCTTGAGACGTCCTCCCGACGTGAAAGGCGCTCTATAAATGTAATTTTGTTATTGTTGATTTTGTTGTTATTCTCCAATTCTCTAGATACAAAATATATATATATTTTAAATAAATGAACTTGAAATATTATTTCAGATCAATTGGAATCCCATCTATTTTCATTGAAAATAATCACTCTAGTTAATGATTTCAGTTGATCATACTTAGATACCTTATTGCCAATATTTTATTTTTGGCATTAATAAAACATCAATCTGTTTTTCCAGTGGTAGAATTTTAAAATCAATTTTAAAACAATTAGCATTGAATTAATGATGGATCAAAATGTTTAACGCTCCCCTCACTTCCCCCCTCCCCACCACAGCCCAAAATTATTGATTTTACCTCATAGAGAAAGTTGCTGATTTTTTTAAAATGGTTAGTTTATGGACATCAGTTTCTTCAGAAGCAATGCTAAAACAATGTGTCATATTAACCCTATTAGTAGCAGTTAAAATCTGTTGCTAACACTCACAGTCAGTCAGTTTTACCTCAGGAACTTTATGTTTCACTTGTTAAAGATCTGTATTAATTTCATCTTTTATGGAATTAATCAACTAACCATGCTGAAATTATAAATGTGCAATTTATTTACCACAATTAATTTGCAAGAAAATCATGCCCCAGGCAAGAAAACATCAGATTTTAGCTCAAGAACAGCTCCATTTAGAAGCCAATTTCTGAAATCATGTTCCCTTGAAAGTGGTGAATTTACAAAATAAAGAAAATGCATTCTCTCGGCTATGTGTGTGTGTGTATATATATGTATATATATATATATATACACACACACACATTGTGTGTATATATATTATATATATAGAGAGAGAGAGAGACACATATTTTTAAATTACAAATGAACATGAAATATTATTTGCACGTATACACACAGCAGATATCACAAAATTAGATGGATTATCACGAAACCTTAAATATTTTCCAACTTTGAGCCATAATTGGGTAAGTGAGCACACGCTTCATCAAATGACAAAGACCTTGGGCTGGATTTTAATTTTCCTTCTTTTCTGCCAATTTTTCTCTTCTCCTGTAGGCGTTTGACTTCTTCTTGCTTGGCACTGGTGCATAATCCGAATGGTAATGTGTGAGCCTTGACAGCAAGCATTGGCAGGATTTGCAAAATTAGCAGTCAGCACAGCCAAACCCGATTGTGTCTTCACTCAACATCCACAAACCTGCACCTTTCACATCAGGTGGATGTCTCAAATAGTTTCCCTAGATTTACTGTGAAGTGCAGTGCCTTTGTATTCTGTAGGTGAACGTGCCTTGGGATGTCCTCCCGACGTGAAAGGTGCACTATAAATGTAATTCTGTTGCTGTTGTTGTGAACCCAGCAGCCAATTTGTGCACAACAAAATGTCCTACAAACAGCCACAAACTAAATTTTTAATCTGGTGGATTCTTAGCTAGGACACCAAAAGAAATTCCCTTCCTTTTTCTAATTGGGCCATGGGATCTATAACATGTACCTCATCAAGCAGACATGACCTCGGTTTGGAGTAAAATATGAATAAAACATTACCAAGAAGATTGTGGTATGAACAAATTGGAACAATGAGCATCTGCATTGGATCAGTAAAGGCTTTTAAATATGGTAGTTAGCTGTAAGGCTATTGTATATTACCAGATGCAAGTAGATCGCCTGCAAAAGAGGAGGAGGAAGAACGGGGAAATGACTCAAATACTGATAAGTTAGTGTACATGTTATCACTATGTCATAAAGGTGAGGCAGCACGCAAATGCTGGTCAGTTTGTGGCTTAAAGTAACAGCAATTGAATCTGAGAATTGGGGGCAGGGGGGAGCAAAGGCATGAAAATGTGAGTGCTTAGGCTCAGAATAATCCATTGACAAAGTGGACATTTTAATGTCCATAGTTAGAAAACGGCAAAATAACTTGAGTGGCGAAACCGAGAGATGAGGGACAAGGAAACAGCAAAAAAAGGAAATGCAGAAAATAGACAGCAAGTGCAAAACTAATAAAAAAAGATTAAATGAAGCAGATAGGAAGATTCAAAAAATATTAAAATCAGTAAAACTGTCAAGATAGAAGCAAACTAAATTGAAAAACGGGCAATATTATAAGATGTAATATTAATAAGATAAAACAGGAAAATACTGAAGTACAGTGAAAGATAAATGGATTGTAAAATAAGATATTGCAGAGATAGAGATGATTGTCACCATATACTATAGATTATAGTACAGTAACTAAATCTGAGACAAATATTAATCCTGTAAGAATCACTCAATCCAGACTGCAAGCAGTTCCAGGGAAGTTTCAGGTTCCACGGATGCCTTCCTTTTAGATATTTTCACTACACTGATGCTAAAAAAAAACACCACACAGTATTAAGGTGATAGTATTAACCCACATTTAAATCAACACAAACAATGTATTTGAAGTGGAAATCAAGTCTAGAATGAGAACTTTGTTTCAACAGTTTCGACTAAACCAAGGGTTAATGAATGGTGCTTACAAAGCAATACTTGGTTCAAATAAATCCTAACTGAACTCTCTGTTCCGCTCCACAAGGTACCGCAAGGAACTGCATGGTTCCATCGAGTTCGCTGGAGATGAGAGCTTTATTTTATCCCAAGAAGAACTCCAGAGGTTATATATATATATATATATACACACACACACACCTAGCCAAGAGAATGCATTTTCTTTATTTTGTAAATTCACCACTTTCAAGGGAACATGATTTCAGAACCCAAGAAAGCTCAACATCAATGAGTGGTCAATAATTAGCTGGGCTAAGATGGGTAGTTTCTCATCTCCCTTCACGTCCCACTCCAGCACACTCCTTCCTAAACCAGGAACATTTATTTTCTCAATATCCATCCAGCAGACTTTGAACAATGAACAACTTGTTTGATGTTTTTGTCCCTCTTCTCAAGCAATCACTTCTTCACCATTTGTCTTATATTATTCAATTACCACCACCTCATTTATTTCTTATTTCACGCAAGTGATATAAACGAGAGACCTGTGTTTGATTCCCAGCAGGGCAAACTTTGGGCAAGTTTTCTTACTCCATGCGCCTGATAATAATCCCTCAAGTAAAAAAAACAAATTGGTCACTTCGAAGCATAACTGTTTGTGTGACACTGCTGTGTGCAATTGGCTGCTGCGTTTCGCCCACATATACAATTAATTCACTTTACAGTATATTCTGTGAAGTGCTTTGAGATGAAGAGAAGACATGAAAAGTGCTATATCGAATGCAAGGATTATTTTATATTATTATATCTGGTGTATTTTTCTTTCTGCCATTTTGAGTTCACATCCAAGGCACCAGTAGCTTGATCACACTTTGGGCAGAAAATGCAAACTTCTTTAGTTAGGCAAAATAATGGCAATAATTAGTCAAGTCATTGTGAAAATCCTGGAGAAATTCATTCCACAACTAATAAAAACAATTGGTCTTTAATTACCAGACAGCCAATGAAGTGTGAACATGCTATTAAAATGAACAATTTGCATTTGATGTAATAAAGAAACTATTAGATTTCTATCCCCCTTACTTTGTAACAGTGGAATTAGTTTACACTGGATAGTGGTACTTATAGTGTACAAATACTGAAGAGGATTGAAGATATCTTATCAGCACTGGACCAATGGAACAGCAAACAGATGCAATATTGTCAGGTAGATGCAGCAGATTCATTAACCTCAGATTAAAATTTGCATATTTATTTGTTATTAGAATAAATTCAGATATTAACTACAAATGCTCTCAACTTGCCAGCATAATCATCACAAACTGTAATGAAGTCTGGAGGCTAATTGGAAACTGCTAATTCATTATAGTAAGTGTTTTGTACCCCCACCCACCCACTGTTCCTGCCACCTTTACAGGTTCCTATTTTTTCTTAAAAAATTACATTACCAATCATCTCAAATATGAGGAAACGCATAAGAGGAAACATAATTCAATTTTCTAAACGACTTCCACGTCTGGTCGAATGAAAGTTCAGCAATATAATTCCAACACAGCAACCTAGTTTATTAGGCTCTGTATTAAATTGTTTTTTGAAGCAAAGCAATTCGCAGCAGTTTGGGTCAATCCCATTCTTACCTCTTGATGTTGAGTGAAGAACATTCAGGCCTGTCCTAGAATCATGCCCTTTGTCTTTCCAGTGTTTATATCAGCTCCAATTTGGAAATCCAGAATGCTACTTTCTCCCTGGCCCTTTATCTATGGTTCTTTGTTGTAAGAATGCCTTCAGATTGCTGCCCACCACAAACTTTTTCCAACAAACACCAACATTGGTCATCAGCACCAGGATGCCGAGGTGCTCAATTCTGCACGACTCCATTGTAATCACAGGTAAGTACCTCCACAAGTGGGCAATGGACCTCATTATCCCATTGCTCACCAGGGGGTAGTTATCTCGGTCTGTGGCTGGACAATTGCATCCCTTAATGGGCTGAAGCCTCCTGAAGTGCACATCTCACACAGCAGGTGAATCACTCTCTTAAATTAGTGAAGTTAATGTAAGTTCCAGATGCTTGTTTCATTGTCTCAGCTGTATTTTTATTCCTGAAGTAAAACTAGAGTTTCACCACATTTTTAAAAAAAACTCATTTTTGTTACTCTAAATCTCAGCCAAGTTTTTCTGGAATCAAATCTTGTTCCTCACATACATTAATAATCCTATTTGATTTAGTACCTTATCACATTAAAACTCTCAAAATGTTTCACAGGATTTAGTGCACAGTGTAGTGACAATTTTGTAGGTTAATCGTGAGGTGCATGATGTAAGCACACTGTGAGGCAGCAATAAAAGCAAACAGAATGTTGGCTACGTTACAAAATCAGTTGAGTTTAGAGCCCAAGAAATTCTGCTCAAGCTGTACAGACCTGATCAAGTGTTCATGAAATACACGTTAAGCGACTGCCAGAATGGTGGAAGGTAACTAGAAGGAGTTTGGTCTTTTGCTGGCAAATTCCTATGTTCTTATTGCTTCAGGCCCACACCCTGGAGGTAGTGCAGAAACACTAACAAGGACAGCCCTCAATTTTACAGGAATGAGCAACAATTAGTCTGCGGGGGGTGGGTGAGGAAAACAAAAAGAAAGACATTTCAGAAGAGATCTTTCAGAGGTATACTAGTTTTAAATAGAATTAAGAAAACAAACCCAAAGTAATACTGTCAGCACAAAGTCTTACATTTGAAGTTGTGTCTTTTTAAGAGCTGCTGAAAACCAGCTTCAAAATTAATACCTGTACTGAACTTTCCACAATCCTACACACACTATATTAAGCCTTAAGACAAAATCTTACAGGTTAAGACCACCTGCAATTCCAGGCTAAGAGTGATTTTAATAAATCTTCCTAAATTCATTCTCTGGGCAGGACAATGAGAACTAGTCTTGGCCTTATATCTAAAATCTAGCAAGTTTCTCCCAGGCTGCTCCTAGCCCTTGTGCCCCCACTCACTAATGATACAAATACATTTGCTAATAGATGAATACAATGCTCTAGGGACCAGTGTTTGTACTCTTACACATGGGAATACAGAAACCCTGGAGTTAAATGAATCCATTCCATTTAAACATTAAAAAAAAATTAAAACCCATTTCAAATTGGTTTTGATTTATCAACAGTCAACGCCTGTATTCTGTCGTTTATACATTACTGTCCTGCATAGCCTGGGAACCTGCAGAGAATATTAAGAAAATGACAGTCATCTTTTGCAGGATTATGTCATGGTTACAGAGGCATAGAAGCATAATACTGAGCTCAGTATTTTGCATCCTTGAGGGTAATTAAATGGAGCTGTCCTGGATATATTGTACGTTTGCAGCCAGCAGCTCTCTGCCAGAAATAATTACTATAATTTTATTTTTGTGCAAGTGCAAATGACTTATTTAAATGTTCTCACATCTTCTCTCTCCCGAAGGCAGTGACTCATCTTGGGACTCAGCTCCACAGAGGTTCACCTCCCCCTCCCCAAAGCACCTAATGTGTGAGGTTAGACAAGTGTTGATAAGATGTATGAAATGGGAACACTACCTTCCATTCAAGCTTGTTAATAGGAAACTGGGATAGGAGACAATTTGGACAACCGAGCCAACTCCACCACAATTCATTCTATGAGATGTGTGAGTGCCGTAGTGTAGTTGTTCAAACACTTACCTTGTAAGGGAGAGGACTCAGGTTCAATTCCTGGCCAGGGCAAAACCTAAGGCAAGTTTCCTTACTCCAAATGCCTTGGTTTACCGAGCAGTAAATAGACACCCAGTTGTTATTTGATTAGCAAATGGCTTTCTGGGGGCAATAATCCCTTAAACATAAAAATTATTTTGAAAAATACTTGGTCGCTCAATCCATGACTGTTCATGAGACACTGCTGTGCACAATTGCATTGAGCTGTGGGCACAAAATACAGTCAATTCACTTTACAGTATATTGTGTGAGTGCTTTGAGATGTCTCAACAACATGAGCCACTATATCAAATGCAAGGATTATTACTTTTTAAAATTATTTTTACAATACCAATCTTACCTATTTCCACCTATGTGTCTTTTTACCACATCCTTAGGGACAACAAAATGTAATTCAGTTCTGCCCATACATCACAAGGATTTAACCTTGAATTATCCAAGTAGGTATTCATTTAACTACCCTATCCATTTATGTATTGGGAAGAAAACACATCGATTTAAATTAGGATTGAACAGCAGACTTGTAGGCATGATATGTAGTAGAGACTCAAGAGAAGGAAAGCTTATAATAATAATCCTTGCATTTGCTATAGTGCTTTTCATGTCTTCTAGATATCTCAAAGCACTTTACAGAATATACAGTAAAGTGAATGGACTGTATATTTATGGGTGAAACACAACAGCCAATTGTGCACAGCAGTGCCGCACAGTAGTGGATTGAAGTGACCAATTTAATATTGTCTCTTTTTCCTTGAGGGATTATTATCAGGCGTGTGGAGTAAGGAATTTTGCCCAAAGTTTCACCCGGCCGGGAATCAAACCCAGGTCTCTCGTTTGAACTCTACACTTGATAAAATAAATGTTGCCCTCAGTGGCATGGTTCAGGGAAGTAGTAAGGGGCAATTGGGGATTCTGGATGGCGAAATGGTACAGAGAACACAAGATAAAACCTGCAAGAACACCTTTGAAGACCAGCCAGCCAGTTTGTCTGGCTCATCATTAAGGAGAAATCTGATAGTTTTCCTCCAGAACATGAACAGAATCCAGCAAAGTGGATAACAATCGAAATGTCAATCCAGGAAAATAATTTGCCGTTTCAGAATTATTATAGTTGATATTGTTTAATACTTGTGAAAGCCCTTAATATGGTAGCATACTGCAAGGATATTAACACGCAGAAGTGATTGAAATACCTCAGTGTGCATCACTATGTGTGTGGGCGAGAAAGTTAATATTAGCTACGTCTTATTACAATACAATAATCAATATGAACAGTATTAATTTAAAATTATAAATATTTCTCAGATTGATTCTGTAATTCTATTTCATCATCTGTGCACATACTGCAAATCATATGCTGTACAGTGCACCTTCTGCGGAATGTTCAAAACACTGAATATTTTTAATCTTCAACTTCTGTCAATCGTTTGTTCATGTATCAGTGTTCCAGACTGAAGACTGATTTTAGAAGGGTTAAAATAAACCGCAATACTAATAACTCCTACCTGTATCAAACATGATGCTTATCACAGCGAAAAGCGATGTTTGCAATCCTACCTTCTAACAAAGGAAGACATTAAATATCCACAAAATTAACATATGGTAACAAAATACACAGTCACTACACATTACAGTAACTCTTTGATATGTCTTTCTGATGTGAAGTGCACTACACTCAAAGCAAGCATCATTATTACCACACCATTTGAATGAAACGAGTAAATATTTCAATAAACCTGCAATAATGCATCACATTGTCAAAACAGAGATGCACTGACTGAGTCATGTTCACACCTTATTATGATAGATTGTTTTCAATTATTAATAAAAATTAAATAGTGGTTCACATGCCAAGCCTGGAGTCAGGCTTGGCATGTTTTTTTAAAAAAAAACCCACAAAATTGCTGTTTTCCTTTAAGTTAAAATCGGCACTGTGCCTCAATTAAACAGTCTTGCTCATTTAATAATGCCTGAGTCACAAAAAAACAGCACAAGGAATTTCAACAAGCAGTCAGTGTGAGAGTGGAAGAATAGATTATGATGGATAGATGTGGCGCCTACTGCCAGGAGGAAGAGGTTATATCCTTTGCTGACGGTTTATCGGTCCCTCTGGAGTTTCTTGACTTTTAGTAAAGACATGTTGGACATAAATTCAGACAAAACAGACAAATGATAGTTAATCTATGTGATGACCTACAGGAGATTGTAAGAATCAGTCAGAAAACTGCAGAATTGCCACCTACTCTGTTTTCCAATCTCTAACACTTATACTTTGCAAGTTTCAACCATTGCTCATGTAAAGGTGGATCATCTTCCTGATAACCCAGGAACACACAACCTTTTGTGACCTCGCTGGTTTCCCAATAATAATAATCCTCGCATTTGATATCGCGCTTTTCACATCTTATCGACGTCCCAAAGCGCTTCACAGAATATGATGTCATCGGTGGTCTTACTCCCCTCCCCCTGTACATCCCAAATGGTTAAGCTGTGGAAATCCATCAGATGAATAATAATAATAATAATAATAATCCTTACATTTGATATAGCGCTTTCCACATTTTATCAACATCCCAAAGCGCTTCACAGAATATACTGTAATGTGAATTGACTATATATTTGTGGGCGAATCGCAGCAGCCAATTGCGCACAGCAGTGTCCCACACACAGTCATGGATTGAAATGACCAATTTTATTATTGTGGTTTTTTGGAGGGATTATTATTAGGCATGTGGAGTAAGGAAACTTGCCCAAGGTTTCGCCCTGACCTGCCTGGATTCGAACACAGGTCTCCCCAGCTTGGTCTCACCAGCTTGCAAGACAAGTGCTCTAACCACTGAGCCACAGGAGCTCCACATGACCAATGGCTCAGATGAAACACAGCAGCCAATGAGGTATCAAGCAATGTAGGCTCCCAGATAAGTCCCAAGTTCAAACCCTGCTACTTGCTTAGTAGTAAGTACTAATCTCAGCGGTTGGGATGCTAGATTTGATTTACACCCCCCCAAAGAATCCAGGAAAGCAGAATAAGGTCAGGGGTATGCTCCAACTGCTTCCTGTTCCAAATTAGGGTGTGGAGATGTTGAAATGAAAGGAATATCATGCTCAGTCCTGATGCCCTCCATGCTCTCAGATTTTTATGCCCTGCCAACGTGCAGCTAGGACACTCTGGAGAATGCTCAGGGAAGGACAAGAGTAGTCAATGCCATCAGAACTGCTCCCATACAGGAGTAATAGCCCTCTGGGAAAGGCATTATCATGGCAAATCAGAATAACCTTTTGAAAATAATAGGTAGTTACCTTGTTGAGCGGCAAATGGATCAGCTACCATTGGCTAGAGATGAGGATATTTCACTCGTCTCCAATTGATATATTGCAATCAGCCCCATGCAATGAAAATTACCGCTTCATAGAACTCAGATCCACATGGAATAAATAAATACACTGCCACTTCTTTTCATGAACTATGTAACGTTCCTGTTTTAATATTCTTCAACACATCCCAGCCGCATTCTCTCGTGGCACAGACAGAGGATGGACAGCAGAAAAGTTTATTAGGGCTTCATAAAGTCATTCCAGGCCAGTCACTCGGAAACACACACAGCAATTGAGACAGCTGTTGGATTTTTGCTATCTTCCCTTCTATTGAGAGCCATTGGGTTACTCTCCCTTCAGATAACAATCTCTAGCAAGGTGTGGGGAGGCAAAGAAGAGAGGATGCTGGGAAAGTTGTTCAGCTGAATAAATATCCCCAATCCTTTGTAATTTCTCCAATTTTAACCTTACAGAAAATGAATAACTTGGCCATCTCCCTGTTGCTTTAAAGCAGAGTTGTCAAATAATATTTAATCACTAGCCACAGGTGCGGCTACGACGGCCACCATTTTAGCTACATGCCCTCATTTTAGTACCCTCATTTCGAGTTCAAGATCCTCATCCTCACCTTCAAGGCCTTACACGGCCTTGCCCCGCCCTATTTCCGACCTACTCTCCCCCTACAAGCCCATCCGGTCCCTCCATTCAGCAGGACTTGGCTTGCTCCAAGCTCCCCGCCCGAACCGCCCCACCATCGGAGGCCGGGCCTTCAGTTTTTCCGCTCCCACCCTTTGGAACTCCATCCCCCAATCCCTCCGCCTTGTTTCCTCCCTTTCCTCTTTCAAGGCCAGTTTGAAGACTTTCCTTTTCGACCGTGCCTTCTGTTCCCCCCCCTAATTCTTCGACCTCCCCTACGTTTTTTACCCCCTCCCGAACACTCCCCTTCCAGCTCGGGTCACACGCCTCCTGTGCAGCGCCGTGGGACGTCCTCCCGACGTGAAAGACGCTCTATAAGTGCAATTTGTTGTTGTTGTTGTTAGTAGGAAAATGCATTATATACACTCACTCACGCCAAACAGATATAAAGTACTTCACATGTACATCTGCTTAAACATCTACCACCATTCAGTACCAAAGTTAACAGTCTGCTTTATTTTTATTTCGCAAGACAAACCAAACCCGTTCTTGCTCTCCATCCAGAATGCAGTTGGCTGCTGTTTGCTCTCTGCCATAGCAAGCCATGTTGGAGCTCCTCATCATTGACTTTCCTCTGCTGGCCTCCTGGCTGGTTCTGATTTGATCAGTTGTGAGTATTGAGATCACATGCTCAATGATGGGATCTATTCCCCGTTTTCTTTTAATATACGAGTCGTGTGTAATTGTGCCATCTTTGGATTCCAAGTTCACCACATATGGCTTGTGGCTAATGTATTCAACATGTAACCCTGCTTGTAAAGATGAACTCAGGGAGCAAACTTTCTTAGTCTAGATCACTGGTGGACAAGGAGCTAGAGATGGATTTTCTCTGCAACCTGCCAAATAGATTCAGAGTATCCCACCTACTGGCCATATACATTTTGTAGCATCATTTTTGTTGAATATCGACATTACCCGTTGTATTAACTAGGTTTATAGCCCTCAGTAAGAATTCAGATTCCCTGTTCACACACATAGTGATTTTTAAAAGAAAAAATTAGAGCCTGCAAGGAATGTAACTGTTTCATCTCCCAGAGATGGCAAATAAATTACAAGCTTTTATGCAATGTGTATTGTTACAGCCAAACATTAAACTGTGAAACCTAAGTATTTAAACATGCTAGAATATTAGTAAATCAAAATTGCCATTGAAATCCCAGATATATTAAGTGTCTAATCTTACATTTTGATGGAACATTGTGATCCACAGTGAAGCAGGAAAAGTTACAACTTGACTCTTTATTTTAGATTATTTTGCCCTGCACTCTGCTTTTGTTTGAGCAGAAAAATCCTTCAGATTAATTGGTCATTCACCTCATGGTTGTTTGTGGGACTGTGCTGAAACAAAGAGTGACCACATTTGCCTACAAAAAACCATCACTACATTTGACAGTAATTAATTCTGAAGAGCCTTGACCAACATATGGTTCTATAAAAAAATGCAAATTTCCACTTTCTTTGCCCACGATTAGTCTCAGACTTTGCTGGCCACGATGGTCTGGCATTTTCACCTCTGCAGGATTAAGTCTCTTGGTGGTGACAAACTTCTCTCTTTCCCAACCCTTCCTGCTCTGGGGTCATTCATTTGACGGCATTAGGTTTTCCCTTGATCCACCTGGAGGCATCATTAAAACAGTTTGCTAGAGCTTTCCTATCCCTCTTGACCCAAGAGAGGTTGTCCATTTCAGAAGAAAATGCTCCATAGGGGACAACAGTTTAAGAACACCTGAAGATATTGCCTCCCCTTCCGCCCTCCTTGCCCTATTTCATCGAAAATATCCAAGTGTGATCTATGAACCACCTTGTGGGTAATCAGAGGGCATTGCATACTTTCTGGTCACTGGTGGCACTTTAATAATTATCCTTGCATTTGATAAAGTGCTTTTCCCATCTTCTAGATGCCTCAAAGCACTTCACAGAATATACTGTAAAGTGAATTGAATATGTATATATGGGCGAAGTGCAGCAGCCAATTGCACACAGCAGTCTCCCACAAACAGTCGTGCATGGAAATGACCAACTTATTATTGTTTTTTTACTCAGTTAGACCCTGACATTGCTCAAATAATAAAACGTTCAGGAGCAAAACATGTTTCACAATCTCTCCAAAGTTCCAATTATCAAATCACTGAATGCTAAGCTATGGTTCCATGGTTGTAAAAAAATCCACCAAGCACTGAGAGCCTGCCAGGAGTCAGATTTACACTGTGCCTCAGCCATGCAATTGAGGTGGAGAAGTGCAAATCAACAGTGGAGCTTTAAAAAAGAGGAATTCCTTTTTTTAAAAAACCAATAGATAAAAACACGGAGACCTGTACGTTCACTTCACAGTAAATTCACAACACAGTAAAAGATAGACCAGCCTTGATCACTTTCTGCTTTACTAATGGCTAACGTGACTTCAGCTAATCTGTATTATTTACCAATATCGATGTGAATCGCTTAGGAATCTAGGGTATAATTACATTCCTCTCACATCTGTCTGAGCCTTCTCTTATGCCAACAGTATCGTGAATCCAACAGAAACAATTGGAAGTCAATTGCAGACTAAATTAATTTCAAACTCGCATAAGTATTTCAGCAACAAATACTAAAACCTTCTGACCTCTCAGTTCGGATAGCAGCCATGGCAATACCAAATATATCAAGATACTAAATCATTTGTCAAAAATACTTTTCCTTTGTGATGTAGCTCATCTAATTTAAATGGAGTAATTAGTGACCATGCTCCTTCAAGGGAAGGGGGCTCCTTCCCCTTAGTGGTGGGGAAAGAAAAAAATTACTAGGGTCGACTAGCCTCTAGTGTCCGGCGATATATCGATTATATCGGTATAATTTTTCATATCGATATGCTGATATTGGATATCGATATTGGAAATTCGAATATATCGAAAAATTCGGTATAAAAAAAATCAGTATATCGTAAAATATCGGTACATCCTGTCCGGTGATATATCGATATATCGGTTATATCGATATAATATAAAACTTTTTCAACTTACCTTGTCGCTGGCATCGCAAACCTCCTGGGCCTAGAGCACATCGGAATGCGCGCCCTCCGAATGCGCGTGCGTACACAGGATAAAAAAAACCGTTGATATCAATATATCGGTATATATCGATATGAGCCCACTGATATATTGATATCGGAAAATGTCCATATTGACAGACTCTACTAGCCTCCAAGGTGACACACTTTACCAGAATCAAAAATCAACCCTCTGTGGTAGTCTTGGTGGTCTAGTTCCTGATGCAGATGGGTCTGAAGTACTCCAAGGCATTGCTGATGCCTGCCAACTTGATTCGTTGGCAATACTTGAAAGACAGCCCAATTACTGGAGGTAGGAATTCTTTCCTCGCAGCTCCCGTTAAGACCGCAAGCCAAAACCCTAAGGGTTGACCTAGTTGGAAAGCTTGCCAGACAGTGTTCTCAATTGCAAACTATGCAGTGATCATGAAGTCAACCTGACATTTGTCAACCTGTGCCTGATACTTTCCAGAACAAGGTAAGTAGAATTGCATTGCTCCAGGGCTGAGTTCACATTCCAATTCAGACAAGGAGGAAATGTTCATGCCCAAGTGGCATCCATGCAGAACTGTCTGATTTGGAAACTCTGGATAAGCATGTCAATAGGATTCTGCACACTTCACACAATGGCTGACAACCACAGTGAATTAAGACTTACTCGGCCAGATTTAATATGGTCCAAACTTAAATCCACTTGCAGCCATTCATTATGATGATATCCTCTTCAGCAGAATTTGGGGGGCATTCAATTTAATGCTACAGTCTTGCAACTTGATCATGGATCGGTTAGGGGAAGTAATGTTTTCTTTCTAAGGCAGCAATGTAGCTTTATGATCACAATTTCCACTTCTGTAAAAGAAAAACATTATAAAATGTGAATCCAAGTGCTTTTTAAAAGATTCTGATCTAGGCACAATGGTTAGATGGCCAAAGAAAAGAAATATAAACTGAGGACAAGCAATTTAAAAAAAAGGAAATTTCACAACCTGAAGGAACCTATTGTAAGTTGGAGAATTATAATTGTATTGCTGACATAGAGATTTGACCTTCAATGCTGTATTACGAAGGTTGGAGGAATGAGTTATGGTGCTACAAATGTATGTTGAAAATTAATTGGACAAGAAGAATGACTAATCGGAGGCTCCTTGAATTAGCGCAAGAATAGTGTGAAGCAATGAGGCTGAACATGATGGGAAGTTATATTGGTCCATTATTTGGGAGTCACATAGAAAGTTATGTGGTTATTATGGTTTGAAAAATTTATGGCAATAGATCAAGAGAAAGACAGAGAGGAAAGTGCCAAGATGATGAGACAGAATAGGCAAGAATAACATCTAGAACTGGTGCTATCCTTGTGTTGAGAACGGAAAGTATGAAGTGGACTGGTTGCCAATCTCCAAAACAGAGAGGCATTTCAGATAAGGCAATATGTGCAGTCCTGTAGCTCAGTGGTTAGAACACTCGCCTAGCAAGCGAGAGACCTGGGTTTGATTCCAGGCAGGGCGAAATCTTGGGCAAGTTTCCTTACTCCAGAAGCCTGAAAATAATCCCTCGAAAAAAAACAAATTGGTCACTCAATCCACAGTTGTTTGTGGGACACTGCTGTAGGCGCCTTGGGACGTCCTCCCAATGTGAAATGCTCTCTGTAAATTTAATTTTGTTGTTGTTGTTGTTGTAAACAATTGGTTGCCGCATTTGCCCACAAAATATATAATCAATTCGCTTTGCAGTATATTCTGTGAAGTGCTTTGAGACATCTGGAAGATGTCAAAAGTGCTATATCAAAAGCAAGGATTATTATTATATAATCCATTTGAACTGAAGTTGGCAATGGTGATGTTCAAGGATCGCGAAAAAGCAAGGTACAGTATCTATGATTAATTCAGGCAGGAGACTTCTGCGATGCTGAGGCTTTCTGAACTTAAATATACCAATGTAAAACTGCATGTTTTCCAATGGATATTTAAGTATTTCCTCAAATGGAGTAGGTTCAAAAATAGTCTATAAAGTTTATCAATACAGAGGTACCTTCCAATATTGTTGCAAATCATCTATGCCTCAGAAGGGAACAAGCAATCAATTTCATTCAAGTATTTCACTGAGCCAAATATTCTACCGGGGATCACATATCCCAGACAACCACTATCTTTAGTTATCAAAGAAATATTGGCTTCCTGATTCTGTGCAATTGTCTAAAGCACGAGACGTCACTTTGCAACATCCAGCATGTTTGCACAAGATTAACGCAGGTTCTAGAAAAAAAAGAATTCCCTCCCCTTGGGCTCAGTTATTCCATATCCATGCACCGTTAAGTTTCCTTGCGGTTCTGTCCTTTCTCCCTCATAACCCTGCCATGACCAGTACCAACTTCCACCATCTCTGCAACATTGCCTGTCTCCGTCATTGCCTCATCTCTCAGGTCACTGAAACCCTTACACACGCATTTGTCATCTCTAGGCTCAACTATGGCAACCCCCTCCTTGTCAGCCTCTCCAACTCTTCCCTCCATAAGCTGCAGATAATTCAAAACTCTGCAGCTCATGTTCTCTCCTCCTACCTCTCTGACCCCCAATCAACCTGTCCATTCCCTCTTTTCAGCAAGTTGCGGCCTGCTCCTTGTCTCCTGCCCGACCAACCCTACCATTGGCGTTTGGGGCTTCAGCCTCTCTGCCCCTACACTTTGGAACTCCATCCTACAATCCCTTTGCCTTGCTCCCTCCTTTGCCTCCTACAAGGCTGGTCTCAAGAACCTCCTCTTTGACCGTGCTTTCAGTCATACTCCTACCTCTATGCCCTCTCTCATTGAAACCCTGCTCCCACTCCCTCCTGCTTGGGTCTCGACCCCTGACTGTTCAGCAACTTGGAACGTCCTCTCGACATGAAAGGCGCTCTACAAATGTAATTTTGTTGTTGTTGAACAGCTATTAAGGGACATGAAAAGTCACACTGAGCTCCACAGTTGTATTCTGTATGCTGCAGATCTCACACTGATATCAATCTGAAGAGCATAAAGAGGCACACAACTGTTCCCAAGGCTTGAAACATTATCTACTCTTAACTTATGCCTTTAAATTTAAAATGCTCAGAATTTTGCAAAATTCTTGAATTCAGTCTACAATTTAAAAGCCAGTTTCACCCTATTGTTTTAATAAAGTCTAGATTGTCCAAAATTGTGTGTGGTCTTAAGTTTTAAGACAAGAGGTCTTTAGAGCCTGAGAAATAGGGGACATTTATTATTACGATAGGTGAGCAATTTGTCACAGTACAACCCTCAAATTTCAGAATGAATTAATGCAGAATAAATTGCAGCATAACTATCGTACATAAAGCCCAATTTGCCAGTCATACCAATAGAATGATCTACCTTGACAGTCATGGAATTGGTCTCAGTTGGGCAGTGATGTCAATACAAACAGAGCCCAAGAGCAACATTAAACATCTTCATTTATGTGCGCCATCTGTTATCAGCCAACAGAAGATGATTCACTTGCTGCCTGGACTTTCTGAATTGTAAGGTCAGAGCTTGGCAATATTGTTAGACTCAGTGCAAATCCTGAATGAGTCTCTGTGGGTACAAGCCCAGCTTTCTGATAGCGGCTACATCTATCCGAACAGCCGGAGAATGGAAGTGCAGTGACGAGACATACTTTATTGATATTCGCTCCCCCCGTCAGTCTGTGTCAGCTTGTTGCTTCAGGACTAAAACTTCCTGCTGTCTGAACAGAACCATGACCCAGATTGAAGTGAAGCAAGGAGGAGACATATGGAGACATTACACTCAGTGTAAATGGGGCCTTGGGCAGCATTTTGAAATGAGGTGAAAACAGGCAATGAAGCAACGGATTTAAATTATTGCATTGTTTAACACTACAAAGGGGTTTCTGCAAATGATGAAAGTGGAGCACAAATTGATTCTTAAGTGTTGTAGAACATGGTCTGTCATGAAAAAAATCAAAGTTGTTAAAAAGAAATTGAGATAATGAAGCCAGAATAAGACTATTTTTTTCCACCTTCAAACAATACTTTGCAAACCTTTAATTCTTAAACAAAGCATAACAAGATTCAAATTTTATTTAATAATAAATATGAAATATTTGGTGTTCCATTTGATATTTAGATTTTGGATATCTACAGAACACATTTTTGATATCTGAAACTGCATTCCAGGTTGGATTGATGCATTCCAGGTTGGAATGATGTAAACATACATATCATTTAATATGTATTTTCCCCCATTACCTTTTCAAAGGCAGAAATACCTTTTGATATCTATAGAAAATGGATTTTGACAATATTATATTCGAAAAAAAATACGTATTGAAATCTTTCATGCCTGTGATGTTTAATTCTGTATTTAAAATGCACAGAATACCTTGAGAAACATGCAATCAGAGGCACACGGACACAGAAAGGTAAGCTATCTTTGTTTTAAACCTGCACAAAATCGATAGCGCTCCCCAAAAGAAACAAATAATGAACATCAGGTGTTGAATGAAACTTCAATTTAAGTTGCATTTAGTGAGCTTACCCCTCGTCTGTGAAAGATTTCATTTTGCAATCCGTGGTGGTAATGAGTGCTGACTGGGGTCAAAAGGGGTCAACATGTTCCCGACGCGGCTGACAGCATTGTTGCATTGAACGATCAGAACAGGTCACTGCCCCCGAGAATAAGAGGTCCAACACAATATTAATCTGCCATTGTTTTGGGGGCAGTAGTCACCTTTTGTCGGGCGTCATGTTGGCTGTGACCCATTGTGTGTGGGAGGTGAAGGATGACAACAAATACAATTTGCCCGAGTGGCGTCTCCGTCTGTTCATTTTTATGCTCAGAATGTGGGAGCATATTCATCGCCAAAGGGACATTCAGCCTTTGGGGGCTGCAACTGCTGCTATAACCACAATATGGAGTATTAAAGTCATTTATCTTTCAGTGGAGCTCACAATGTATAATGGTAACACTAATAATCTCCAATGTGACCATTCTTTTTCGCTCCCATCCTCCCCTGTTCTAGTTCTGTCACATTGACTGCGCCTGACTCGATCTACCCATCATTTACAGCGGAGAAGTGAAAGCACTGGGACTGCAGAAAATAACCTGCTGGATTGGTTTGCTATGATTTGGTTTTCAAATTTTACAAGAACAAAAGAGAGGATTCTCATCACAGTGTACTCTTGTGGAACAATTTCAATACATTTTATGGGTGGGGTGGGGAGGAATTAAGTCATCTTTTGTAGGCTCTGCAGAATGCTATCTATATGGCACTATTTACTCTAGAGTTCACATAGGATGTGATCATTTTCAAGGTAAATCGTGGTTGACTTTCCTCTTTGTGTCTTATGCCTGTTAGTGCCTGATCAATTCAGCTTTCATACCAGTAGGTGAGGGAGCACAGCTTGGCTGCTGTAAATTCAGATGCACATATGAACACTGCTCACTCACATGCCTCCGAGCGCCAAAGATGTTTTACAAACTTAAAGGGATGAAAGCAATTTTGAGTCATTAGCATGTGAATGGCAATACATTCCATGCTCCTGACCTAGTTTTCCCATCAAAACTTCTCCATTCTTGATGGTGCTCTGCACAAGCAGTTTTCGGATTGCGTCTGAGACATACTCCTACTGTTACCAAAATAGCTCCCACAGTCAGTCTCGCCAGCAGAGCACCTAAATGGAATTTGATCTATTTCATGTTACAATTATTGCTAACTGGTCAGTATCCAAATGGGCAGCACAATGTCACAATCTACGGTATAAAAGCAACAACATACGATTCCTTTGCAGTAATAATAATCCTTGCATTTGATATATTGCCTTATCATACCATTGAGATGTTTCAAAGCACTCACGGAATATATTGCAAAGTGGATTGACTGTAGTTTGTGGGTGAAATACGGCAGCCAATTGTGCACAGCAAAGTCCCACAAACAGTTGTGGATTGAGTGATCGATTTAAAAAAAAAATGGAGGGATTATGAATCGACAATCGGGTTCCTACTTATTGCTAGGTCCTGCACCCTGGGACGTCCTCCCGTTCTCCTTGTATAGTCAAGTGAAAGGCACTATACAAATGTAATTTTGTTGTCATAGGTAAACAGAGGTGTGCGGCATAAGGAAACCTGCCTAAGGTTTTACCTCATTCAGGAATTGAACCTAGATCCTCTCGTTTGTGAGGCGAGTAGGCCATCTACTACCCTAAAAGTGAGAAAATTAAATGTTTAATTTGATCTTAAACATTCAAGCGAGTTACCAACAAAAGTGCGTACATTCTTCAAATAGATCAGTACAATTAATCTTCTGGAGTATCACCCTATATGTGCCTTTGCCTGTGAGTTTTGTTGTTCAATCATATCTGTGCTGCATTCAAGGAGCTGTGCAGAACAGAATTAAGACAACTAATTTAGTTTGCTTGGTTTTATTGGACATTATAAATGAAACAGTGCTATACCTTTAAAATCTCACCGACAAGACATTTCAAAGAATTCAAGTGACAACAGTAGCAAGCATTGAAATAATGATTGCTTCTACTGGGGGTGTGTGGTTGAAATCCAGTCTAAATCCAAAGTGTTAAAATTGTCATTCCCTCCTCCAGCGCAAAGGTGTCTCAGAACCCAAGTTTCCATCAAACTATTTCAACAAATAGAATTTTGCTGAACTGAAAACCAGCAACATTCAAATTCTGTTTGATATTAAGCTGTACAAGTTCATATCTACTTATCCTTTGGTTAGCTTAGACTGTATTCCAAACTTCTACAGTATTTTCCAAAAATGTAAGTAAAGTAAATCTGGTTGGTATTAGCTGGTTTGGGAAAAAAAAATCTCATCTAACAGAATAGTTGGATAAGTGGTCTAGATGCTGTCTAATGGCTCAGCCAGAAAATACATCACATACTGCTGCTCTAAGCTATAGAGATTTAGGTTTGATTTGTAGTCTGAGGTTCATTGACTCATCACATCACTGGGAGCAAGCAAAACGTTTACTGGGCTCAGCATTACTATGTAAGTGTGCATGTGGGGGTGTGTGGGTGGAAACAAATCAGCCAAGCTTCCCAACTATCCAGTTACCATTATTGTAAACGCAAGTGTGTGGAATTGATAAGGAACCTTAGAATTAAAAAAAACTATGCGGAGCCCAACAAATATGCTACTCATACAAAGTACATCAGATGCACGCACTTATCTAGTTATGGACCAGACCTTAAGCATAAATACTCCAATTCCTTAAAATAAATTAGAAACACAGAATATTTATCACAATTAAACAAGCCTGGCTGGCAACAATCTATTGACCCATTTCTTTTGGGACGACCTACTGACAAGAAAGATACTATACAAGTGTAATTTTGTTGTTATTATCCATTAGCACAGTGAGCATCATGTCCTGTGGAACATCTCGCTTCACACCAATTCCTAAGACTGATATACCGTATATCTCCGTGTATAAGGCGCACCCGCATATAAGGCGCACCCCCCACTTTTGACCTTTTCTTGGTGAAAAAAAACGGAAGCTTTTTCAATGATATTGCCGGCAGAAGGGAGGAGAGACAGGTAGGTAGGGAGAGAGAGGCAGGCAGCCAGGGAGGGAGAGAGGGAGGCAGGGAGGGAGGGAGGCAGGCAGGCAGAGAGAGAGAGGGAGAGAGGCAGGCCGGCAGCCAGGGAGAGAGGCAGGCCGGCACGCAGGCAGGGAGGGAGGGAGGGAGGGAGGGGGGGAGGGAGGGGGGGAGGGAGGGAGGGGGGGAGGGAGGGAGGGGTAGGCACACAGGGAGGTAGGGAGAGGCAGGCAGGGAGAGAGAGCGGCAGGGAGGGAGGGAGGCAGACTGGGTTAGGCAGAAGGCAGGCAGCAAGCACAGCACTGAAGTTCGCTGCTGCTGCCGCTGCCCGGGCGGCCGAGGCCGAAGCCTCGTCACCCGCTCCCCCCAACCCCCGCCGGACACTGACCAAACCCCGGCTGACAGCGCGCCGGCCACCCCTCCTGTTTACTGTATTTCCGAGGCTCAAAATTTCTTGTATCTACATATAGGGCGCACCCCCAACTTTCGAGATCTTCCGACGTGCAAAAAAGTGGGCCTTATACGCGGAGATATACGGTACTCAATTATTTATCCTGTAGCTTTTCAGGAGTGAAATTCACCATGGGTGCTGCATAGGTTTGTTGAGAATCATACACATTTTCTCTAGGTGGAAGAAATAATAATTAAACAAACCTTCACTCCAGTTTCTTTTTTGAAAATCATTAGTTTTATGTTTGTGTTTTACGTTTATATTATTCAACACAATTACCCAAATCTACATTTAATCATAATATAATAATCCTTGCATTTGATAAAGTGCCTTCACGTTTTCTAGAGGTTTCAAAGTGCTTCGCAGAATATACTGTAAAGCGAAACGCAAAATATTACAGATGCTGGAAATCTGAAACAAAACAAAAATTGCTGGGGAAACTCATCAGGTCAAACAGCATCCATGGAGAAAGGAAAAAGAGTCAACATTTCGGGTCTACAAACCTTCGTCCTGACTCTTTTTCCTTTCTCCATGGATGCTGTTTGACCTGCTGATTTTTTCCCCAGCAATTTTTGTTTTTATACTGTAAAGTGAATTGACTTAAAGTGTAAAGTATATTTGTGAGCGAAACTTGGCAGCCAATTGAGCATAGCAGTGTTCCACAAACCTGAGAACAGTTGTGGATTGAGTGACCCAACTTTTTTTGTGGGGGATTTTTTTTTGTGTGTGGGATTATTGTTAGGCATGTGGGGTAAGGGAACAAGGTTTTGTCCTGGCCGGGAATCAAACCCAGGTTTCTCACTTGCAAGGTGAGTGCTCCAACCACTGAGCTACAGGACTCCACAATCATATCTTCGAGAAGTCTCCAAGTGCTTCACAGAATATTGCGAAATGTAAATTGGCTGTATATTTTGTGGGTGAAAATGTCATAATGATGTCTCAAAAATTTACAGCACATGATCACATCCTTATTTCAAGATCCTCACCCTTGTTTTCAAGTCCCTCCACTCCTCTGCAGCCCCCTACCTCTCTGATCTCCTCTCTCCCCAAACCAGCACCCGCTCCCCTCGCTCAACCGAGTCTGGCCTCCTCCGTATCCCCCGAACCCTTCGCTCCACCCTCGGCGGCCGTGCCATCAGCCACCACGTCCCAAGGCTCTGGAACTCCCTTCCTCACTCCCTTCGCCTCGTCCCCTCTCTTCCCAGTTTCAGGTCACAGCTAAAGGCCTTTCTCCTCGCCTATGACCACCTTTCTACCACTGCCCTTGGCTCGGTCCCGGGATCCGCTATTGTGAAGAGCTCTGAGAAGCCGCCCGGCGTGGAGGGCGCTATATAAATCGAAGTTGTTATTTTTTTTTCTTTCCAATTGAGAAAATGTTCTCCTCTAAGCTTTGTCTTGTAATTAAAAGCTCAAACACCCCCAAATCATTGAATTTTATAGCATCCTCATGAATAAATCATATTTAGAAATATGTATATGTAATATTTCACACAATATTCTAAATCTCACACAGCGTTGGATTAATTGGTTTTGTCATGTAGTCAGATACCTTCATGATGATTGCTGCCTTTACATTGAATATCAATTCATGGTTCATGTAGCTGCTCCTGTAGGCTCAAGAACATAATGACAACTCTATATTGGGGTACTTTGGACACAATTTGTACAGACAGGATGTGTAAGGAGAGAAATTTTGAAGGTGAAAAAAAAAGGGGAAATCTAGGCATAATACGAAGGCAAATATTTCAAATTAGGCTCTTCCCCAATCCACATCAAGCAGAACCTGAAAATAATAATGTCTAAGAAGTCTTTCAAAGTGATACAATCAACAAGTTTGTAGATTACAAATATGCTTCAAAAGTTTTGATGATTCATATCCATAGATTTTTTTTCAGTTTCACAATTTAGTGAATATTGTTCCTTTCAGAGCTTTATATCCTATTTGAGTTTCATTCAGAGACAATGTACCTTTCTGATTTCATTTAAAACCCAGTTCCTCCCCCTTTTTTTTTAGCTCTTTTGATAGTACATTAGTTGCTCATTGATTTGTTCAAACATTTCAGGTAAAAGCTTTATATGAGCAAATGAGAATTGGAGGAGGTGAGGTCAAAGAGTGTCCAGCCGGCCTCTTCTGAAGAAATTTAAACAACATCTTTATAAAAGCACTCAGGCAAAAAAAAATTGGAAAGAGAAAATTAACTAGGCTGGGAGAGTGGAGTGTGTGTGTGTGTGTGTGTGGAGAAAGCATACAATAAGGAATTTGTGAGTCACTTCAATTCAAACAAATTAGACCAAATAGGGAAATCAATGAAGAGAAAAATTGTGTAATATTGTACAGCCTTCATAAAGGAATAAAGCAAAGGGAAAATATTATCTTTATTTCACTAATCAAACAATACAATATCTTGTCTTCATAATCAATGCACATGTATACAACACTTAAACATGCGTACAATAATACTTGCATTTCATATAGCACTTTATCACAACATCACAACATCACAACAAATGAGAGACTTATTAGGAAATTAAAGGCCCATGGCGTAAAAGGGACAGTGGCAGCGTGGATCCACAACTGGCTGCGAGACAGAAAGCAGAGAGTTGTAGTGAGTGGCTGTTTTTCAGACTGGAGGGAAGTGAGCAGTGGTGTAAAACAGGGATCAGTTTTGGGACCATTGCTGTTTGTAATCTACATCAATGATCTGGACTTGGGTGTACGGAGTACAGTTTCCAAGTTTGCAGATGACACTAAGTTAGGGAGAATAGTAAATAGTGAGGAGGATAGTAGCCATCTGCAAGAGGATATAGACAAATTCGTAAAGTGGGCAGACACATGGCAGATGAAGTTTAATGCAGAGAAGTGTGAGGTGATGCATTTTGGGAGAAGAAATGAAGGGAGGCAATATAGGCTAGATAGTACAATTTTAAATGGTGTGAAGGAACAGAGAGACCTGGGGATTTGTGTTAGTGACTCGTTGAAGGTGGCAGGACAGGTAGACAAGGCTGTTAAGAAGGCATATGGGATACTAGGCTTTATAAATAGGGGTATAGAGTACAAAAGTCAGGAAGTGCTGACTAACTTCTATAAGACTTTGGTGAGGCCTCAGCTGGAATACTGTGTTCAATTCTGGTCACCACACTACAGAAAGGATGTGAAGACTTTGGAAAGGGTACAAAGAAGATTTACTAGGATGGTGCCAGGATTGAGGGACTTCAGCTATGAGGAGAGGCTAGATAGGCTAGGGTTATTCTCTCTGGATCAGAGAAGATTGAGGGGAGACCTAATAGAGGTTTATAAGATCATGAGGGGTTTCGACAGGGTAAATAGAGAAAAACTATTTCCACTCGTGGGCGAATCTGTGACTTGTGGTCACAGATTATAAAATAGTTTCAAGGCGAAGTAGAGGGGAGCTGAGGAGAATTTTTTTCACTCAGCGAGTTGTTCGAATCTGAAATGCATTGCCTGAAAAGGTGGTGGAGGCTGATTCGATAACAACTTTTAAAAGGGAATTAGATCTTTATTTAGGGAGAACAGGTCTATTAGGCTATGGGGAGCGGGTAGGGCAGTGGGATTGAATCGCTCTTTTCAAAGAGCCGGCACAGACTAAATGGGCCGAATGGCCTCCTTTTGTGCCGTAAAATTCTATGAATCTATGAATCTCAAATAGATTCACAGCTAATTTGCACACAGCGATTTCTCCCAAACCAATCAAGAGTATGACCAATTTTATCTGTGTGATTATTGGCCAGAACACTGGGAGAAACTTGCTTCTCATTTTGAAAAAGTGTCAGGGATCTTTAGTATCCACCTAAAGAGGCAGAGAAGACCTTGGTTTGACTCAGAGGGAAAAGTGCTACGAACTGATTCAGGCATATTTCTAACTTTCCATAATCTGTGATGTGTTATCCTTTAAAATGATTTGGTGCAAGGTGCATGATAGTACAAAAACTAGCTGCTTTGAATACACAGAGAAAGAGCAAGGGTATGAGAGAGAGTGAGGGTCAGTGAACGAGAGAGGTATGTGTGAGAGAACGTGAAAATGAGAGAAGATGTGTGAGCGAGAGTGAGGGTGTGAGAAGGAGTGAACGAGAGGTTGCACGTTATCATGCATTAAAAAAACAATGTTGGACTGTTTGACAGACATAAACTGCAGCATTTGCACCATTAGACTCCAGAGAGCAGAGACAGACCAATCTTTTATACTGCTAGGGTGATTCAACGCGATAAAATCCAAATGGCAAACTTACAAATAAATAATAATAATCCTTGCATTTGAAATAGTGCTTTTCACATCTTATTAACGTCTCAAAGCGCTTCACAGAATATACTGTAAAGTGAATTGACTGTATTTGTGGGCAAAACGCAGCAGCTAATTGTGCACAGCAGTGTCCCACAAACAGTTGTGGATTGAAATTTTTATTATTGTGTTTGATTTTTTGGATGGATTATTATCAGGCATGTGGAGTAAGGAAAGTTGCCCAAGGTTTTGCCCTGACCTGCCTGGATTCGAACACAGGTCTCACGCATGTAAGGCGAGTGCTCTAACCACTGAGCGACAGGAGCTTAAGAGATCTGACACCAGCAGAGCACGCAGCATAAATAAGTTTCTGTTTTCCAGAGAGCGCGGCACACAGAAGGGTGTAGTTTCAATGCCTTGCATGTTTCAATATAGCCTCCTGTGGCGAGGGTGGCATTTGTAGCAATATAATTGGCTTTGATATCCAAAGAAAGTGAGGCACCGTACTCCCAATTGTCATTCAACCAATGATCTATTACTGATCAATCAATGCAAACAGTTGCCGGCTATGCTTTCCACTACTCCTCAGAGATGCAGCGCTGTTCTCATGTCTCACTCAGTCTTGAACTTGAAAACAGATTACCTGAGTAATTCAATCCGAAGAACCCCCACATGAAAGTTTAGGATCTCATTGCTCTTGCAGTGGGTTGCCATGTTGAAATTGTACATATTAGAAGTATTTTACTGCTTTGGATTGGCATTGCCCTCACTTTTTAAAAATAGGCTCAAAGAGTTGGTTCCTTAAAGCATTCAATGTGCTGATGTTTATGGAATGAGGGTCACCGTTTATATAAAGTTCCCAAGTACTACACATCAAGAGAAGAAAGCAAGACAGAGAGGATATGAATATGCACAGCACAGCCACAAACCAAGACAAATCTTCAATACCAATTCAGTTTTTCTTAAGCCAATGAATCATGATAATACAGTGCACCACCTGGAAATGAGAAATACCACAAGACTTAATTTTAATTGAATTTCTACCAGCAGTGTCCAAGGGCTTATGATCCCACTACAACGTGCTGTGTGTTTAATTACTGGTGCAATAATAATGACATGTGTGTGCGCAACCCCTCCTGAGCTGACAGGAGAACAACAAATGGCAGATAGAGCTCTCAGATTCTCTACCACCCCCCCCCCCCCCACACCCTCCCCAAGCCCCCATGGGCTCCTCCACGCAGCTGCCCCTCTTCTGTTAGTTGCCTCCATACACACAGATGGCCCAGCTTGCAGAAGACATAGATTTCTAGCTTTATTCTCCCCTGTATAAAAATGAGAAGGAGTGTGTAGGAAGGCATTCATAGATTTGCCAATCCTTGCTTGGCAACATTGAACACACACACACACACACACACACACAGAAAGCTGATAGATGTGTTAATTTCCAATAACTGGCTCCCAAGCTGGGCTGGAAAAATAGTGAAATTTGAAGGTAGCAATTCCAGCCACAATTAGTTAATCATGCATTGTTCCACAGCATCTTCTTTGCTGGCATGATTTCCATTAGACAATGTGTGGGTGTGCAGATGTGAACATATATTTGTACAAACAATTAACCTGCGGTATTTCTGTACAACAAGGTGCTATGATAATTGTGTTATTAGAAGGGAAGCTACAATTTCAACTAGCTATGTTAATCAAAGTTCTGCAGCTGTTTAACCTTCCAAAAATTGGAATGGATTTTGAAGAAAAATATAACCGATCTGCATTCTAGTGTAGAACAGGAAAAAAAAACTTATTATTTTAACCTTTGTGGTGCCACACGCAGGAAAATACCAATTTCCCTGCTCCAGTGAATTTCCTATGCACCGTAAACAACTTATTATTAGAGCTATAAAGCGACTCAAATTGATAGTGTGCTTTTAATGGTGTTATGGAAACTACTTTTTAAATCTAATTCCACCCCCCCACCCCAAAAGGAAGGTTAGCCTCATTCCTTCAGCTCTTGTGCTCACCATCCTTGTGCCATGCCAGGATTGTGAACGGGCCATCCACCTGACCCAGAGGTGCTAATTTATATTCTATTGTTTCCTGTGAAATGCTGCAAGATGTTTCAACGACACATTGGTGTTTTTTCAAATGCAAGGATTATTATCTCCTCATTAGTTTCCCCATTCAGCCTTGTGTTGGAGATTACATTCTCTTACTCTTTTAAAGCAGATTTGTTTATTCAGGTATACTCATTGAGCTGACACTAAAGCATATAAAACGAATACAATGCATGCAAACAGTCAACCACTCCATTACTTCTGTTCCCTTCCGATTCTTCTTTTACTTTGTTCACCCTTTTCGCCTATTCCGTCTTATCCGATTCTGCCTCGGGTCTCAATATCGCATTACACCCTAATCTTCACTTTTGGGTTTACCTGTCATCCACCTCTTGTAATGATGCCCAAATACACTAGGTTTTTCATAATGCAATCTCATACTACCCGGCACGCATTCTTCAGGTTAAAAGGGAATAGTCCTTTCTCTTCCTTGCTTCCTCTCAGTCGGTCTCGGGGAAAAGTAGGGGTGTTGATCTCTTTGGGGATCTGCTGTCACGTTACAGCTCTTCCATCAGTTGGTTCCCTTTCTCGAGAGCGGTTTGGCTACTGTCAGTTACAGTTTCTTCCATCAGTTGTTTCTCCTTCTCGAGAGCGGCTTGGCTACTGTCACGTTACAGTATCTTCCATCAGGTCCTTCTCCTCCTGCTCCTCCGTCTCCGCTCTGCTCTATTCCTTTGTCTCAACACTTTTATCCTTTCTTGGACACATGGTGTTCACGTGAACATCTCATGCCACTCTCGTGCTTATTCACATTCTCTTTTACACCCAACTCTGCCTTTCTTCGCAAACAAGCTCTTCTTATCGCAGTCTGTTCTAGCCGGTTTCTAATGGTGACCTTGGCAACTCAAACTATGTGCAGCAACTTCCCTTATCTTCTACAGCAGTCTTACAAAAATATCATTCTAGCCCACTCTCTGTTTTTAACAGTCTATACTAATTTTAACCAGTTCTTCACCAACTCCAACACTTGTACTATTTTGGAGGACAAATACTTTAATCAAGATTCATTTAACTCTACAATCAGATTTCAAATCTGCAACTCATGTCCGGGCTCAACCCTTCATTTTAGAGGAGTGAACAACTGTGAATTAATTGGGGGTAGAATGGTCTAAACATGGATCAAAGGTCTTTTTTGAAGCCACTTAGCCAACATTTCTCCTTTACTTTCCCACAGGCATGATCTAGATAACAATTCAGTACCTTGCCCCCATGAATGTTCTTCACATAAATATTCTGGTGAATGTTATTCTGTAGTACAATTTGAAGCGCAGGGAATGGGACAAAGCCACTTGGCCCCACACTTTCTATGCATCATACAGTGCACAGGCAGCAGTGATCGTTTCAGTCTATATGCAGTCCTGTACCCTTTAAAGGGATTAAGGGGTATGGGGATAAAGCAGGTAGCTGGAGTTAGAGTAGAATATCAGCCATGATTGAATGGTGGTGCAGGCTCGATGGGCTGAATGGCCTACTCCTGCTCCTATTTCTTATCTTCTTATGTTCTTAACTTCATTCCCAACCAAACATTTTCTCAGTTCCAGACATCAGGCCACTATAATAGATTATGTGAGCTTTCGGCATTGAGAAACAAGAGATGGCCTCCAAACAGCAGTAGAAGTGGGATCCTCAGTGTCTGTTAGTTAAAAAATACCCTGGTCCCAGAGGATTCCCAAATATGGGCAGAAAGACCCCGATAAGAGTAACACACAACACAAGTAACACACAAGATTCTGGTTAGCAACAGCCAAACAAGACAGGGACTCGCATCGCAAGGTAAAACAGTACACAACAATGCTATTGTATGTAGACACAATCATAGTTTGCTAAGCCCAGCCAACATTTAATTCTTAAATTTATCTCTATCAACCTCAATGTGGATTAATCTTTCCATATCTCTCTCTTTACAGAAGGCAACAACACAAAAGAAAAGCTAACCAAACAACAAAACAAAGGCAAAGCAGATGTTGAAGAACTTCATACTTTTTTTTTTTAATCGCATTTGTGCCAACAAAACCCAATACAACAACAACAAAACATACACACACTATGGGGACTAATTTATTGGAACCTACAATCAGTTCCCAAATGGCCCCTTGATCCAGTAATGCCTTATCTCAGGTGATGACCAGCTCCTGAGGGTTTCAAGTTCCAGGTCTAGTCTAATTTTGGAGCCCTGCAGGTCAGTGGTTAGAGCACTGCCTGTATTTTGAACCCAGGCAGGTCAGGGTGAAACCTTGGGCAAGTTTCCTTACCCCACACATCTAATAATAATTCAAATTATAATAAAATTTGGTCATTTCAATCCCCAACTGTTTGTGGGACACTGCTGTGTGCAATTGGCTGCCGCGTTTCAATTCAAGTCAATTCACTTTACAGTTTTTTCTGTGAAGCGCTTTGAGACGTCTAGAAGACGTGAAAAGCGCTATATCAAATTCAGGGATCATTATTTTTAATTCGGGTTCACAAGTGCTGCATATCAACAAGAGTATACATCATGTTTCTGGAACTCTCAATGGCAATGTTGTTCAGCTTTACTGCACAATTTACAACTAGTGTGGCCACTTTGTGTGGCTAGTATTAATAATGATTAAAAACCAAACCATCCTGGTAGCAAATACACTGCTTTAATATGCTAAAAACATTTCCCCAATAGAAGCCATTTTTTTTCTCTGACAAGACCCTCGTGAAATACCACTTCCTGCAGGGAATGGTGATTAAATAAGAAGAGTAATAAACCATTGGAGATGGCCCACAATCCATAACACTGAGTAATTATCTTTCCATTCTGTTTGGATCATGGAATAAATGAGATATACTCAGTAGTCGTCAGAATAGATGCATCATGTTTTGTCACTTGATTTTCTGCCTGGAATAATGCGCACCTTTAGATTCATTGGATTTGTTTTTTAAAAAAAACAATCCCTTCGTGTTTCAAAGTGTTTAACCTTTCCACTTTCTCTGGGCAATACATTGGAATGAATACATCTCTTTAGCCTCCTCAGCAAGGCTTTCGTTACCTGCTGTATGCACCAACTGACAGAAGGTTGGCTGAGGCTAGATATATTTCCAGATGGTACCTGGAGCCTGCCAGAAGCTAGGATTTCAGTGCTGCAGACACTGTCAAAGCCATACAGGCTGTGCAACACTGACAACCTGGGCAAGTCATCACTTGCAACCAGGCAATGTTCATCCCATTGCCTCATGGACAGACAGAGTCCCATTGCAACAATGATCTTCCGACATAGTCACCTAATTGCATTTTCCACTGAAACCCCAATCCCCGGCTCGGTGTCTACCTGTTCTCACCTATTCACAGTCTTTCAGGTCTCCCTTCAGCAAACACTGGCTGCCAACACCTATTTTCCTCAATCCAAGGGAAGGATGGGGGTGAAATGAAAGTCCTTCCCCTTCGCAGACACACGCTTGACTCCACTGCACTTCCACGCAGAACTAAATGCAATCAGGAATCAGGAGATTTATTTGGGCCAGCTGAATACTCGCAAAGTAGCTGAATTAACAAGTGCAATCGGTTCTGCACAAATTTCCAAACAAAAGTTTATTTTTAAAAAAAAGGATTCTCTCAATTTAAACCGCTGAGCATTACCTTAGCAACACAACATTTTTTTCTTCACACAATATTCTACTGAGAAAGGTGACAAACCAATTTCACGTGGGATTAGCCACACCGTGACTGCATCTTGGAATTTACAGTGCAGTAGGCGGACACCACTGGAGGGTGTTTGACAATTAAAAGATTAAATTATCTTTTCTCTCCTCTTGCCTAATGGAAAGGTCACAAGTTACCAGCCAAAGACAGGCTGAGAGCCTTTAACATTGAGTTGTACAGCAGGAAAATATGGAGAAAGCAATGAACTTTAATTCACTCAAAGCCCCACTAATATATAAAACCATTCAAAGTATAAAATGCTTGACTAAACTCGTAGAGATTGTACACTGGCGAAGAAGGCACAGTGAGTCCAGCGTCCTTTTTGTGCTGAAAGTTTCATACTTTGATGACTTGACTGGATGCTGCACAGAACTCTCTCTCTTATTCCTTCAGATCAGAGACCGACCCCGGTTTGAATCCAGCCCAGATCGAGGCAGTAAAAGATTTAGAAGAAAGATTTTAAAAGGATGGTGGGGTGGGGTAGAGAGATTTTAAGCAGTGATTTTATGGAAATGGCTCCATTAAAAAAAAACACATTTAGTTATTCTCTTCTCCCGCCACACACACACACACAGACACAGCACCCAGGAGGGAAGATAGACGCAGATTTGTTCAATCAATGATAGTACTGTATTTGGGTTATTGCTTGAACTTTCCACCTGTACAGAAGAAAAAAGTTGTAAGGATGGCAGTGAGGAGGTGTGATTTTACGTGAGAAATGATCCAAAGAGCTAGTGTTTGGTTTGGGTTCTGGGTTTACATTGCATATCTGAAATGTTAATAGAACACTTCAGATGTGAGACTCCAGCCAGCACCTGTAGGAAATCATCACAGGTGACAAGCTATTCCCAGCTGCACATGCCATGTGCTGGGGGAGAGAGAGAGAGAGAGAGAGAAAACACAAACAGGAGAAAATGTTATTACTTACTAGATGTCACAGCTCCCAGGTAGGATTATTTTCAAGGAAAGCATCAGCATCTTGAAATCCTTTGTGTGCTAAAGATCCTTAAACCTAGCGGGCAGGATACACCAGTTTTGCTACTGGTTTAAGAGATCTATCAATGATCGCTGAAACAATAGAAGCAATTATACAGGTATTGAAAACCGCCTGCTTAAAATTCAGCACTTGCAATTACTTTCCATAATTAGACATAATTAAACTTGTTACTGATGTTAAGAAACTTTGATGAACACCTCCAGAGTGATTGTAAATGAATGTGTTTTAATTAGGAGGGACAACCAGTAACAAATAGAAAACTGAAATGACTTACTTATCAGTAAGTGACAAATGATAGAGGTATATTCTCCATGAAAGGGATCTGTCAGGACCGATCTATCACCAGGTGAAACATCTTTTGTTTTTTCCCCTTCTTGTTGATCAGATAGATTAACCCATTCGCCAACCAGCTGCGCCAAACTCACTGTGAAGCTTGCCTTTATACAATAGTTTTTATCCAGCAATGACCAATATTTTTACAATGCAGATGTTTCAAAAAAAAAATCTCTCTCTCTCTTCATTTCATCCACAAATAAAACAGATTGGTTGAAATTTGATCCACACCAATGGATCAAATCACAGCTGAATCCAAATGATAAAAGAAAGTAAACCAGATCCGATGTTTTCTAGTGGAATTGTGATCATATAAATATATAACTGCTTGCATTTGATACAGTGTCTGCAATGCCAAAGAGATAGCAATTCACAGAGATTGTAGGAGAATTCAGCAGCCAATTCGTACACAGCAATGTCCACAGAAAGTGGACGGCCAATATTATTTGGAAAATCGTTGGCCTTGATTTAACATCTCATCTGAAGGATTGAATCTCTGACAATGCAATGCTTCCCTGTCACTGCACTGGATCTCAATCACTGTCACTGTGAACTTAAAAGTCCCAACCTGGGGCTTGAACCCACAAACTATTGTTGTTACCAAAACAACTTCACCATCAAACCTTTGATTTGTTTTCAGCAGATTTTGGTCTCAAACCTAAAGCTGATTGAACACCATTCAAGCTTGGTATTATCCATCTGTAGCCAATAAATATATCTGAATAAATAATTATTGATGTTGACATATTTCATCTTTAAATATCAACACAAATTGAATATACCTTTGCCCAGCTTGATCAACATAACATATATTTGTGTTCATAAAGGTGGTGAATGGTTTCCTTGATGGTATATTAAATAAAGGCATTGGCAGTGTTTTTGCTGCAACACAAAGCCACACAGATCCAAAACACTGCAGGTTTCATTCACTGTCATTCGTGTAAGGTTTGCTGATCTTATCCAGCGCAGTAATTGGGCTCTCGCCAAAAAAAAACCCTGGTTAGCTTGCTGGAAAACTGTAGGCTAGTGGACAGTAGCAGAGTTGGCTTTTTGATATGCTCAATGGTTAGGGTTCACACATGAGGACTGGCCACTTGTAAATGTTTGGTGCCCATAGAACAGGCTACACAGTAGACAAAGATGACAAAACCAGGGACAACTTTTTTTTTAGTGGTAATGTTGCCAATAAACCAGTGCCACCCCCCCCATTGCAATGTTGTGAGGACCTTTTAAGGCAAGAGCGTCTTGCCAGAAAGGCTGTCTGAGATCCCTAACTATTTTCCATCTCGGCCACATCACTGTCCACTGATGCACCATCAAACACAATGCACCATTCATTCATTCCAGTGAGGAAAGTGCATTTCAAAGAATCAATTTGCGACATTTCCCGGTACCCGAAGCCGTATAAGGTAAATGGAAAATGAAAAGCTTAGTCAAAAGGTTTTGTATAACAGTTTCCTCTCGCCACAAAAAGCACTGTCTGTGCAGAATCTGGCTTCCTTGCAATTTTGCTGCTCTAAAACACATCTTCTCGAATGACACTTAGTCTTGTCCTAAAATGTGATGGGTGACTTTATATAGTGGGTTAATTATGCCTTACACTTGACATAGCACCTTTCATGCTAGGAAGATGTCTCAAAGCACTTCACAGGATATGCTGTGAAGTGTGGCAAATGTGTGTTTTTGGAGGCTACTTATGACAAAACAAGGTAAAGTATATATCAGAAAGTGCATACTATTTCAGTGAAACTTTATCTCTGAATGAATATCTGCACCATTAACGCTGTAGCAAACAGATGATTAATTTAAAAAAGATACATTCATTGTTCAATGATTTATAATATGTTTCACAATGATCATTCTCTCCAATATCCTGCAGTTGTCTTTATTAAAGAATCAAAACCAAAATGACATTTTCAAAGAAGAGAGAATTTAGTTGAAGAGTTGTGTGCTCAGATAGGTTACAATAATAATCATTGCGTTTGATGTTGTGCTTTTCACCTCTTCTAGACTATGACTGTATCATAGTGATTGAATTGTCAACATTTATTTCAAGTAAACTTCCTAATGCTTTTTCTGTACATGACTCTACTATACAATAGTATGCCTTGGGGAAGGAAAGAGGAAGAAGTCATCTTGAATTCTAGTGGTGTAGTCCACCTTGAATTTAAATAAAACATGAGGTTCTATTTTACATTGGTTATTATTGTTAAAACAACATCTTGCATTCATATATCACACTTTGCATGGGATAGAATCTCAGAGTGAATAATAATAAGAATAATCCATGTGTTTGATATAGCGCCTGATAATATCAAAATGTCTCATGGACTTCACGATGTTTGCTAATAATTGCAATAGCTCTGTATTTGCAGGTAAAACTTTACTGTTAAAAATAGCAATAGTTTCACTTTACCTTTACAACTGGAAGTTGGATTTACTTTGTTTTACGTTGAGTTTTCCCATCTGTAACCTATGGAGGGACGAATTGGGAAGGCTGACAATGACAAGCATTTGCATAGTCAAGCTGGGATGTGATGAAGGCATGAATGAGGGTTTCAGCGGCCTTGGGTGGAATCGGGCAATATTGAGGAGATGAGAGAAGGTGGAGTGAGTCATTGCTTGGATCTGGGGGAGAAAACACAGTTGAGGATCAAACAAGACACCTAGGTTCCTGACAGACTTGGTGAGATCGAGTGATCCCCCATAGAGGTTGATGTTGCCCGTACCTGATGCGTGAAGGCACTGGTGCAAGCCAATCAGGAGGACCTCTGTCTTATTGACATTCAACTGTAGAAAGTTGAATGTAGTTGAAAGTTAGTCTCATCTAGAACTTGATGTCTGACTGATAGTCTGTCAGGACTGTAGTAGTCCTTGAGTTGAGTGTAGAGGCAGAAAGATAGAGTTGGCTGACATCCGTATCCATGTGGAAGTTAACCCCCTGTTTGCGGATGATGTCACCAAGTGGGAGCATGTAGATGTTGAAAGATAGAGGGCCAAGAACAGAGCCCTGGGGGACACCACAGGTGACATTGCGGGGGCTGGAAGAAAAGCCATTGGCGGTGACAAAGTGGAGACGGTGGGAGAGGTAAGAGTCGAGCCAGGCGAGAACAGGTCCTCGGAGGTTGAGGAGGGAGGAGAGGCAGTGTAGGAGGATGGAATGATCGACAGTGTCGAAGGCAGCAGAGAAGTCAAGAGGCAAAGAGATTGCAGATGTTTAGAATGCCATTGGAGATTTTGACCAGGGCTGTCTCTGTGCTATGGACAATACGGAAGCCAGATTGAAGGGGTTCGAGGAGGGGATGGAGAGAGAGAAAGGAGCAAAGCTGGGAAGCAACAAATCGTTCCAGGGCCTTGGAGAGGAATGGGCAGTTGAAGATGGGGTGATGATAAGATGAAAGGCATTATACTGAATGCAAGTAGCTCAGTGGTTGGAACACTTGCCTTGCAAGCGAGAAAGCTGGGTTCATTTCCAGGAAGGGTGAATTGAAACCTTAGGCAAATTTCCTTACTCCACATGCCTAATAATAATCCCTCCAAAAAACAAAACAAAAACAATAAGAATTTGGTCACTCAATCCACAACTGTTTGTGGGACACTGCTGTGTGCAATTGGCTGCCGCATTTCATCCACAAGTATACAGTCAATTCACTTTACATTATATTCTATGTAGCGCTTTGAGATGTGATAAGTGTTATAGAAAATGCAAGGATTATTATTATTATGATTATTAAGCATGAGACCTGGGTTCAATTCCAGGCAGGGCGAAACCTTGGGCAAGTTTCCTTACTCCGCCCGCCTAATAAAATCTGTCAAAAAAATAATTGGTCATTACATTGTATTATATTACTGTGAAGCACTTTGAGATGTCAAGAAGATGTGAAAGCGCAATACCAAATGCAAGGATTATTATTATTATGGTCATTCCACCATTCAATATGTTTTGTGGAGCACTTTGGGACGTCCTCCGAAAATGAAAGGCATTATACTGAATGCAAGGATTATTTATGTATTCATCATCCCTTTTGCAGGAAGAGAAGGAAAAGGATCCGGAACCCCTGTAGAAAAAGACCTTCTTGCAAATGACTCCCCTTCTTTGTTGTACACACAAAAGCTCACAAAGTTTTTTGGGGGAACAAGTAGGAGAAGAGAGAAGATTGAAACATTTACAGACTTGGAGAAAACTCCTGATTTGCCGTAAAAGCGAGATATAAAACACAGCGCAACACAAGTGCATAGCCTGAAATATTGAACACCCAATCACCCCTCACCATTGACACGAGCATTTGATCTTTGAGTCATGGCTTCAAAGTACACCTCATTCCTAAGATGTTGCTAGGATACACTTTTCATCCCCTTGGTATTAAAGCTTCAAAGACACACCCCGTCAACTGGGAGTTATTCATCATTGCAATTTGACCGTAGCGGAAAAAAATACACACAATGAAAATGTGTCCATGTTTCTTGCTTGAAGACAAATTTGCTGGAAGCTACTAAAATGGTTGCAAAGTTTGTATTTCCCCCCCCCCCCTTTTCACAGAGGGGTATGTATAACATATATGAATTACATGGCATCTTCTTTGATTCCTTCTCGACACTTGAGATTTCTTTATCAGTGTGCTTTCACCGACAAATGAACATACTGTACATATAACACTGTGTCTTGTCACAAAAGCCGAAAGGATTACAAATATGCCGCAATCTTTTGCCTGAAAAGATTGTCTCACTCATTGAAGCGACAGAGTGATGTCGCAATTCAGTTTCTCAATTCTTCCTTTTCTTACCCCTGAAAATTAGTTGCTGAATCCCAAAGTGTTTTGTGCCGCGATCGCAATTCCAGTGGGAGCTCTGTGCACTTAACTCACTTGTGAGGCCCCTCCATTCCCTCCACCCCCGGTCACTATTCACGAGAAGAAGCCTTCATCTTTGTTCCCTGGACTGATTTCAAGCCTTGAGTCTCCAGAGGTAAGACAATGAATTAGGTTAGCATTTTAGCCAGCTGCATCACCAAGTCCCCGGTGAATTTATTTTTAGGCTCTTTTCTACTAATGGCATAAGCCCAGAATCTTCTTGTTCAGCAATGTCAAATTAAAATACTGTGAAACAGACTGTGTTCGTAATCAGCCACTGCCATCTTTTAACTGAAAATACTTTAATAAAACAATCCTATTTTGCATTTCAAGATGCAGTGTTTGAAATAAATTCATGTAAAGTCAGCAGGAATTTGAAGCTTTTGCACAAGTATGTTTCAGAAGTGAATTTTGGTCAACTGGTAATAATCTCATCTCTGAATTGGAGGCTAATAGGTTCAAGACCTATCTCAGAGTCTTGAGTTCTTATTGACAACCCAGTGCAATAAGATTGAAGTGTCATCCATCAACTGAAGTATTAAACCAAGGGACCCATATTCCAGTCTTGGTAGCTGGTAAAGATTCAATAACACTAATCACAAGGCAGCTATATAATACAGTATACTGTATTCCAGAAACGCCTTTTACTTCAGAGTCTGAATATCAACAGCAACAAAATTGCATTTGTAGAGTGCCTTTCACGCTGAACAGTCAGGGATCAGGACCTAAGCATGGGTAGGGCAGGATTGAGATGAGGAAGGGCAGAGTGGGGTGAGGGAGGTCAGAGAGGTAGGAGGGCAGCTGAAGGCATGGTCAAAATGGAGTATCGTGAGTTGTGCCTTGAAGGAAGCAAGGGAGAAAGCAAGACAAAGTGATTGTGGAATGGAGTTCCAAAAAGTGGGGGCAGAGAGGCTGAAAGCGTGGCCGCTGATGCTTGGGTGGGTCGGACGGGAGAACTGGAGCAGGCCAGAGCCTGCGGAGCGGAGTGAGCAGACAGATTGATTGCAGGTTTATCAGGTTCAGGGAGGTAGGAGGGGGCAAGACCATAGAGGGCCTTGAAAGTGAGGATAAGAATTTTGAATGATATCCTCTGGAGGATGGGGAGCCAGGCGAGAGTGGGGGTGATGAGGTCATGGAGCCTGGTCCAGGAGAGAACCTGAGTTGCAGAGTTCTGGATGATCTGCAGCTTTTGGAATGAAGAGTTGGGCAGGCCGACAAGGAGGTGAGTTTCCATAATTGAGCCTTGAGGTCATCAGTTTAATATGACAACCTGATGGCATTCTATAAATAATCCTCAGCCTACAATGTTGCCTCTTCAGCTCCAAAACTTGATTTTAATCTCAAGGGGCAGATATTTTCCCTGTTCAATACATGTAATGGTCCCAATGACTTCATGCAGTTTTACGTGCACAGCTACCAACCTGCCCTTGAACTTGCCATTAATATCCATCAATAATGCTTTGAGAAGCCAGAAGTAGATGGTTTTATTTTATCGTCGCAAAGGGAATAACACCTGGTTCAGTGGTGAATGATCTACAGGGGGGTTAGGTTAAAACATTTTGTTGAAAGCAATGAGAGGGAGGGAGGTTCTCCTTAGATTGAGGCTGACTCATAAAAGGCACCAGTACTTGAAGTGCTTCAAGCTGTCAAAGGATGTGAAAGAAAAATGTTTAATTCCACACTATTGTCATTACTGTCCTTGATAAGTGAACGTAAAGTCCCATTAGTGTCAGAAGCAGAAAGATAGGAGCACTGGTCTAGCAAATCTTTGTGAAAGGTGATGGTGAAAGAGAAATGCCTTGAGAAACAATTTTGATTAGATTTTATTGTTTTCTTAGCATACTATTTTCTTTCACAATCTTTATTCCTTTGTAATCGTGTGTGTGTGTGTGTGTGTGTTTGCGATGTCATGTTCTTGAAGTATTTTATAAATGTGCCCTGATCTTAAGAAAAACGTTGAACGATTTCCAAAATTATTATGCACCTGAAACTCAAGCAGTATTGGGGTTGAAAACCATGTCAACAGTGTTCAATTTCTGCAAACAAAGCAAGGAGGCTGGAAATGTTGGAAAGTCAACTGGTGAAATCTGCCTATAATGACTATTCAAAGTCAACAGGAATCTGAATCTTTTGCACAAATATGTTTCAGAAGTGAATTTTGGTTAACTGATAATAATCTCATCTCTGAACTGGAGGCTAATGGGTTCAAGACCTATCTCGGAGACTTGAGTTCTTATTGACAACCCAGTGGAATAAGATTCAAAGTCATTTCTTGTCTCAATGCAATTTGTTTAAACATTCTGCGAACCATTATTCAGTCACTTCACAAACAGCTTTGCACCTTTATACTGCTGGGCTTTGTAAATTTATAAACAATCTCTTTGCATCAAGCTCTACTAATAGCTCAGTTGATATAGACTGTATGTCACTGAGCCATACAGGCTGGGAATATTCCAGGTTCTGAGTTAATTGATCCCAGTGGTCCTCAAGGGATAAAGTGTACCTTTCATTCCAACAATCTGCCTCTGGAATCTCCATGTGCAGTTGGGATGCAAAGAATTTTCAGTTTGGTTTGGACACTCTTAAGCATGGTGATTAGTTTCTGCATGTGTCAGATACACGGCTACCCCCTACCCCCCAACCCCTGAATTGATCTCAGCTCGGGTGCTGGTTGAGACATTAACATTGTTTTTTGCACTACAACAGCTTGCATTTTAAATTGGGACACCTTATGCATAATAGAGGTTGGTGAAAGCTTTACAATGACAGTACAAGAAGAATGATTGATTGCAACAACAACAACAACATAATTACTCTTGTATAGTGCGTTTCACGACAGGAGGACATCCCAAGGCACTGAGGCACCATGTAGTTTCCATCTCTCGTGGAGCCATGTTTGTGCAAGCTTCAGCATCTTTGAGGGAAGAGAAACGAAAATGGGAGAAAATTGGAAAAGAACAATTCCCTTTTCCATTTTTAAAAAAATTCTGGAAGCTTTCTCTGCTATCTTTAGAGGGTGATTGGTGATGCTGAGCTATAGAGACACAGAATATCCTAAGTTTGATTTCCAGTCTTTTAACTCACTTCCGTTGAGTGACACGTACAAATCAATCAGGTTGGCAGTGGAACCTGTCCCATAATTAAGTAGCTGACTAACACTCACTGTCTTGGATAACATATTAAGCAGCTTCACTTTGGACCTCACATTCTGATCTCTCCCTAGAGTACTTAAATGCTGAAACCAATGTTAGTGGCCCTACCAGTCACATCGTTCAGCTGAAGGGCAGTGGTGGGAGGGACCCATTGTCACTCAGTAACTTGTAAGCAGGGGAGTTTGGGTTAGCTGTGCTGCTGAACCTTTCCTCCATCCTTTATTTTTGTCAGCCATCTGTCTGACACATAAAATGGCCTGCAATGTGATTCATGACATTTTGTGTAGACCTATTTGTGCATCCAGATAGGAGCAATACACACTGTATTGTAATGCACTATAACACAAGTGCTTATTTTTTATTGAGGAAAAAAAACTTAAATTTATTCTATTCACTGTACAGGTTATTTCCACAATTCTGAATATCAATTCAAGACCACTTCAGGTGGGAAAAGGTTGAACCAATTTAGGAATGGAATTTAGAATCTGGTACTTGATGAATAAGGAACAACTAAATTGACCTGTTTTGCTGAATAATAATAAATAATGCTTGTATTTGACACAATGCCTTATCGTGTCTTTGAGATTACATGTAATTAGTATTTACAAAGTGAAGAAAATGCCATTAATCTGCTGTTTAAAGTGTGCACTTAACTGCGAGGCCTACAAATTTCCACTTTTAAATGAAAATGGCTCTTTATCATACCACCGTTAGCCATGGGAATAAAATAAATTAATAATATTTTATAACTGGCTGTTTGGGGACCAATCGATCCAATTAGCACTTTCTCTGCAGTTTTACATTTATTGCCCTTTTCGTGAATTAGAGTTCTAAGTGCCCATCAAAGCAAATTTCAACCACTTCAGATTAAATTAAAATTAATGAGTTCATTTTTTTCCCACCAAAACCATCAATTCATCAAGAACATAAGATGCATTCACACGGAATACCTACACAATTCCATTAAGGTATTCTGCAAAATCACCAAGGCGATTGCAGTTTACTTATTAGACACTCACTACAAATAACAAAATCAATAACAGATTTCTGAGTTCCCAATTGTAAATTTGTAAAAATGTTACTCCAATCTGTCCACAAATTATCTAAATTCCTCCCCACCTAATCCTGATAGATAATTAGAGATAAAACTGAGGTCCTCTCTGCCTGTTCAGATCTAGTGGTACTATTTGAAAAGAGAAGGGAGATCGTTCCAATATCCAGGCCAACAATCCTCCAAATAAAAATTGGTCATTTAGTTCATTACTGTTTGTGCGATGTTGCTGTGCACAAATTGGCTGCTGCCTACACAACACATAGTGCTTCCACTTTACAGTATATCCTATGGAGCTTTGAGAGATTGTTCTGCCATGAAAGACAGTATAGTATACCAATGGTAAGGATTATTACTATTAGAAAACACTACTTTTTAAAAATTCTTTCGATTTCTACCAAATGTTCTCCTTTGTTCCAGCCACTTACTGTTCTGAATGCATCTAAGTTCCTTCTACTGCATTACAGTTCCATAGGTACATTGTCCAAATGATCATTACCCAAGCGAGAAAATAACAGTCAATACTGGTGACTTAATTGACCATGGGTGTGTGTGTGTGTGTATAAGGGGGGTATTATAAAAAGAGTAATTGATGTAGCAATTGATGTAGCTCCTTGATGTAGCACCTACACCTGTTTCAAAATGCTTCACAGAATATATTGTGAAGTGAATTAACCGCATATTTCGTGGGTGAAACGTGGCAGCGCATTTTTTTTTGTATCACAGTTGAACATAAGAATAAGGAGCAGGAGTAGGCCATTCGGCCCCTCGAGCCTGCCCTGCCATTCAATAAGATCATGGCCGATCTTCAAATCTATCTCCACCTGCCCGCCCTATCCCCATATCCCTTAATCCCTTTATCCATAAGAAATCTTTATGAAGAGAATTTCATAAATTCACTACCCTCTGAGTAAAGAAGTGTTTCCTCAACTCTGTGCGAAAAGGCTAACCCCTAATCTTAAGACTGTGACCCCTAGTTATAGTTTCTCCAACCAAGGGAAACAGTCTCCCACTGTCTACTCTGTTAAGCCCCTTAATAATCGGATAGGTTTCTATTACTCCACCTATCCTCATAGGTCAACCCCTTCATCCCAGGAACCAACCTAGTGTATCTGTGCTGCGCCTCCTCTAAGTACAGCATGACCTTTCTTAAATAAGGAGACCAAAACTGCACACAATATTCTAGGTACGGTGTCAGCATACAGTTGCAGCAAGACTTCCCTACTCTTATATTCTAACCCTTTTGCAATGAACACCAACATGCCATTAGCCTTCCTAGTTGCTTGCTGTTCCTACAAACTAACTTTTTGTGACTGGTGTTCAAGGACACCCAGATCCCTCTGAACACTAACACTTTCTAGTCTCTCCTCTTCTAGAAAATAATCAGCTTTTCTGGTTTTGCTACCAAGGTGAATAACTTCACACTTCCCTACATTATATTTCATCTGCCACCTTCTTGCCCACTCACCTAGCCTATCTATATCCCGTTGCATTCTTTTTGTGTCATCCTCAGAGCTTACTCTCCCACCTAGCTTTATATCATCAGCAAATTTAGATATTTTAAGTTCTATGTCCCTGTCTAGATCATTGATATAGATTGTAAATAGTTGAGGCCCAAGCACTGATCCTTGTGGCACTCCACTGGTCATATCCTACCAATCTGAGAAGGACCCGTTTATCCCTACCCTCTTTTTTCTTTCCGTTAGCCACTCTCCGTGCTAATATATTGCTTTTATTTCTATCTTGTGTATCAGCCTTTGATGTGGAGCCTTGTCGAATGCCTTCTGAAAATCTAAATACACTACATCTACTGGATCCCCCCTGTCTAACCTGCTATTGAGCTCAATCTGTCCTCACTCAACTCCCACACACATACTCCACCAGGAGGGTCTCTGGTTAGTGAACAAAAGTGAGAACATTGGCTGAGGCGTCCAATTGCTTTGTCCTGCCTGTTGCTTCATCTGAGATGGGCTAACTCAACACACACAGCAGCAGCAGCAGGTTCAAATTCACAACCTGCTGATCTGTATGGGTTCATGCAGCACCGGGCAAGTCATCAGGGAATGCGAAAACCTTTTTAAAAATAGATTCTTGCGCAGTGTGGTTTAAATATAATTACATTTCCTCAGTGAAGGTGATTCAGGAACACCACCTGTGCCTTTATTAACTTCCAGAGTTCACCTTCCATTAGGCTCAAACCCATCCCACTTTCAGAGCTCAAAAGAGGACTCGGCTCCCAAACAATAGAAAAACACATTTAATAGTATTAACTAATAATAATAATAATCCCTGCATTTGATATAGCGCTTTTCACATCTTTTAGACGTCTCAAAGTGCCTCACAGAATATACTGTAGAAGTGGATTGACTGTATATATGTGGGCAAAACACAGTAGCCAATTGCGCACAACTGTGTCCCACAAACAGTTGTGGATTGAAATGACCAATTTATTATTGGTTATTTTCGTCAGGGATTATTATCAGGTATGGAGTAAAGAAGCTTGCCCAAGGTATTGCCCTGCTGGGAATTGATCCCAGGTCTCTCCCTTGTAAGGTGAGTGCTCTAACCACTGAGCTACAGGAATAAATGTAAGCGTGCTCAAAAACAAATAAGCAAGATGACTTATCTGCCCACAATAGTTGAAGCATTGAAATAACTGCAAATAAATAAGTTTCAATAGATAATAATAATAGTAATAGACTTTAGATTAGATTATGTGAAGACAGCAATACCCTAATTAAATTAGACTGTCTGCACTGCTGCTTGCCTCTCTGTCGAACAGAGCTTGGAGAATAAGGGTAAAGTCCCACTGGCTAAAACTAGAGAGTGTTAATGCTGAGGTTCCATTCCTTTTCATGATAATAATAGTAATAAAATAATCATTGCACTTGATATAGCACCTTTCACATCAGGAGAATGCTGAAAGCGCTTTACAGGAATTACTATAAAGAACAGTGGCAGTAACGTGGCCAATTTATGCACAACAATCTCCCAAACAGTTCCCACTCCATTGCCTGGTGTCATGTTGAAATGTGTGGTACATTGAGGTGACAGCTTTGATGTCCTTGATGTCCTGAGCTTTGATGGCTGATGATGTGTAGCGTAAAGCTTATATTCAGACAGTGGTTGATTTGGGATGCTGTGGCTGTCTCCAACAAAATGGGGGCTTGAGAATTCAAGGAACTGAAGATTTCAAGCTTGAAACCTAAAGAAAACATCATGAGAAAATTAAAAGAAGATTATTTTGAAACATTTTAAAACTAACATAAAATAAAGAAAGAGACTGAGGAAGAGAGATGGCCACAGAGGAGGAAAGCAATGGAAGGCAGAAGATATGTTTGTGCTGTTCACACCCAAATAATGTATCTCAGAGGGAACTTTGTAGAAGCATCTGAGATCTTAACGGAATTTTAAAAATGTTTTTAACTTCATTTAAATATTATATTTTAAGCAGTCCAAGATGCTTCTCCATATGCTGGGTGATATATAAATGCAAGTTGTTGATGTAATATTGCCCCAAAGGATAATTACTGAACTTATGATATGAACTTTTATGGCATTTCCCCTGCTGTGCACATACACCATACCATATCCAGTCATTCTGATGTAGGAAGAAAATTCCTCTCCAAGTATTTATTTCAATAGATTAAGGTTAATAGTACAGCAATAAAGCTACTGCTGATATCTTATTAAGGCAGTAACATCATTCCCATACTATTAAGGCTTGTCCAGTATTACTGTGTTCGAACTGAATTCCCATCAAAACAGCTAGCCTGTCTTTACAACAAACTAGGCACTGTGAATGCAAGAACAATAAGCAATTTAGTTCTATGTTAGAACCAAACAATTTGTAATAACTATAGCTCTTAAGCCCCAAATCTTTCCCCAAAAAGCTTGTGTCATCCAAAGAAAACCCAAGGGCATTTTTTTCCAAACATCCATCAGCCCACAGCACATATTTCAGCTTCCCCCCAAACATAACCTATATTAATAGTCCAGGTTTAAACTTAAATAAACACAATCTTCACTCCCAGTCTGCCCAATGCTATTTATTTCCAAACTCCCTGACCACAAAGGCACATAGTAATCTCCACTTTTCAAACAAAATCCTTCCAATCTTCTAACAAGGATCAGAACAATACAGCTGCCGGTTATTGGTACATTATAAATATCTAACAGGTTCCAATGAAGAGAAACCACATTAATAAGAATAAGGAAGCCATCATTACTGTTGTAAATAAACTCAAGACTTTTTAAAGGGAAGGACCAGAGCTGCAATGAGTTAGAAAGTGCAACTTAAGATAAAAGTGTGAAAGTAGTGCAAAAGCAACTCTAAAAAAAATTCACGTTTATAGAGATAAAAATACCATAAATTCATTTTTTTTGAAAAAGGCTTTAATACAACACTAGAGGCAGTGTAGAGGAGAGTAACTAAGCTGATCCCCAGTGTTAGAGGATTGAGCTACAAAGAACCATAAGATATGTTTGAGCTGTTCACACCCAAATAATGTATCTCAGAGGGAACCTTGTAGAAGCATCTGAGATTCTTAAAGGGATAAAAAAATTGTGGAATGTTGCTTTCATATTCACCCAGGCAGCAGGATAAGCGGTTTAGTTATAACTCCAGGTTGGAAAGCTTAAGCATTTGTTTCAGAGCTGAAACTGAGCTAAGTTCCAAGACAAAAGCGGTGTGTGAGTTTAACCCGTGTGATTTATCTGCAAATCCCCAACTTTTAAGGCTAATTCAGCTGTTAAAGAAACTTTTGTTTCCAAATACAATTTTTGTCGATATACAGGACAAACTCAAGCAGGATGTCAGTGCTTATATTTCACTATCATGGTGAGTCCAGATGAACAGTTGCTGCTTTAGCAGAAAGCACATTCACACTGATAAGTAAATGCTTCAAGTAATTAAAAAGTAATCAAAAAGGTGAATGGAATGTTGGCCTTTATCTCAAGGGGTCTGGAATACAAAGGCAAAGAAATTATGCTTCAACCTTATAGAGCGTTAGTCAGACCCCCATCTGGAGTATTGAGTTCAGTTTTGGGCATCACACCTCAGGAAAGATATTTTGGCCCTGGAGGGGTGCAGTACCTGGTCTAAATGGGTTGTTTTGAGAATAGGCTGTGAAAACATAATTGTATTCACCTGATTAGATTGAGGCATGTAAGATGATAACGGGATTCGATAGGGTATATATAGTGAAATTATTGCTTCTGCTGAGGGAATCCAAAACAATGGGACATAATCTTAAAATGAGAACCAGGCCATTCAAGAATGATAGTAGAAGCATTTTTTTCACTCAAAGGGTTGTACATATCTGGAATTCTCTACCCCCAAGAGGTTGTGGATGCTGGATCCATCCATGCCTTCAAGGGTGAGTTGACAGATTTTTGACAGGTCAGCATATTAAGGAATATGGGCAGAAAGTGGGAAATTGGAATTAATTGAGGCACAGATCAGTCATAATTAATTGGTTGAACAGGCTAAGGGGTTGAATGGTCTACTTTGGTTCCTATGTTCCTAAGACTTTAAAATGAATAAGCTACTGGTCATGAATAGGTTGTGTTATCCACAACAACAACTTCCATTTATATAGCACCCTTCACCAGGGTAACTTCTTGGAGTTTTTAACAGAAAAAGAGGATTTAGAAACAAAAAGCATACCAATGCAGTGATTTATCTGTTGAATTCCACAATATTTTAGTAATACAGTGGGGTAAGGAGGCAGGAAAACGCATATCACCTGTCATTGTATATGCTTGGTAGTTTAATTCAGAGGATATTGAAAGATTTTGCCTTCTCTTACAAATCAACAGCTAGTACACTTTACAGACAAAAAAACTCTGTGACACACATCAATATGTTTCAAAATGATAACGCCAATATTAAACTGCAATGATTATTATTGTAGTACTGTTTTATTATTGCTGCATAAGAGCAATTGCTCACTCATCATTTGCCATGGTTTATCATTCAGATTCGTCCTTAGATTTGGCTTCAAATGATAATCCCTGTATTCTGAAGCCAAAGGCAACTAAATAACAAGTTTACAATCTCCGTGCGTTTGCGGTGGACTACAGTTAGATCTGACAATTTGTACGAATGTCCAGTAGAATGTTGACATTCCAGTCATGGTAGATGCTACAGACCGAATTGAAGTGTCCATTATACATTAAAGTGCTGTATTATTTATATTTTGTCACAGGACATCATTACCATGTTTTGCAAATGTATAACATCATCTTTGCAGAGCATGCTAAAGATGCTGTGTTATTTACATTTTGTCGCAAGCAGTCGTTAGAACATTTCGTAAATACTATATCATGTATTTACAGAGCATCCTAAAGATACCTAGTCTGGAAGAATTATCGCTGTGTCACAGATTCTCTCATTGGAATCCAATATTGAGCTTCTGAAAAATTGGATAGAGGAGTCTAAATTGGATAAAGGAGTCTAATTTCAGAATCCTCAGAGTAACAATTCTTTTCTATTCCTAGCACCAACATCCTTCACCTTAATGACTGGAAAACATCAGCCACACATTTCAATAATAAAACAGAATAACACAGAAATTTCAATGTGCACTTCTTCTGTCATTGGAGAAGGAACTTTATTAATATAGGTAATGAATCTCATCCATGAATTGTGTGCAGAAGCATTTGTTCTACAAAGGAGTCTGAGACAAAGTCAATGCACAAAGACTTGTCTCATTTAGAAATCAAGTTGTAGCAAGTGATAAATAGATTTTTTTTGGTTCAATCGTTCAGCAATTTTCTTCTCTCGTGTATGTATTTGAGTCCTCTTTCTTTCTCCTATGGGTAACTGTTCCCCAGAAGCTAAACACCTCACTCAACTGACTAGTTTTCGTGTGCAAGTCTGGTGTCTCCAAATGAGTAACTCCAGCAGTGGTCACCAGATATTGATCGGAAGTACGAACTCTGATTTTCTTCTCTCTAATCCATGGCCCGTTTGACAGGAGAGTGGGAAAGCTAATAGAAATTACTCATATTATAACATAGCTATCTCTTATTCTACAACTAAACTGCTTTATACTAATAAATAATTCTTACATTTGATAGAGTGCCGTATCACACTATTGAGACATCCGTAAACGCTTCACAGAATATGTTGTAAAGTGGATTGATGTGTATTTTGTGAATTTATGATATAGTTGTTATGATTATGACTAATTTACAATGCTAAAAATAACCCTTGTATTTGATAGGGCACCTTGTACACCAGGGGGCTGTTTCTAAGCACCATAGGAATTATAGTGTAATATGCAGTGCCTGTGTATTATCCAGGCAAAACCCAGTCTAATCTGCATAAAGTGGACTATCCTGTTGCATGTAATGTGGATTTTCAACAAGAGAATGAACACTTAACACTTGTATTATCAAATACAATGGAGCTCCCGTGGCTTAGTGGTTAGAGCACTTGTCTTACAAGCTGGGGAGACGAAGCTGGGAAGACCTGTGTTCGAATCCAGGCAGGTCAGGGCGAAACCTTGGGCAACCTTGGCTTTCTCCACATGCCTAATAATAATCCGTCCAAGAAAACCCACAATAATAAAATTGGTCGTTTCAATCCACGACTGTTTGTGGGTCACTGCTGTACGCAATTGGCTGCCGCGATTTGCCCACAAATATACAGTCAATTCACTTTACAGTGTACTCTGTGAAGCGCTTTGAGACATCTAGAAGATGTGAAAAGCGCTATTTCAATTTATTTCAATAATTTATTATTATTATTTCACCTTTCACTTCAGGTGGTTGTCTCAAAGCTTATGTCACAGGGCACCACTGTAAAGTGTAGTGACTGTGCACTCTGTGAGCAAAAATAACAAAAAAGTATCAATCCTTTAAGGAATGAGGGATGAAAGGAATCATTAAATAAGGAATAAACCTGAATGATGCACTGCCAAAAGCTTTGAAACAACAAGGCATATGCTATTGGGCAGAGGATGAGAGTTTGTTCCCTCCCCTGGTGAATTCCGAATGTTATCCTGATGTTGTGGGGAATGGAACAATCAAAGGTGGGCGGCTAACCTTGAAAAACAATGCATAACCTGAGGTGAAGTCCAGTATAGTTAGAGATGTCATATTGAGTAACTCATAGGAAATAGACCAAAAAAGGGAAAAATAAAGTTAATATCTTCATTAAAAAATGGGAACAAGAAAGCAGCATGTATCAAAAGGATACTATCACATGAGATGAAATTCTTAGCCAACTCTGTAAGCAAACAATTTGTGCGATAATATCCTCTCACAGTTGGCGAACCCATCCTAATTGTGAGCGTTTTTGGAATGTAAAATAAGCTGGAAATTCAACAATCATATTGCAAATAGAGTGCAGCTGTCTGGACACGTGGTCAGTCCATTGCTTTGAGATGTCGATAAGACGTGAAAAGCGCTATATCAAATGCAAGGATTATTATTATTATTATTATTGTTATCTCTTCTTTCTCCCCAAACCTCTGGAAATCCCTGGCTTGATCCCTCTGCCTTGCCTGTCTTAGATTGCATCTGAAGACTTTCCTCTTCGACAGGGCGTACGGTCTCCTGATTTCTCCATGGCTCAATGTCAGACTGCATCATTGTTAAGGTTTCCAAAATGCTACCTTTCATGAAGGGCACAGTTGTTGATCTCTCCATTTTTTAAAATGTGCTTTTGTTGCACCTTCAGGTGGAAGAGTTTCACAGAAGAAGGTTCTTATTCAGTGCCACTTGCTCATAGCTACAAATGGGAAGATGTCCTTCATGTAAGAAGTTTTAAGAGGGAAAACATAATAATAATCCTTGCATTTGATATAGTGCTTTTCACGTCTTCTCAATGCCTCAAAGCGCTTCACAGAATATACTGTAAAGTGAATTGACTGTATATTTGTGGGAGAAACGCGGCAGCCAATTGCGCACAGTGACCTACAAACAGTCATGGATTGAAATGACCAATTTTTTTGGGGGGAATGGATTATTATTAGGCGTATCGACCACACATATGTTCGTTTTTATTCAGAGGCCTGATAGTGTAATGTCCTGTTACCAACAGAAGAACTATACTTCATTTCATTCATTAAAAAAAGTTTGAAAGACCCGGAAACAGTTTTTATGTTTGCAGTGATGCACTTCAGTGGATTATTTAACCATCATGAACAATGTCTTTTAGGTTTTTGGTCAGCCAAGTGGCTGTCACCGATGAAAACCCATCACTATGTTTAAGAGTATCCAAAGCACATTGAGAGATCCGTATATACCATCTACACATGGAAAGCGCCTGCATCTGGAAATGGAATGCACACTCTCTCTCCTTAGAAGGTTGTACAACAACAAAATTACACTTATCAAGTGCCTGTCACATTGGGAGGACGTCCCTCCTTGTACACTCTTTATTTAATTCAGGCGAGTTGTATTCCACAACTCTAATAATAATTTTATAACTGTAATACTAATCCGTCCAAAAAAAAACACAATAATAAAAATTGGTCATTTCAATCCACGACTGTTTGGGGGACACTGCTATGCGCAATTGGCTACCGCGTTTCGACCAAACATATACAGTCAATTCACTTTACTGTATATTCTGTGAAGCACTTTGGGACGTCGATAAAATGTGAAAGCGCTATATCAAATGCAAGGATTATTATTATAACAACTTCACAGAGGATAATGTCTCTTAGCTGCAAAAAGGTGTTAAGGAAAATTAAATACCAAAATTTAGAGTCTCTCAGGGTACTAAATATCTACCTTAACCTTATAGGAGACACAAGGCAGGGCCATATTGTGTCTAGTTCATCATTTCCTGCAGGACTATTCTCTTTTTATTATAATAATTATTATTTCCAAATGTTAAAACAGCTCCAGAAGCCAAACCAATGACAGTTTGATTATTAATAAGCTTGAATGGAGACATTGTGAAATAAAACCAGCCAACGATAAAAGAGGCGTATTCTGAGACAGAATTGACTGAAATAACGTCAATGGAAGAGGTTGAAAACTATGTACTCTTCTCTCCAGGTCACCCAAACATGCAATCTCATTTTTAGAGGAAAAGTGACACCATAGGATATGAGAGTTTGTAAATAATGTAGGGTTTTATGCATTTTTAACTTGGATCATAACTGTGCTAAGCTGTACATCAGATTTTCAGAAAACTATAGCTTTTAAGAAGAAAAAAGTCAATTTTCTGAACAAACCAGCGACAGGAGACAGACCTGCTCTCTGATAACACGAGTACTTTATGACATAATCCCACGGTTGGATAAGCAAGTGATTCTCAGTGCTCGGCAGTGTCATGTGCTCTTACACTCCGCAGCCAATGCCTGCCATTCACCAGACAGTGAAAAGAGTAGGGTTAGAGTAAAGGGAACAGATGCGGGTGTGAAAGAGTTAAATCGTTAGAATGCCTTAGTATCCAAAATGCGAACCATTTTCTCACTAAGTACCGTTGCACACACATTGTGCAGAGGGCTCTGAAGCACACAGCTGCAGGTTGTTCCCAAATCCTAAAATATACTCACTTGCTACACAGAGTTCACCCAATTCCCTTGGAAACTGTCCAAGTGATGGTACAACTACATTGTGAAGAGAATTATAGACTTTGAAGGATGGAATTAATTTGATGAAGCTCAGTGGTACATGCATGGGGGAAATGAATAGATAATCAGCCTGCCTGCACACTGTAGCAGAAAAATAATAGCTTGATTGTGTCATTAGAGTCTGGTCTATTCTCCGCATATTTTATTGCTTGTTTTTAGAAAACGTGCTTCATGTTAGAGCACAAAATGCATTTAGGGTGTTAGGGGAATGCTTCAATGAGATCCCTTGCAAAGGGCCCCCAAAATCCCAAACCCGGCTTTGAATAAGGACAATGGGCCCTGCTTTGTGGCATGTGCAGAATATTTTTTTCTTCTGACAATTCCACCACTGTTACTTTAGACCATGGGAAGAAGTCAGATTAGGTCACTGCCTTTTTTTTAAAAAAAAGGCATGTCTAAGTTTACATTGAGTGCCACACTGTCAACAATAGTTTTAAGCCTATTATATGCTTTTTAATGACAATGTGCATCGGTGCATCAATTCTCAGATTCAGATGCAGACTGATGCTTCAGATTAGCAGCAGTCTGTGCTATTTATATTCTATTGCATATCATGTACTGCAGGTAGGTTGTGAGTGGGTTTCAAAAGATGGTAACGGCAGACAAGCACTCCATCACTTTTAAGCATGGATGTCAACTGCATTCTTATTTTTCACAATCACTTACAGTGCCTTGACGCTGGCTGGCTGGCTTGCTGGCCGGCATCCCAGCAAAGAATTCTCACCTCTGCCGATTTATTTGATTTATCCTTATCGCCTTATTTGATTAAGATCGACTTTCCCCCCCCCACCCCAAACAACCGGATTTGTCACAGATCTTAAAATGATCTCCCGCAGTCAAAGGGGGAAGCAGAAGCGACACTGGGGAGAAGCCTGATCAGATGCTGAAGGTATAATCCAGCAGCGATGTGGCCAAGGCGTGTTTGAACTGTTTTTCTTATCAAGAGCAAACATTGCAGGTTTCTAATGGGAGGTGTGATCGATGAGACAGTGATATCATTGCCTCACTAATCTGCTAAAGATGTCTGGCAAGATATTAGGCAATCAATTAGGTAATCCCATTTTGAAGCAGTGAAAAAAAAGTTGCACTTTTTTTTATCCAGCAGTTTCAGGTTTCCAACACATTTAACTGTAACTCCCAGTCACACTGCCAACAGTGGTAATTTGCAATACAAGAAAGTCAGATCATTGTTCACAACACTTATTTTAAGTAGTCTTTAGTTCAAGGACAACATATGCTGCTGCCTTGTTGTCAATCAATTTTATATGGCACAAAGCAGCAATTGTTGTATTTTTCTAAGAATGCGAGGCCTTTGTAGGTCACGTAATGGAGCTTTCAAAAAGCATCATTCAGCCATGGGAATGTGTGTGCAGGACCAACATCTATCGATTGGAAACAACTTGCCTCAAATTACTGAGGCTCTTAAACAGGAAGCACTGTGGCTAAACATTGATGTGTTCAACACGTCTTTTCCCTAGAACAGTGGTATAAACCGATGGTTGCTGGAAACATGAATGTTGGTCCTACATTGGGGGTGGGTGGGGGTTATTCTAGTACGTCTCTTGCGTTCCTGTTTTGTACACAGGGAGGTTTCCTAAACTTTTACTTTCATTTGCTCTCTCTCTCTCTCTTTTTTTCTCTATCTGTTTGTGCCTTGCTCAATTTTATCAATATCATTGTGCTTATTCCTCCTGTTCCCTGCAACCTTGCTGGATGCGAGAAAGGTGAGGAGAGTAGGAGGTGAATTGATTGAAGGTTTTAAAATAACACCGAAAATTGACAGGGTGGACAAGGAAAAACTATTCACGTGAGTTGGGGGAATGCAGAACAAAGTGGATATCATCTTAAAATTGAATGTGAATTTTTAAAAAGTGCTCCACAACAAGGTGGAATGCACTGCCCCGGAAGTCTAAGGATGCAGAATCAATTGAGATTTTGAAGAAGGAAATAGATAAGTACTTTGGAGGTAAGGGATTTAAAGGATCTGGAGGGAAGGTGAGGAAATGAGACTAGAAAGATTATTACCTAATAATGCTTCAGGACTGATTGGAATACCTCTGTTGCTTTGTGTTGAAAACAAAACTATATCTCCTTTGCTCATTCATTCTTGGCCCGGACTTATGCACCGTGGAACTCCTCACCTCCCTCAGTCTTCCATTCCTCCTATAATCTACAGACTGCTTGAAAAAAACAATTTCATGTTCATCCAACCACTGTATTACTTTTTAACACTTTGTGCCACACTGTTAATCGATCATTCAATCCACCACCGTTTGTGGGACATTGTTGTGCGCAATTGGCTGCCTTGTTTCACCCACAATATACAAAGTCAATTCACTTTACAATCTATTATGTGATGTGCTTTGAGGTGTCTTGAGGACGTGAAAATGCAAGGATTATTGTTGTTGTTATTATTTTCAACACTTGTGGGGTCCCACAGTGTAAATCTAGCCTCTGACCTTACTTTCTCAACATTAAAAAAGAACGGAACTATGGTGCACTACACATGAAAAGTTTTGCAAACAATTGTTCTGCACAATTGATTAGAGAAACATTCTCAGAGGGATGCTTACTTTTTTTCCTCAATCTGTCATGAATGCAGCAATTTGTTGGAATGAACTCTGCGTCACTCCCCTTCATAATCATGTAGTCTTCAGTCACTTTAAAAGTCTCTTTATCAAAGCGAACAAAGCCGAAAGGTTTGAGATTTCCTGGTACCGTACAATTCTAATAATTGAACTGATCTAATTTGTCCTTCACCACATCCACTCAAGGACAACAATAGCTTTTTAATGATTGAATAACCAGTACTAGTCACGATATATGGACCCACTTCACAACACATGATAGGCTGATGGGCAGCTCTCCGTTTGTGCTGTACATTTCTGTGATTCTATGAGGGTGTCAGTTGAAAACCTTGAAGAGAATTCAGTTATGTTAATGTCACCCAACCATTTTTTTCCCCTCTGCTAACATTATATGTACTATACTGGTACAACAAGTGCAGACAAGAAAAGCTACAACAACAACAAAATTACATTTATACAGTGCCTTTCACGTCAGGAGGACGTCCCCAAGCGCTGAACAGTCAGATCAGGACCCGAGCATGGTGGGAAGGGTCGGGGTAGGGGGAAGGAGAGTAGGAGAGGTGGAAGAGTTAGGAGGGGAGCAGAAGGCACGGTCGAAGAGGAAAGTCTTGAGACCGGCCTTGAAGGAGGAAAGAGAGGAAGTGAGGCAAAGAGATTGCGGGAGGGATGGAGTTCCTCAGTGTGGGAGCAGAGAGGCTGAAAGCCCGGCCACCGATGGTAGGGTGGTTAGGGCGGTGGACGTGGAGCAGGCCAGAGCCTGCTGAGTGGAGGAGACCCGGGCAGATCGGAAAGATAGACGGGGCAAGGCCGTGAATGGCCTTGAAGCAGAATACGAGGATCTTGAATTCGAGCTAGTTGTGAAAATAAAGTTCACATGGATTAAATGTTATCTATTTATACTGATCAAACATTGATTGCATTGGATATGACATCTTTCACATTGGGAGGATATCTCAAAGCATTTCAAAAATTTATTGTAAAATTGTAGTGCCTGCGTATTTTGGCGGGGAAAGTAGTAGCCAATTCGCACACAATGTTGCAGTAGTCATAAAGTGAGTGGCTAATTTGATCTGGGGGATTGTTGGCCAGAATGGCAGAAGAAACTCCTTTCTCTTTACAAATAGTATCATGGGATCTTTAACGTTCAACTGAACAGCAGACAATTTAATGTTTCAACTGAAAGATGGCATTTCCACAACGCTACAAACTGGAAGTGTCAGTCTGGACTTTAAATTCAATGTTCCCTAATGGGGAAGTGTTTCAATGTAATGGCTATTTCAAAAAAAATTCCCCCAAATGTTTGTTTTTAGACATTTCATGGAGCAGCCTGAAGTACATTATTTTGAGAGGGTAGTGGGGTGGGAGTTTAACTTAGGTTTTTGAGGTTTCATCAGTCATTTTTAATTTCCATGTTGCTCACTTTCATAATCAATCAAGATGACACATCTGGCCTCAATTCACTATTATAGTGTAATTTGTCCAGCACACTTGGTCACGTCACACAACAGTGGTTAATTTAAAGAATATGATGCTCACTACCACAGGTAATCACGCTCTGTGGAAGCTCGTAAAGACGGGCCGTGTGATCACAACCCTTGTATAACGTCTTGTGCACTTCGATTTCTGCAGAATTTAAGGTGTGGTTCCCCGTTTACCTGATGTTACAGCTGAACATAATCAGAACTCAGAGATTTTGTATTTGATTGACCTCCAGGGTCTAATTAATAGCTGAAAGATTAAGCACTTTATTACAGATGAGGTGATGCTACCAAACAATATCTATTTTGGTGGGAAAGGTACTAAAACTGAAGAACAAATAACAAAGCAAACAATCTTGAATTTTTTTAATCCAAGCGTCTAACCAAAACGTATTTAATAGAATTACTTAAAAGTTCTGCATGGTGAAGATACACACACATACTAAAACATTTTAAGTTTGGGGACATTCTTTCTTCATCTCTATCAGCAAAACTTATCTAACAGTACCAGTATATTATATACTGTATAAAATTTTATTTCAGACTGGTCATCTTGTGTAAGTATTGCTGCCTGTGATATAGTTCTGTTTATATGGGGAAGATATATATAATATAGTCCTTGCATTTAAATTAGCACATTATCAAAGTGCTTTATTGTGTTGTCAAGACATCTCAATGCACTTCACAGAATATATTGTAAAGTGAAAACGCAAAATACTGCAGATGCTGGAAATCTGAAACAGAAACAGAAATCGCTGGAAACACTCAGCGGGTCAGGCAGCATCTATGGAGAAAGGAAAGTGAGGCAACGTTTTGGATTCACAACACTTCATCAGAATCCTAATAAATAAATAAATATTGTAAAGTTAATTTTGTGGGTCATCGTGGCAGCCTATTTGCACATAACATTGTCCCACAAACAACCATGGAGTGAGTGACCAAATTTTATTTGGGGGATATGCTGGCCAGGACACCAGGAGAAACTCTCTTCATGTTTCGAATAGCGCCATGGGATCTTTAATGTGGATCTGAACAGGCAGATGAGACCTCAGTAGTATAATGTCTGATCTGAGGGACGACACTTCTAATAATTCCACACACTCCTAGCACTGTTTACGACTGTGTGATTCCCACAACGCGGAAGGGGAATGAATAGAAAGTCATATGGCAGCAACAACGGAGACAAATGGCTACTGATGGCAGACCCATTTCTGCATGGTATACCTGCTAAATCCACTCCTATGCTTTGGAACTGCCCCTACGCTTAGGAACTCCATCCCACAATCCCTTCGCCTTGCTCCCTCGCTTGCCTCCGTCAAAACCGGTCTCAAGACCTTCCTTTTCGACCGTGTCTTCAGCCGCCGTCTTACCTCTCTGCTCTCCCTCATCCCAACATTGCCCACCCCGCACCCATGCTCAGGTCCTGACCCCTGTCTGTTCAGCGCATGGGTACTTCCTCCCAACATGAAGGGCTCGCTAGAAATATAATTTTGTTGTTGTAAACAGCACATTCATGTCAGATATAGGACATACAGGTTGGGTAAAACATTGCCAGGTCAGGTTATCATGGTTAGAATGCAAAGAAAATCTTCCTGTATCCCAATAATGTGCCTTAAAACTCAGTAGGTTAGCACTGCCCGAAAACTAATTTTACTTGAGACTCTTTCAATCCATCATTCTGAGGAAGTTTCAGGCTAGGGGCCAAAATATAAGGTCAAATGCCAACCCTCCAGGCTTCACACTTTTAATACATTTTTCATTACAAATCTTTTAAGTCATCAAGCCAGTGTACAGGCAAGTCCATTGTGGGAATTCAAGGCTTTTAAGAGCAGACTGGGACAATGGCTATAGTGGCAGAAGATTGAAATAGAGCCTACTTTCCCATTTCCTATACAATTGATCAGATTTCAGACAAAGTTGCATCTGATCCTATGCAGGGGATAGGAATGATACACGTCGAAAAGTCATCAGCTTCGAGATGGAAAAGAAATAGGAATCTAAAGATTGCTTGACAGGAATTTATGATATCTGAGTTACAGAAAGCAGGTTGTGGTATTGCTACAGTTAACAGCAGTGTATTGCATAGTCAGGGACAGAGAAATCAGCCAGGAATCCTGAACCCTATCACTAACCAGTAACCTTCCTAAAATAAGTACAGTATATCTGTGTGGATACAGGGGTGAAGACAGGATCGAGCCTCCTGAGCCTTATGTTTGGAATTTTTAAATAGCATCACTGACATTCTCGCTACGCTTACGAATGGAGATTGGCCTCTTGGGTAAATGCCAGATGGATCCAGGTGCCCACTGAATAATAACCAAGCTTGAAGTGCCATCTTCTGAAGCGGAAAGGAGAACATTTTAAAAACAAAAGAGTTTTAATGTAGTTTGTGAATGTACATTAAGTGCAATTGATATATTTTCTGTTTTTCCCACTTACCAAAACATTTAGACCCTTCTCAAAGTTTCAGACTGATGGAATTAATAGCCTTTTGATCTCGAAAATAAAGTATTTACTATTTAACCTGATTTGTATGTGTAATTAAGGTCTATTTGTTCCTTGTATTTTTCCAGCATAATGACTAGCCTGATTTGCATATACAAATGAGTACAACTGATTTAGAGTTAACCTCGTGAACTGAATGGAGCATTTAATTTCAGAGGACAGCAACCTTTTGGTGTTATTGAACAAAGTAAATTGGAATTGTTTACATTGTCAATGGCTATTTCTTTTCTCCTCCCAGGCCACATTCTCCTGTTATCAGGGGAAAGATTAATGCTTATATGTCGTCACAAAGGCGGACATTATACTCTCAGAGTGAGGATCATCAGTACCATTTGCTATTCACTCTGTTCAAGTAAAAACAAAGAAACAGTGACCTCTGAATGTTAAGGTAAGGGAGCACATTATTTCACAATGACCTTGACCCTTTCACAGAGGGATTGACAAAGAAACTTTCAGTTTAATTATTCTGAAGTAATTATCAAAAGCTTATCCTTTCTTGCTATTAATATTTGTTATCATCTTAGTGCAATTTGGGATATGTTGAAATTAAATTCTGCATTACATTCACTAAATATTGCTTCCATTCAAAAGTTCAGACCAGGAATGAAAGCTGGCAGTGTAAGCAGTAGCATAATGTCATAACCTTTGAACAAAGTGTGTCATAGGTTGAAACACCCCTGCGTCTCAGTGAAAATTAAACCCCATACCACATCTTAAACTGATAATCTGGGTTGCCACTCCAGTCTGATTTGAGGGAATAATAATATTATGAATAATAATAAACCTTGCATTTAGCACAGCACCTGATCACTTTATTGAGACGTCTCACAGAACCATGGGATCTTCACCCGGCACCTGAACAGGCAGATGGGACCTCAATATTTGTTTGACTGTGTATTTGGGTGGTGAAAAGCAGCAGGAAATTGCTCACGGCAGTGTCCCACAAACAGTTGTGATTGAGCGAATTGATTCGAATGCTGCATTGTTGGCAGTGATTTTCTTTGGGTGAGGCATTGACCACAAGTTCCTCTTTAGTTGTTCAGGTGGACATTATATTTTCTTGAAAATAAAGCCAGGTGCGAGGGAATACTCCTCTTCTCCCATTGTGGTCCTGTAGCTCAGAGGTTAGAGCCCTCGCCTTATAAGCGAGAGACCCAATGTCAATTCCAGGTGGGGCAAAACCTTGGGCAAGTTTCCTTGCTCCACAAGCCTAATAATAATCCCTCAAAAAACAATATAGAAATCGGTTATTTCAATACACGACTGTTTGTGGGACACTGCTGTGCACACATGGCTGCTATGCTTCGCCCATATATATTCAGAACAAAGAAGGGCCAGAATAAAAGACTTCTGAGCAATGTAAAATGTTTTGAAGTGCATGATTTATTTGGAGTCAATTCACTTTACAGTATATTCCATGAAGCACTTTAAGACATCTAGAAGACATGAAAAGCACTATATGAAATGCAAAGATTATTATTATCTAAAAATTTAAGAAACAGTATTTTCTGTATGCAGAATGTTGCTGCTACATTTCAGAACAACTAATTGACTGAGTGCTTTGAAACATTCTGACATAATAAGTGACTTATTAAATTCAAATATAATAAGTATAAGTTTGTTTTGGTGAAAAGGGTGAGCGAAGAACTTACAAGACTTTGAAGTATAACGGTGCAAGTCTTTTTACAGATGCTTGCATGAGATCTATCCTCGCATGAATATATGGATAGGTATTATTTTCCTCTCTGTTAAGATGTGCTGATAGATCATCAGCAGATCCATCAGTAATGACCCACTGTAGCTTCCATTACCATCACTACAAATATGTTTTGATAGCTTTTGATATGTTTGAGGTAGATTTTCAGAGCAAAGAAGGGTCAGAATAAAAGACTTCTGAGCAGTGTAAAATGTTTTGAAGTGCATGATTTATTTGGAAAATCCACAGAAGGTGGCATCTTAATGTTCTTTGTTTGGGTCACATGGAAAGAAACTGTCTGCGAGGTACAAACTGAGCCAAAAGATTGAAGTAGAGATCATCAGTAATAAATATTAATTGTGCTTCTGAAAGCAGGAACTTTATGTTGCTGTTGAGCATTCATTCCCAGGTCTGTGGTGTTATATTCTGGGATAATCTCGTGTAAAACGTCAGCCTGGCACAGCCTCGGTAGCACAGAAGACAGAAGGTTGTGGGTTAAAGCGTTGGTGGAATCCTGGGAACAGGATCCAGCAACTAAGGGTGGGTTTTCAATCACAAAATACATTGGCATCACCAAAATATAAGGCACCATCTCAAATGCAAGGATTATTATTATTATTTTTATACCAGATCACTCACTCTTCGTTGCTGGAGCAATATGGATGGGGAGATGCGGCAGGTTTTGTGGTCACTATGCGCTTTGAGACGACTTGAAGATACGATAAGTCTCTATATCAAATACAAAGAGTAGTATCACTGACTACTCACTGAATTATTGATAAACTTTGGGCTTTAAAATCTACACTTTCTATCCACTAACACTGGATAGAAAATGCAGATAATACCAGCTCCTACAACTGATGCTTACAAATAGGTTCGGAAGTGAACAACTCCTTGAGATGCAAATCAATTCATCCGACCATCAAATCACATACAAAATACCCCCTGTCCTTAGAAGTTGCCTCAAAGGTAACAAAAATGACCGAGAAAAACACATATTTAGACAGTTAGATTGACATACCATAACAACAACTTCAACAACAAGTTGCATTTATCTAGTGCTCCTCACACAGGATAGCATCGCAAAGCACTTGACAGTGGCAGAGCATGACACCGAGATGGAGGGAGGGGGAGGTGACCGTAGGCACAGTTGAAGAGGAAGGTATTTAAGCGCTCTGAGATGCTACACTGCATGGTGGGTCCTATATAAATAAGTGCAAGTTGTTCTGGCATTCAGGCTCAACCTGAAGATGGGAAAGGAAGGGGCAAGATGGAGGACTAGAGGAAAAGTGTATAGTCTGAGAGATTGAAAACCAGTCACGTTTCACCAAATGTTTGGCCAACTGGACTTACATCTGAAAATCCAGACAAACAAATGGGGCTCAGACACTAAACAAGATAAACTCAATGCTCATCGCGGACTCAAACTGCACATATTAAAACATAATATTGTGCGCTCACCGGAGTTCAGAGGAAGAATGAAATTCCGTTTGATAATAGAAAAAAGTTATGCACTTCTAGAACTCATCATCAGGAGCTTGGAAGCAACACTCAGATATTAAATTAGTAAAGAACCACCTCTGTGAGCTAAGAATGCAAGAGAACTCATTATACTTGGATCTTCTTCAAGTAGCTGTCTAGGGAGTGCCAAATTGCTTCATAACTTGTGAAATGGCAGAGATACCTTTAAGAAAAGGAAGCTGCCGAGATTTTGTGTTAAAAACATTTGAATATACACATTGAATTATTGATAAACTTTGGGCTTTAAAATCTACACTGGAGTTAATAAAGCGGCTGTAGAAATCCTAAATTGTCTTTTCACATGAGTTGCTCAGATAATAAACAACAAAAAACTGATAAGGTGGTTTACAGTGTATTGTTCTGCTGTAAGTTTGGTCTTGTCATTTGTTCATTACAAAGACAACAACAACAACAAAATCACCTTCATATAGCTCCTTTAATTTCAAAGCCCTTACAATCCGTTTTCCGTGCTGCCCATAGCACTGAGACAGCCCTGGTCAAAGTCTCTTAATGACATTTTAAACATCTGTTATCAGGGCTAACTGTGTCCTCCTTGACCTCTCTGTTGCCTCCGACACTGTTGACCACTCCATCCTCCTACACCGCCTCTCCTCCCAGCTCAATCTCCACGGATCTGCCCTCACCTGGGTTGACTCATACCTCTCTCACCATCTCCACTTTGTTGCCACCAATGGCTTCTCCTCTCACTGCCACACTGTCACCTGTGGTGTCCCGCAGTGCTCTATCCATGGCCAACCACTTTTCAATATCTACATGTTCCCCCTTGTTGACATCATCCTCAGACACAGGGTCAGCTTCCACATGTGTGTGAATGACACCAAATTCTATCTTTCTGCCTCTACCCTCGATTCCAGGACCATTGCTGTCCTGACAGTCTTGAATGAGAGCTGACTTTCTACAGTTGAATGCAACAAGACCGAGGCTCTCCTGATTGGCTGCGCCAGCGTCTTTACACATCAGGCAATGGCAGCATCAACCTCCATGTTTGCACCCTCCACCTCACCAAGCCAGTTAGGAACCTAGGTATCTTGTTTGATCCTCAACTGTCTTTCCTCCCCCACATCTAAGCCATGACCCCACTTTGCTTTCCCTCACCTCCGCTGCATTGGCCGACTCCGTCACTACCTCACCCCTCAGGCTGTTGAAATCCTCATTCATGCCTTCGCCCACATCCAGGCTCAACTACACCAATGCCCTGCTTGTCAGCCTTCCCAATTCTTCTTTCCATAGGCTGCAGATCATCCAGAACTCTGTGGCCCATATCCTCTACCGTTCCAAGATCCGCAACCCCATCTCCCCCATTCTCGCCAGACTCCATTGGCTCCCCATCTCCCATAGGATTTAATTCCACCATTGGCGGGCGATCCTTCCGCTTCTCTACCCCTAACCTCTAGAGTTCCATCTCACAGTCCCTCAGCCTCGCCCCCTCCCTTGCCTCCTTCAAGTGCTTCATCAAAACCCTCCTCTTCGACAGTCCCATCGGTCACCCCAAATCCCCTCCTTTCCCTCAATCCTCCTCGATCCCGATCCCAGTTCGGGTCTGAAATACTAACCAGCACCTTGGGATGTCCTCCCGACGTGAAAAGCGCTACACCAACAATAAATTTGTTGTTGGTGTTGTTGTTGTTCACGTCAGGAAGACTATCCAAAAGCAAGGCAATTCAAATCTTAACTACAGTTTCAGATTGAAGGAATTTGCAGTGACCCATTTCTTTGTACATTCTGTTCTCTGAAGGGGAAAACATGGAAAGAGAAGATTAGAGACTCCTTAAAAAACCTCCCCCTTGTCAATAGATGCTTCAGTTGTGTAGTAGATCAATTTGCAAATATTGAAATCTCATTACATTTTAAAGTAATTGCACAAAATCATTTGATGGGCTGAATGGCCCACTCCTATCACCTTGTGCTGTAAGTCATTAAGAGAGCTCAAGTGGTGAATGCATTATCTGATAATGGAATTAACACACAGATCAGAAAGAGCCGTTGATTGATGCCTAGTTTTTGTTAGGTGTTGTCAATGGAGTAACTACAGTTGGCCTTAGGAGTGTTAACGTCAGCCTGTTTTAGTGGTAGCACTTTTGCCTCAGAGTCAGAAGATTGTCAAGGGATTTTGAACTCATATAGTCTAGGTAAGGGCATCCAACATTTTGAGGGCTGCTGAGGGCTGGATGCTCTATTTGAGAAACATTGCGGGCCACACCAGCAATACTTTTGTATTTCCCTTCCGAGAACATAAGATAACATTTGGGAGGGAGTAGGTGGGCAGATGAAATGGATGGGGAATAACGAAACACAACTGGCCGAATGCCAATTGGACCACCCTCCAGTGCAGCGCTGGTAGTGTGCTGCATTGTTGCAGATGCCGTACTTTGGATGAGATGTTAAAACTGTGGAGTTTAAAGGTCTCGTGGCACTATTTAAAAAGAGAAGGGAATTTCCCCTAATGACCTGGCCAACAATTCCTCCAAATAAAAATTGGTCATTCACCTCATTGCTCGTGGGACATTGCTAATTGCAAATTGGCTGTAGAATTTGCCTACTTTTCTAATACAGTCACTACACTTTGGCATCATCCTGTGAAGCACTTTGAGAAGTTCTCCTAACATGAAAAACGCTTATATCAAGGTAAAGATGTTGTTATAATCCGGGAAGATTAAATTGGTTTCAACTGATTACAATGCACCGACTTACTGATAGAAAGTACAACCAGAAGTTGCATGAGAATTGAGCTCAGAAGGAAGGAAAATGGAAAAAAAAAGTTTTCCTCCTTTTATTATTCTAAACGTTGAAATGCAATAATGTCAGTGTATATCAGTTTTCCAACAGTAAATGAAAAACAAAGAGATTGAAGGAATGAAAATAACTTTTTTTCAGAATGGAGGAAAATATTGTATAGCAACACTCAAATAATAATTTGCATCAATACTTGGTGAAAATGAAAACAATAGTTTAAAGATATTTTCACAGGTCAATCCGTTTTTTTTGTACAAGGCAACGTTTAATGGTTTGGATTCGGATAAAAGCTGTAGGTTTATGGGACCAACTTTTCATCTGGAAAAGGTAGAGGACTGTTATTGCACAATAATAGAAAGTAATGAGGGAATTAAAACTGTGGGTTCCATTGATTCAAAGAAAATCAATACTTTTTCAGCGTTTCATGAAGACTTTTTCATAACTTTTTCATAGCTGACAATATTATAGAAGATCTCTTGTTCTGTAGATACCCAACTCAGTTCCAAGGAGATTAGTTTAAAAAAAAACACTATTAATGGAAAGACACAGATGTTTAAATATCAGAAATCTATAAGAAACAGTGAAGCAAGATTGACCCTCAATTTTAGAAGCACTGAATTGAATGACAGGATTATATTGGAATCAACAGGACTGCTTTAATCTGAAATCATCAAACAAGGTGAGAATTAATGATCGTGTGGCAGCAATCATCACTAGATATCAGGTCAGTGTTACTTTGGACAGAATCTTCAACGTCAAACTGAATGTTGTCACCACACATCAGCCCTGAAATAACTTTTTCTAAGGTGGCATGGTTAGCTAGCAATCTTCCTTGGCATTGCACTCCGTAAGATGCACAGACAGTCTGTCAGATTTCTTTAGAACATATAAGAACCTATGAAGTTAGTGTTGATGGATGATTTCTGAAAGAATAAGTCTTTTGGTCAGTGATGGGGTCAATGTGATTGATACTAAACATCATCTGGTGGAGACTGTTGCCACGGCTATCAGTCGGAGGTCAAGGTTCTTTGTGCGTATAGAGTTCTGTCTGTCATTGAATATGACTGTCAGGTAGGATACTTTGAAGAGGTTAAGTTTGAGGTTTGCAGAGATGAAATACACTTTTCAGACATTCTGAAGAATACAATACACTTTCATCTGTTCATCCAGGGATAACTTTTGAGAGCCAAGACATGTGGAATCATACATTTTCTTTTTCATTCTGTTACCAAGGATGGTATGGATCAAAACTGTCCAGCTATCACAATGACCAAAATGATTATTTTTTCTATAGATGGGCACTTGTCATAAAAGTTATTTATTTTCACTCGAATCTCTCTGGTGAACTTAGAGAGGTTATGAAGAGTAATTTTTGTGTGTGCTGTGTTCTGCCAGGGAGCAGAATTGGTTAATTGGTTAATGGAAAGTATAATTGGTTAACTGAAAGTTATTTGTCACGTTCTTTCCTGGATTTTTCACATTTGGCGGAAAAAAACACAGAGAGAAAGGAGAAATTCATCCATTCTTTCCGAGCTCATTCTGAAGGCAAGATCGAGAGGTGAAAGGACGGTGTCCTATCTGTGTGCACCAGCTCCAGTGTGCATTACTGCAAGAACAGGAAGAGCATTTTGTCCTACTAAGTGAGAATTCAAGACTGTGTAATAATTCATAAGTTTCCTGAAGGCATGCATGTGTGTAATACACGTAACAGATGAAAAGGTTATATAAAAATCAAATGGGTCAGTAGTCAGTATGTGAGACAGAGCTGGGTTTGATGTTCAGCAGCAACCTGAGTGACCCAGTGTGACTTAGGGTTTTAGATAAAAATGCCTCACTGTCTGGACAAACAAAAAGTACGAAACATTATTCGGTTGCAAATTTACTGTATTTCAAGTAAAGTTTTCCAACATAGCATGCAGTTGGATTGAATGTTCAAACAATCCTAAACGTGTCTCAACACATGAGTGTTTTGAATGCTTGAGTAACCTTGTGGTAGAATGTGATTGTGCCTCGTAAGGGAAAATACTACGTCACTCCATTGCAGCAAAAGGCTTTTTGACAAGACCACAGTATTGAATAAGGAAAGCTGTTGTTTAGTTACTCCTTTGATTAATGTGCGCAGAAAATGAATCTAGTCAAATCAATCTTTCTCTGCTGGGCTTCTTTTCTTTAAAATAAAGACACTAATGGGTGTATCGAATTGGAAAAGGCGCTATGCAATTACACAGCATCGGAAATGGAGTCTTGCCATGCAGAAAAACACCTCAGAAAAACACAGTGAGATGTGTTTCTCCCTGCAGGGAACTCTGTGTGCATCATTCTAACCTGTATGCACATTGGCTCTGTGACAACCTCAGGTGTGTGGTGGATTGACTCACAAAACAAATCAAATAAGATTGTGGCAGAGATTTTCTTTCTCTTGCAAGCAAAGCTAGAGGTCGGCACTACAAATTAGACCAGCATATCCTTTCTTTCTCTTAGTTCCTTACAAAAAGGAATCATTATTGCTACATTATTGCCATCCTTGCCGGTCTCCCCTCCTCCACAATCCACATAGTCCAGCTCATTGAAAACTCTGCCGCCCGCATTCTCACCCGCACCAAACTTCGCTCCCCCATTACCCCAGTCCTTGCCAGACTTCACTGGCTCCCTATCCCAGAGAGAATCGACTTCAAGATCCTCACCCTTGCCTTCAAATCCCTCCACTCCTCTGTACCCCACTACCTCTCTGACCTCCTCCCTCCTTAAACCAGCACCCGTTGGCTTCGCTCCACTGGGTCTGGCCTCTTCCATGTCCCCCGAATCCTCCGCTCCACCCTCGGCGGCCATGCCTTCAGCCACTATGCCCCAAGGCTCTGGAATTCCCTTCCTCACTAGCTTCGCCTCGCCTCCTCTCTTCTCAGCTTCAGGTCCCAGCTGAAGACCTTTCTCTTCGACCGTGGCTTTGGTCACCTTTCTACCCCTGTCCCTGGCTCGGTCCCGGGATCCATTATTGTGAAGCGCTCTGAGACACCGTCCGGCGTGGAGGGCGCTATATAAATTGAAGTTGTTGTTATTGTTGTTGGTTGCAAACCATCAGCATCTAGTGCTATTTATAAGCTCTTCACAACCCACTCTAAACTGACATAATCTTCTGGGCGAATAAACAGTCCTTATATTGTACCTCAAAGTTATTAATTCCCTTTGAAGTTTATGAGGAACATGGATGCATGGTTCATCTTGCTGGTCAGATTCAATCCCATTCAATGCTTAGCTGTTTAAGCCACCTTACTGTGAGCAAATTGGTTGCCAAGTTTGCCTGCATATAACTGATTGCACATATATATGGTTACACACAGTCATTGCACTTGATAACAATTACCTCTCTCCATAGACTTCCCAGAAATCCAAGGATTAAAACTAAATGCAGCTTCCAGTGAAATTAAGGGAAAGAGTTTTGGTAAAGAAACAAAACTGGGTTAATTCAGAGTTTGTGTCACAGTGTAACATGAAAAGATTTAAATAATGGATAGGCCTCATTGGAAATATTTAAACAGATATGAACCAGAGCAGTTGAATCCATCAGGAACATATTTAGCTATAAGATTTTGTCATGCAGCAAAAAACACATCAACATGAAGAACATTGTATTGTAGGAAGGCATCAACACAACACTCTATGTACAGAGACACCAATACATTTGTTCTGTAAGTCACTGACAAGGCAAATGATCTTGTACAAAAAAAATGCACTTGGCTGTGTCTCTCCTTCTATAATAAATGCTGCCAGTCACTAACAGAAAAGCTATCCAAAATTGTCGAGAGCACTGAAATCTTTGCAACACTCAACTGTGTGACCTTCACCACTAAAAAAAAGTACACAGTTATAAATACTAAGGAAATGTAAATGACAGATATGATTGACTGAAATGGCTTTGATGGCTCATTTTTCATTTAAATATTTTGAAGAACTCAAACTATTGGTGTTTGACTAATAATGACTGGGGGGTGAGTTCTGACTGGCATTTGAAGTGGAAACTAGTTGTTAAGTGTGTCCCAAATACTCATATAGGTTTCCTTGCAGATCCAATGAAACACTTCAAGTTACCAAGGGAATTGTTACTTCATTGAAAATCACATTAAATTGTAAACATGCATAGCCAATGTGATTACGAATACTGTATATGGAGTTATGGCACATTAAGATATTTCCAAATGTTTCTTTGTGCCTTATATTGGAGATCCACCACATTTGCTTTTAAGACCTTATTTTGTTAGATCATTTCAATTCCTACAATTGTTTTAAATTTAAAGCTAATGGGGGTGAAACTAGCAACATTTAATATCCTGCACAATGTGGATCACTTTGAATGGAGTCTGAAAAGCCACTAATTTCACCTCTGTAACTCATGTTAAGAAAAGATTAAAATCAAAGTTTCTAATGTTTGAAATTAAATTTCCATCAGTAAAGGATTTAAGGCAATTGCAAAAACTTTATACATGTAATATAACACTGCAATTTACTATGATTCATGACATGCACCTCATGCTTAATCAGGTGCTAATCAAACTCAGGTTGATAAGAAGAACTGGAAATTTAGCCCTGCGAGAAAAACTATAAATAATTACCTTAACAATCCACAGTAAGTCAAGGGAGGAAACTCAACTCTGTCACCACAAATGAGATACAGAGTGGAGAATGTCAGAGACTGTCCCCTATATGAGAAAGATGAGCCTTTGCATCCTCTAAAATATATAGGCTATCCATGGTAGCTCGATGTTGATAAATATGTTGAAACACACTAACTCGGACCATTTCATCCAACTCAATTCATCTGCACTGGTGATTTGTCTTTCACGTGAACATTAAATAACTAATAGGAATCCTTGCATTTGTGATCCTTCTAACGTCAAAACGCCTCACAAAGCTTCACAGAACACTTCACATGTGAGGTATTTTTAAACTATTTTGTTATGCAGTGACAGCTAATCTCCACTGGTAGTCTCATAAACAGCAATGAGATTCATGATCAATGAAACTGTATTTTGGTGAATATGGATGAGAGAGGAATGTTGGCCAGAACACCAGGAGAACTGCCTTGCCCGCAACACATTCCATGGTTTGTTTGACTTGTATTTTCATGGTGGTTTAGCAAATGCTAATGTGCATGAGACGTAAAATTGTTTTGACTCCTTCCAATGTTTTCTTACCACCACTGACGATGAAATCATTTTGTTCACAAATATCACCGTTTATTCTTTGCCTACAAATTCATCATCACAACACTTCACAGTAAAATCCTGTGAAGCACTTTGAGACACCTCAAAGGCATAATAAGGTGCTGTATCGAATGCAAGGATGCAATTTCCATCCCTTGTGTAATATGTATTTTCTTGTTAACAACTGAGCTCAGCAGTTTCGTTCTGCTCCTCATTTGCTCAATGATTTGCCTCTTTTCAGGCCTTTTTATGAACCTCTGCCAGTTGCCAATATTGACAGATTGTAGTCCGTTCCTCCTTTATTCTCCACTTTGGCAGGACTACTTTGTAGCCTTACCCCAAATCTGAAACTTCCGTTTTAAAATGTTGAAAATATTTGGGTGCTATCAGGAGTTTGATTAAAATCGGTTGCACTGTATTGTGAGCCTATGCAGAAGTGACATTAGCTAAAGACACATTGCATAGTCTACATCTCCACATGTCCCATACCTTGCTTCCTAGAAGTTCCAGGAAATGTGACCCCCAGAGTACAGCAGAACAGGAATTTATACAGTCCACAGGTAACGGAAGCCCACTAGTAACACAGCATAGTGGGCAGTTGGGTGGACATAAATCACTGGTACATATTCTCACGCAAGAGAGTGAGATATGAGCCTGGAAAATATACAGCAACTGGTCTAAGACATGTAGTAAAACAAATGCTTGAGAGCATCATATGGGATGCCATCAGTGCTCATCTAAAGGGCACTGAGGTTCATAAGGAGACGTCAGTATGCAATTAGAAGCAATAGTTCATGCCTCACAAATCTATTGAAATAAACCAGCTAGTTTAGGACTAACAAGTTGATTTAATTTATTTGAACCTTCAAAAGGTATTTGACAAACGTACACATGGGAGACTTTTAAAGAAGATTAAAGCCCACATAATGAATGGCAAATTAACCGGTTGGATTGAGAACTGGATAAGCAATCAGAAGTAAAAGGTGATGATGATTGAAAAAAAAGATGTGCCTGGGGGCAGTGACAAGTTGAGGTCAGCAATAGTTCACGCAAGTGTGTTCTCTGGCCTTCATGCGATTCAAAGAGTGACCTGGAGAATGGGTCAAACACACATGGAAGATGCCAGCTGCGTGGTTAAGTGATTATTACGGATAAAGTGGAAATAAAGCATTCAGGGCCTGGACCAATTTGGAAAGCAGATAGATGTAACTATATATTGGGACAGAAAACAATGAACAAGCACAAAAATGTAGAGAGGAAAAACAACAGCAGCAACAACAACAACAAAATTACATTTATAGAGCGCCTTTTACGTTGGGAGGATGTCCCAAGAAAAGGATATGGGTGACAAATATTGTGATCACTTGAACATCAGCCTGGCTCTGTTGGTAGCACTCATGCCTTTAAGGGAGAGGTTGTGGGTTTGAGCCACCAACATGGGGGAATTTGAACTCACGTAGTCTAGGCTGAGATTCCAGTGCAGTGCTGGGGATGCTCTACTTTTGGAAGTGACGACTTTCAAGGTGAGATGTTAAGAGAAGGTCCCATCTGTCTGCTCAGGTGGATGCTAAAGTTTCCATTGCACTAATTGAAGAGACAGGGAATCTGTTCTCAACAATCCCACCCCCACAAGATAAAATTAGTAATTTACTTTATGGCTGTGTGCAAATTGGCTGCTGAGTCACAACAATGTACAAATACATTGTTGTGACACTGTGAAAACTGTGAAGCTGCTTGATGGTGCCTTTCTCTATAGGCACAATAGAAAATTTATGAATTATTATACAGTATACCATCATTACTAAAAGTTTTGAGTCAACTCAAAAGCTTTATTAATAAAGCTACCCCATTATTTTGTGAACCTTGAGGGCATTTGTTTTTTTTATAATAGTGGTAAAATTAGCTGTTTTCGAAGCAGAATTGATACGATAATTATGTCTTTTCGATGAGTATCTTGGAATTGTTAACACACATCTGAACAGCCAGGCAAGACCTTGGTTTTAGTGTTTTATCTGATTAATGGCACCGCCGACAATACAACTCTCTGTAATGCACAGTCTGGACTATGAGATCATACAGCCAAATTGTAACTCGATCCCACAATTTTCTGATAAGAGGCATGCACAATGGGCAACAAGTATGGAATATAGATCAGGAGGAAACCATTCAGCCCATCGAGCCTGTTCTGCTGAATGGACACAAAATTCATTTCATGCAAAAATGCCCAGCTGCTCAGGAGTGCAAAACACTGCTGGGCAGCTGGGCATTTTTGCATGAAATTAATTCAATTTTCAGACTTTGTGTTATTCATATTATAATCATGTGGTATGACTGATTGTAAAAGATTGCACCAGTTCCCACCAAATCCCACAGTTACAAGTGTAATTCTGATTCACGTAACAAGCTAGCTTTCGGCGTCCTCTGATGCATAGTATATCTTCATTCTTTCTAAAGTCTCTGCAGATCATATAATGGCATTGTCTCATACATATTTTAGAACATGTATTGAGGGGGAAGGAAACAGAGTTTGCTGCAGACTCCCCAGCAATGAGGTGTGTTAATGTTGGAATATCAAAACAAGTTTTAATATACTTAGTATTTCCCTGGTTGACCAATTACACAAATTACTACCCTCAAGCATGGTTTTACATAGGAATGATTTGAGACGTCTTCACCTGAATATCTATATTGAACAAAGTTTACTCCAGGGTGAGGGGTACTCTCTGTGCACCCCACAATTTGCACACTTTCCAGGACTCTTCCCAAAGTCCACAATCAGACATGAGTGGAGTCAAAGGTGTCAAACCTGTCTCCCGGCAATCTAATTCCAGCTCACATTGCCTATAATTGGTTAAGCAATCCAATGCTTGGTGATCTCTACTTCACAATGATAGGAAGAGCAGTCATCAAAGGAATCAAATAGCGATGATGCTGTGCTGTGAATGCCTGGCCGCCGGACATCTCTTGTTTATTATTAAAACAACCAGAATAATAGTGCTTTTATTAGTGCTACTGCATGAGGATTTCAGTGGCTCTACTTTGGTCAGTATTGGTAATCGTGATTGTTCATACCTACTGCGTTTTGGTGCCATTCCATGGAATATTAGCAAAGTTCAAACCAAAGTCAGCCATTTACTTTGCCAGTTTTTTAGTAAACCATCGGAAATTGTAGTGTTTCTCAGCAGATTCAGTGTTATTATTTGCATTGAATCTGTTAATAATAGCAGTCAACTTTGCATTTAATATGGCGTCTTATCATGCTGTTGAGGTATCATTGAGACATCTCAAAGCGCTTCACGGAATATATGGTAAAGTGAATTGACTGTATATTTTGTGGTCGAAACGAGGCAGCCAATTGCGCACAGCAGTGTCCCACAATCGGTCATGGATTGAGTGACCAAATTATTATTTTTGAAAATTGATTGCATTGAATCTGTTAATAATAGCAGTCAACTTTGCATTTAATATGGCGTTTGAAGGGATTATTATCCCCTGAAATTGATCCACAAAATTGATGAAGACCCAGGTTCCTACTGCTGATAAACAGAGGCGCGTGGAGTAAGGAGACTTGTCAAAAGTTTCACCCTGTCGAGCAATTGAACTTGCGAGGCGAGTGCTCTAATCACTAAGGTATAGGATTCGACATATTCTATAGAAATGCACTCTTAAGAAACATCGCAATATTCACCCTTATACATTGCGTGGGATTTTTTTTCAATTTAGTATTGATAATTTACCAATAATAAACCATTCAATTAAATTATAATTATATTTCCTTTGCACATTTTCCCCATATATACACTTTCCCTGTTTAAACACAGTTAATACCCTTGGCAGCAATTACCTGTGAAGAGTTTTGAGATGTATTGATGTTAGAAGAGCTGTATCAATGCAACAATATTATTTATTAGTCAAGTAAATTGCAAATTATGTTTTATTTTTATCCTTGCAGATGAGAGCTTCTGTCTAGACAAACTATCAGTGTATCTCTTAAACAGATTCTACTGAGATACCTATTTATTGGTTCCCTATAGCTGCTTATAGGCAATTTGTTTTCCACCAGTATCTGAAAGGATGTATGGAATTACTGACTAGAAGAAATGAATAATTCAGAGAGAGACTTCAAGAATTGAATTATTTTGTGTAATTCACTGCTCCCAACTTGGGAATTCTATTTATCACACACAGTTTCTCTGCTATAACACAATAAATATAAAATGTTACATCCAAAAATGTTGGTAATGGTGAACGCAGAATTGTGCTGAATAGAAGAGCTGTCAGACTGCACTGCAAAGGACTGTCAGAGAGGTAGACAGCAATGGATTTTCACCTTTTTCTCTTTACAAAAGATAACACCATTTAAATTTTTTTATATATTTAAGGCTGTGTGATCACCCTGTTAACGGCTCCCACGGTGACAACTTTAACTGTTTCAATCTCACAAGATCACAAGATTAATTTGGTCCATTCTGACCTCATCCACCCTCACATCCTCCCATTAGCATTTCATTTTTATGAACAAGTCCGGTGTCCAGGCCTCAGCCACCATTCCTGGCAACCTGTTCCAAGTCATGTTCGATCCTATGAATCAAGAAATGCTTCCTGGTAGCTGTCCTGAAATTGCCCTTTGGAGTTGCCCTTTGGTTTATGCGAAGGCGGTTGCCGAGCCAGATATCCGGGACCACAGCAGAGAATTAGTTGCGTTGGAATACGCCAGTGATAGGCCTGGAACCTATCATATTGTTATTAGTACCTTTCACTTGTTGAGGTGGCTTGGCACCCGAGCTGGGGATGGGAACTGACGGATATGGGACAGGGAAAAGTGCATGGACAAACAGGTAGGTAACATATTGTGCAGAGTGTGATACAGCTTAGTTATTTGCCGATACAGTTCGGTCAGCAATTGGAGACAAAATTCTGAGGTACCTTGAGAAAATTAGAAGGAAATCAGTTTACTGCATTCTCTTGCACCTTGCACCAGGCTGACTGGCAGAGACTGGAAGCAGGATGTCAGTTTTCCTCCTGAGTTGATCAAAGGTGATCTGGCACAGTGCTGTGAGACCTATGAAAGCAAGGGAGTAGAGGCAAAGAAATTAATATTAAAATGTTATGTTTATGTAAACAGGCAAGTGAGTAGAATTGAAACTGCTGGAGAGGAAGTTTAAACTTGTTCCAAAGACTGCAGAAGTCACAAATTGTCAGCTTTGCAAAGAGAAAAAATATGATGTGTTGATTGTTTTTAACATTAATTCCTCATGAAGTTGTCAGGATACCAGGAAATCTAAGCAAATGCTTCACTTTCTTTCCTTTATGAAGTATCTGATAGTGCAAGAGAAATATAGTAAGACTAAAGGCTGTTCAGATGTGTTTTTTTTCCACAAGTAGTGATGTGCTTGTTCCCTCACTTCTGTAGTTCTATCTATGCCCAACAGCCAAGAGTGTGGTCAGTACGTCTGCCAATGATGTGTACAGACCAAACACCAGAAATATCAAATAGGTGTCTGGGGATAATGCTCGCTTCAAACCAACTTCCCTTCCTGCATAGATATGTGCTTCATCACCAAATTGACAAAAACTGTGCGAAAAACTAGCATTCATTTGTGGGCAAGTGTGTTGATAGAAACATCTACAGTAAGTCAATTTCAACACAGTAGAAAACACTGCTTTCTTTGTCTGAGAAGCGCTGTGGCTGAGGAGAATGGCTCTCAAGGCTGGCCATTCTCCTCTTTAAGAAAATAGACGCACCACATTGATGCACATATTACATTATTCCAAGGAGAAGACACTTAAGAAAGCATTTCTCAAGCACAAATTCTCTTCAGGGATTGTGGAGAAAGTACATTCCAAAAATAACCCTGCAGAAGTGCCAGTGCTTTGAAAATCTGTCCCTTAGTATTTTTAATTCCACTCCAGTGAACTATCATAAAAAATGGACAGTAACATAATGATACGCACCCTTGAAGAATCCAATCCTTTCTACTGCTCAGTTTGCCTTTCTAACAAATGATCTGCATTTTCTGTAGGTATTTCTATTTTAGAGAAGTTTAACAATAATGATATTATAATATATGTTGGATATACAATTTCCTGTAATCAGTTGAGGATTATTTCTCTGCAAACTTGCAGTAATGATGTCCCAAGTGTCTCTAATACCCTTCTGTAAACTTCATTCTCCACTGCTCTCAGCTGTCAGTTTACCACAGAAATCCACAAGGAGCTAAAATTATGGCACCTCAAAAACTATAGCATGAAAAAAACATCAGCTTCGAAAAAACCCTTTTTTCCCCCCCATCAGACTTGCCTTCAAAAAGTATTGCTGATTGCTGACATGAAACACACATATGTTCCAGGCACGATGCCAAAATCAAAATGCTTGGAGCACAATGCAATGTAACAATACAATATCAACTAGATATCCCAAATAATTGTCACCAAAGAAATACAGCATTTCTGAAATGGAATTCAGAAATACTCTATTTCCCTTCAGTAATTTGACACCTTTTGAACTTGTTGATTAGATTAGATTAGAGGACAATAATCTGCGAGCATTTTCCAATATTCAATTTGTGATCTTCACCATTCATCTCGTAGGAAAATATGAATCTGCCAGTTTTAATGGTCAATGTAGCCGATGCACTCAAATGAACTAGCACGACTAATAAGCATAATGGTAAGGAGTAAATCTTACTGAATTTGTGGTATCATCTGGCATTCCGTCTCGGATGCATGCTAATATTTAACTTTGAGGTAAACTTTGTAGCATAATCTTAAATATGTTGAGTTACAGTCCATTAATGTTTCCTAAAGAGGTTATTCCTTTGAAGCCAAGGAATCCCTGGGATCAAATGGCCTCTCACAAAGCATCAGCAACATGAGACGCCCTTTAATTGTCCTTTTCAAAGAACTCTAGGCAGTAAACATCAAGAGAAACAGATCACCGAGACTAAATCCTCTATATCTATAGAGACGATCCAAACACAGCATCGCACAAGGGGCAATGTGTCACAGAGGTGACTCAGAGAAGGACACATCTGCTTGGTCTAATTAGCAGAATTATTTACCTCTCCTGGAACAAAACCATTTCTTCGCCAAACAATGGGAGCTCCATTAATGATTAAAACCTTTCATTCCTTAACAACCAGGTGTAGCAAAGCAGCCTTATGTTTAGAACCGGCTTGAAAAGAAAAAATAGGGGATGTACCAACCTCTAGACTACATTAAGAACATAAGCCTTCAACATAACTGCTCTTTAAATACTTCTGCTCCTCGGAATACTAGTTTAGTTTCTCACAAGTTCACCTAAAGCTTCTTTGACTGATGTTTCTTTGCAGTCTATCCACCTCCTCATCACAGACTGGCTGCTAAACTATCAGTTCCCTACAAATATCAAAACATTTCACACATTGTTGGCAGATCTGCCTGCCTACCACACAAATACCTGAATACACCACTACATCAAATGTCACATCACTGTTTTATACTCACTCATTTCCAAACTTGTCAACAACATCAGCAGTTCTTGATACCTATGCATGCACACGTTTGGATTTCATTACTGTAATCTTTCACTGCTGTATGTTTGTTTCAACATAGATTCGTTCAGGCAAACAGTTCCAGTCTCTTATGGTTTTATGACCTTGTCATGTTATTGTTATTAATTTGTTTGATCTATGTCAGATTAATTTAAAATTCAAAATTAGCTCAGCCCCCCCACCATTTCTGCCAAACTCAAAAGACAAACTACAGCATCTGACATTGCAAGTGTGGCTAATAGGTTGTGGGGAGAGAACACAACTAAAAGAAGGTTAAGTGAACATAGAGCATAAATGAGAAAACAATGCAGGATTTGCTTTCACGGAAGACAATGTAGAACCTCATCATTCCCTTGAGATTGAGAGACATTAATCAATGCTGGACAGAATTACATGAAAAGGGAATATTGAGAGCTTGTTCTCAGAATGAATTCAAATGTGCATTATTACAATACACAAGTTTCATTAAAATAGAATGCGAGACAATGAAATGAAATTGATATCAGCGTTTTGATATTAAAAGCAGTCCTAAATTTAAACTAATTTCTCATTTGCAATTGTGATAATGTAACACTGGATATCTCATTGGTAACATTGAAGTACAAATGTTATTTATGACTCCAAAAATGAATAGATTAAATGTAGCTTAGATAATACAATGTCTTCTTGTGAGTCATATAACCTCGGCAGTCAAGTCATTAACAGCAACTTGCCTTTCTGTGACATATACAGCAAATGGAATCATATTATATGCATTCTGATTTAATAGAAACTGGATTGCAAATTAGATTGCATTTTTTGTTGGTCATCCAAATGTATGACACATGCGGAAACTCAGCACCATACTTTAGAGCACCCCCAACCAGACTTCCAGATATACCACCAACAACATACCAACAACAGCTGGCATTTACATATAACCCCTCATGCAGGGTAGCCTCTCAGAGCACTTGACAGTGACAGTGTCTGACGTCAAGTTGGGGGGCGGGGAAGGGGAGGCGACTGTAAGTACGGCCAATAGGGAGGTCTTCAGGTATGACCCTGAAGGTGGAGAAAGGGGGGGGCAAGATGGAGGAATTGAAAGAGAGTGAGCCTATTTGGCAGAAGTATCCTGGAACACAGTGACACAGCTGGCTCGGGAGCCGGACTACCGAGAGGGTTGATGGAATTCCAACACAACATTGCCAAGCATGTCACCTTGGAGCAGTTCTGGTGCAAAGCGCTTTACCCCCAAGGAGGATAATCACCAGTTGAAATACGTGCATTTGCAATCAGCACTCCCATGTACAATTTGCAACATGAAATAAGCAGAAAAGGATACAATAACAAAGATCACCCCTGAATGTGAAACAGCAATTATCATGAACATTGTTTTCACCATTTTTTTTGTCTTGTTTTGAAAAAAAAGTTCACTGTAAAATACAGAGATCAAAATATGCAAGAACGTGCATTAACCTATTGATACACCTATTCAAACACCAAATCTATTTGATGCAGATACAGTGCTAATTGCTATTTTGCATACTTGTATTCTGTATCGCCAACATAATGCATTTCCACCAATAAATTACACAATTTATTTGAAGAAACTAGCAACTTAACATATATATATATATATTAAACACAGATTGATGTGACTGTTAGCTATTTTTTCAAATGAGTGCATAATTTCCGCAGATAGAAAAATCAGGAAGATTTACTTGAACAGCCCTCCTCTGAATTAATTCAATATTTACCGACTGCTCAATTTAATAAATTAGTGTGCCAAATTTGACTTGTACATCGCATGCAAAACCTAATGGTTCCCTTTTAAACAGCAATGAATCCTCCTTCAGAAAAGCTTGGCTGGTTTTAATTTTGTCAGATAGTTCAGTCATCTGTTTGCCATGTAATACATAAAGGTGACGTGCGCATCCACTTTAAGACCTTTTGAGATCATCACTCCAAATAAAGCCACAAAGACTCAATCTGTTACAGTAACACCAATTGCTAATTTGTCAGTGTCCAGATGCTTTTTTCCCTTCCCACAAAATATCAACATTTGCATTAATTTAATTGGCAGATTGACACGTCGTTCAATATAATATATCCTGTGTCTCATGGATCTCTTGTCTTTGCGTGAGGATGCTGATATTCTGTAGCTCAGCTGTTAGAGTACTTGCCTTACAAGCGAGAGACCTAGGTTCGGCAGGGTGAAACCTTTGGTAAGTTTCCTTTCTCCACACGCCAAATAATAATCCGTCCCCCCAAAAAACAATGATAAATTGGTCATTTCAATCCACGACTGTTTGTGGGTCACTGCTGTGTGCAATTGGCCATGTGTCGCCCACATATATACAGTCAATTCACTTTACAGTATATCCTGTAAAGCGCTTTGAGATGTCTAGAAGAAGTGAAAAGCGGATTATTATTGTTATATTATTACTTATTCACTAAATAATTCTAAATCATGCATTACAACCCTCAATAGGTATCAGCCTGGCTCAATTGGAAGATTTCTCACCTCTGAGTCAGCACACCAAGTCTTTGAACAAACAACAAACAAACAAACAAAATTACATTTATAGAGCGCCTTTCACATCGAAAGGATGTCCCAAGGCATTGAAATAACCCGTCTTTGAACTAATACAACCTAGGCTGAAATTGAAATTCAGTACAGGGGGAGCTAACTGCACTTTACATCATTATATCCTGTGAAGTGCTTTGAGATACTCCCCACCTATAACATAAAAAGTGCTAAATCAAATAAAAGGATTATTTGATTATTAATAATAATCCTTGCATTTGATATAGTGCCTCATCGCATTCATTGAGACGTCTCAAAGAGATTCACAGAACATACTGTAAAGTGAATTGACTGTGAAGTTTGTGAGTTAAACAATTACTTTAATCACCAGGAATGCGTCCTCAGCTTTCACAGCATACGGTTTGGGCCAGTTTGCCCCAGACGTGCCCTCGTTTGAGCTCTGCTTTTGCAGGAAGGCAAGCATGAGCTCATTCAGTGCGGAATGCAGAATGTATATCACAAACTCCTAATTTAACAAGCAGGATGTTTTGCTTCATAGAATCTGACACCTTCTGGTGTCAGTATCATCATCATCACTTCCTTCACAACAAGCGTAAAGAAGATGCAGATATGATTGGTCCTTAAGGTACCAGATTGAACTGGTTTGGGGAACTTTTTGAACTCGTATTCCAAAAATAAATGTGTTACTGTAAGCTCACCATAGTGATTATAGGGCTAAGGCCGATCGCATTTCATCTTTGTGGCAATTCATTTACAGTCGCACTCTTTCACACTTCACGAATAAAACACACTGCGACAGTCAGAATGCTTTAAGAAAAACTACCAAGAAAAAATAAAAAATAGCAATTCTTGTTTCAAAAGTCGATTGAGAATTTTCTCTCTCTAAAGAAAGGACAAGTTTGCCATTTTATGTCTCTTTGTATCAGGTGTGAGGCAGGCGCAGAAACAAATAACAATTTGCCATTACCTCAGTTACTAACTGCCCTGCACGGAGGCAAGTTGCTGTTGAGGGTCTTCAGTATTGCATGGCACGAGTGAAGACAGACAGGCTTCTCTGGATCATCGGCAAATCTTCGAGGAGTAGACTGGTCACAAAGTGCAGGCATTCTTCTTATTTGACTCCTTTTAACTCTGCATATCAAAGTCCTAATTGGCCTTTTCTGGACCAAAAAATGCAAAGCTTGCTACATTGCGCAAGCTATGGAGTTTTAGTTCACTAAACTCCAGTAACAGCCCTCCATGCACCTTAAACCGCGACATTCACAAACCTACACTTAATACAAGAGTGACCAAAACGTTAAGATACCATTGCAATGTTTACTAAGTCTTAAAGAAATGATGATATTCCTGTGCGTGTATTTTTTTTAGAAAATAATATAGTTATCACGACTTTTTGGTCACTGTGTACTTACCTGAATTTGCAAAGCTGGGTGTGCGCCTCCATGGAGGGAATGCACATTCCACTCCAGACACAGGGAAATGTCTGTTCACAGGTGAGGCACCTACGTACAATTCTCAATCCGGTTTGGATACTTTAAGCATTACAATAGATGTCCCCCAGTTGACGAAGCAAAACGCTGGTTATTTTCAAAGTAACTCACAAGGAAGGCACTGGGCACCTTCAGTTCTGGGAAATATCAGCATTTTAAAATTGTTACACTGGTGTTGAAAAGAATTAGCAACAATTTGCAGTCGATGGAGACCTGAACACCATTTTGTGTACAACCAAATGTTAGTTGTCATGCGAACGCTTAATCACAACTGCAGTTTTATTGTCTCAAGAGCCAAGCATTTGTTCCAATTGGCGCGAAACCTTTTCAGCTCTTTGTTGTTGGAAAGGTGGTTGGATTACAAGAGTTTCAGTGCAATTAATTCAATTAAAAAGTTTAAATAATTGAAAGTAAAATGTTTTGTTTGATGCACACAACCTTGATTGAGTGCATCTGTGATTGCTGTTGCGATATTTTGCATGTGTTAATTATAACTGTTACATTCAATCTGGTGAAGCAGTATTACTGAGCCGAGTGAAAATATAAACCACTGACACAGCCATATACGTAGAGAATACTTCACTCCTGAGAAATAGCCCCCTTCTAACAATCTCACAGCTTCACTGCTCATTAACGATTCCCAATTCTCACTTGTTCACAAAGTCTTGCATTTCACTGTACGGTGAACGCTGTATCCTGTATTGGGGGGAGAGAAAGAGGCTTCGCTGGATGCCAAGACAAGACAGGCCTTGATGAACTCTTTGAGTGCTGAATTCCAGAGAAAGTCTTTAGAGTCCATTAGAATAACAGTAAAATGCTAAACAAACTAAGTCATACAATGGACTGACAATGAAGCCCTTCCCAATCGTTCCATTGGATGATGTGTAATTTTCCACTGTCATATGATAAACTTGGATACAGCAGCCTTTGTCGACTTGAAAAATCAGTGCAGTTACAAGGGTTCTAATGCAATTAAATGTAATCTTACGAAAAGAATGTTAGGTTTAATTTTTTGACAGTGGCATGCAGGCTTTCTTCACTGCCTTTGATGTGTTACTAATGGACCCATTCTTATTTCCTGTAGAAAAAGTTGGCTTTATCCCTTTGATACAGCAGCTTTGGGACATCCTCCTGACGTGAAAGGCGCTATACAAATGTAATTTTGTTGTTGTTGTTGAATGCCATGAACATGTAAACTGCTTTGTGCACCATTGGGTATCTAAAGCCAGGTTGCTAGCTTTTATGCACTTTCAACCAATTATTTTTCAGCCAAATCAACCACTTCTGTAAAAATAACTTGCTCCCCCTTTCAAAATGCAAGGATAGAAACTGCAAGAAAGAAGACAAACAAGGCTTAAAAGTACATTTGTTTGAAAATCAAATGTGTTGGAAAGATTACATATTGACAAGCAAAAAACAAAGTTTATAATTAAACAATGGAATGAGAGAAAAGGGGAAGAAGGAATAGAAGGGAGGGGAAAATAGTACTGGTAATGTGTTTGATTTTTATTTATTTTAACTTTTATGCTAATTGTTTATGGTTAATACTAAACTTTCATTTAGTTATTTATATCAAATATCATCATTATAATAATAATAATCCTTGCATTTGATATAGCGCTTTTCACGTCTTCTAGACGTCTCAAAGCGCATCACAGAATATACTATAAAGTGAATTGACTGTGTAGTTGTGGGCGAAACATGGCAGCCAATTGCGCACAGCAGTGTCCCACAAACAGTCGCGGATTGAAATGACCAATTATATTAGTGTTTTCTTGGAGGGATTATTATCAGGCATGTGGAGTAAGGAAACTTGCCCAAGGTTCGAACATAGTTCTCGCTCTTGTAAGGCGAGTATTATCCTCAGAATATGGTACTTCACTTTCACAAAGTACAAAGCTAGCTCCATGACTAATTCAAACTGTGTTATTCTTACATTGTTTTAAGTTTCTGAGTGATTCATATCTTTTAATTACTAACTATTCCCAACACTTTCTGAAATAACTCTTTTCCTACCCACTCCCTCTGCTCGGCAGAGACCAGCTTGTTTCACAATCCCTGTGATGGCTGAATTTTCAGCCTCTATATCCCCACCCTCTCCACCATCAGCGGTCAGGCCCTCAGCCTTTCTGCCCTCACTCTTTGGAACTTCATCCTTTGCCTTTGCCTCACCCCCTCCCTTACTCTCTTCAAGGTCCATCTAAAGAACTTCTAGTTTAGGTGCCATATAAATGCAGTCTGTTGGTGTTCATCTCAATAGTAAAACCAATCAATAAATTCCAGGGTAAATAATCCCTTCAAATAAATAAATGAATAAATAATATGGTAACTCAATCCACAACTGTTAGTGAGACACCGCTGTGTGCAATTGACTGCCGCATTTCACCCAGAAGATGTGCAGTCAATTCACTTTACAGTGTATTCTGTGAAGTGCTTTGAGTTGTCTCAATGACGTGATGAGGCGCCACATAAAATGCAAGGATTTTTATTACTATTATTATTATTTTTATTATGATGAGTTTTACACCACATGAATTCAGTCAAAGGGAATGTCCAGGATATCTTGCAAAACAACATATCACTAAAGCTTATTTGCCTTCCTGAGGGTAAAATAAATCTTCCAATCTTTTAAACAGAACTTTTTGATCTTTTTCTATCTGCCCCCACAAGTGATCTCCTGGTGTAATCTAAAAGCAGCTATTTTGTATGTAAATTCGTTTGGGGTGGCATTGTTCAGTTAAATCAAGCCAAGGTTTTTGTTTCCTTTTCACACATACATACATAACACTGTTGCCAGAAATCCATTCTTTATCTGTTTCCTACTCAAAAGTCACGGATGCAGCTTATACACATCGTCAACTGGTGAGATATGACATGAAGAATAATCAACCAAAACAATTTGAGGGGAAGAGAGAGGGCAAGCGAGCACTGGGTGTTGTTGCAAACAAAATCCCCAAAAGGCTGAGTGAAAGGCAACACAACAGCTTCATGTACAGAGTTGGACAAAGTGGAACAAAAATCAAGCTCTAATTAATTGCTTACTCATCCAATGTTATTAATCCTGATTTTGAAGGTCAGCAGGATTAACAACATTACTAACCTTAAATACACCCAATAATCCACCCCGCTTAAAACAAATTAGGAATCGCATAAACATAGGAGAGTTTGCACAAGGTATTAAGAGACTCAACAGATGTGTAATGATACTTGTGGAACGTTAAGAATGGGTCAGTTATGAGGTAACTATATGTTCACTAAATAATAATATTAATCCTTACAGTTGGTAAAGAGTCTTTCATTTAAGGAGGACATCCCAAAGCTATTCACAGGATTTACTGTAAAGTGGAGTGATTTACAAACAGCCATAAGGTGAATGACCAATTTTATTCGAGGGATTGTTGGCCAGGACACTGGGAGAAACTCCATTCTCTTTTTGAATAACATGGGTTCTTTAACGGCCACAGGCGGGCAGGCAGACTTGGTTTAATATCTCATCCGAAAGACGGTATAATTCCTGAACAATGGCACTTTCTGTTGCTCTGCATATGGCCCTCTGCCACTTACCTTATATCCAAATGGTCCACATCTGAGCTGCATTTACAAATCAGACGTAAATTACAACTGTAAATCCTCCAGGATTAAAAGGAATCCCGTTTTGTGTTCAGTTCAATGTGTTGCCAATAGATATCCCATAGCATTTAATGGCTGGAAAATCTACCAGTGCATCTTTCTGATCTGCAAATATTTCACTTTATTAAATGGATTGCAGCATAATATAGTTAAGAAGAATCTGAATCAAATTGCACTCACCAGCCTGATATATTAGACCTTTTGCACTACCAATTAATCCACCAGAGTACCTAATTAACTGGTAGCAGACATGCTGATGCTATTTATAACACAACAATTTCAGGTACAGAATGAGCCTATCTGGGCAAAGCAGCCCTGTGGTGAGCTTCAGCAAATGACACATGACAAGTTGATTCTTCACTCGTTATTATTGCCACATTCCTGACATTTAGTGCAATCTCGGAATGTGTGCGGAAAGTGATTTAGTGTTTCAAAATCCCGCTACTTGTTTTTCATTGTCACACATGAACAAAGATGAAGTTTATCTTTTTGCCTCAGTTTAGCTCAGGAGTGGATTGTTCAGGTAATTTTATGCTGTGGACTCCCATTCAATAGAAACTGAATTGAGATCTGCACAGAAAGCCAGTTTACATTCCATTAGTCTCTCCTGGATTCATAAGCAGGTCCCAGTGGTGAAAAGAAAATACACAAACCCAGCTCCACATAGTTCCCTGTACCTATTTAACTTATTCAGTAGGACAGAGGCTTGAACTGATTATTTTATTGTAATAATAATTCTTGCATTGGATGCTGTATAATAATCCTTGCACAGTGCCTTATCACAGCATTGAAATGTCTCAAAGCGCTTCCCAGAGTACATTGTAAAATGGATTGACTGTGTGTTTTGTGGACAAAAATACAAGTCTGCTTTTGATTAAGAAAGCCATTTGGCTCATTTGATCATATCCTTCAGAATACCAATCATCCTGTCACTACTGTTTTTATTTTAAATAAGTCCAGTTGTATTTTATTTAAAATAAGCCAACCACCCAGCAGTGCCCTCTGAGTAAATAATTACTTATGGGTACTTCTCCTGAAATTCCCTTTGCAACTCTAAACCTTCTGTTCTTTTCTCTTGAACATCCTAAAGTAGGATGTTCTGGGTTTACTTTTCAATCCCCAGGAATTACTGCAATATTTATTGAAACTTGGACCACAATTTGCACAAATGGTAATTGTCACTCACAAGTTGCCTTTTTCCCCATATTTTCCCCAACTCTCTGATCCCAAGTTTTTTCATCAATTCGCACATTATCCTCTAGATTGGAACCTTATTATCATCTTGACTGGGTAAATTGACCACAAAGGGAACAAGCAGTTTAAGTTGAATATCCTTGCCACGTTCAATATCTGAAGTGCATAAGGGAAATAAGAATTCATGTTGTGACATTAGGTTGCGTAAAATAAAATATTTCTTACCCCAAATAAAATTCAATGCAATTCAGTGAGATATATCCATAACATCAAACAAAAATGAATCTGTTATAAGGTACTTCTTGTCGTCCCATAAGGATTTAGGCTCTACTGATGTTGTTTACAACAATATGATTGCTTTACTTCCAAGAAATTGAGATAAACCATTTTCTTCTGAAAGGATCTTTTTCCAAAACAACTTCCAGGTACTTTGATTTCCCCTCAGTCTGTTTTACTTTCATGACATTGCAAAATGTCATTCAAATCTTGCACAAGTGGGACGTGGGTTGCACGCAAGACTTCGCACATTTACATATAAGTGAGCATCTGTGGCAGAGCAACAAAGTGCCATTTCCCCCATTCTGTTTGAGATTTATGTGCTAGTTCAAAAGACCACCCAACAGGGGAATCAGTATTCTGGCATGCCAGGTTTTCTACGATGAAGGTATGGAGTAGAATACAAGGAGAAATAATCCTGTGGAAAATGGCACTCTTGTCATAAATCATAAATAACAAGCAAAATGTAATATAAAGCACTGTTTTATTAAATGTCTTTTAACATTTACAGCTTCATTTTTCTGGTAACCTGTCCAGAGGGAGAGCTGTGCATAATGGTTGATAAAATCTATATGTGCAGGAACAAAAAGAAGAAAGAAAAAAGGTATAGGGAACGGAGGAGAACAGAGATTCTGAATAGCCACAATAGCAGAACGTAGAATCGGGTAATCCAGTTAGGACATCAACATTACACTGATTGTTCAATAAGATAATAAAATCATCATGGTTCCATCAGTGCTGATGAACAGAAATAGGATCCAGCATTTCTCAGATTACCAATTTTAGTAACCATGTTGAGCAAATCTGGTATGTTGGGGGATTTCACCAATGAAGGAAGCGTTGCTACATATTCCAAAACAAATATAAAAACCCACAACAATGTTCCTTTTTTAAGACCATTATGGAGACCTTGGTCTTCAGAACTACACAAGGATGTTTCCAGGGAATTATTAATGTCAGGTTAGAATTGGTGTTGTGGATTATGTGAGTGGGCCTTAAATGGGGGGAAAAATGTGAAGTATGCAGAGCTGCAGAGCGATATGCAAAGTGAATTACACAGAGGAGTTAGTTGCCTGAGATAGTATGTATGAATATTATAGAGTAGAATGCATAGTATCTAGCAGTAGAACATATGCTCATTGTAAATTCCAAATTCATCAAGTATATTTTTTCAGACACATTGATTTCCAAATGTACACACAGGACCAGATCCACACAAGTTTAAAATTTCCCACAAAAAGATACAGACTTGTAGCATTCTCCTTGTGTCTTGTAGTTCTATTGTGGACACTAGGGTCCGGCGATATATCGATATATCGCAAAAACCCGATATAATTTTCATATCGATACGCCGATATAGGCATTTCAAAAATATCGATATATCGAGGTAAAAAATCGGAGTGCGCGCACACTGAACTACAAGACCAAGAATGCTCATCTCTATACACAATGCACAGACCAAGGTGCAAAGCCGCCATATTGTATTCATAGTCCTCGAATACAATATACAGGTATGCAAGGGGTGGTGGGGGTGGGGGGGAGGAGGGAGAGAGAGACGGCTGGGGGGGGGGGAGGGGGAGAGAGACGGCTGTGGGGGGGAAGGGGAGAGAGACGGCTGAGGGGGGAGAGGGAGAGAGAGACAGCGGGGTGGGGGGGAGGGGGAGAGAGACGGCTGGGGAGGGACAAAGATGGCAGGGGGGGAGAGAGGGCGATGGCGGCGGTGGGGGGAGAGATGGGGTGGATGTGATAATATAGATAGATAGAGATGGTGGGGATGTGAGAGAGGAGAGAGACACAGAGACACAGAGAGAAAAACACAGAGATGGAGAGAGTGAGTGTGAGAAACACAGAGAGAGAAATATATTTACCTCCTGAGGAGATAGGCCCCGAATACGCGTGCATGCGCAGTACGAAAAACCTGAAAATATCGATATTTCGGTATATCTCGATATGAGCCCGTCAATATATCTAAATCGGAAAATTTCCATATCGACGAACCTGTGGTCACATGTAGCTTTTTAATATTCACAAGCCAGACTCCAGTTTTTTTTACTCTGGGGCATGAATTATTAATGTGTTGACTAACTACAGCCACTAACGAAAGTGATTTACCTCACAGAGAATCCTTCCTGATATGCATTAATTCTGCTAACATTGCATGTTCATTGCAATTTACATAACTCTGCCGATTTCACATTTTTTACTTTGACTAGTGAATTATTGCTGAGATTTTCTACGTGAGTAGAACTTCTTTGCATATATCATTCACACCATCAACTTTTCCCAATATGGGAATACGATCCAACTGCACACCCATACTAATTCTGTATCAAAATGCATTTTTGCAAATCCTGCATGGTTCACTCGTCTAAAGATCTGTTAAAACTCCTGTCTAGTTGTGAGCTATGTTGTACATTTTCAAATGCAATTTCAGCCTATGCTCTGTGACATTGCAGTCATAATGCCAATATTATAGAAATCAACTTCTTTGAACATCAGAATATACTTTATTATGCAATATTAACCCCAACCACTAAATTAAACTAATAATAATATTAATCTAATAAAAAGCTTATCCTGCACATTCATATTCCTCCTTTTTCCTTTTTATTTTTTGCAACCCTAAACATATATCCTTATATTCTGCCATCTCATTTCACCCACAAAATATACAGGCAATTCACTTTAGAGTATGTTCTGTGAAGCGCTTTGAGTCATTTCAAAGACGTAATGAGGCTCAATATCGAATGCAAGGATTATTATTATTATCTCCGCTGTGAGAGAGTCAAAACATCTTAATGAAGGTGGCTTCTCATTGTCTACGACACAGTCATTAAAGTTAATGTGAATCTCACACTCGTGATTTCAGAATGAGGGAGGCTCTTTGTTAATTTCATTAACTTGCCAGCGGAAAGACTTTATAAATTAGAATTGTGTTCCTTTTGTTTTGTGATGGGCAGCAACGCCATCAAGGTTAAACGTAGGTGCAATTCCCAAATAAGATAGCTCCGAGGGTGGCCCTTCTTAAGGACTTCTCTTAGATTCTGTTGGATATCTCCTTTCATCACTTGTTAAACAGCTGTGTGTGTGTGTCATACTGGGTCTTATAGTTATAGACATTGAAAGACTCCACAGCAGCCACAGATTTCACAGCACCATAAATACTATTAAGTACTTTAATAACTTGAACACCACATGCTATATAAAATAAAATGCTGTGTTATTCCACAGTACCAGAGTCCAGATTATGTTAAATACACACAAAAAAAAACGTTGAGACATTTGTAATCTCATCTCAATCTGATTCCAGTATTGGGCATTGTTAGTTTATCAGCTGCCGTTTATATTTTTATTTTATTTTCCTTTCTTAATCCATTTCTCTCCCAAACACAATGCACCCAACCACAACCGGTTTGTATGCTCATTTTGCTGGGCAAAATGAACATACAAACCTTTAGAAGGTTATGCTTGTAGCCTTAGTTGAGGAGGGGCAGGAAGAGCCTCATATGGTGCATAAACACCGGCATAGAGTTGGCTGAATGACCTGTTTCTTTGCTGTGTATTCTAATGTATTCATCTTATTTTCTGTGGTTCTTGTGTTTTTATTGTGCATCTGTAAACAGCAACATTGCCAAAAATCTTAGGCAATCACAGTCTTGCAATAGATAGGATAATTAAACTGGCTCACCTATGTTTAAATTTTTTGTTACGTAATTTCCATTTCAATTTTGCTATCGATGTGGAGTTGCACAAACTACTTATAGTTTTACATTTGCATCAAATGTTCCCTGGATGTGATTGAAACCGACTCTCCCACCTCCAGTTCTGACACCATTTTGAATGGCCACACCTGTGGATGTGCATTGGTCTCAGATGTGAGCAATTGGAATTTTAACTCAAGAAACACAGTACTCAATTGTTGATTAGCAGTTTACCAGCCAGTATCCTCCAACTGAATGGGTTAAAATCCAACAAGTTTGCAAGTGGTACATTGCTGAGCAGAACTGGCTTCGTGGACATTGCCACAGAAAAGGTGGACAGGGAGGAAATCTACCTCCGGCACGTCAGAAGGAACATTCATGCGATAAATATCAAACGTACTATTAAATTGACCCTACCATCTAGGTGATCCAGTACTTTCAATACATGTAAAGTATGCATCCCCTTGTCATTTTCCTTCTCCTTTATCTGAAAAATTCTAACATTATGTATTCATTATTCCAATGCTTAATGCTGTGCCATCTGGGGCCTGTGGAAATGAGGCCAACTTAAATATGCAGGAAGCAAACGTGAAGTGTCCATGATAAAAGTTTAGCACTGAGAGATTGTTATGTGGGTGAGTTGTTGCTTGTGCCGGGTGTGAAAATTTCATTCACTGCTCAGTAAAAGTTAATGATTTTTGCTACCCATTGGCATCTTATAGAATGAAGTCATCGTCCTTGCTTTAAATAGTAGTGCATTGAAAATGTTTCAGTTGCTGATCAAATTAACACAATTCAATAACAGAATTTGTATCCTACTTCACCTATCCATCTATTGAACAGAACACTTTTTTATCCTTCCTACAACAATTGTGGAGTCCTGTAACTTACAACAGCAATTTGCACTTATATAGTGCCCTCCAAACAGGGTAGCGTCTCATAGCATTTAACACTGGCGGGGCCTGACTCTGAGCCATGGGTGGGAGGGGGTGGCCGTAAGCACAGTCAAAAAGGAAAGTTTTCAGGAGAGATTTGAGAGAGGGGCAAGGTGGAAGGATTGAAGGAGCGTTCCAGAGTTTTTTGGGTGAAGTGGCACAATCTCCAAACGTGGGACGGAGGGTGTGAGGGATGAGCAGGAGGCTGGGTGGTGGACTGGGGAGTGAGGAGGTAGGAGAAGCAGGGAGGTGCCAGGGAGTGAACGGATTTGAACACAAGTGTAAGGAGCTTGAAGTCGATCCGTTTGGTGATGGGGAACCAGTGGAGCCTGGCCATGCAAGCAAGAGAACCTAGGTTTGATTCTCGAACAGGGCAAAATGTTGGGCAATCACCTTTTCAAAATAAATAAATCAATAGTTGAAATTATTGGGTGCGTTGCACCCAAAAAATATATTCGATTCACTTTACAGTACATTCTGTGAAGGCTTTGAGCTGTCTCAAAGACACGATAAGGCACTAAAGCAAATGCAAGGATTATTATAAAGTCTTTCACAGAACAAATACAGAAGGTCAGATTGCTATTTTGGAAGGTGGAGGGCGAGGTGATTACCTTTCCCATACAGTCATTGGCAACAATAAACATGGAATGATGCACTTCACTGTGATGATAATGTAGGATTTCACCATTTCATGCTCCTTCTGTTAAGGTGAATAACATCAGATATGGTTAGATTTCGGATCCAAGTGGGGCTTTAGAGTTGTGAGATACCAACAATTGGATAAGTCATATTTATTTCTAATCAAATATAGTGATACCTAATTTGGAATAATCTAATTCACCATTTCTGTGTAATATTTCAGTAATCAAAAGCATGCGGTGTAGAAGCAGTTAACATATTTCTGGTCATAAATTGATATTGACCCATGAGAACATTTTGTCCACATTCCTAGGTACTTAATTACTGAGAGCAAATTAAGCCAACACATCAAACAATGTTGGAATTGATTGGTTTAACTACCTTAACAACACAGTTTGCTATCAATTACCATGGAGAAATGGTGCAGGGTGCAAATTAGAATTAAATAACTACCGGATGAAAGAGTGAGGAAATCATGACATTTCCAACACAAATCAGATGATCATCTTACATTGTGAGCTAAATCCCCACTTGGTCATAATATAATCCATTATGCCTTTAAAGTTGTCTTAGCCAACATGGGGTAATGTTAGAATCTGATCTCATAGATTATTAATAATAATAATCCTTGTAATTGACATAGTGCATATGGTGTTGGTGGCTGTATCTCAGTTTTGTTGACAGAAAGGCTGCAGTACATTCAACTCAAAATGTTAATTTGGTCGGCTTTAGCAATGGTTTACAGGCTAAGCTTCAAGGAAGATTAACAGATATTGGTACTATCATTAACGTTGGCCTCAACCAGGTTGATGGCCTCTTTGTGAAACTCTGTGCGGTTTGATTTGGAACCCCTTAGACAGGATAAAGGTTCTCCGGCCAACAGTGTGCCTGCGGTAGTTTCAAATCCAAGAAACACATCTTTTAAAATGACAACAAAAGTCATCCTGAATTCTTGGGAAATGGCAGAAGTCCTTATTTGTACCTAAGGCAGAAGCAACAGTCAGACCGATCATCCCAATTCATGTTTTCTCTGTGAAGATTTGTTTGTCTCCTCTAAGAAGTGTCACCCCAAGTCTAATAGGATAAGTTAGGGGACTGGGGGGTGGCGGTAAGTGTTGATTGCCCCAAGTAACAATCTTTTTTGCAGTGTGGAATTTCATTGTCAACATGTAATAAAAAAAACTGTTTTTGTTAGAGATCAGTGAAAGATGATAAACAGTAGAAAGCAGTTTGAAATTAGGTTTATTAGAGCCTAGTTTGCTAACCAAGCATAAATTTAGTGGACATATATGTGTTTTACTTTGTACAAATTACCATCACTTGGGAAATCATACATTTAAGCCAGCATCATATTTCAACAAGAAGCATATTTAAGCAAACAGCTTTATTTTGCTTACCAGCTGAGTCTCATACAGACAAAATATGACATATCATGCCCATTGCTGCTTATAACTTGTACATTGACCAATGTAGAGCATATTTTCATTGATGTTTATTGTGAAAGTTCATGCCTGTGTGCTGCCTCTCTCGTTTTTCAATCCTTAAGTGCTGAATATATCATTCTTCAGGGGTTCAATCTCAAACCTTTCAGCCTTAACTGACATTTCAGGTGACAAGTTTCTGTTAAATATTTGTTCATTTTACTTGCCACTGTTGAGCCATCTTCATCTTGAACGTGTAATGTGTTCCAAATCACATGGATTATCTCTTTCCTTCCCAAAATATCAATATTGATGTTGCTCTAGTATAGCAGGCAGCAAATTAAAATTCTGTTCACTTACTGTGTTTCATTTTGGTCGGCTATTTCTGGTGTAAGCATCCAAACATGAACCATTCCTTGCAAATCTCCAATGTCAGATTATCTGTCATGGGTATAGTCTCCCTTATTCCTTGCAAATGTTCTTCCTCCCTGTACAAGCTGAAATTGTTGACAACCTATAATGGAAAACGACCTGGGAAGCTGTCTCTTTGAGGAGTCCTTGAGTTAGCTTCTTTTTTATATTATGCATAAATGCATGTTCTGGGCTTGTCCTTCATTCTGTGCTAAAAGGAGGCAACATTAGGAACTTCACGTAGAAGGAAGGGTGCTGAAATTTGACAGTAAGCAAAGGTCAATTATCAGAAATGCCTGTCAAAGTAAGCATTGAGGGGTTGGCTGAGGTGAAAGACACATTTGAAAACTTCATTCTAAAAATGGTTAAGATATCTCTGCATGTTATCCTAATATTCACCCTCATTTGTTTAACTTACACATATAAAAAGGAATTTACCAAATCAATTCAGGCCGGCCTGAAGCACATGCCTTGGTGCAATACTTCCACTCTTGAGCCCTCAAGCCGAGGCAATAATGCTTATTAAAAGAATGAATGCCATTCCTATCAAGTGCTTTGCAGATTAGGCTACCAGGGATTTATCACAAGCGAAACAACAACAATTTATACAACACCTTTCACAGTGGGGGTGCAACTCGGAAACGTTTCGCGATGCAGTATCCTAGACTCTGTTCAGTTTTGGGATTTGCTTACAAATGTGTTCCTGAAGCAAACAATGAGCTGGATTGGTGAAATTGTCATTCCACATACATAAACTCTAGTTGCTTGTGCACTTGGACTCAGTGATGTTTTCTTTCAGTTGAAGCAGAAGGTGAAACTTTGACATCTTTATTTCCCGAAATGAATGAAAGTCAGAAACTATCATTGGGAAAACATCTGTAGCCGGAGGATTGCTGAACAAGACATGGGTGAAATTGATTTACCCTTTACGCTGTGCTGTGATTAAGGGAAGTACTGACAAAAAAGCCAGTAAGGTGGGTCATCTGGAAGGCTGAGATACAAAACAATATATGTTTGTGACAAAGCTTTTCATAGAGATCAAATTGGCCAAAGGGCCTTCTTCATCTAAACTAATCTTGTGACAAGAATAAAAAAAAATCCTTGGATTCTTATGAAATAAACATAAATTGATCCATACTTTCAAAGCATCCAGTCATTAATTTGTTGAGTATCGGATTGTCATTCTATATTGGATCATCGACGTTAAATCTGGGTGGGGAGGTGGTGGTGGGGAATGGTTAAGCCACCAGAAGGACAAAATCCAAATTATCACCAGCACACCCAGGAAAACAGTCTTGAACTCTCGAGTAGATTTTAAGCAAATTATTCAGAATATTGGCATGCGATCTATCTTTGAACAGTCACATTAATCAACATGGAACATATTGGAAATTTGCCATTCAGTTCTTACTCCTACTGAGAAACTCATTCTGAGCTCTCTAGAATTTACTGGTCAGACCAATTGACTGAATTTTGGATTGCAAAATTCACAATAGCATTGGCAAAGTGGAGAGCCACTGCCTCGTTAATATATTGGAAAACTATTTTTATTATTGAAGGGGCATCAAATTAATTCTGCTTTTCAATACCCCTTGAAACAGTGAGGAAGTTGCAATGGAAGGCATATATTGTGTAAGTTGGTGGGGCTATAAGGGACTGAATGAACAACAATGCGTACGGCAAGCAAAATATGGCTAACATGATCAGATTAGATTATGCAAATAATGCTGTGTATATATGTGTCACCTTCTGAATTATCAAAACCATAGAGGAACCGTGCCTCAACCTATTTTGCTCAAATCTTCAAACAACTATTAGATAGATTAATTTAAAAACATATATTTTATTCGGACGTACCAGAAACTGCAACAAAAACATTTGCTGAAGCTTCGGTCCAGTGCCCAGATCAACCAAATAGACTGACCTACTTCAGGCTTTGATAAAAATAAGTTTAGAACTCATGAGATTAAAAAAAAGTAAATTCGTAAGAACATTTTAAATAAATCTATTGGGATAAAATGCTTTATAAATTTTGAAAGAATAAAGTTTAACAGCTGCTATATCACAGTTAGTAAATCCAGCTGTGACTGACTGATTAATTCTTCCAGCTGTTGGGTGCTCTTCTGTCAATCATTCTTCACTGCCCCCGTATTATACCAGTTTCCAAATTTCAATGAACATTCTGCCATGTACTGCATTCACTTGACAGTCAGCTTTTGAGTCTGACAAACGCAACATGCATTTACAGAACTTATACATTTTATCAGACATTTCCAGCCTAAATTACAAATGGTCACATTGTGTGTGTGTGTGCTCTTACCATTGTGCACATTGACTTTTCCTTCACAATGGAAAGTACTACAATTAAGAGAGTACAAAGAATTTTTTAACATTCATGTCATTTACAACAGATAATGTGAGTACATAATGCATGAAATCAGAATGGATCATTCAACACATGAAGTCTTTGCAAAATGCACTCATAGTCTCTATCCAACCTTTTTTATCTCCTGAGAAAAGATGCTGCAAACTTTATACCTGCCCCTCTAGAATATCTTGTTAATTTTATATTCTCTATTATACATCCAAAACCAGGTCACTTTCTTGGAATGAAATTTCTGTGGTTCCAGTAACATATGGTTCTATGATCCATGCAACAGTTCATTATCTCTTTTGCTCAGGTCAATCTCATTCTAATCCACATGTTATAAAAGCTCGTTTTATTGGCACGTTATTTCACAGCCAGTAATTGTTTTGTCTGCAGTCCGCTTTTCATATATGTGAGAAATTAAATCTGTTGAATCTGTAGTTATACTTGCGGCTTGTTAATTTTACACACATGTCCTCTTGTTCTGCAGTCACAGTCCAAATTAGATCATTTCCATATCTGTGGTCCATTACTCTCATGATAGTATCAATCAAGTCTCTTCAATCTTTTCTGAAAATGAAAACGTTTACAATAGTCTTATGATAGTTCAGAAAAGATAGACGTTCGTCTATCCCCAAAGCACTTTTCGAAGTTGTGTCTAAACTTGTGCAGTATTTCAACTGTGACCTTATCATTGATCTATATCAAGCTGGAATAATTATTTTTAACTCATGACCTAATTGTCTGCATATATTGGTTTAACCTTAGTACCTACATTAGAAACAATTTACATTACTTGTTTAGTGTTAATTCAGTACAATTTCCACTTGATTCAGCACTAATCAAATCAATTTGTCCATTTATTTCAATTCACAGCACCCTTCCTGAAACCACTTTCTGAAATTAACACTGCAGTTGATTTTAAAGGTTTTATTAAACATAAAAAGGTTAAGTGTTTTCTAGTTTTGAAGGTTTTTAAAATTGCTAAATAAAAACGTGGTGACCAAAAGGTTTATTATTCATACAATTTGAAGGGGTTCTCCTCATCCTAGTCTGAGAGTGAGATAGAACAGGAAACCTGTCTGCTCTAAACAATAATAATCTTTGCATTTGATATAGCGCTTTTCACATCTTCTGGACGTCACAAAGTGCTTCATACAATATACTGTAAAGTGAATTGACTACGTTTATAGCCGAAATGCGGCAGTCAATTGTTCGTAACAGTGTCCCCTAAAACAGTTGTGGATTGAAGTGGCCAATCTATTATTGATTTTTTTGAGGGATTATTATCAGGCATGTGGAGTAAGGAAGCTTCCCCAAGGTTTCGCCCTGTCTGAAATCGAACCCAGGCCTCTCACTTACGAGGCAAGTGCTCTAACCACCGAGCTACACCTCCAGGACTCCAGTGATAAAAGAATTCTATCCTGGGCATTACATTATTAACCTAAAGGGAGTCCATCACTTGGGAACTTTGTAAAGTTTGAAACTAAGATTTAGCACCTTGCAACTGTCAGAATGTGGGTCAATAAATATTATCTCCTTGCAATAATGTAGGTTACACTCAGATCATTGATCCCAGTAATATTGCATAATCTGTTTTCTTCTAATCTCTGCTAATGAATCTCTTATATTTCCCAACTCGGTGTTCGTCTGGTCTGACACAATCTAGTTCCAGGGGCTCTAATAGAGTGAAAGTTATTTTGCTTTGGCGCAACATACGTCAGGTTATCAAGAGGGTTCAATACCTACACCTCCTTTGTGAATCTAGGCTGTGAATCCAATTTTTTTTTACATCATTGAGTTACGCTTGTAAACACAACTCTGAATCACCTTTATCTAACTCAGCCTTAAATATATATATTTAGTACTTTGTAAAAAATTATTTGTACTTGTACCCGCTGATATTCTTTCCGTGCATCTCCTATCAAAGAGAGAAAAAAAATCAACTGGAGAAAAGTTTTCATCTTAACCAGAAAGCATCCTACAGATACTACCAGCTGTTTTTCCAGATGGCCTGGCTGCCCTGTATATAATTCCTCGACTCATACATTAAATCTTACTTTCCACTGTCCTGTTTATAGGATTGTCTGTCAGACATCAAGTCCTGGATGAAAGCCAATTTTCTCCATGTTGACAACACTGAGACCCTCCTGCTTGTTTCTCCTCAGCGTTTCCTCACCTCAGGTCCCTGACAGCATCAATATTCATAGATGTACTCTCTATATCACCGAGTCAGTATGCTCTTGACTCGAACCCCCAGCTCAGATGCAATCCCTTCACTCTTCAGTGCCTTGCTACAACTTCCCAACGTGAAATAGAGCTATGTCAATGCAATTTACTGTTTCTGTTATTAAAGTTACTCTAAGTACAGAAGCTGTTGTTCATTTTCTTTGTTGCACACCTCTATCAGGACTTCAAACATTAAGATATGGTGGTTTCTCCTACACAAGGAGAACAAATGCCGTCAAGAGAAAATATCATCAAACCTTTGCAGTGAACCAGCTTGCTTGTTCCCTCTTATGCCTTACACCAGAGTTTTGTGTGTTTACTGCCAAGTGGAAAACTCCCAAAATGAAACAATTCAACCCGACACCATAATTTGCTCGGTATGAACTATTTACCCAATATTTTTTAAATAAATAGAATATTTATACAGATAAATATTATACAGATAATTCAGAAAATTATACAGATCATTTCTGCAATTTACTGCTGCAAATTGTTGAGAACCTCCAAGAAAGATGTATTTATTGCAAGACCCACCTCAAGAACCTCCTCTTCGACCTGGCTTTTGGTCACCCTCCTACTCCTACTCTCCCAGTCCTTCACTCCTCCTGATCACAACCACGAGTTTGGGTGCAGATACCTGACTGTCCAGCACCTTGAGACTATACCCAAGGTGAAAGGCACTATACTAATATAATTTATTGTTATTTGTGGAAATTCCTTTCAGATTATGGGCAGGATCTCTGGGAATGTAAGTATTTCTATGGTGATGGTAGATAAGGCATGAAGGATAAATGTCCCACCGTAAATTGCCTTGACAATTGTCCAAGCAAAAGAAAAACCTTCTTGACAATTACTTTCCCAGAATATTGTTTTTCTAAGACTCTTATGGGGTTTCAGGCCGAACAGAGGGAAGATGGACTCTAAACCTATCTGAGCACTGAACCAAGAATCATCTGATGTTTCCATGGCACTTGTCCAATAACCTTGCCTAATCTGCTCAGTGAGAGCTATTACAGATATAATTTGAACTGCTGTAACTGAGAAATTCTCAGATTCTGCCTGATCCACTGAAAGCATTGTAGCAACATGCAATCATGCAGGTGATGGCAAATATTCCTTAGGACAGGTGATTAATAATATCAAAGTGACAAGATTCAGTGGGGGCTTAGAACCTGCCTGTGAGGAGGCTAAAAAAGGTAGGAAAGGCAGGTTGGTGACAACTGAACGGAATAATCTGGATATGAATATTTAATAGGGAATAATAAAAATCACCTTCGCATTCCGATACACTTGAGTAAGACGTTTCCAGGCTATTCTTTTTTGAGGAATTCATTTGACATTTTATGAAGCTTCAGAGTTTGTCTTTTCAGCAAATCCCTTACAACTTTGACAACGAGTTAAGGGGCTTGACAGAGTAGACAGCATGAAACTGTTTCCCCTGGTTGGAAAATCTAAAACTAGGGGTCACTGTCTCAAGATTAAGGGTCAGCCTTTTCAAACAGAGTTGAGGAAACATTTCTTCACTCAGAGGGTAGTGAATTTATATAATTCTCTACCCCAGAAGGCTGTGGATGCTCAGTCCTTGAACATATTCAAGACTCAGATTGATAGATTTGTAAAGGATGGAGGGATTAAGCGATATGGGGATAAGGTGGGTAAATGGAATTAGGTTAGAAGATCAGCCATGATATTATTAAATGGCTCGAGGGGCTGAATGGCATAATCCTGCTCCTGTTTCTTATCTTCTTATGAAGGGTAATCAGTTGAGCATTTAGCTACTTCCCTCACTATCACATACCCTCCTACTTATGCTTTTGGCCAAATAGGACAATGAACAACAACAAAATTACATTTATAGAGTGCCCATCACGTCGGGTGGACGTGCCAAGGAGCTGAATAGTAAGGTCAGGACCTAAGCAAGGGGGAGGGGCTGGGTTGGGCGGAGAGAAGGGAGAGAGTTAGGAAGGGTGACAGAGTTAGTTGGGAGGACGGCAGAAGGTACGATCGAAGAAGAGGGTCTTGAGACCAGCCTTGAAGGAGGCAAGGGAGGAAGCGAGGCAAAGTTATTGTGGGATAGAGTTCCAGAGTGTGGGGGCAAAGAGGCTGAAAACCTATCCACCAATGGTAGGGCGGGTCGGGTGGGGGACACAGAGCAGACCGGAGCCCGCTGAACGGAGTGCGTGGGCAGGTTCATAGGGAGACAGCTAGGTCAGAGAGATAGGAGGGGACAAGGCCGTGAATGGCCTTGAAGTTGAGGATGAGAATCTTGAATTTGATCCTCTGCGGGGATGGGGAGCCAACGGTGCCGGTCGATGGTGGGAGTGATGTTGAGTCTCATCTGCAAACATATGGAAATTTACCCCATGTCTGTGGATGATGTCACTGAAAGGGAGCATGTAGAGGGCAAAGAGGAGGGGACAAAGTACAAAGACCCGCGGAATGCTGCACGAGACGGTGTCAGGGCTAGAGGAAACGCTGTTGGCAGACACAAAGTGGAAAGGAAAGCTGCGAACATTCCTCAGGTGAGATTTTTTCCAGATCACACACCTCTAACTATCATTCATCTATTAATTTTTTTGGGGAAAAAGCACTGACGTCTCAAATGAGTCTATGGCAAGATGTCACGATAAGCATGATCTCTCCCATTCCTTCATTGAAAAGACAAGGTGAGTTGCAAACTTGCTGAAGCAGATTGGTTTCCAGCAAATTGGAGTCTTAGTTAGTGGGTTTGCCTCAGGAAAGCAATGTTAGGTACTTTTACATACAGCATTTGAAGTGTTGATAGTGTCACCCAACCAATCATGACATCAATTGGAGACAAAAATTGCTGACCTGCCAAGGTTAACACATTAGCAATTGTAATCATTCATTTCAGTTTGACTGTAAATGCTTTTGCTTTGCATTACTTGTAAAAATAAAGGTAATTTTGACGCCACATAGAACGAAAAAGTTCTGAATTTGATCTCTGTGGTAGGCACACTGCAATTAACCTCAGCACAAAGAAACATGAGGGGCAACAATCAATCAGGTTTACACTCTTGAATGATAGTCACTTGGTGGGGAATGTAGATCTGTGGAGACTTGGTAAGTACTGTACAAGAATTAGGTGGAATTGTAATACAGTAAAAGCCCGTTTATCCGTGACCCAATCAAACGTAGCTTCCGTATAACCGGCACCTCAAAAGAAAGGTCCGCATTCAGTTAACCAGAATTTATCTGGAAAAATGCATGTTTTTTTGTGTGTTTTCTGCCGAATATTCGGCACAAGTTTAACCGGCATTGGCCAAGTCCCAAAGGTGCCGGATAAATGGGCTTTTACTGTATCTCCAATGCTCAAATTACACAGAGGAACCTGGGATTTTCAGGAAATGAAGCTGTAAAGCAGCAACGTAAATTGACTCACCAAGATGCTGCTAACTAATTTACCAATTATCCAATTCATTATTACTAAAGGTTAAGAAGTCTTAGCAATAGGAAAAGATAATTTAAGCACATTAAGATTTTTAAAATGACTCAAAAACATTTACGTTTGACATATCATCCTTCACATCAGTTAGATATCTCAAAGTGGTTCACTGGATATTCAGAAAAGTATGGTGATTATGTATTTTGTAAGTGAGCATGGTAGCCAATTCTGACACAGCAATGTCCCTCAAACAGTCATGAAATGAGTCATTAATTTTATTTGGGGGAATGTTAGCTAAGATCTCATCTGGCACAATGGAAGCACTCTTGCTTTTGAGTCAGAAGGTTGTGGGTTCAAGCCCCGGGTCGGGACTTGGAATTCCATAGTTTCAGCTGCCATTGCAATGCAATGCTGGCTGTGTGTTGCGTTGTCAGTGGTGACATCCACCAAATGAGACATGAAATCGAAGTCCTATCTGCCTGTTGATAAGGATGTTAGAATTCCCTTGGCACTATTCTAAAAGAGAAAGGAGCTTCTCCCGACATCCTGGCGAACAATCTCCCCAATTAAAATTGGCCACTCACTCCTTGGCTGTTTGTGGGGCATTGCTGTTCTAAACTGGCTACTGCATTTCACTCACAAAATGCACAGTTCATCCACTTTTTAAAATATAACCTGTTTGAGATACTTTGAGATGTCTCAATGACATGAGGAGGTGCTATATCAAGTGCAAAGATTATTTGAAATGAAAAACATGTTTTTTTAAAAAGTGAACCAATTACAATTACTGCTCCAATTAACAAATTAATTAATTTGCCATACATTTCACCATCAGTAAGTCTTAGAGAGCAATAGCTGACTTAATATCAATTAGTGACAAATTTGAACAGTGGACTGCTGTCCACTGCATTACCCACACACATCACATGGGACCTTGAACAACTGTCAGAGAAAAGAATTAATTCAACACATCCGGCTTCATTTCAAATCTATGTCCAAGTTAATTAAAACAACATGTACTACGACACTGCAATGACTGAACACAAGACTTTTCTAATCATTCTGTTGCTGCACACAATACAAAGGATACAGGCCTGAGGTGAAGACGACAGCTTTTTGTGTTCTCTGGAACATCCCACTTTCTTGTTCAGTTAAATGATCCTTGGTCTTGATATAGCATCTTATTACATTGTTGAGACCACTTCACAGGATACACTATAAAGAGAATTGAGAAGTTAAGTAGGATTTAAGAAGCATGAACCATTAGTTAGAGATAGAGGAGGGTGTTGGGCTGAAGATGTAGACTGGATGCGAGGGAGAAAAGATAACTGAGGTGAAAAACAAATTCAAGGTTTTTTTTTGAGAAAAAAATAAACTCCAGAATAGAATGTGTGAGCTGAATATATAAACTATTTATAGCCCCAGATTGTAACAGTTCACTATATGATCAAGACATTAGTACATTGTATATTCAGTGGTACAAGTGGCCTCTAACAGTATTATTGTACATAATACAAATAAAACAATAATACAGTAATCCTAAAAATGCTTGCATTTCATATAGCACCTTTCAAAGTGCTGATGTTTCAAAGTGCTTCACAGGATTTACTGTAATGTGCAGCGACTGTGTATTTGTAGGCAAAAGGATTTTCTATCACCGCCTTCTCTTTGCTTGTAGCAAAATGGGCCCGCCGAGTATAAGAGATGTTTTTAACCAGTCAGAGGGTGAAACAGCAAATCTTGAAGCTGCTTTCATATGCGTCTCTATATCGTAAATGCATTATAAATCTTACATGTTGAAGCTGTAATGGTGTCTGTAACTTATATTGAAAATGGTGCTAATTAGAATGCTTCAATAACTGCTTAGTGCTTTTCATCTGAAAGTGGTTATGCCAGGTATCAAATATAGCGACATCGCACACTAGAATGAACTTTGGTTAGATACATTGGCATAGATCATGCTTACAGTCCCCCTTTGCTAGCTTTATTGTTGCTGCTGGGATTTAATAGTTGATATCTGCACACTTTAAATCATTGGATTTCTTTTACAACAGTGATAAACTTCTTCACCCACACACTTTTCTCTTCTCATTAAGCAAAACATAAAGTATTCAGTACATGAATCTTCATGGAATTAGGCTTTTTTGGAACCCGTGACCTTTACATCTCTTACCACTGGGAACGTAGTAGCTCAACGATGTACAATATATCCTAATGTATGCTTGCTGTAGAGAACCAGCTACTTACTGCTCATTTGCTCTGATTTATTTGATGCTGATGTAATAGTTGCATCCGCTACACCAAACCAAAGTCACCATTGATATTGAAAAAGTTGTTAGCAAGACTTGACGGGATAATAAACAACAACAGTAAATTCATATTCATAAAGCTCTTTCATGTTGGAAGGACATCTCAAGATATCGAATACAGCTTATTTGGCACCCAACAGGGGAGTGGTGGGGAGGTTTTCTGAAAGCAGGATGAAAAGATAGGACAACAACAACAACAACAATTTACATTTATATAGCGCCTTTCACGTCGGGAGGACATCCCAAGGCGCTAAACAAGAGGCGTGTGACCCGAGCTGGGAGGGGAGTGTTTGGGAAGGGGTGAAACACGAAGGGGAGGTAAAAGAGTTCGGGGTGGAACAAAAGGCACGATCGAAGAGGAAAGTCTTCAAATCGGCCTTGAAAGAGGAAAGGGAAGAAGCGAAACGGAGGGATTGAGGGATGGCATTCCATAAGGTGGGAGCGGAGAAACTGAAGGCCCGGCCTCCGATGGTGGGGCGGTTCGGGCGGGGGGCTTGGAGCAGGCCAAGTCCTGTTGAACGGAGGGTCCGGGTGGGCGTGTAGGGGGAGAGTAGATCGGTTAGGTAGGATGGGGCAAGGCCGTGTAAGGCCTTGTAGGTGAGGACGAGGATCTTAAACTCGATCCTCTGGAGGATGGGGAGCCAGTGGAGACGGGCGAGGGTGGGGGTTATGTGGTCACGGAGGCGGGTGCGGGATAGTACACGGGCTGCAGAGTTTTGGATGGCCTGCAGCCTATGAATGGAGGAACTGGGGAGGCCGACTAGGAGAGAATTTCCGTAATCCAGCCGTGAGGTGATGTATGCGTGCACGAGTGTTTCGGCAGCGCGGGGGGTAAGATAGTTGCGGAGCCTGGCAATGTTGCGCAGATGGAAATAGGCGGTGCCGGACAAAGTGCGGATGTGGGGGAGGAAGGAAAGTTTTTGATCGAACATGATGCCGAGGTTCCTGATTGGCTTTGTGAGGTGGAGAGTGCAGCCTTGGATGTTGAGGCTGGCAGCGCCCGATGTGCGGAGGCGCTGGCTTGAGCCAATCAGGACCCAGGGATGGAGCTCCAAAGAGCAGGGCAGAACGGTTTAAAGCTCATCCGTTGATGGCTGGGGACATGAAGCAGAATTCCACTTAATGTCTGACACCAAATAAAAATTATAGACAAATAACATTACTGTAATTGCCTACTTGTCAACACTAGTTAGAACACGCTTGTGGTTCTTAAAAATGTCATCACATTTTTTTTAAAATCAGCATGTTAAACATACTAAAATAAGACAAAAGAATAAAATGCAACAATTTATAAGTGAATTGAACAATTCAGGTTAATAAATTGCCGATAGTTAAGAGAAAAAAATACATGCGAATATATTTTATACATTACCATCGGTTCACTTCACTCTAAATTGCCTGAAATGCGCATTCATTTCATAGTTTATTGTCAGCTCATTCTGTGGTGTTATTCAACAAGAAATTCCAAGTTAATTACAAATGACTGGAGAAATCACTTTCAGTTAGAGTCAGTTTTCCTTTTTTGGCCAGCTCTTTGGCGCTAGGTTATCAGTGAAATATATGTTTTAGCGGCAAAGAAAAAAGCAGCCAAACTTTACTGTTGTGACGTTGCTGTTGATGAAAATGTTCTGTGCTTGTTCAAATTAAGTGCTTAGCGTGAAAAGCCACACCCCCAATGTCATTAAGATTCCATTTGAAATCGATGCAGCCGCTCCCAACCATGACTTCTTTTTTTTAGAAAAGAAATGAAATATTCTTTTTTTGGTGTCAACAGCGTCACGCTAAAAGACATAACAAAAGGGACAATTATAGTAATTGGCATTTCAGCAGAGCATAATTACAGCACGTTAACGCCGATGTATGCAAACCAGCACATTGATCGAGGACTACCCATCTAGAAGAGCTCATTTGTCTCTTGTTCCATTGTCTTGATTCCAAAAGTTAAGCTCTTCTCCCTAACGTGCGTTTCATTCGTTATCTAATTACATCATTTATAAATCATTGAAATACTATTTTTTGCATTAATGCACACAAACTTTATCTTGCTTTGTTCCTTTGAAACGTATTAAACTTTTCTTGGACTGATTAATGCATTCTTTGATGGTGTAAGACTAACAAGGCTCTTAATGACAAAAATAAATCATGTACAATACATCAAATCCTGGTGTTGTTTTGGATTGAGTTGTTCTCTTTTTAGTTCCTTGATAATACAGTCACAGATGAAATCTACATGACGTTTATTGTTTAGTTCCTTGCAGCTTAATGAGCCAGATACACACAAGTATTTGCAGGCCTCGGTGGACCAAGCACTAGAAATAAAAATGGATTTAGAAAAGAACATTTCTAATGCAGGTCAATGCTTAATAGCTCCAATAAGTGATTTTACTCAATGTTTGTATATACAGTACCACCGTCTGTATACCACAGGAAAACATGTGAGATCACCATTATTTTTCCTGGGCAATTTAATGTCTAGTCACTGATGATCATTGATGAAGATGTGAACACCAAGAACGGGAGGTGCGGAAAGTGGAGTCCAAGAAAATTATACACTTGGAACACAATTAATTCTTCACTACTTGTCTTAATTCAAAATGTACTTATTTCTCTCCAAAACATATTTGGGAGATTAAATCAAATTAATGCTATACAGCCTCAGTTTTCTCCTTGGACTGTTTTTGGGTCCTATTTCTCTATCATAGAGAAAGAAAGTAAATAGCCTACTACAGCTTCTATTAATGCCCCTTTTGGTTTGTTGTTAGATGCAACAAAGCCATTAAGTAGCTGGACTCCCAACTTGATTTTCGTTTATCTCCCAAACAGAAAAATGCCACCAATTGGAACTGAGCAGTGAGGGACAAGTGATCAAACATTTTCATTCAGTGGCTGTGCAACTTAATCCTTTCAACATTCAGAACTACCAGAATATTTCCAAATGCTTCAAGGATTTCTATCCATATGATGAAATAATCTTATCTTTTGAAAATAGTGAAACAAAAGGCAGAAATGAGGTAGAAGTCTTAGAGCTGCAAATAATATTATGGATTAGGTTACCACCTATGGATTAGGTTAATTCCCTTTTAAAATAATGAACAAATTCTGCCTCAAAACTTTGAGTAGAGCTAACAAATATTAATTGGAAGTTATGCTGCAATAAATTAACATTTCCCAACTGGCATGTTTCCTTAACTGTACATGCCTCTGTTTACCTGGCAGTGAGTAAGAACTTGATGGTTGGAATGCTTTTCCAGGGATAATAATCCCTTTATAAAAAGTAATAATTTGGTCACTCACTCCATGACCAGTTTATGTGATACTGCTGTACACAATTTGCTGCCGCGTTTCGTCCACAACTGTATATCAATTCACTTTACAGTATACATTCTGGAAGCGCTATGAGACGTCTAGAAGATGTGGAACATACTATATCAAATGAAAGGATTATTGTTACAGTATTATCTTCACACAAAAAAACAACACCAAAAATGTTTTGTTCGCTAAATCAAAAAGAATGAAATATTGAAGGCAACATTGTTTTAGCGCTGTTAAGGATGGTTGTGCCCGTGGTGAACAATGTAACTGATTAAATGTGGTAGTGAAACAAAGAATGAATGGATGTGTGTGCTTTATTTAAGAGATTGATGGACCCAAGGGGCATGTATTGGATTGATAAGGTCAATATAAAATGCTCGTCATCTCTACAATGCATTGTTTTTTCCCTCTTGACGAATTGCTTTATTTTTGTCTTCTCTTCCCCATTCCTAGTCACTGCGACAAGAGAGAAAACTGACGTAATCTGAAGCCAAGACACTTGTGCAACCTTCAAATAGAAACTCCAGGGAATGGATGAAAAATGCTTATGGGGAAACACAGATTACATTAATAAGAAAACTATGACTTGCAAATGGAACAGGCTAAGTTGGCAACAAACAAATACTACATGAAAGAGTTTTTAAAAATAAAAATGATCATACTCCACTTTCAATGAGAAACGTTTCCATATTTTGTGTTTTGTTTTCCTGAATCTTGTGTGACATGTTTTTAACCGTCCTCCTTCGGGGGGGAAAACAATCTGTATCGATAGCTGCAGGTTTGCTATCTCCTGTTCATCTTATTGCAACCTCTCACTCACCTTTTTGGGTTCCATAGTGATTTAATTTTGTCACCAACTACCTTCTCAAGACACCTGATTGACCAAAACCAGATAACGTGGGTAACAAATAATGGATTATCAACAAGAGATTTTTCAAACAGTTTCTCTTGGGATTGTAGCTCTGATCACTTGTTCTTAATTAGATGTTGATTGTTCTTTTGTGCAGGGCTTCTCTCAGCCTAATGTAAACAATTGTCACATTGTTTCGCTATTAACTTTGCTGTACGTGTGTTAGATCTGGAGCTGTCTGTAACCCTCAGGCATTTTGAACTGATCTCGGGTGTCGAGTCTTTATCACAAAAGCTTACAGCAAGTATCATGGGTCGCAAATTTGTTTAGCTTGAGACACCGGGACATTCATCATGCAAGTCTGTCAACAGAGTAAAAAAAAATCTGCAGCGTTTCAAGCCAGTGGAGAACAAGGTACTGAGAATTCTACGGACCTTTCTACAAAAATAATCAACTTTTTATTTTTGCAAAGTTCACTTTTCAAAGGACTGACTGGTTTCCATTCTCACTGAATGTCAAAAAAGAGAATCAAATAGACTGTAGAAAGGATCAGTCTTACATATTACATTCCATATCACTCCTAAATTGAGAAAGTGAAACAAATTGGTATATCTTCTATTTTCTGGCTGCACATCATCTCAGGTTTGCAAACTATAATCAAATAGAGAAGGCATAAATTGTACATTTAAATTGTAAATTGTAATTTGTAAATTCTCCCCTTCAACCGTGCCATCGATCCCCCCACCTTCCCCTCCTTACCTCCATCACCAATCCAGATCCCAGCTCAGATCCAGAACATTGACTATCCAGCGCCTTGGAACGTCCTCCCATCGTGAAAAGCGCTATACAAATGTAATTTTGTTGTTGTTGTTGACGGGCAAACTAGTACAGTGTTTAGATAGAGAGAATATAAGCAAGTTTAATATACAGTAGAACTTCGGTAACGCGACCACCCACGGGACCACGACCAAGTGGTCGAGTTGGCGGGGTGGTCACGTTAGTGAGGTGTCGATTCTGCTGGATGGAAGATTAAACTATTGCCTACCGTTCACGCAGAGTCGGAGAGGCTAGGGAGCGGGGGTACTCGAGGCCAGGGAGGGGGGGGAACTCGAGGCCGGGGAGGGGGGGTACTCAAGGCCGGGGAAGGGGGGGGGGGTGCTCGAGACTGGTGGGGGTGGGAGAAAGAATACTAATAGCAACAGGAATAGGCCATTCTGCTATTTAACTAAATCATGGCTGATCTTAACCACAGCTAATCCTTTCAGTTCCAATTACTCGAGGCCGGAGAGTCTCGGGGGAGGGAGATACTCGGAGGAGGCCGGGGGGGGGGGGGGGGGAGAGGGGATACTCGGAGGAGATGTCTCGGAGCTGGGGAGTGGGGATACTCGAGGCAGGGGGAATGTTCGGGGCCGGGCGCTCCGTTACCTGCAGCTTCTCTTGTTTTAACTGTCTGACAAAGCGGCCGCTCACGTGATCTCTTCAAATCCGCGCCGCCATTTTGTCTCGGTGACGTCACACAGCAGCCTGATTGGCCAGAGTGGTTGCGTTAGGACCAGGAAAATGTTGTTTGGGACTCGCCAAATCAGTGGTCTTGGTCCGGGAACCGGGGGTGGGGGGAGGGGGGGGGGGTGAATCGTGTCAGTGAGGTTTATTTAACTGGAAATGAGTCAGGAAATATTCGGGACTGAATCTGACTGGTCGTCTAGGGGGTGGGGGGATGGTCGCGCCACTGAGGTGGTCGCCAACCGAGGTTCTACTGTATATTTTAGGTGCAGTGTAGAAGTGCTACCTGGAATCTTCAAAGGGTTAGAAATCCCATTAACCATAGCTTTCTGCGATTGCCTGTTCATACTCCATACTCTGCAGCTTGCAATTCAGACTACACTCTCAAAAGAAATCATTTGGGCATTTCATTTTAGAACTGGCATTGAACCATCAGTAACACTGAAGTATAGTCAAACTATGTTACATTATTGTAAATCTTGAAAAATAATCATTATTAACAGTATAGATTTTACCCAACCATGTAAAAAACACACAGTAAAAATGAATGAGTTGAAAATCGCATACTGTGTTGCAGGTAAATATATGAGAGAGGGAGAAGGGACTTCTTGGCAATAATACTAAAATCTCCTCATACAAGCACGGCTGGGGAGTGATGGCAGAGTACCAGAGCACACAGCACTTGGCTATGTTCCAGTGCAATGAGTCTACTTCATCTCTTTGAGGATCATAGACTGATTTGTTTAATCAATGAGAAAGGTTGGAAGTAAAGGGAGATCTTCAATTCAACCACACCCCCTCCAGCAGCCCAAGGACACACTAAAAGTCCATTTGAGTTGTTAAGAAAACAAACAGAAAGTCTTGTGACAGATCATGGGTTGAGCTCCTTTAATATGGATAAGGGTGCTGGATATTAATACTTTGATCAAAATATTTTCCATCCTTCCTTCCCAATTTTCCCCCCAGATCTCAAACAGAGTTGGAACTTAACTTGATAGATGAATATCTTTGAGTGTTAATAATGGGGTCTTACATTGATCACATTCAACTAAGTTCTGATTCCATCACTTTCATTTTAGGTTCTCACCCCAGCCACTATAAATTCATAGCCAGAGATCTCTTGGAGGGTTGGACTCCTACATATCAGAATTGAGGGACTTCAGTTATGGGGAAAGGCTAGATAGGCTAGGTTTATTCTTTTTAGAACAGAGAAGGTTGAGAGGAGACCTAATAGAGGTTTATTAAATCACGAGGGGATTCGACAGGGTGAATAAGGAAAAACTGTTTCCACTGGTGGGCGAATCTGTGACTAGTGGTCAGATTTAAAATAGTATCCAAACGAAGCAGAGGGGAGCTGAGGAGAATTTTTTTCACTCAGGGGTTGTTCGAATTTGGAATGCATTGCCTGAAAAGGTGGTGGAGGCCGATTCGATAACAGCTTTTAAAAGAGAATTTGATCTTTATTTAGGGAGAACAGGTCTGTTAGGTTATGGTGACAGAGCTGGTCAGTGGGATTGAGTTGCTCTTTACAAAGTCACAGACTAAATGGGCCAAATGGCCTCCTTTTGTGCCGTAAAATTCTATGATTCTATGATACAAAAGTGCTTACAATGATGAGTGGTTTAACTGGTAATAGCATCTACCCAAAGGCACAGAGAAGGAGTTCCATCTGTTTTAACACAGATGGAGATGCGCATACGAGTACTTTATCCAAGAAACATTAAAATCCATCACAAATATGGTATTGTACAGGGCCAGAATAGCAGTCGCCTTTGGGATTCAAATCCATGACTATAGAACTATTTCTGTGGCACCTGGGCTCATAGATAGTATGAAAAGTAATAAAAGTCAGGGAAATGTCTCCTAAAGAAAACAAATGTGTTTGTAAAACATTTAATATGTGTGTACCCGGGGGGCATGGTGGGTGAAGACGTCCCTATCAAGAATCGTGGTGTTGGGTAAAGGAAGATTATCCCACTTAGAAGCATGAGTCCCCACGTTAGGCAGTAACATGGGACAAGATGCAATGAAAAGTTTCTCATTCATTGTTGACTCCAAACGTATAGCCACAATCAATTGAGTGCAGCTTTTCCATCTTCTAAACTCCTTGACCCTCATTTCCTGAGTGAAAATGGAAAATAATAAGTACCAATTTTTAGTGGTTTGTTATAAATTTACACCAGTTTACAGCTAGACTTGAGCTAACCTGAACTCATTTTCATAAGTACATCTGAAATTCAATGCAGAAGAACACACACATGTGTAGGGAACGCCCATAACCGCGGTGTCAGAGATCAACTTTATGAATGATCTAACAAACAATCCACTTCCATCAGCCGGGCTTCCAACCACAAAACCGTGGTCACTGGGTTTTAGTGAATGAGGTGGAAACGTACCTTGAGATTGGATTTTGAACATCTCCGAACAGCCTCCGAAGATAGGCTGTGATTTCACTCATCAACATTGGTGAAAATCCTCAAACTGATTTGTATTGTTGAGGAAATTATTGCTCTTGGACGCATGGACATGAGAGTCACTCTGAGTGATACATTAGTCGAGTTGATTTAATGGAATAACCTTTCGCAATACTCATACACTCTGGTTTTAAAGAGAAAACAAAAGTCATGTGAGATTGTCGTATTTATTAGGGTGAAAATGACAATATTTCATGACAGATCTGAGATGATCGGACTGAATAAGTTATGTTCATCTCTTTAAGACTTGCTTTCAGTCCACTTGTTTTTCTGTGCAGTTTTGGTGAAACGCCAACAGATTCTTGTGTTACAAGTTTGTATTGATAAACAAGCAGGGGGACATGAATTCCCCAAGCTTCTCATTATACAGATAGATGTTAACAAAATTTCCCACTGTAAAAAAAGAGTAGCTGTGTGAATATGTGAGGGAATGAGTGAAAGATTAATTAAACACTTAGCTATGGTTGTTAATGATTATTGGTTAAATTACTGATTTTACCCCGTCTGTCAAACTAACTACCATAGTGAACATAATAAATGCTTGATATTATACTAAGTAGTTCCTGTTTAGTTTGATTTATGTAATGTGCGTATACATTGCTGATGAATATAGTTGCAGATTATGCACAGTAATTTTGAATATCACAATGCTTCACAGAATGGAAACTGAGGCTCTGTCTGCCAACTGAGGGATGATGATGAAAATTATCATTCAGATAACTTGTCATCCAGAGGTCCATTTCAATTGACACTTCATTCCAACATTACACACAGAATCTGAGAGCTCAGTGTGTTTATTGCTCAAAGCACATCAGGAAAAATGCACAAAGGCAGCCTGATACCCTGGTCAGATTTGACCTTCATAAGATGGAAAGTGCAAAAGAAACACATCTAACATCATGTTTAGGAGATCTTTTGTGGCGATAGTAAAGCAACAATGCAATGGCGATAGTAAAGCAACCAGACCGTGGGTCTATAGTGGATCTTCAATCGTCAACGGTTTCAACAGAATATTGTAATGGGTGACTTTTTGTCCACCATTTAGAGGGCAGTCCCATTCTCAAGATTGGTTGCATACTTACCCACAGTTAAAATAACACTGACGATAATAATAATGATAATTATAATCCTTGCATTTGATATAGCACTTTTCACATCTTACTGACGTCTCAACGGCTTCACAGAATATACTGTAAAGTGAATTGACTGTATATTTCTGGATGAAACTCAGTAGCCAATTGAGCACAGCAGTGTCCCACAAACAGTCATGGATTGAAATGACACATTTTTATTACTGTTTTTTTTTAGCGATTATTACTAGGCACGCCCTAAGAAAACCTGCCCAAGGTTTCACCCTGATCTCCCTGGATTTGAACACAGGTCTCACGCTTGTAAGGCGAGTGCTCTTACCACTGAGCTATGGGAGCTCCACATAATAGATAATAATAAGATAATAATCTTCCTTTTGATACCTTACCTTTTAGGTGGCTGGAGGACATCTCAAAGTGCTTCACAGGATTTACTCTAAGGCATAGTGACTGTAAAGGTTAAAACACAGGTAAGTTTTGCTTTGCGTATATTTCTGAAAACACTTTGTGGATTTCGCTCGCCCTCATTGACTTACAGGAGAGAAACTATAACCATAACTGTTAATTTAACACACTGGATACAATTGCAGAAGCTTTGTGTCCTTTTTACGAAGCATTCAAATGTATGTGCGCTCATCTAAACGTCTGACATTGATAGCATGCACTGAGTTACATGTCAAAACATTGCACAGAAAATAAAGCTAAGTGGATTCTCTGATTGCAGAGATTGAAACAATCTAAAATACGGTAGCGCAGGTCACCCTGCATTTAAGATAATCTAAAATGTTAGCGGGGTGTATTTATGTATAACTGCATTAACATAAAAAAACACAAAGTGTTGACGTGTAAATTTTGGAACATCTTGAGAATCTTTTCACCTGGTACAAAAGATGGAATATAATTCATATGCCTTCCAATTGAGTCAAACAGCAACTTCTTCCAACACATTGCTCACATCGAGCCCCATATTAACCTATCCTGTTACCAAAAGCTTTTCATAAATATAAGTATTTGTGCATTACATCCCTTTGAGCTGTCAATTTCAAAGTGCCAGCTTGAATGTTTGTCCTTTTAAGGTAAGTTAAGCAACCCATAATGCAGCACACCCTATTCTATGTTCAGTTACATCAAAATAGCAATTCAAAAGCAGCCCTGGCTCCTGCTCTCCATATTAATACTGTTTCCTGATTAAAAAAAAAAGATGGCAATTCTGACAATCTCAACCATATTTCCACAGATACTTCATACTTCATTTTCCTCACAGGAAAGCAGATCAGCTTCCTAGCTCTAATCTTCTTCACTTGCCTATGCATCAAAATGGCTCTCTGGTGACATGTCAGAGAGCGTATAGATGCATGAAATGGCTGGATTGAAATGGATTTGAAAACGGAGTATTTTGCATAACTTGAAGACCGGATTTTTTTTTTCTCTTTCTCGTCGTTGTTGTTGGGTTACGTTTTGAGCTGAGAATTATTTTGGAGACCTTTGCTCGTGAATTTGAGCAGTTTAGGCATTGAGAATAAATTCGGAAGAGAGAGGCTGGAAATCAACGGAAACATGCTGGAATCAACTGCGCCTCTTTGCACGCTTTAAATCAATAATTTTCTTCTGCGAGAACAAGATTTGCTGATCACCAACCAAAGAAAAAAGGAGCTTCATTGCTCCTGCTGGTAGACAATGCAATAATGTCTTAGTCAGGATAAAGATACATTTCACTAAGCTTTTTCACCAGTTAGATCAGCATGATTATTTGAGATGATGCCAATTCAATTAAGGGCAGCCTTGAAACTACCTAATAAATTGTAGATCCATTTCATTTCAGTCTTTTTCAAAGAAATCAGTAATTTTTATTGATGTTTGCAATTTTGTTTGACTAACGAAACAAGCACAAAATCAAATTTTAATGTAATACTAATAGAACGATCAAAGTGGTTGCCATACTGATTAACTAGCACAATATTCAAGAACATGAGCACCACTGCACCAGTCAAGCAAAATTTCCCCTTCATTGCTGCCCTTCGTATCCAACAAATATCCTCACAGAATAGAATCGTCATCACATTCTGGCAACCATTCGAGTCATGAGACTTGAACCTTAAAGGACAAAATAGAGCAACAAAAGATGGGAATGGAGTTGCAGACTTACTGTTATGAGAAAAGCGTCTTTGTCAAAGTGGGCAATCAAACCCAAACTGTGAAGTGAATGAGTCATAGAATCATAGAAAATACAGGTAGTAACAGGTAATCTTCCCAATTCTTAATGTTTTCAATTGCACGACAGAAGGTAACTGGGACTATATTAATGACTGCAAAAGTCTCAGGTTCTGAACTGTATAAATTATTTGAGCTTCACTATTGTGGTTTGTGATTCATAAGAGCTCCTAGGTGGCCTCTAAAATACACAAACACTTACAGGAACAACAACAAAATCATATTTGGGTAGCGCCTTTCACATCAGGAGGATGTCCCAAGGTGCTGGACAGTCAATGTTTCAGTCCCGAGTTGGGGTCGGGATTGGGGAGGGTGGAGGGTGGAGGGAAAGGATGGAATTTGGCTGATGGGACTGTTGAAGAGGAGGGTCTTGAGGCAGGACTTGAAGGAGGCTAGGGAGGGGGCGAAGCGGAGGGTCTGCAGGATGGAATTTCAGAGTTTAGGGGCAGAATTGCTGAAGGCTCGCCCGCCAATGGTGGAGCGGGTGGGTCAGGGGACATGAAGCAGGCAGTAGCCCGCTGAGTGAAGGGAATGGGCAGGTTGGTAGGGGGTTAGGAGGTCACAAGGTTGGGTGAGGTGAGGCTGTGGAGGGTTTTGAATTGATTCCTCTGGGTGACGGGGAGCCAATGGAGTTGGGTGAGAATGGGGGAGATGGGGTCGCGGAGTTTGGAGAGTGCGAGGACACAGGCTGCAGAGTTCAGGATGATCTGCGGTCTTTGGAGGGAAAAATTGGGAAGCAATTAGGAAGTGCGTTGGTGTAGTCAAACTTTGATGTGATGAAGGTATGAATGAGGGTTTCAGCAGCCTGAGGGGTGAGGTAGTGGCGGAGGTGGCCAACGTAGTGGAGGTGAGGGAAGGTGGAGTGTGTCATGGCTTAGATGTGGGGAAGGAAAGACAGTTGAGGATTGAACAAGATACCTAGGTTCCTGACTGGCTTGATAAGTTGGAGGGTGCAACCATGGAGGTTGATGCTGCCGGTGTCTGATGTGTGAAGGCGCTGGTGTGAGCCAATTGGAAGGGCCTCGGTCTTGTTGACATTCAACTGTAGAAAGTTAGCTCTCATCCAGGACTTGATGTCTGTCAGGACAACAGTGGTCCTGGAATTGAGGGTAGAGGCAGAAAGATAGAGTTGGGTGTCATCCGCATACAAGTGGAAGTTGACCCCATTTCTGCGGATGAAGTCACCTAGGGAGAGCATGTAGATATTGAAAAGTAGAGGGCCAAGAACAGAGCCCTAGGGGATGCCACAGGTGACAGTACAGGGGCTGGAGCAGAAGCAACAAAGTGGAGACGGTGAGAGGGGTAAGATTCAATCCAGGCGAGGGAAGGTCCATAAGGATTGAGCTGGGAGGATGGAGGAAATATTGTAAGGTGCATAGAGACAATTTTCTGGCACGAAAGGCGCTCCAGTGTCCCATTCAACTATTGGAGACTGTCAACTCCAGCAGAAAGCAATGTGCAGTAAAGATTAACCCATTTCAGTCTGTGCCTATTTGTATATCCTTCAATGCTGTTCTCAAGAAGATACATAAGTTATTTTGTAAAGTCAAAGTGTACACTAAAGTTCTATCCAACAATCCTTTCCCCACCCAAAAGGCAACTTAACCTACATTTATGCTTCTGGAGGTGGAACAGTGAACGGATGGCCCCAGGTTCCCTTACAATGTAATCAAGGCTTATTTCAAGCAGATGCTCGAAACAGAATATGCTCGAAGGGCTTTTTCTGCATGCATGCCTGAGCTGCCTGTCAACAACTACAGACTTTCTCAGGTAAACATTCCTACCTGCCAAAGAATATAAAATCCAACATTACATTTACCAGGTTGTCTCCATCAGGGGATGTGGCTCTCAGTAACAGTTGAATTTAGGTGTTAGTTTGATAAAAAACTACAACTTTCCAATTAACAGATTTTTAAAAAGTGATTTTCTCCACTTACCCTTTGTTCCACATCCAACCAATAGGGCTGCCAACTTGCTCCCAGGTCTCTATCAATGCTGTTGGGGACTGGATGCTAAGTGTTGAATTAGTCTGGCTCAGGGTGTTGCTTCCTTCCTGTAGAGAAGCATCTGGCCTCTGCTTGATTCCATTTCCATTGCAGTCGAACTCAGGAGATCAGTATATGAAGGATCACAGGTTGTTCCGCACCACATTGGGCTCCTATGCACCTTCTGAATTAACAGTTGTTTTGTGAGACTGTAATATTATTCTAAATAATTAATAACTTTAATTTTTATTATAATTAAAACCTGACAAAATAAATCATCAAAGCGCAAGACATGAAAGAAGAATTCATAAGAAGCTGGTATCAGTTTCAATTAGGCATACCAATGAAAGAAAACACCAATACTTTTTTTTGAGTTCAGCACATTTGCACTTAAATGTCTGACCATGCCATTCTGGGATTTATCATCAGAAAAGTCATTCCAATGACATCTCTGTTCCAGGCCACCAGAGAGCCAAGCATTGGATAATCGTGCGGTTATGTCACAGTACTCATGAAATGAATTGCTGGTCAACTGCCCCATTGAATCACTGAGCCCATTGCTGAAAAGTGCCTGAAAAGTATTCAAATTAGCAAATCTATGTGAGGTATTACCTGAGTGCAAAGAGGAACATCTCCTCTGATGTTCCTCAACATACTTCATTTTATCTAATACTGTATATATGTTGTTTATAGAGTGAATATATTTCTGCCTTCATGGTAATGTTAAATTTTTTTTATTTGATCAGTTACTCAGAGGACCTGAAATATTTGCAAAGCCGGTGCAGTATTGTGCTTTCCATCATTTAATTGCTTTGCCAAGTGGTCATTTCAAGTCTCCAACAAATGATTACATTTCCCTGATTTAACAGCACATAGATTTTGTTCTAAACAAACTGTGGATCGATTGCAACAGTGTCTGGGACACTTACAGTGAAATGTTCTCAGTTTGCAATGATTTGAAGACATGTAATGCATTAGCAGTCCATTTACTCATTAAACTATTGAGTTTTCCCCATACAACAATAATCAAGTGAGATTCAATAATAGTTCAGAGCAGGAAGCATAAAAGACAGCAATCATGTTTAAAGTTTAATACAATGTAATGCATTTTGCAGAATAATATTGAAACATTCTAAATTAGGGTGGATAAGATATGAATTATTTCTGGAGTGTCTGCAATTTCCAATGATCACCCCCCCAAGCCCTGATAAACACTGACTTTCCTGAAATAGGATTACAGTATTTAAGTAAAAGGTTCAAGCGAATGAATGAAACATTCAACATTTCCTTTAGATGCAAAGAAAACCATAGGGTTTTGTAGAGGGTGTGACATATTTGCTGCTGAGAACAGTCTGTCGTACAGTAGTTTGTACCTTCACGTCTAGAGTATCATCTTGCGGAACACACCAAGCACTATTGATAGCAAATGTGTTAATGTTGCTGGTAAAAAAAAAGAGTGATTTATCATTTCACATTAGGAATTTCAAGGGAAAGTGTTCCCATGTCTCCGCTTCTGAAATCTAGCACATTTTCAGTATACAGGTATCCCCCACTTAACGAAAGGGTTAGGGACTTCAAAACTCCTCGTTAAGCGAAAATTGCATTAAGCGGGTGGGAGGAAGGTCCCTACTGTGTTTCTGTTTATGAAAAAAATCGTTCCCAGTAATGCCTTGCGCCTAGCCTAGCGCCTAGCGCTAACATTTACAGTGTATCAGCGACGGCATAAGGTAGGTAGCACTGCTATTGAAGGCAGGGAGAGAGAGTTAAAGAGAAGGAGACAGAGACAGAGAGAGACTGTGAATGAGATTATGACAGCCAGAGACTCAAACACAGCAATGGAAAGAGACACAGAAAGAGAGAGAGGCACAGAGAGAGACAGAGTGAGAGAGAGAGAGAGAAAGAGAGATAGCGTGACCGAGACAGACAGAGAGAGGGAAAGAGACACGGAGAGACAGAGAGAGGGAAAGAGACACAGAGAGAGAGAGAGAGAGACAGAGGAAGACTGGGACAGAGAGAGAGGGAGACTGAGAAAGAGAGAGACAGAGAGGACAGACAGACAGACAGTCATACACTCCTACCGCTTAAGCTCCTCCTACACTGCAGCGCCTTCTCTTGGATTAGGTGGCGCTGAAGTTAGTGTGTGTATGCATGTGCGCTTGTGTCGTGGAGGCTGCCGGGAGACAAGAAGCGCGAGAGATTTAAACTTGCGTTATAGCGAGCGCAGCCTTTGCTAAGCACATAGGGGGATACAAATAGAAACCCTCGTTATAGTGAAGTTTCGTTAACAGGGCGTTCAGTAAGCGGGGGCTACCTGTATTCTGTGAAGCACTTCGAGACATCTAGAAGACGTGAAAAGTGCTATATCAAATGTAAGGATTATTTTGGGATGACATGCAGTGGCTCTCCATTGGCACTGTCTCGAGAGCTCTTCCCGAAATGTAAAGCTGTTTGAGGAATTTCCCGTAAACCGTTGTCTCTCTCTCACCAATTTGACAGTTGCTCCTGTAAGCCAAAACTCACTCTCTTGCATTATTTCCTACACCTCAGATCACTACACTGTATTCTCCAATGCTAGAGGATGTAAACTGAGGTTAACCGTTTACAATTTGCTACTAGATTCACAATGGTCTCAAAATGCCGATAGTATAACAAGGACCAATGAATTATTTATGGAATTATAAAAGTAATTTCAATTACAATATTCGAATTGCAATAAGCAAACAATATTAATGTAATTCTTACATTTGAAATAGTGACTTTCACGACCGGAGGACATCTCAAAGCGCTTCACAGCATATATTGTGACTGTGTGTTTTGTGGGTGAACACAGCAGCCAATTTGCGCACAGCAATATCCCACAAACGGCGATGAAGTGAATTTTATCTGGGGATTTTTTGACCAAGACTGGGAGAAACTCCCTTCACTTTTTGAAGATCCCTCTGAGATCTTTAATGTCTGGCTGAACTGGTAACCTTTGCTTTGGTTTAACATCTTATTTGAAATACAACAACCCTGAACTACGAAGCAGCATTTTCCCCATTCCTGCCTGCACTATATGTGATTCCCAACATGGGGCTTGAACCCACAACCTCCTGACTCAGAGATGCTACCAATGAGTCAGGCTGACACACATTGCTAAAAATCTACAAAGAACAAAGTGGAATGACAAATCTAAAATAGCAAAGTCCTTTCATTTACCCTTCCTTACCTGCTAGTGTGTGTTGCTTTAGGCTGCATCTCAGGTCGGATGAACAAAGCTTGATTTTGACTCTGGAAATTAAATTCCTTCAATGTTTTTTACCTCGATCGGGCTTTGATGAATTACAAATTAATGGCCTCTCATGTAGCAGTTTGGGGCGGACTTTGACTCCTTCCACTAACAAATCAGCACTAAGCCGAGCTGCTGATAGGCACTCAATACACCTGAACTCTTGAAATGAAAAACCTTTGATGATAACTTTGATCTTGATATTTTTAGACATCAAAGTGGAGAAATTATTTTCTTCAGTGAGCCACGATACAGTAGTCTCCTGTCATTAAATCGGAAGTTACATTAAATGTGCTATCCAATTTGGACTTGTTAACATACCACATTGACAAGGCCATTCAATAGCACTTAAACAAACTGGGGCAAACTGATGTCCTTCACCACGCAAGTTCATGCTCACATTCACAATAGTTTAAAGCATTTTCGCACCTTGATCACTGCAGGAAAGAATAGAGCTTTTAATACCCAAGAAATCTTGGCACGGGCCCTATCTGGATTGTCACTTCACCAACTCTAGGAAAGCTCGGCAAACAGGCTGCATAATCTCAAAATCCATTAAAGCAAAAACGTCATTATATTCATCCATCTCCACATCTCCAATATTCAAAAACGGCTGCATTGCCCCTTCCTAATCTCAGCAGCACAGAAATCATTGTGGTCCATGAAGCATTCGATCTAAACAATTTGGCAGAAAGCTCCAGATGTACTGAATACACAGAGCTGCTACCAATCAAAGACCGATTGATCCTTTCCTGTCTTTAACCTTTCTTTAAGCCTTTAGACTTGTTACAGGGACAAACTGACCAGTTTTGCTGTGTGCACATCCAGAGAAGGCCATTAGAATGTACCATTAGAAGATTTCTTTTCCAAGAAACAAATTTTCCCATCAGAACGGAATCGTCATGGAAACAGAATGCACACAATGTGGTTGATGTCACACATTCTGGACATTTCTCCTTTCAATGAGCTTGATGTCTGAGGTAGAGAGAGAGAGAGAGAGAGAAAACATATCTGATTTAGAGCTGAACAATGGTTTTTTTTAAATGCATATACCTGGGAGGTATAGAAGTTTTCATAGCTTAATTAAAGATAAATGTGTAAAATAAGGGTTCTCCAAGCTAGGCTCCATAAACATATTTACAAAGAGATTACAAAGTCAGCAATAATCTATGTTTAGTGAGAACATTGTTGTATTGCACCATTGATATTGCTGTCACAGAAAATGTATTAATTCTCATTCCGCCTTATTATCAATTTAAATTCCAAACCAGTGCAAATTGTTCACTATGTGACCAGTACCCCACACATATAAAAGAGTCACATAGAACACCTCAGGCAAGCAAATGACTCATTAAAGCAAAACTGAACTCTTTGAAATTATTTAACTAATAAAGGTAAACATGGTCTCTCCCCCATCAGTGTGTGGGAGTCTCGATTAACCCAACAAATTAATGATTTGAGTTGGTGGGGGGGAGGGAGAGGATAAGGATAGGCAATTTCAGCATTTTTAATATACTACACAGCACAGCTAACTGCATACTTGCATTAAAGTGAAGTAAAAACCCAGAGGTGAACTTCATTCCATTCATTAAATTATTGATGTGCGAAAACCAGTCTTGAAGACCATCTGTTTATAGAAACAACCTAGTAATAGTCCTATCAAAGGCAGACAAGTGGGCAGTTTTCAGAGCATTGCCATCTTTCCTTCGTATTGCTCTGGTTAATCCATTCTGTGCTCACGTAGTTTGGCCTCTACAGTTGTCATGTTCCTGTATGTATTATGGGGAAATTATGTAATAACATCTGGCTTCTCTGTAAAGCTTGATGATATTGAATCAATGAAACAGATGGCCTTAGCAATGATGTCAGAGATCAGACTTTACCCGGGAGCCACCGTGATAGTAAATATAATTTCCTTCATAATTCTTAAGAGGATAAGGTCATCATAACTCAGGAGGGAATAAGAAATAGCCTCAACAATAAAAGAAAACGGGAATTAACCAGAGAGAAAACTTCTTGTAATAAAATGAATTAGTTTACTGATAGGGTTTGTATACTTCCCAACTATTTGTTTATAAGTCCACCCACCATGTAATGAAATGCTGTTACATTATGTTACCTCATCATTGCTGCCAACCTATGTGCGCTATGAGGTGAGAGATTTTACGAGCCGAAGTGCGAGACAGATTGCAAACTCACTGAAATATAAAGCACTCTCTTCCTTTCTCCAAGGTGTGCGGCACACACAGACATTTGTTCAGTTTGTTAAACCGAATAAATGAATCTCACCTCCAGCAAAATAAAAAAAAAGGACAATTTGGAAGCTTCCCATTGTCCTTTTTTCCTGCATTGTTTGTGTCTCTGTCTGGAGACAAGAGAAAATAAATGCATCTTGTGATTTATTTTTAATTTGCTCCATGTTTGGCTGCAACTTGCAGTGATTGTGGAAGCAATTTGCCAGCAAACATGGAGTATGAATATTGGCTCAGAGTGTGAAGCCACTTGGAGGACATGGTAATGGATCGATGCAATTCCTAATAGCAAAATATAAACAGACCAGGTGTGAATTGTACTGAGCCAGCTTCCCTTGAGATCTCTTCAAAGTTGTCAGCTTGTCCTTGCACAGTCCAGGAATTTTGAAAGGAGTATTTTTTAAAAAATACTATTAGTCAGTTGTACAGCTAGTTTAATAATGTTAAAAAAACTGGCTTATGGTGTTTATAATAATATAATGCTTACATTTATACAGTGCTTTCCACGTCTTATTGACGTCTCAAAGCGCTTCACAGAATACAACAACGTCCCAAGGTTGGGACCAGAGCAGGGGGTAGTTTAGTCGGTAGGCGAAATGGTATTTTTTTTCTGCTGCTTTTGGAAAACATGAGGAATGGACAGCATAAATCCTGCTTCCTTCCCATCACTGTACTCCTAGGATTGAAGTGTTTTTCCTCTCGGGAGTATCACAGTGGCATAAGCAGAATTATTATAGCAGATGTTATATAATCCTAACAATGCATCCAATTAAAACTATTCTCATTAGCAATACCCTTCAAGTACAATGTATTTGAGTACTACACAATAAAGCATACATATCTTCAAACACACAAAATTTTTGTGGGGTCCAATACACAACATCTTTTGAGTTGCTTCAACTTCCTTCAGTTGCTTTACACTGCTGGCATACTATGGTTCCAATACAACTACCTCAAACACTAGCTCAGCCTGGATTGATGCTCCAATACAGTACTGTACTGGAGGAGTGCATTGTTAGAGGTGTGGTACTTTGGATATGTTAACACTGAAGTCCCATCTGCTTGCCAGATGGGCATTAAAGTTCCAATGGCGCTGTTCAAAAAGGGAAGGGAAGATTCTTCCGGAGTTCTGGTCAACATTGGTCCAAATAAAATTGATCATTTTATTGTTGCATTCATCTACAAAATAAGTCACTACATTTTACAGCAAATCTTATGAGACACATTTAGATGTCCTTTCCGAAGTGAATGGCACTATATCAAAAGCATGGATTATAATTTTTTATGGCTTTTTCAGGTTGCTTCATAATTCAAAGTGCTTCTGTAGGCCCCCCAAGTACAGTCCTTCAAGTGAAAATGTGCAGCCTCACAAAAAGAGCTAGACTGACTGAAATCTATTGAAAATGGAAGTTTATTGCCTAGACAGATTGAACCTTTGCCAGTAGTTAAACAGATCGGTTACTGATTGCATTGTAATCCATTTGTTTTTGGGTGGTTATGTCAGCGTTGCATTGCATCCAACTCAATGAACCTACAGCCAGACCACCAATTGTCACATATTTGACCAGCAGTAGTAGGTAAGGTGCCAAATTGCAATTTGGTCGTGTTGTGTTGTGCCAAATTTGAAGCATAACATGCACTACAGTAGCAACATCAGAAGAGAAAATTCCCCTTGTCTCTTGAAGCTGATGATGGATAAACACAGTCACACTTTGATTGAAACAAGTTGGCTTCAAAATGAAGTAAGCAAACATTCTCGATGTTTGGTTCCAAGTTATTTCCGACTGGTCACCACCTGCCCAAATTTACTCCAATGATTGGAACTGAGACTCCTACCAATACTTCGGCGTTCCACGTCATTGAGTATTTGCATAATCAATCCCAAGCTGTCTTCAATAATTACTTGGCCAAGAGGAGATGAGAGGTATCTGGGAGACTGGCATAAGTTGTGGAATGTTATTATCTACAGGGTTGGAAAGTGTTTGGCTCCAATGACATAGCGCACTTTCAAAGATCCTCTGCTTGGAGGAAAGACAAATTCTGTTGAAGGCAGAATTAGCTCTCTAGATTGTTAGGCCTGTTGAGGCTCATTAATTTGTCGCTTCTATACTGCGTACTTTTAGCCAGGATAATGGGTGAACAGAACTCTTACCAATAATTCTCCTTGTTTGGCTGACAAAAGACAAGTGAGATTTCAAATCAGTTCTCCCTTCTGCTCTGTGAGATAATACAGAAATCATAGCGGAAGAAATGGATTGTGCAGGAAACACATTAAAAGGTGCAGTAATTACTTTTGAATTATAGTCTAGTCTTACCAACATAGACCATGCAACAAACCATACTGCTTTAGTAAGCATCTGTTATTATCTCACTCAATCATTTTAAAAATGCAACAACTTGTGAAAGCATACACCTTTCACAAAAATGCGTGTGCATGAAATGTACGCTAAATGCAATCTGACTGTGAGAAAACACTAATTATAATAATCAACTGAATTTGGAATCGCTGACTCTTCTAACACTTCATCAAACAAGTGAACAGCAGGATTTCCCAGATATTTCCCTGCCTGGTATATGCTCTGCCAAAATCCTAAATTATTTAGAATTATACATCAAATTCCATTTGCAATTTTTGAAACAAATCAGTATGTGCCATAACAAAAACAACTAAATAAGCTTGTATGTAATTGCAAACAAAGTGAAGGCAAATAAATGATACAAAATTACAGAAATATTTGCAATCTTCTCCGTAAAAAAAAGAATTTAAAAGAACATTATCTGCTGGATGTGGCTGCTTTCCCCACCTATTTACATACTGTGGTGAAAGAATCGATCGCAGTCAAGCCATACTGCAGTGACTTCCAAAGCACTTTCAGGTCTAATTAAATTGACTTGAGTTTGGGTGACCTGAAAATCAGCAGCAACTTGAAATCAGTACTCTTTAATATTGACCATGGTGGCATTCAGTGCACCTTACATCATCCATCTTCTTGGCTACAAATCATTGCCATACAAGGTGTCCACATCAGCAACTCATATCTTTTAACTACAACAGGGGAAGAAATTTTGGGGATTTCACAAAAAGTGAATTTGCTACCACGTGCTGATATCTAATGCAGGTATGTTATTTAATTTTACATTCAGAATATAATGATATTTATTCTTGATGATTGCAATGCTGCAGAGACCAATATTCACACCAACTGAGGACGACCCCATTTTGGATTTGAAAACAGTGCAGTCATTCGGGCAAATACCGTGTACCGCTCCAAACAACTCTAAACAAGAATCCTGTAGCTCAGTGGTTAGAGCACTCACCTTACAAGCGAGAGACCCGGGTTTGATTCCAGGCAGGGTGAAACGTTGGGCAAATTTCCTTACTCCACACGGCTAATAATAATCCGTCAAAATAAACAAAAATAACAAATTGGTCATTTCAATCCACGACTGTTTGTGAGACACTGCTGTGCGCAATTGTCTGCCGCGTTTGACTCACATATATGCAGTCAATTAACTTTACAGTATATTCTGTGAAGCACTTTGAGACATCTATATAAAAGACGTGAAAAACGCTATATCAAATACAAGGATTATTATTATTATAAGCACAGTACATAGTGTCAATTTTTTTTCTCACAGGTCTTCCCACATGGCTCTATCCCTTCTCTCTTTTTCCCTCACAAAAAGTCTCTGACTTTCTTTGACACTCTGCTTTTCTCTTTGCATGTGTGTGTGTGTGTGTGTGGGGGGGGGGGGCGGGAAGTGGGGTAAGAGGAGAAGGAAGAGGGGTGGGGGGATGATGTGCACTTGTCAGATAGTTGGATTGATTTGGAGACATAACTTTCAAAAGATTTCAACATAACTAAATTACAGGTTAGATTAGAAATTGTAACCTTGAAATAAAAGATGCATTTTTAAAGTGTTGTAAGGACAGTTATTAATTCAATGTTAAGCGTATGTTTTTTTTAAAGTTTCAGATCCTGCCTGAAAGTGTGGTGTCAGCACTGTGCGTACAGTAATTAAGTGTGAAGCATTTTGAGACAAATTGACATGATAAGGTGTGACAAAATCCCAAGGTTTCTTTTTGAAAATTCTTTTGAACTAAATATAAAAGGATTTATAAAAAGCAATGCAACAAAATCGTAGGTTATCTGGAGCAAAACAGGAGTGGCCAAAAGATACTGGGGAGTCCATGCTGCTGTGTGTCTATTTCAAATCAGCAATGACAATGTTCAAGTGCACAAAAGATGTTCTCCATGTTATGTTTTTTTCATGATCACAGTAAATGTAACTATGATTAAGCTGCAATTTTTGGCACAATAATCAGAATGGATGAGAAGAAAAATCTTTATTCCTTAAGGGGGCCTTAAGGTACTCCAGACCAAAATGTGCGTTTTTCCAGTTTTGTTTGTTTAAAATGATATAAGAAATAAATCTAAACAACTCATTTCAAAGAGACCTATGTATGGATGATAATGTGTGAAAATTAGAGCTCTTTCCAGTTCCTCAAGCGAATGAGAAACAATTTTCCTTTTCTTCTTGTTATGTGAAAATCAACTTGTTTCTCATTTGCATCAGGAACTGGAAAGGGCTTTCACTCTCATTTTCACACATTATCATCCACACATAGGTCTCTTTGAAATGAGTGGTTTAGATTTATTTCTTATATCATTTTAAACAAAAAAAAACTGGAAAAACGCACAAAATTTCGGTCTGGAGTACCTTAAGCCCCCCCTTAACAGGACCAATTCAGGGCAGCTAATTTGAGATATTTGTGAATCAGATTAAATGGAATAGTCATAATTTCATGCTTCCAAAATTAACGGTTAGTGAATCACAAGTTGGCAAATCCCAAACAAGGTCAGAGAGTGAAATGGTTTGAAAAGTTATACTTCTTCGACTTGAGAATAGCAAATGCAATAGTTAATTTCACAAACAGGCAATTGCAATGACACATCAAATACTGCAAACTAGACTGAACTGACACAGACATAGTTCTATAGTGAACATTTTCTTTAGTAAATGAAGAATTCAATAGCATTTCCATGATAAAATACAAAGTTCACCCTTTTTGAATTCTGGAGTTTATCACAAGGACATTATGAATTAAGAAATATTTTTAAATTTTTACATTTCTCGAAAATATTTGGTTGAGTGAATGGGGTTGCAAACATTCTCTAGCAGAATATAAGAATTTGGTGATAAGGTAGATCAACAATCAAAGGATAAAGATATGAGCCATTTTCAAGTAAATTGAGAATTCAAGTAAATCCTTCTTTCGCAAGGATCACAGAATATCATATCAGCTGAGATATAACTGTGGGTTACTTCAAGCTGTGATGACAGGGCTGATGGATGTATGGCTACCCAAATAGTGGCAATCACTTTTCCAGTGTTCTACCACAAATAAATGGCATTTCAGCATCAGTATTAAAACTAAAAGGTTACACTTCAGGTGTACTTGTCACAAGTAAAACAAAACAGCTCCAATCTTTCCATCAAAGATCTTTAACTGGTGTGAAAATTAAGCATTTCACTTGATTGATGGATGTCAAATCTTTGCTACATTTTTCAGTATTACTTTTAGTGTTTCAATGCCCTTCCATTTATATATCCAGACAAGTGCTCACAGGCAGATGCAACAAAACCAATTTCTGTACTAACACGTGTGTCCATTTATGTGAAACTTTGTACGGTTACAACAACACTTGATCACAGAGAGTCGTCAGTTTTAGAGTGAAAATGCCTGACACATATAGATGGGGTCTGTGAATGTCATAGATGAACAGAAATAAAATGTGAGTTCATTTGTTAGAGAAGTGAGGTGTAAAACAGAAGCCAAAATATTAATGGTGCAATTTTGACAACAAAAAAATGTTTATAACACCTTATGCAAATTCAATGGAAGATAATATTATCTTAGCAATGTTATCTGGATATTTTGAAACCAACAACCCTCAATGAGAAAAGATAGTTGTTATAACAGGTATGTTTGAGAGGGTTATACATACTTTTAATTCTCTCTGCTTCCACTGGTCTCACAATCTTTTACTCAAGTGCAAGCCTCATTACAGTATGCTGAAGCCCAACGAATGATTTGTAAAGGTTTAACATAACTTCCTTGCTTTTATACTCTTTAACTCTATTCATAACTGCAGTTCCTTACCAAACCATCTCAAACCATCTGCTGCAAAACCTTTCGGGCACCTGGTAATTGTATGTAATCGTACAATCCGTTAATGAGAACCAGTGAGATTTTATACATGGCACTATAAACAAGATTCAATACGGTAGGAAAGATTGAAAGAAGAATAGTGATTTCCTGTGAAGGGTATAATGGGTCAGAAGTATGGAATTGATAATAATACTAATAAATAAATAAATTGAAATCACCTCCAAATGCATCAAGTCTGAAGGTGAGGATAGATGAACAGAAATAAAATGCAAATTCAAATGAAGGTGAGGATGTCTGAGGTTTGAACTGTGCAAAATAACAAATAACAATAATAGCTGAGAAATGGATGAAATATTTTGAAACATTTTAATATCATTGGAGATGAGGAATTGAAGGCACTTGAACAAAATATACTGTACAACAGCAAAATCAACAACATGCAACATGTACGTAATGACAAATCTGAAAAGCCTATGAAATTATATCAAGTGCTAGGCAGATGATTGGGAGAGGTGAATGAATGTTTTGAGACAATTATCTATTAATAGCAAATAGAAGATGAATCATCCAAACTGACAAGTGCTGCAAATACAGTAAATTAAGTCACAACAAATGTAAACCACAGTTTATCAGAACACAACGCTTACCAGTTTCAATGATGTTTTTACAGTGGACCTCACTGTGGTAGCAAGCAATGTGAGCTGACTGAGGAATATCACATATAGAACTTGAAGTTGGAATGTCTCACCAGGCAATTTTAAACCATTAACCAATGCAAAACCAAGGGTCATTTGCTCAATTACATAAATCAAAAACATTACCAATATAAGGGATGGGGAATAAAGCTAAAGTGTAACACCAAAATAAAAAGGTTGTTTCGATAGGTAGTCCTGTTTGACAGTAGAAAATAAAGAAGATTCTGTAAGGGCCATATCATAAAATGTAGAAATCAGTTGTATTGAAAGGACACATAGCACCAATATCCAATATGGAAAGAATATTTACAATGACATGAGCCGAAGAGAACTTTTCTCTGACTTGAGCTTTCATCCAACACACAAGGGAAAATAACTAGATCGAACTGCACAGGAAATGCACAACAAACAAATCTTAAAAATCCATTATCTGGTATCAAGGGGTAGGGTGAAACATTCATGATTTCAGGTTCAAAAAATGACAATATTGTGATTTCAGTAGAATACATTGATTTGCAAAGAATATGGAATGTTACTCTGACAGAGGTGAGTGACGATAGACTGGATACAAGTAACATTCCAAGCACAATATTGTACTGGAGCCGTTGCGATGCTAAGTGAAGGCAGATGGAGCCTCCCTGCCTGTGAATATTACCGGCACCAAGTGGAGCCTTGATGCTTTCCCACCGGGAACAGAAGGGAGAAAAACAACAGCAGTTTGGTCATTCAGTGGAATATTAGCCCACGTTCCCCACATCTCAATTGGTCATGTGCAGAGACCAGGGACGAGATTAGTTGCTCACATTACAAGACAGGGAATTATGCATGCCACAGTTGATATAGAAATGGAAGCAAATGCATTAAAAATTAAGACCTTGTACCCCACTTCATTTGTTACATTATGCAATTGCTGTGATTTTGTACATTCAAACTGATGCTGAATTTTTTTTAAACATGTATAAATTTGCATTCAGCATCCAAACAAAATACATGATTTTGACATCCAGCTTTCATCAAAATGAAGAGCAACTTTCAAAAACGATAAAGACTCGTTTCAGTCAACTAAAAAATTCTGGGTTATTGGATTCAGTGCCGTACACTTTCAAGGAATCCTGTGGGAAATAGGATAGTTAGACTAGATAGATGAATGATCCGTTCCTGCCTGATTTGTTTTTAATATTTCAATTGTTCCTACATCTAAATTAATTGCACCCTTGCCACTGGTTGCAAATTCACTGATCCAACCTCCTCCAGGTCCCCCTCCTCCCTCAGTTTGGATTCCCAATCCGAACTGTAGGAAGCGGTTTGAGACATCCTCTCAACATGAAAAGTGTTGTATAAATGTAAATTATTGTTCTTTGGCCATCTACCCACTTGCTATATGATCAGTCTGGAAGTTCGCCTAATTTATCGGGTTCACACTAGACCTTACAAAAGGTTAGCAGACGACTTTACTGTGTTTCCAGCCTTCCTAAGTGGCCTTGCCTCATACTGGAAGTGTGAAGAATATACTTATTTATCTTATATATTTGAGCACTTCCAGGTTCACAGTGAAGAACCTGTATCACCTTTAGTTTCTATTTTTAAAATATTTTTTTTTACAAAAAAACAATAAGTCTTTCTTGGTATAAACAGATTAAAGATTTTTTTAATTGGTTGTAAGGATCTCTAATGTACTAATTAACATAAGCGTTAAACTGTAATTAGCACTGTGTGTAGATTTAGCAAAATGTCATAATATAATTAAAATTTCAAACAAGGTGCACAATACAGTATAATTTTTTTTAAGCAGAATAAAGCTTGACAGATATTCTAAAAAGAAACATTCTAATTTAACTACTATGTTATAATGATCTGGTCACTATATTTTAGCTCAGAAGAACAAACATTACTATTCTTCCATTTAGCAAACTTGGCATTTTGCATTAAGATGTAATGAATGCATACACAGGTTTTTTTCAACTTATTTAAATAAGATCATTTCTTTACTAACCAAGCAAATCATGCCAGTCTGCCAAGGGCAGATTCACGTTAAAACTAATCTAACATGATGAAACGCATTTTATTAGTACATTATCTATACAGGGTATTAATCCATCATCTATGTTCATTTTAATGAACAATGTGACATTATTGTATGTATATCAGTGATCTGCTTCCAATCTTTGCAGATAAATGCAGATGAAAATTGTAATAAAATGTAGTAAAGATTATATTTTTAAATTTGTTTTATGCATGAAATCCTAGTTTTCAAATTTGTTTTTGACAACAGCATTGTCAGGATGCATCAGAGAAACACATAATCAGTAGATAATATCCAATATCTTGATAACAGTTAATGCGTCCTTAGTATTTCATGATGGCCATATATAATTAAATTCCACATCACAGCTTTATTTTTTAACCATAAAATAAGTATGTTATGAAGTATTCTTTAGTTTGAAATCAGGGTGCTCAAAACATAAGCCATTTTAGGTACATTGGGAGGGGCCACTTTGCCCAGCAGGTTTCTTCTGGTTAATTTCAACCAAAGCACATGCCAATCTTAGAGCCAGTGCCACACCAGTATAACCCAAAGATGACTGGGCTCCACACCAATTAAACCCCTCCAATCTACCAGATGAGTTATCAAGGGTGTAATATTTAATTTGGGCCTTGTGAAAAACAAAATCCCAATTGAATGAAAATCCTGCGGAATCAAAACAGTAAATTTGCTTTCAAAATGCAACCAAATATTATTATAATGAACATTTGCAAATGATTATTGCATAATTGCAGATGCAAAATCAAGCTTGATGAATATCCCAAACATATTTGGGCGATTCCACGGTAATGGGGTATACGAGTGTGACATAGAGGTCAGAAAATCAAATTGATTGCAGAACACTCATTTTTTGTACATAAGTTCCCTAGAGACCAGACTGTATGTATCTTGTAAGAAATAGATAACTTTTTTAACAGAATTATTTTTACACTTCAAAATGCTCACACCCCATGCATTGTAACGCTGCAAAACAGATGATTAATCCTAATCTACCGGAGTTTGTCCCCATGGAGATCCCTAGAAATACCCCTGCAGTTGTTCAAAAAATCTCAATCAAAATCGTTAGTAATAATATAAAAACATACCTTATTTGATAATCCAGCTGCAGGAAACAAATCTTCCACCCAATTTAATCACAATTTAACTGAATAAGTCTTGCTCGTAACCGTGGCAACGCGCGTAACACCACGACAGGTAACTCACTCACCTAAACCATGTGTAGCAGCAATGCCAACCGCTAACGCTACATTTGCTACTTCTGGGTTACCGAACATGAGGCTATGCGACCGGTTTTTTCTCAAAAAACGTCATTCTGGTAGTTCCTAGCTGCGTTTCCATGGTAATTACGAACGTAGAAATTAAAGGACAGAAAGTCATGTGTGAATTTTCAAAATGTCAGAGGTAAGCGACCTTCAACCTTACTAAAATAAATCTAACCGTGAGGTAGTTACTTCATTACATTATTAATTGAGAGCAAAATAGAATTTAATTTTTTTTTAACCTGAAATCTTATCTTCAACAGTCGTAATTTTTTGGACAGACGGGGTTGTGTGCGTGTAGTACATTGTAATGGGAAAAAGCAAATATAATCAAGCTCTTGAATGACACAAAAACTTAGCAGCTTTCTGGCTTAACTATTGATTTTTGGATTTAGTTATATTTAATGATAGTAGAGTTAAAAATATGATCTGAAATTGGTTTCAAAAGCAGCCTTGTTTGCCGTGTCACGTTTTAGAGGTCTCTAGATAGGATGGACATGATCTTTAATTTATTGTCATTTTAAAAATAAAGCTAATTTTAAGGCAAAGAGTTATCTTTTCTATCTCTTGAGAGTGTGTTATCTATGATTTTCATGCTTTGAAAAAGAAATAATCCACCCTTTCTCAGAAAATGGCATGCATATTTTGACTTGCTCAATGTACCATTACCGTGGAATCGCCCATTTCCACTGAGAACTCAAGGAAATATTTTGAGTATCACTGAAGGTAAGACATTCCTGGAACAGGAAAAATCATGACAATTTGTGCCTCATTTTACATCTATTGAAAGGAATCAATAAAGAATCAATGTCCGCCTTATGGGAAGTCAGCAGAGTTCCCACATGTTGATGGTGAGGGGGCATGTTGACAGTTTCTGGCGAGGAAAATGCAATTCAAAGTGTAAGAGGAAATAGCTACAAGCGACGATTCGACAGGCTGGTGCTGTTCAGTCTTGATAGAAGATGTCTCAAAGGTGATCATAGACAGGTCTACAATATTTCAAATGGGATTGAGAAAGTGAACCCAAGATACTACTTTCAGACGCACCAAGGCAACTAAGGGTATAAGAATCTAGTGTTCTCACCGCTGGAAGTCGTGCTTGAAGTAAAAAGCACCTTTGTTCAACATTAAACAGTAGTAACATGAGGGAGAATGGAATATGGTGGTGTAGAGAGGCTTATGTGGAACATAACAACAACAACAACGACACAATTAGATTTATAGAGCACCTTTCACATCAGGAGGACGACCCAAGGTGCTGAACAGTTAGGTCGGGACCCGAGCGAGTGTGGGGGGGGGGGGGGGGGGGAGGTCGAGGTAAGGGGAAGGAGAGTAGGAGAGGGGGGATACTGGGGTGGACCAGTTGGGCTAAATGGATTGATTCTATGTGATTCAGTGTGATTTTAAATTGGGGTCAGAGATAAATACGATCTGATCACACAAGGAAGGATGATACCGTTCTAATCTAGAGAATTTAGCCTATTTTTCTGCTTAGATGTGGATTTATCAGATTTCCAGCATTTACCTCTTATCATATATTGTCTTTTATCTCCAGATTTGCCAGGTTCAGGCTTATTTGGCAATATTTTCCATTCACTGAATGTAATAATAACAGTGCCTTTGATCAAGAGGCTGGCTCTGAATTTTAAAAACTCATTTGGGTTAATGCGAGTTTTTAATGTACCGTACCTCCACACTTCAAGCATTCACTATAGGAGGGCAAAGATTCTGGACAATGTTTAGAAGCATAAAAATGTCTGAACTCACATTGAACAATCTTTTTAGTTAAAGTGGTGAACTCAATTTGCCAAGATCTTTGATATCACTTCCCCAAGCTGCTGTTTGAAGAGCTACCTCGGTGCAATGTATTTTCTGACAAACCTAAAGAATCTGAAGTAATGCAGTTGCCTTTTGACCAGAGGTTGATGGGTTGGAATCCCAGAACTGGCCCCGATTTGAAAGATACTGTCTGTGTCTGCATGCATGAACGCCTTCCTTGTTCATCAGTTATGGAGTGGATATGATGGCACCACAGAAAGCTTCAAGGCCCTGATCATCTAAGCTGGAGGAAGATCAATACCCAGGAGTGGCCTGTAAAGGCATCAAAATAAACAGACTTCATTTCTCATTCATATTATTACCTGGTGTTTCACTTGGAAGACATATGGTCACAGTGGTTAGAGACGTAATTATGTTGCAAAGGTCACAGGTGTCAGATCCTGAAGACAGGTACAACATTGCTCCACAAATTTCAAATTAGTTTACAGATAGCATTTCTCAGACATGTTGTGTCTACATTTGCAAAAATCCACGGACCATCCTACGTGCTGTACTTTTTTTGTTCCCATCAGGGCTTTGGGACGTCCCCCGGCGTGAAAAACGCTTTACAGTAGAAATGTAATTTTGTATTATATTGCATCCTGAGCCTTATACCGTCCAGACATTGTCATCAGGTGCAATTTTCATATTGTTTTTACCGTCAAGTGATGGCACGTTATATATGACGGATGCTCAGCTCCTGCCTGTTTGTACTGCCTGTCTAATGCCGAGTGAATAATCTCCATCCTGCATCCTTGCTTGATCCTGTGGATATCTGCACAATGCATACTAAACTTCTGTGATAGGTTGCTTATTTGAGGAAACTTACTTACCATTGTACATTCTGTCAGCGCCATTTGTTCAGCTGTCTCCCGAATTGAAAACTCTCAAAGGCATGATTTCCTTCTAGCATTCAGGAATAAATTGTACACGTCCTTCCTTCTTAAACAGAAGCACACACATAATGCAAACATGGGGCAATAGATTCTAGAGATAGGAGTGCAGCAACTGATGAAATGTCATATTTCTCGTTCTGCCTCAGAGACATTACATCTGCATTGACACACAGCCTTGAAATGAAAATGGAAAGGGGGAGTACAACAGCAACATCGAATCTAGAGGCATTATTTCTCAAAAGATTTATCCGATCAATTAAAAACAACACGGATGATTTCAAGGTAATTGTAGTCGGCATGAAAATCCAGACTGACTTTTGTAACTTTCATAAACCTTCTGCCTGCTCCTCTCAGATTTCTTTCATGGTTTGATTTAAGTCACATCGTGAAACATTTGCATCCGAAATACACAGCTCAATCCACTTTACAATATATCCTGTGCAAAGTTTTGAAACATCTCAATGACATGAGAAGGTACTATCAAATTACTTTTTGGTTGTCCTTGTGCTGTAATGCGCATCCTTAATTGCCCGTACAAAAAAACCCGATGTATTTGATTACATGCAGTTGAAAATAAAAACACAAATGAACTGAGTTTTCAGCAGAGTTGTTCTTATTTCCCACATGGGAATCAGGGCCAAGAGTGAAAGAGTTAAACATCACCCTTAGATAACATATATGGGAAGTAGACAAGTCTCGGGCATAATTAGAATATGAATTGAAAACTTCCATTAACAATAGAACATGTCTGGCCCAATGGCCTGAGAACAACAGCAGCGGCTATGTAAGAGAAAGGGGTCAGGCACAAAGAATGAGAACATTCAGGATGACTGCAAGATGAAGATTTGTTCTGATAGACTGAGATAATTTGCTTTCACAGCATTGAAATTCACTTGTAATTTTAAAAAAACTGAATTGAGAAGAAAGCAGGTGTTATACGTGTAGTAGTGTATTACAAGCGACAACGATCCATGATAATATGGATTTTATTTCAGACATTAAAGGCATTGTGCTGATATACATTCTCTTTCATATACTATAAGTAACTCTGTTACATATATGCAAATTCATTTACATCCCACTTTATTTTACTATTTGGGAATACGCCTGGTTCACTCGTAGTAAAGTTTTATCATTTAATGTGGTCGTTACCTAACATTTGAAGTGGTTAACTAAACTTTAATAGTTCATTACTCAGATAATTTAATGGCATATCTCAACTAAATGTTGAGGTGTGCACCCATAATTTTTTTTAATATAAAAATGTTTAAATACAAAGCAGTTTAAGACACAATTTTTAAAATCTTGATTTCCGTGATACAAACATGAGTGTTACAATGCTATTTCGCAACGTCTGTAAATACTGTGCAAGCTCTCATATTCAGACGATATATTTTGTATGTGATGCAAGAAATCATATAATTGTGTAACTTAACAGATGTCAGTGTTTGTTATAACCAGCGGGCAAATATTTTTCCTGAAAGATATGCATCTAAAGTACATAAAAGTGCAATTAGAAAAAAATTCACACACAAAAAATACTTAAATTGGGGAAAAAATGAATAAAGCTCCCCCCCAGCCCCCCCACTGAAAATAAAACAGGATACTTCTTTTCAACAATTAATATACCAAGTTTAGCCTTTGGTATTTTTCTTCAAAAAAAGTTACTTTGAATTTACTTGAGAACAGCTTACAACCATAAAACAGAAAAAAATCTAAGGAACACCAAATTGGGTGAATTTTACTATAATACTGTATAAAATGTTCCTCAGCTCATCATTCTATATCGTTTACTAGGACTATATAAAAAACTTTACTTTTATATATGCATCAGCAGAGGCAGTTAATCTCAACACAGTCCACAAAAGTTCCTGGGTGGGTCAGCCCTTTACATCTTTTTTCCAGCTCTTACAATTCACTGCACACTCTAGTTTAGGCTGTTTTGATGCCTTAGGTCTTTTTTTTTAAAAAGCAATCTTCAAACTTCAGTACTTTGGCACCGTGGGATCATGCAAATGTCATATTTCCATTGTGACGGGACCGTGACCTCTCCAAGTTAACGCGTCTGTTTTCTGAGACAAAGAGAAACAAAATAGTTGAGAGTGTTGGGCTGCAATTCTTTCGTAAAGTCTACAATACGCAAAACAATCAGTTGAATCTGAAATTTAATATGTAAATACAAATACCAACGTGCACATTTTGCATCCTAAACACCGTTCAAGGACATTGAAATCTTTAAGAAATTGTTTTCTGGATCATGTGAGCAAGGTGATAAAAGCATAAGAAAGATACACAGACATACAGTATTCCCTTGGACATTTATACAGCAGAAATTCTGAGTAAAATTGTCCACACATTTAGAATCTATCTAGGTGAATGCGAAGTGCACTTCGGATACCTTCGGGTATTGAATCACAGAGTGGTAAAAATGCACAGTGACTGTTAAAAGCAAAGGAAGCTGAGCAACAGAGGCAGAAATGGAAGAAATGCAACGTAAGCTTTACTAGCTCTCTTTCATTAGAATGCACAACATGTCACCATGCCACCGGTGACCCATTAACATTAACTATGTCATTGCCAGTTCTATTGGGTATTGAATATTGCTGAATGATTTCTGCTTTGGGAGTTGATGTCAAAACACCTCCTGGCAACAAAAGTAATGGATATTGTGTTGTATTGCCAGGAATCAGAGTGAAGTCATCACAATATTGTACAAACAATAACAACAACAACAACAACAAAATTAGACTTGTATATCGCCTTTTATGTCAAGAGGATGTCAGAAGGTGCTGGACAGTCATTGTTTCTGACCCGAGCTGGGGACAGGAAAGGTAGAGGGAAAGGGGGGGATTTAAAATAATAATCCTTGCATTTGATATAGCGCTTCATCAGAATATGTTGTAAAGTGGATTGACCGTATATTTGTGGGAAAAACGCAGCAGCCAATTGTGCACGTCAGTGTCTCACAAATAGTAGTGGATTGTCATGACCAATTTATTATGTTTTTTTTCGAGGAACAGTTATTAGGTGTGTCGTGTAAGGAAACTTATGCAAGGTTTCGTCCTGCATGTAAATGAACCCAGGTCTTCTGCTTGCAAGACGAGTGCTCTAATGACTGAGATACAGGACCCCACGTGTGTAAGCATGGTCGAAGAGGAAATCTATAATTTCTGGAAGCAGAGGTTCTATTTTATTCTATTTTAGAACTATTTCCGCAGCATTATGGTTCTTCTATTTTACACCACTGAGTTATAGTGATGTAACTGTAAAAGGAGATAACAGTAGCAATCAAAAGAAAAAAAACAATGCAGGGAATCCAAAATGATAAAGTGGGAAAGGCTGTTACTCACTGCAGGTCAATCAGCATCTGAAAGAGAAAGATTGGTTATCGCTTCAAGAGCGACTCTTCATCAGTTTTCTTTCAGATGCAGACTAACCTACTATGAATTTCCGTCATTCCCCTCGTTTATTTATGGTATAGATACTTCTCAATGGAACGCTCTAATAAACGACTTCTGATATGAAGTGCATTGTTTAGGGCTTTGAGTTTAATAAAGAAAGCACATGAAAACAATTCCACTTGCTATGCTCTTTGTACGTCAGTGACATAGTGTGAAGCATGTTCAACAAAAACTAAGCACGAATCAAGAGTCCTGATATCGTTAGGTATTTCCACACAAACAGAGGGAGCAAAGCTGGGTAAATGGGGACATTTCTACTTTGCTCCTCAATGAATTCATGCACTAAACAACTCAGAAAAACAAGTTGGTTGTTGAAAATAGCCAAGTGAATGTTTGGATTCTAAATGATTACACATAAAATTATTAAATTCAAAACTAGACCAAAAAAAAGGAAGAAGATTCATTGATAAAATCTGAAAATTGATTCCGATTGAATAAAAGGGACTTGGGGGGAAAAAATAAATTGGTTGTTTTCACCCATTTTTTGCAAGGATCATTATTATTAATATATCTTTAACGAGAGTATGCAGGCCTGGTTCAGTGGTTAGCACGTTTCCCACCTACACATTGAGATTTTACATACAGATTGTTGCAATGAAAGGCACACTCTCTCTGGTGGGACACAATTACTTTCAGGTGAGTTGGGGAGAAATTTTAAGCTGAAAATTAACAGAAAAAAACAAAACTACATAATACATTCCATGATAGATGCACCTAATTACAGACTATGTTACAAACAGTATTTAACTGCTTTACTGAAATTTGTTAACATTTAATTTACGTACTAAAATGTTTATGCAATCAATAGAACTTGCTATGCCATCCTCTTAATGCAGGAAAGAAATGGAACACTGGGAGGAACTGATGTTTTACTGAATATAAAAATGACAAGCAGTATTGATGTAAGAAGTCTGCAAAAGAAATGTAGGCTACTCAGTGGGGAACTATGGAACACACAAGCAGGCAGAATTAATAAAACAAAAGTGTTAAAATCCCGAGAATGTTATGAAAGTCCTCTTTGTGAGTTAATTTGTACTATCTCACAATTTTATCGTTCAATAAAATGTTTACACAACAAATATCACCTAACCAAAGTTTAAAAAATGAAATACTGAATTATGTATATGATGAATGTGCGATTAATCTTCACTATGCGTGATAATGACAATTTAGCACACAGCTTGTGCACCCACGCATGTTGAATAAGATCTAAAAAAGGACAAATCGAGTAAAAACTATAGCTATATCAAAGTATGAAACACCAAGCAGTCTGACATTCACTCACGGTTTACAATGAAAAAGAGACTTGTACAAATCCTGCAGAGTAAAACACACTTCATTCTTAGGAATTGATCAAACACAAATGTGGGATTGTAATGGTACAGGTGATTCTGAAGCCTCAAATGAAATACGCCATAGCATTCTTCTGTAAGAACTATTCTAAATGCATTTAAACCCCAAGTAAAAAATCTGGATAGAATCAGCAGCAAGTTTAGGCCGGTTTGCTATTTAAAAACAAACAGTGGTCCTTTGTGGATCATTCTGAAGATTGATTGGTCACGGTTAAAATATGGTGTTTTTAATTTTAATTTCAGTGAATTAAATTTTACTGTTGAGCCATTGGTTTGGTGTTGAGAGATACTCTATTGAAGGTACGTTTTTCCCTTGCTGCTTGGGTGTTCCTGTGGCAGCTGCTCTGAAATGAATTGCTGGGAGTTGAAGGAAAGCAGCCTGGGAACAATTCCCTATTTCTCCCTCTCAGTTGGCAAGCACCTGGCCTATAGTGAGCTGGGTCAAGATGAGGACAGTGTGTATGGAGTTATGCAACAAATTCATTTTGCATGCAACACATTAGAACTGCAACACACTCTGACAGATATCAATTCTCAACTTGCAAGCAATTTTCCAACCTTAGCCACAAAAGAGACAACACACGTCGGTAAATATTTCCTAATTCACTCTGGTATTCAGATTCTTTCAGAATATTATTTTGAGCAATTTGCATATTTTTCCTACCCGAAAAATCATATGCCTTTACTCTGCAGAATCAGGAAACAATTAGTTTGCCTTTTTGAGGCAGATTCCATTTCTCTGAGTGGTGGTTCACTTAAGAATGAAGATGTTATTCCTCAAGGAACATCTAAGTTTACTGATCCTTTTCCATTTGAAAATTATTGAGATAGCCAGGGATTTCCAATAAAAATAGTAACACTGTAATAATAATCCTTGCATTTGCAATTTATATTGGTTAAGATTAAGTGTCTACAGTATTTGGGCTATTGATGTTCTATAATATAGTTGTTTCTGCTGAATAGCACTGTTTTCTAAATTTGTCTCATGCTGTGACAGTGAGAGCTGGAGGGATGAAGACATGTTGGATCATTTGGCTAAAGGCAAGAAATACATAAGAAACATCAGAAGTTAAGAGTGGATTATCAAACAACAAAATTTCAGGGAAGACGAGAGACGCAATCATAGAGAGGAGAGGGATTTGAGGCAGAACAATAGGGAAAGTCAGATCGGGGATGGAAAGGATCAAAGGTAAATAAAAAGCATGATGGGGAAATGATGAGCTGGTACTATTATTTCTGAACATTTCCTACAATAATCGCTGTGCTAGTTCAGGTGCCATGACAACTCTTGATACAAAGCTGCCGTTCTTAGCCCAGAGACAGCACCATCACACCACACTATACATTATACATTATTGATCCACCATTCATTTTTCTGAGAAAATTGGGGTTTGTTGCGGTTATGATCATTCTTAAATAAACAAAGCTGCAAATGCGTATCGTGCCACAACATATCTGCAATGAACCATCAACAGACATTTCTTCCTGTCAAGTAAATACTGTATTGGGTAAATTTAGTTTTTTTAAAAAAAAGATTTTCATCTTCTTGTTCCTATGACACCAAACATCTTCCCCCAGGCAGGATAGATGGATAGTGTGGAACCTGGATTACTCTACAACCAATATCAATAACACAGGAACCGGTCAAAATAATTCAAGCAGAACAGGCCAGCCAATGTTCTTTTCTTTATTCATCCAATCTCTGGCTCATGGTAGAGACTCCAAAAACTGGCCACCCACAATTTGAAAAAAGATTGTCCCAATGTGGCTCCAGCATTATCACTGTCATGCTTAATTCAACACAGCTCCTGGTTTAAACCATAATAGGTAACTTTGATGTATTTCACATTGTTAAAAACATTGATTGCCACAACCATTTTAGACCATTTGTATTTGAGACCAAAATATAGGAGAAATCATAAATTACAAAGCTGCCATTCTTAATTGTTAACTCGGACACTGCATATGGACCGTACTGAAATCAAGTCATTAAAAACCATAAAATCCCTTGTGTATTGTTTCACTATCCCAGAAAATGTTCTAGTTGTCCAAAGTATTTCTTTATTCAGCCAGGATGACGGATTAAAAGTGGGACACATAAGCAGAACTAGATAAATAACTCACAAAATTATAGGATGGAAAGGAAGGTGCGAGATCTGTTTGACAAGATTTCCAACTGAGAACTGTGAACTTGACTTTCTGAGGATAAAGATGCTCTCTTATTAATAGAGATGAATGTAAATTTGGAAACGCCCAGTGATTAGGAGCAATGACTATGGGTCTGAGTGTTTTTAAACATTACTTTGATAAAATATCAGTTGAATTCATTCTTCCACCATCTGTACCAAAAGTTAGGACATGCAATAGCTAGAAAATCCTGGTTCTCTGTACTGAAATGTCAATTTCTCTTCCAGCAGAGAAAGCTCTGCTTGCAAAGTGGCGAGTTGAGTAGCCAAATCTATCTGAGCTCAGGCTAACTATCCCAGAAAATATACTGTCAGTTTTTCTGCTCTCCTTCTCCCTACCCCGGCCCCTTCCATTACCCTATTTTCCCCAAACCCCACTTCCATGACTGTTTGTGGGACACCGTTGTGCGCAATTTGGCTGCCGCGTTTCTCCCACAAATATACAGCAAATTTTCCTACTTTCCTTCCCCCAACCACAACTCCCCCCCCCCCTGCTCTGGTCCCTACCTCTTTTCTCCCCTTTCTTCCCTCTTGTCTTCTCCCCTCCCCCTGCTCTGGTTCCAACCTTGGGATGTTGTATTTTGTGAAGTGCTTTGAGATGTCGATAAGACGTGGAAAGCTCTATATAAATGTAAGGATTATTATTATAACAACTTCACTGTTGAAATACATGGATTGTGAGCATAGCGTATGGACGAATGGATGATCAACATTATCAAGTTCACAAGGAAGCTGTTTGCGTGATGTATTTATATTAAATAATTGTAATTGTATTGCTATCCTGTATGAGTAAAACTGAACATTTCCCACAAAATGTAGATTAATAAGAATGTGTCTAATAACATTGTGACTGGTTTCATGAGCACAATACAATGAAGCAAACTACAGAAAACTTACATAAGTTGTATCAGTTGGAACCACACATTTAAGATGACTTAGGCAGAGTATGAGTTATGTCAAACTTGTATAGAATATAAACTCTTGAATGTTTCTTGGGCAGCTGTGCCATTTAGGCGACTATACAATTGACATAGATCAGATTTATGTGAGTTTTACAGTATTGCTGGCGAGACATTGAGTTCTGAGTAGATGTTCCAGTGAGTGTTACAAACGGACGAGGAGGCGCACCATTTTAAGACTGGTCTAAGAATATTTCAGTCCAAGTTTGGTTTTCAATGTTCTCTCCTTTTTTCCTTGGGGCATTCAGTCAGGCTGGAGAAAGGCTCAACAGCACCAGAGCCCCTTTGGTGCCTTATCCAACTTGTTGTTGTTGTTATAAGTGGTCATGATCATGTTCATATGTTAGTCATGCAGCAACTTCCACAGTCCATTGATTGTGGAAGATCTCACCCTAAATCACTTCAGATCATGCCAGATATCTACAAATGCTTTTTTTTTTTTTAGCAGCGTCAACTGAATAGTAACTAGAAGAAGGAATTGTTTTGTGGAATTTTATCCTTTCATAGTCCAAGATTTACTATGGGACCAGTTGAGATCAGATAGTTTAGCACAGAGCAGTCAAACGTAATTTTTGTCCTGATCTGTGAGGCTCTACAGCTCACTATATAGTGCATTTAAGCCTTAAAGGAATCACCTACACAGCAAATTATTAAACTCTAAACACCTATAAGGATTGGAGCAGAACTGAATTAAGTTGGAAAAATCCACAAATATACAGTCAATTCACTTTACTGTATATTCTGTGAAGCGCTTTGAGATGTCCAGAAGACGTGTAAAGCTCTATATGAAATGCAAGGATTATTAAAATAGTATTTACTCCGAACTCCCATTCAAAGGAATTTGTGAATTAAAATGATCATGCTGATAATGCAAAAATACTCTTCAGAGACTCAGTTTCAGAAATATTAAACTGGATTTTCTTGTAATGGGCGAGAACACCCAAACAGTTCCTTTCGTTGCTGTAACACATGGAAGTTAAATACATTAACATCTGTGTAATAGGGTCCGTCGATATGGAAATTTTCCGATTTAGATATATCGATGGGCTCATATCGAGATATACCGAAATATCGATATTTTCGGGGTTTTCGTACTGCGCATGCGTGCGCAGCGCGCGCATTCGGGGCCTATCTCCTTAGGAGGTAAATATCTTTCTCTCTCTGTGTCTATCACACTCATTCTCTCCATCTCTGTGTTTTTCTGTCTGTGTCTCTGTGTCTCTCTCCTCTCTCACATCCCCCCCATCTCTATCAATCAGAAGGCCCCACCATCGGAGGCCGGGCCTTCAGTTTCTCCGCTCCCACCTTATGGAATGCCATCCCTCAATCCCTCCGTTTCGCCTCTTCCCTTTCCTCTTTCAAGGCCGATTTGAAGACTTTCCTCTTCGATTGTGCCTTTTGTTCCACCCCGAACTCTTTTACCTCCCCTTCGTGTTTCAAACCTTCCCAAACATTCCCCTCCCAGCTCGGGTCAAACGCCTCTTGTTTAGCGCCTTGGGACGTCCTCCCGACGTGAAAGGCGCTATATAAATGTAAATTGTTGTTGTTGTTGTTATATTATCACATCCACCCCGTCTCTCCCCCCACCCACCCCCTGCCGCCATCCCTCTTTCCTCCCGCCCCCCCCTGCTGCCGTCCCTGTCTCCCCCCACCGCCCCCGCCGTCTCTCTCTCCCCCCCACCCCTTGCATACCTGTATATTGTATTTGAGTACTATGAATACAATATGGCGGCTTTGCACCTCGGTCTGTGCATTGTGTATAGAGATGAGCATTCTGGGTCTTGTAGTTCAGTGTGTGCGCATTCCGATTTTTTCGACTTTTTCGATATATCGATATTTTTGAAATGCCTACATCAGTGTATCGATATGAAAATTATATCGGGTTTTAGCGATATATCGATATATCGCCGGACCCTACTGTGTAATTATCTTTGGTCTGTGCTGTTCTGTCACAACCAACTGTAATATCCTGCACACATTCTGCATAACACAGTGAGAACTCTGAATTGCATCTAATCTATGTTGTATAACGACGTAACGACAAACGACGTCCTCTCTATCTGTGACCAGGGCTCCCTCTGCCTCCTTATCCTCCTGGACCTGTCCGCTGCGTGCGACATAGTCGACCACGCCATCCTCCTCCACTGCCTATCCTCTGTCATCCACCTCAGTGAGACCGCACTCACCTGGATCGAGTCCTACCTCACAAACCGCCAGCAGTACATCTCCACAAACGGTTTTCCCTCCCACTCTTACCAAGTTACCTGTGGAGTACCCCAGGGATCCATCCTTGGCCCCCTCCTCTTCCTCACCTATACACTCCCTCTTGGGGATGTCATCCGCAGACATGGGGCACACTTCCAAGTGTACGCGTATGACACGCAACTCTATTTCTCCACTTCACTTTCGACCCCCCAGTCCCCTGATGTTCTGTCAGCCTGCCTTTCAGACATAAGGGGCTGGATGAACACAAATTTCTTGCAGCTGAATGTCGACAAGACGGAGGCCATACTCCTTGGCTCTCGTCAACGTTTCCATTCACACGGCTCTCACCTTCCCGGCCTGCCCCTAAAACTCTCCGAACCTGTCCGCAACCGAGGCGTCATGTTCGACCCCCAACTGTCCTTCCTCCCCCACATCCGGTCCATTACCAGCACTGCCTTCTACCACCTTCGACGGATCGCCCGTCTCCGGCAATACCTCACCTCAAAAGTCGCTGAAACCTTGGTCCATGCCTTTGTCACCTCTCGGCTGGACTATTGCAACGCCCTCCTCTCCGGTCTCCCCTCCACCACAATCCATAAAATCCTGCTAGTCCCAAACTCTGCTGCCCGCATACTCACCCGCTCTAAGCTTCGCTCCCCCATTACCCCAGTCCTTGCCAGACTTTACTGGCTCCCTATCCAAGAGAGGATCGACTTCAAGATCCTCATCCTTGTTTTCAAATCCCTCCACTCCTCTGCACCCTTCTATCTCTCTGATCTCCTCTCCCCCCAACCCAGCAACTGCTGCCTTCGCTTCTCTGGGTCTGGCCTCCTCCATGTCCCCCAAATCCTCCGCTCCACCCTCGGCGGCCGTGCCTTCAGCCACTACGCCTCGAGGGTCTGGAACATCTTTCCTCACTCCCTTCGCCTCGCCCCCTCTCTTCCCAGTTTCAGGTCACAGCTGAAGACCTTTCTCTTCAACCGCGCTTTTGGTCACCTTCCTGCCCCTGCTCCTGGCTCGGGTCCGGGATCCGCTATTGTAAAGCGCTCTGAGACGCCATCTGGCGTGGTGGGCGCTATATAAATCGAAGTTGTTGTTGTTGTTGTTGTATTTTAGATAATAAATTGAAAATGTTCCTTAAACACAGACTGCACTCAACTGAATTAGTTACACTTTTAGATATCTCCATGGTGCAATATAGAATTCTTTCAATACCAATCTGTAAAAATGAGGAATATTTGTATTCTTCTACACGTAGGTCTTCCAATTGACATAAAACATAGTGCATTCAGTGAGTAAAACATTTTTTACACCAGGTGCTTTGCAAAATCCCGACTATCTTATAAGTCAGTCTAGCAGAACTTCAAATGATGTGCGAAAGCTGAAGCACAGTGCTCACAACTATTTACCATCACAAAGTTACTATGCCAAAGATGTATTTTTCACCTATATTTGTAATGGTAGATTGGGTCATGGGACATTTAATGGACACGATACAGGCCAGGGGCATTGCTGGTCAATAGCTAGGAGTGAACAGAATTAGATTTCGTTGACATAGTTCACTTCACACCAGATCAGACCAAGTGCAGAAAATCACGCATTGAGTAAACAGAAGCACCATTTCTAAATGTTGCCAGATACCTCGTTGTGCAAGTGGAAGTTGAAACACATGGTGTTGTATACATGCTGCTTTGCATTTTGTTTTGAATATTTTACTAAAGCACTAGGTTGAGACTGATATAGTGTCTCTACTCAAAAGCTGGCAAGAGTTACTATTGTACAATTATAAATCTCTTGGACTGAAACATGAAAATTAGATTTCACTGATGCACCAATTTGTGCACTTGTAAATAGCTTTCACTGTTGTGGCTTTGCTGTGTGCAAAGAGGTTGCCGTGTTCAGTTATAAACACATAGCCACCTTGCTTTACACCTGCAAAATGCTCGAGACTTTCTCCTGACGTGAAAGGCGCCATATCAAATGCAATGATATATCAAATGCAATGATTACTATTGTATTTTATTACTTTTTGAAATAATTGGAGTCAAAGATGACATGAACCCTTTAAATTGAAAAACTATTCTAAAATGATATCTGAAACAAATTAATATGTGTTATTGTATCCTCAGCAACATAAGAGTGCAAAAAAACTCTTTGAGGCGTCTCGACGACGTCATAAAGCGCTTCATCATTACTTCAATAATAATAATTATTATTACTATTAAATACTGCAAAATATTCCGATTTAAAATTTGCATCTATTAACTCATTTGTTGAACAAAAAAACTTTCATTATAAAACTTGTCACCAGCAGTTGTTGACCTTGATGGGTGCAGCCATTTTGAGAGCTATCTTCTATCATTTGCTGAACTTCTCTGCAACGGAGATACCCCTTAAATAGTAAAATGATAAATGAAACTGCAGATGTGTAGTTACAGTTCACTGATTTTGTTACAATATAAGTCAATTGGGACTTTGTTGTTTCCCAGTTTTAGTGGTCTCTAGTGACATTTGGCTGTGTATATTCACAGTTGGATGGTAACATGGAATTTACTACAGTAGATTTTCTCATTTCTTATTCTTATTTCCTTTTCCACCTTTATTGTCCTTCACTCATACTTTTGTTTAGGGTCTTAGCTGACATTTGCATAACTATTCACATTATCAAACACCTCCAAGCACCAGTGGTTTTCAAAAGCAATTATATATATTTGTTAACAGTCTGCTTTAATTCAAAACTCAAAAAAATGAAGATAACACTACTTATCTTAATTGAGTTGCTGAACAAGTATTTTCAGTTCGGGCTATGATACTGACTGAAACTACAACGAGGATGGAAATGCTAAACACCATGACTTGTGAGAAAGCAATACCAGCAAGACAACAATTTTTTTTCAAAAGGAACAAAGCTGACATTGCACTGGTGTCCTTGCCCCATCCCTATTTCCACTAATGATATGTAACGGCTGCTGAGCCTGCAATAAGCGTATATATGTCCAGTTGGATTCTCATCATTTTACAAAGCCGAGCTGATTTCCTCAAAAACAGAGTCACAGGAGACGAGAACCTGCTCAGGCTTGAAGGCATTTTTTGACATTACCCTTCACTTCGCACTTACAATGAAAATACTGGATTTGACACAACATATACCAAGTCATAGGAGAAACCTTTTCCCTCACTCTTATGAAAAAAAATCCCTGACTGGAGTCAATACCAATGCTACCATGCAGCTACAGTATCATCAAAAACTTGAAGATGAAAGTCTGAAGGGATGTTTCTGAGATATTCTTGAAAATATTTTATTAAACAGTGTGGAGAATGCATTCTGCACAGAGAGAATTTTTCTTCAATTTTTGCACAATCTATTTTAGCACATGGTATTTTAAATAGCAGAAAGGGATTTAAAAGCATTGAGTCCAGATGGTCTCATCCTCCATACCAAGTGAAGGAATGAACTTGAAATGGAAAAGGCACGGGCATTTTAAAATATATATTTCAAAAAAATGTTTTATTTCTTTGTTAAGAGTGATGCTCTTTCAAGGTCACACTCGATAACATTTCTTTCCTTATGTATAAATATATTATTTCTTGGGATAAGAAACTTTTATAATACGAAATAAAAAATTCAGAATCCTTTTTTTGTACTCTGCTGGTTGAGAAACAAAATAATGTTGACTTTTTTTTAAATTGCAAGAAATAAAAAGTTAGACCAGTCAAGTGAAGAATTACTTTGTTTGCAGAAAGCACAGAGCAGCTGCTTCTGCTTTCCATTTCCCAATAGTACAAACAGGCAAACAATGCACAAATTGTACATTTGACATTATAAAGTGGGACTTTACTTGATCTCAGCTAGCATTTTTGCTCTTGAATCAGGTTATGTCAGTGCTTTGCAGAAATGCAACGAATAGCATCAAATAATGTGCCAGTGCAAGAATGCCAAAAGGCCACTGATTAAAAGGGAATTTATACTTGAAGATGTACTGACTGCATGAAATATGTTCCCTATAACCTCACACCTGAAACAGACAAAACCTGAAGAAAGAGAAAATGAAACCCTTTGCATATGGTGTACTTTTAAGAATCATTTTGTATTCCAGCCACAAACCTCGTTTTTTTGCATTGGACATTCTATGAACGACGTCAAGGATGCAAATCTAGTGAACAGTGTACAAACTTCTCCTCAACAACAAAATTAGATTTGTAGAATGCCTTTCACGTCCCAAGGCGCTGAACAATCAGGGATCAGGAACCGAGCATGGGGTTGGGATGAGGAAGGGCACAGAGGTAGGGGCGCGGCTAAAGGCACGGTCGAAATGGAGGGACTTGAGATTTCCCTCGTAGAGCAAAATGTTGCACAAAATTCCTTACTCTACATGACTCTGGTTACCTTGCAGTAAGTAGTAAACCGTTTTTTTGTCAATTGGCAGATTGCTTTTCTGGTGCTGATAATTCCTTGAAAATTTTGTTGTCACTTCAATCCATGACTTTGTGAGACACTGATGTGTGCAATTGGCTGCTGTGTTTGACTGGTCACGTTACAGTATATTCCGTGAAGCCCTCTGAGACACCTCGAAGAAGTGATTAGGTGCTATATCAAGGGTTATTAGTACTGTTATTGTTAGACTACCACACAACACAACACACTAACCTTACTGTTAGCATCAATAGAAATTGATGAAATTAACAGGGACTAAGAAGGTCTTTCTTCTTAAAAGCTTTAGGAGATCTTTGTTTCAAGTTAATCTGAATCTGGAGGGAGAGTCGCAATATAGAGATAATATTAAGACTGTGAGACAGAATGTGAAAATTAGTATAAAAACTGGATGAATATCTACTCTATAATATTGGTTAAAACTCTTTTCATGTGTAAATGAACAGTATTCCTTGGTCACTGAAGCTATGCTCTGAAGTGAACTCTAACAATCAAATTTGTTTTCACTAGTCAGACGAAATAGATGTAAAGAAATATATGATATACCTGCAAACACGTTATTAATCTTGTACTGTTATTAGACTAGAAGATGTGAGTATATTAACATGCCTCAAGCAAGACATTTTATCAGGATTCCTTCTCCAGACTAGTGGTCATGTGTAGTAGCTTTCCACTTAATTCAGCGAATAATTTGCTGAGTAATATCTTTTTGATAAAACTGCTGGATTAATAACTAGTTATGAATGAAACTGAGGGGTATGAGATCAATTTACAGTTGTATCATATGAAAATGCAGCCAACAACAGCAAACCAGTATTGCCACAAAAAAGTGACTGCACTTTACAGTGTATATACCGTGAACTGCTTTAAGACATCCACCCAACGTGAAAGGTGCTATGTCAAATGCTATGCAAGTCAATTGAATTATGTGTTGAATTGTCAGGTAAAGGGAAATGTAAAACTAAGGAAATTAATGGTCAGGATTGAATAATGTACGATATAAAGTTAGATACAGTCTACAGTTCTGTTTGATTTAGTGAATGAGTGGAGGCAGCGAATGAAAAAAAACTTGCAACCTTTTCTCAGCAAATTAAATGGGATAGATAATGCAGATTGTATATCACCTATTGGAACTTGCTTGATATAAGCGTGGGTCAGAATGACTGAAATCTTGTTTACTGATGGATTGGATGGGAGACATGAATTTGGCCAGTGTTCACTGAAATGCAGAAGCAAAATGCAGAGGCAAAATGCTGATTAGTAAGTATAAGAGGGCAATTTTATTTTCTTCCTATCATAATTTTTCCCTTGCCTTAGTTGACTCGTTCACTCAAGAGCAAACAACAATCCCTCTGCTACTCTTCCAATATGTTCTGATGCTCAAGAGTGCTCAGGTTATCTCCAAGTACTCAGCGCCTCCTGAAGGTTTGAATTTGTGAACTCAATGCGGTTCATAACACACAGATCACAAATCCATCATCTTGCTGCCCTCAATGTGCTGGTTTACACTGCATTACTGTCAACTTGTGTTTATCGATTTTCATGAGAAATCTTTCCCTGAATTACAAAAATACAGTCAAGCTTTAAGTAGAGTCCGGCGATATATCGATATATCGATAAAACCCGAAATAATTTTCATATCGATAGGCCGATATAGACATTTCAAAAATATTGTTATATCGAAAAAACGATATATCGAGGTAAAAAATCGGGATGCGAGCACACTGAACTACAAGACCCAGAATGCTCATCTCTATACACAATGCACAGACCGAGGTGCAAAGCCGCCATATTGTATTCACAGACCTCGAATACAATATACAGGTATGCAAGGGCTGGGGCGGTGAGAGAGACGGCTGGGGGTGGGGGAGAGAGACGGCTGGGGGGAGGGGGAGATAGACGGCTGGGGAGGGGCGAGAGGGGGAGAGAGACGGATGGGGGGGGGAAGAGGGGGAGAGAGACGGCTGGGGGGGGGAGAGGGGGAGAGAGACGGCTGGGGGGAGGGGGAGAGACGGCTGGGGGGAGGGGGAGAGATGGCTGGGGGGGGGAGTAGGGGGAGGGAGACGGCTGGGGGGAGGGGGAGAGAGACGGCTGGGGAGAGGGAGAGAGACGGCTGGGGAGAGGGGGAGAGAGACTGCTGGAGGGAGGGGGAGAGAGACGGCTGGGGGGGGGGGGGGGGATTGGGGGAGAGAGACGGCGGGGGGGAGGGGAGGGAGAAAGAGACGGCTGGGGTGGGGAGGAGAGGGGGAGAGAGACGGCTGGGGGGGGGAGAGAGATGGCTGGGGGGAGCGGGAGAGACGGCTGGGGGGAGGAGAGGGGGAGAGACGGCTGGGGGGAGGGGGAGAGAGACGGCTGGGGGGAGGGGGAGAGAGACGGCTGGGGGGGGGGGGAGAGGGGGAGAGAGACGACGGGGGTGGGAGGTGCGAGAGAGAGACGGCTGGGGGGAGGGGGAGAGAGACAGCTGGGGGGAGAAAGACGGCTGGGGGGGAGAGAGAGACGGCTGGGGGTGGAGGGAGAGAGAGACGGCGGGGGGGGGGGTGGTGGGGGGGAGAGACGACGGAGAGACATAGAGACACACAGACAGAAAAACACAGAGATGGAGAGAGTGAGAGACACAGAGAGAGAAAGATATTTACCTCCTGAGAAGATAGGGATGCGCGCACCCGGGATGCGCGCGCACTCCGAATGCGCGCGCGCATGCGCAGTACGAAAAAACTGGAAATATCGATATTTCGGTATATCTCGATATGAGCCCATCGATATATCTAATCGGAAAATTTTCCATATCGACGGACCTTAGCTTTAAGTAACTGCTTTGAAAGTTAGATTATGTGTGTAACAGTGAGCTAGTAATCTGGAATTGCATTCATACTCTTAAATAACCTAATTTCCTCGAGTGATATTTACTGCTATTGTGAGCCTCCTAAGAGAATTCTCAGATAAAACACAGGTCTCTCTTCTGCTTCTTCGAACATAATGTGAGACAGAGAGCTTTTTCCCACTGCTTTTCTCCCTAAAAAAAAATAATGTTTGAGAAAAATGATATAATTGTAATTGTGTGAGGATTGAACAGAATCCTAAAACATAATTTAAATTGCTTATCCCGAATGAAGATTTTTTAATATATTCAAAACATTTTAAACCTCACTTTTTCAATAACTACCATCAAAAAAGACTAGCATAATTCTCTGAATAAATTTCACTTGAACCAATGGGTTTCGACATTTAAAATGGTTTAAAACATGCAACAGGAACAGAAATGCCAAAGAGCCCTGCAGGAGTGAGAGCAACAGAATTTTGATTTTGTGAACTTTGATGTCGTCTTTTGCAATATCCAACTGTTATCATAGGACTAGGTTTTAATACACCTATGACAGCAGAGCAAATCAGAAAATAACTCACTGTTATACCTACAACAATAAATTCATACTGCAGATACTTAATCTATGCATAATTGTGGAAGTTTCAATCTTCCTTTAATACATCAAAACACCAGATGTGATTTCAGCCTGCATGTAGACGCTATACTAGGGTCCGTCGATATGGAAATTATCCGATTTAGATATATTGATGAGCTCATATCGAGATATACCGAAATAACGATATTTTCGGGTTTTTCGTACTGCGCATGCGCGCGCGGTGCGCGCATTCCGGGTGCGCGCGCATTCCGGGCTTATCAACTCAGGAGGTAAATATCTTTCTCCGTGTCTCTCACTATCTCTGTGTTTTTCTGTCAGTGTCTCTGTGTCTCTCTCCTCTCTCACATCCCCCCCATCTCTATCTATCTATATATTATCACATCCACCGCATCTCTCCCCCCACTGCCGCCATTCCTCTCTCCTCCCCCCCCCCGCCGTCCCTCTCTACCCCCCCCCCCCGTCGTCTCTCTCCCCCCCCACCCCCCCAGCCGTCTTTTCCCCCACCCAGCCATCTCTCTCGCCCTACCCCCCCAGCCGTCTCTCTCCCCCTCCCCCCGTCTCTCCCCCTCCCCCCACCAGCCGTCTCTCTCCTCCTCCCACCCCAACCGTCTCTCTCCCCTCCCCCCTCAGCCGTCTCTCTCCCCCCCACCCCCACCCCAGACATCTCTCTCCCCCTCACCCACCCCCAGCCGTCTCTCCCCCCCCACCACCCCTTGCATACCTGTATATTGTATTCGAGGACTATGAATACAATATGGCGGCTTTGCACCTCGGTCTGTGCATTGTGTATAGAGATGAGCATTCTGGATCTTGCAGTTCAGTGTGCGCGAATTCTGATTTTTTCCCTCGATATATCGATTTTTCGATATATCGATATTTTTTAAATGCCTATATCGGCGTATCGATATGAAAATTATATTGGGTTTTAGCGAAATATCGATATATCGCCGGACCCTACGCTATACGTAATAATTTGTTGATATGTGCCTTCAACTACTGCGCCTGTGGGATTTTCTGATCAATTGCAGCAGGACTCAAAGCGCAGTTCACAAGACATTCACAAGCAGGAAAAGAGTGTCTTTGCCCAAGTAAATCTCCAGGTGGGCAGTGACCCAGAAAATTTAAACATTATGGCAATGAAAATATAGGACATGTATTTTACTGTTTGTAATGTGTGAGGTCTCCTATCAACATAGTAGATGAAACTGGACTGTCTCAAGTGAACACAAAGTAAGTGTCGGGAACTCATTCCTGGCAGTTAAATAAGACTACACTCGTTACAACAATAAAATCACATTTGTATGGCGCCTTTTACGACGGGAGGATGCCCCTGAGTGGAGGGAGCAGGCAGGTTGGTAAAGAGGTAGGAGGTAGTGAGGAGCAAGGCCAAAGGAGCGCTTTGAAAGTGAGGACCATAACGACAACAACAAAATTACTTTTCTAGAGTGCCTTTCACATCGGGAGGATGTCCCAAGGGAGAGGGGCAGGGAAGGTGGGAGGGCAGGAGAGAGATAGGAGGGGAGGGAGAGAGTTGGGAGGGCAGCTGAAGGCACATTCGAAGAGGTGGATCTTGAGACCGGCGAGGGAGAAAGCGAGGCAAAGGGACTATGGGATGGAGTTCCAGAGTGTGAAAAGACTGAAAGTCCATCCACTGATGGTGGGACCAGGACCAGGATGGGAAGTCAGTGCAGTCGGGTGAGGATGAGAGTGATAGGGTCAAGGAGCCAAGTGTGGGTTAGGATTAGGGTTAGCCTGCAAAGTTCCGTATAATGTGCAGCCTCAGATGGAGGTGTTGAGGAGGCCGACAAACATGGAGTTTGAGTTGTCGAGCCTGGATGTTATGAATGTGTGTATGAGGGTCTCGGTAGCCTGCACTGTGAGACAGTGGCGGAGCCGAGCAATGTTGCGGAGGAGCGGAAAGGCTGAATGGGTCATGGCACAGATGTAGGATATGAAGGGCAGTTGAGGGTTGCCCAAGATTCCATATTGGCTTCATGATATGTAAAGTGCATTCGTGGAGAGAGATTCTGTCCAAGCGACCGAGTTATGGAGGCATTCACAGGAGTCAAGCAGGAGGGCCTCAGTTTTGTTTACATTCAAAACGCACAAAGAATGGGTCAGTTCCAAGATTATCAGGGAAAAGTTTTCTAGAAATATCTTTCTTTTCTCAAAGAGAAAACTGCAGTTTGGTTCAAGTCTATGGATCTGCAAATGCTTCAGGGAATGGCAACCTATCTGTTATTATAGGGGAAATAATTTCAATGTAATACATAGGCAAGATTAAAAATTCAATTCGACCTACCCATTCATATGAAGTACATAAAAATCTATTTAAAAGGTATACATAATACTTTATTACAATATCCTACTGCAAGTTAAATCCATTTGCAATGGTAGATTAATAATTCCCTTTGACAGAAAATCAACATTTAATGAACTGCCACCCCTGAGGAATAAATGTTATATATAGTGCCATTTCCCTGAAATACTAAAAGCTCCCACCCAGACTACATTTGGAAAATTAACAAGCATGCTTGAAACCATCTTGAAATAGTTCCACCAGTATGCAGTGTTTTCACAAACTAAAATATGGCAAAATCCCGGTAGCTTGCCAGTCATGGGGTTGTGCCATTTGGAGGACAGAATTAAGCCCCGAACAAAGCCTCACCTTTTAAGTATGCACTGCTTTTACTCACAATATGGATCATTTTAACCCACAAAACATATAGCCAATTCACTTTACTACTATTTTGTGAAGCGCTTTGAGATGTCTTGAAGATGTGATAAGGTGCTATTTCGAATGCAAGGATTATTATTATTTTACAGATAAGGCGTTAAGTCAGTGTGTTCTAAGTTATTTAATGGACATACGAAGCAGTGCTAGAGATGATTCTGCATGAACCAAATATGTGAATGTTTGAAATTCATAGACATGCAAAAATGCATGTTTAAAAGCCCTGTGAGCCAGGGCAGGTCACAAAGACAAAATGAATACTAAATGAATACTCATTATTTCATTAAAAAAGCACCTGTCAATGTCAATATTTCCTGAGGCATACATTTTTTGAATGCTAGTTATTGAAATATTGCATATTGTGCACTGATCCAGTAAACGAAATACATACAACATACTTAAAAAATTATGCCAACTTTTTTCTCCTCATTCACTCTTTTTGTTGTTAATTTAAATGTTACTTGAATTGTAGAGGCTAGGAATGGGTAGGGAATGTGACCAGAGGAAGTTGTTTCAATCATTATCTATGTCTTGAATTATTTCTCTACTGCTTTGTCACTGTCAGTTATTTGAGCTCCATAAAACAAAAACCATTATGCAATCCTGATATTTCAGTACTTTGTCTCAGTCTTCAATGCCATTCCAGCTGTACTTCAACATTTAATAGTGTTGTTTGCATTTTGTAGACACATAATGGAATGAAATATTACGGATGGCACAAATATATAATTGAATGACATCTATAAATCACTCAATGTTTCTTCTCATAGGCTAAGAAATCTCCTAAATCTCATTTATAAACCAGTCTCCCATTCAATCCTACCCAGGTGGGTCCACATTTTCTAATCAATCTCAGCATCTAACCAAATAGTAAAATTAAGTTGCAGTTGATTGATCCTTCAATGGTAATAACTGTTAATATCTTTGCTTTGGAACAATTAATATAGCAATTATGATGATGAGTATAAATAACTTCATACGATCAAGCAATCTCTGCTGTGGTTAATGCACTCTGATTAATGTACAAATTGAATTGTAATGTTGAAATGTAATAAAATATAAAAACTTTAAGATTCTATATTAAAAATAGGCACTTTATGGTTTTCACTGCTGTTAAACTGAATGCTGTTAAATTCATCTATTAACTGAAATTAATGTTTCATATAAGAATATATACTATATATAATATATAAAACCCATATTTTGGTCATGGGCAACATTTGTATTGGATATGTACACGGCAACAAAATTAGCTTTTTGTTACCTATTGTCATTGAATAAATTTGTTTAACAATGTTGAGGATGTACACTAGGATGGTGCCAGGATTGAGGGACTTCAGCTATGAGGAGAGGCTAGATAGGCTAGGGTTATTCTCTCTGGAGCAGAGAAGATTGAGGGGAGACCTAATAGAGGTTTATAAGATCATGAGGGGTTTCGACAGGGCAAATAGAGAAAAACTATTTCCACTCGTGGGTGAATCTGTGACTCGTGGTCACAGATTTAAAATAGTTTCAAGGCGAAGTAGAGGGGAGCTGAGGAGAAATGTTTTCACTCAGCGAGTTGTTCGAATCTGGAATGCATTGCCTGAAAAGGTGGTGGAGGCTGATTCGATAACAACTTTTAAAAGGGAATTAGATCTTTATTTAGGGAGAACAGGTCTATTAGGCTATGGGGAGCGGGCAGGGCAGTGGGATTGAATCGCTCTTTTCAAAGAGCCGGCACAGACTAGATGGGCCGAATGGCCTCCTTTTGTGCCGTAAAATTCTATGAATCTATGAAACAGGTTAAAAGAACTCCCAGTGCAAACAATATGTTGCTACCGATATCCTTAGTGTTGTTTTAACAAATCAATTCTCATCTGAATTTTCCATGAACAAAATGTAAACTTTCTAAGTGGTCAATTCTTGTGATGTTGACCAGAGGCAACAAATAGGAATTTTTGAAAGGTTTGCAAACTAGGCCATTAAATAACTAACAAATTTATATCACCAATTTAAGAATTAATATAAAAATTGAAGCCCATAGCTTATATTCACTGGAAAATGTATAGCTCTTCAAAACAATTTAATAGTAGTTAAATGTATCGAAACACTATCAGGAATGTTAAGATGCACTGATTTCTAATAGCAATTTTTAATGAGACTGAAAGTCCTTAATAACGTCCTTAATAACGCTTCTCATTTGCAAATGGTAATGGGAACTACTTCACACCAGCGCAATAGCAGAATTCCTGCACCCGTGATTGAAGTTACTTTGTTTCCATTTATGTTTTAGAATGATTATCCAGGAATTCCATCAGAAATTTGTCCTATTTTTCTATGGTTCATATACTATATTTCACATACAAGATAAGGTATTTATCATGTCCAACTTTGTTTACTCGGTCTGGATGCTGTTAGTTTGTCTTGAGGACGAAGAAATGGAATTTACATCCTGCTTCTGGTATGAATTTCATTTTCAAGATTGCCTCAACAATACAAACAACCATGCCATTCTTCAGGTTCTGAACTTTGCATTCGCTACAAAACAGGTTAAAAATACATTTTCTAACCATTGAAATATGTTTTGCAGAAAAGCATTCCATTTCGAAAGTAGATGGTGACAGCAAGGAGGCATAGGGTTTTAAATTGTAAAGGTCTATAATAGAGGTAGATTCAATAAGTTGTCCAATGGCTGATTACGTTTTTTAAAAAGGGTTTGTGGCATTATGTCGTGGGAAAAATGCCAATGCCCATTTAGAATTTCAAGAATTTTCTACATCCTGACAGCAGGATCTCACCACAAGCCCAAAGCCGACATTTATTATGCACCACTATGGCTTGTACTATTATCATTTAATTGTCAGTAACAAAGTGTCTGTACTCCACACAGCCACAATCTCCCACAGAGAAAAGCATATTCAAATTACATATTATTGAGAAATGGAAGCCTTGTGGTGTTTTATCCTACAAACTTTTCTAGTCTAAACACCTTCTGCAACCCCCTTGGGCTCTCGAGAAGTTAACCAATGTCCTCCAGGTTAGCTCCGCTCTACTTTTTCCTGCTCTTTGAAGTTACATCATAGTCGCCTTCATTTTGTTTTTTTTAAAAAGCCACTTCAAAGAAAAGCACTTGTCATCTTGAAATGAAACACTGCCAGTGCAACTGACACTTCAACAATATGTGGATACTGTCTAAAACATGTACATTAACCACAGATTTGGCTACTTGTCATAAAAAAAAGATACTGTCTCTGAAATAGAAATGCATGCCACAGATGCGACATAGCCCTTGGAAACTGGTATAATGCCAGCACCTTCTAGTAGTGATACTTTCGTTATTCATCGCTCGGTTTCAGCAAATCACACAGATAATGTGTTTTAACTCTGTATAGATCTTTTTATATGTTTATTATAAATATTAAACTCCTGGCATCAATGGAACAATGTATAGGCTTTGACTCGCAGGGTTAACAGGAGCTGCCGATGACCCTCATCAACTAGTGCCCTAGAGTAGTGTGGACACGTCTGGCTCCGAAACTGTATTACTGAGACCGCCACAACAGATGGGCTTGATTCTGAAATTCAAGCCAAACATGTACATCTTAGAGCCAGATCAGTTCCAAGGAGGCTCTGCTTACCTTTCCCATGAGAATGGTCACTAGTTGGTCATTTGACATCCGACAAGCGTGTGTTTGATCGCTCACTAAGTGAATGGCCAGTTCTGGGAACTCCCTGCAAGCTTCCTGGTAGGCAACACAGCTCGGCATGAATTGCATGAGAGCATTATAATAATAATCATCCTTGCATTTGATATAACGTAGAGCTTTTCACATCTTCTAGACATCAAAGCTCTTCACAGAATATACTGTAAAGTGAATTGACTGTATATTTGTGGGCGAAATGTGGCAGCCAATTGTACACAGCAGTGTCTCACAAACAGTCATGGGTGGAAGCGCTGCCACCATCTTCCTGCCCATAGCTCGAACACACATCCCTTCTCATTGAGTGACACTTCTGCAGAGCGTGAACAACAGTTGCTTCTTTCTCTGCAAACCAATCAAGGTGGATTCTAGTGCTGGATGTTCGACCATGTGTTCACAAACATAAACTCCAGGTAACACCTTCCAGCAGCTGTCATCTCAAGTCTCAGTTTCCTCAAATTGATCTGAATGACATTTGCCTCAAGCGTGGGAGGATAAGGAATGCAATACAAAAGACATCTCTGTTTAGCAGCATCTATAATTCACTAATGGCTTAGTTGAACCTCCAAAATCCACAATATCCGCCAGGCAGCATCATCCCACAACCACCCTCCCCACCCCCCTCACCGTCATCAGCTCCTATCTCGATCCCTTCCTACACTCCTTCTCCCTAGTCTCTCTTTCCTCCCTCTCACGCACTCTCACCTCCATGAAGCCAACCACCTGCTGCCTCGACCCCATCCCCACCAACCTACTGCTCACCCAGCATCCACTCCTCTGCTCACTGCTGGCTGACATCATCAACCAATCCCTCTCCACAGGATCAGTCCCTGCCCCCCTCAAAACTGCTGCCATCATCCCCTTCCTTCAAAAACTCTCCCTAGATCCCTCAAACCCGAGCAACTACAGCCCTATTTCAAACCTGCCCTTCCTTTCAAAAGCACTGGAACGCATTGTTGCAAATCAACTCCACGCCCACCTCTCCTCCCACTCCCTCTTCGAACCTCTCCAGTCCGGTTTCCACCCTGCCCACGGTACAGAGACTGCACTTGTGAAAGTCACAAACAACGTCCTCTCTATCTGTGACCAGGGCTCCCTCTGCCTCCTTATCCTCCTGGACCTGTCCACTGCGTTCGACACAGTCGACCACGCCATCCTCCTCCACCGCCTATCCTCCGTCATCCACCTCAGTGAGATCGCACTCGCCTGGTTCGAGTCCTACCTCACAAACCGCCAGCAGTACATCTCCACAAACGGCTTTTCCTCCCGCTCTCACCTGGTTACCTGTGGGGTACCTCAGGGACCTATCCTTGGTCCCCTCCTCTTCCTCATCTATATGCTCCCTCTTGGGGATGTCATCCGCAGACATGGGGCACACTTCCACATGTATGCGGATGACACCCAACTCTATTCCTCCACTTCACTTTGCGACCTCAAGTCCCCTGATGTTCTGTCAACCTGCCTGTCAGACATCAGGAGCTGGATAAGCGCAAATTTCTTGCAGCTGAATGTTGACAAGACGGAGGCCATACTCTTTAGGTCTCATCAACGTCTCCATGCACAAGGCTCTCACCTCCTCCACCTTCCTGGTCTGCCCCTAAAACTCTCCGAACCGTGTGCAACCTAGACATCAGGTTCAACCCCCAACTGTCCTTCCTCCCCCACATCTGCTCCCTCACCAGTGCCGCCTTCTTCCACCTCCGACGGATCGCCCGTCTCCAGCAATACCTCACCCCAAAAGCTGCTGAAACCCTGGTCTACACCTTCGTCACCTCATGGTTGAACTATTCCAATGCCCTCCTCGCCAGTCTCCCCTCCACCACAATCCATAAAATCCAACTCATTCAAAATTCTGCCGCCAGCATACTCACCTGTACCAAACTTCGCTCCCCCATTACCCCAGTCCTTGCCAGACTTCACTGGCTCCCTATCCCAGAGAGGATCGACTTCAAAGTCCTCAACCTTGTCTTCAAATCCCTCCACTGCTCTGCACCTACCCCTACCTCTCTGACCTCCTCACTCCTCAAACCAGCTCCCGTTGTCTTCGCTCCACTGGCCTCCTCCGTGTCCCCCAAATCCTCTGCTCCACCCTCGGCGGCTGTGCCTTCAGCCACTATGCCCTGAGGCTCTGGAATTCCCTTCCTCACTACCTTCGCCTCACCCCCTCTTTTCTCAGCTTCAGGTCCCAGCTGAAGACCTTTCTCTTCGACCACGCCTTTGGTCACCTTTTTTTGGTCACCCTGAGACGCGTGGAGGGCCCTACATAAATCAAAGTTGTTGTTGCTTGTTGTAGTTATCAAGCCTGTCCAATTATAGAGATCTTATCCATCAGGAACTTCACCTCTCTACACATTAGCTTACATTTATACAAACTGTTGCTGAGATAAATTAAATGCGATAAAGCAATTTCATCACATTGGTTCCAGTGGGATAATATATTTATCAGAGCGTGATACCACTTGAACTGGAACAAATTTTCTGCGACAATTCTCATATGTTGTCTGCATTCTGAGGCATTACTGTACATTTACTGTACAGTGTTTGAGTGGAACGGAAGAGTCCAGTTTGTTTTTAAATAGCGTGCAAAAGCAAATTTGACAAAATATTCTAGAAGAGTTATCTTGGGGGTGATGGAAATATTACCACTAATTTAATGTAAACACAGCAAAATGTGAGCTTGAAACATTCTGTGTTCTTGATATGTCAACCCGCTTTCAAGCCAGGGAAAAACACGAGCCACAATTGTGTCAAGACAAGTACCTTTACTAATAAAGATGATAATAATCTTACTAACAGATTGTCTATATTTAGATGCATTTTAAAATCTTAGACCATGTACAGAAACACACAAAAATAGTAGTCCCCTTTTGTGTCCCCTAGTTATTTGCAATCCATTTTCTATATAACACGCCTTTACAATGCCGTAATATAATTTTTAGAGAAGCCATAGAAAAAATTACATCAAATAGGTTAGGGCCTAATCTATGTAAAATGTGTTTCTACGTACTTAGTTTGAAGTGCATCATAAAATGTAACGCTGATCAATTTCTTTTCAGAACAGTACTGACATATTTTGCCAATACTCTGAAATAAGGTTTTAATTTATTTTTCAAATATGACATATTTTAGTTTACCATTAATTCTTAAGGACAATGTTAGCACTGCTGCATCAAAAACTGTGGTATATAACATTTATTACAGAAAACAAAATACTTCAAATATGTACTAGAAAATGTGTTCAGTTGGATGTGAGGGGATGTATTTAGACCCAAATCTTAAGACACAAAATATTGAGGCTTCCAATTCCACGCTTACTTTGGAGAAATTCACCTTTGTTTTTGTATATCCTCAGCAAAGTTGAAATAATCCATCATATTGTAAAACAATATTATAATTTGACAGATTCATTGTCACTTTGACATTTTGAAAAGACAATTAAACAGCTGCTTTAAAAAAACATGATAAAAATACCTATTTGTAAGCACTCTCTCCAAATCAGTTATTACATTCTGAACAACCAAAGGTTACATAGGTGACTGTGCAATAAAGTAGTGTTATTATGTGCTATTTTTGTTGTCATAGATGACTATGGTTAGATTATCGCTTAGATAAATTAGCTCATTTACCCAGCTAAATTAGACACTGTTATTCACACCACCCAACAAATTTAATTACCGATGATAAACTGCAGGCAGGCAAAATTGCAACTTTAAGTCAAAATTTTACAGTCAAAATTTTATTTGTGTTGTAGCATAGCCCCGGGCATTTTATGGAACAATAACTTATATTTATATAGTGCCATTCACATGGGGGTAGCATCCCGGTGCACTTGACAGTGGTGTTGTTTGATTGTCATTGCTTGTAAAGCTACCAGTGAGTAGAGGAGTCTCGCACAGGCTGCTGCCATTTATTAATTACTTTTACACAGGTAACATTCCACTTTTTTTTAATTGATGATTGACTCCAAGGTAGAGAGCTATCAGATTCAGGTTTATAACAAAAAGCACAGATGGTAAAAGGCTTTTGATTGTTCGGACAACAAAATTACACTTGTATAGCGCCTTTCATGTCAGGAGGACGTACCAAGGAACTTGAAAACCCTGAATGTGTTGATATTTTCATAACATGGACATGCTCTATCTATATTAGCATTTGTTCAGATTTTAGTTGATGTTCTGCATATTTTCAAACATTCAGCAACTTCTTCAATAATATCATTCAGTATTTCTGTAGACAGACAAGATATATAAAGCTATCTAATTTGCCGCATTATGCTTCAGTGATCAGAATGGCAGATCTGACCTTTATTTTATTAAGTGATGCATACATGCTTTTCCTACCATAAAATCAAAGTGGTTCTAATAAATCCCATAAAACTTTACAAGATTCGATTTTTCAATAGAGACAAGAGGAATACTGATTCCCTCCCATCCCAACACCTATGTGTACAATTGAAATATTGTAATACGAAGCATAACGGTTAAATCCTCTTAGGTAAACAACAGAACTTTGGTGCTATATTAATAACTATGAAAAGGTTAGCATTTTCCAGTTTATAGCAAGAACATTATTTTTAAATTGTCCCTCACACCCTGTGTTCCATGATAATTGCTAATAATATTCATGATGATTAATTAGAAAGGACATTCTTGAAAAATCACAATGTGGACAAATGTAGTTATGAGGCAGTTTTGAAAAACATAATTAGTTCTCCAAGGGTTCAGCATAATGAAGCACTGTACAGACTGGCCCGATGGATCCTTAGAACCTTATTGGTTGGAGAGTCCTTTACTACATGGTTTGGTTGAAATCATGTACTCCGTGTAATTATTTGCCATGAAAAATAAGACTGTGAGGAGTTCAAGGTTTTCAAATGTGGATTCATATTTCTTAGAATCTTGAGCCAAAGTTCAGTAAGGAAAAAAGCACTTTAGTGGTTTGGGACCTTTTCAAAATAAAAAGTAAATAAAAAGGTACAGCTGGTATTTCTTATTCTATGCAAGACCCAGCTTCTGCAGTAAGCTATTCTGTGGTGTGCTCAACAAGATTTCTCTAATCATCTTCAGCTTCTTGGGATTTACACTATGGATTTGCAGGATGCAGCGGCAATTTCACTAATGGTCCTGAATTTCACTTTGGTTTTCCATATTAATATAAGATCACTTCTGGATTTCTTTCACCTCATTCACCCCAACTTAATGGTGCCATTGGTTAACACACATTAAACAAATGTAAAAAGATCAAACTATTAAAAAGAAAGCTAAAAAAATCTAAAGCATGTGAATATTCCTCTGAAGCGACACGGTCTGCTACAACTTGGGTTTCATAGTTCATGGGACTGAAGCTGTAAAGGAGTTAGCAATTAAACACAGACTATTGCTGTAGACTTAATACACGGGTGACCAAAGGGTGAATTTGTTTTGCATAAGCTATACTTTGCTGTGATCACAGCCTAGCTACCACACAGGTACACTGAATATTACACATTGATCATAACTAAATATTTCAGTGTTTTCATTTGGACCCAGTCTGAAAAAAGTGCAGTGGCAATATATTTTCTTTTTCTCGCAATTTCTTCATTAAAAAACTTTATATTGTAATTACAGAGCATACACTTCTTTCCCCAAACATGGGACTTCACATAGTGCAGTTAAATTTTAGAAATATGCTTCCAAGCAGTTCCTTTTGTTGGTGAATATTCATACTTAGGTAATGTCTTTCTCGATTCAGTTCAATTACTTTAGCTCACAAGATGAGCTAGTCCCGATAATTACACTGCATAATTTTCCTGCGTCCTATTCATCTTTCCTATTCAACAAACCAACACCCAGTCCTTTGGGTTATTCTACAAGTAGGTAGCAATGAGGTGTGTACCGTATTACCTTCCAGACAGTAGGTATTATCATGTGTGTGTGCCGAGTGTTTGCGCTGAGGGGGAGGGAGTAATTTCTTTATGTACTGTGGAATCTGACACATGTATTACGAGCAGCCTCCAGTCTGTCAGACCATATATTTCCTTTCACTGTAATTTATTGTGTTTTGAAACATCAATTCAACGTTCAAAGGCTAAAAAAATTCAAAGCCTCTTTAAAAGCAGGCACTTTTGTTCACAAACAAAGGACTTGCAAAAGGTACTCTACTGGACGGACACCGTTAAGAATCAGATTAATTCCACAGCATACTTCTTTTATACACCTGCCAGTTCAAAATATACCCTTCTTTATGTTCCTGTGAATACCCATTTTTCTTTGCCTGATGCTATATGGTCAGTGCTGTAGTTCATCAGGCAAAAAAAAAAGTACATTTTCTGGAAGAAACTGGGCCACATGCCTCTGAGGAGAAGCCTTGCATTATTTCATTCCCACCTTTTCTTCTCTTTTGGCATCTCAGAGGCCGCCTATGCCCAGAAGTGCTTCAGTCAGGCTGGACCATCAAATCAATTATCACAGCAGTCTGCTTTCTAAATATGAATAGCAATGAATGACAAAGGCTAGGATAACTTTCAGCTCAGATTTATCAGCAGTCGGGCATCTTTTGTTTCACTGGAGTAAGTCAGTACCCAGCAATTCATCTGAAACTCCCACTGCCTGCTTTGTAACTGCTTTGTTGGAACCAAAGTAAAACAATGTAAAAGATCTTTACTTTGCTAAGCCAATACAAATGCACACGTAAAACGTTGCTCTTGTAAAACCATTTAGGTTACTGCATTTTTTTTAAAAAAAGCTTCTGCTACATCTTTAGCTGAGACATGAATGGCTATTATCATACATCATTTAAAAGCACTATTGCAGAAATGGACAAGAGGACTCGGAAAACAGTACCCTTTCATTTAATAGGAGTAACGCTAAAATAGTTTGAGTCAAGGTTCTATAAAGCAGCACAGTGATCAATGAAAAATCTCCAAATTCCCCATTTGTTTTCAACATCTATTCCAAAGTCACCATACTGTAATTGCAATTCAAGCAGCGGAATCTGTTCTTTGTTGCCTAACTAGGCTGCATTTCAGAACTAGCAGTAATTAAAAGTGCACTGAATCAGTATTAATGGACAAATCTGCCCAAGTTGTTCCTTTATTTTAGTTAGGAATAAAAGACAAATTATTTATGAATGTCACGAAACAAAATAAAGAGCTTCTTATACCTTTTCGGCCTAGCTATTATCCCCCATGAATTAAGTGCAAAGAATACATGTTTATATTGTTAAAGCTATAGTATCTTGTATTCAGGACTCTGAATACAAGATACTCTGTGAAAGGAAAAATAAACACAGGCATTTTGGACAGAAATGAAACTCAGCTATGAGGCTAACAAAACGAGATACTGTTGTTTTTCATGGAATTCTCTGTTTTAGTGTGGGATCAAAGATATATTTTCTCTCTAATGCGGTCTTACAAGAATGCTGGCACGGAAGATATTTGAGCCACTCAATTCCCATTCATTTAACTTCATAGTACCATAATGATGCAGGAGGAGAAAAATGTACATTGAACGATGGATGTGGCAATATATAGTGTAATGAATGCATACAAACAGTATTAAATATTATTATAATAATCCTTGCATTTAATATAGCGCACACGCCCATTCCATTGACTAAAAAACGTTCTCAGTCTCCAGTCACAATGTCACCAACTTGCTCCTACACTGTTGTGCCTGAAAAATTTGATACTAACAAAGATGGCTTGTGGTGTCAGAGACAAATGGCCATGCACAAACCATACCTGATCCCCACAAAGAGACAAGTGTGCAATGATGATTTTGCAATCGGATTTAAGCAAACAGGATGGAGTCATTCTTCCCATAGTACAGCAGATAGTAATTAACTTTATACTTTTAAAAATAGATAATATTAATAATATTAATATCGTCAAATGTCATAATATAGATATATTATGTCATTGAGAGGTCTTAAAGCAGTTCACCAAACTTTACTGCAGAGTGTAGTGTTTCTGTATTTTGTTGCAAACACAACAGCCAATATGTGAACAGTAATGTCCCACAGCATAAAGCAAATGAACAAGTTTATCTGCAGGATTGTTGGCCAGAACACTGGAAGAAACTGCTTTCTCTTTCCAAATACCGGTAGTTGAGATTCGATAAATAAACACAGACACAGACTAAGCACCAAGGTGGTCAAAACGAAAATGGTGTTGGTAAGAAAGATGATCTTATTTAACTTTTATGTTGTATATTGAAGATATTGTTTCTTACCAATGCCATTTTAATAATACAATCAAAATCAATTAGTTTTATGAGTCATTATTTTGTCATGTAAACTCCTCAAATTCACAGCGATAAACACATTATTTTCCAAGTAAAATAATTATCATGTAGTACAGATGACATCTAAAGCACCAGCAAAAATCTGAGCAGTTCATAACAACAGTCAAATAATCGGGATGCAAAGTGAAACTCAAAGCAGTTTTCAAATGAGTGGGTTGTGCTCACCATGTGTAAACACACATGTAAATAACGATGTCCTTAATTATGTAATAAGCATTGGTTGTTAACAAGTAAGGACACTGTATTTCACACATGCGATTACATCTGGCTATCGTAATATGTAACTGAAACTTCACTGACTTTTAGTTCACTGACAAGACAACATTACTTCTTTATTTGGATATTGTAAAGTTCCCTTTTACAAATGTAATTTGTTGGTGCTTTTCTAACAATGATGCAGCAAGTACCTTGAGCAAAGTGGACGCAGCTAAAAATAAAGAAATAATAACGAGTGAGATGCAACATCTGAAAGTAATCGGCATGACATACTGTGTAGCTAGATGAAAACAGATTATCAAGAAATATACAGCATACAATCTACCAGTCTCTTTTTACAGTATAGTTGCATCACATGTTGAGTTCTTTCATTGCTTTGTGAGACTCTGCCTCTGTCAAGCGCAACCCTGCATGAAGGGTGCTATATAAAAATGCAAGTTGTTGTTATTGCTTTGGACTCTATAAACAATCTGCTGAATTTGATTTCTAGTGTACAGAGCTTTTGGGGTTGATGCTTGAAACAATAAATTGAGGGTTTACATTGATTGCACTTTAATTTCTTCCACATTCAATCTGAAGCAGCATTTCCAGGGAACAGAGTGGTGTTAGTGAAAGGTTAATGCAGTGTGTCCCAGTGTGGGACCATTTCCCTTCATCTTTTGCAGTGAAAGTAGTCTCTTATAGCTTCTTCTGACTGACAGCTCATAGCAGCTGACCAAATGAACCTTTCAGGCTTGGAGCTAAAGCACCTAAGCGATGAGCTGAAGCCCTACCCTAGGTATACTCTCTCAGGTCCCCTGTGTGCTGACTACACTGTCAAGGTCTCAGAAATCACTGTAAACATTTTATGAAGGACTGTTCCCACAGGAATGCTGTCAAGATTGATTTTTTTTCCATTGGTTTATTTCTCCAAAAGGAGCTCTCAAAGCAAATTTAGCAACAGGTACTAACTTTATGTGTGTGTGAGTGGTGGTGGGGAAGAGAAGAAATAAACTCATGAACAGAATCTTTTCCTAGATGTAACATGTTGCCCTTTTTCAGTGCACCCACGTCCTCACTCCATATGCCTGTTTACCCAGCAGTAAATAGAAACCCAATTGTTAGTCGACTGGTGGATCGCTTCCCAGGGGGTAATAATCCCTTAAAAAAAAATTGGGTCATTCAATCCACAACTGTTTGTGAGACACTGCTGTGTGCAATTGACATTTCACCTACAAAATATACAATCAATTCACTTTACAGTATATTCTGTGAAGAATATCGCGTTGCGACATCTCAAAGATGTGATGAGGCGCTATGTCAAATGCAAAGATTATTATACTATTAAATTGTCACCTGGCTGTGATAGCAACAAAACAATTTGTTCTTGAGTCTCTGCCAACACTGCTGTTGATCCAGCCATTAGTGGGTGCATGGTTCTGAACAATTCACCTAACAAGCATCTCTTCATTGTGGGACGTCCTCTAGACATCAAAGGCACTATAGAAACGTAATTTGTTGTTGTGGGTAAGTAACTCCCCAACACCATGGCTAAGATAAAGTCATTAATGTACAGGAAATTATGTTGAAATATGCTGCCTGACCAACATGATTCATGTAATATGCCAGTTTGATTTCACATGTTAAAGTTGAAATGTTTCAGAAAATCTATTTATTTATATTCTGCCAATCAATAAAACTGATAATTGTTCAAATACATTTAACTGTTTCTGTACAAAGTGATCTTTACAATATATTTTTCTGCCTCCATCTTGTGCATGGAACAATCTTAACAACAGCTTGGATCTTCTAACTTATTAAACTGAGTTTTTCATCTCTCACACTTGTATTTCTTGCTGTTGCATCTGTGGCACACAGGTGACTAACTTCAATCATCCTAGAAGACGCTGATCATTTGAACTTCAATGATGAACGGTATAATTACAGGTTACCTTAGACTTACATGCTTCTTTATAGGGAGAGATAAGCATTACGGTATTACAGTTTATATTCAAATGAAAATATATTCTCATTCCGCCAGCAAATACTTAAAAAAAACAAAATTAGTTTAGTTCCAATGCTTAAGATCAATCCAGTTCACTGGTCTCTCTCCATTTAAATCAATTGAGATGATAGTGATTCTATTCCTTCTGTCACTATCCAGGATAGTGACAGAAGGAGCAGGAACAACAACTGAAATAAAGGTACCTTCTAGTGATTGGATATTGGTTATACTGAACCATAGAAACTCGTGTAAGAGTTCAGCATTTTGTACATCTCGTAACCAATTTATGTCTCTGAATTTGCATTAAAGAATCTTATTACAAATCATCGTAATTTAGACCCCAATTAAGAACATCCTTTTATTTACTGCTGTATCATCTTATAATCTGATGATAGTCAACATTTTAAGTTTGTATATCAGTTTGCCTATCAGAACTGAAAAATATAAAATTTTGTGGAATTTAGATAAATTTCTTCCTCTCTCTAACATAGAAAGACAAAACTAAGCAATTTAGCACACATATCCTAAAGATAGTTTTATTCTCCAACAGGTAGTCTGTAATTACACTCACTTACTAGAAATAAGGAGGGTAATGAAACACTTCCTGTTTTTGTTATTATTAATGCAGTCTATTACATTTATCTAATTTCCTTAACTTCCGTCTGGTATGAGAATAAAATGGGTCAACATTTCAAAGAATCAAGTAGGAAGAAAATGTACGGGAACATTTTTAAAAATTTAATGAATCTTACAATGAAAGATTAACCCTGCGTTGTTCTGCGTGTATTTCATTTGTGTACCAGAAATTAAAAGTACATATTATTAACAGCTCAAATAGCATCACCAAAAAACATTATAGTTGTCACTTAACAAAATGTGTCAACAGCTTTACTTAGTATTTATTCTTTTTATCATTATATTGGTTCTTGTCTATTTTCTTCCTTTTTAATTTTAATTAACTTTCAATTCTACTTATTCACGGTTATTTTTGGTAACATTTCTACTCTTTGCCTTACTTCCTTTGGGTTATGCTTCGCTCTTCTAGATCTCTCTACTATGCCCGTTTTGCAAACTTTCAAAGAAAAATATTCTTTCAAAGCAGCCAAATCAGAAGCTAAATGTCTGAAGGTTGACAGGGTCACCATCATTGAAGTGGCTTTGTCCAATTTCTATCAGTAAGAGTGAAAACTCAGCAGAAGCAGCTGGCCCAGGCACTCACATCAACACACTTTGGTGGCACACAGAAAAGATTGTTTCGCAACACATATACACATTATTGGTCAACTAAATGGTGTAATTGAAACCTCATCTGAACATTTCTTCAATGCTTTCTGCGTTTTAAGCAACCAAGGTAAATTACACTTGAGATTTCAAAAGCTGCTTTCACTGGTAGTGATAATTTTCTCCTTTTAACATTGCAATGGTTTATGTGGAGTAAAAGGGTAGGGTTTACAGTGGAATGTATTATTCTTCAATGTGTTTGTACAAGTTACTTAATTTCCTCAATATTCATTGCAGAAGTGGCTAGTAAATTGAGTTCTGAGAGAATTTTATTGAGATCAACATACTAAGCTCATTAACTTCTCAAAATACTGTATTATATTTTTCTCCACTGCCAACCAGAGATTTTCAGGCTCCACCTCTCCCACTCATTCGTGCATCTTTTCTCTCCAACACATTTTATTTGAGGAAATTGTTTATAGGTAGTGTAGTTAAAAAGTTCTCTTTAGAACAGTAGGGGAGAATTCAATGAATGACCGCATAATATCTAGTCTATGCCGTGGTACTTTAACCCAAGCTCAGCAGTGAAACCTGTGTTTACTGACTGAGTGGAGCGGTGCCATTTGTTCAGCTGCTTCTCAGTGGGATTGCTCCATGGGACCCATTTTATTGTTTTAGTTTGTGCATGTGGACATTCATCACATTCACGAGTGCATACATACCAATACCATTGTAGGTTGGAAGAAGCATACTGATATAGAAAGGGCCACATACACGGTGCTGTTTAAAATGCACTGCCTAAGAATCATCCAGCCATGAATTCTAACCCCCAGAGGTGGTTTTAGTTTACATTGTATTTTACAGTAAAATTTAGAAGATAGCATTTGGCGAGATTAAGTACAAAATCAAAGATTCACATTTCAGCACAAGCTGGACTCAACTGTACTCTAAAAATAATGAGATTGTTGCTATGTCTTTATAATACAGGATCCCTCCCCAACCGCGGGGGATACGTTTCTGAAAACCTCCTTAGTAAAACCGTGGTTGGAAAATTCCGGGCCCTATGGGAAACATGGGGATAAGGGGAGTAAGTTTGGGTGCATTGGCTGCCAGGATCTGCAGCAATCCACGAGGCTGTCTGACTGACTGATCTGCACACATACACAGAGAAAGCGAGAGAAATCAATGGAGAAAGTGGTGTGGTGGGTGACGTGGAGGGGGGGATGTGGAGAAGGTGGTGTGGTGGGTGACGTGGGGGGGATGTGGAGAAGGTGGTGTGGTGGGTGACACTGAGGGGGCTGGATGCGGAGAAACGACAATAAATTCATGTTATTTACCTTAATCCTAAGAGCGAAGCGACATCGTCGCTGGTTGATTGCGACATCGCAACTGGGTCTTAGCGCCAAATGCTAGCGCGAAGCAACATCGTGGCTGGTTGATGCAACTGGGTCCTAGCGCTAAACACTAGTGTTACTGTTAAAACCCGTGGATAAGCAAAACCCATTGTCATGGTTAGCAAGGGTTGTTGCAATGAGCCAACCGTGGATAAGTAAAATTAGCGGCAGAAAAAAACGTGTTTGGGATGGGGGTATTTGCAGTTTTTTTCATTAAATGAAACATCGAGTCTGTTTCTCACTGCAAATGCCAGAAAAAAACAGGTAGAGCCAAAGTTGCTCACAGCAGGAGTATGTCTTGGCTTTTTTTTTGTGATGTGAAAGAAGGAAAGAAATGCTAGTGATGCCACTGAGCTGCAGTTATCTTGCCTCACTGCCAATGGCACAATCACACCACAATAACGAGTTAGGTTTTTCCTCTGAACCCAGAGGAAATAATCTAACTCAGTTAGGACTTGGCGATCATGACATCAGTGCAGATTTATTAAAATAAAGAACTTGCATTTTTATTGCAAGTCTCAAAGCAACATCTCAAAGCACTTAATGAGTAATTATTATTAAATGTACTGAGTATTATTTTCTTTACAGAGGTAAATATTACAGCCGTTTCCAACATCAGCAGAGTCCCACAATCAGCTATGAGTTAAATGACCAATTTATCAGGAGGATTTGTGGCCAGGATACTGGGGGTTCCTCACTTGTGTTTTTGACTTATGTCATGGGATCATTCAAAAGACAGCAATGCAGTACTCCCCCATAAATGCACTTGTCTCAGCCTAGGTAAAGAAAAGCAAATATAGTAATAGCAAATGCAAGGCTTGAACCCACAGGTGAAATGCCTATTCATTTATTTTCCTTAACCTCACCCCAACCTATACCAGGTTCACCAACTGAGGTCATGGGTGCCAATTCTCTTTTGGGGAAGAATTTCGGGATGAGGCATGCATATCTTGAATAGTAAAAACATACAACCTATTGAAGTTGTAGAGGGAAGGGGAAAGGTGGAAGGACTTTGGGCTAGAATCAGAAGGGTAGAATGCCTGATATGTTACCACAGATGGTGGGGCTGACAAAGCCAGGGATGTGAAGCATGTCAGTGTTTTCTGATCAGAGGGAATGGCTGGAAGAGGGAGAGGCCAGGGTGGTAGGATCTAGAGGTACGATGAGTCATGATGAGAATTTTGAGTCAGTGGAGCTGAGTGAGGATATGGGTGATGGGCTTGTGGAGGCTGAAGTGGGAAACAACATGGGCTAGAGTTCTAGAGAGTCTCCTTGTGTGGGGAATAGCTCGAGAGTCCAGTAAGTGTTGAACTGGAATAATTAAATCTAGAGATAATTAAGGCGTAGATGAGGTCTCTGGATGAGGGGACAGGGAGAGGCAGTGGCAGAAGCTAGCATTTTACGGAGGTGATGGACTGCAGAGCAAGTGAGAGCCTAGGAATAAGAGTTGAACAAAACACCGGTTGCGTGAGGTCAAGTGAGCAGTCAAGGTCGATGGGAGGTAATCAGGAAAACATCAATCTTGTCAATGCTGATTTGTAGACAGTTACAACTCATCCTGCTTTTGATAAAGTAACAGGCAATTGGTCAGAAAAGCAGTGGTTCTGGAATCAAGGGTGGAGTCACACAAATAAGAGATGGGCATCATTCATGCACATGTATGATGTCACCAAGGGGGAGCATTTATATAGTGAACATGAGAGGATAGAGCCCTGAGGAATGTCACATTTAACTGTGCTGGGTGGAAGAAGACAATGGAGGGTGCAAAATTAATTGAGTTAACGCTGATCTGTTTTCTCATCATGTCCCGCAGAACACTTTGCTTTTCAAGTGTTTTCAACACTTTGATTCTTAAATTTTGCATAGTAGGAAAGGACAATGTGCAGCCAGATATAATAATAATAATAATCCTTGCATTTGATATCAAGCTTTTCACGTGTTCTAGATGTCTCAAATGCTTCACCAAATATACTGTAAAGTATATTGACTATATTTGTAGGCGAAACCCAGCAGCCAATTGAACAAATAGTGGGACACTGCAGAGCAATAAACAGTGGGATAGGCAGAGCAATAAAAATTCTTGGGAGTCTGGTGAAACATCTATAGCCTTCGGTATCTAGGAAGAAAATAGGCAGTACAGCCTTATGTCTGATGTATCCAAATTAATGGCCTGCTTGAGACACCCAAGGCTTGAAGCATCCATTAGTGGTCAGTGTGGAAAGTCTATTGAAAGCAACAGCCAGCATTGTCTGGAGCCAGAAATTCAAGCCTGGAGCATACATTAGTGGTCAGCATTGTCTGGGGCCTTGAATATCCGTTGAGAGGAACAATAAACTTGCCAGAGTTTGAAGCCATTTCTAAGGAAAGTAGACGGCATCAACAATGCCCTGGAGCCTCCATTTGGGAATCTGTTAAGTGTATTTTGGAATTGGAGCAACCATCAAAGCAAGTCAATCATACATTCTCAAGGGTCCACAGTGTCAGGGACATCCTGGAATTTCAGTTTGGATATCATTTGAATGAAAACTAAAAATGCACACAATGGTAGATAGATCAAGTTTAACTTGGTAGCCATCACCAGATAAACTAATATATTAAACCCAAGCTAAATTGCTCTCATTTAAAACTCAGCACATCAATTATGAAAGCAAGCATAGTTTTCACTCGAGGCATGAACATCAGCATGAATTATTGTGAAATACTGTAATTATTGATCCCCAGGTCAGGACTTCCAATCTCAACTAACCTTATGGAAAAAACAAACTTTTTCCAGTAAAACAAGATATTTGGCACAATTTTATCTTTACTTCTCTTGCCTATTTTTGTAAATCAGTCATTTTTATTCATACCACTTTCCAGCATTTTCACCATATTTAGTGTGGAGTTCTGCAACTCAGAGGTTAGAGTACTTGCCTTGCAAGCGAGAGACCTGGATTCAATTCCAGGCAGGGTGCAATCTTGAACAAGTTTACTTACTCTACACGTCTGATAATAATCCCGCAAAAAATTTTTCATGGGTCATTTCAATCCATGACTGTTTGTGGGACACTGCTGTGCGCAATTGGCTGCCGCATTTCGTCCACAAATATCCAGTCAATTCACTTTACAGTATATTTTGTGAAGTGCTTTGAGACATCTAGAAAACATGAAAAGCGCTAAATCAAATGCTATTTTTTTAATTTTTGTACCCTTTAAAAGTTTTTACTTCTCAGTTGCTTATCCAATATCATTTCAAATGATTCCATTGTTACTGCCTCAGCTTCTGGGAATGAATCGCACATCCTGTAGCTTAGTAGTTAGAGCACTCGCCTCGAAAGTGAGAGCACAGGGGTTTGATTTCCAGGTAGAGCAAAACAAACGTTGGCCAAGTTTCTTTATGCACCTCTGTTTACCTAACAGTAAGTAGGAACCTGGTTAGTTGATCAGTGGATCATTTTTCCGGAGGTAATAATCCATCCAAAAAAACAAGTATTAATTTGATCACTCAATCCATAACTATTTGTGGGGCACTGCTGGGAGCAACTGGCTGCAACGTTTTGCCCACAAAATAGTAAATTCACTGTATACAGTATATTCTGTGAAGCACTTTGAGACGCCTCAAAGAACATAAGAAGTAGGAGCAGTAGGCCATTCGGCCCTTTGAGCCTGCCCCGCCATTCATTCATGGCTGATTTTCCATTCTAATTCCAGCTACCTGCCTTATCCCCATACCCCTTAATCCCTTTATGAATGAGAAATCCATCTATCTCAGTCTTGAATATATGTTCAAGGACTGAGCATCAACAGCCCTTTGGGGTAAGGAGTTCCATACATTCACTACCCTCTGAGTGAAGAAGTTTTTTCTCAACTTCTCAAAAGACATCATAAGACACTATATCAAATGCAAAGATTATTATATTATTACTTACAACACTCAAAATGAAGAAGTCTTTAGTCTTTCCCCTAATTATTCTGATTACAATTCTAGTGGCAATGAGACGATGCCCCATTGCCTCTGATCCTCTAACTAAAGCAAATAGTTCTTTCTTATTTAACTTAACATCTCCTTTCAGAATCTAAATAGATCTCTTAATCATTTCTTAATGGAATCGAGCCAGCCTTTGGTGGTGCTCTCGGTAGTTCTGCCATTTGGGTCTGCAATATTCGAGGGCACTGCTGATGACATTACAGCCAGCCTGGCTCATCGGCAGCACTTGGAAGGGTGGACTAGACCTGGGGCGGGGAATCTTCCTACTCACCTCCTATTAACCCTACAAGCCAAAGCCCTAACAGGTAGGTTGATCCAAGCTGGAAAGCAGCAGGACAGCTTGCAAGACAGCAACATTAATGGCAAGCTATGCTGTTTTAGCCGGTTAGACACTAGCAGTACCCCAATGCTCACTCTGATGTACTCAAATCTTGGGTCCTACCAACCTGTGTTCAACACTTTCCGGGATTAGGTGAAAAAGGATGCATCCCTGTAGAGAGAGTACATATTCCATTGCAGGAATCTATCTCTGGAATTTCCATGTGAGGTACGATGCATGGAATTCTAAGCGTGTTGGTGGGTTTCCGCATGTCTCCCACTCCCCCGCCCCACTTATAATTGACTACACCAATTTTTACTACCACCAATTTGAGACAAGTAAACTGTCCTAAAGATTACAGTTTTATCTTGTTTCCCCTCAGAATGTTTCTGTTTTTAAAACTTTGTGGACAACTTCAGCAAGCACTCACATAAATTGGGAGTTTTAACCTCCCTCATTGCTCTGGGATGAACAGCATCTTGCCCTGGTAACCTGACCATTTTAAGCTTCACCAACTGACCGTGTAACACATAATTATGAGCTTTGTTTCACCATTCTATCAAGTTACACAAGAAGCAATCTTTTGACATGTAATAATATAACTTTTGATATTTACGGGATGAGATTTCATCAGAATCTATCTATTCATTCTTAGTAAAATGAAGCTCAATGTTACATTACAAAATACATTTTTAAAGTTGAATAATTTAAGTCTGTTGAACCAATGTTCTTAATATTAGACGTAAACATACAAATAAAATTGTATCCAATATTGGCTAAACCCTCTGGCATTTAAATCTAGAGTAAATGAAATAATAATTTGTCTGCATCAAAGATCACCACAGGGGCTGAACTTAATATTGAAGTCTGCAAATCAGCAGTTTTTAAGCCACTCTAGTGGGTGCAAAGCGAGTAACAGGATTAGCAAAAGCAAGTTTCTGCTCATCTGTCACTCAAGTGTCTGTAACTATTGTCATAAAATGTCTATTCCTATATTAGACTTTGGATATTTACACCTGAATTTTGAAATGATATTAAATTAGAAAAGATTGTGTCATAACATCTCAAGCTCTGATCTAATATATAAAAGCTTTACATATATAAATTATAGCAGATGGGTTTTATTAGCATCTTTCAGAATCAAGACTGCTGGCAGCGCTTAATATTATTTGCTTGTCATTGTCAGACAAAACCATGTTCGTAAAAGAACAGGGTTAATTACTATTTTCTACAATTAGCATGTTGTACTGCAAGATAACACAAGTTATATTAGTTATATTTGTATCAATATTGTAAACTGAAACATTATTCCCAGAGCTGCATTTTTGAGAGCAAAACATATTTATACAGGACCACTGCTGTGAATATACAATCATGCAGTCAGGCACACATGAGAAGTCATTAAACATTAGTTTGTTGAGTTGTGTGGCAAAGCTGGAACAAATTCACGATATACAGAACTGATGTTGCAATTGAGAGTGTGATCTTCATAACATGAAATAGAAATCAACAGACAATTAAAATGAAAGAATGTAAAACAGAGTTGAATATGTATTTCTTTGGAATTTCCACTTTTTGGGGGAAAAAAAGTTTATACTAAAGTAACATTAAGAAGGTGGGATATAGGTCACATGAGCCCTTTTAAATATGATTGCTGACTATCAGTCCTTCCGTCTCGCCCCCTCCCTGGCCTCGTTCAAATTCCGCCTCAAGCCTCTCCTCTTCGATGGTCCTATCGGGAATTCCGAACACCCACTTCCCTCCGCCACACTGTCCCCAGCTTGGGTCTGACAGAGTGACTGTCCAGCGCATTGGGACGTCCTCCTGATATGAAAGAGACTATCTATACAAGTGTAATTTTGTTGTTGTTGTTGTTAAGATTGCCTGCACTTGTACACACATTTTTGCCACTAATTCACAGAACGCCAAGGATATACTAATTATGCATTAGATTACGGTGTTTAATCCAATAAAGACGCATATAATATATAAATTCTATTTTAGGAATTAATATTTTTATAAAGGTTTATTACATCTTTGGCTATTTCAAAAACTCCATATTCACAAATAACATACAGGAATGCAATATAATCGCCCCCAATAAACTGATTATGTGACTGCAATATCTTCAAAACCTACCCAGAGTATAAGGAGTACAATTTATTGTTGTGATTTGTGTTGGCATCAATGTAAAGTGGAATTCCGTACACCTTCATTCAGGAGCATGATGCATTTTTGTACTATCAATTCAATATTCATGACATGACTGAAAGATGTTTTCATCTTTCTTTTTGCGTTGATTGTTGCAGTTACATATTTAGCCTGGGGATTGAAATGGAAGCATACATTTGCTTCTTGCTCTAACACCAAACACTGTTGAGAAAAACTAATATTAGGAAAAATATTCTTTTGACAGTTTGAAAGTTTTTAAATCAAAGAAAAAACAGACTGCAGTAACCAAACTCCTAAGAGTTTAGGATCAGTGCTGTGCTTGGCCTCCCAGATGGCGACATGCACTGTATAAAGCCAGGATGCGTAATGCCCCTCCCCAATCACTGAACTTGATATTGTAGGCTCTGCTCTTTCATCAGTGCAAATGTGGTACACATCCTTTAAGATGGGCAGAAAAAAACTCAGAATACAATCGGATATTCGTGAAATGTGGCACTAAAATTATTTTACAAATGTAATAAAATTAAAACCCTCGTAAATTGATATTTTAATTATTTAACCAATCCGGCGCCTTGGAACGCCCTCCCGACGTGAAAGGCGCTATATAAATGTAATTTTGTTGTTGTTGTTTACAGCACATCTGGAATTTTGGCTTCACATTCACAATTCACAATTGTTCATGCTTATGCAATCTGTGCCACAGGTATGATGGGGTCATATCCATGATGCTGGCCTATCAGTCATCAATGTTTGACCGTTTTGATGACCTCATCATTGACCTGTCAGTTGGTTTTCAACCCAAGTACGTATAAAATCAGAAAACTAAAATTAGGATGGAAAAAGGAGTGAATGTGGAAAGAAACAAGACAGAAAGGAATAGCAGGCAAAGAACACAGATGACGGTTTAATGTCTACTTCAAATTAGCTTTTGGTATTTATCATTTCATAAAATGTTTAATTTATGTTTGAACAGTCTCACAACAGTATTTTTCCCCCCACAGGACAGGGCAATGAGTTGAAAGCAGACAGATGAGTCTGCACAGAGAGACAGGAGTCTGCATAAACCAGCAATCTAAACTGTCAATAGAGATCTTCACACTGGACCTCATGAAGATAAAAAAAAAACAGACAGCGTGCATTAATATTGCTTTGCCAAGTATTTCAATACATGGCTCATGAATTGTTTATTAGGATCTGGCACATTAGGTTTTGGAGCAGAGTTTTTCTAATAATTACCTGAGTGACTACAGATGCCTTTAAGTCAATAATAAATACATCATGAACATTATCTTTTAATGTTAGGTTCATAAATGTTATTAGTGGATATGCTATCTTGTTTTTTTTTATTCTGGATCAGTTGAATACTATAAGTACCTAGATTTCATTTTGTGATATTTTATGTGCAACGTTTTCATAATGATTGTAGGTTAGGGTTGACAGATGGTCTTTTCACATTGCTAAACAAACAAATACAATTCTTTGTGATTAACTTGATCGATGCCAGAAAATCTGCAACACAGTAGGGGCATTTAACAACACTGTGCAGATGCCTTATTTAAAAAAAATTCTGGGCCCTTTTTTAATTTATTTAATACAAATTATCCATGCTATCAGCATAATATTGGTGTACAGAAAATCTATGGAGTGGCTTTGAATCTAAATGTCATATAGATGCACCATCTTTCGGAAAATGGCTATGGAAGGGAGATAAGGTGTGTATCAATTGTTTCACATGTCACAATCACATAAACCTGCAATTAATTCAATAATATGCTTTAAAAAATATAGCAGATGTAGTCATTTTTAAATTTGATTTCATGTATTTGACAAGACTGAAGTTCAAACACCGAACATATTAATTATTCTAATCTAATAGGATGTTATCTGGCCCAAACATCCCATGACTATCAATTCAGCACACAATGCTTTACAACAGAGCTGCAAGAACCTCACTTCAGAAAGAATTGTTAGTCATGATTAAATAAGAAAGATTAGCATTATTATTAGAAGCAGAACAAACTTCAGATTTATAAAGGTTAAAATAATTAAGCATTAAAAATCGTTACAAATAAACAACTTGAAAGGTCCCTTTCAAGCTCGGTACATCACTTGAAGAAGATCCTCAGAGAACAGCTCTCTGAAGGTTTGCACCAATTTTGGTAAATCTAATTTTCCATCCAAACAGGCCTGCTTTGGAAGTTTTTTTAAAAAAAAAACTGCTTTCCCTTCAGCTCAGTATTTTAAGAAAGTCTTCCACTGCTACCATTTAATTCTTAACGAGTCCTGAAATTTCATTGCACATTTGAAATGAGTCATACATTTCAGCAAAAAACATACATACCATGGGGCAATCTCAATTTTGAAAATTCTACATCAAAGCAACAATGTTCTTATTTTGCTCTGTAAACTGGACGCATGTCTTTATCAATCTTTCCACCATTCGTCTGCTTCTGTATTCTTAATAATACAGCACTTTAGAAAGTATGCGCATAGTCTGAAGAAAATGCTTATTAATTCCTTGGTGTGTTTATTTCAGGATGATGTTGTAAAATAACATTTTCTGAATTAAAATAAACGATAAAATTACTTTTGATTACTCCTCTCTTCCAATTATTTTCTTTCTATTTTCAATTTTCAGGCATTCTATGTCATGTACTGTACCATTATCTCACACAGGAAGATATGAGGGCAGGCAGAAAGGTAATACATTTGCCTTAGTCGTGTGCCAATTAATTAATATTCTTTGCATTTGATCTTTCACATCAGGAGGACGTCTCAAAGAGCTTAGCAAGACTCACTGTAAAATGTAGCATGACTTGTACGTTTTGTAAGCGAGTAGTTCTGCTCTGTTACAAAGCGGTAAGGGATATGAGGTAAGGGATAGGCTGTTCTTGCTTTGTCTCAGATTATTTCTTTCTTTTCAAAGAAATATTATCACGTGCTTCTGGCGAAAATAATCAAACCTGCCCAGTGGATCACAAACATTCTTAATTTGAACTGTAACTCATGGATCCAGTAATAAGGAATGAAAGGAGATAATTCTCAACTGCACAGCAACATTGCAAATTGGTGACTGTTTTTGGCACCGGTATTCTTCCAACTGTAATGCATTTCCACTAGCAAATTTGTGGTGGCATTAAAGCTTTGTCATGAAAAATAATGTTGTCACACTTTACATAGTATTGTATATCGTGGAATCCTCCTATAATGCTCTCATTCCACCCCCCCCCCCCACCCGCCATACACACACGTTTTTAATGTTACAAATTATAGTTCTAGTTAAGATAGCTTGAAACATTTAAGTGTTGGAACCTCTTCTAAATTGGTGACAATAACAGTAATAATAATCCTTGCATTTGATATAATAATAATCCTCATTATCGAAGACGTGATATAGCACCTTTTCAGGTCTTCGAGACATCTCAAAGTGCCTCACCGAATATACTGTACAGTGAATTGACTTTGATTTTGTGGGCGAACAAGAAGCTAGAAGCAAAAGATGGATTCTAACGGTCAAAATAACAAGAATCTACTAGTGGACCTTTAAATGAAATTTAGGAAACAGGATTATTCAGTTTAGCACAGGTTTCTTTGAATGAGCTTTTGGTTTCTGTTCTTTGTACAGGCATAGCAGGTGAAAATCCATACCTTACGGTTAACAGAAATTGAGAAATTCGCAATGATTGTGAGTTGCTTCCCAATGTAAAGCCTGTATTAACCTGGCCTACAATGGCATCATCTGTTCTATTGTGAATTCTGAGCATAAACCAAAATTAATGCAGTGTTTAAAAGGAAAAATAATGGCTGATAGGAAAGTTGTGCCTGTGTGTGAAAGAGAATAACCTAAGGACATATTGTTCATGATGAAGCAGCTGCTTTCAACTAGTTAAATGAATAGCTCAAATGAAGGCTGTATGATACATTTAAAGACTGTATTTTATACTCAATGGTAGATGTATGTAGATAGAATTCAATCAAATTATGTATTGATTAAGATAGAAGCTCGAGACAACTTGGGGGAGGATTTTGCGGGTTGGGCCAGAACACTAATAGATCCTTAATTATCTGTGCAAATGAAAAAATCAATTACAACAGCCTGAAGCTAACTGATGCATCCAGCTTATTTGACTGCTAGAGGAAATAACAGTAAGACAATGTTTCTTGAAATGTCTATCACATGAAGGGACTACTCACAATTTCAATCTTATTTAAGAAAGCTAGTGTACCCAAGAAGAAAGCAAAGTTAACAAGAATAAGAAGAACATAAAAAAACACGCATTTATACATATTCACCCTGAGGAACGGGGCCTCATAGCAGGAGTAGGGACATGACAATAAGCATGGTCTTAATGTGGGATTTAAAGATGAAGAAGGGGCAAAATGGAGGGCTCGATGTAGTGAATTGTGGAGATTTAGATGTAGTGGCTGAAGGCAAAGTCACAAAAGGTGGCACACAGAAGGATCAACAGATACAAAGTTGGGTATTGATCAGGTGAGTGAGATAAAAATAACTAGTCCTTGCATCAAGTATAGCACCTTATCACGTCTTCTATACATCTCAAAGTACTTCATAGAATACTAGTACAGTATATGGAAAAGTGATTTCACTGTATATTTTGTAGCCAAAATACCAAAGGAGATAGGAAGGTTTTGGTTGAAATGGCTACGACACAATCTAGTTCAGAAATTGTTTTGATAGGTTGGTGGGATTTCTGATGGGATTTCTTAAGGGATTGAGGTAGAAATCCACTATTTCAGGCCTGATTGTGAAAATACACATGTTTATACTCTACTTTTCAAACTGGAGCCACAAAGGCAATGAACAAGGGATTGAATATGTGGTTCACTCAAAAGAAGTTAAAACAAATAATGATGAATCTCTTTCATTTTATGTCTTGAACAGTTTTAGTGAGAGGCTCATAAGCAATATAATAGTGATAGCTGAGAATGAAAATTATTGATTTTTTTGGTATTATTGAATTACTAACCCATTAAATAAATTATTGACTTAGTTGCAAGGTCTGAATTTAGTTTAGGAGAGGCTTAATCAAGCGGCACAAAATGTGAAACTTGTGTCGGCGTGAATTGGTGAACAATGTGAATGACAGCCTCTGATTGGTGTATCTTCTCTACAGTCTGTGAAATCAATGGAAGGGAAACATTGGTAATAATTTAGATATCCCTGTTGTGAAGCAATAATATGTCCAAATAGTGTGGAGTATTCATTTTTCAAGACTTTGAGGTATAATGCCTATAAATCTGACTACTGGAACATCAGATTATTTTCATCAAATGCCAAGTTTTCTCGGTTATTTTGATGTATTGTTTTCCACGAGTTAAGAGAGGTGATCAATTTTCATGATTTTCTGATTCATTCGTGGGATTTCTCTGGTGTAGTTTCTTTAAAAATTGCTGGTGTTTCCCTTCTTATTTTGCCAAATCTATGTGTGTTAAACCCTATCGATGTTAAGATGTTTGAGTTACCTGGTGAGAAAATGGATTGAGGATTGCGAGGATATAAGCAGACAGATAATCAATGGACATCATGATCCATGTTGTTGTGAATAGTAGATGGCAGATATCCAAAATTCAAGGTGTAGAGAATCAGTAGATACTCTGGAACTTCTGTCTTAGGTTTAGGAGTTTACAGAGAGATTAATGTACCTGGAAATTTCTCAGGAAATTAAATAAATGGGTGGGAAAAAAAAATCCTTTCTTGTGAAATCCCGTGACATTGTTCCAAAAGAGAAAGTATCTCCCACTGCACTGGCCAACAATTGTACAAATAAAGTTGATATTCATGGCTGTTTGTGCGTTATTGGCAGGCATAAATTGGCCTCTGCATTCACCAACTACACAATCACTACATGTTATTATAATTCCTGTCAGGTGTTTTGAGACGTGTGATGAAGCAATATATCAAATGCAAGGATTATTATTTATTTGTGCATGGACCAATGAAATGGCAAGCTTCATAGGTAAACAATCAATACAGGCTTACATATTATATAACTATTAATTCCTTGACTTGCATAAAAAACAATAATAAATTGGTCACTTCAATCCACAACTGTTTATGCGGTACTGCTGTGCGCAACTCGCTGCCCAGTTTCATCTACAAAATATACAGTCAATTCACAAGCACATTGCCTAAGCTACAATTCCCATTCCCATTAGAATCCCTCTGATATAGTGGCTGCCTTCCTACAAGTAATGGCACCGCGCTCCCACAACCACTCAGCTGAAACTGCAGGGATAGATATTCTTAGTCTCACAACAATGTATGTTCTTGACTCTCTCAAGACTGAGAAAATCTCTGAGGCATTTCTTTTATGTGTAAGGCATTATATAAACATAAGCGGTAGTGTGGTTTAAGACACATTCAAGAGGCAGCTAGACCTTCACATAAAGGAAGGATAGGAATAATAATAATAATCCTTGCATTTGATACAGTACCTTATCACATCTTTGAGATGTTTCAAAGTGCTTCACAAAATATACTGTCAAGTGAATTGACTGTATATTTTGTAGGTAAAACCGGGCAGCCAATTGCATGCAGCAGTGTCCCACAAACAGTTGTGGATTGAGTGACCACATTTTTTTAAACTCTCTCCCATATACAGTAGAAGCCCGTTTATCCATGACTCGATGAACTGGCACTTCCGTATAACCGGCACGCCCAAAAAAAGTCCCCATCCGATAAACCGGAATGTATCCGGAACAATAGCAGTGGAGCATTTGTAAATGCATAAATAATAACAGATAATAACAGAATATTGTATAACTTATTGTTAAAACTACTCTCTTGCTCACCTTTACTGGTAGATGCTGCACTTGAAGCCATGATGCTGCGGTTGAGGTTTACAGTCCAGCGATTCTTTTTAAAATGGAGGACGCCAAGCGGGTGAAAAAAACTGCAACACGACTTTAAAGCCTTACTAGCGGCAAGTCGATAACCCTAGCCGATAACCCACATTGTCGCGCAGGTACAGTATTTTGGTTTGCCGCTAGTAGAGTCTAGGGTTATCGGCTTGCCGCGAATAAAGTCGCGCTGCCGTTTTTTTCACTCGCTCGGAAAACGTCCTTCATTGCAAAACAAATTGCTGGACTGTAAACCTCAACCAGTAAAGGTGAGAAATGCAAGAGAGTAGTTTTAACAATAAGTATCAATACATATATTGTGTTATTATCTGTTATTATTTAGTCTGGTGTCTATGGTATGTATGGTATGTTAAAATAACTTAATTTTTTTTGTGGTGGGATTTCAGCCGCGGGCTGCCCGAATATCCGGCAGGCGCTTCAACCGGCATTGGCCAGGTCACTCGGGTGCCGTATAAAAGGGCTTTTACTGTAGAAGGATATGGGAGGCAGGAAATGAATAAGTGGAGACAGAGAGGCATTGTTTCCTTGAGGGGCAATCTTTGTAAATCCTAATTTTTGCAGAAATCCTGGAAAAAGAATCAAGCTCAAAATCCCAGGTAGAGATTTCTTCCAGAGGACAGAAAGAGTTCACCAGCTAACGTACACAAATGATAGTTTTAAGGTTAGCACGTAGAGCTACAAAGTTAGCTAGAAGCCCAGAGATATCAAGAGTCAAAAATATCAGGAAGGAGAGAAAGAGAAATGGACTTTCTACTTGTGGAGTGATCATGAAGGTAGATAATACAATCATCAAGCAAGCTTGCACAATTTATACAATTCTGAAAAGGTAAAAAGGAAATTTGTTACCAGTGCATTAGCCAGAGATTATGCAGCCATGAGAAATATAACTTATTTATCAATACTGTGATAAACATTTCTATTCATTGCTTTTCATGCTTGCCCATCTGTGAGAGAAAGAGGAAAAGCAAAAGGGAGAGATAGACACATTTGGGAGATGGTCACTGCAGTCTGAATCAATTAAGGTCAGTCACTGCTCTCTGCTCCTACCTTCAAAGTCCCAATTTATGTCAGATGCTCCTTATTCTACTTATGGTGCACAGAACAAATAATAGAATGCATGGGATCACATGAAATGGGACAGAATACAGAGTCCTTCAGGCACTGATCTACTACATTAGAGACATGCTTAAACCTGAAGATCGTGTCTCTTACGCAACTAAATCAATCTTCTAAATGCGCATCAAACTATTCCATAATTTTTTATAAATCCAGGAAAATAGCAGCATTGGAAAAACGAGAAGACATATTTGTGTATACCTTCAATGCAACAGGGATGATTTGTATCTAAACTGTTAAACTCCCCTGAGGTTTCAGTCTCCTGATTTAATATAGCAAAATCTTGATAATCCGACATGGTTGAGCCCACTCACTTCCCGGATTTCGGAGATTTACCGGAATTTAGAACCTGCGCTAGAAATGGCTGGGGAAACCCTGCCTCATACACGTGTGCTGTAAACACAGCACTGAAGCCAATATATGCCCGAGCTCCACCCACAGCACAGATAATAGAGCAGCGCCAGTGTGAACTGCAAGCGGCTGTTCCGAATTTTGAGGGATGCTGGACATCGGAAAAAAATTAATGCTGTTTGTATTTTGAAATCTTGCCAGTTTTAGGGAGTTGCTGGCGTTCAGAATGTTGGATTATCAAGGTTTTATTGTACATTAAATCCAATGTTCAGAACTAAAGCAAGCAAATCAGATATTTATTTGTCAGAACAACTGTAGGATTTAATTGCTTTGCATTCAGAATTTGACAATATTTTTAATGTGCTATTCCTGCAAGACAGTACTTCCACCCCCACTCACTCCACACACAATTTGAAGTATACAAGTATTTCAGAAACAAATATATAATATTTACAATTTTACTTACATGGCAAATGCTGATATTTAAATAGTCTTAACTTCACCTCGCTCTTCGCATATATTCAAACGTTATGCTGAGTTTATGCTGCTGGAAGCAAAGTGATATCACTTCTAGCAGTAAACTGATTAGGAGCAGGAAATCTGATTTATACTTTTGTATTTGCTTGAGGCTGTGGAAAGTTCTGCACCAGTTCTTTAATAACATTAAAAACTGATCCCTTAAAAGTTCTCGGGTGGTCCAATACACTTTAAAGGGACCATTTCTAAGTAGATCTTGAATTGATTTGGACTGGCTGCATTTATACTGTGGCAGTGCGAATCAAAGAGCTGTAGAAACACCTCCTCATAGATGTCTCAGCAGCTTGTCTCCAGCCCAATTTACTTTCAGATCATACTGCTTAGGCCTGAACTGTGCTTTCATGGTAATATAGCAGGCATGATACGAGTTTGCCTGTTGTGTAAACAGCAAATTCAGATCTCTACCCTTAAAATTTAATTTCAGCTTACCTTCATATAGCTTCAAACTGATAATAGAAAAAAAAGATATGCCGGATAGGAATTTTGCTGATTACTGCATTTGTATTTTTATTAAAGAACAAAATTGATATTTCTGAGATTCTGATCAGTTTAGGGTAGAGAAGGGTGTTGTTGATTAAAAATCAATAGTTTCCAAATGTGGTTTGTCACTAGTAATAGATAAATAAACATCAAAATAGGATTTATCTTGGATATGGAAGGGACATCTATAGGAAATAAAAAAAACATACCAATCTGTCAGATCTGGTTTACATATTTTGAGAAACAAATGTTTGTTTGTTGTCCATCTATTTGTGCCAAACAACAACAACAAAATTACATTTGTATAGTGCCTTCAAGTCGGGAGGATGTCCAGATTTGGAAATAGATTTTTCAGTCAGAATTAAGGCATGGTTATTGGCTTCCAGGGACCATCTGCATCAATAGCACAGCAGTTCTTCCATTTTGATGTAAGAAATGCCATCCTTGTGTTTGTTTAGGAAGCTCTGCTACTGTAGTATATCACATATAATGCCCTGAGCTAACAAGCAAGTGTGGTTTGGTTTTGTCCTCCGAGCAGTCTTTTTGAGGAAAGCAATTAGTTGATGGACAAGAACATACTGGGGTTGAAAAGGTGCAGGACAGGAAAATGGCAACGGGTTCATAAATTACGTATTACATACAAACAAATATATCAGAATGTCAAGTGTATCTCCTCAAGGCCGAGGAAATATATGCCATATAAACCTGAAAGAAAATGGTTCCAATCTGAGACCCGACTGAGGCTGAGTTCTTGCAACTTGATGATATCTACACAAGGAGTACAAGTCGCCAGTTTACGTATTTCCCACAAATACATTTTTAACTCAATTACCTCCGGTTCCTTATGCAAGGATTATTATTATTATTATTATATGTGTCGCATTTTGACATTCAGATAATGCTGAGACAGGTGACATGTCAATTACAATTTACTTATCCTTTACGATATAAGTCATTTGCATGATACAAGTGTATTTCGCCATAAATACGGAGGCAGAAAGTACTTCAGAGAGTGGGTTCAGAGTTAGTGTGAATCAAGCAGAAAACACGCCAACTCGTACAAATAACTCATTCGACTTCACATCTCCATGGTAACTGAATCCACCCAATCAAGAGCATACACAAATGCAGACGGTACAGTACTTTTTGGTCTATGCACTTTACAGAATCTTGACGTATTGGAAGACAATGTCAAAATAATGGAGCTCTGGTCAGTCACACCTTGTTTACTGCCAGCAAAATTGGTTTTTGCAAAGCTCGGTTCTTCAACCACAAGGGATATCAATGGCTGTGAATTAGGAGTCTGCCCAATTCCCACTAATACATTTTGCTCGCATGGAATCAAATGATTTGTGGCAGGTTTCCAGACAGCTTATACAAGGAATTCAAATGATGTATTAAAAAAGTGGAACTTTTAAAAAACAGTTAAACCTTGTTTTAAAATGTAAGGCTTTTTTGGAGGGAAAACATCTGCAAGGGCAGCATACTGTTAATGATATCGTAACTAGTTCTGGCGACTTAATCAAGAAACACAAATGAATTTAATTGATTCATGAAAATTAAGCCTGGGGTGTTGGGTTACCATTGTGCAACTTGATGCTATGTGCATCCTGATACCTGGGAAATTAGCCCAAAAATGAAATTGAAAGCAGAGTTAATATTCCATTGCAGCTTTCCAGAGATGAACCCATTAAAAGCAATAATAACATACACATCCTCAAAGCTGCAGCTTCCCTACGGCAGAAAAAGCAGATAAGGCATAATACCATAGATGTATTTCTTAAGCAGGAAGAAGGGGAAAATCTACAATACATTAAAAAAGTTTGGACGAGGTGCAGTGTTTGACATTTTGAGCTTAATGGCAAAGCACTGGCAGAGGTAGCAGCTGGGTGTGAAATTAATATAGCAGTGTTAGAGATTGAATAGAGATTCCCTTGGAAGTAGCATTAAGAGAAAAATTGCCACCAAACTGCCCTTGACTTCTGCCTCAGGCCAGAAGTAAAGGTTGCAGTCAATTATCTATCCAGAGTGTTATTTTTTTTTTAAAAAGAGCTTTAAGAAGGACTGAAAATGTTAAATAAAAAAGTAGAGGAAAATTAAGGCATTATAAATATTTTTCCTTTACCCTTTTCAACAGGCCACCGGGAGGTTGGACTAGTTGGACTTTGTTCACCTGCAACAATTAGGAAGCAAGCTATCAAAAACGGACTAATTAAAAGGCATATGAATATACAATGAAGGAACCTTCTGCAGTGTGAAAACTGCCAGTGCATAAATTAACAAATTAGTTATAATGATCTGTTAAGCAACAGGGAATTTGTTTGGAGTAAGCTGATTTAATAAATGGCTACTGCAGTTAACATTTTTTTTTAGGATCCATGTAGGCAACAACCTTTGAGCAGAATTGATCACTATTATCTACTTGTTTTGCAAAACACACTATTTTCCTAGCTTTCAGAATGTAATTATTTTAATATATTCTGTACTATCTAGTATTTTAAAACAACCATAATTCAACAATGCAACATTTTTTGTAAAACGACAAAAAATTCTGTACCCGTTTCTTATTAAACATTTATACATACTTGCATATTAACTTTACTTGCATGGTTTTGTCAACACAGTTTAATCCTTCCATTCACAGTACAACAGATTTAATTGCATGAAATTATCTAAGCAATACTAGAGATGTTAAAAGATTATAATATCTATACAGCAAGTCTGCGTACATTTTAAATAAGTCTAGATGAGCTTATAGCCCCAAGTTTTAAAGATTATACACAGAAGTAAAATAATTAAAAGCTCAATTCATGAATGTTATCAGTAATATTTCTGCAGAATTATAAACCTGGCCTTTTCCTAATTCTAAATTGAAAAGGGCTCTCCTCTTTTTATTTTATGTATTGACCTTCAAATGACTTTCATTAAACCCGTGTTGGAGCCAAAGTGGATCACCTAATATTTGTTTGCCATGAGGAAAAAACTACCATAATTTTTCTTTCCTGACTATTCTTAGTGTTTGACACTTAAATGATTGCTGACATAGGTCACCCACATTTTTCTTTGGTAGTAAATGCATATAACACTTCAAAGCAATCTTGAAATGTGTCCCTTAGGTTAGTAAGAATACACCTGGGAAATGAGCACAACGCATTTTGCCTTACTTTCTGTACCTGCACATCACTTAAGTGTTTGTAACTCACCAAGACTTCTTGGCGTGCGCTTCCTGCGATCCCTGAATGCAGCGCCTGACTGCAAGGCCTCCAGCAGGCTATCCATCACTCCTGTTTCATCACCTTCTACAAAAGTGAAAGAAGAAAACGGTTACAGTTTTGTGTCATTATAAAAGTGTATTACTTTTCAGGAACATTTCAGTTCATAAACCTCCAAAATCAAATACTTAATAAGCTTGACTCAATGTTTTCTCCCACAAATATATAGTCAATTCACTTTCCAGTATATTCTGTGAAGCATTTTGAGATGTCTAGAAGACGTTAAATCAAAATGCAAGGATTATTATTATTATTGCTTAATATTACTGAATTTTTATATCGGTTTTGTAAATCTGAAAAAAGTCATATTCAAAAACATTTCTTCGCAACAGTTCAAAGATCCAATTCAATGTGTAAGAAAAAATATCTCAGATGCATAGATCTGTAGTTCAAAATAAAGAGGTTTAATAAAAACATGTTCCATCAGAAAAGTAGTTAATCATCTTTAATTATTTTAGACCACAACTGTCTTAATTATGAAAACTCAACAATGCATACACACTTTATTTTCCCCTAAGTCTGAACCTTATTGGCTTTAACCCCCTCTTACCACAATAGAAGTTCACTTACAAATAATTTCTAATTGAGAAAAACATCTCAGATGGAAGGTTAGGCATTTTATATTGCTTTTGCTCAAAAATGGATAGATCACTGAGGCTACTGCTGAAACTGATGAAATCCACAAATTTAATCATGCCCAGTGGACAAGCTTGTTCCCCTTGGAGTTGTGTAAAACAAGCACCTTCAACTCGAGGTGACTCAAAAAGGATTGCTCCTCATCGTAATATTTATTCTTAAACAAAAACTTGTACAAAATTTGCCTCAAACCATTCTCAGAAATGCGACAAAATTCCTTACAATAATCCATTTGATATAGTACCCTATCGCGATGTTGAGATATCTCAAAGCACTTCAAAGGATTTTATTTTGAAGTATAGTAACTGTGAATTTATAGATGAATTTGGCAGCCAATTTGTGCATGGGAATGTCCCACAAACAGCCATGGAGTGAGTGACCAACTTTAGCTTGGGGATTATTGGCGAGGACACCGGGAAAAACTCTCTTGTCCTTTTGATTAGCGTCATGGGATCTTCAAAGTGACCTGAACAAGCAGATAGAAACTCAGTTTGACGTTTAATTTGAAAGATAGCACCTCAAACAATACTTGTACCCCCAGCACTGCATTTAAAGTGGCAGCCAAGATTGTAAGTTCGAAGTCTCAACATGGGGAAATTTCATTTCTCTGCTTAAAAGCACAACAAATTTTAATGTGTTGATGGGTGGAAGGGATGTTAAATAATACAATACTTCAAAATAAATCATATTGGGGAATTAGCACTGTAAAACAAGATTTGGGATTATTAAATGTTAGATTAACAATTAAATTATTATTAAATCTGCAAACCGCTAATACTTAATTTAGTGCCAACATCATTAATTTACAACAGATCATTAATGGAGTTAATGTGATCCAAAGAATAAGTAAAATGATCCTATTAAATGGTTTTGACAGACACTCCTTGTCCGAAAATGGTCTTCACAATCCATAACCAGTACACTTTTGTTCTGCAGCCTTTGAGATTTGCAGCTATAGCACCCTGCAGCTGATATTCAGAATACATGCTCCTGAGAGTCTTCTCATTTTATTGTGGAATATATTGTGTGAATATTGTCCACATTAGCAAGACTTTTTTTTAATGCAAATAAGTGAGAAATACTTATATTTAGTGATCACAATAAGAACCAGCTTGGCAAAACCTAGATTACGTGGCAACATTAATTCCATACAACCCAAACAGTTATAACGCAAAAGGTTATAAATTGTTTCTGTAAACTGTGAAACTAACATTGCCTTTTAAAAAAACAGTAAAAAGACTATGGAGATATCCGTGAGAAAATGTAAACCAATTAGATATTCTGGAAACTAACAAAGCCACACTGGAAAAATCCATCGGAAGAGGGTTTGTTTGTGGTGTATATTATTTGTTAATGTTTGCAGTGGGAGTTCTCAACTTTGAGTAGATAGTCTTGAGACTCTCCCAGATATGCTGAACGACAAGCCATTAGCTGAGCAGTTCTTTGTCTATGAGGGAGTTACAAGAGAACTCCCTCAACAATGTTCTATTGTTTTTATAAATTGGCTCATTTAACAAAAAAAATATTTTTCTCCATAGCCTAACATTTTAAAATGAGTAAATGATCCCTGCCACAAACTGCAGTAAAAGTGGGGGGAGAAAACACACAACCATTTCGATTTTAAGCATGTATCTGCTAAGATTGCATCTAAAAATTGCCGAACACCACAAAATATGCAACCAGTACAACTGAAGTTAAATGTTCTCTTTCTTATAATTGAAATGATGTCTACAACCTTCAGGCTTATCTTCAAAACTGCAATTACTATTTTGATTTCAGGCATATTTGAGACTTGACAATTATACCATTTTGAAAATCAAACATGAGATGTAGAAGAAGCAAACAAGATCTAAAACACTAATAACACTAATGTGATATCAGACAGAAAAAAAATCAGAATATGGATAACAACAACAATAACAACTTCGATTTATATAGCGCCCTCCACGCCGGACGGCGTATCAGAACGTTCAAGATAACTATCTTGTGGGCTAGATTCATGACGTGAATATGATCAGAAGACTCAATTCGCTTCTGAAGGACTTAAAAAAAAACTAAGGAGTCCAATATGTGGTCATTTCTAATGGCATTCTACCAAAACAACATTTGAGTGGGACTCCTTCTGGATATCAGAGATAAGTCATGCAAAACCATGGGAAATGCACACCAAGAGTGGACCATGGTCCACTCTTTCTCCATAATGTCATGGAGAAAACCCCTCAATCGTTTTCAGGATTTGTTTAAATGAAACAATGTCACAGGAGCTACAGGATATCATCTTTAACACAACAGAGAATCTAGATAATTTCAATGGTCTGAAAATTCTCAAATCATCTAGGACTTTGTGTCCTCTGAGAGAAATGGGAGAAGTTTTGTAAGTCACTGCTTTTGAGGGTGTTATTTAACCCATCAATGTTTCAATAGCATAGAAGTAAACAACCGTGGTTCTCAATTTCAAGAAAGGTAACAGAGCTGTCCTGACCAATTAACCTAATCCCAGTAAGAAAACAAGATGATATATGATAGCCAAAGCTTCACAAGGGATAGATCTTGCCTGATGAACCTCAATTATGTTTGAGAGGTGACATTCCAATTTGTCGATGGGAATGCGTACAACTTGGAGCCTCTGGACTTTTCAAGTCTTAATGCTCCAAGTTGTACACATTTAATGAAAGACTCCCATTACAAACTAACCGGTCAATAGTAGAATTTGGGGTGAAAAGTGACATTTCCTATTATTATCTAGAAACCTACCTGAAGATTTTCCTATTTTTTACATAAAGATTCTATGAGAGACAGGATGATACAATGGGTAAGCACATTACGCTTTTATCTCCTGTACCTAATAATACTTGCATTTGATGTAGCGCTTCACATGTCTTCCAGATGTCTCAAAGCACTTCACAGAATATATAGTAAAGTAAATTGACTATACATATGTGGGCGAAACGCGGCAGCCAATTACACACAGCAGTGTTCCATAAAGAGTGGTGGATTGAAATAACCAATTTATTATAGTTTTTTTTGAGGGATTATCATCAGGTGTGTGGAGTAAGGAAACTTGCCCAAGGTTTCGCCCTGCCTAGAATTGAACCCAGGTCTCTTGCTTACAAGGAGTGTTCTAACCACTGAGTTACAGGACTCCAATCACCTGAACGTGAATCACATTTGGTTTGATATGAAATGTGAATTACGCTGGTGTAGTCTCTACTGTTTAAAGTGGGCCTTAGGGTACAGTGCAAAAATGACCCAATTAGCAGAAAATTGGCTCAATCTCGCTGAACCCATCAAGATGGCTTAATGTGGACACTGGGTACCCAAAGGAAAAAAATTCAATTTTTTAGTTATCAAAATTGTAACAAAAGCATTTATTCTTGTCTAGAACATTTTAAAATAGAACTGAACAGCTTCTAAACAGACTTGCTATAGAGCACATTATAAACCCAGTTTGTTTAGAGCAACTGTCAACATGTTTCAAACATTAAATGGCACATACACACCTATCTTCATTTTCTCATGCTGTGAGGTATTGTTAAAAAAGATGATTATGGACAGCAACTTTGGGAAACGGTTACAAACTAATACCAAATTTGGTTCCTCCCTCAAACCAGTGAAAAACAAATACATTTGCTGCAAGGGTTCTAGACTTGCACATGAGTTTTAAATCAATTTAGTTTCCTTTCAGTTCTCATTATAATGAAGTTTGCACTACTATAAACCAAAAGTAATGTGAATACAAAAACAATTGAAGTTTCAATATCAACTCAATTGTTTTTTTTGCAGGCTGACCAATACTGCAGAGTTTGAAATGTTCTGTACACTGAATAATCAATTGCGTCAACTCTCATATTCATCTTCATGCTACAAAATAAAAAAAAGCCATGTTCAAGGCTTACCTTCAACAAGTTTTACACTATTGTTGTAAATTCTGATTTACTACAAAATTACAGTCGAAAATGTACTATATAAATAGCACAGATTATCTATTGTAACAATAGATCAGAGTATTGCCTTCCATCTTTTGATGTCAGTTTATATTTATCTCTTGAAGCAAATGTCTTTGAATTGGCCCAAGAATTGCAGTAAAACCGCCAATCCCAACTGGTCTTTCGTCTCACCTGATAATTTGGTTCACAGGTTACACAGGTAATCACACACTGTTCAGCAGAGATGGCATGTGTAAGTAATTATATGCACCCAAATTATAGTGATAACAAAAAAGAATGTGTCAATTTTGAAGCAAATGTATTAATACGTATTATATTTTTCCAGCAAACAAAGCCATCTAAAATTAAAAGGAAAAATGGTAATTCAGTGGAAGTGTGAATGTGATGTATTATTCACAGTAAGAGTCGTATGTCAGATCAGCCACAATCAAAGTTTAATCTGTAAAAGACTGCAAGGTTTGTTCTGAATTAACAGTACAAATTGTATGTATGTAAAGCATTGTATGATCTGGCAAGCCATCCACATGCAAGTAAATTATTAAGATGGGCTCCTATTTACTTCAATTGAACCTGTACAATGCTTAAACTCATATTAATGGTTATTTGTAGCTTGCTGTTTTGGTGCACAGACTTCAGACATATTCTGTGTCAATAATGTCTGGAATAAAACAAACAAGGAACCTGAGTAATGACCGTAAAAATCTCACGACAGATTTGGTTTTATAAATTATTTGCAAAATAATCAAATATAACCACATGTCATGTGCACAAATGCAGTTGTCATTCTAACAAGAGAAAAAAAAACTTTTAAAAAAAAGTTAACCTTTCAGACCACTGCCCTATTGAGATTTGGGTTTTTGTACGTGAATAATTTGATGCTTAGCACATTTCAAAATCCTTCACCAGCTTGGAGAAAACAAAGCTTGCTTAAGTAGATGTGAGAATAATCAGATGAATCTGAATTAGAATGAGTAGAGATGAACATTTGTTTTAATTTGGACCTCAACAATAAAATTCACAGTCTGCAAAGTTTGAATTTTCCAGTATTCAAATGAGAATTGGTCATTTGTGTAACCTATGCTTCTGAGCACTGTTTGAACTATACTGTGTAATGGGGTGAATGAAGTAGATGTCTCTATAAATCCATGACTCACAAAAGATTGCTTCTGCAGCTAATTTCAGTTGGAACTGCACTTAACAAGGCCACTGAATTTTCTGCCTACTAGTAAGCTAAGATGCTCAGACACAAAGAAACCATGTAAGCTATTAGGAACGGTAAGGCAGAAATAAATATAATGGTGAATTGTGACATAAAATAAACCACGCATGCGCAATGTGTGAATAGACTTTTCATGGCAGTGGAAATTCTAGATTATAGTAATAATGACCTTGCATTTGATATAGTGCCTTATCACATATTTGAGACGTCTCAAACAGCTTCACAGGATAGGGTGAATTGACTGTATATTGTGTGGGCAAAACGTGGCAACCAAATGAGCACAGCAGTGTCCCACATTTAAGCGACTAATTTTTGTGAATTAAGCAACCAATTTTTAAAAATAAAGTCAGTCAGTGCTGAACAAAACCAGGATAATAAGGAATTTAGAATATTGAGCAGCTGTGCAGTTTTTGTTTCAAAATCTGGTATGTGCATATACTATATCCAAAAGAAACTACAGCTCTTTCCTCAGAAATGTGATATTCTCTTTTCAAATCAAATCAATCAAAACTTTCATTTATATAGCGCCTTTCACGTTGAGAGGATGTCCCAAGGTGCTTTACAGTTAGGTAGTGACAAGAGCGGGGGGAGGGGTCGGGACAGGATGAAGAAGAGTAGGAAAATTGACTGTATATTTATGGGCGAATGGGAAATTTGTTCCCTAGTTATACCAGATTTGCCACACAGGCGCTTACACACCAGCCTTTGCTTTTAAACGAGGTCCATGTGCAAGAAACGCTATTAGCTGCCAAAATACAGGGTTGATTCACTTTACAGTATATTCTGTAAAGCTCTTTGAGACGCCGCGAAGGCGCTGCATCAAATGCAAGGATTATTATTATAATTAGGAGTTATAATTGGAAAACGACAACCTTCAAACACCTTCTGAATAATATAAAGGGGAAGTTTCCATAGCACAGAAACCTTCGGCATTATTGTGAGTAAATAAAATTAGATTTTTTTTAAAACTGATAGTTTCCATAAGCCATAGAAACTTACAGCACAGAAGGTGACCATTGTGTGTGACAGCTTAATGGTACTTTCAAGCACAAGTACCATTAATTCAAATGGGCAATCACCTCAAAATAACAAATCCCAATCATCATCTGCTGAATAAATAACAACAAAACACTTCTACCAGAATATTCAATTTCAATGATTCTATTGGACTGCAAAGCTGTCCGATTGTCTTCTTGAGTTACCAGATCACCGTCTCATAGATTGTACCAATTCTATTAGTTCTGTTTTTGCAACTTAAATTAAGTATTATTTAGTACCAAGCAAGCTTTATTAAATGCTGAAACAATTAAGTATAATGGCTTATAGAAATATAAAATTCTGTTAGATTTTATTAAATTTACCACTGTCCAATTTTTATTTAACTTTGGTAATGGGCCAAAATGTACCATAAAGAGGAGCAAAGAAATCACATAGATCCAAATTAAGTGGTTCAGCAACACTGTGCTTGGTGCTTCGAGATGCCAACCCTACATGAAAGGTGCTGTATTGTTGTTGATGTCTTAAAAGCCTGTAGATTTAGCAGGAAATCAAGTGTGAAGGATGTAGAAATTGCCTTCGTGGTTATAAATTTTGAAATCACATATGTAGAAATACTGTCACATTGACACTGAATATACTCTATGCACAGAGTATGTTCTGTACAGTTTTTGTAATCACCAAACAACACTGATATCAATTGAAAGCGGGACTTCAGAGTGTGTATTGGGCATTGCTGGAGTTTGATCAGCTAAAGCTGTGTGGTTTATCAAGCAAAGTACATTGACATGATAATTAAGCACATTTAGAATTTCATACACCACTTCTGATAGTGATTTGGTGCAATATGTATCACAAAGCTAAAGGATAGTGCCAAATGAGCACCCAGGACTGGCTATTTGTGTTGAACAGAAATATATAGGATTGAGAAAGCATATTGAAAGGCACAAGACTGGTATCATATCAAGCCTGAGGGAGTACCATGTACAGAAACATTAGTGTGGTGATTATTCCAACAGATAGATGGGGTCAAGCCCCCACAAAAAGGCTGACCTTGATAAGGTAGATCTTAAACTTCAGGCAATAGGTGCTTAAAATAACTCTCGACTATCAAAAATCTTCAGTATGCAATTTTTTGAGCGGTATGAAATATGGGATGCCAGTATCCAGAAGCAGGAAAGCTCAAGGTCAGAGATTTGGGTTTGCCAGTCAAAGTGCAACCAAGTCAAAACTTCATTTGCACTTTTTAAGATCAGAACACAATAGAAACGCTGAAATACAAAATGCTGTGCCATTGATCAGAAGAACTAAAGCTCTGTTGAACTTATTCAAAAGTAATACAGAATACTGCCCTTAAATCTCTCTGTATATACTTCATCTTCTAGACTAATAAAGACACAATGTCAGTATATCTGTCTGTCCATCCACCAAGAACTCAATAACTGATTGACATAGAGACATGATTTATACCCCATCTTGCAGGGAGAGTGTAAGGGACATAATTAATTTGGAGATCTCTTTTTGTTGATGAGCTATGATCTAAACATGCTCATCATGCATGTATGGTAGTTTTGCTGAAGGGTATGGCGCGTAAAATGATTGTGAGTGGTATCACTGAAAATGCCAGCTCTAAAAACGAGCATACAAACATTATGGAGTCAATTCTACAATTGTTTTGCTTAAACTGAACACACAGTGTTTATGTCATGTTAATAATAACCATAATCCTTGCATTTGATGTAGCGCTTTTCACATCTTCTAGACATCTCAAAGCGCTTCACAGAATATACTGTAGTTAATTGACTGTATATTTGTGGGAGAAACGCGGCAGTCAATTGCGCACAGCAGTGTCCCACAAACAGTCGTGGATTGAAATGACCAATTTATTATAGGATTTTTTGGTGGACGGATTATTATTAGGCGTGTGGAGTAAGGAAATTTGCCCAAGGTTTCACCCTGACCTGCCTGGATTCAAAACAGTCTCATACTTTTACGGCAAGTGCTCTAACCACTGAGCTGCAGGACTCCATATGTTAAATGGTTTGTGAGTGATATCAGTGTAATCTACATTCCATAGTGGAGCCTTTGGTTGTAAGTGTAGCTCCAATGGCACAGTTTCATCTAATCATCTATCAGGGATGGATGACAAAAAAGCAACAAGTTAATTACTATCATCGAAAGTAATGTTTAAATATTAGCTGGCATCAGTAATAAGGGTGGGGTAATCATGCATTTTAACACTTACATCAACAAGTTAAGCTTGCTTGTTCAACATAATTGGAATTATTTAAGTTTCAACGATATTGAATGACTAATTAACTCTGACAAAGTGCATATTCAATAGTGTGGTTCATTTTTAAGTTCTTCTGGATTTCAATATAACACAAGTAAACTGTCTCCAATGATATTAATTATTGTATTTGATATAGCACCTTATCACATCATCAATACACCTTAAAGTGCTTTGCAGTATTTTACTGTGATGTGTAGTGACTATTTGTGGATGAATGTGGTAGGCCTATTGAGCACAGCTGTGTCTAACAAATAGCCTGGAAGCGAAGCGAAATTATTTTGATCTCAATTTCTGAAATAAGAAGCTACTTTTTACTTACTGGTTTTATATACATAGATATATATATATGCATATTGGCATTGATTTTACAAGCTAATGCTTTATTATTTTAATGTATTTTGCCATTTTTATGATCTATAATATTTTAGTATTGTTTCCGTGTGGCTTTAAATAAACAAAAATAATTTTACAGAAATCATAGATATTGCTGAAAAACAACCTATTTCTTAACATGCTATCGGCATTGCAGTAGGTGAGATTTTGTTTAAGAAACATTTGTTTTCTTTCATAAATTTACCAGCTTACTTTTTTTGTTATCTATTTCTCATCGATAGGAACACATAATATTGAACAAAAAGAAATGATGGATCGAAAGTTTTCTTGCCACCTGGACAATTCATTCCTGAAACAAACTTTAATTAGCCCATTTAACTGTGAAGGGAAATCAGAATGTAAAATGAGCAAAACATTTGCTCAACAGTTAAATATATGAAGAACAGATTTAAATGTTGTCAGACTAAACTCATTTCTTATTCCTTTTGTGGTAAGCAGTTTTTAATTAAACATGCCACACCTCCTCTCTTCCAGAGTTTAAGCCTTAGTTCAACACATTAGCCTCATCCTACATTGTCAGACTTTTTGTCCACCTGTGACCAAGGCTCTTTCTGTCTAATCATCCTCCTTGACCGCTCTGCTGCCTTCGACACTATTAGCCATGCAATCCTTCTCCACTGCCTCATCACACCTCAACCTTCATTGTCCTGTCCTTGACTGGTTCAAATCCTATCTTTCACACGTCTCCACTTTGTCTCCGTGTCTTGCGGCTTTCCTCTGTCCTTGATCCTCTCCCCTTCAACATGTGCATGCTCCCTTTTGGTGACATCATCCACAGACATTGGGTCAACTTCCAAATTTATGTGGATGACACCCAACTCTATCTCTCTGCTTCCACCCTCCACCCCAGGACAGAATGTCTGTCAGACATCAACTCCTGGATGAGAGCTAACTTTCTCCAGTTCAACATCAACAAGACTGAAGCCCCCATGACTAGTTCCAATCAGCACCTCCACACCTCAGGCACTGGCAGCATCACTATCGATGGATGCACACTCTACCTAACTGAGCCAGTCCGGGAACATTGTGGCCCAGTTTGACCCTCAACTGTCCTTTCTATCCCACTTCCGTGCCATGACCCGCTCTGCCTTCCCCCACCTCAGGACCACCATCCGGCTCCGCCATTGCCTCTCCCATCAGGCCACTGAATGGATAGAAAATATATGTTTTGTCCAACAGTCTCGATTTCTAGATGAGCTGTGATTGCTACTCAATGACCTAAAAAAGTTAGATAGAATTTTGAAAATAGAAACAATGAGCAAAGTGTCTCATCTTCGTAGTTTCTTACGAATTGGTATTGATGCCAATATCTTACCTTTGTTCATATCAATGAGTTGTTTCTTCTTTTGCTGCCGTTCCAACTTCTCCTTTTCTGCTTTCTCCTTTGCCAGTTTCGCTCTCTTGATCTTCTCCTCCGTCTCTCTTCTTTTAATGTTTTCTTTCAGTGCATCCTGCATAACAAACCAATAACAGTCTTGGTCAATGGTGCATTGGAAATAGCTTCTACTGCTCGGTTTGTGATTATATCCTCACCATTTTAATAAAATATAAAAAGTAATCCTTACATTTGCTACAGAACCTTTAACATCGGGAGAGCATCTCAAAGTACCTCACTATTTTAAAATGCAGACATAGTTATGAAATTCTTCTGCAAGCTGGGTGTATGATTTCAAAGTGTGGTTCCAGCACGAAGGGGATAGAAACAGCTAGTCACTGATGGTACAGTTTCAATACTCTCTAACTGTGGTACTGACAAGCTTCAAATGAGTATTGATTTTACACATAAAGGTTTAGTCATGATCCAGAATAATTCTACATGAAACAGAGTATGGAATTTTCTGCACAATTTATACTTGTAGTTGTACAGAAATGAGATTTATAAGGGAATCACAATACTCTTTTGAACTCTCCCAAACGCACATGTGCACACACATACCTGAAGCAAATAGATTAAGCACTTTGAATTCAGTTTCTGCACCAGAAAGCATTATGTTCCTGCTCAATATGAGTAACAGCAAAAGAGATTTACATCAGATATTTACACCAACTCAGCGTGAACTTTTTGCTTTGTATTACCTCAAAAATACAAAGATGGTGGGAGATTTTTACCAATTGTATAAGTTATAAGATATCATTCATACATGAACATTTTGTATGTGGGAAATGCTAAACTTGCAGTAAATAAGAATTTCCTTCTCTTATAAATTGTGACTAAAAAATCCCTAATACTTAGCTGCAATAAAACCACAATAAAACTTATTGATTTAATGACTGTGGATCACTGACTTCAGCAACACCAACTATTGTATTAGTTAAATGTGGGACCTTTAGCTACCAATGACTGAAATAGTTGCCTGAATTGCACTTTTGTTGCACGTGTAGATCAAAACCACCATTTCTGGTGATGCTTCACTGTGTTCGTTAATTTTATCTGTCATTGATATTGGGGCTTCCATCAACAAAATAAGTGTACTGCAAGAGAATGCTTTAGCTAACGGATTGTGTAATTTAACAATGTTTATTTGATGTTGATACTATTTTTTTTTACTGAAATTGGCTCGATGCTTCATTAAAAAAAATAAGACTATTCAATTGAGAAACCTGAAATAAATCAGATGCAGCTTTCAGAAATACAGAAGTAGGAAAATTAGTTATTAAGATTGAACACGTCGATTCCATTTGATTTCAGACATTTTATTGCTGTGTACAAAATTAAAGGTCCATCAAAAATTAATGCTACCCATGATAATTAATTTTTAAAATAATTAAATAAATGCCTTGAATAAATCTCAAATCCTTATGGTAATGCAACATTGCTGGAATGTTAAAAAAAAAAGGGTGTAAATTCAGTACAGTAAATGGGTGTGAGAACTTTGGAATGTTTATACTGAATCTCAATATAATCTAAAATGGGTATGCTAGTCCACATGGTTAAAGTAAATCTGCCTGTTGATACTGCTGCCTCCCAGGAGGGCAGTTCCCCAGTTTTTCCGGTCATTTATTTTGCACGAGTTATATACTGTAGTTGCGTGCATGTTAGATAATGCACCATCAATTTCATTTTAAACTAGGAAGGAGTACACAATAGCTAGAACAGATTATAAACCAAATGGGCGGATGCTAAGGACAAAGGAAAATAAATGCACTGTAAATCTGGTGCCGATTCGTACTGCATTGCCTCCAAATTAATTCCAAAATGAAGCCTAGTCCAGAAGTAGATTTACATATAAACAAGACTGAACCGAAAGAATTTGCACTGGGAATCGAAGTTCAGGTTCAGAAAGATTTCAATCCTAACTAGCGTATAAATAGAACTTATTTTAACTTAATGTGTTCAGTTCTTCTCTGAACTTTCTACATTGCAGCATTTCAGATTTTGAAATAGTTTTGCTGTTTTCCGACCTTTAACATACAAACAGTTGTTCAGTACATTTAATCACAAATTATGAAAATAGCTATTTCCTCAATATTGAATATGAAAATTGCAAATAGTGAATCCATAGTTGGTAAAGTTATTTTTGCTTGCTGGACTTTAATTGGATTAGTCTTGCTTGGGGTTTGAAAATAATTGGAAACTGCAATTAGTGCAACACATTCAAGTCCCTCGTGGCTGAACAGAGGCACTCGATACACAAAATGCCTGAGTGAATGGATTCAGCGAAAACCAGAGGGGTGTTTTGCCCGGACTAACCGGATTTTCGTCCGAATCAACCAGCATATTTACAACAGGTAAGAAAACAAATAAATTGGGGCCGGGCCTGTGTGCGATTTACCCAATGTCCAGGATTAACTGGGGTCCAGTTAAAAGCACATTTTATAAAATACAAAAAAATGAAATGCATGCCTACGTGGTCTCCGACTTCAAACAAGTGAAAGTAAATTGATCAGGAACTTTGTACATCTGCGCAAACAAGTCATAGCAAAATATGTGTCAGTACATGTGTGGTTGTAAAGAATCACCAAAAAAGCTTTAGTGAAAGATCATAAGTTGATTATGTTATTCATGTAGCAGTGCATTGTATCACATCAGGTCAAGAGCTTTCACAGGGTCCAAGGTAATTACAAATTAATCATTGAAGCCTTCAACAGAATAGTACCAGAATACTGATGTTTGGGAATAAGACCAGATCTTTCAATGTTATAGATAAATTGGAAATTTACCATATGCTCCAAAACTTTGGACAGTACAACAGCGAGACACAAGGCGCAGTCATTAAGATACAGTTAGCAAAACCACAGAAAAGTATAACAGTAAAAGATGCAAGTAAATCAAGCGAGCAAGCTTTTTTTTGTGTTAGCACTTGTTTCATGGCTATTGGAATATAAAGAAAGCAGAATCGCATTTTATATTGGCACAAAGCAGACCTGTCACAATGTTTTGTGTTATGCTGCTTTTACATTAAAAGGTTGTCTCTAGAGGAAAGCTTACTTTTTTTTTGGCAACTCCAAGTGTAAAATGGCTAGTTTCCTGTACATATAATTTACTGCAACCCCACTGGAGTTGGATTTCCTGTTGTCTGCCCGAATAACGGCAGTGGAATCATGAAAAAGGCTGAGAAAATTGCATGATATTCAGGTTTTATAATCCTTGCAAAGATTATAAATATAAAAGGCAGTTTTGGGAGGGGGGTTCCTTTTTTATATCGTTAGGCAATGCACAGAACTATAGAATGACAGTTGATCACTAGTTGTCTGGAAGTTGGAAGATAATGTAAGAGGCAGAAGTTTGAGACCGTATTTCAAGTTACAAAATATAAAATGGCTTTATACGTGCAAAAATGCTAGCTCCAGTAATTGCTCACAATTAACAAATTTGGAAAGCAGACAACTTTTTTAAGCTATGGCCATTCTAATGAAAAACTGTAAATGACAATATTAAAATTAATGTTGTGGTTTAGACTGCCTGCCTTTGAAAATAATGTGTCAAAATCATTCAAAACCCAAGCAATGTAAATGCTGGGCTGAATTTTAATAATACCATTTACTGTGTCTGCATTTTAGGAGCCAAATCAAGAAAGATTATGCAATATCCGAGATAGCTGTACATAGAAGAGCTTTACTGAGGTGGGTGAAGTGGTGGAGGGTGAATGAAGAAGAAAAACATTGGTTTAAATTGAAAACTATTGATTTTACAATAAGAGCCTCGTAGCTATGATGACTTCGAAAAATTAACCGTTCAGGTGAAAAATCATTGGATTTTTTTAATTACAGTTTCTTTTCCACAATTTCCTTACTCCACATGCCAAATAATAATCTCTTGAAAAAAAAACTGGTGATTTTAATGCAAAAAAATGTTCACTCAATTCACGACCCTTTGTGGGACACTGCTGTATGCAATTGGCTGCCGCGTGTCGCCCACAAATATAGTCAATTCACTTTACAGTATATCCTGTAAAGTGTTTTGAGACATCTAGAAATTGTGAAAAGCGCAATATCATATGCAAGGATTATTTTTATTATTATCCTTTACAACTTGCTGGTTTTGAGCCTTATGCATGAACAACTTGTTTGACACACATCAGCAGTAGGTCAGTTGAGTGTTTCATTCAAAGAGCTGAGATGCAAACGGTGGGACTTTGCAAGCAACAGTATTGTTGGAAGCCTAAATGTCGAAGAAGCGTTAGCAGTCTAAAAATCCTGCCTGTAACCTATAATTAAATTGATTGATTAAGTTACAAACATTGAGATAGTAGATGTTACCCGCCATGCATAAACCCTTACCTGAATGAACAAATATGCAATTACAATAGAGAAATGTAATCGATTAACCTTTTGGAAGTTGCAATGGCATTTTTGCATAAAATAAAAAAGAACTAATGTTAGTACACGTTTTAGATCAGCTCATTATACTCAGGCAGTTTAACACTGCTTCGACCCAGAAGCCAAAGAAAAAAGAAGAGGATTGAAGGTCTATAAGATTAAACTAAAACAATTTAAGAGCAAGCTCAGAAAGAAAACCAAACAAAAGCCATTTAAAAAAAAAATCATTTAAGCTCTAAACACAAAACTGGTTAAAGGGGAAGAAACGTCTGCAGAGAATATTTCTTATAGGAGATCAGGCGCTTTATATTTTGCTCTTGTTCAGTTTCCACAGATAATTTTATTTTATGTAATATTAATATGTCAGTGTGTTGTTCAATGTTCAATCTCGTTTCCATTGGCAAATCCATTGCAAAGTACTTCTTGTGCAATATGCCATTTGAACAAGAGGAATCTTATCCATTGATATCCTGGACATTATGCTTGTTTGTGTAATGTGTTTAAGTGTAAATTTGGTTGCTGGTAATTTCATATCCTCAAGCTATGTTAAAACTGAGGCTTGACAAGGACACAATCAAGGATGAATATTATATATTTAATTTTTTGCATCAAATTACCTTCACAGAAATATTTTCTGTTAGATATCTATTAAAAATCACTGTATATTCCCTTTTTCGTATTGCTTCAAATTTTGTGTGATTTGAATACTGCGGGATGGATTTTACACACCAATTATCACAAATTCAATATTCCAATCCATGAAACAAATTTATCTGCATCTTGTACTGAAAATTTAATATAGCCAACAATTTCACCTCTAGCTCTTCAGTTTCCAGGTCTGAATCCTTCTCTACAATGAGACTCCCACAACTGCTTATTATTTGCTCTTTTCTGTTTAGATTTCAACCATATCATTCATTATTTTCCTGGCTCTGAGTACAAAATGCCACAAACTTGCCCTAGTTCCACTCTGTATACGGTAAGAGGCTCATCAATGGAACATTTACACTTGCAGTCAAAAACTGGTTTATATTGAATGGGAAAATGTTGGCACTTCGCACATGCACAGAATTCTTCACAGTGACAATTTGGAGCAGGGAAAGAAACAGATAACATAAACAGAATTATATTATTCAACACAAGCTTCCCAATAAAATATTTGCCCAAATGAAATTGAAATATACACAAAATCTGAGAAAAAACACTTGCAAAAATTCTAAATATGGAATTATTTAAATTTGTTAAATTTAACACAATTGTGTGCATTTAAATTAATATTAATCATCAATCCTCATCAGTACCTGAAAATTGCAGTAACAGTCAAAACCACATTTAACAATTATAATAATACTTCCATTTGGTACAGTGCCTTACCACAAACCGTCATGGATTCATTGATTAAATTTTGAGGGGGAAGGAGTTATTTGTCCCAGAAAAGCGGTCCACCAATCAATTAACAACTGGGTTCTTACTTACTGCTAGGTAAAACAGAGGCGTGTGGAGTAAGTCCAATGTTTTAGCCCGACAATGATTCTAATCCAGTTACTCTCACTTGTAAGGAAACTGCTCAAACCACAAAGGTACAGGAATCTACATTTCATATTCAGCAACAGCACACTGGTGAAGAATAATTTTTTTTTTTTCTCTGGAAGCACAAGGTGATGGTAAAACATAATTAATTGATTTTAAACGTGTCAGTAGATAGAACAGCAAATTATTCATGGATCATTCCGTTGACTATTAAATTTGCTTTCACGCAAACTTCCTTACTATAATAATACGAAAGAGCCTCCATTTGCATGACAGACTAAGATTTTCACATCTATGCTTCCTATATAGCTGTTGGAAATTTGGGTAGAATGCACAACTTGCAAAATTGTACCTGATCGAAGGGCACCCCGAGGTGGATATTGTGAATTTGTAACACGAAAAGCCTTCCTGCAATTTATTTCAATTCTGAGGCCAAGATTTGGCACAATGCCAACAATGTTTAATACATCCTTTAGGAGGACCAGACGACTGTTGTAAAACAAATTGAAACTTATGCCCATAGGCTGAAAGTGGTTCTGTTCACAGAAATGTTTTTTCTCTCACTTGTCAGAGCAGTGTGAAAGCAATGGATGCTGATCTGAGACCTGTGAACTATGCTGTTAGAATAGGAAAAATTTGTGAACCAGTGACACAAAACAATCTGTTGATTGAGTTTTTATCTCGTAATTAACTGTATAAATGTTATCACTAAAACAATAAAGCACAGAGACTAACTATTGAATACTGGTACACAGACATGCTTACAATATTTATATGGACACGCTCAATTGCTATCAAAATAACACTCAAGTAGGTTTCAGAATACCTTCCCCGAAGAAACTCAAATTTACAGAGCGAAGCAAAATAGTACATAATCTCACAGATGGATTTGATAGTGATTCATATGTGTGCCACCTTGTCATTAAAATTCTGAATAGAAACTAGAATTTCAGCAGCAAACACTAAACACAAGTTCAATGGAGAGACAAAATAGGAAGCATTATTGGGTCACACCATGCACTTTATCAGGATAGCAGTTGATAAAATAGAATCTAAAGCCACTGCTACAATTCAAGGCTCTAATGGATTTCCAATTTAAAATGCTACATTTCCAAGCAGTAAAAAATAGTTATTTCAATCATGTTGGATAGCTGCTGCCAAGCTTAGGTCTCAACAGACAGAACAGAAGCATACCCACAAAAAACTATCCCCATCTCACTTTCTGGACATATCGCAGAATCAGTCTATGGCTACAATTTATTCACAGCACATACAAGTGTCATAAAATCAATGTATTAATTTGAATTGTAATTCCAATAGTTTCAGTAGATACAAACCAAGCAGACTCTGACATTTATCTTCACAGAATTTCTGTTTCAGTTGTTTTCCATTTATCTTTCTGAGGCTACACTGTACCTCCAGAAAAGTATGAAATTTTGCTTTTGGGTTATTAGTGGTTTGAAGACAGTCTCTTTGAATGTTGAAATAATGACTGATATCTTGCCAAATTCTACGGGAATTAAGGATAACAGGATTGCATGGGCCAAGTTCCAAATTCTTGATGATTTGGGGAATGGGAGATAGTTCAATGGTAGGTAATGTCATTGTCGGAATTCAATCTCAAGCCAAGAGGAGGCAGAATATTAAGGACAAAGGACCAAAATGCAAATTATACACAAACAATAATAACAGAAATTAAATAGGTTTAAACCTCTCCTCGTTTTGGCAAGAAGCAAGCCAGAAAACTATTTTGGTTCAAATAAATTGTTATTTTTCTGTTGCATGCAATATCCCAAACAGATATTTGGGTACCAAAATATTGGAAGTTCATCGTAGATATTTACTCTCTACTAAAGGAACATTGTTCAGATAAGATGTTAATCTGAGTCCTATGGGAGGGTGGGATATCCTCCATTCATTTTAACTCCCATTTATAATGTGGCCTTTCAGAAATATTTGCAATGCAGTCAATTACAGCTTGCATTGAGAGATTTCATTTAGTTTCCAAGTTCCGTGCTGGACACATCATGTGCACAGGTTGTCAACATGCCTGCAAAATCATCATGTACATTGGGTGATGACAATATCCAGTATGAATGACCTGAGATTGTAAAATAAGGAGAAAGAGGAGCAGTTTGGTTTGTCCACTTTTATGCTGAACTTGCTGCCTCTGCAAAGTGAATGCAACGGAATTGACTGGGATTATACCATCCATATACCATATTGTGTGATACCATCACATGCATTGGAGGTTATCTTCAGGGAACACCCAGTTACTACATACTGTGGCAGATGCTACAGTCAAATCTGCTGTATGACTAAATTGTATGCTCACTGCAATTGTTTTAGTGTACAATCATACCAGTGTGGTAGCTCTGGTAATTTGGGCCAAAACAAGAAGCTAAATCCAGCATTAGATTTTTACAATATCAAACATAACCTCGTTTCCACTTCAGTCAATCTATGAGTGACTGTAATGCAAATCAAAAGAAGAAAAAAAGTGGCAAGAAAATCAGTGGCAACAGAGTCCTTTTCATGGTTCTGCAATTCGTCTTGTCATGTGAATTCCAGCAAAAAAAATACTGCTGGTATTTTTTTTCAAAATGCAAATTTCCTCATGGTTGATCTAAATTTCAAATCTTGCTAAAATTATTTTTGGTGTTCCTTTTCTGCTCAAATTATTTCCTTTTCGTCTTATGAACACAGCAATTATTTTATTTTCTTCTAATGAACACAGGAAGCACTAAAGCGAGCACTAAAGGCATACATTTTAAGGAACATTCTTGTCCAGAGGGCTCTTTCATACAAAATGCAAAGCCTTCAAAATCCATTAGGTTGACTGACGAGGTCCTTAACTTTTTATAAGAATTAATCAATATCAGTAGCAAGGCAAACTTTTGTTGCGTTTTAATCATAAGAACTTTGAAAATGTTTGAAATAGCAGTTGTCCCTACTGGTTTCTTGTTTTTGAGCGTGTAAGATTTTTCAGCAAATGCACTTTTATAGAAGTCCATATAAATAAATTATTATTGCAAAAAGAAGAAAGGCATGTCAAATGCAACTGAAAAGCATATGTTATATATAGTGATCGGGTTTCCCAGCCACCTCTTTGTGAGTGTATTATAGAAATCAATGGCTGCTGTAGGAACAGCATGTACAATGAGGTTTTCAGCTAATTGAATCTATACAGTAGCTGATGGTGATATGTTGTACTTTAAATTAACTGATAGCAGAGATTACAGGAACACTGGATGAATTCTAGGAAAAAGTTACATTGTATAACAGAAATGAATTTCTGATTAACTGACCCCAATCAAATCAAGTCGATAGTGTATTTTTAATATCAGCTCAAGTGGAGTGATTTCTGCCAACAAATAACAACCATATCATTTATTATGAACAAAATATTTTAAAAGGGTTGGCAGTAGCTTAAATTAAATATTAAATTGACTTATTATATTGCTATACATCAGGAAAACAGGCTAAGCAAAGCAATGATAATTTACCGATTTTGAAGGAAAGCAATAAAGTTTGAGAAATGAAAGTGCTGTATCTAGTGAATCACAGAAGCTCACCGCACATTTAAATTCTTCATTTGTTTTTCTACACTACCGCGAACCAAATGCAACGAGTTAGTTAGGGCAAGTGCTTCGGATGTTTGTACTTTTTATCCAGCAAAAAAGGAAATAATTTGATCAGAAAAGAACACAAAAAATTGCACTTGAACATATACTACTTTCAGCATTTGTAGTATGGGAACAGGACGTCTGGTTGCCAAAGTGTGAAAGAAGGCATGAACAAAACACTCTGGTAATTTTTCCACAGGTTGATGGAAACTGATATAACAATCTTTGTGTTTGGTATAGCGCCACATCATGAAGACATCTGAAAGCACTTCACAGGCTTTTACTGTGAAGCATAGTGACTGTAGGTGAACTTGGCAGCCAATTTGCGAATAGCAATGTCGCACAGAGTCATGAAGTGAATGACCAATCTTATTTGGGGGATTTGGCCAGGACATGGGAAGAAACTCCCTTCTTAAATTGGGGCATGGGATCTTTATGTCAACCTGAGCTGGCAGACAAGACCTCAGATTAACATTTGATACAAATAACAGCATCTACCAACACTCCAGCAAACTCCAAGCATTTTATTAGAGTTTCAGACTAGACTAAGAGTTCAAAGTCCTGCCTGTGAGCTTAAAGATACGACTTTCTTATACAGAAACACAAATGCTGCCAAATGAGTCAGGCTGACATCATATTCGACATCACATTAGCCATTTTGGAATATCTCAATATAAATGGTCAAAATAGAAGCAGATTTAGCACTTCCAATCAGGTCTTTGAATATTTAGTGAATATTGAGAATGAAACTAAAATATATGTATAAGAGAGAAATAGTTCTGAAGGACAACACCAATATGCTGATTTAATTTCTCCTTTGTTCATCTATTATATAATTTAATTAGAAGAATTTCAATGGGGGAAAAAAGCTTTATTTTATGTAATGTTCACTGGACAGTTCTTTTAAGTATTTTATTAAGGCTATTTTACTGAATAATCTTTCACTGTCACTGAAGTGGAACATTAATGGTAATCAATAGAACCAACAAGCTTGGAAGTATTGCTTTCCCAATACACATCCATATTGAATGTCAAACTGTTATGCAGTGCTATTTTCACCTTTTGAACTGTATTCTGTAAGACATGAACAAACCATACTTCATCAGAAACATAAGAAATGATAATAATAATCCTTGTTTTTGATAGAGCACTTTTCATGTCTTCTAGATGTCTCAAAGCACTTCACAGAATATGCCGTAGAGTGAATTGACTGTATATTTGTGAGTGAATCGCAGCCAATGCGCACAGTAGTGTCCCACAAACAGTCATAGATTGTAGGGAACGGCGATATGGGAATTTTCCGGATATGGATATACCGGTTGGCTCATATCGAGATATACCGAAATACTGATATTTTCCTTTTTTTCGTACTGCGCATCGGAGTGCGAGCGCATTCCGGGTGCGCGCCCATTCGGGGCCTATCTTCTCAGGAGGTAAATATCTTTCTCTCTCTGTGTCTCTCACTCTCTCCATCTCTGTGTTTTTCTGTCTGTGTCTCTCTATGTCTCTCTCCCTCTCTCCTCTCTCACATCCCCCCCCATCTCTATCTATCTGTATATTATCACATCCACCCCGTCTCTCCCCCCCCCACTGTCCCTCTCTCGCACCCCCCACCCCCGTCATCTCTCTCCCCCACCACCCCCCCAGCCGTCTCTTTCTTGCTTCCCCCCCCCCCGCCGTCTCTCTCTCCCTCCCCCCCCAGCTGTCTCTCTCCCCCTCCCCCTCCCCCCAGCCGTCTCTCTCCCCCTCTCCTCCCCCCCCCCCCGCCGTCTCTCCCCCTCCCCCCAGCCGTCTCTCTCCCCCTCTCCTCCCCCCCCCGCTGTCTCTCTCCCCCTCTCCTCCACCCCCAGCCGTCTCTCTCCCCCTCCCCCCAGCCGTCTCTCTCCCCCTCTCCTCCCCACCCCCGCTGCCGTCTCTCTCCCCCTCCCAGCCGTCTCTCTCCCCCTCTCCCCCCCAGCCATCTCTCTCCCCCTCAGCCATCTCCCATCTCTCTCCCCCTCTCCCCCCCAGCCATCTCTCCCACCCCCTGCCGTCTCTCTCCCCCTCTCCCCCCCCCAGCCATCTCTCTCCCCCTCTCCCCCCCAGCCGTCTCTCTCCCCCTCTCCCCCCCCAGCCATCTCTCTCCCCCTCTCCCCCCCAGCCATCTCTCTCCCCCTCTCCCCCCCCCCCAGCCGTCTCTCTCCCCTCCCAGCCGTCTATCTCCCCCTCCCCACAGCCGTCTCTCTCCCCCTCTCCTCCTCCCCCCAGCCGTCTCTCTCCCCCTCTCCCCCCCCCCCCCAGCCGTCTCTCCCCCTCTCCTCCTCCCCCCAGCCGTCTCTCCCCCTCTCCCCCCCCCCCCAGCCGTCTCTCCCCCCCTCTCCCCCCCCCCAGCCGTCTATCTCCCCTCTCCCCCCCCCCCTAGCCGTCTATCTCCCCTCTCCCCCCCCCAGCCGTCTATCTCCCCCTCCCCCCATCCGTCTCTCTCCCCCTCTCCTCCTCCCCCCAGCCGTCTCTCTCCCCCTCTCCTCCCCCCCCCAGCCGTCTCTCCCCCTCTCCTCCCCCCCCCCAGCCGTCTCGCCGTCTCTCTCCCCCTCTCCCCCGCCACAGCCATCTATCTCCCCCTAGCCGTCTCTCTCCCCCTCACACCCCCACCCCAGCCGTCTCTCTTCCCCTCACCCCCCCCCCCCAGCAATCTCTCTCCCCCTCACCCCCCCCACCCACAGCCGTCTCTCTCCCCCCACCCCTTGCATACCTGTATATTGTATTCGAGGACTATGAATACAAGATGGCGGCTTTGCACCTTGGTCTGTGCATTGTGTATAGAGATGAGCATTCTGGGTCTTGTAGTTGATTGTGCTCGCATCCCGATTTTTCACCTCGATATATTGTTTTTCGATATATCGGTATTTTTAAAATGTCTATATCGGCATACCGATATGAAAATCATATCGGGTTTTAGCGATATACCGATATATCGCCGTTCCCTAATAGATTGATTTATTATTTTTTGAGGGATTATTATTAGGCGTGTGGAGTAAGGCAAGGTTTCGCCCTGCCTGGAATTGAACCGTCTCTTGCTTGCAAAGCAAATGCTCTAACCACTGAACCACAGGACTCCATGATAGACGAAAGAAGACCTAAGTGCATCTAATTTGTCTTCCACCTTCCTAGTGGCATGCAAATATATCCCAAACTACCTATGTACTGCATACCATAATGTTATTTCTTAAAAGTAAACAACAACAACATAATTACACTTGTATAGTGCCTTTCACTAGTACCAATGTTAATTGTTAATCTTAAAATATAGCAATCATTATGTCATCTCTCAATCTTGATTACTAACACAAATAATAATCTGAAACAGTGCTACACTAAAAACTTTAGGAATTAAGAGAATAAAGCACAATTCAAGTACAGTAGAAGCCCGTTTATCCGTGATGTGATCAACCGTAACTTCCGTATAACCGGCACCGCAAACAAAAAGGTCCACTTTCAATAAACCAGAATTTATCCAGAAAAATGCATTTTTTTGGTGTTTTGTGTTGCGTCAGTATTTTGGAATGCTGTTACTAGGTGCCTGATGGTGGCGCTAGCTCAGAATGCTGCCTGTACTGTAAAGCAATGCACTCTCTGGAGTGTACTCTTTGAGAGAGGCAGAGGGTGAATTGATTAATTTAGATTTAATTTAGCCACAAAACAGCAAAACACCCACCCACCCTGAGCAATGCTTGCAGATCAATTCATTGGCTTTTATTTTAATGAAAAAGACTCATCCCTGCAATGCTCTTTTTACAGAGTGCAGTGTTTCACCACACTCACACAAGCATCGCAAGGCTTTTTGAAAAGAAAGTTAACTGAACTGAGCGGCCGCCACTCACTCTCTGCTTTCTCAATAACACAAGCTTTCTTCTCTTCTGTTCCCAATGAGAACAGTGTCATTCAGACATATAACTTTTGCACTAGTTTAAAGATCTCTCTGAACTGCCTGGTCGCTGTGTGTAAAATGATTATTTTTGTGTTGGGTTTTCTGCTGAATATCCGGCAAGTGCTTTAACCGGCACTGGCCAGGTCCTGAGGGTGCCGGATAGATGGCCTTCTACTGTAATATTCAGAGATTGAAATAGCTTATCTTCTGGTGCTCACAGGGTATAAAATTGGGACAAAATTTTTAGAGATATGTACTTTCATAAATTAAAACAAGTTCTGTTTTTGAAGTGTCACAAAATTCTTCCACGGTGTTTGATACTTACCAAGAATATTGACCTGAAGTTTTTGAGATCAAGGAAGAAATCCTCTATGCTGATGGTTTTTGGATTGTAGACCAAGTATTCTCCCAGTCCTTCATACAGCTTAATCATGTTCCCATGCATGTTTGAAAGCTTTTCATACTGCTCTCTGGCATGTTTGGCAAAGCTGTAAAATCTCATTAAGGTAAATTTAACCATTTATTCAGATAAATACAACATCCTTTAAACTTCAATATTCCTTTCAAACTCTGGAGCAGTGGTACAATGGGTAACATATCAGACTACAGATCAGAAGGCTCTAGGTTTCGCAGGTTTGATGAGTGGGTTTAAATTATCAGGAGAGGTTAAAAAGATGTGAGCTTGTACTCTTTGAAAAAGACAAGACTTTAGGGTGACTTAATTGAAGCTTACAAGATTATGAAGGGGACTGGCACAATCGAATCAGGAAAATTGCTCAGGGTTCAAATACAAGATGGCAAACTAAAAATAGAATTCAGGAATAAGAAAATTCTGGCAGAATTGGTATTACCTACCACAATGACTATAACAAAGGTTTTTTGAATGAGAATAAGTTTAATCTACCAGGAAAGACAACTTTTTGATTAAAACAATTGTTTCAGAAGTAACTTGAAGCATTGTTGGAATTTTAAACAGCAGTCCAACATTTTGAAAAATTCTTAGGTTTGTATAATTCTTCCAATCCACCAAACAAACAAAAAATAAGCCTCCCTCCCCACCAGTCAGCAGGGAGCATGCAACCATTCCCAATAAAACTAGTCAAAGTTAGTATGAATTTACCCAGCATTTTAGCATTCATCAATTTTTTTGCTAGCTGTAAATCTGGGTTTATTTTTGTTTGAAACATTTTCAACAAATATATTTTAAAAATTTTATCTTACATATGAATGAAACAACCGTGGTCAAAATTAACATAAGAACATAAGAATTAGGAGCAGGAGTAACTCTAATTACCTGCCCTATCCCCATATCCCTCTGTATTTTAAAAATCTATCAGTTTCAGCCTTGAAAATGTTCAAGGACTGAGCATCTACAGCCTACAGAATTCCATAAATTCACTACTCTTTGAGTGAAGAAATATTTCCTCAACTCTGTTCTAAAAGGCTGACCCTTCATTTTAAGATTATGACCCCTGGTTATAGATTATCCTACCAGGGGAAACAGTCTCTCACTGTCTACTTTATCCACCCCTTTAAGAATCTTATATGTTTCAATAAGATCTCCCCCAATTCTTCTGTACTCTAGAGAATACAGCCCTAGTCTATTCAACCTATCCTCTTAGGTCAGTCCCCTCATCCCAGGAACTAACCTAGTGAATCTACGCTGCACCCCCTCAAAGGCAAGTATGTCCTTTATTAAGTAAGGAGACCAAAACTGCACACAATACTCTAGTGTGGTCTCACCAAGGCCCTATACAGTTGCAGCGAGACTTCCCTACTCTTGTACTCTAAACCTTTTGCGATGAACGCTAACATGCCATTTGCATTCTTAGTTGCTTGCTGCACCTGCAAACTAACTTTTTGAGACTGGCGTACAAGGACACCCAAATCCCTTTGTACACTAACACTATCTAACCTCTCCCCGTCCAGAAAATATTTGCTTTTTTATTTTTGCTACCTAGGTGAATAATTTTGCACTTCCCCACATTAAATTCCATCTGCCACCTATTCGCCCACTCCCCTAGCCTATCTATATCCCGTTTCAATCTTATTGCATCATCCTCACAGCTGACTCTCCTACCTAGTTTAGTATCATCTGCGAATTTAGACACGTTACATTCAATGTCCTTGTCTAGATCATTGATGTAAATTGTTAATTTAAAATTGTTAATTAAAAATGGATTCTGCCAAGGCAACTGAAGAAGCACACAATATATGCACTCTAAAACAGACTCCAGTTTCTCACGCTATTTGCATGCTAATTTGACTGCCGCTGACACACAAATCTGTGAATTTTACTCAATGTAACAATACAGAGAATTACAACCAACTGTTCCTGTTGTCCAGATAGTTGACTATTTTCCCAAAACCAGTATGTACGGGGCCCCACAAGAAAATAATTGGTAAAAAAAAGACATGGATGGAAAACAATGTTTGGATTTATATCATAGAGGAAGATTACGCCAAACTATGTATAGGCAGGAAGTGTTATATCACATGGCACTACCCCGAAAACAAGTAATATTCCATTTAGAAGTTTGGATTTTCAATTTGTTGAACAGCTACACAAAATATTCTAGAAATCACACTGCCTTTACATTTCTTTTGTTCCTCAACACAAGGATCTCTCAGCAGGTCTGGTTTGGGGAGCCTCTCTATAGAGGCAGACGTTTGTACCAGCATGAGGTGAATGCCTCATTCAACTGAAAGAAATATAATAGGCCTGTTTTACCCAGGGGCATATGAAGTTGAAAAGAACACAAAGGAAGAAACAAAACTAGTATAGTAGCTGCATAGTGATCCTGGAATCTGAAAGTATTTGTGATCATAGATTCCAGTATTATGTAACAAACAGTTCACCTATTTGGCTAAATAATTATATAAGCATAGAGGCACAGAGCATTGTAAGCTGTAGTTAAAAAATTGGAAACATTTACAAAATTGTTCCAAAACCTTTTCATGTCTAATTAGAGCTTCCAAGTATTTAACTTATTTTTTGTTGATTGATTCTATTTACATTGCAGAAAGTTCTTCCAGTTAAAGTCAAGCGAAAAATAGTAACATAACTTTTTTTTAATCTTCTTTCTTAGGATTTGGAGAAAAAAATGGTCTCCTTCATTTTGTCTTCTCACAAAGGCACTCAGTGCTGCCGTGCCTCTATCTTAGAGTGCAAGAGCAGCTCTTCTGTTTGAGAGAAAACTTTCAATCCCTTAGGCATACAATCCTGATAGCAAGCCCAGGGCTGAGAAGTCAGCCTATGGAGAAATCACACAATCAAACCAGGACCTTCCTTCAGTAATGTATAATTTGCTGCACCTTATCATATTGAAATATCTCAAAGCACAAGTAATTGTTGAAAGGTTGTAGTTACAACTTTTGCAGACAAAAATAGCAGCTATTTGCACCAACAAGGTCTCAGAAACTATCACGAACAACCAAGAAATTTAGAGAACGCTTGGTTGGAATACAGGGACAAACTCCTTTCTCTTTTCAAGTAGCACCATTGTTTTTTTTACAAGTGGCTGAAAACAGGCTGACTGGAATTTGATTCACTGTCTCAACTGAAAGACTTCAGATTTCATGACTTGAGCATTTGTCAAGAAGTGTATTGGAATGGCAGCCTACCCAAACAACTCAAGTCCTCATATGCAGCTTGAAATCACAACCTCCCGACACAGAGGTAACAACACTACCAATAGAGCCAAACTGCCACAAAGTGCAAACAAATATGCTGCATGAGACTACTACTCTTTCCTTACACTTTTCAGTTAAAATTAGCGTAATTTGTGAAACTAACAGGACTGGAAATCAGTTTTGCAGAAACCAAAGGATTATTTCTGTTTTGGTTCACAAGTCACTACACCAAATAATATTAGTTCTGGGTTAGGAAAAGCAATGCATAATGCCTAAACAAGTGAAATCATAATAATAATCCATACAATTGACAAAGGACCTATATGTCAACATGTCTCAAAGCACTACTCAAGTAACAGATGGCAAGTGTAGTGACTGACTATTTGCAGGCAAATTATTTCTTATTAGAATTATGAATGGAAATAATTATGCTAAATGAGGGGCTCAAATAATGTCAACCATGAGAGTAAAATTAATTTGTTGAATTCATCCAAACCCCAAAATGTTACTTATTGTTCATTCTAACAATTCAAAGTATGATTTTAACCACATTAGAAAGGTGACATTTAAGAGTGGTATCAAATCATATTGAAGACCATGAGAAGTTACATTACTGTCACACGATTTACAGAAACGTAATAAAGGAATTGGTTTGCAGTTCCTAAACAAGCAAATATGGGAATTAACAGCTCAGTACAGATTATCAGAAAGTTGTTACAAAAATTTGGAAAAAAAACTGAGATAAGCTTTTTACGCATTTAAGCTTTTTACACATTTAAAAAGAATTAAATTGACTGCGAGTCGCATTTCTAACTAATTCATCTTTTTGTTAATGTGTTTCAATGAGTTTTCACAACATCAGGCTTTTGAAAAAAAACACGCATTGATGGGAGCAAACGTTTCTTTGTGTGATTTATTCTTCAATTTAAAGTATTTTGCTGTTGGTATCTAAAATTGGAGCATCTTCCAAGGCACAGCAAACAACAGTCAAGCAAGAAGCTAATTTTTTAAAAAAAAACATTATTGTCGGACGTTTTTCCTGCATTGAAGTACCTCAGCTATCTGCAACCATTCAAATATGCAGGTTTGAGCTAAATCAGTTCACACCAGATAAATCTATGAATAGTGCTCTTTGAGAATGCTTTTATATTAGCATGTGAATTGCCACCATCACTGACTTAGTCTCTCATGCATGCACAACATTCTTTTGCACTATGTTTCGAACCTTATTCCTGAATTTTTGTCAATTTAAATTAAATTAGTTTGGGGCTTGCCTATCAAGGACCAAAGTGAAATTATACAGTAAATTCCTGATAACTCATTACCCCATGGGAAAAGGACTCAGTGACGAGTTATCCACTGTGGCGAGTTTGGCACATTTATAAATACATGTACATTAAATGTGGCTGGGATATTGACAGAGAGCAGTGACAATATAAGCAAGGATAGAGTTAGCAGGAGATAACTATAAGTATGGGCTGATCACAAGCTGGTGCGTTTGCAATCAGGCAATGGATGGCTTCTTTATTCGGATGGTTCAATAAAGTGGAAATGATTCAGAAGGATGTTACAGGAGTCCTAGCCTTTCCTAAATTGCACTGTCTAAGAAAGTCCTTAAATACAACAACAAAACTACATTTTTACAGGATATCTTTTATGTTTTTTTTCAAATGTCAGTTATCTCATTTGCAGTTACTAGACTAACTCACTGGATTTAGCATTCAATACCTTCTATTGTGGTAAACGCCAAAAATCAAACTTGGCTGTGATTTGCCTACCAAACACAACTGCTCCTGGTGCAAAGCTCAAAATACGATCAACGTATTCTTCAATAGATTTGTCAGAGTAAAATGTACAAAGTGCAGGAATACATAAAGCACGTAACATGCAAGCAGAAAGACATGATCATTTGTTACACTAACATATTTTGCAGTGAACACAAGCTTTTGAAATTGCAGGGGATGAAAACCACTTTTCCATTTGAAGAGACTAATAAAGTATTATTGAGCACTACCTGATTAAGAGGAAGATGCAGGACATTATTTTTCAAATAGTAAATATGATCAATAATGATAAATATGAATATTAAAATATGATTGAAAATCAGATAAGAGCTTCTGGTCTTTAAAAAAAATGGATGTGGAATCATCAGTTTTTTAAAAAAACGTTTCCCTCCAGTAAATTTGGGAGTTGGGTTGTAATGACAGCTACATACATACATATATCGAAGTCAAGTTTTTGACAAAAGGTCATCGACTTGAAACGTTAACGTATTTTCCAACTACTGGACTTCCTCAAATCTAAAATTGAGGGGATCTGATCAGTCACCACTATCCCCCCCCCATTACTTCTCTCTCAGGATCCACCCGTCTCCTACCCCCCATTACACACCTTTGACCTTATCTCTCTCTCCACCCTCTCTGCTCTCATCTGAAAAATGAAACCCACCACCTGTTCCCTTAACCCCATCCCCACCTCTCTCCTCATCTCCCAGCTCCATCTCCTATGCCCCCTCGCAACTGACATCATCAAACTCTCCCTATCCCCATGCACACCCATCCCTCTAAAAACAGGTCATCACGACCATCCTGCTGCACTGTCACCCCCGCACTGTCACCTATGACGTTCCCCAGGACTCTGTCCATGACCTCCTACTTCATCATATCTGCATGCTCCCGTTTGGCGACATCATCTGCAGCCATGGGATCAATTTCCATATTGATGACACTCAACTCTATCTTTCTGCTCCTACCCTCGACTCCAAGACCACTGCTGGTTGAGAACTAACTTTCTTTTAAGTTGAATGTTAACAAGACCTAGGCCCTCCTGATTGGCTCGCTCCAGCGCCTTCATACATCAGGCACTGGCAGCATCAACCTCCACTCAACCTCACCAAGCCAATCAGGAACCTAGATATATTCTGTGAAGCGCTTTGAGAAATTTAGAAGACGTAAAAGGTGCTATATCAAATGCTTGGATTATTATTATTATTATTAGCATCCAGGCTCGACTATACCAATGCCCTGCTTATCAGCCTTCCCAATTCCTCCCTCCAGAGGCTGCAGATAATCCAGGACTCGACGGCCCATGTCCTCTACCACTCGTGACCCCATCTCCACCATCTTTGCCCGACTCCACTGGCTCCCCCTCCCACCCAGAGGATTCAATTCAAGATCCTGCTCCTCACATTCAAAGCCCTCCATCACCTCATCTCACCCTATCTCTGCGACCTCCCAAACCCCTACTAACCTGGCTACCCCCTCCGCTCAGCTCAGCAGGCTCCGGCTCGCTCCACGTTCCCCGACCCACCCGCCGCACCATTGGCGGGTGAGCCTTCAGCCACTCTGCTCCTAACTCTATACCACAGTTCCTCCACCTCGCTCACTCCCTGGCCTCCTTCCAAGTCCCGCCTCAAGGCCTTCCTCTTCGACAGTCCCATCAGTCATCCCAAATCCTCTGCCTTCCCTGTCCCCAGAGTCTGAAACAATGACTGTCCAGCACCTTGGTACATACTCTTGACAAGAATGGCGCTATACAAGTGTAATTTTGTTGTTGTCTCTCCATAGATGCAACCTAACCTGCTGAGTATTCCCAGCAACTTCTGTTTTATTCTACAAAATACATCTGTTTGAGCAATTATCAACACAAAATAATTCTCACCAGCATATTGAGTTATACAATCATGCTTACAAATGTAATTCAACTAAAATAAACTTGATTCTCTACCCTACCCCGCCCCCAGTTAAAGCTGCAATACTAGTCCTATAAAGGTAAAAGCAGGAATTAGGTAGTTTTTACCCTTTTCTCCTCGATATTTACCAATTAACATTTGTAGTCCTAATTAAAATAGCATTGGAAGACCTACAAACAACTGTAATTAGTATTTAAATTATAGATTAATATGCAATGTGCATATCATGATTAACTTTGTATATGTCAGCCAGAGGATCCCAATAAATAATAAGATTCAAATTTACTATCCTTTGAGGGTAATTAGGCAAGGTTCTAGTCAGATGAAAAAAACAAACATCAAAAGAACAATGGTGCCAAGGTAATACAATATTACAAGTAAATCAAACATTTATCGACTGGGAACTTATCACTTTTTTTGATTGCATAAAGTTTTTGTCCAAATTATACAGGGTAGAGCTTAAAGCTGCAGTGTCCTGTCATTTGTAGTTTGAGATGTTAATGCTGCAAATCAGCTTCGTATAAATCAGAATTTACCAACAACAAAAATCTGTAAATGGTGCTTTTTAAGTGAGAAACTGTGGGAATAAGCTAACCAGTTTGTAAGCAGAGACCTATTGTCATGGTGATGTGTCTGAGGATGCAGTTAGCCACAGCTTTGTAGTTACACATTTCGAGATATCACTATGATTGACAGAACATCACTACATAAACATTCAATACATGTCAGAAAAGTTTTTGAACTGAAGCTTTTTCCTTATCTGGAAGAAAAAAATTGTTTTGAGGGCAGATTGCTGTTAAATTATTGGTAAATTAAAAATCATAGGGCAGGTCAATAATGTACATTTGCTTGCCACATGGACATTTTCCATTAAACCTAAGCTGCTAGATACTAAAAAGGCAGGCCTCCAACAGCAGGAAGGTTGAATGGAAAAGGAAAAAAATAACATTCAATGTTTGGGTTTAAAAATAATTGAAAGTGTGAACCACAGCTCAAAGAGACAACTGGTGTAATTATTCAACAAAGGCCCTTAGATCTTGAATGCTGATATCATCATAGTGCTTTATGGTGGCAAAGCTTGAACTTTGTTTTTGAAAACTAGGCAATTTTTGCAATGTAAATTTATGCTTAATCAATCTGCTGAGATACAGAAATTAGATTGTGATGATGGATTTGTCACAAAGGACAAATGAGTCATTTGTGTGCCCATGTAACTGGCTGTGATTCTCCCTCCACACACACACTTCTCCCCTATGGGCCATCACAGATTGCTTGCTGGCAGCATAGCTACAAAATCTGCTATCATCCAATTCCTCCAATTTCCACTTACAGTTGCAAAATAAAAATGTAAATGTCAGCCCTGGAGATTTTACACACTACAATGGTAATTTCTGACAGCGTTTCCAAATGTATTGTGTGGGGACTGGCTGCATGATATGTATATAGCTTCTTTTGTTTAAAAAACAGCATGGTTGGCATTCAAGGATAGGATAGGACTCCAATGACTTTTCCAGACAGCAAGGCGCCCAACTTATAGACCAATGGACCGTCCTACAAAATGCACACCACTTGAGAACTCCATCCCTCTGCCTACCATTGTACATTTTCTTCTGTCCAGTCATATAAATGCTCTGACTTCTTTATTGATATCATTTAGTACCTGTGTTCACGATACAACTGCCTTGCTGTACATAAAACAAAACCCAGTTGATTCTATCACTGGAATGCACATTATACAAATCAAGAATGAGCAGTCAGCAAAATGGTCCAGGTATTTTACATGGTTTTCTGGGAAGTCACATGCTGAGAATTTGAAAAGGTAATTGTTGACATGACTTTTATATTAAAAATCTTTTCTAATCCCTAATATATTCATAAGAAGTTTCAAAAGGAATACTATTTTAATTGATTTATTTTAAAACATTTGATTTGTCATTTCCAATGCACTGCTATTATCATTGGAGAGTTCCGATTATAACAAGGCTGTTTTGCTGAAGAAATTTTGTAATTTTCATAACATTGCAGATTATCTCATATTGTATCTCACTCTCTCTTGTAATACTTTAATGCATGGTTCTAGTACCATTACCTTGAACAGAGAAATTAATTATTTTCTGTCAATGCAGATTTTTCTTAAAAGGAAAAATTGTCTCACACAAGTCCTCCATTTTTACTTCATCTGATTTCTACATACTGTATATTCATTGCCCTTGATCTAAAGTCCTTGAAATATATAATAATGAATAAATGGTGCTTCATGTAACACTTCCACATTGAACATTAGGTAGAAGCGCAAAGCATGGATATGTACTGTCAATTATAGAAATGCTCGTAGGGATGCTTTGTATCATTATTTCAGGATGTGAAATCGGAAGAGTCAATTATACTTTTGATGTAATGTACTGTTATTTTATCGTACCATTTCTAACCTTCCTCTAGAAGACCTATACAAGCTAAATGTTACAAGCATCAAAACTTAAGTCTATACATCATCTTTGACAACTTCTGCTTCCCTAAAGTTATACAGCTCATTTTTCATAATTACATCAAAGATGACAACCGTACAGCAAATGCTGCCGCATTTAATGGTTATTTCAATACATTGTTAATTCAGAAAAAAACACTTTTTTTAAAGTGGAAGACCACTCTGAAAGCATCAAAAACTATGTTATTATGGATGCTGTACTTTGTATATCTTTCAATAGTCTCAAAGGTAATACACTGGAATGTTGTCTCCATGAAGGATTAAAATGTAGTGAAGAGCATCAAACAGATGGCAACCCTAAGCAAGATTTACTTTAGGGATTTAGTGGAACTCCAAGTGGTCCTTCCAATTAGTCTCCCTAACCAGCATTACTGAGTGGAGTGGAATCCATTGTGCAACAGACCTGTGTGCAATGAAAGTAGCTTGAACTGTTAAAAGTAGTAAAAAAAATCTAAGTTTCTCAACAGCAGTGTGGGTAATTGCACTGAGCTACACAAATAATAATAATCCTCTTCTAGACGTCTCAAAGCGCTTCACAGAATATACTGACTGTACATTTGTGGGCGAAACGTGGCAGCCAATTGCGGACAGCAGTGTCCCACAAACAGTCGTGGATTGAAATGACAAATTTTATTCTTCCGTTTTTTTTTGGGAGGGATTATTATTAGGTGTTTGGAGTAAGGAAACATGCCCAAGATTTCACCCTGACCTGCTTGGATTCTAACACAGGTCTCTCGCTTGTAAGTGCTCTAACCACTGAGCTACAAGACTTCATATTTAATCCCATGGTTTGTGCTGAGTTAGACAATATTGTTCAAAACAAACCACAGCTGCACATCTCCAGTCGTCAAGACATGCCCTAACTTTTTCAGTAGTTAAATACCTAAGTATACTTTCTAAGAGTCAACGAATGCTACAACATTTCCAGCAAATCTTGAACCTGTAATCTACATTTCAAAATTATTATTTCCACCTTGCATTGTCTGACATGTTGCACTTCTGACAATTCAACACATTCCTACATTGTACTGGGAGTGACAACTGAGACAATGTGATTCCAAATCCCGATGTGGGCCTCGAATCCACAAGTTTATGACTCAGACACAAGAGTGCTACTACTGAGCCACGCTGACACATACTTCTACACTTAAAATTTGTGGGGAATTTTTAATATCTGCTTACAAAATGCAGTAAATGGAAACTGGAAGACAAAACCCACATCATCGTGTCCATTGTCACGTAATACAATAATCTTCGTATTTGCATATAGCACTTTACTGTAAAATGTAATGACTGTATTTTAGGCAAATTATTAACATTATCAAATAGTTGGGCATGGCACAAGTTCCATAATAATGTTGAAAACCTCAAGGTAGAACTTTCAAACTTAATTTTATGTTAAGTTTGAAAATTCATTGCTCTAATAATAGACTACAGAAATGCTGGATTTCTACTGAAGTTTCTGGCATCAATTAAATTTCAAAAAACATTTCCTGAAGGTAGTCAGGAATGCGATTTAATCTTCAAAACTGATTTCAAGCTGACTTTTAGTGTTGATTTAATGCAAAATTTGCGGCAAATGAACGCTAATAGTATGGTATAAATGGGTCATAACAAATCCTGGAAGAAACAATTTGCTGGGAAATTAGACAAACTGATTGAATGAGCATGCAGGGGTTCAAGAAAAGTTTTTTTTTAGGGTCTATTTAAGATTTTGCATCCAATCAGGGGAATTATATGAGAAGCAGACCTACAGTCATCAAAGTAAAAACTTCCATCAAAGGCAGAAAAGAAGCTTTGGAGAATAATAATAATCCTTGCATTTGATATAGCGCTTTTCACATCTTCTATACGTCCCAAAGCACTTCACAGAATACACTGTAAAGTGAATTGACTGTATATTTGTATAAACTGTATAAACCCACAATTTTATTAATGTGGGTTTTGGGGGGGGGGTTTGGACGGATTATTATTAGGTGTATGGAATAAGGAAACTTGCCCAAGGTTTTGCCCTGACTGCCAGGATTCGAACACAGGTCTCTCCAGCTTGGTCTCCCCAACTTGCAAGACAAGTGCTCTAACCACTAAGCCACAGGAGCTCCACTCAAATAATAACTCAAATCATAGCAATCACTGAACTATCTCAATGATCAGATAAATATAAATATAAGTACCCAATGGTGATAGCGGGACGGGAGGGTGTTTTTAAACAATGCAGAGTCATATTTTTAACATAGTGAGTTTTTCTGAGCAATTTACGAAGATGTGTCATGCAAAAGCTGTTTCTCCATGGTACTTGGTAGGGTGAGAAGTCACATTTCACAATTGTTTCACTGTGTATCCCATACACAAATGATACACTACGCTGTGGCCATAAATCTATGGTTGTATTTTGTTGCTTGCTGTCTGAAAATTCATTCAGGATCAGCAAAGTCTGAGGGTGGCCAACACACAATAATGCACATCCAATCTATTGAATTTAACACCAGATAAAACATCTTTGGCCTCAGCACTAGCTAAAGTGATGTGAAGCTCACACAGAACATAGTAGCAGCATGTCTCCTTGTCAAAACCTGATTGAAACAGTTTATCCATAGTTACCAGGGAAGGGGAAAACAAAGCAGAGAAAGGGATTAAATAAAACTGATCCAATCACAAATTCCTTTACATTTTTCGTGCAACATTTCAAACCCAATAAATTAAATGAAGTTGACCTACTTTGTGAATTAACATTCTGTAGACGTTTCTCTGAGTATTAACAATAAAGTTCAATTCAATAAAAAGGACAAGACCATTAATCCAATGTTGGACAGGATATGTTTGCTGCTCAATGTGCCGAAATACACTGTTTAAAAAGTCAAAAAAGTTGTTTGAATATGTTATCACTTTCTCTAACATAGTAATCAAACGACCCCTTACTGCTGATAATGCTTCGGGTTTGTGTGGTATTAGCCAGATTAACCTATAATTTCAAGAATAGATTCAAGAATAAAAATTAACAGAATTTGGGCTCTTAGCTGTGATGCCATATTTGGTTGAATAACATAGGAGCGATTCCTAGAGCATTGCTTGCCATGACACTGGCAGAAATTACATTCTCCTTTTTAATTAGCTTCATGGGATCATTCTCCGACCACCCAGGCAGACATATCCAGGATCAATTTTTAGTGAGGAATCAGCGCTGGGCGTTCATGGAACTATAGCATACCTAAAAGTGATTTCTTCAGTGGAGGTGCGGGGGGATTCTTGCTAACTTTCATATAAAATATACTTATCGCATGAAGTCAAAAACAACTTATTTACCAAAGAACCTAATCAATAGTGCGATTAATTGTCACTTCAAGTGTGTAATAACTTGGTTGCACCATTTTTTAGTGTTGTAGCTTGTCTCAGGAGACCGGTTATTTTAATTCTGTGATACGTCTTTATGCATCATGCAATATTTTTATTTTAGTCACTGAAGGAAAATATGTCTGAAATGCTGGATAACCTCTAGTTATGAGTATACATGGGAATGGTAGCTTTAATTATGGCCCTTGCACAGCAGTGTATGCTTGCTGCTCTCTGCTGAAAATGATTTATGCTCTGACATCTTCTGTGTATTTTCTGAAACACCGATGCTGTTCCAGTACACGTTCAGATCACTCTCCATGAAATTCCATAACAATATCATCTTTGCACCATCAGAAACCAAACAATTCTAGCAGAAATGATTGAAATACAAGACTGAACTGTTTGCACTGTTTGACTGACTACTGCTTCACAATCATAAACAGGGAATTCACAGCTTGTCCGGCAGACTTATTGGAACTTTTAATGTAAAGTGAATTGACTATATTTGTGGGCAAAACGCAGCAGCCAATTGCGCACAGCAGTGTCCCACAAACAGTTGTGGATTGAAATGATCAATTTATTATTGTTTTTTTCAAGGGACTATTATTAAGGGTGTGTAGTAATAATAATAATCCCTCCAAAAAACACAATAATAAAATTGGTCATTTCAATCCACGACTGTGTGTGGGACACTGCTGTGCGCAATTGGCTGCCGCGATTCGCCCACAAATATATACAGTCAATTCACTTTACAGTATATTCTGTGAAGCGCTTTGGGACGTTGATAAGATGTGGAAAGCGCTATATCAAATGCAAGGATTATTATTATTATTATTATTATTATTCCACTCATAATTATTTTAATCGATTTTCAGCACATGGAACATTCTGTGCCTGAGTTCATGTTTTCCCATTCTTTTTTTGTGGTTCAACTCACAGCTTTTGTCAATATATTAAAGCGATGCCTTCAAGTTCGCATGGAGGTCATCATAAAAAGAATTGTTGGGGAACTACCTCTGAAATGAAATTTAATTTAAGAGATGAAAGACGTTAGTGAGAAAACATATTTTTCTTTCCAAATTCATTTCATGGAACTCGTGCTTTCAGGGTAAGGTTTATGGGCAAGTTAAAAATGATTACTTTCATGTACAATTTCCATTTAAAAATCATCACACATGCCTTTCTGCTCCTCACCGAAGGTTACCATCCACACCATTTTCTATTTGTATTTGCAAATTAATTTCACTTCAGTGTAATACATGCATTTTGACATCAGATTATTTATCTGGAAAATATTTTATTAATATCTTTATTCTTTCTTTCCCATCACATTATTCTAATTTCTCACCTCCAAAGCAATTTCTTGGGAAAGAGAATAAGAAAGCTCTGCCTTGCTTCTCAATGGATAAGGCAGCAAATGTGCTACCTAAGTTACTTTTGATATCAATAGTCCAAGTGCTAGAGTACTGGATTCAGAGTCATACATTTCAACCTTGGTACATACTGTTAATATGAGCCAACCATCACCGGTAAGCTTTACTAGTTTTCACTTGGGTAGGCAAGTACAAAGATTGATTGATCACTGAACTGTTTTGCTGGCTGTTATGGAATGGAGAAGTCTTTGCTGAGACCACTCTTCACCTCCAGGCTGAATGAAAAGCCATAAGTGTAAAGTTATAGAAATGGAAGAAACTAAGGGGGATACACTATCCATCAACTATAAATGTCAGCCATGAAATCAGTATCACACTAACCCACAACTTCACATTGTGACCCAAGTGTCTGAATAGTTTGGCGATTACAAATTGTTCCAATGATGTTGGGTTTAACTTCAAATGTCTTTCATGCTCAGCTGAATCTTTTACTCTCTATTTATTTTTTCTTCACACTTCTCTTTTTATTCCATCCTCACAGCAAGACAAAAACACTCCAAAGCAATCGTGGTCATACTTAATATGTCACTGACTAACTCAGAACAAAACTAGCATGTTCGTCTTTATGGGTCAGAAACTTGATCCTTTTGGAAGATTATTGGCTATAATACTGAGAAAAATATTTTCTCTTTTTGAATATTGTCATGAAACCTTTAAAGTCCATCTGAAGAACTGTCAGACAGATTTCAGTTTAAAATACCATCTCAAAACCTTGTGGGGAATGGAGGTGTAGAGGGACTGAATGTCCCATAGGAGACGTTCAGGACTAGGGAACTGGAAATTGTTGAAGTGGTGGAGGGTGTCAGAAGAATCATGGATATAGATAGGTTGGTAGGGCCTGGATAAGAGGAGGAAAAATGGGAGTCCAGATATGAGAATATCAGTTCATAAAATTCATAAAACTCCAAACACAGTTTTCATGAGACAGAGATTTACGTGCACCATCACCAATGTAGTATACTTCATTCGCTGCTCACGCTGTTGTTCTCCTCTACATAGGAGAGACCAAACCTAGATTGGGTGACTGATTTGCCTGTGTTCTGTCTGCAAGCACAACCCTGAGCTTCCAGTTTTTTGCCACTTCGAACTCTCATTTTCACTTGTAGTCTGACCTATCCATCCACAGTTTCCTAAGATGTTCCAATGAAAAGCAGCATAAGCTTGAGGAATAGCACCTCATCTATCTGCTATGGACCTTACAGCCCTCTGGCCTCAATATTGATTTCAAGAATTTCAGACCATAACAGCTCACCCTCTCCATTCCCCTCTTCTGTGACCTTTACAACACTATATAAATCAAAGTTGTTGTTCTTGTTGTTAACCCATTAATTCCTGTCCTCTATCAAATTTTCTCCTTTGTCTTCCTTGTCCTGCCTCCTCCCTCTCTGCTACTTTTTAAAAGCCTCTTGATCCCAACATGCCCCAGTTCTGATGAAGGGTCATGGACCCGATACACTGACTCAGTTTCCTTTCTCCATAGATGCCGCCTGACCTGCTGAGTGTTCCCAGCCTTCTCTGTTTTTGTTATGGACATCCAGCATCTGCAATATTTTACGTTCTGTTTTACACTCTCATGCTCTAATGGGGTGTGCAGAATTAAAAATCCAATTGCACTATTCTAAAGAAAGAAAGGAACTACTCACTGTCCTGGCCAACAACCTTCAATCATCAATAATTAATTTCATGGCTGCTTGCTATTCACAAATTGTCTGTAATGTTTGCCAACAGGTTCAATCACAACACTTGACATTAACCTATGTAGCGTTTTATGGCATTTTTATATGACATTACAGAGCTGTTGCATAGAGATTGGTATTTTCACAATTGTGAAAAGTAGCAGAATTCTTAAAAAGATGCGTAAATTCATCGTATTAATACGAATGTAATTTATAATAATAATCGTTGCATTTGGCATAGCGCTTCACGGGATTTTACAAGTGACTGTTCAGTATCTGTCACAAAAAGTTAGTATGCAGTAGGGAATATATCGGTATATCGCTAAAACCCGATATGATTTTCATATCGATTTGCCGAGATAGACATTCTAAAAATATTGATATATCGAAAAAACGATATATCGAGGTAAAAAATCGGGATACGAGCACAATCAACTACAAGACCCAGAATGCTCATCTCTGTACACAATGCACAGACCGAGGTGCAAAGCCGCCATCTTGTATTCATAGTCCTCGAATACAATATACAGGTATGCAAGGGGTGGGGGGAGAGAGACGGCTGTGGGTGGGGGGGATGAGGGGGAGAGAGACTGCTGGGGGGGGGGGGGGTGAGGGGGAGAGAGACGGCTGGGGGGAGGGGGAGATAGACGGCTGGGGCGGGGGGAGAGGGGGAGAGAGATGGCTGGGAGGGGGGGGGGGGGGGGGAGAGACGTCTGGGGGGGGAGGAGAGGGGGAGAGACGGCTGGGGGGGGGGAGAGGGGGAGAGAGACGGCTGGGGGGAGGAGGAGAGGGGGAGAGATGGCTGGGGGGGAGAGGGGGAGAGAGATGGCTTGTGGGGGAGAGAGACGGCTGGGGGTGGGAGGAGAGGGGGAGAGAGACGGCTGGGGGGAGGGGGAGAGAGACGGCTGGGGGGGAGGGAGAGAGAGACGGCGGGGGCGGGGGAGGAGAGGGGGAGAGAGACGGCTGGGGGGAGGGGGAGAGAGACGGCTGGGGGGAGAGGGAGAGAGATACGGCGGGGGGGAGGAGAGGGGGAGAGAGACGGCTGGGGGGAGGGGGAGAGAGACGGCAGGGGGGGGAAGGAGAGAGAGTTGGCGGGGGGGGAGGGAGAAAGAGACGGCTGGGGGGGTGGTGGGGGAGAGAGACGACGGGGGTGGGGGGTGCGAGAGAGGGATGGCGGGGGGGGGGGGGGGGGAGGAGAGACGGGGTGGTTGTGATAATATACAGATAAATAGAGATGGGGGGGAATGTGAGAGAGGAAGAGAGACATCGAGAGACACAGACAGAAAAACACAGAGATGGAGAGAGTGAGAGACACAGAGATGGAGAGAGTGAGAGACACAGAGAGAGAAAGATATTTACCTCCGGAGAAGATAGGCTCCGAATGCGTCCGCACCCGGAATGCGGGCGCATTCCGATGCGCGCGCGCACATGCGCAGTACGAAAAAACTGAAAATATCGATATTTCGGTATATCTCGATATGAGCCAACCAATATATCCATGTCGGGAAATTCCCATATCACCGTTCCCTAGTATGCAGGTACAGCAAGCAATTAAGAAGGCTAATGGAATGTTGGCGTTCATTGCAAAAGAACAAAATTACACTTGTACAGCCTTTCACCTCAGGTGGAGGTCCCAAGAGTAAGGAAGTCTTACTGCAACTGTACAGGGTCTTGGTGAGACATAGAATATTCTGTGCAGTTTTGGTCTCCTTGTTTAAGAAAGGTCATATTCGCCTTAAATTTGCAGTGTAGATTCACTAGGTTGGTTCCTGGTATGAGGGGGTTGACCTATGAGGATAGGTTGAGTAAACTAGGCCAGGAAGAATTTATATTCCCTGAAATATAGAAGAATTAGAGGTGATCTTATAGAGACCTATAAGATTCTGAAGGGGTTTGACAGAGTAGACAATGTGAGACTGTTTCCCCTGGTTGGAGAATCTATACCTATATCTAGGTATAATCTACACCTAGCTAGACACCGATAAGATATGAAAAGCACTGTATCAAAATGCAAGGATGATTATTATAATTATTATAGATTTCTAAAGTGAATAGGGATTAAGGGATATGGGGATAAGGCGGGCAGATGAAGTTAGGTTATAAGATCAGCCATAATCTTATTGAATGGCGGGGCAGGCTTGAGGGGCCGAATGGCCTACTCCTGCTCCTCATTCTTATGTTCCTCTGGCACCGTCCCCACCTCCCTTAAAACAGCCACCATCACCCCTATCCTGAAAAAAACCCTCCCTTGATGCGTCGCAGCTTTCAAGCTAACCAACCCATCTCCAACCTCCTGTTCCTTTCTAAGGTCCTTGAAAGAGTGGTTGCCTCCCAGCTCCGCTCTTTCCTCTCAACTCACTCACTCCTTAATCCCCTCCATCAGGTTTCTGCCCTGCTCACAGCACGGAAACTGCCCTGGTGAAGGTTACTAACGACATCCTAACCGCCTGCGACCAGGGCTCCCTCTGCCTCCTCGTCCTCGACTTGTCTGCTGCGTTCGACATAGTCGATCACACCATCCTCCTCCAACGCCTTTCTTCCCACCTCAACCTTCAATGCACAGTCCTTGAATGGTTCCACTCCTACCTGACCCACCGCCTACATTTCGTATCCTCCAATATTTTCCTCAAACCCCCGTACAGTCTCTGATGGCGTCCCCCAGGGCTCTGTCCTTGGCCCCCTCCTTTTCACCATATACATGCTCCATCTGGGCAATGTCATCCGCAAACATGGGATACACTTCCACATGTATGCGGACGACACCCAGCTGTACCTTTCCGCCTCATCCCTCAACCCCCAGACCACCGATGTTCTGACAGCATGTTTGTCCGACATCGAGTCCTGGACGAGGGACAATTTCCTCCAACTGAACGTGAGCAAGACCGAGGCCCTCCTGATTGGCTCAAGCCAGCGCCTCCGCACATCGGGCGCTGCCAGCATCAACATCCAAGGCTGTACTCTCCACCTCACAAAGCCAGTCAGGAACCTCGGCATCACGTTCGACCCCAAACTCTCCTTCCTCCCCCACATCCGCGCCTTGACCGGCACCGCCTATTTCCACCTGCGCAACATTGCCAGGCTCCGTAACTATCTCACTCCCCACCCTGCCGAAACACTCGTGCATGCATACATCACCTCACGGCTGGACTATGGGAACTCTCTCCTTGTTGGCCTCCCCAGCTCCTCCATTCACAGGCTGCAGATCATCCAAAACTCTGCAGCCCGTGTACTATCCCGCACCCGCCTCCGCGACCACATAACCCCACCCTCGCCCGTCTCCATTGGCTCCCCATCCCCCAGAGGATCGAGTTCAAGATCCTCGTCTTTACCTTCAAAGCCTTACACGGCCTTGCCCCGCCCTATCTTTCTGACCTACCCTCCCCCTACAAGCCCAGCAGGACCTCCGTTCAGCAGGACTTGGCCTGCTCCAAGCCCCCCGCCTGAACCGCCCCACCATCGGAGGCCGGGCCTTCAGTTTTTCCGCTCCCACCCTTTGGAATGCCATCCCCCAATCCCTCCGTCTTGTTTCCTCCCTTTCCTCTTTCAAGGCCGGTTTGAAGACTTTCCTTTTCGACCGTGCCTTCTGTTCCCCCCACTAATTCTTTGACCTCCCCTACGTTTCTTACCCCCTCCCGAACACTCCCTTCCCAGCTCGGGTCACACGCCTCCTGTGCAGCGCCTTGGGACTTCCTCCCGACGTGAAAGGCGCTCTATAAGTGCAATTTGTTGTTGTTCCTATCTTGGGATGTCCTCTCGGTGTGAAAGGTGCTATACAAATGTAATTTTGGATTGGATTGTGTAATTCCACTGCATTGAGGCAACAAACAGTGTATGTAAAATAAATACACACATTTTTCCAGTGTCAACAGCATTTTACACAAATTGATTCTTCTTTGGATTTGAAAATCTCCTTTCATGTTTTTTAAAAACACTAATGGTTCTTACTTTTGATGAATCTAGCAATGTGGGAATAAAAAACAAGGTATGAAAATCAATTAACACGAGTAGCTCTTAATCGGTGGTCAATAACTCTGAGAGTCACCAACTTCCTTCATAAATGTGAAAAAAAATTATATGCACAGTCATAGTTTGATTTAAATCTTGAAGTCTAATGAAACAATCCCTATAATCCAGAGCTACAAACCCAAATTGGTATTTCAACCATGTCCATGAAATCAATACTGGTCGTCAGCACAGAAACATTTTTTGAATTTAATAATTAAGCTAAGCATATATTAAAACCATCCATGCATTGCAACATCCATCACTATTATTTTGTCTTTATCAAATACCAGTTTTCATATTACATTATCACAAAAGGGCATTGAATGCCATGGAATAGTTATATTGGCCAAAGTTATTATATCGCTGAACATTTTAAACAGTCAACCCAACGTATTATGTAATTAATCAAAAAAAAGGATATGGACATCTTTTCCACAAACTTATCATGTTCATCTTCTGTGTGGGAAAACTTCTTGATATCATTTTCAAGGCGCTGAATTTGCTGCTCCATAGCAAGTAAACAGCTCTTGAGATTCTGGTCTGAAACTGAACAAGAACAGAATTTAATGAAAAAAAATACTGCAGTTGAAAATGTTCCTGAAATTGACAATGAACTTCATCTGTTACAGGCAGTTTCCAAGCGAACAAAATGGTTTTATAATATTCTCAATCGTTTTCCCAAATCACTGGTTATAAAATCTTTGACATTTAAAAATGTGTTAAAAATATTGAAAAAAAGGCTGACATCACCATGTAAATTACAGAGGTGCCATAATTCCATTCGTTCAGCTTTACAACTGCTCCATTTCCATTTAAATGAAATTAAGCGTGCAATATTTCTTTTTTTTATTTCCAGTGCAGTTCAACAGCTGAAATTACAACTCTAGAATATGGTATGAGATCTACTAATATGAAAATAGAATTTGTAATCACAGAAATTTGCTTAGTACTTTTACTGTTTAAAAAATAAATTATCTGGTAATACAAATATCAAATATGATGATGTCAATATAAATTTACACAGCTAATCATATCATAAACAAGCAAAAATACAATTTAAGTATTTAAATATCACATATCTGTATAGAAAATGATACCCACCCATTCACAAACATGAGCAGCATGTAGGGTTACATTGATACTGTGAGTGTGAAATAATGCCAATGACCTAATTAATAAAATAATGGTACAAGAATTTTTGTTGGAAGGTTCATCCTTGTTCATTTGTTATTATGCTTCAATGTAATTTTCATTGTATTTTTGTTTGAAATCAGCTGCAAAGGCATAAAGGAAGGCATAAGCACGCTGTGTTTTAACCTGTTGCTGTATTGGAAAGTGTGAACTTGGCTAACACCTCCAATTTTAGATGGGGTGAGCTCCCGGCCTCGCTAGTGAAAGTGCTGAACAGAAAATAACATGAAAACATTTGGGCTCATTAGGCCATACATATCATGTAACATCATGTTTTTGTTGTCATCTATCTGACATGTCACTGCTTATGCAGCTTATATAGACCTGTTTCAGTGTAAATGTTCTTGCAAATGGTATGACCAGCTTTTAGGAGGACTGCTTTCAATCGTTTTGCAACACAGAAACTCAGTCCATGGGAAACAAATAGATTCTTCTTTCGCCTCAATCCCTCCGTCCACTCATCCAACCACTCAGGCAGCCACCTATGCATGCACAACGTACCAGGATCTTAAGAGTTAAATACAGTAAAAGCCCGTTTATCCGTGACCCGATCAACCGGATGGCTCGACCCCCTCCGGGGCAATTCCCTATTCCAGCAATCGCGAGTATGCTCACTTTGCGCATGCGTGTAATGTGTGTGCATGCGCACTCATTAAACTTACAAACTTGTTTTTTTTTACCAATCGGTAAAAAATGCTTTGTCATTGATCTTTTTGCTGAGTGTGCTGGAATCTTTATTGGTAAGTATCCACACAATATTGTGTTACTATTTAGTATATTATTAATATCGTATGTTTTAAAATAAGCACATTTTTTGAGTTGGGTTTTCGACAAGTTGCAGTCCGATTATCCGGCAGTCAATCCTCTCGGAGGGTGCCGGATAAACAGGCTTTTACTGTAATTAAAGAGTTGTATATATTTGAAGATTTTATTTTGTTTCAAATGTCAGTTAGAGGCAATTCTCCCAGGACAGTGTGCTTGTTCAGACTTCCTCATGCCCAATAAAGCTGCTTTGCTGACATCTTTTGATTCCCTAATGATTCAAGGCAGTCCAAAATACACTCCTCAAGACTCCGTCCAAGTGTGCAACTGTCCAACTGTAAACTGAATAGAACGTTTACAATATAGGATTTCAGGATTTTTCTATTAACTGCAGGTTTCAGAGTAACTCAGTCTAGAGCCCGAGATGCCATGAACATATTGACTACTGAAGAGCAATTTCAGAAACATCCAAAAAATAGAACATGTTATTTCATATTGATTGTCGAGAACAAAACAAAATAAAATGTTCTACAGTTTGTTCGGTCTAAGATATTTCCAATTCTATGCTTTAAGACTATAAAAGTATGTGAGCAACAAGAATCACTTCTTTGAGCAGATGGGTTCTTGGAGCAAGAGTCACACATGATTGGATCAGTGCCATTCAACAGGCTAGTTGTTAACCGCAAAAGGTACAAAAGGTATTTGTATGAGATTGGACCATGAGAGAAAAATTGGGGGGTGGGGGGAGGGGCGCGGGGGGAATGAAAGAGATCAGGCACAAGGGAAATGTGATTGCAATAATTCATCATTTCAAAAAATACAGATTAAAATAATTTGTTTCATATTTAGATTATCAAATAGAAGGATGTGCTGGTGATAAATCCTTTAATTTTACTGCACTAGATTTCTGTAAATTTTAAGAATCCACTTTGTTATGCAATATTAAAGTACTAAACTGGCTAACTAATGGATTGAAACTAATTGTAATTTAGCTTTAATTTCCATAGATTTTATTTTAAACTCCTCAAAATCTCTGCAAATAAAAATTAACAGACATTTATAGGAACATTCTTATCACTGCTGTATTAGAAGGTGTAGTTAGCTTGAATGATGTGGTCAGGACTGAATGGTTAACAAGAAATTCTTACCATTATGTTCCTATTGTGAGTGACCTCAGCTAATATTGTTTTCACTTAAGAATCTAATTACAACTTTAAATCAAATTGTAATATTGTTCATAATTCACAAAGAAAATTTAAATAGTGAAGTATATAAAATGTAAAGTAGCAGGTTGCAATTCATATCCTGCAATCAGTGAGCTTGAAACGTGCTAAGAATGCCCCTGGAACAGATGGTGAAATAGAGCACTATAGTGTTTACAGGTAAACAGTTCTTTCTCTTCCAGCTGTTACTCTGCCTATGATCATTAGACTGTTACTGAACTCCAAGGAGCAACACCAGTCATTTGCAAAAAGATTAACTATCTTAAGTAAAAGAATGTTTATAATTGGGATGCATGGCAGCTCTTATGTCTTGTTTATATATTCTGAATCTTCCCTCCTGGGGAAACAAAACCCCTGTTATGCTGAAGAATGATTTCACAAACAAAAGGGAGTGAAAGATGCCAGCCAAAAGGCATGGGGACCATCAGTGTGATTTGCTTGTGCCCACTCCAAACTCTTCTGCTTTTGTCCTGAGTGCAATGAGAGCAAAATGTATCTGCACTAAATTCACAATTCAGCTAAAAAATAGAACTATAAACTATAAAAAGAGGAACAATTATATTTGTACACTGTTATTTACTTGACTCATTTAAAAATAAAATTAGTGCTAAAAATTATATTTCTGATTAGTAAGGCCATAGATTGATCTTGTTAAATTTTTTATATGAAATTACAATACAGACACCTACAAAATGCTTCTCACAATGGCTAGTAAAAGCTCAATGGCTTTGCTGCTATTCAGTTCTCAAAGCTTCTTAAAGTAGAATTATTTTCAGGAGGTGAGAGTTTCACGGAAACAGAATGTTATATTTCAGAGTACAGGTATGACTCAGGCCAGATATGCTCTGTTATAAGTACCACAACAGCCTTCTCAGGACAGAGCCGATAGACAATGTTACAAGGATAAACTACAGCTCCTTCAAATTCTAAAAACTCAGCCTCCTATTCATTAGAGATAAAAGGAAAAACCCTGAATTTTCAGGGGAAAAAAGAATAGTAAAACAAAGTAAAAGTAATTCAGTATCAGCTATATTAATAGCATGAAAATAAAAGGAGCAGTTTTCGATTAAAGGCAGTTATGCTTAATGTATGATAACTCTTCATCTCATGAAACTGGGCAATAATTATTGCTTTTCAAATTTTATCATTTTCAAAATATCTAGTGTCATTTGAATGGTAAAATCTGTACATTCCAAATTTTACGTTAACTTATTTAGATAATGAACTTAGATAACAGGACCTTCAACTATTCAAGTGACTTTTTTTGCTGATCATTCGTAAGCAGTAAAATGTTTGAAACATAGCCTCTGTCAGAATCAAGTACAGACATTACCTTTTCCCCATTAACCAAATTTTAGCACTTCGCCTCATTTTATTCATCAATTTGAACTTACTTATCCACTCCATCTTACATATGGTATATGCCTCAACACACAAAGATAAATTTGATATCAATGATCAAAGCATTGCTGAATACAAATGCCAGAAGCGACAGCTAAATTGCTACAACTGGTAAATGTATTTTTCTTTTCTTTATGGACAATATGACCTTCAGATTTGTCTGGACACCTCCACATACCACCAGTTTCAAACCACATGGTTAACTTCCAGACACGTTCTTGTGCATTACAGCATTTATTCAAGGAACGAAAGGAGGCCTTGTGTGTTTACATATATCACTATTGGACAACAGAAACTGATTTGAAAGGTTTTTGCCCACTGCTCTTTTACAGCCAGTCTAGTGGTGCCCTGCATTAAAGCAATTTAGAAACCTTATCAGGATCCAAAATGTAATTTTAAATAAAATTTTAAAAACTCTCAAATTTTATGGAAGTGGCAATAAAATTAACCGAGCATGAGAGCAGATAATCTGGTAGCAGCATGCACAGAAGATGAATGAGCGGGCAAATATAAGCAAGATTGTTAGCTACAGAACTCAAGAGATGGCTGGGGAAGCAAACAATGCATTACGAAAGAGGAGAAGCAGTAGAAAGAACCAGACTCAACTCTGCTAAGCAAGAAACAACACATGTTACAAAATAGCTGCTGAGGGAGGAAAGGATTTCACTTCTATCTAAACAATGTACCCTTCAAGAACCGCCTAAAGACCCTCCTCTTCGATGATCCCATCAGTCACCCCAAATACCTATTTTGCATCCACCCTCCTCGTCCCCGACCCCAGCTCAGGTCTGAAACAATTCACTATCCAGCACCTTGGGACGTACTCCTGAAGTGAAAGGCATTATACGAGTGTAATTTTGTTGTTGTTGTACTCGAAGGAAATAAAACACACGGAGGATAAGAGGGAAAACAGTCAACAGAAACCAATGTACACGATATATGAGGAATGGAATTATAAAGCAAAGCATTTCACTGAATTAGCTAGCCTACACATTTACAGTTCAATATTCTATTAGTCAATAATAGTTGCTAGAGTGAATACACAAACTGTGGTAAAGTAAGAAATAAGGCTGTTTGTAACTTCTACCTGTTTATTCTGTGTGATTTCAAATCCAAGAACTGAAAGTGAAATATTCTCCTTTCTACCATTCCTCAGCGACCCCCACCCCCCCCCACCACACCCACCAAACCCCCTGCCTACCCATTCAAGAACAGAATAGCGGCAGCACAAAACATTTAGCAGAATTTACCAACTCAAGCACAGCTAAATATAAATATATATACACCAGACCATCTAAATTGTTGGAAATATCTGTAAAAATCTGTGAAATAAAAGTGACATGACCCCAACCAGCATGAAGGTGAAATATTGAATAAAAAATGACAAGACAGGTGAGCTTCTTGAGGAAATTGCAGGCAGTCAAAAGCAGAGTAACCAAGTAACTTCACATCAGAGGACAGCATGCAATATCCTGTTAACTGGCATCTTAACAAAAAAACAAAGAGAACATCTGCCATCCTAGTTATCTAGACTAGAGGATATCTATAGAAATAAAAGGGCTCTTTGCCAGATTAAGAGAGCAAATTTTCATTTACTACACACATCTGTATTCAAAGGCTTGAGTGGGGGTTGGGATGGGACTGGGAGTAAAAGCAAATAAACCACAGAATCAGTAAGAAAGGGCACAAGATTGGAATCCTGTAGCTCAGTGGTTAGAGCACTCGCCTTACAAGTGAGAGACTTGGATTCGACTGTAGGCAGAGTTAAACACGCCATTAGGCGTGTGGAGCAAGTTTCCTTGCTCCACAAGCCTAATAATAATCCCTCAAATAAAGACAACAATAAATTGGTCATTTCAACCCACAACTGTTTGTGGGATACAGCTATGCGCAATTGGCTACTGCGTTTCACCCACAGAATATGCACTCAATTAATTTCACAGTGTATTCTGTGAAGTGCTTTGAGATGTCTAGAAGATGTGAAAAGCACCATATCTAATGCAAGACTTATTATTATTACTAATATTATTATTAAGCAGGCTGAAGACCAGATCATTCCTCAACTGCATGACACTTCATATGCCGGATCATCTCCCAGCTAACAATCACCAAAATAAAAATAAATAAAAATAAAACTGATCTGTGAGACATTGCTGTGTGTAAATTGGGTGCCTCAGTTGGCTACAAAATAGTCAAACAAATCCTAAAACAGTAAATCCTATGAAGAGGTTTGAGACTTCTCTCCCCATTTTCAAATCCTGCCCAAAGACCTACCTTTTGATTGTGCTTACGGTCACCTGCCCCCTGCCTCTGACTCGGGGTCAGGCTCCAGCATGTAAGACACTGCAGGACACTACCCCGCGGGAAGGGCACTATGTAAATGCAAGTTGTTGTTGTCTCGCTGTTGTTGCCAGGAAATGCTTTTTGGGCCAATTTGCTTTTTAGTTTTTGCAGATCAAGAATACATTAGAACATGAGAATACACAGCACAGAAACAGACCATTCAGCCCAACTGGTCTAAGCCGGCGTTTATGCTCCATGAGCCTCCTCCTGCCCTTCCTCAACTAAGCCTATAAGGAAGAAGCACATCAATACCTAGAATTGAGACAATTGTTAACTGAATGCAAATAAGCTTTATCTTATTGGATTTCCACTGAGTTGAATCAGATTCAGAGTCTTTCAGTTTCTGATATTTTCTAATTCACGATCATGGCTCACTTTTTAAAAAGAGGCAAATTCTCATCGGATTATAAATTGCAACAGGATAAGCAAAACACAGGAAAAATTTGAATTGGCAAACCTCTTTTGTGGACAGCCATTTCCACAACCACAGGTTGGAATTTCTAATGAATAAAACAAATAGTTGAATTTGCTGAAGGAGCGTTTTCAGAAAAAAAATTAGTCATTTTATGCACCAACATTCTGTTTACTACCATATTTCAGGGCGCCTCTAGCAAAAGGCAGGCAGTCTTAAACTATCTGAAGCAGGTATTATCTGTTTCAAGTTTATTGCCAACGCCATTAACATATCAGAGCTGTTGAAATTACCCTTACAATTAATGTTTTGAGTTATATATGTGCTCCACTTATGAATCCTTCTGAACACTTTTAGTTAATCTGCCAACTTTATTGCTTACACATATCCTCAATCCTATTCTGTTGATGATTCAGCCATTAAAGAATGGGAATATTTTTGGATATCCTGGAATAACTTAACTCATATTCTCAGCAGCAGAATATTTTTTTAAAATGTTGGTGTGGGGTGGGGGGGGTTACGAGTGTCTAAAACACATAGAAACAGATTCCTTGCCATGCTTAAGAAAGCATTCCTGGTAGCTAATCCACCCCAACCAACCCCCACATCGCCCCTCCCCACCCCTGTTGTCTTGCACCTGGGTTTGATTCCCAGCAGGCCAGGGGGAAATCTTGGGCAAGTTTTCTTACTCCACACGCCTGATTTGAATTCACATAGTCTAAGATGACACTCCAATGCAGCTCTGTGGGTATGGGAGGGAGGCGGAGGTTGGATTGATTGTCCTTCTGATGACACATTAAACAAATGTCTGCCTGTTCAGGTGGATGTTAAACATCCCATGACACGATGTGAAAAGAAAAGGGAGTTTCTTCTGGTATCCTGGCCAACAATCCACCAAATTTAAAAAAATTAGTCGCTTACTCCAGGCTGTATTTGGGGCATTAGTGGAGTCCTGTAGCTCAGTGGTTAGAGCACTCGCCTTACAAGCGTGAGAACTTTGTTCGAATCTAGGCAGGTCAGGGCAAAACCTTGGGTAATTTCCTTACTCCACACGCCTAATAATAATCCGTCAAAAAAAAGCAATAATAAAATTGGTCATTTGAATCCACGACTGTTTGTTGAACACTGCTGTGCGCAATTGGCTGCCACATTTTGTCCACAAATATACAGTCAATTCACTTTACAGTTTATTCTGTGAAGCACTTTGAGACGTCTAGAAGACGTGAAAAGCACAATATCAAATGCAAGGATTATTATTATTGTTATTATAATAATCCCTCAAAAGCGCTATTTCAAATGAAAGGATTATTATTACGTGAAGAGTGTTCTAGACATGTAAATTGATGTTATCCAATTCACAGAATCAGTTCTGGAATGTACAATCTTTCCCCAATAGTCAGAAGGACATGCTTATAACATTTGACAATTCCCAGAGAACACAAGACAAGAAATTAAACACCTCAAAGTCTGCACTGCTCAAATCTAATGATTAAAAATCACAGTTTACAACTATACAACTAAATCAATGCCAATGATGAGCGTCCAACTGTTTGTCCAGCTAGATCCACCCTACTCCTTATGGTATGAGCTTTTAAAGGTAGCAGCGTTTAACGTTTGCCTACAAAATACAGTCAATTCACTTTACAGTATAACTTGTGAAGAGCTTTGAGATATCCCAACAAAGTGACAAGACACTATCTCAAATGCAAGGATTATTAAAGTTATCAACTGATGAATCCTGATCACTATTGTGACGTATTGACACCATCAGAGTAGCTTACAATGTTCCCGCCAGTTTACTGATCCAGCTCTCTAAATCCTCTGAATTTGCTGGGACACCAATGTTTAATCTAGTTCTTTATTTGTGGAGCTTTGCCAGATACAAGCCTACTTCGCAAAAACATTGTGATAACTATTGGACAGGTTTATTCAATGCATCACCATGTTCTGGAACAATTCCTAACCATGCTCAATGTCACTCACAGAATTGCAGAACATTAAGAAAATCAAATATTAACTGGCAGTTATTCTAGCAACTGCTGCAGAAGTAGCCAATAGTAAAGATCAGAGCCATTACTTAGTAGCGGACCTTCAAGTATTTCTTATATAATTTCAACAGTATCATTATCATGTAGCGAATAAAATGGAACCTAATGAGCAATTACAGATTTGACTTCTTTTGTAAACCAATCGGGCAGGAAGTACAACTGATGATACATTATTTCAAGGGCACTGGAAATTGGCCAAAATGGATTACAATAAGCATAACACTCCTTGAATTATTTTCAAAGGTGGCAGTGATATCTGCATAGGCACGTTTACTCAAAAAACAAAAGGTTTGTTGTGTTCGACTTGCACTGGCCAAAATTATTACTCAGCAGGGAAGTAGATAATCGTTGCTAGTAATCCATTTTTTTTTAACGGAAATTAGTTATTGCATGCATTAACATTCTACTTACAGCTTCAAGCTATTCACAATGTAACTGTAAATGCCATTTCCCGTTTTCAGAAGCAACAGTTCTGAACTATTGGCACCAATGACCGAAAAGAAACCGATGCATCTGCTATAAGGCCTTTAGAATTACATCTGCATCTTATCTAGTGTCAAAAGAGTTGCACATACTCTGGCAGCATTGAAGGCAAGCGGCAATCTCACAAGAGATATTTTTGAGGCAAATGTTCCATAACAAATAACGGACAATGGCCATTGAACATTTACTACAGCAAGTTTTTTTGTTTCTAAAAAGTAGAGCTGCATCTGCTTGAGTCCAAATCACTGACTGTCTAGTTTGGGACGTCCTTCCGACGTGAATGGCACTATACAAATGTAATTTTGTATTGTATTATATCTGTAGCAACAACAAAATTCCATTTGTATAGTGCCTAGCACAATTTCAATTAAAATTATAGCTCCTTTCATATTATCCCAATCCAATCACAATTCAGGTTTTTGTCACATTACGAATAATATGGAAGCAAAACAGCATTCAGCATGTTCACACATTGCATGTACTTTAATGTCCTCTGAAACTGGAACCTTCACTGTGTGTGTTCGCTTCACCTGTGCCAGTACATGTTGAAGTGAGTCCACTGACCCAATGGGATAGCGCTGGACTCATTCCAGTAACTAGATTGATTGACTTGATGCATCTTGTGTCAGTTCAGTTACAGTACTGAAAGCAATATCATGTGAATAGTCAAAGCTCTATTTTTGGATGGTCTAATAGTTGTGTAAATCTGACATAAAACTGACAATATAAATGAATTAGGGAAAGATTCAACTGCCTATTGAGTTACTCATAAGATGAGAAAATTGACAAGAGGCCGAATATTTCAGTTGAAAGTCACTGTACATGTCAGTCTCCATTAATTCCATCAATGTTTCATATATTTGGTGGTATTAGGTATTAACACAAATCACAGTCCTATTATCAAATTTATTTTCCAACTAATACAGTAAATTCCTGATAATATGACCCTGTACCAGATATGCTGTCAATATCTCAGCACATTTGATGCAGTGCCTTATCATGTCTCAACAACATGCTAATTCGCTATATCAAGTGCAAGGATTATTATTTATTTATGTATTTATACATATGCCTAACTCACCACTCTAAGCGCTCTGAGACGCCATCCGGTGCGGAGGGTGATATATAAATCCAAGTTGTTGTTTTTGTTGTTGAATAACTTATCACTGAGCATTTTTTTTTGGAGTGTTGAGTTATCATGACCACTGTAATAGGTAACAGATGTAAAAGAAAAAAAAACTCCCAGGGAATGAACCTATACTTTTGCTTCCCTATCTCTCAGATAGGAAAAAAACATTAGGGTATGAATAGTCATGCTATAGAAGAAATATTATACACTAGTTACTCAGCAACATTTTACTGAAATACTGTAATATATTTTGAATGTTAGAAACTTGAAATCTGATACTTGGAAGAAATATATGAATTTTCTTGTTCAGTGAAGATAGAGAACATGCCTTACAGCATACTGTATAGGCATTGTATTACCTCCTCTAAAATTATGGAGCCACCAGCATGAGTTGCAAACAATCCTCATAATATATCAGTTGAACTTTAATGGTGGGAAGCGTTCCCTGTGTTTTGTTTCCAAAAAGGCATAATAAAGTGCAAGTCTGAAATATGATCCAGATTTTAATAAAAAAAAGAGCATTGTCTACCAAACAACCAAGTAAAATGATCACAGCATACGGACAAGGCAATGGTTGTACTGCCAGAAGACCAGCACAGTAGGCCATACAATATAAAGATGAGGTTTTATTAATGGGAGCCAATGTCTGCTTGTTGTAAATATATGTTTATACGAGTTCTGCAGGATGCAATTGAAGCCCAAAGCTTTAAAATGTTAAACAATTTAAAATGTTAAATAATGTTTGTCAAACAAACATTTACCACTTGACTGATACTGTCTCCTTCAACACTGTTGCATTAAATTTCAGCCCTTTGGGACGTCCTCTCGACTTGAAGGCACTTTACAAATGTAATTTTGTTGTAAACTTACCATTGCTTATAATAGCACAATGCTACCGAATTTCTAACTTCACAAACGGACTAATTTTTGATCTTAAAGGAATTATTGGAGAATAATTTTAAAGACTGAAACAAGGCAAACATTTTTAAGTTTTGCAAGATCTGCAAGGAAAGTTTCCTAAAAGATAGAAAGGCAAGCTAGGAGTTAAACAGTTTTTTTTTACAAACAATGAAATTGGAAGCATCTAGATATGTCAGATGTCTGCATACAAACAAACAGGCATCCAAGGTGAATGTTCCATAATTTCTTATAGTTTCTTAAAAGGCAGAGGCCTTCAAAATATTCCTTCATCGGAAATCCTAACTGAATACCAATAAATATGTGGAGAACATCACATGAGCAAACCAAAACACCCAAGCTATAGAGAATACCAAAACTATTTTCTTCCAGACATGGATATTAAAGACTAGATAATTAACATTGTTAATGACATTTTGTATTGATGCTCACATTAGAACATAGCAAAATTTGTCATGATTTAACTCTTGACTGGCTAAGTAAAACATCACACTCTCTGAAGTGGAGCAAACGCAAATGACCAAATGATTACAAGGCATGTTTCCAACATACATAATTACTATAATTAATTTATATTTACTGTGTTATGTTAAATAGTACTGTTTCTTGTAAATGGTAATCTCACTATGTAATTAAAATTATATATTTACAAGAATGATACTACCCCACTAATTCACTATCCCAGAAGCCTGAAGATGCTCAGTCCTTGAACATTTTCAAGGCTGAGACTGATAGATTTTTTAAAAATAGAGGGATTAGGGGATATGGGGATAGGGCAGATAATTAAGAGTTAGGTCAGAAGATCAGCCATGATCTTATCAAATGGCGGGGCAGGCTTGAGGGGCTGAATGGCTTACTCCTGCTCCTAATTTTTATCTTCTTTTACTAGGGATAAAGAGAAGTTGGGTCTATTTTCATTGGAGCAAAGAATATTGAGGCGAATTAATAATGGTGTACAAAATTCTGAGGGTGTTTGAAAGGGTAAATAAGGAGAAGCCATTTCCAAGGGTTGGAGAGCCAGTGAATAGGCAATACTTGTAGGAAAGACACAAAAGAGTGAGAACTTAGGATTTTCTTCTCAGGGAATTGTGATGATGTGGAATGTACTGCCCGACAAGTAAGGTAGTCTGATGTCGCAAGGCATTGGACAGACAGTAATTGGGAGAGTGGAGCGCCGGTGGGGTGGAATGGATGTTGGGGGAGGCAGAGTGACGAGGGGATGGAGTTCCAGAGGGTGGGGGCAGAGTAGCTGAAGGCCAGCCCACCAACGGTGGGAGACATGGAACAGGCCGGAGCCCCCTGAGTGGGAGAGGGCAGGTTGGTAGAAGGTTAGGAAGTTGCAGAGGCAGGGGGAATGAGGCCATGTAGAGCTTTCAAGGTGAGGTCCAGGATCTTGATTTGTATCCTCTGTGTGATAGGCGAGGATGAGGGTGATAGGCTTATGGAGCCTAGAGTTGTAGAGGACAAGGGGTGCAGAGTTCTGGATGATCTACACCCTATGGAGGGAGGAGTTGGGAAGGTTGACAAGTAAGGATTTTGCAGTCAAGCCTAGATATTAGGAATGCATGCATGAGAGTTTCAGAGCACTGTGAGACAGTGGGGGAGCTGGGCAATGTTGCGGAGGTGAGCGAATGCGGAAAGGGTCATGGTTAACAGGGAACTAGATAGGAATATTAAAGACAGAGGCTTGAAGGGATATGCGGACAAGGCAGTGCAGTGGGATTGAATGAACATATTGCTTCAAGATCTGTTGCATACTTAATGGACCATGTGGCCTGCCTCTGTGCTGCAAATTACTTTTGATTTTATCTCATTAGCATTCAAGTGAAAGGTGCTTAAAATACACTGTTACTGCCCCACTGTGTGCGTTTTAGATTCTTTTCATCAGGAGAAATAATGTTACACATCAATCAATAATATTTACCAATGTGTTTGCTAACTAAAGATGAAAATGGTAGGTGACCTCCAACCTGATTGAGAGATTGAGTGACAAATCCAACAGCTTCAGTTTTACCAATTATGTCAATATTGGAAGCGTTTGAGTTCAAATAGCAATATCAAGACAAATCTGCATGTTACATTGATGGTTAGGAGGACAAGATAAAATGTTGGGTTACTGGGCTGTAAAAATCTCAAAAATGACCAGACCATACAATGTAAATCTTAGAAATCATCAACAATTGCATTGCTGCAGATGGGGTGCTCAATACAGATCAGCATGGTGAGAATGAAAATCAGTCCAACTCCGATAGAATAAACCTGCAAGATAACAACTTGCATTTATATAGGAATTCATGGGGATAACAAATCTCCAATGTTGAAATTAAGTACCGTATTAAATCACTATGGGAAATTTAGTTCCAAGGCAAATATCCAGACAAATAAACAAAATAAACAGCCAAGCAATGCACAGAAAAATATATACTTGCAAATCATCAGAGATACCTGAAAGCTATTTAGCTCAGGTGGTGGCTCAATATTAACAGGAAACAGGATACCTGTACATACAAAATATGACATTCCCCAACCTATCAGATATACTAAGACATGTAATGATTTCAAAAGAGTTTATTAGAACATAATGTCTGAATAAAAGACTGGATTTATAAGAAGATAAAAGTGAAACACCAACTATAATGACTGTTCAAACATTTAGACTCTTCCGGAATATTATAGGAACACACCCCTCCATGATCCTCTTAAAGAATAAATGGCATGACATATTTGTATTAGTTCAGACGATAGCAATAGAATTACAGAAGTAACTTTATCATGGAGGTCACAGCTGCCAGACATATGATTTGTGATGCTCCACTATTTTGTTTTCCTAGGTCGAGATTGCGAGCTACTCCAATGATGTTCCTCAGTGTGTTCACATTTCCCAGCATTTTCCCCCAAATGCCAGTCAATGTGCACATTACAATAACCCACAAACAGTTAGGAAGTAAATGACCAACTTTATTTGGGAGATTTTGGGGCAGGACACTGGGGGAAACTACCTTCTATTTTGAATAGTGATATTGGATCTTTAATGTCCATCTGAACAGCCGACAGGACCCTGGTTTAATGTTGCATCTGAAGGTCAGCACCTCCAATAATGCTACACACCACCAGTGTCAGGCTAGAAGTTCAAAATACAAATCTGGGGTTTGAACCTACAACCTTTATCTCAAAGCCGATTATGCCACCAACTGAGCCAGGTTTGTAAGTAATGCATATCTGTAATCTTAATTTTTTTTAATGCAAGTACTCTACAGCAAAGAATCAGCCTTCCATAATTCCATTTCAACAACAATAGCTTGCATTTATATTGCATCCTTCACACATGTTAAGGTCTCAGAATGCTACGTGTTATTTATTTCAACAAAAGAAAAAGAATGGATAAGAATTTTCTAGAGAGAAGGAAAAATATTGGCATAATTACCAATCATCTCAAAAATTTGAAGAGTCTCAACCAAAGTTATTTTGAAGAGTCTCAATCAAAGTTAACTGAGGGAAGAACATAATGCATATTCAAGCAAGGGTCTTTCTCCCTTTCCTCATTTTGAAACTGATTTGGCTTCTTTCATCCAATATGCAATCCTCAAGGCTCAGAAATTAGCTGATCATTAATGGTAATTAAAATATTGTTTGTTGAGCAACCCTGTGGCAACCCAGCAGGAGTCTCATCTTGTACTCCCAATAGTTATCAATGTACGTTCTTATGAGGGTTGTCAAATCAGCTTTCCTGTTTGACATCCTAGCCAATGAAGTATATCTATTGACTTGTGGGAAAACAAAAACTTGGCTGACCCAGAATTCATCTAGACACACTCAGAAATTATAACATAATAACCACAACCTCTGTTGCAAGGCAAATCTACAGCTTTCTTAATGTTTTAATGTTGCAATTCTTTGTCACTTTAACCAAAACTCAACGTATAAATAAATGGGGTGCTGTTCTCTGGATTTTACTGTACAAGCTGTTCTCACATAATCTGGTTCCTTTGTCTCGAATGTGTTTCCATCAAGGTCATTATTTGGGAAAGCATTATTATCATATTGAGTGTTTTGGTCCAAAGGCTGTTTTATGAAGCAAATCGCTATTAGTACATCCAGTATCTGATGAGATGGTGCAGCCGTTTTGTGTCCTCAAGAGATTTTTCAATCTGAATAACAATTCCATTGTTAAACCTTGAAGCAGTATTGCAGCAGGTTTTTCGAGGGTGCACAATGCCAATAGATTATTTTAATACAGTAATTACAATTTTTTTTTACAAACCGTATGCAATTTTTTTTCACAGAATTGTAAGACTGTTTTCTGAAAAGCTCTCTTAGAAAGTGGAAATGAATCTAGTATGTACAAATAATCTGCTTTCTTCATTTGATAGTTATGTAGAAAATTGTTTTTCATAAAAATTGCATTCCATGAAAAAAAGTTTTATCAGCTCTATTTGCTACATGATTTGTAATTATATCAAAAGTTACCATTTGGTGTGTGGAACTCATTCAGAAAATCGTAGATTGTCACAGCACAGTAACAGTACATTCGGCACATCAAGGGGCGTTGTGTTTTCTCCACGAGCCATCTAACCTAATTCCATTCTCCTGCCAGCTATCTACATCCTCCAATGTTCCTAAGGAAATAACCTCAGGTTTTACCATAATTTAGGACTGTGGTATCCAAATTTTCTGGGCTGAAGCCCTCACAAGGACAGGTGCCGAAGCCTCAAGGGCCTCCAGGACATTAGGTATCCTAACTGAAGAACCCCCCACACCCACCCCCCACCTGGCAGTTTGTCACTGCAGCATGTAAGTGTGCATGTGGTGATGGTCCCGTGATTCAATGCAGCCAGTTAATGCAGGAGTGATGGATGATGGGAGAGCAGTGTTACGAGTTAGGAGATGATTAGTACAACTAAATGATTTTGATAGGAAACAGAATGAGTCTTGGGTGAATGCATGACTTAAACGATTATATGATTTATGAAGATAAAATTTATGAAGGCAAGTTTTATTGTAATAAATGTTAACAAAGTCCTCACTTTAACAGCCTTGAAAGTTGAATGGACCATCTTGATCTAAACACTAAACCCTCTGATCCCAAACTTCAGTTCTCAAATGACTGCATGAGATTTCAAACTGAATCAATACCATGCGTTGCTTTAGAAAAATAATTACAGTTCAAATTGGAAGATAGTTTTCTGAGAGATCTCTAAAGAATGGATACACAAGATGTAATAATTTTCCACAAAGGAAGAAGTATAAGTACTTGCAATATTCTACCTACTACATGTATCGTGTGGTATTAATGACGTGCAGGTTTTGTTATTCAACTAACACCTCAGTGAGCTTAATGTGCTGAGTTTTGAATGGCAGTTTTGAAACTCCATTTGGAATAAAGCAGTTAACAGTTTTATCCATCAACACACAACTAAGGGTGGACCAATGGTCCAAATATTCAACCCATTCAACTTAACAAACATTCCTTTAACCCATCTATTTCATCAACTCAAACCTGTCAAGCTGCAGCAGTGTAAATGCAATATTTCACATTACAGTGCATTGGGTCAGCAACGTTTGTGACTGATTCATAAAGCTTTTAAGTCAATATTGACATTACTTTTTTTGACGTAAACTAGTGGTTTTCACTCAATCACTTGCTATGAAAATTAAAAGGGGTGGAACACGACATTTGATAACACTCTCAAAAGCCTAGTCTTTTTTTTAATCTTGGGACGTCCTCCTGACATGAAAGGCGCTACACAAGTGTAATTTTGTGGTTGTTGTTTGTTCCCTTCAATTGATTACTTGCATATAATTGCATCTAAAGTGGTCCTTGAATTGGGCAATAATTATAACATTTGTCATTCAGGTTAGCAATTATTGACATTATAAATTCACATTTTATGCCTGCCTCCTTTTATTTATTAATTTGCACTGTATTAGAATCAATTCTCCAAGACTAAACAACAAATCATTTGACATATGCAGAACTAAGGTGCAATGGTGCCTGTTGCACTACTGATAAATGCAATTCATCTTGGATTTCTTCAAATTGAGCCTGGAAGCCATTATGTGCTGAAACAATTCTCAATCCTGCAAAACTGGCAAAACCCTCACATTTGTACCAACACTTTACTATCCTGATCAAAGCTGATTGTTAATATGTATACCAGTTAGAGCCAGTAAAGATTCAAACTGGCAGATTAGAATGCGTTTAAAATGGCATCATAATTGGGTATTGCTGTTGCAACACAAACATTTTCACACCTTACAGAAGCTGTCATTAGTTTAGATTTATTGCTAAAGGATACAAGAGAGCAATGTATCAACTGTATTTGTATTTCCTCACTCCAAAGAATTAAGACTGAATAATAGCATCCACCCACACTGCACCCGGTAATTGAGTAGCGAAGATTGATTGAAGGACGACTTGTGATCTTGTTCTTCAATTAACCTGCCCATCTTCAATTTCCTGGTAAATTACAGATGTTTATCTATTATTGCTCAATTGCCAGGCACACAGAATGTATCACCATAAAATGGTGTTATTAGATCCACGACTTCAGCGCCTTGGGACGTCCCCCCGGCGTTAAAGGATGCTCCATAAATGTAATTTTGTTGTTGTTGTACTATTCAATCCAAGTTAAGTTTTACCATTTGTAGACAGTAAATGCTTGTAAGTAAGTATTTGATCAACTAAGTCAATGGAAATCTGAGGTCAAATGAACAATGCAGCACAAAGCATAGATCATTAACACAAAGGCTGATTATTGTCTACTAGCAGTGTGAAGGGAGCTTTACTCCGCACCGACACAATAAACTAATTAATCTTCAAACCAATTTTGTTGAGTAAAATTTGATTTTTTCCCCACATAACCACCTCCCGCCCCTTATATTTTTATGCAAATTAACTTAAAGAACACAGTATTTACCACAAGTTATCCATTAATCTGTACATACAGCCTTACTATATACTTGCAAATTGACCAATTTTGATGAAAATGGTTTGGAATGTGATGTTTCTTATTAAAAATGTTCTGCAGATACTCATGGTTCATAAATACATTCAAATACTTTTTTCCTCCATCAATCTAACAATATGATCTGCTAAATACAGTTGCAAAATAACAGTTCAATGCTAATGTTATATATTTTGGGGAAATGCATTTTATAAATAAAAAGTTGCCTATTCTGCTTTCTGAATGTTAGTTCAGTTTTTCATTAATTTTGGCCAAAACCAGAAAGACAAATATTTTAAATTTAACAAAAGATATTATTCAGAATCAGTTTTTCAAATTTTATAATTCACACGGCAGAAAAGGCTCAATGCCCCGAAAGGCGATCAAGGCGATCAAGTTGCAGTTGCTATAATTTATTCATTATCTTTTCACTTGGGAATTTTGTGGATTTATTATTGTTTTCATGAATTCTTCTCACATCATATTTAAATAACACTTCAACATTATTCCTTGTCTGACATGTTATATTTACAATTGTTGGGTAGAACATACCAAAATGGAAGTGGTCACCAGACAGAGTCCCCTTTCTTGATTTAATCAAACAAATTTTCGTTTAATCTTTTTCAGCAAAAATATCCAAGTGTGATTTATGGACTGTGTCACAGTCTGTGATAGGAAACAATAAACTTCTCCATTCAAGAAGCTGCTCAGCACTCACTTACGGAGTTCTTTCCTGTAAGTCATTGTTACTCAACTATCACAAGCCTTAGAATCTCACACAATCTATGTTAAACTATGTGAAGACAACTCCATTTTTCAAATACAAATTGAGTTACCTGCAGAAAGTTCAAAATTAGTGGCATATAGGTGGTTTGCAATAAAGGCTGTGCTTTAAATCTATTAAATATTTATAGAATAGCTTTCATCAATTGAAGCAGTGAATAACAATGGTTTTCAAAAGCAATTCATATTGCAATAGAGGTTTCTTTAGTGACAGGGGACTAAAAGGCTGTCAGAATTTGGCAAATGGTTCTGCTTGATTATCCCAAATCAGTAATATTATACTTAACCATATAATTTAACCCCAACTGTCAACATAGAACTTTAGGGTATACAAATAAAATTAGCAAGGATGAAGCATGGCTAGAGATTAGAAGAATTTATTTGCCTTTCAGTGGAGAGGAACTCCCAGCAAGGAAGTGAGTGCTATGTTGATGAACACCATTTAAAAACTGAACAAATGACTAGATAACAACTGGATTAAAGGCAATAAAGATGAGAGTCCATGAGATACTGGAGACATGGGAATATCATCCAAAAATAGATAATCAGTGATGGTTAAATTGTGGAGCTTATATAATATTAAGGCTAAATGAATATGCCGGCATTTTTCTTGATTTATTGAGTAAGTCTGCAGAGTTCAGGCTAGAATTTACCATCCGAGTACCAAATGGAATTGACCAGTTACAACAACAACAACTTTGATTTATATAGTGCTCTCCATGCTGGACAGTGTCTCAGAGCGCTTCACAATAGCGGATTCCGGGACCGAGCCAGGGGCAGCGGAAGAAAAGTGACCAAAGGCGCGGTTGAAGAGAAAGGTCTTCAGCTAGGACCTGAAGTTGAGAAAAGAGGGGGCGAGGCGAAGGGAGTGAGGAAGGGAATTCCAGAGCCTTGGGGCATAGTGCCTGAAGGCATGGCCCACCGAGGGTGGAGCGGAGGATTTGGGGGACATGGAGGAGGCCAGATTCGGTGGAGTGAAGGCAACGGGAGCTGGTTTGAGGAGAGAGGAGGTCAGAGATATAATTCAGTATAAATTGGTTTCCTCATCAATAACAAAATTTCAAAGTCGAGGTAGGGGGTGGGGGGGGTACAGAGGAGTGGAGGGATTTGAAGACAAGGGTGAGGAACTTGAAGTTTACTGCTGTAAACACATAGGATAATCCAAAGCCACTATTGAGTCTGCTTGGAAAACATTCTAATACAGGTAGACTCCGCTTAACGAAAGGGTTAGGGACTTTAAAACCCTTCGTTGAGTGAGAATGTTGTTAAGCGAGAGTTTAACTGTATTACTGTATTTGGCCACAGCCAAAACGCCACCCCGACCCGAGCCTCCCCGCTAAAATCAGTGTAGTTCCTAGCGGTTCCTAGCGCTAACATTTTCGGTGTACAGGTTGAGGACACGCTTCTTTCTTCTTCCCACTCCTCTCTTTCTCTCTACCCCCTCCCCCTCTTTTTCTCTCTACCCCACACCCCTCCTTTCTTTCTCTCTACCTCCACCCCCTCTCTTTCTCTCTACCCCTTCCTCCCTTTCTCTCTACCCCCCCACTCTATCTCTCTACTCCCCTCCTTCTCTCTACCCCCTCCCCTCTTTCTCTCTACCCTCCCCTCTCTATCTCTCTACCCCCCCTCCCCTCTTTCTCTCTATCCCCCCCCCCCTCTCTATCTCTCTATCCCCCACTCCATCTCTATCTCTCTATGCCCCCCTCCCCTCCCTCTCTATTCCCCCCCTCCCCTTCTATCCCGCCCTTCTCTCTATCTCTCTATCCTCCCCCCTCTCTCTATCTCTCTATTCCCCCCATCTCTCTACCCCACCCATCTCTCTATCCTCCCCTCCTCTCTATCCCTCCCTCCTCTCTATCCCCCCTCCCTCTTTATCCCCCCCTTTCTCTCTTTCCCCTTCTCCTCTCTATCCCCCACCCCATATCTTGACTTACTATTATTGAAGTCACAAAACATCCTGCTGGTTAAGCTCCTCCCATATGGCAGGGGCTGCACGGGACTGCTTAACTGAGGCACGGTAAAGACTGAGTATGTGTTACTGGGGCAACCAGAGAGAAGCTGCGCATGAGAAGCTGCGCACAAGAAGCCCGCGAGATTTAAAGTGTGTGTAAACATTTGTTATAGCAAAAACAGTGGAGAAGTGGTACAAAAGTATTAACTAAGCGAGTATTAACCCACAAAGCTCTGACCAAAATTTTCCCTTCTGTTATTAAGTCGTAGGGCAACCTTCTCACAAAGAAAGAATTAGGAAAGCAGTGTTTCGTCAGGATCTATTTGGGTGGAATAGCTTGTTTCTGTGCTGCATCATTCGATATAATTTGATGTAATGCAACCTAGTGTGCATCGTAAACTGCAACAGGGTCCATGCCATGATGTTTCAAATTCTCATAGAAATAAAACCACTTTTTAAAAACAAGAAAGAGTAGAGTGAATATAGCAAACCCTAAAGGCAAACATAAAACCATAACCTTCATAGTTAGAAGTTGCCCCCCTGACAGATGAACTTGCAAATGAAACATTTTGACAATCTCTTCTTCTAAAATGAAAATTTATCATACCCAGCATTGAACAAAAGCAGATTGCTCGTAAAAGGAATGCTACTCTCAAAATTGACACACCAGGAGGGCAAGAATTACTGTACATTGTTCACCAAAATCCATGGTTATAAAAAGAGACATTGCCTGCTTGACAAAGCACAGCATATAAACCCTTGGTGAAAGACTGGCTTCTTGCTAATCTATCAGTTGTCAAGAAACATGTGGTAATTGAATATGTACAGTCAATAATCAATTTATTTTCACCATACAAACTTGTCCCGTTTGTTTAAATTCAAGTCTGAATTGGAAAATGTTATCAAAGCCTGTACAAGAGAATCAATTAAAACTAATGCAAACTGCAATCAACACCGATGTGCATTGTCACATAAATATATCTGAACACACAAGCAGGATACATATTGTGATTTGCAGCACACAATAATTTCCCTCATGATTATCCAGTTAAACATGAAGGTGTAATACGCCATGATCAGATCTGTTGATGGCCTTTCATACTTAGCTATTGTGGCTCCGGTGGTCTGACCTCTCATTTATAACAATCAAAATGAAAACCTAAACCTATTTTCTTCTGAATTAACACACTGCAGACAACTATGGGAAGATGATTATTTTGCTAGTTAAACCTCATCAATAACTTTTACCCCCTCTACTATTCTTGGGATTTACAAGAAAGTTGTGCAAAACAGTCCAGAGTAATGAAGAGATCTCTGAGTTGCTACTACCGCTTACAAAGGCCAATTATGGCCAAACTATTATAAATGCAGTTTTTGCACAATAAATGACAATCATCTCAGATTGAAAACAACCACCTACGTATTACTTATTACAAGTTAAGCAAATCTAATTTGCAGAAATCTCTGGGAAGATTCCTTTGCAATTTATCTCATAGATCCAAGTGGGCTAACTTGCACACTTTGTGGTGGGTGATTTTGCAACGAGGTGAAAAATCAACCCTGCATTTTTAATTAATATTTTATTCTCATGGTAAAGCTCAAAGCTCTAAGCTATATTGGGGATGGGGAGGAGGGGTGGGTGGGGGAGGCTTAAAATAAATGCTGCATTTGAAAACCTGCTGGGCAAAGTGTGAATTCTAATATGTAGCTGTAATTGCAAGATTCACTGAAAAAAAATGATCCCAAACGTAGCAGTTTTACTTTTCCAATGTGTTTTAATAATCTAAAAAAGGCATAAAAACATGTTAGCTGTTATCCCAAACAAGAATTCACAATCAGCATACTGACTTCTTCATGAAAGTTGCATTTTAGACCATGTGGTTACTTTTATATTTCTACTGCAACACAATTCTTACCGTTTTACCTTGAGGTGTACGTTATAATTTGTTTGGAGTATTTGACTCATTAAACAATACAAAATGCTTTGCTCCTGAGGGCTGTGTTATAACGAGTGCACAGAATATGTTAATTTCATGGATACAAAACAATAGCAATAGATTTCAAATAAAACCTTTTTAGGGTCATTTATCTAGATCATAACATGCACTGCATATTAAGGTAATTCATGCCAGGAAGCACTTCTAGACATTTTGACACAAGATCAACCTTTTTGGGGGGGTCTGAGGGTCAATTTATATCAAAATATAAGCACAGTCAGAACAATAATGTATTCATCAAAATCCACAGGATTTTTTCACTTTCAATCAAATTAAAATGTTGAGACCAGAGGCAAAATCTCTCCCTTTCCCATTGTTTTAAACCAGAGTAGAGATACAACTGCAATCTTCATTGAAACGCAATGTAAAACACTGCTCATTTTGTTATGAAAATACAAACTTTTTTTTAATGGTTTCTTCAACAGTCTTAAAATGGAAGAAGATGTACAGTAACTTAAACTCTTCTATATCCATTGAGGGTGGCAAATAAAAGGTAGTCTTTCACTAAAACTTTTCTGAAGAAACTGATCGATGCTGGGGTAGGCCTACAATGCCACAGCTAACTGTCAATCACTGATGCCCCCACTTAAGTGGTAATTTGAACATAAGAACATAAGAATTAGGAGCAGGAGTAGGCCATTCGGCCCCTCGAGCCTGCCCGCCATTCAATAAGGTCATGGCTAATCTATTCTAACTCCACCTACCCGCCTTATCCTTTTTGTGGGCACCTGGATCAACTTTATTGGCAGGTTGTGCATGATCCCATCCTCATTTATCACCACACATTTTCCTGTAAGAAAGGGCTTGGGCAGTAATCAGGAGTGGGAGTGACCCTGCTAACCCAGCTAAGATCAGCAAAGCCAGCAGATACTGGAGACACAATTTGGAACTTTCTCACCAAATAGAAACTTTGTCAACTATGTCGCACAACAGTCAAATATACAATGCTCCCAAAATGTTTAAAATTCTTGCTGAAGTTTTAACATTACGGGTTTGACCTTTTTAAAAATGTAAAATGATACATCCATGGTTTCTAATAATAGTCCTTTATACACAAGTAATTCTTACTTTCTGAGGAATGAGGTGCCCAGTGCATGTTTGGGAGGGGAAGAAGAGAGTGACTAATTTACTGAATTTTGATTGGGGAACTTGAGAAAATCAGTATGCATTCCATTGCTGTACAAACTGTATGGGATCATGCTGTTTTGTGACCATTCAATTAATAGTTCAGTTGTGCTCTTTCAGAATAGTTGCACTCACCTCTATGGTAATAAGAACAAGGTAAATGCTCAAATTACAAATTAAATGTTCTAGTGCATGTAAAAGTGTAGAGGACCATTTCATTAACTGATTAATTAACTAAATACATTAATAATAATAATTTGGTCACTAAATCCAGAACTGACCAATTGTCTTTATTCATAGATTCATAGATTCATAGAATTTTAGGGCACAAAAGGAGGCCATTCGGCCCATCTAGTCTGTGCCGGCTCTTTGAAAAGAGCGATTCAATCCCACTGCCCTGCCCGCTCCCCATAGCCTAATAGACCTGTTCTCCCTAAATAAAGATCTAATTCCCTTTTAAAAGTTGTTATCGAATCAGCCTCCACCACCTTTTCAGGCAATGCATTCCAGATTCGAACAACTCGCTGAGTGAAAAAATTTCTCCTCAGCTCCCCTCTACTTCGCCTTGAAACTATTTTAAATCTGTGACCACGAGTCACAGATTCACCCACGAGTGGAAATAGTTTTTCTCTATTTGCCCTGTCGAAACCCCTCATGATCTTATAAACCTCTATTAGGTCTCCCCTCAATCTTCTCTGCTCCAGAGAGAATAACCCTAGCCTATCTAGCCTCTCCTCATAGCTGAAGTCCCTCAATCCTGGCACCATCCTAGTAAATCTTCGCTGCACCCTTTCCAATGCCTTCACATCCTTTCTGTAGTGTGGTGACCAGAATTGAACACAGTATTCCAGCTGAGGCCTCACCAAAGTCCTATAGAGGTTAGTCAGCACTTCCTGACTTTTGTACTCTATACCCCTATTTATAAAGCCTAGTATCCCATATGCCTTCTTAACAGCCTTGTCTACCTGTCCTGCCACCTTCAACGAGTCACTAACACAAATCCCCAGGTCTCTCTGTTCCTTCACACCATTTAAAATTGTACTATCTAGCCTATATTGCCTCCCTTCATTTCTTCTCCCAAAATGCATCACCTCACACTTCTCTGCATTAAACTTCATCTGCCATGTGTCTGCCCACTTTACCAATTTGTCTATATCCTCTTGCAGATGGCTACTATCCTCCTCACTATTTACTATTCTCCCTAACTTAGTGTCATCTGCAAACTTGGAAACTGTACTCCGTACACCCAAGTCCAGATCATTGATGTAGATTACAAACAGCAATGGTCCCAAAACTGATCCCTGTGGCACACCACTGCTCACTTCCCTCCAATCTGAAAAACAGCCGCTCACTACAACTTTTTGAGCCTTTTGCCGATAAATACACAAGTTACTTCTCTTTATGATATTTTGTGAAGCGCTTTCAGATATCCCAACAATGTAATAAGGTGCTATAAATGATTATTTATTATTATTTTGCTAAATTAAACTAGCTAAAACAAAATTAGCTGTTATTTTGCAACCAAACACCCATCCCAATCATATCAATTGTAATCTCACACGGCCACTTTTCAATGTTTCGACCATCTCTCCACTACGATTATCGAAAATCTCCTGTATTTCAACCACAATTTGTCTCAACCACTGTGCGGGAAGTCATTTGAAGGAAGAAAAAAGTCAGCCCAATGCTTATGGATAACTATTGTGTACATGACCATATCCAAACGAACGACCCATGCATCTGATTTTCTTTTTATAAAATGTGTTGCTTTCAATTTTACTCATCAGTTGCCTCCTGAAAAACCACAAAAGCTGGGAAAAACAGCTGCATATGTAGACTGGCTGCAGAAGGGAAAGGGGGGGATAGTCAGTAGTGGCACAGACTATATTTTACTTGTCTGCTCTATCAACCACATTTAATATAAACCAGATAGCTTTCAGAACCACCAAGAATAAGGATGGATGTCAGATGTGAAAGTAAATCTGATGCCATAGTAAATATTAGATGGCATCCATTCAGTTTTGTAATATCTCAATGGCAATGTGCTGTGCTCGAATTAAATCAGTCTGTACAATATTATACCCCCAAAAGTGTTCAGTGGATGCAAAACAAACATTTATTAAAATTTAAATTATGAGTAAAAGCAGAAGCAAATTTGAAGCTGATTTTTGTGAGGGATGTCTTTACACATTCTTGCATGAAATGCTTGACAAGACCTTTCAAGTATACTAGAATGTAGGTTACAATGGCTAATTCATTCCCCAAAGTGCGAGGCAAATATAATACAATTATTTTTATTATTTATAAAATTATTTTCTAAACAATTTATTGCAGTCGACATCCAGACATTTAATCTTTTACATACCTTTGCTTGCGCTTTCCACATGACTAAGTTCATCTGTGAATTTCAATATCTCTGGATATTTCTCTTCTATGATGTCTGCTAAAAAATGCATCAAAGTTGATTTCTGGTCTGTTGACTTGGTGTCTTTCAGCTGTATAACAAAATATTAAAAAGCTTAGCAAGCAGTAAGAAAGATCTCATCGCTGTTTCAAAAAATATATGAAAAATGCTAAATTTCATTGTTATTATATATTTTTTACTTTAATTGTATGCATTTGTCCAAACCCCTTACAATTCCTTGTGAATCACCATCATTTCCAGGAAGAAAAGCTGGTCAAATGATGCTTAAGCCAATCAAAAACACCCAAGTACAAACACATATTAATGCTAAGACACAGTCTTTGCTGCAATTTATCTGTTTTGAATGCAACAGTTAATCGTTTGAGCAGTTTGTGGACTGCTCTTTCATAACCAATGTTCACTTTGAACCTCTTCTGCTGCTTTCTGTTGCATTCTGAATTTCACTTCATGCCAAGCGTTTTCTGGGCCAAATCTATTTTCTTCTTCTAAGTCCTAAATCAAACATCTACAATCCAATCTAAATATATGTCTGGCATGACACCCACAGGACACTGAGACATTAACCTCCTTGAATGGTGCTGTATAATGCTATATAAATGCAAGATGCTGTTGCTTTGGCATCACTTTCAATGTTCTTTTGTCTTTTTTGACTGAAATATGGCCAAATAAAAACAATGCACTTGGAGATTTCTTAAAATAATAATCCATAAATTTGATTTTGCACCTTTCATACCAAGAGGACTTCTCCTCAAAGTTCTTCAGTGCATTTTACTGTAAAATGTAATGACTGCATTTGTTGGCAAACACAGGAGCCAATTTTTTGCACTCAATGTTCCACAAACCGCCATGAAGTGAATGTCCAATTTTATTTGAGGGATTGTTGGTCAGGATCAGGTCAGAAACTCACTTCTCTTTTTTAATAGTGGGATCTTTACAGTCCACCTAGACAGACAGGATCTCAAATTAACATCCCATCTGACGAGATGTTATACTGAGCTATAAAAGAAACAAAAAAAGTAATAATAATAATCCTTGCATTTGATATAGTGCTTTTCATGTCTTTTAGACGTCTAAAAACACTCCTGCCGGGAATTGAATCAAGGGGCCTCGCTTGCAAAGTGAGTGCTCTAATCACTGAGCTATAGCGCAGCACAGCCAAAGTAGTAGTTTGATGCCTGTTATTGAAATACCTGTACAAAGGGAGTCAGCTATTATACAAAGCCCTACAAGGACGTGTGTTTCATCTACTCGAATAGAAGACACAATGCTTATTACAACAACAACAACTTTGATTTATATAACACTAGGGTCTGTCGATATGGAAATTTTCTGATATCGATATATCGATTTGCTCATACTGATATATATATACCGATATATCGATATCGCTGATATAGCGATATCGCGGGGTTTTTTTGTCCTGCGCATGCGCGCGCATACCGGTATGCGCGCGTATTCGGATATCGACAAGGTAAGTTGAAAAAGTCCGCATTATACCGATATATCGCCGGACACAATATATCGATATTTGCGATATATCAATGTTTTTTTCCGATATGTCAAATTTTACGATATATCGATATATTTCAAATTTCGATATCGTCATATCGATATGAAAATTATACCAGATATAACCGCAACTGCCTCACCCCCACGCTGCCGAAACACTCGTGCACGCATACATTCACCTCACGGCTGGACTACGGAAACTCTCTCCTCGTCGGCCTCCCCAGTTCCTCCAGCCCCCCGCCCGAACCGCCCCACCATCGGAGGCCGGGCCTTCAGTTTCTCCGCTCCCACCCTGTGGAATTCCTTCCCCCAATCCCTCCGTCTTGTTTCTTCCCTTTCCTCTTTCAAGGCCGGTTTGAAGACTTTCCTCTTCGACCGTGCCTTTTGTTCCCCACCGAATTTCTCGACCTCCCCTACGTGTTTCACCCTTTCCCGAACACTCCCCTCCCAGCTCGGGTCACACGCCTCCTGTGCAGTGCCTTGGGACGTCCTCCCGATGTGAAAGGCGCTTTATAAGTTTAAGTTGTTGTTGTTGATATATCGATATATCACCGGACCCTATATAGCGCCCTGCACACTGGACGGCGTCTCAGAGCGCTTCACAATAATGGATCCCGGGCCCGAGTTTACAAACTGAAAAGAAGAAGTGCAAAAGGGGGATATGAGAAAAAAACCTGCAATGGATATCAATAGCAAGCATCAATAATAGTTTTTATAAACATATTAAGGAAAACAGAGCGATAACGGGGAATGTGGGCCCGTTAAAGACAGATGTAGGTGAGACTAAAATGGACAATAAGGAAATGGCTTATTGAATTTGTTGAAGGAATACTTCTATTTTCAGTGGAGGAAAAGGATGAAATACCAGTGGTTCAAGGGAATCTAAATGGATTTAATATGAGTAAAAAAAAATGGTAAAGGAGAAAATAATGGGGCAAAAGACAGACAAATCTCCAGGATCTGATGGAGTCCACTCAGGGTATTAAAAGAATTAGAGGACGGAATTGCAGATTTATTAGTGAGAATTTTCCAAAGCGCTCTACATTTGGGAATTGTGCCCTTGGATTGGAAAATTGCATATGTCACTAGATTACTTAAGAGAGGGAGAGAGGGAGAAAGCAGGTAACTACAAACCTGTCAGCTTAACTTGGCTTGTGGGGAAGTTATTGGAATCTCTCACCAGGACAGAGTGACTATGCATTTGGATAAGAATAAGCTAATCAAAGAGAGTAAACATGGATTTGTTAGCACAAATCAATTTAAATATTTTTGAGTAGGTCACCAATGTGGTGGATAAGAAAGTATCTATGGATGTTGTCTCCACGGACTTTCAGAAGGAATTTGCTAAGAAAAACTGTTCCTTCAAAAAAAGGGGCGAAAAATATCAATTTACTTTTTTAATTATAATTTTAGCCTAGCACTTCTAATCTAAACATAGCTACAGGCATTTTAATTTATTTTAAAATCAAACAAAAAAAGGTGCTTCACAACATTTTTAAAAAAGTTTGACATTAAGGACACATCTTCCACAAACTATTTGAATACAGTATCTGGAATCAATTTAAACAAACATTTGTTTTATGGTTCAAGGAGGGCAAGATGCCAAAATGATTCAAAATAAACATCTATATTACAACCGCTTTCCAACACATCATAGATATTACTCGCTATTACAAAATGACAAGTTACAGCAGTAAGAATAGATTTTGTGTTGCTTTTGAACATCAAATGAAGAGTTACAAAATCTTGGGATCTGCACCAAAATTAAAGAGCTGTAAACAAACTAAGCGCACAAACAATGTTCCACGTCAAGAAACTCTGTTTCTGCCATACTCTTTACTTTTTCCAAAGCATATAACACAAGACACAATGCAGAAACCATGAGTGGAACAAACAATTCAGCGGGTAAAAGATGATCAGCAATGGATTAAAAATGCCCACATTGAAAAAGAAACGACAAATTATGCAATGTAGATTATGCCAAGGTTAAGCACGACAGACTCAGAATACAAATCTGTCAGACTAAAATAAAGGAGGGGGAATTAATTAATCGGACTGAAAAACAATCGACATGGACTGGTTGGGCCAAAAGGCTGTTTCGTGTTGTACAGTCTGTGCAATTTTGTGTAAAACGTGGAAAGGATTCTTAGTTAATGCCATGTGAATACTGTGAAATATTGTACATTTTCAACCAATACAAGAATCTTACCTTACAGAGATGGCTTGTATTGAAACCAAATGTTTGTGCATTTCTGGAACCGGAATTCATGAAATTGCCTACAAGAAGGACGAGTTCTAATATTTTACTGAAGTTTTCACTCTTTTTCACCTCTTCACAAGCTAATGTAACATTCATAATGTCTGGCCTAACGTTACTCAAATACTCTTCAAACTGAAGCTTGAAAAGAATATTGTTGAGTCGTGGTCGTAACAACTTTACAGTGCTCATCTGTAAAACAAAGAAAGCATATTGTTGTTATTTTAATGTCACTGTGTGCAAGGAAATAAATAATGAAACAGTCATTGCTAGTGAATGTCTGAAGCTTGATTGTTTGTTCATTTCACATGTATTAAAGCAGCATCTCTTTTTCCCACTTCTCCTGAACATACAGACCAGAAAGGTTTAAGGTTCCACCTCTGTTCTGCACTGAGTAAATTGATGGCACGAGTTGCAAGACGGTTAAATGTTACCCAGGGGGTTCCTCCTCCTAAATACTATCTGTAAGACTTTATAAGATACTTATGAGCACAGCTATCAGTTGAGAACAGAAATTAACTCGGCTGTGGTGTCTCGTATTGTTGAAAAAGACATTGCCACCATCTTGGCTCATACATAAAATAAGGTGACAAAGATGACATTAAGGGGCTGGAGGCACAATATGTAACAATACTCTAGCATGAGTGTCCATATGTCTAGCTTTAAAGCAGATAAGTAGAAGTCCTGTGAAGAAAAGAAAATGGTTTGGGACCAACATGCTTTTGTTCATCAAAAAGTTGTTCAATTATTAACTCTTACATTGCAAGCAGATCTACAGAACCTTCCATCAGTAGGCCAATTGTTTCCATTTCAAACACCAAAATTAAGGGTAGCAGTCCATCAAAATTATGCCTGATTAGGATCTTAAAACCTTGTTACAGTACTGCATATATATCTTAAATCAAGTGATCTTCCCCCAATTTTTCTGAAAGTGCACTCAAAATGTTCTTCAACTGGACAGAGCAGCGTTTAGACCTCAAGTGTAACAAGATCAATACACCACACAAATAAGCAGCTGCCAAGAATCATCAGGTCAAAAAGATAATCGAGTGAAAGTGAAACTTTTAACTAATTTAAACGAATAAGTGCATACTTAGTGTAAGTAATTGATTCTCCTTATACTAAAAACATTTATCACACATAGGAATATCTCAAAGTTATGCAATAAAATGGCAACGGGACTCTGTAGGTCTGTCTTCAAGCGGGCGAGTACAATATTGCAGCACTGAAGTGCTTGTCAATATGATATCTCAGATAAAGATACTAATGCATTGTGAACATATGCGGACTACCCTGGGTACAGATCAAAATAAAGCCATTTATGCAACAGAAACCTGTCCAAAATGTCAATGCATTGGTGTAAATGGACAATATATTCAGGGGATTTCTCCAATTTATATGTGAGAAAAATCACAATAAAGCAAAAAATTAATTTAATCAAAAGTATATGAACATACTTTTTGCTCAAATAATACTGTGTGTGTTGATGCATATCATCATAAATAGAACAAGCATAAATTGGAGTCGAGATGTTGAGAAAGTGGTTTTATTAGCATATTGAATCCAATGCCTGCAGTATAAATACTGGCAGTGTGAAGAATTGGTCCCTGATTGAACTGCCCAAGAGTTTTAAAGATATTTTGCAATGTTACTGAATATTCATAGTAATAATAATGGTTGCTGTTCGTATTTGAATATGACCTGGGTGGATGAATTTTGTTAACAACATTGAAGCTACTGCCCACCCAACAATCACAGCAATCCCAATCTTAAAATAGCAAGCAGTGTTATCTAGTGTCAAGGAATATCCAGATGACTTGCTAACCACAATGGCATAAACTATTACCCTGGAAAGTGATTAAGGTATCTTCTAACAACCAAGTACCTACGTAATGCTGGGAAACAGAGGCATTTGGATAAAGGAAACTTGCCTAAGGTCTCGCCCCACCCAGGAATTAGGCCCCGGTCCTCTCGCTTGCTAGGCGAGCATGCTAACCACTAAGCTACAGGACTCAGTCACATTGCCGACTATTTAACAACTTAAAAAAACGTATCTTAGTGATGTCCTCAGGGTGTTTGGGAAATAAAATATAAATTCCTGCTCTTAATCACACTCCACTGGACCAGCCATATAAACCAAGCATAGAGCATAAGGTCTCACCCCACCCAGGAATTGAGCCTTAGATCATAAAGTTTGACCTACAACCTTAATTTGTAAGTGAACGCTGAGGGTAAATTCAGTTCATCATTGAGTACAGCATATTTATCAGACAGTACATGCGCTGCAATAGACCAGCGGTTCACATTTCATGCTGAACAGGCATGAAATGTGATATTAATATCCTTATCCTTCCAATCTACAAGAAAATTGACAAGTATAGTCTACCGGTGCATGCAATTGTATAATGTATGCAAGCACTGCCCAGAAACAAAATTAAATTCAACTTATTTTTAGGTTTTGAGCCTACTTACCACCACTCCAAATTGCTCTGGTTCACATAGATCATCATATTCTTCCTTATACTGGGATAATGTAATGAGTTCCTTCTGCTCTGGCAAATACCTCACCAGGTTCTGTAAATGCAGAAGAAAATATATTGATATTAATTTTTCAATCTCATGAACAAAGGCAACAAAGGTAACACAATATGGATGTCATACAGTGGAAGCAGTCACATATAGTAAGTACACTACAATGTACCTTAGATGTGAAACAAAGTCTAGTATAAAATGCTCTGCTGCTCCTCAGAGGTGAGTTTACCAAATTAAGATTTTTTGCACTGTGCATTTTTGGAATTCATTAGAGGTATTCAATCTTAATGCTTTGTAACAAGAAAAGTACTGAATTATTCTAAGTAGCGTAACTCTGTTTTGAGATTTGATCTATTCAATGTTTCAATGTGTTTAATTTTTGTGTTTTGTTCATTCACTTACATTATTGCGATTTAATGAAATTTAACGTTGAATTGAAAATTGCAACATAATTTTGTTAAAAATTGGCATAGCCCAAGTGCCATTAATTGTAATCAATGATGGTTTAGCAAACATAATTTATTAATCAATGTCTCCAAAGTACTGGATTCACTCCTTGTGTTCTTTGAGGTAATGGGAAAAAAAACAATTCTGCTAAATTAGAATGAACCGTTTTGCGTGATTTTTAAAAAGTGGATACACATAAGGGATTACCGAGCCTCTGGTAAAATATTGGAAAGAAAGGTCATTCAATACCACTGTGGGAAAAACAATAACTGTGTATTGCAATATATTGAAAATAGGGTCTTCAGTGAATGATCCATCACAATACAAAATAAATCTTTATTGCTGTCTGAAATTGCTTTGAAGGTACATTGGGAAAATCTGTCCACAAATGATTTGAAAACCATTTAAACCATTTTGAGAAGATATAAAACTGGTGATATTAATTTGATGACCTCACAGTATTACAGCAATTGGATTTTATTTGCAGCTTCTTTGCATCTCAACATTGTCGAGCATTTGGTAGTTAAGTAAACCATGACAACATGTTCACACTGAAAAGATTATAACTTGCGATGCATGCAATGGACAGCAATCTATCCAAAGATGCTGATATTGTTTTATAAAATTCTTCCGACAAGTTCATTTAAAAAAAAACAATGGTCACTTCGATCCACAGCTGTTTGTGGGGCACTACTGTGCGCAATTGGCTGCCAAATTCCACCCACAAAATGTAGGCAATTCACATTATAGTATATTCGGTGAAGCTCGTTGAGATGGCTCAAAGACCTGATAAGGCTTTATATCAAATGCAAGGATTATTATTATATATAAGCCCCAAATATGAAATCACACTGGACACTATTCCTTTGCTGTGTAAGTCACTGGCCTACAGTTTGGGGATGGGAACTGCAAAGAATTATGGTAGCTTAAATCCCAGATTTCATTGTACTTATTAGACTGTCACAGATCAGAAGCTTTAGAAAGGGAAAACATCGGCAGAAGGGATAAAAAGAGCCAGTTAGGCTCTGCAGGTTTAAGAGAAAAAAAGGAGCATCTGTGTATTTGTTTATTTCTGTAGCTTGTAGAAATGCAGCAAATGCAAGCTGTTGAAATGAAAAAAAAACGAGTTTGTTAGCTCAGATCTCTTGAGGTGAAGAACTCAGGATTTAGCACCAACTGTTTAGGACTTTATTCTCCATAATTAAATTTTTTGAATAAGCATCTATTGTTCAGATTGCTCTCATCTCAATCCTGTTTGAAGTACAAATATGTTAGCCGACAAGTCAGACTTTTATGACTTATAGTCCGTAAAAAACATGAATTCTGTTCCACTATCGTAATATGATGTATGACTGGAGCTGAGAAGGGATTTTGTCAGTAGAAGCCCTATATTACTTTTGAAGTCTTGAGATCACAGACATATCAAATATGGTCATTTTGACACTTGAGGCTAAATAAATCTAGCCTTTTTCTACAAGAAGCAAATAGTTCATTAGTAAGCTGTTACTGGAGGAGCACAAAGGCTCCAATTTCCCATCCTAAAATGTATGCGCCAGCAGAGAATTCATAATTTGTCAAACCCCAATTGGAGAAGGAAAGCAAAAACATTTATTATGTCACATTTACTCTTAATAATTTGGTCACTCATTCATTCCATGACAGTTTGTGGAACACTGCTGTGCACAATTAGCTGCCGCATTTCGTCTCATCAATTTGTGACGTTTTTACATGTAATAAGGCACTATAACAAATGCAAGAATAATAATTATTATCAAAGGACTTGTAGTTATTTTAACTGAGCATCTCAATCCACAATCAGTTATATTTAAGGATAAATTAAAGAGTCAAGAACCTTTTTATTATTTTATATTGATGGTGAAATATGCTATGTAGCAATATGGTTTCTCCCACAAATGTGGTAATAAAACCAGAATATGGATTGTACTCATAAGATATTCATTCAATAGCTACACACAAAATGTTTCTAGTTTTGCATACCTTTACCAACTTCAAAATGCAGCTACCATTCTTTATTTCAGCTATTCAATTGATCCAGAACCCAAATTATATGTTTCCATGGAAAACTAACAGCAATTTACAACTAGTAACAATTATTATTAGAATTAGAGTTAGTACAGTATGATTGTTAGCCCTCAAATACACATCCCTCTAAAAGCACAATGAAGAAAGTGAACAGCAGTCTGTAGCTCTGGGAACAAGACCCACTCATGGGATCAGCTATAAGGCCATTACAGGTAAAGAAGGTACTCTAAAATCTAAATTGTACGAGAATGGCATTAAGCAAGCTTTAGAAAGACCAGCAATGCATACTTAGGTACAAGTTTTATCATCCTGAAATAATTTCCTTAAACCTCCAGCTTTTGAATTGCAGTGACAAGCTTATCTTCATGGATGAATGGGCACAGATTGTAAGTAGCATTACACAAACTACCATATCTCAAGGGCCATTGGATAAACAAAAAGAAAAGTAAAACTAAAGTGTAAGGACTCAAGAACACTGAAATTTGTGAGTCAGTATCACCAGAAATACTGCATAACAAGACAACTGAAGAAAACCTTCTATAAAAAACAAATTTCTTTGACCATGATTTGGGTCAATATCTTCCTTCTCTCTTTTCCGGTTTGGTCCTCTCCATTATTTCCAATAAGCTCTTCAAGGTGATTACTGTTCGTTGAAAAAAAGTTCCAAATTTCATTGGAAGAAAGATATCTGAGGAAACATGCTAACGACTTCAAAAATGTTTAGAGGAATTGATGATGCAGATGTAAGGAGAGTATTTAATTTGAAATGCAAACTACTGGATGTATAAAATTAGTAAGCCTCAAGCAAGACGGGAAATTATGTGTTCCTAACTACCCCTCCTAAACAGGGCCATGAATACGTGAAATAAGACTCCCAGCTAAGTAGTTATAGTTAATGTTTAGTCAATTAAAATCGGGGAGAATGTTTGCTTTGGAAACAGACTGAACGTTCTAAGTGTAAGTATTGACAGAGATGATCATGTGCTGCCTTTCTTCATTGATTTAATGCGTAAATGTACCATGTTGTTGAGTCCTGCACCAAACACATGAGGGGTAGAAATTCCATAAAGCCTTGTTTTCTACAAGTTTCTTTTAGTTTCTTCAGAAAACCAGCTTCAAAATTAAGATTGAATTAAAAGAATAAATTTCTATTTGTGGTGAAATGCTACATAATAGAGTAAATCTAGACCCAGTCCATATGGCCCCAGCTTCATTCTCTGGTTTGCACTATTAAACCAAAGCTGCAAGTCCTGAAGTCTTCATACATTTGTTTCCTACTTGAATACAATTACTGTCACCAGATAACTGTATCTTGCATTTTGAGGAATGGCCTTATTTCCACACAATTTTCATACCTGTAAATTAGTGTGAATATCAAGCTCTCCAGTATACCAATATCGTGTTTTGGCAAAACAGGAGAGCAAATTAAACATCAGGAAAATGAAGCATTTCTAGAGGTGATTGTTGTGTGTTTGTGTATTGCATAGATGCCATAAAGGTGGCAGCAAACCCAATCACAGAACAAGTCTCCCAAACAATGCATTAAAGTTTCTCTTCCTGTCCATTTCGATGCCAACTTCTCCACATGACAAAAAGATTGATGCTGAAGACTTTGACGTCTCAATCTAAGTTGAAGCAATAGAACAAATGTATTCCTAATGTTGCCCTACTTTGTGTCTTTGTGAGATCAAACATTTAGTTCAAAGCCCCCTCTTTCAGACAAGAAATGCTTTCTTTCGTGTGACAATTTGGGTTGCAGTGGAACAACTTCAATGATTGGCGTTGATAGATGAAAAGAAAGGCATTCATTACATCTGTATAGACTGAATGGCTTTCTTGCTTGCTCACTCTCTTCAGCCATGGTCTACTGCTCCAAATCATTTTCTTCCTCCATTTAAATGGAGGAATCAACATTTTGCTGGGGTGATGCCAAAGTTGTCAGCTTCTTCTCACTGCCAAACTTAAGATACACATATTGTTTCTCCTTTGCATTCAGCACAGTAGCACAAACTCCAGAATGTAAGTAACAATCTTCACATCTTTTCTAACTTGGCCACCATTGGTATGAATCATGGTAATATTGTGCCTAGGTGTTTATTTCATGCCTCCAACTTGTCTAACAATTGTAGAATGCATAAATGAATCTCAAAACCGTCAAAGAAAGACAACTTGATATTTTAATATTCCAGCAAAATTCCATCAAACAGCTTTACCTATGATTTGTTTCTGAATGGTTTCAGTATACAACTGTAAGATGTAGTAATAATAATAATAATCCTTGCATTTAATATAGCGCTTTTCACATCTTCTATACGTCTCAAAGCGCTTCACAGAATATACTGTAAAGTGAATTGACTATAATTGTGGGTGAAATGCAGCAGCCAATTGCGCACAGTAGAGTCCTAGAAACAGTTGTGGATTGAAATGGCCATTTTGTTTAAAGGATTATTATCAGGCGTGTGGAGTAGGGTGACTTGCCCAAGGTTTCGCTCTGACCTGCCGGGAATCGAACCCTCTCTTTCATTTGTAAGGCGAGTGCTCTAACCACTGAGCTACAGGACTCTACAGGAGCTAAATGTAGTGTCTCAAGGATCCAAATTTATACATTTTATTAATCCTAAACTAGATTTTTTTTACTAATTGGTCAATTTTGGAGAGTTCAATAAATTCAGCCATACCAGTTCATATAAGTTTCAAGTCGAGGAGCTAAAAATAATACTTAAGGATGTCTCAGTAGAATGACCTGCACCATTGAAAATTACTGAAGCGCTGAAGAAAAAAGAGATTTAATTTCTCTGACCCTCATCCAAAACTTGCATTTAAGATTATGCCTTTAACATCCAGAGGATGATCTAAGCGCTTCACAGGATTTACTGTAAAGCCCAGGGTATCTTATGGCAGCTAACATGCACACACACACGCCACAAACAGGCATGAAGTGAATAGCACATTTTATCTGGGGACTATTGGCCAGGAAACCATGGGAAATCTCTTTAATTAGGGCCATGGAATCATTAATGTCCATTGGAAAAGCCAGAAGGGACCTCAGTTTAATGTCTCATCTGAAGGATGACACTGAAGTACGCCCACTAAAATTACTCCACAAGGAATGCTGAACAATGTCCCTGCCTTCTGTTCCATGTGAGAATGGACTTTGTTTGCATCTCTCAACAGTACAAATGACAAAAAGGTTTGTAGATTTCCCTAAAACACGGTTAGGTATTTTGCTCAACTCACAAGATGTACATGGAAAACCCAGAATAAAAAATAGGAATATACTGTGCATTACTCCTTTAAACAGATCACTAACAAAATCTTCAAAAATCATGTAACCCTTCTGAGAAGAATTAGATTGGGTTAGAAAGAACAGAAATCTTCAAATGAGTATGTATAATTTCTGGTGTAGCCCTTGCAAGCTTTTACAAGCATTGTGTCACAATGAATAATCGTCACATACTGTGAAATGCACTTGAAAAGTCAAATACATACAAAGTGAGCTTTACAGTAAAGGGTGTTATTTGTGCTTTTTAGTGTCAACACTGTAACCTTACCTGGATTATAGACTCACTGAGCTTCTTTTCATCCACTTCCAGAATTACATTTTTGATTTCTTCATACGACATGCGATAAGAACCCAGGAAGATTGCTGAACAAACAAAAATATATCTTAGCCTCAACCTCAGTATTGCATTTTGAACTTGCAATGGGCAAAATTGATAAAGATAAATATTGAAAAAATATATAAAGTAGTAATCAATCATTTTATTTAAGACAGTAACATTTTCAACATTTCTAGTTATCCAGCACAGTGGGTCTCAACCAGGGGTACATGTATCCCAGGGGGTACAAAATTACTTCCAGGGAGTACAGGTGGCGGTGCATTGATTTATTTAACTCTCTTATTTAACGTTTTAAAGCCTTCCAAATTGTATACTTAATTATTATTCCCTTTGTTTTGTATGTACTAGTTATTTTGTTATATGAAAAACTTGGTCATAAAACGCCAGTGGAATGAGGGGGTAGGTGTGTGTGTATGTGGTTGGTTGGGGCTACGCGAAAATGTTGACAAGGGGTACATTACTGAAAAAGGTTGAGAACCACTGATCTAGCAGATAAAATATCTTGTGCACTTACACAAATTTTGAGCCGTTTTACCATCCAATATCTTCAGTTCTTTCACTTTTTTCTTGGCAGTGGAAGGTTTTTTCTCCTCAGTTTGCACTTCATCTTTATTTACTGTAATTCAAAAAGAATATTTATACTCAACATGATAAACGTATGTGGATTTCTGCACAAATAGCTTACTAGCCTTGAGAGCTAACAAAGATCACTTAAACCCTAAAAGAGAAATTTTCTCAACAACATGTGAATTGGGTATACTGCATCTTTTTCAGTAATCTGCTAACCTGGGACAGAGTTCATCATCTTGATTGATTTAATATATGAAAATTGATCATGAAGAAAGTAACTTTTCTGTAAGTTACTATATATTTTATATATATTTTCGAAGATCTCCGTAATTCACTTAGTGACTTTTATGCGAAGCCCTATGATTAGGATAAATGTAAAACTACAAATTACCCACAAAAATTGACAGATTGTATCCTTCAACACCATTGCACGACTGGGATCCAAAAGGTGAAGTAAATAGCTATTCAGCGGCTTTTTTTTCTCATTTCATATTTAGCGACAATGGATTGTCATATAAAAGATATGAAGGAAGTTAAAGAAAATCTATCAATAGTCTTTTTCTCTACTGATTTGTTCTGATTCAAGAAGAGGTATTCTGCATGTTAGAAGCTTCCAATTCAGTCAATTTACATGCACAAATTCCGCATGTTGCATTTCCATTTCCCATTTCCACAGTTCCATTTGCAAATAAGACACCCATTTCAAGGAAACTATCAGCCTCTATCAATTTTAACTGAGGATCCACCACCTTGCACTAATTTCAGCACAGATGGTTTATCATCAAACTTGATCATATGGGTGTCTTCTCATCTTGGACATGAAGTAAACTGTAATTTTGCTAAGAATGAAAGACCCTACTTTAAGCAAAATGAAATTTTTTTATTCCCACAATTTCCTTTTCTTTTAAAATAATCTAATTGAAGTCCCATCCTTTTCAACCCAAGGGAAAAACATGAAGGATATATAAAGCTAATAACTTAATCAAATACAAGTGTAAACTTCAACAAACTCAATTCAGTTTGGATCAAATTGATCTGAATAATAATCATATTTATCAGCAAATTGGACTTTAGAACTCAAGAAAAATGTTGTAATGGTGGCAATAGTCAAATATCAATGTTTATACTGAAATCTCAGTCAACTCAGTGCATAGTTGATACAGACCGACAATTGGTAATTATTATTGACCATCCTGATAGCGTAAAAAAGTGCTGTTTAAATATGCATTTGAAATTTTGTTTGAAATTGTCAATGACAGTTTCAAGAAGGACAATGACAGCATCTTGAAATGATCGTGTTTGAGCACTTAATTGTTATTTTCAAGATAACAAAGAACAAGAATTTCATCTGAGTCTTGGTCCTAAAATATGTAGATTGCGCAAAGTGTGCCTAACTGCATCCAAGAAAGATTGAATAATTAAGAAAACCTGGTTTCAAAGCCATTGAAATGAGGTATTCCAGAACTCTGTGGCCCTTGTCCTCTATCATTCCATGTTCCCTGACCCCATCTCCCCCATTCTTGCCTGACTGCATTGGCTCCCCATCACCCAAAGAAATCAGAGGCTAGATAGGCTAGGGTTATTCTCTCTGGAGCAGAGAAGATTGAGGGGAGACCTAATAGAGGTTTATAAGATCATGAGGGGTTTCGACAGGGCAAATAGAGAAAAACTATTTCCACTCGTGGGCGAATCTGTGACTCGTGGTCACAGATTTAAAATAGTTTCAAGGCGAAGTAGAGGGGAGCTGAGGAGAATTTTTTCACTCAGCGAGTTGTTCGAATCTGGAATGCATTGCCTGAAAAGGTGGTGGAGGCTGATTCGATAACAACTTTTAAAAGGGAATTAGATCTTTATTTAGGGAGAACAGGTCTATTAGGCTATGGGGAGCGGGCAGGGCAGTGGGATTGAATCGCTCTTTTCAAAGAGCCGGCACAGACTAGATGGGCCGAATGGCCTCCTTTTGTGCCGTAAAATTCTATGAATCTATGAATTCAAGATCCTGGTCCTCACCCTCAAAGCCCTCCATGGCCTCACCCCACCCAAAAAAACACAGGGGAAATATAGCTGATTTTCATCACCACTGCCCATACACATTAGAGCTGCACATATTTGTTTGTGTAAATCGGATAAGGTCCATACATTTTAACAACAACTTGCATTTATATAGCGCCTTCCATGCCAGATGTCTTCTACGAAAATTGTTTAGATGCACATCATAGGTTCCTAACAAGATTTGTTAATACACATATTTTCCTAAAAAATTAAAGACCCCTTTATCAAAGCCGAGCATAAAATTGCAGGTACAGTACATCACAGTGCAAGTTGTTGCCCTTGTAAAATGGTCTAATTCAAATTCCAAATTGTTTTCAGTTTGCAAGAAAACCAGAGAGTTGTAACCTTGACAACTTTGTGCACGGAATGGTATAGATCAAATAAAAGTTCTTGTATGAAGGGCAGATACAAATGTAATTTGGTTGTTGTTGTCAATGGCACTCAAATACTATGCAGTCAAGGTGTTTACGCAATCTACTGCTAGAGCTCATGTGGACATCACATTTGAAATCCTTTGTTTATCCAGATGTTAGTATGTGTATCGACAGACAGTTAGTTTATAATTATTATTGATCATCTGAAATGTGGAATGAATGTGGTCTAAAATTTTGCTTGGAAAGGACAAGCTGTAATGACAATGGATGGCAAACAGTTTCCTATAATGCTTCAGAGTCACAAATGATCTGGTACTCATAAGTCACTTTGATCTAAAATTGGAGTGAAGTTCTCACAGGTCCATAGTGTCCTTACCAGAAAAAAAAAACCTATTTGTAGAAGCATTAGAATCACTCAGCTTTTAGATCCTATTAACTGCAAATTATGTCAGGTTTATTATTTACGAGAATAAGGAGGAACAAAGTATGCAAAACTTTTATCTCCTAAGACACCTTGTCAGAGGCTTGCTACTTACAAATGCAGACGATGAAAACTGCACAAGGTATGCCCGCTAACTACACCCACAGAATGACTAAATCAATAATTGAGACACTTAAGCCGTGAAGCTGAGAATTGGACAAAAATAAGGCAATTATGGATGATTAATTCTATAAAATGGAAGATATGTAGTTCTCTTTCAATAGTTTTCAAATTCTTTCTGCCAATTTTGTTTCCTTCCTCTTCTAAAGATGCTGATACTTCAAAAGACACTTCAGCCCAGCAACCAGCCCTGGAACAGCAACCAGTTCAGGAACATCCAAACATATTGTAGCACCTGTTCTGCTGTCCCAAATGACATTGACTAAACCAAATGGACACACCAAAATGGGCAACTTTGTGGCATGCAAGACTTGGTTCACACCAACTGCCGTATTTACTAATTCAGCAATATAGATGCTATAAACACAAATGGCTAATACTATAGCAAGTTCTCACGGAAGAGAAAGATTTTTGTATTTTTATTTATTGAAGAAAAATTGAGTAGTTGACATTTTTTCAGGCGTCAGGTCAATTTAATGGCTGGTTTTTAATGTGCTTTTTAGTCGTGATTCCCAATATGCTTTTTAGTTGTGATTCCCAACCAGCATGGAGAGAAAATTTCAGATGGTTGAAACTGTTTCTATAAAAATACTTTCAACAGATCCTGCCAAGAACTTTTAAGGTACTATTAAAAATGTCATGAAACAAATCGCCTCGTTGAATTAAGAAAAAAGGACTGCTTAGTCTAACAAGCCAAGGCTTTTCACAGAGTTGGGGAAGAGTAATTTGAAATGGACTAACACAATTGAGATTAAATTTTGCTAAGTGATAGATGTTGTTTACTATTTCTTGAATACCACCATTTAAATACCAAATTGACAATCAGTGCAACTTTTTGGAATGGAACAATTTAACAGTACATATTGAAAGCTTTTATGTGACTTAATTGCTCTTGCAGCAAACAAAAGGCTAGGTCTCACAATCATTTCTCCTGCTGATTTGGAGTTTGGTGAAGTTAACTACCTTTTTGAAGTGCTTTTTTAAAAATAAATTCAAATAATAGAAGGTGCAATTCTGACAACTTGCCAATCTATCAAAATTTCAACGAAGCTCCCGAGTGGCAGCACTTCCTATGATACTGAGGTGATTTATTTGAAACTCATGAATGGAACACTTCCACACAAATCACATTTCAAAAGGAGCCCTGTGTTTGATAATGTAAGGATTCTTAAAGTTTCTTTTAAATCTGGTGAAGGATTTATAAAGTTTATAATGATGGCAAATTCATCTTCATAAACAGACGGACAACCCAGCCCATCAATATTACTGTCTCCTAATGAGGAAGGGGGATTAAACACCTGAAAAAAAAACGAAGAACCATCAAGCTCTAGCTGTTTATTTGTTTTATGATCACTCAAGAGTGAGTCCTTTGAATTAGATTCTATTTTGTAAAAAAAATAGCATACAGTAAATACTCCTTTATGTAGCCAACTCTTTAGATCTTCTGCTTGTCACCCTAATTCAATTACATATAATTAATTAAGATGCTGCAGACCTTGATAGGGTAGAATCAATTTCTCTGTAATGTTTGGAAATTAACAATGAGTAGTAACAATCAGTTGGTACTTGCACTTTAAAACTGAATACATTTATTATTACCAGTTTATTTGTATGCGCTATATCAAATACAATTATTATTATGGATAAAAGTAACCATGTGCATGGATGCATCACACATCTGTCTTCTGAATTCTCTTTGGACTCTTGGCTATTCATTCCCCCAGTTTTATTCTATATTATTCTATTAAGTCACTGTGTGCACAATGTTCCTCTACATTTCCAATCAGACTACATGCATCAGATCTTCACCCTTCAGTCTCATTGAGCACTTGCTTTCTTGCCTTGCTGCCACCACTCAAGTCCCACTGTATAGTCAGTCTTCCATGCACGTTTAATCTTTTAAATTATTTTCCTGATCCCAGCAGTCCCAGTACATTGTTTCCTCCTCATGAGAGCTAATTGTGCGCGAGTACATATTACAATTCAATGAACATTTTTTTTAAAAGGAGCAACTAACACAAGCCAACTGGCTTGATGGTGAAATACAAGGTATAAAAACCACCAAATTAGAGCAATCTGAAATGGGCTGTCACACATACTTTCAGGTATAATGCAGAAACATATACACCCCACATGGAGAAGAGGAAATATGAGAGAGAATCAACCTGCATCTTCCACAACATGGATTAAGTTGGCTGTCTACTACCTTCTCAGGCAATGAATGATGTAATAAGTCATAACATGTGGAAAGACCTTTTAAAGGAAAGATTTATTATTGATTACTTTTATAAGAAAGTGACACAGGTGAGTGACAAAATTGTCTTTAACTTTAAAATACTTTGATTGATAAATTTCCCCCCACAAAAAGTCCCTGCATCCCACAGAAACAGTCAAGTGCTTTGGTATGTTTGACACTAAATAAAATGCACAGATTATTTGTCACTGAGAAATATTGCTAATGTAACAAAACAAATCAGCAATTATCTGCAGTTTGCTTGAAAAATGTAGGTTTGTTAAATAGAAAGTGGTTTAAAAATATAAACACCAATAACAAACTGGTGCCCAATCAATAGCACAAGGGGTAAAGACCAGGAAGATTGCAGGTTTTATGACAATTTGTGTGAAATTATCTAATCCAATGCAGGTTAGCAATCAAATTGCCATAATTGGCCTCAGCATGCCTTTTGGGACAGGAGGCAAGAATGCTCCTCATCATAATTGCTATCTCACAACCTTTGGGAAAGTGCACACATGTTAATGTATGGGGCCCGGATCAGACTGGCTGCAATTCCTTCTGTTGATGAATAGTTTACCAATGTTCATTGTGCTCATATGAAGAATAACCAAACCAAAGAGCTGTGATGCAGTGAAATTGTTATAGCATCGATATCAAAGGTGCTATAATATCTCACAGTATTCCATGGAGTTTTTTTTTAAGTATCATATATTGTAAGTATAGATGCATTGAGGGAAGGAGATGGCAAGTAGAGTGAGGAGGAGAGAATAGGGAGGTATTTCAATGCTGTTAATATTTGTCAATGTTGACAGAACTGGGTGTAAAGGTAACAAAATTAAAATCTTGTGACAAAGCTGATTCATCCTCCCCTCTTTATTATTATTGTCAACAATCTTGAAGCAAATAACCATGTAAACCCATTAAAAAAAACATGACAAGCCAATTTTAATCATCAACACTTATCAGTCAAGATAAGGGCTTACATTTCCAGTGGTGGTAGCATTGTAAAATGTGAGAATGGTGAAAAGTATTCATTCCTACTGTAGTGCTGTGAGATGCCTTCTCAGCAGAAGCTAATTTAAAATATAGATTTCTCTGCATCATGTTAAAAAAATGCTTGCTAACCTCTGATATTTATGTATTCAATGTAAAATGAATTATCATGCATCGAAACTGTATTAAACTGAGAAAATATCCAATAGTTTCTTTTTATTGGTTGCATTGGTTTCAGTTTGGTTTTCTCCAGAGGACTGATCATATAGGAGTTATTTTAGTAAACAAGCCAATAGAAATGCAGAGAAATCTAATTTCAGTTTGTCAAAAGCATTTTGAGGCACAATGAAATGTACAGAACACAAAATTAGATAATGTCAAACCATTAAAAGCTGCAATTTAAATTCCAGCACTACAGCTCAGGTAGTCCATAATATGGTTTGCTCAAGTTTGGAGGTTGACTGACGTATAGCTGCTTACTCTGACAAATTATCATTAGTTATGGCTAGCTGGGCAGCCTGATATACAAACTAAACAGTGGCAAATATTTATTGCCGGAGCATTGCACAAAGTTTTAGCTGCATTTGTTTCAATGCCTACATCCTGGTTAAGTTTGCAACACATCAAACATCGTCTACAGAACAGAAATATATTAAGTGAAAAATAAAATAGTGACCTTTACAAATGAGAAATAAATTTCAATACACATGAAGTTTTGTTAACATTTTGAATTAGGTTAAAGTTGACCTTCTCATCTGGTTTGATGGATACAAAATACTGTTACTGTAAGACTTTTAAAACACCACCTTAGCGCCTCCAAATGGCCTAATGGATAATGGCACCACATGATTGTAGCACAACTTCATACAAGCTGAAAGGTTTCAAGTTCAAATCATAGCCTGTCCTGAAAAAGCTATTCTGAGCAGTTTAGGGGAGCGTTTAGTAAGTTAGTATTTGGCAGTGCTGTGCAGGGGGCAGGAAACACAAAAAAGATTCAAGGGTTATAATTATCGTGCACGGTGTGATGATCCTCAGATGAAGAAAAGTCTTCTCATTGTCTAGTGTCATGAATAAACAACAATAAACAACAATAAGAATTCTACAAACAGCTATAAGGTTAATGACCAATTTTGTCTGGCAGATTATTAGCCACGATACCGAGATACACAGAATTTAACAATTTGTTGAAGAAAAGTTAGGCAATCCATCAATCAATGCATCAAGGCAGCCTTAACCAGGTAAGAGGTAAAACGTTCAAGAGAAGAAAAAGGGAATTTTTTAAAAAAATACATTCCGCAAATGTGTGTATGTGTGTGTGTTTTGTTACAGCATTGAAACACTTTTCAGTGTATTTAAATACTTCCGAGTGACTGGAAACAATAAAAATCACTCCAGCATCTAATTAAGAAAACTTTTTTGGTATCCTCTTTCCCATCATGTTATGCTCCATTTAATAACACATTGAACAAATTGACTTTCTCTTTTCTAAGATTTGTAAGTGTAGGTTAAGTACCTGACCAACAATATTCCCCTCTGATCCACCGTCACTGAAACTAGAAACTCGTGTTGGGAATCATGGGTAAAAAAAGCATTCCTAACCAACCTATTGCACCATTTAACTTGTTTTTCATGTAAGCACTCATCACTGGCTGCTAGAGGTACATGGCAGCATCTTTTCATTATTTACACAAAAGCAATCTAGCTATCAACAATGTAATTCTGGCTACAAATCTGAACTGTGCAAAGCTTCACAAAAGGAATTAAGCAGAATGACCGATACACATCACATCAAAGACATTACTCAATGAAATGAATCTTTGGAAACAATAGGTTAGTAAGCAAATCACCCAAAGGATGACCTCTGTATACAACGCAGCACGGCTCAATACAAATATATTGCTTGATATATGCTACTTGCAATTCAACATTACATGCCTTACAACAGCTTTCAGCTGCTTCATTTATTGGTAAGAGAAACAAGCTGCTTCTACTTTCCTGAATGTCTTGTGCTGTCTTTTGGTACCTGTGATACAGCAAATGGCTGTCGTACACAGAAACAGCAAATGGAAAAAAACAACAAAAGCTCCAGAAACCAAAAGGATTTCCAAGGTTCCTCTATACTATCATCTCTATACTATTAATATAGTACAGTAAAAGCTTGGTTATCCGGCACCCTCGGGACCTGACCGGTGCCATTTAATCAAATATGCTGGATATTCGAGCGACAAGTTGGCGAAAATCCTACACAAAAAATTTACTTATTTTAAAACATACCATATTAATACTAGACTAAATAATAACAGAATATTGTACGGATACTTACCAATAAAGCATTTCAGCACACTCGGTAAAATGATCAATAAAATAAAAATTCCAGCGTTCGTTAAGTTTAAGTGTGCATGCGCATGCATTGCACGCATGCCCAAAATGAGCTACTCGCGAGTGTCCCGGATGGCTTCGGTATGAGATCCGTTTGCTGGAATGGTGAATTGTATTGGGAGATACTGGTTGGTTGAGCGTTCCGGTTGGTTGGGAGCCGGATAAACAAGCTCTTACTGTCCTAAGAATATTATTATTGAATGAAAAAGCTGGATCATGCTACTTGGCTGATGATCAACCAGGATGCTCTCACAAATGGCTCACGCCTCTGCATCCTCTGCATAATCTTTTGTTTTGTGTATTCTTTTCATAACAGCAAGTTGTACTTGTATTGCATCTATAGCAGAAGGAACAATCAAAGAGGAGGGTCTTGAGACCAGCCTTCAAGGAGGCAAGTGAGGGAGCAAGGCGAAGGGACTGTGGGATGAAGTTCCAGAGTGTGGGGGCAGAGAGGCTGAAAGCCCGGCCACTGATGGTAGGGCGGGTTGGGTGAGAGACATGAAGCAGTCCAGAGCCCACTGAACAGAGGGGGTGGGGGGTTCATAGGGAGATCACAGGTCAGAGAGATAAGGGGGGGCAAGTCCATGAATGCTCTTGAAAGTGAGAACGAGGATCTTGAATTCGATCCTCTGGGGAATGGGGAGCCAATGGAGCTGGGCGAGGGTGGGAGTGTTGTGGTCACGGAACTTGGTGTAGGAGAGGACACGAGCTGCAGAGCTCTGGATGATCTGCAGCTTGTGAAGGAAAGAGCTGGTAAGGCCGACGAGAAGGGAGTTTCCATAGTCGTGCCTTGATGTGACGAATGCCTAGAAAAGGGTTGGGCAGCCTGAGGGGTGAGGCAGTGGCGGAGTCTAACAATGTTGTGAAGGCGGTGGAAGGCAGTACTGGTCATGGCGCGGATGTGGGAGAGGAAGGACAGTTCAGGATCAAACAAGACCCAAGTTCCTGACTGGCTTCGAGAGATGGAGAGTGCAGCCTTGGATGCTGATGCTGCCAGCGCCTGAGGTGCGGAGGCACTGACGCAAGCCAATCAGAAGGGCCTCAGTCTTGTGGATATTCAACTGGAGAAAGCTGTCCCTCGTCCAGGATATGATGTCAGACAGACAGGTAGTCAGGACGAAGGTAGTCCTGGAGGTGAGGGTGAAAGCTGAAAGGTAGAGTTGGGTGTCATCCACACACATGTAGAAATTTACCCCATGTTTGTGGATGATGTTAATGAGAGACATGTAGAGGGTGAAGAGGAGAGCAGAATGCTGAGGGACACCACACAAGACTGGTTGGCAGACACAAAGTGGAGACTGTGTGAAAGATAAGAGCTGAACAAGTCAACGACAGAACCTTGAAGGTTGAGGTGGGGGGGATGTTATTTTGGATGTTCAGTAGTGTGGTGGTCCTGCTTTGCTGTTTTGCACGGCAATTATCAAAGTAATATTCATGCTCCATTCGCTTTACAATATTTGCCTTTGCTACATACAATCAGGAGGGTAGGGAGGGGTCGAGGTGAAGAGATTGCAGGATGGAATTCCAAAGGTTGGGGGCAGAATAGCTGAAGGCTTGTCCGCTGATGGTGGGGCAGGTGGTTCAGGAGACATAGAGTAGGCCAGAGACCGCCGAGTGGAGGGAGCGGACAGGTTGGTGGGGTTTAAAAGGTTGAAGGTGGGGTCCAGGATCTTGAATTGAATCCTCTGAATGATGGAACGCCAGTGGAGTCTGACGAGAATGGTGGAGATGGGATTGAGGAGCTTGATGCTGGAGAGGACACGGGCTGCAGAGATCTGGATGGTTTGCAGCCTATGGAGGGAGGAGTTGGGAAGGCCGACAAGCAGGGCATTGAAGTATTTGAGCCTGGACGTGTGAAGGCATGAAATGAGAGTTTCAGTGGCCTGAGGGGTGAGGTAGTGGCTGAGTTGGGCAATATTGCGGAAGTGAGAGAAGGCAGATGTGGGGGAGAAAAGACATTAGAGAATCGAACAAGACATCTAGGTTCCTGACTGGCTTGGTGAGGTGGAGTGTGCAACCATAGATATTGATGCTGCTAGTGCCTGAGGTATGCAGGTGCGAGCCAATCAGGAGGGCCTCGGTCTTGTTACCATTCAATTGTAGAAAGTTAGCTCTCATCTAGGACTTGATGTTCGACAGTCAGTCTGTCAGGACAAGTAGTTAACAATTCACCCAAGAGATCATATCCATGTGTTGTGCACAAACTTTCTCAATTTGATTTGTTTTGGATGTTCAGTAGTGTGGTGGTCCTGCTTTGCTGTTTCGCTCAGCAATTATCAAAGCAATATTCATGCTCCATTAGCTTTACGATATTTTCCTTTTCTACATCTCCAGGTTGCGCAAGTTGAATAGGTTTACTGTACCACCACAATTGCAGTGGTTATTTGCATCAGTCATATGTTGTTTCCATATAGAACATGTTTGTTTGAAGTTTGCTTTCAATTTGATGGTACATAATACAGCTGCCAATGTGGCATAGGAGTTTTACGCAAAGGCATCAACCCTGTGAATTAGCATAGAGAATAGAAATTGAAACTAGGTACTCGCAGCAGAAAATTAGGTACATTACCAAAATGCAATTGTTATGTTAATTTACCCACGTGCCAATCTGCTACTTCAGCTGCAAAAAATATACTTGACAATCCTAAAACCAAATGTGCTGTTTGTTGATAGTTTCTCGCAGCATGTCTTAAAACTGCAGAAATGAAAGACTCAGGTATGCAATTAAAATTAAATCAGTACAACACCCTATGGTTTCACACCATTTGCAAGGTCCAATCACTTTTTAAAACAAACCAAACTTACAGTAAGTAACAAGCTGAAGTTCTTCACAGTTCATGTTTTTTTTATTTGTACCTTCAAGAGTACAACATTTCATTTAATTAATTGATTAATTAAATTTGCAAACCAGAAGGTGCTTCTTGTGAAAATTGTATTTTCTGGTTTGCATTGGAAATTGCATTATCCATTGGAAAAAAACTACAATCTCAAACATCAAACGTCTGTGGCCTTTGCCTCTCCTGCCTTTTGTTGAATTTTCCAGTTCTTTTGTTGAGAAAAGACCTTTTCGTCTCAAGGCAAAAAGTTGGGAGTTCAAGATACTGATTACAACACAGGCATTCAGAATTGCAATTGTTTCAATGAATCCTATAATCTCAATCGCAAAATAGAAATCACACATAATTAGCCCACTGGCACAATTAAATGATAGATGTCTTACATGCAGCAATAAAGCACACATTGTACAGATCTTTGTGAAGTGTCTATATGTAAAGAATAGAAATGTAGTTCACATTTTGGCTTGTCAATAACATCACACAATATTTTGAGAAACAGACATCAAACAGTGAAAACATTTTTTATCTTAGTATCCTACAGCAAGTGTTTGTCTACGCTGTATGCAGTTCACATTCCAAGCTGCCAGAAATCATTGTTTATGTGAAAAAAACATGATGGCAGCTCAAAGCTACTGCAAGACGCTAAAGTGTTGATGTATTAGCCTCTGGTTACAAGAGTGACCTCTACTGTTAAGTAACACTATTAGTTATTTACTAAACCCTCAAGACCCTGTTTCTAGCTTCAATAGCAGCTACCAATTCAATCTTTCTACAATATATAGGTAAACTTTGCAGGCAGTTTTAATCAATATTACACTAAAATAGTAATTAAGTATTAGTGCTGTATAATATCTTACATTTATTGGTGCACTCGTATAAATATACCCAAGGCCCAAACATGCTAATGATCTTAGACATTGTATTAAAATCTATGATTTTGCAGAATTTGGGAAAACTGAATGCACAGAACTGTGCAAAAGATGGTTTACAAATTAAGACTGCATTTAAGAACGGAAATGGAGATTAGAAAACAGGCATGCCTTTATGAAGGTATTTCAATCACAACAGAAAGGAGTGTTGCAATTTGGGAAATAGGATTACAAGCTTCACATCACTTCATCGCAGAACCCAGATCCTTCAGATAAAAATATTTAACATCCCTGTTCTTTTGTAAATTTAAACTTTGTTAAGTGACATTCTTCGCTACCTGGCACTATTATATTTGGCCAAATGTAACGTTCACATTTTATTGACTGGTGTTAATCCCCCATCGTGACTATAGTTGACATACAATCAGCATGCTACAACTGCATCCCTAGTATCAACTCAAATAAACACAAAGTGCTGGTTGTGCTTTGAATCTAAAAGAAAATAATTCTAAGACGAAAGTTACAACATTTTGCAACATTGCATGGTCCAAACAGATATTATTAGTATTTCATTTTAAATTAAATTATAGAAGTGGAGTTGAGCTATGAGGGTGGACTGGATTTAATTGACTATTATACTACTATAAAATTTCCTCCAAAAAATGACTTAAGAAAGGATTCTTTACCCAGAGAGTCAATATTACCCAGAGTCAATATTACTACACTAGCAAAGATTATCAAAATGGAGAAATATTACAGTTCTCCCATGGTTTTTAATTTATAACAAAGTGTAGGTTTTCCTATGACATTGCATTATAAGTGAACGTATTAGGGTAAATTGGGAAACATGTTAACAGTAGAAAAAATGTAAACAAGGGGAAGCAAGGATTTGACTTGCTATCCATTTTCCAGACGCATCAAACTTTGAGCATATTGTTTCATAAGGTACCTCTTCCACAGTGCCTTAGGATGTCCTCCCAACATGAAAGGCATTCTATAAATGTAATTTTGTTGTTGTTGTTCCACAAGTGTACATACAACATGTTTTATCTTTAACATCAAGGTTCTCAATGTTGCCAAACATACATTGAACATGACTTGTCAACATGCCTGTTTACCGAGCAGTACGTAGAAACCCAGTTGTTAGTTGATTGGTAGATAGCCTTTCCAGGGGTAATAATTTCCCAATTAAAAAAAAATAGGTTTGATCATTCAATCCACAACTGATGGTGGGGCACCAGACCTGTGCACAATGGGCGCAGGTATTGCACACAAAATATACAGTTAATTCACTTCACAGTATATTCTTTGAAGCTCTTTGAGCTATCCTGAAGATGCAATAAGGTACTATATTAGATATATTAAATGCAAGAGTGAATGTTATATAAAACTCAAGACTGCCCTTTGTGGCACTGCTGTTTAAGAATTTTTTATTGTATACTTGCATGAATGTAGCACCTAATATAAATAGGGATTCTAACATTTAATCGAGTCCTTGCAGGTTCAAAACACAGGTACCAAGTGAAGACATTATTTCCTCATCAAAGGGCCACATTCATCCTTCTGTTCAAAAGCCCATAATAGAAGCAATATTTTGTATGTGCAGATTCTTCAGAATTTTTTCCAAATGGGGGTATGATGGATGAAGGCCAACTTACTTTTTTTTATTTGAATCTTCAATTATAAATAAAAGATTACTATAACCACCACGAATGTTCCAGTATATCTCATGCTGGAATAATGGCCAGAGCTGATTAAAACTTGAAGCGCAGCCAAGTGCTTTAATCACCTCACAGTCTTCCTTTTCAAATTAAAACACTATGGCATGTTCAACTCAAGCATTAGCAGATAGGGCAGGACAAAAGTGGAATGAACCAATAGAGGCAGTTTAACAACTCAGACAGTACTACTTTGATCTGCTAAACTGATTCTAGAAATGAAAGCTCTTACTGCATTCTATCAGCCAAATGAAGTGTTGCTTCAGAATAATCTAGCAATTAACAGCAGTAGCATAAATTTAGTTTCAATTTAGGTCACCCCAATATCCATTTAGTTCTTATCTGTACTTAAGAATCATCACGGGAAGAGTTAATGGGAAGTTTAGAAGCCTTTTCCCCCTCTCCCACCCCTGCCCCCAGTCAGCTCACATTGAGGGTTATTAGAATGCTTTGCCTAAAATTGCTACTGAAGCTGAGCCTGTAATACTTAAAAGGGAAATGGAATAACATTTGAAGAGGACAAATACAATGGTAAGATGAAAAAGTATACAATTGGAATTAATGTGTTTCGCTCCAACTGAATAGTTCATATCAGGATGCTGAATGGCCTTCTAAGCTGCAAATACTGTGATTCCACACCACATATATTTTTAAAAGCACTATTTTTTCAGTATTTTCCACTATGTTTTATATCAAGTACATCTGTGCTAATTCTTCTTCTGTCCCACCTTCACCACATGTAGATTTGGGAAATTAATGATTTAACAAAGGTTTGGGAAATTAATGATTTAACAAAAGTTTACAGAACAACATTGTCCCATAGTACAGTGGTTAGAGCACTCGTCTTACAAGCATGAGATCTATGTTCGATTCCAGGCAGGTCAGGGCAAAACCTTGGGCACGTTTCCATACTCCACATGCCTGATAATAATCCCTCAAAAAAACAGTAATATATTGGTAATTTTAATCCACGACTGTTTGAGGGACACTGCTGTGCATAAATGGCTGCCACGTTTCACCCAAAAATACACAGTCAATTCACTTTACAGTATATTCTGTGAAGCACTTTGAGACATCTAAAAGACATGAAAACTGCTATATCAAATGCAAGGATTATTATTGTAGTACTTACTGTTCAACAATAAATTACATTTAATACATTACATCAAAATGTCTCAAAGCACTTCAATCAAAGTTACTCTGAAGGGTTCTGACGATGGGGCGTCTGAATGTTGACTCACTTTCCTTTCTCCATAGAGGCCTGACCTGCTCAGTGTTCCCACTGATGTCTGTTTTAGTTTCAGATTTCCAGCATCTGCAGTATTTTGCATTTTGTTTACTTTGAGGTGGATTGACTGTGCAAACTGCAGCTAATCTACATGATTTTCCGGCCACAAATAGCAATGAATTAAAAGACTAACTATTGAATTCGGTGAAAGTGCACAAGGGAAAAGATTGACTTGAATACTGAAATCTCCCTACTCTACTAGAAAATCCAACTTTTTTCATTTGTGGTTGAAGCAATAAGCAGCATTTGCCACATCCTCAACATATTCTCAGTAACTCACGAAAGATTCTGACATATGCCTTGCAACAGTGTAGCTGATAAACATGTCCTGTATCTGTAGCTATTTTACTTAAATACTGCATTTCAGATTATTTTGTTGCAAGGCAATCCTTTTGGTAAGTCTCAGTTCATCAGAAAACTGAGTTTGTTGCAAAAGTAACATTGTGTTCTTAGTCTTTGAGGTTAGCATGATATATTTGTTCAGCACAAATACATTTCTTGCCGGCAACAATACGAAAAGAATATCCCTTACTGACTCCATATTTCAATAAGAACATTTGGAAAACTGTAATCTCACTGGATCCTCAATTTATGCCGCAATGCTAAAAAATGGATAATTTTGGTCGAGGGTCGAGAAGGTCTCATCTATTACCTAAAAGCTCACTAATAACTACTCTTAATAATGTAAAAAGTTCAGAGATGGAAATAATCATAAGCCTGTTTCCATGCTTCATACTAATTAGTCCCTGCACATGTAGCTTCTTCCCTTGTGCACTTAGTACATGTGTCCCGGTTACAGAATTGCTCATTAAATCTACTACGGTTCATTTGAACATTGTATAACTAAGACTGAATTAGGTATTTGTAAATCAAAGTCTGTCACGTTTCCCTAGTGTATATGTTTACAAAATCCGACACGCACCAGTGCACTTTCTGTTGAAATGCATTTAAAATACTGGTCACAGCAGTAACTCAAAAATCACCCAACACCAGTTGCATATCAAAAGGCAACTTAGTTTAGCAACTTATTAAAATATTGTGATTGGAGAATGCTATCTATTAACTATATTCCAGTATTTACAAACAAGAACAATCTGAACCTCGTAATAAAAAAACTGCCATACTAGAAATACAAATGAATGCATTACAGCCTACCATCAATTTCAGACCAGATTGTGCACCCTTGTTTGTTTTGCAACGCATCAAATTTACAGAGTTAATGAAGAGCGCGGAGTCAGCATTAATGATGGAAAAGGCACCAATTCCTTTTTTTGTTATTAAAACAGAAAATATTTGTAGCATGCAGGAACATTCTTTTCAAAATATATATATTTTTTGTATCCAGAACAACCTCAGCATTAAACTATTCCTTAATTTACCACCTCATACCACGGTGAAAATAAAATGCAAGCGGTCAGGCAATTTCTACCACAACATTTCCACATAGTTTCTGGCATGTTGATGTGAAAGCATGTTGGGAACAAAAGAAAGCGGCTTCACTGAGCCAGCCCATACTGTTTAAGCTGTTGAATGCAAATAGGTCTTCCAACACACAAAAGTATATGGTACTTAGTCAACTCTCAATGATATATAAGATGTTGGTTGCAAAGAAAAAATATTTCTCTACTCTCCTTTTTCACTCCCCTAATCCATTACTGCAGTACATTTTGAAATAGATGTAATCCTTGTGGCTGGCTGGTGCTCCAGTATTGATAACTGAAAACTTTCAATACAATTTGATTCAAAGAAATTGTTGTATGAAGCTTTACAGTGAACAATAATGATGCTTTTGCTCTACATGGAGGAAATGCAGAAAAAAATGTTTTCATCTTGATTTCAATAAACCACAGGAGCACACAGCTCGCAACATTACCTTTGTTAGCTATTGCAATTTGAAAATAAATACATTGAAATCTTCCCTCAATGTTATTTTTTTCTGTTTTTAAATATAGCACATGTACTGGTGCTTTTGAAGAAATAGTATACATGTCATTTTAGGTTTAATTGTAACACAAATAACATGAACAGCTTTCAACTTGTAATTTCTTATCTTCTAAGCTGAAACAATGAATTTATACCTAGATGTCTGCTGTATTTCCCAAAAATATGCTTTCAATTGCACGTTATTGGGCTAATCTACACCAAAGGTTATGTGACAAGCAGATACAAACTCCGATGATCTTGTCACAACTCTACACATTTAAATGCCATTAAGCACATAACAGGATCGTAGCAGGGCACTGAGGTCAAATAGAAAAGATAGGCCAGGCCTCATTGAGCACATAGCATTTGTGAGGTTTGGGTTGCATGTGGTTCTCCATTGAACAGCAAGAAGTTGCAACCAATTGTTGCAGCTCCCCCTGAAAAAAACACATGTGGGCAAAGCACCTGTATGATATTTAACAATCTCAGCAAATGTTAACATACAGTTTACCACGAAGGCATTGAGACTTTAAAAACATAATGGACCGCAGATGTTTCATTCCCAGTGATGAAGACGAAGGTAGATTTTGCAAAGATGACCATGCAAATCAAGAGAAAAAGAGAAATTTGCAATTCTAAACCGGTGGTATTTTCTTTAACAAAAACAATTACATTTACCAATATAATTCAGACTGCTTTACCAATATAAAAATATTCATGAATTGTTACATTTCTGCTTTGTAATTTTTTGTTTTGTTTTACACATGTTCCCTAAAACCCAACATATAATAAAAAAAGTCCCCCTATTTCACCCATATATACAGTCAATTAATTTTACTGTATATTCTATTAAGCGCTTTGAGACGTCCAGAAAACGTGAAAAGCGCTGTATAAAATGCAAGGAATATTATTATTACTAGTTGTAAAGTGAATGTTCCAAAAACAGTTTAACCTTCCAAAACAATATAGTCTATTAAGGTACAGAAGTTAGGAATCTATCACAACAACACAGATTTTGCAAAGATGACCATATAAATCAAGAGAAACAATTGTATTTTGTTAAAAAAAACTATTGAATTCACCAATATATTCAGATCACTTTACCACTATAAAAATATTCATTAATTCTTAATTCTCTCCATTGTAAATGTTTTAGTTTTGTTTTCTTTTACACATTTCCGAAAGATACCTAGCGCATAATCAAAAAGCCACCTATTTCAACAAAGGTACCTGATAGGAATTAGCTTCACTTTACTTCGGCTTTTAAACACAACTTTGTTAATTTTAGGACTGTAAGTGAACAAGATTATGCAAAGTTTCTGGCATCATTTGCTATTTCACACAATACTGTTTTAAAAAAACAATAATTTTCCAGATTTCAAGGTAAATTATACTTAGTCAATTCAACAATTTGTTTCTGAAAAGGCAAAGCTGTACTAAGGAATGACAAACCAAAGAAACCATTTTTACAGCGTATTCTAAGAAGTTGTTTGGTACAAAAGATGCGGTATTCGTGCTCACACAAGGTCCAGATGTAACCCGATAAAGACCAACAACAGATAAGCTGAGCCAATGTTTACAAGTGTCCCTCCCTTGTTCATAGCTTCGGTTACTTAAGCATCACTGGAAAGCACCCTTTATGTGGTGCTTTTATTTGAGGATGAATGGAATGGCTACTGAAGCTGTAGAAAAGAAAGGGCTCACACGCTCCCTGAATAGAAGCAGGTGCTATCGGAGGCGACTATTTGCGCAGCAGCTCCCATGACAAAAAAAATGCACCAAACTGAACACATAAATAAATCCTGTGTGGCCAACTTTGTGGTCTTGGAAACAATAGTCCAGCTGCATTTTATCCACATGTGTCATTCTTAAGGTCACACCAGCTTCACTGCCATTTTGTTTCAACACTCCAATGTAATTTATAAAGCAAATCACAACATCATTCAATAACTGTTCCCAACAATAATTCCACTGGTTAATATTAGGCTTATTTAATTAATTATCTAAACAGTAACAATATTTTACAGTATCTGAAAATGTTCCTGTCAATCAAATCATTGTGGAAGACCTTGATGGAAAACATCACAGAGCTGAATTTGGAGAAAACCTGATCAACTGTTCCCCACTCTAACATTCAGCTGTCGGCCAATAAACCACACGTAGCTCAGGTATTTCGGACAGGGAATTACCACAACTGGTATCGTATAGCAGCTTGTAAGGTCACAACAATGCATTTCACACAGGCCGCTCCAGTGGCACATCTGCCCATGAGAACAAGTCAACAAAGCTCTTGACAAGCGAAATAGCAACTCATTCCCTGTCATACCATGCTACTAAGGATTATTGAAGTAATTTCTTTACTAATCAAAATGCACTCTGAGATGTCTCAACAATGTGATAAGGCGCACTATCAAATGCAAGGACTATTATAATAATAAACAAAAGGCAAAATACTGCAGTTCCGATGAAAGATCATTGACCTGAAACGTTAAATAGTTCTCTTTCCATGGATTCGTATTCCCAGAGACTTCTGCATTTATGCAAGGATTATTCTTATCATTTTATTCTTTCAACATTGATTTAGATTAAAGGAGTTAGTTATATTCAGTCCAATTCAGTCTTTAGTATGCTAAATGTGATGTTCTGCGTGTTTTAATCTCTTATCAATAAGAAATCTAAATGCAAACTATTTTCATCAGTAACATTAATTCTAAGTTGTTTCACATTCCAAATAGGAATTTAATCAACAACTCATCACATCTGAGCTAATATTACATTAAGCCATCTGAACTGCTTTACCTTCGATGCTTCAACTCCAACAATTTGACTTTAGGTTGTCATTACCACAACAAACCACTGATCACCATCTTCCTCGACCTATCCTAACCAATTAGGTACCCCCCCAAAAAAAATCACATGCACTGCGCACGCACGGATACACACACAGTCATTTTCTGAATACAGTATTATAAATTGGGACAAAGACATGCAACATTAAAGCAAATAGCACTGAAGTCCAATAGCTGCGACTGGCTTGAGAAAGTGGTACAACTGTCAAGGACAAGTGGGGGTTCTGTAGCTCAGTGGTTAGAGCCCTCGCCTTGCAAGCGAGAGATCTGGGTTTGATTCCAGGCTGGGCAAAACCTTGGGCAAATTTCCTGACTGCACATGCTTGATAATAATCCCTCAAAAGAAACAATTATAAATTGGTCATTTCAATCCATGACTGTCTGTGGGACCCTGCTGTGCACAATTGCGTATATCCTGTGAAGCGCTTCAAGACATCCAGATGACGTGATAAGACACTATATCAAATGCAATGATTATTATTATTACAACGCACTGAAAAAAGCCTATGGATGGTTCAAAATGATTCAGGTTCTGCTCAGAAATATAAAAAATAATATTCGGTATTAGATATCTCTTCAGCTTCTGGCCAATGTGATTAGCAGCAGGAAGTATAAATCAGGTTTCCAAGTACAGCAGTATAAACAAGCATTACTCACCCAAATGTAGATGGGTATGCAATAAATCTTTTGTACGACAATGGACTTCATTTCTTGTTAACGCAACCTCATTTCTATCCCCCCCCCACCACTCTACCACCTCAAACTATGGTAGGATGCACTGAATATCAATCCTGAATTGCTCTTATTCTGACAAAGCACAAACACACCCACCCATACCATTGTCAATTTGTCAGAAGCAGTTTAGCAAATTGGACAGTTTGATGGATAACTCTCATGCACACACAGAGATAAACCCTTTGAATACACGGTTTATAAAGAGTGATTTCAAACCTCCAGTTAGCTGGCACAGCATAAAAAAGCGCAGATCGAGTTTGAATGCCACAAGTGCAACAAAGAGTACAACATATCCCATCTCTTTATGCAACACTAGCAGACTCGCAATCGAGAGTCAGTGATTTGATGCACCGGGCTCAAAAAATGACATATCATCTCTGGTCAATTAATCACAGGCTAACGTAACTGTTAAATAACATTTCACTTCCTGCTCTACAAAATGGCAGTGTTTCGAGTGCCTGCAGTCTCAAAACCATTTGATTTTTCCTCAGTGAAATGCAAGCAGTTTGATGAACAGTGAATGATTAACCATCGGGGTCTCATTACAATTTATAAGATTAATTTCCATCGTCACTAATGAAATGTCAAATAAACCACTGCTGAACAATCAACTATGACAATTATAGACGAGCATTCATTATCGTTTAAAAATCTAAAAAGTAAACATATTGCCATTACAGGTCATTACGTTTGCAGCATCCGGCTCTCCTGTCTCAGAAGGTTATGGGGTTCAAGCACCATGTCAGGATTTAAAATTCATTCAATTCATTTAAAATTGTACGAGGACACTTCAATGCAAAGCTGAGGGTGTATTGCATTTTCAATGGACCCTTCCTTTGGAAGAAACTTTAAACTGAGGCTCCATCTGCATGTTCAGATGAACATTAAAGATCCTGTAGTACCATTCAAAAAGGGAAGTCTCTCCACATGTCCGGGCCAACAATCCCCCAAATAAATTTGGTCATTAATTTCATTGCTCTTTGTGGGGCAGTGCTATATGGGCAAGTCCAAGCTATTTTGCGCTGGTAACGTACGGGACATCAGAACATTAAATCTTCCTCAGACTAACAAAATGCACTAAAAGTCAACTTTTTCATATATTTGGAACACTTTATTGGATCTTTCGACTTCACACAAATAACAAGTAAAATGACACCTTTGATTTTAATGTATGCTAATTAATGTACTCGGTAACGTACGGGACCAGATAAAAGGTAAATTTTTAAACTTAGACTTTGTTTAGCAAAGTTTCTGAAAATTGAACTCCATGAAAATTATCACCAATGAAATTATATTTTACATCTATTTCACATCTTAACCACAGAATTGGGGAGAAAAAAATATTACATGTATTCACAATAAGAAAATTAAAAATATTTGCGTGGTGACGTACGGGACAAGTAATATACAGGATATTTTTTCCACCATGCCTTTTGTGTGTAATGTTGCCAATGAATTGAATATAAGGTGAAATTCTTCATACTTTTTCCCAGAACTGACATTCTACGTAGCAAGGGAATCAACTGATGACCATTTTCCTGTTTTATATTTGTAGTTTAAAGAATAGAAATTAAAATTTGCTTGTTGAACAGCCGTGAAACATTAATCACTGTGTACTAAGTATGTACAAGTTGAGCTTGTGAGAGTGACCATGGACCACATGTATGAGTGACCAAGTGCTTATGATGCAAAGTGCACAATGACTCATCAGATGGAATGTGGAAAATTCCACAGGCCAGATGTACATGTAAGATAAAACACCTGAACATAAACACTGCTCTTCTGTGATGGAAAGTTAGCATAAATTTAGCAACATAACACAGACATCAAGTTAAAAATTGTGTACAATATTGTTGATTTTAATGCATCATATTGGAATTCTGTTTCTACATAGTTTACACCCACCCACAAAATAATAAGACTAATCCACTTCTTATGTTCTAGTTAGCATTGAATGTGCATACTGGATGTGAGAGGAAACACATTCTTTCATTCTCAGCTCCAACCAGAGACCATTATTTGCAGTATATATAGATACAGTATATATAAATCTACATGTATGTCCCACATGTTACCATTTATCCCATATGTTACCAATTTTACTTACTCAATTAAAGAAATAAGATAAGTCTCTAATAGATTATTTGCTTGTAGTTACATGTGCCCCATAGTAAATCAGAACTTTCCCAAGTTTCAGTAATGTATCTCTATGGGTATTGAAATGGACAAAAAAAGGTATCTAAAAGAGTAACATATGGGACATCCATGTTTTGGAATGCATCTAATTTGCATATTTAATGACCTCTGAATTTCAGGTTTCAAAATTATTTAAGTCTTGCTATAAACTTAAGGTCACCACATAAATGAATTCAAATTCTTGCACAGTATGAGGTATATGCTTAAATTTGCATACTTTTGAAGTGTCCCATACGTTACCATAATTTGCATAATATGCAAATATATTTGCATATAATTCTTCACATGGTGAAAATTCTCATTTGTTTTAAAGATTTGAAAAATTCAACTTTTTAGCTTCAAAATGACACCTAGTTCACTATATTTTTATCAAACTTGAAAATTTAGCATCAGAGGAACAAATACCTTGGAACCTGCCCATATATAAATGGCTGCCATGTCCATCTACAAAACACAGTCACTACATATCACAGTAAATACTGTAAAGTGCTATGAGAAAACCTAACAACATGACAGTAATTATATCAAATGCAAAGTTTATTATTATTTAAATCTCTAACCATTTCTAAGGTCTTTAATTCATGACATGCCAGATTTCAGAAGACCAATAAATAAAAGAACAGAATGTCAATATTAATCAAGTACAATTCAAATAATTTAAAACCGTTGCGCAAAATTCTCCCGTATACTCAATTCCAAAGGCTTATACAAATTTAAATTGGAATCTGGAATTGTGATTCATTCAACTTTCACTGTCTTAAAGCACAAGGCAGCTCTTTTCAAGCCTTGGTATTGTTAAGCACTCAATGTGCTAGCCAAGTGAAGGGTGCTACATAATTTTTTTTTAAAAAAACAAAGTTAGCAAAATTCTGCAATAAAAACAGAATTTTAAAACAATCAGCAACATATGATCAAGCATTACTTTGCGTTTAAAATCATCCCAATAGGTTGATATAGGGACAATATGAATGGAGTTTTAAAGGAAAATCAACATTATGATGACGTTTTACATCTCGTACCCAGGCAATATGGAACATATCAAACTCATAGGTGGGGGGGGGGGGGGGGGGGGGGGAGAAAGAGACGGCTGGGGGGGAGAGAGACGACGGGGGTGGGAGGGGTGATTCCAATACATAAGCCTGGGTCCCGCAGAGCGGAACTAACAGACAGGAAGTAGGAGCCTAGGAGATCACAGAGGTGGTGGGGGGTAGCCCATGGAGTTCATTGAATGTGAGGTCCAGGGGCTTGAATTGAATCCTCTGAGTGATTGGAAACCAGTGGAGTTGGGCCAGAATTAGGGTGATAGGGTTTGCAGAGCCTGGTGCAGGAGAGAACATGAGCTGTGGAGTAATTGTCAAAGGTCTAAAAGTGGAAATGTGCTAAAGAATACAAAATAAAACACCAACCGCTATAAAAAGGTAAAATATAAATATTTTTAAATCCAATATTATTGGGAAGATTAGCCAATTTCAAATGAATGTTAAAGAAAATTTGAAACTGTTTAATAGATTGGGTGCAGCGCATGAACTAAAGCAATTATCATTTACATTCTAAAAAAACTAAATCCTGTTTATAATCATACAAATTTTCACTCTTTAAACTGTGTTTTGAAGTGCTTTCAGCAATTTGGAACATCCTCCCGAGGTGAAGGGAGCTGTATAATTCAATTTGTTGTTCATAGTCCTAGGTGAGAAAGCTTGGGCAGTGTATATCCAGCTCCCAGTAAAGATCATAACAATTCAGCCCTTATTGAGCTGATGAATCGAAAATGGTTGCTGAAAAATACATAAAGAATCTTCTTAGTTATTCAAGCACTAATAATAAATAATAGTCTTTGCAGTTGATATAGTGCCTTATCATGTCTTCGAGACGACTCAAAGTGCTTCACAGGATGGACTGTATTTTAGGGCAAAATGGGGCAGCGAATTGTGCACAGCAATTTCCCACAAACAGGCATGGATTGAGTGATCACATTAACAACATTTTTTTAATTTAAATACTTTTTTTTTAGGAATTATTACCCCAGGAGATGATCTGCAATCAACTAACAACCAGGTTCCTGCTTACTGCTAGATAAACAGATGTGTGGAGTAAGGAAACTTGCCCAATGTTTCGCCCCAACCAGGAATCAAACATGGGTCCTCTCACTTGCGAGGTAAGTGCTCTAGCCACTACGCGATAGGACTCCAAAATGAACACCTAAATATGCAGTATATAGAGTTGAACAACAGAGTATGGAATATGAAAAACAGTATAGGCATTAATTCTATTTACTTTTTTCAATGCTGTTTTTCTCAGCTGTTGTATTTATAGTAATAATACTTGCATTTGATACAAACAGTCGTGAATTGAAATGACTGTTTTATTGTTGGGATTCTTTCTTGAGGGATTATTATCTGGCATTTGGAGTAAGGAAATTTGCCCAAGGTTTTTTCCCTGCTGGGAATTGAAACCGGGTCTCTTGCTTCCAAGGCGAGTGTTCTAACCATTGAGCTACAGGACTCCTATTTCAATAATTATTGTTGTGCTACATTGTACAGCATGCCATAATGTATTATTTACAAATCTGTATGAAATTGTTAAAAACTCAGTGGAAAACAGTGTCGAATTTTGGTCATAAGCAGTGCATGTTTGCGTACTGAAACGAATACCTGAGATGTCACACCGGATTTTTGTCCGCTGTGATTCTGTTTCCAGAACAAAACTGAAAACAAGTGAGATAATGCATTTCACAGACTTGTTGCCCGAAGGACAAAATACGTTTTGTCTACCTACTAGTTCTATCACCAAATTAAAATTCTTTTCACATATACATTCTATTTATTTTCTTCTCTAACTATAAACAATTCTGATTCAAAAATACACAGCCTTATTTTATCATATATTTTCTGTTTTCTATTTTCTGTGGTCCATTTTCATCCATTAATAGCAGATCTTAAGACAATTCTATTTAAATTGAGTTAATTAAATACTATTAATAACCATTGGTTGCCAGCTTCTCTGCCAAATGTCTGACTCAATTCTTCACTGTTCATTTGCCCTGAAGTCAGTTTGTTCAATATAAAATTAACTACAAAGTGAGAAGACTTGCAGGGAAGATTGCAGGGAAAACAAAGGCTAGCTGGATTTCGGTTTTAATGTTAACTGTTTGATTACTGGAAGAGGATATCAAATTTTAATAATTCTCCAATCAATCAACAGGCTAAATCACTCCAGGTTGTGATAATGAAGCTCATATAAAAAAAATCACTTGTTTAAACATTCGGCTAAAACCTGAGCTGTGTTATTTGTATAATAAATATCTGCTGGGCAGTTGTGAAGGTAATGCACTTGACCACTTCCCCATTATCTTTGGGTTTAATCAGTGAATTCACTTCATAGTGTACTACTGAGTCGTGCAAACCAGATACGCCCTATATTTCAACTCTGGACTGTTGTTGAGTTGGCTGATCTCAGATAGGGCAGTGGAGAGGGCGAGCTATAATTGCTTCTTGTCACACAGAGAAGAAAATAAACAGAATTTCTGCATTTCATAAGTATACTGATACAACATAACCTCATATATTTTAAATGGGTTTGAAAAAGTAATCCCAGATCATCACCCTAAAATGTAGCACTGCAGAACAAGAGGACACAGGTTTAAAGTTATAAATGGGCAATTTTAGTACAGATACCAGTAAGTTTTTCTTTATGCAGAGGGAAATCAAAGACTGGAAATGGTTGCCAGGATAGGTGGCAGACCAGGACCCATTGAAAAAGTATCTCGACAGTCATAATAATATTAATCCTTGCCTTTGATATACCGCTCAGCTGCCACCGCCCTTCCAACTCTCTCCCACACACCAACAACTACCCATTCCTCCTTCTACATATTCGAACCTGTCTCCCACTCCTCTGTCATAACTACCATATCCGCTATGAAGCCCACCCCTACCCCCTGGATCCCATCCCCACCCTTCTCCTTACCACCCAGCTCCACCTCCTTGCCCCACTATTCGCTGACACTATCAACCTGTTCTTCACATCCAGCATTGTTCTCACAGCTCTCAAAACAGCCACTATTACCCCCATCCTTAAGAAATCTTCCCATGGCGCATCACAGCTTTCAAGCTACTGGCCCATCTCCAACCTCCCTTTTCTGTCGAAAATCCTTGAAAGAGTAGTTGTCTCCCAGCTTCGCTCCATTCTCTCATCGCACTCCATTCACGAGCCCCTCCAATCGGGCTTCTGTGCTGCCCATCCTGACCATTTGTGACCTCCCTCGGCCTCCTCGATCTATTCTCCATCTTCAATAACATGGTCCATTCAATCCTCCTCCACTGCCTCTCCTCCCAACTCAACGTTCAAGGTTCTGTCCTTGACTGGTTCTTCAAGTCTCCACTTTGTGTCCACCAACGGCTTTTCTTCCAGTCTCCGCAATGTTTTGTGCAGTGTTCCTCAGGACTTTGTTCTTGGTCCCTTTCTCTTCACCCTCTTCCCCCTCGCTGACATCATCTGCAGACATGAGGTAAATTTCCACATGTACGAGGATGACACCCAACTCTATCTCTCCACTTCCACCCTCAGCTCCAGGACTACCGGAGTCCTGCCTGCTTGTCTGTCTGACATCAAGTCCTAGACGAAGGACTACTTTCTTCAGCTGAACATCAGCAAGACTGAGGCCCTCCTGATCGGCTTGCATCAGAACCTCCGCACCTCAGGCGCTAGCAGCATCAGCATCCCAGGTTGCACAGTCCATCTCATGAACCAGTCAGGAACCTGGGTGTCTTGTTTGTCCCTCAACTGTCCTTCCTCACCCACATCCACGCCATGACCATCACTGCCTTCCACCACCTCTGTAACATTACCAGACTCCGCCATTGCCTCACTTCTCAGGCTGTCGAAACCCACATCCATGCATTCGTCATATCAAGGCTTGACAAAGGAAACTCCCTCCTCGTCAGCCTTCCCTTCACAAGCTGCAGATCATCCTGAAATCTGCAGCTCGTGTCCTCTCCTGCACTAAGTTCTGTGACCCCATCACTCCCACCCTCGTCTGACTCCATTGGCTCCCCATTCTCCAGAGGATCAAATTCAAGACTATACAGTATATTCTGTGAAGCACTATGAGACATCTAGAAGACATGAAAAGCGCTATATCAAATGCAAGGAATATTATTATTATTATCATCATTATCATAATAATCCTATAGTAATTAGTGTCTTATAAAAAAAAACGCAAAATACTGCAGATGCTGGAAATCTGAAATAAAAACAGAAGTCACTGGGAACACTCAGCAGGTCAGGCAGCATCTGCAGACAAAGGAAAAGTGAGCCAACGTTTCAGGTCCGCGACTCTTCATCAGAACTGTATCTTATCAAGTTGTTCAGATATCCTGAAGTACTTCACAGGGTTATTGTATAAAGTGGGTGAAATGCGGCAGCCAGTTTGCATCCAACAATATCCCACAAACAACCACAACAACCAAATTACATTTATAGAGTGTCTTTCACGTCGGGAGGATGTCCCAAAGCGCTGAAGGACATCCCAAAGCGCTGACCATAAAATAACCAATTTTATTTGAGTGATGTTGGCCAGGACACTGGGAGACAGAAACTCCCTTCTCTTTACGAATAGGGCAACGGGATTGTTAATGTCCACTTGAATAGACAGACGGGACCATATTTGGTCTCATCTGAAGGATACCAGAGGAGGACAGGATCAATTTGACTGTGATCCTTCCAAACAAGCATGGCCTAAATGAAGATATGATTAATAGCCGTTTGGATGAAGTACTGGTGAGTTGCTGGCAGCGATTGAAATGTACCTCAGCATGATTCACTGCCTTCCTGACAAATAGGAAAAATGGGAGAAATAATTTTGGAACTTACGAAGGACAGTGAATTCTCAAAAAGTTTGAATAATAATTATTTTACATTGCAGTGATGTGCTGTAAATGGCAGTAGAGAATCATAAAATGATTTGGTCCATCGTGCCTGTGCCTTTTCTATTTGAAAGAGCTACTAACTTGTCCCACTACCCAGCTCTTACCCTGCAAATGTCTCCCTTTTAAGTATCTATCTAATTCTCTTTGAAAGCTGTAATCAAATTTGCTTCCACCATTCTTTCAGTCAGTTTATTGCAGACCACAACAACTCTCTGGGTAAAAAAAAGAGTAGTTCTGTAATGGAAAGGAAGCTCTGTGCTCTTCTACTGCCGGGGATGCAAAGATCAGTCTCAAGAGGAAGTTTACAAGGCATGTCTGAAGACAAGTTTCACAGAGAGCAACAGAGTGCAGGTGGACTGAGCTTAAGCCTGCCTAAGCAAACTGGTGGCCTCCACAGAACATTCTCAGAATTGCTCAATTCGAGCAAGGCCAAAATCCAGAAAGAAGTCAATATTTGTGATTTACATACTATATGCATTTCTGAACTTGCTGATGTGTAGCTGAATGAGCTTTATTATCTCTACTGTGGAATCCATTCTATTAAGATTGAGCAATCTAGGCCTATATTCTCTAGAATATAGAAGAATGAAAGGTGATTTTATAGAAACCTATAAGATTATTAAGGGGCACAACAGAGTAGATAAGTGGAAGATTTTTTCCCGTGGTTGGAACTATAACCAGGGGTCACAGTCTTAAACTTAGGGGTCAGCTCTTTTGCACTGAGTTGAGAAAAAACTTCTTGACTCAGAGGGTAGTGAATTTATGGAATTCTCTACCCCAAAAGGCTGTAGATACTCAGTCCTTGAACATATTCAAGTCTGAGATTGATACATTTCTTGTGGATAAAGGGATTAAAGGATATGTGGATAAGGCGGGCAGGTGGAGTTAGAATAGATCAGCCATGATCTTATTGAATGGCGGGCAGGCTCGAGGGGCTGAACGGCCTACTCCTGCTACTAATTCTTATGTATGTTCTTATGTGAGTTAACTGAGTGAATTCCACATTACTGGCTCCAGGATCAATGAGCCAAACTGTATATAATTACAAATCAACTTAAGCTACCAATTCTAGTTACAAACTATGCTTACATTTAGATGCAGCACTGACACTTGCTAAATGCTAGAATAAATAGCATCTCAGTTTCCTCAGAAAAAGTCAGTCTTTTGTAAACACCTTATGGCTGACATAATGGTGTACAGAAGCCTCTTAATAAGACCTCCATGGCGAGAAAACTATTCTCTTTGTCCAATTGGTCTTATTAAGCAGTGAGAATATGCATGCAAACTGCTGATAATTGGCACCAGCATGTGTTGCAAATGTTTGAGAACTGAAATCATTAATCCACCAATAATAGGTCTTATTATATCTGCAGAGGATTTAACACTATCAAGCTATCCCACAGAACCCCTTAGGATTGAGTCAGCTGCATGCCAATATTAAGGGGTGATGCAAAATACACTTGATCATTCTTGCTGCAGCTCATCTAAAAAAAAGCAAAAGCACGTTACCTTTTCTTGGTGCTTGCATTGATTACTGAATGATAGCCCTGATGTAGCAAAAGGTAATAATTTTGCGTACAAAACAAATTGTCTTGATGATTCCCACAAATCAGCAGTTTTTCTATTATTATATATGGGATTTTCTCCTAGGCAAATATTCCCAGATCCTTCAACAGCTCAATAGACAGACAATATTTCAAAAATTCCAAATGTGAGTCTAGCCTGCACTGAGTTAGAATGTAGAATATTAATATACATTTCAAAAGATATAAATGTTCAAAAGATATAAATGCATGGTGAGATTATACTCAAAACACTATTTCACAATGGCTATTTCACTATTCACATTAGAGATGAGATTAATATTCTTAAAAGATCTTTTGAAAACCTTTTCTTAAAAGATCATTAAGCATGTATATTACAGAATGAGATTTACCAGATTTTGGATAAAATAACTAAATTAAAACACCTTTTATGTTCATAATTTGAAAATTCTCAGAAAAATATTAATATGACTAATTTAACCAATCTGGCTTGACATACTTCAGGAGGAAAGAAACAATTAATGTTATTCACAATGGAATTTTTTTGTTATTTATATGAAAATTTGTATTCGAAATAAAAATGTAATACCACAGTAAAATTAGAATTAAAATTGTGTTATAAAGCAATAATCTTTCACTTTGGAAAAACCAAGTAAAGCCAGGCATTATATGATACACATTACATGAGTTTTGGGAGTCTCAAAAAAGTTCTCCATCAAGGAATCCAAAATTAGAGATCCACACTACATTTTGCCATCAATATTTTTTCTCAGATCAGACCCAGTAAATCCAGCTAGTTTCTGACAGAAATAATGACTAATCTTACTTCAAAGTTTATTCACTCTCCAAATAACTTCCTTTATCCTGCTCTCTTCAGGGCACTGACTTCTCTGTTGTACCGCTCTCTATCTTCCAGAATTTTGTCTTAATAATAATAATTGATGTAATTATATCAAATGCAATGATTATTATTATTTATTTCGTTTTCGAGGGATGTGTCCTGTTTTGCTTGTCGAAAATGGAACAGAAAAAACACAATTCAATGTCCTTCAGATGTTTTTGTAGTATTTCAGTTGGGTGAAAATATTTGACTAACTTTCAAATCTTTAGGAGGTTGGGCTGTTTTGAACCCAATGTTGGTCAGGAGGTAAAAAGTAAACCCCATTATAATTGAAAGGAACAGAGTTCTTGCTTCAACCTACAAGCCACTAAAACGTACAGCTACTTCCTTTCACCAGACATCCACCTCATATCCCACCCGTTGCACCACTGGACCACAAAAGATGCGAGATGTGGAGTCCTGTGGCTGAGTGATTAGTGCGAGGACCCAGGTTTGATGAGATGAAATCCAAGGCAAGTTTTATCAACTAAGCCATTGGGAACGCTCTTCATTAAGTATTTATAAGTAAATATAATACAGGAGCAAATCTTTTATCCACATGCACACACACACATACATGCAATCAAACAGGACAGATATTGCTATGCATTGATAGACAGCTTGAACATAGTAAATAGATCAGAACACAAAAATTATATTTTGTGTTGCAAATAGATATTATTTTCTGAGACAAATTTAGATGTCAAAAAAAGACTTAGCATTATGGATTATACTGATTTGCAGAGGTGGACTTGCATTTTGATGTTAGGAAATTCCCAAAACATATCTTGGTTTGAGAAATTGAATGCCCAAGAAGATGCAAGCCAAAGCTCCAATTATGCATGCAGTGAGTCCGAACCTCACAATTGGGAGGTTAGCATCTCAGTCTTTCTGTTTCTTTGTCAGCAGAGGCTTACATCGAATAGCACTTACTATTATTATTATTATTATTGACATTTTATTGCACAAAAAAACATACACAGGAAATTGCCAATTCATATAATTGAGAAAACACAAAACTCTTCCGGGTGTGATTAAGTCAGTCCTGAACATCCACAGGACTGTGAGATCTAAAAGTTGCTTGACAGGTAGTAGTTATTTTGTGTTTATAAAGCTCTAAATGCCATCATCAGGTCTGTAGCTGAGTAGCACAGATAGCTCATGGCAAAAAATAATGCTCTATTCCACTGAAGTCCTTCAAATGTTGAAGCAGCATTTCTGCAAAAACCTGGGACCAACATTAGTGTTGAAAATAAATACATTCTGCATGTTACACTTAATTCTGAAGACCAACCGCTAAGAACATTTTAGCACAACTGAGATCAAACAAATTGCTGGTAAATGTTTTCATGTAGTTTAGTTAAAAGTTAACTTAATAAACCAAATATTTTAGATGTACAGCAACAACAACAACCACCTGCATTTGTATCGCGTCCTCCATGTAGGTCAGTGTCTCAACACTAATGTTGGTCCCAGAGGTTCACAATGGCGGAACCCGAGGCCAAGCCACGGGGTGGAGGAAGGTTAATGTGTAAGTTTGTTTGCTGGACCCCGATGAAAGTACAGTATATAGAAATAATGAATATTCTACTGGTAATTAAGTATTACACACTTGGAAGGAAAGCAAGTTCTTACATGATGGGGCTAAACGCAAGTAAATACTGAAGAAGCATTCTGCTTCCACAGACTGGACACAGCTAACTCCATTGCAGATTTCCTGACACTCAAGCTTCTGGGGGAAAAATCCACCCTCCCCGACCCAAGCTCACGTCTGAAACGGACAATCCAGCGTCTTGGGACGTCCTCCCAACGTAAAAGGCTCTGTAATTTTGTTGTTGTGGTATCCGCATCATAATATCGGCATAGGTGATGAGACTTACAAATTGTTCACAAATCAAAATGATTATATTTCATCATTTAAATATGTTGAGGTTTAATAACTGGCTAAATTGATGTTTATACTTTACTTGCATTCATTATTCAGTGTTGAATAAGACCTAGTTCAGAATGTGCTTGCAACACAAAATATGATTGTAATGTTTTCCTTGCTTTCAAATATCTGCCCACCAGGCATCATTTACCGGGGTTGTTGAAAATAATAAAATCATTTTTAGCTATTGAATTCATTAACTGCACTTCAAGGACACATTTATGGTTCCCACTATGCCAATTTCTGACAAACATCTTGAGTCATAAAAGACTTCCTTACAATAAACGTTTTTGCTTGTGTAAAAGAGAGAGCGAGAGAGAGCATAAGAGCAAGCAATGGGGAGAGGGAGAGAAAACTAAAGCATAAATTCCCCATTCTTCTGATGCTGGTAGTGGAGGAGAATTCTTTTGCAGTTGGATCGAAACATGTACTGTATTAGTGGTTTGACAGTTCTTTTTGTCAAATGCCCTCTAGTGGTATGTTGGAATACATCATTTCAATTATAGTTACAGTACTGTATTTAATTTTAAGTTGTAAATGTATACTCAGTAAAAACTTTTGTTGTTTCAACAAAACTTTGTGAATCTTTCTGATCGTATGGCTCATTATTTAACTTATGTAATTTTTCACGACTGTTCTCTGATGAGTTTTATTTTCTTCTCCAAATTATAATTTTTTCTCAAGTTTAATTTTACTTCCTTTTTTTAATTTACTTCATCTGTTCCATCTTTTAATAACTTCATTTTTCTTCAAATCATATTTTGCATAACATTGCGATTTGTATTGTCTTGTTTGCATTACCAAGTAATTACCAAGTAAACATAAGGCATTACCAAGTAAACATAAGAAAACGTGCTCTGACAACTGCCTGCAAAGTTTGTTTGGGACAAGGCGCTATACAAATGGGATGTTGTTGTTATTATTATTGAATTAGAAAATAACCTAGAAAAAATGTTTTGAGGAAAATTTATTTTTTTTGGTTCTATTTTGAGCAGGAAACAATTGATTTCCTTTCTTGAACGTTTTTGTAAAATAGTTCTTGTATCTCTGGTGTATGTAGTTGATCTTCTCCAGATTGCTTGAAACACTACTGTTAAGATTTCCAGAATTAGATTTTTCTTAGAAAGAACACCTCTTTAATCAGACTGGGTTTCTATAATATTCCAAAAGCACAGACACTAAACAGATTATCAAAAAGCTGCATGGAAAGATTTTGAGAGCACAAAATGTGATTATTTTTAACCAATATACTAACAATATGGATGGGAAATGTCCAAATAGTTGTTTGTCAGGTCAGAAAGGCAATTTTTATATTATAAATGTGGATCATCAGACAGATAGGACCTTGAGAGCCAAGTTGATTTCCATATTACGTTTATATTCATACTGAAAAATGTATCTGTTTTGTTTTGATGGGAATTGCCATAGAAAGCCTGATCTCATAGATTTTCCAAGACATAAATACGCATCTATTTCACAGCTTGTAATGCAGAGCATCACTGGTATGCATCAAATCTAGGAATCAATCCATTTCTACTGCACTGAGTCATATTGTACACACAATTTGAATGATGAGCAGTGGTGTTCACATCAAGTGTAAAAATAGCTTTACATTTGGAAGAAATATTAAGCTAGTATTAATATTGTTATAGTATGAGAAACTTAACCCTATTGCATCTGGTTAATATGATCATGGTGGACAAAAAATCCCAATGAAAAAATCCCAGTGAAATACAATTGTAAATGTTCTCTCCTCCATTGTTAATTATCCTCTGTGTAACCAAACACTTCATTGTGTCTGTTCATGAATTGCCCTTCACAACCCTGAGTCTATGCTCTTTTGCCCCAGTGTATCTGAATTGCCCTGCCTTGGCACATCTGAAAATATTATTTTCAAGAAGAAAAAAAACTGTCAGGAAAAAAGTGAATCAAACACGGCGGGGAGCCGTCGTAACATATCCATGGCCAAAATTACCAGCTTGACAAACTGGCTCTTCTCTACCCACATTGTTCAACAAACTTTATTTAGCTCTACGCTACACGTTGGAATGAATGTCATTGCTATACAATGCCATATGAAATGGGAGACACAATAGGCTCAAATCTCAGAGGATTCATAAAACAAGTGCAAGTAACAAGAACCCACAGAAAGTGAAGCACCACATTTACAGAATAGACTCTAAAAGGATCACAGATCATTTAAGATAAAACCGTGTCTGGAATTTAGTTTTTTTTGTGATGGAGTATATCATGAGTATATCATGAGTATACCATGCAATTGTGTTTGATTCATTGTTTTGTAATTTTAATATGCCGGAGCCGTGTTTGTGAAATATTATCACCATAATATTTTGTATCTTGTACCATAATGCGCTTCTAAGCTGAGTGAATACTTTGTCTTTTGTATTGTGATCCTCTATTTATATACATCTACAGTACTTAACTAATGTTACAATTTGGTTTATTCATATTTATTATGTACAGTAGAAGCCCGTTTATCCGTGACTCGATGAACCGGCACTTCTGTATATCCGGCACGCCCCCAAAAAAGTCGCCATTCGATAAACCGGAATGTATCCGGAACAATAGCGGTGAAGCATTTGTAAATGCATAAATAATAACAGAATATTGTATTGGTACATATTGTTAAAACTACTCTCTTGCGCTTCTCACCTTTACTGGTAGATGTTGCGCTTGAAGCCACGATGCCGAGGTTTACAGTCCAGCGATTCTTTTTAAAATGGAGGACACCAAGCAGGTGTCCAGCAGAAAAAAACGGAGCGCAACTTTAAAGCCTTACTAGTGGCAAGCCGATAACCCACATTGTCGCGCAGTATTTCGGTTTGCCTCTAGTAGAATCCAGAGTTATCAGTTTGTCGCTAGTAGAGTCTAGGGTTATCGGTTTGCCGCTAGTAGAGTCTAGGGTTATTGGCTTGCCGCTAGTAAAGTCGCTCTGCCGTTTTTTTCACTGGAGAATCGCTGGACTGTAAACCTCAACCAGTAAAGGTGAGAAGTGCAAGAGAGTAGTTTTAACAATAAGAACCAATACAATATTTTGTTATTATCTGTTATTATTTATTCTGGTGTGTATGGTGTGTGTTAAAATTACTTACATTTTTTTGTGGTGGGTTTCCGGCCGCGGGCCGCCCGAATATCCGCAGGCGCTTTAACCGACATTGGCCAGGTCCCTCGGGTGCCATATAAACAGGGTTTTACTGTACCATGGGATCTCTTATATTTGTGTGAATCAAACACAATTGCATGATATACTCCATTACAAAAAAACTACATTCCAGACATGACATTCACTGTACCTAAACGTAAAAGACGAATGGTATTATATTACCTTTCGACTCTCAAATGCAAAGTTACAGCTAGAAATGTACAAAAGATCGATACAATCACCAAAATAATTACAACTGACATGTTCGTACAGTGGTAGCCAACCTTTATCGTCCCCAAACAAAATACATTTTCTTGATTGAATATTTCTTGATTATGCCATAAATCAAAAATGTCAATCAAAACTGAAAACACCGCTGATCGAGCAGACTTATCTCGACTAATGTGAATACTCAGGGACTACTTCTTAACAGTCCTGCAAGCCTCTTTTGACCCGCAGGCTAGCCACCACTGCAATCACGTTTCCAAAGGCGATTTATAATTTCCTGAGAACTGTAAGATTCAGCTACTTTGTGGTTCATGTACCTCTGCTTGTAAAACTAATGTCTGTTCCTCTCCCCCTTAAAACCGCTGTCATCATTCTCCTCCTAAAATCACTAAAGTACTAATCACTGTCCAATTATGAGTAATTAACATCATGCAGGTTGATGATTGGGCTCACCTGTGAACCTTCTCTGAGTTGAACAACTCTTCAGTGCTTTCTCTACACACTGCACACTTGAAATTCCTATGGTTAAGCTCTTACGAGTTCAGTAAAAAGTGTCAAGTTATTACCGTCAAATATAGCCATTTATATACTGGCAAAAAGTCCCATCCAGTCATGAATGTAAATGACTATTTGACACTGAGGGAATTGTTGACCGGGAAATTCCTTTTCTTTCTAATGGTGTCCCAACATTTTCAACCTCCACTTCAAGAACAAGCAGATAGGACCTTAATTTAGCTTTTCATGCAAAGGAAACCAACTCCAATAACACAGTGCTTCCCTATTTCCACTGGAGTGACAATAGCCTTGGATACAAGCTCAAGTCCTCACTATGCATTGGTAAAACGCATTAGTTAGTATTGCAGGCCCTTTGCATTGGTACTAATTGATGAAATTGGTGATACCAAGATTTTGTTTTGCATAGAGATGGTTAAAAACCTAATCAATGTATCTACTGTGAACTATAGGAAGGGAAATCATTTCCTATAATCCTGAATATTTGATCGAAAATAGTTTATCTTTGTGTACCAGCCAACAATTCTCCAAGTGCAAATGACCATTCACTTCATTGCTTTTGGTAAAGCAGCCTGAACGATGGCTCAGGGGGACTTCATAGAAGCATATACAACCTTGAAAGGGATTCAGAACATAAACTCAGAACAATACTTTTGAATGCACCAAGATAGCATGACATAGGTTTAACACTGCAAAGACCAATTTCAGATCAGACAACTGAAAGCATCCACTGTGTTTGCTCTGTGCAAATTGGTTGCGGTATTCACTTACAAAATACACGGTTAAATATATATCCTATAAGTGTTTCATGATATGAAAGGCAATATAGCAAATGGAAGGATTACTTTATTTTATGGCTTGTAAATAACTATTAAATTAAAAGGAGATGGATAACTACTAATGGTGGGAATAATGCAATGCAATCGAATTCCCAACATCAAAAATAAGTACAGCCATCAACACAAGTACAAAAAAAACCCAAATTGAATTCAAGAGCAAAACACATTTGAAATGTTAGCCAAACATAAAACTGGGTCATAAACCATGTTTGAATCAGTTTCACGGCAGCATTACATGATCTTCCTGAGAGAACATTACAACTGAAGCAGCAATGTAGGGATGTAGAATACCTGTGTATTCAAAAGCACTGATTTGATTTAGAACTGGATAAGAGAAAGAGAAAATGAGCATAATTGCATTCTCCTTATGTTGTGGATAAGTACCAACACTCTTCAGTGATGCAGAAATATAGTCTTTCAATCTGTATTAACAATGGCACAGGATTTATGCAGCAATCTGCTATGAAAGGACCAGCACATCACCAAGAAATAACCGAAGCAAGTGTTTGTTGTTTGCTGCTAATAGTACTACACAAATGTCCAACAACAACAATGAAAACCACCGTATATTAACCACATCAATTATAAGCAGAAATTATAAAACGTGTAAATTACAACAATTTACAAGTTTGTTAGTTCTTACTTGAAGTCTCTCCATGCCATTCTGATAATGTGTGTTCCTTCCACTCTGCGAACGTCACATTATTAAAATGCCTGATCACAAAATCCGCTTGAAATACAACTGTATTTGTAGAATTGAAGTTCAAATGACCTAGCCAAACCCATGGATCCTTACAAGTGGCCATTTCTTATATGAGCCTGGCTGGATATGGAGTAAGAACAGCCTTTATTCTAAGGAACCCTGTTTCTGTGTCGAATGGTAGCACCTATTATAGATAAACTCCCCTCAACCAGTTCTATTTTTTTCATATGTCCATTTGGTCATGCCAAGGATCAGTAAAGTTATCAATAAAATATACTTGTGTTTTCAAAAACTTATTTACAATTTTTTTAATTTTTTTTAGGAGTTCATCATTTTAAGTGATTAAAACGTGGGGCAATGTTGGTTTCAAGTCAATAATTTACATTTATCAATTAATTCCTGGTATATTAGATGGGCCAAATGGCCTCCTTTTGTGCCGTAAAATTCTATGAAAAATTCTAGGATTCAATTATAAGTAATTGTTGAAAAACTAAAGTCCAATTTACTCCTAATAATGTACAGGTACTTCAACAAACGAAATAACGTATAACATACATACTATTTAACAAAATGTTAAATGGCACCAATCAATTTCAGTTATTAAAATATAAGCTTGTTCTGATCCAGATATTCAGATTTAATTCCACTTATATATTAAGTGCTTCTTACAGCAATACAACTTGTGAAGAATTTTAGCAACAAGCTGTGATGAAGCATCATAAACCAATTTTACAATGCAGTCGATAATAGGGACAAAATCGATTAGAAATACACAAGAAAACACATAGAAAAATATTAAAGTATTGAAAACAAATTTCCCAAGTTTCTACCTTTACATTCTATTTTAAGGAGGTGTGGGGGAAACAAAAAAGAGATTGATAACATGCAAAGTGCTATGCTAACCTACTGATAATTGCTCAAGCACCAGGAGAAATGGAAAAAAACAACAACCAACTGTTCCAATATCTCTTTGCTCTAACACTAATTACTTGTATCTTGAATTCAGCCAGGGAGTGCATCATTCATCAGCAAATTATATAATTCATTGAAAATGTATTTTTTTAAAGTGGTGATTGGTGCATCTGTCAGCTAATTTCTGAATAACATAGTAGCCTAATGCCTATTTAGCACAGCGGTATGGTAAGATAATTTTCATAACTCTCGTCTGAATTGATGTAAGTTTTATTAACTTCAGTTAACAAGTTAGTGTGCCAAACTTGACCTGCATATTCCATGTGAAACCTAACTACTGCCATATAGATGCACAGTACAGTAAAAACCCATTTATCTGTGACCTGATCAACCGTAACTTCCTTATAACCGGCACCTCAAAAAAAAGGTCCCCATTCGAATAACAGGATCTTATCCAGCACAATCACCGTGGCGCATTTAATGAGTCGATTATTGCACGAGAGTACATTACGATCAGTTCTGAATGCTGCCGGTAGTGGCACTTCTGGGTTTTCATCTTCCTCTCTCCTTTTTCTCTCTCCCTATTTTTCTTTCTCTCTCTCTCTCCCTCTCCTTCCTTCCTCTCTATATCTCCCTCTATCTTTCTGTCTCCCCTTTTCTTTCTTTCCCTCTCTCTCTGACGGATACTACATTGCCTGTGTAGCCTGACGGTATCGTGGGTTTATACACTGTTTTGGTGAGGGTGGGACCAGAGAGAGGGTGGGACAAGGAGAGAGAGGGTGGTGGGGAAAGAGGGTGGGGGGGAGAAAGAGAGATGATTGAGAGGGAGAGGAGTGGGAGAGAGAGAGACTTGGGGGAGAGGAGGGGAGAGACAGGGGGTGAGTTGATTAACTTAGATGGAAAATGAGAGGAGTGGAAGGGGGTTGGGTTTGGAGCCATTGAGATGCCAGACTGACTGAGTGTGTGTATGAAAGAGAGAGAGAGGAGGGAGAGAAAGAAATAAAAAATTGGCAGTACTGCTTTAAGACAGTACCGTCCGGTGTTGTAGAAGTTTGCTTTGTGATTGTGTACTGTGTTTATAGATTGTAATCAATATTTATTGCTTTATTGGTAAGTATCCATATAATATTTGGTTATTATTTAGCCTATTATTAATATAGTATGTTTAAAAATAAGTTTTTTTTGTGTTGGGTTTTCGGCAGCTGGCCACCCAAATATCCGGCACACGGTTTAACCGGCATTCGTCAGGTCCCATGGGTGCCGGATAAACAGGCTTTTACTGTACATTGTCCTTAGAAACACATTTGTACTTCAAGCTTTCCAATAGTATAATCATCAGTTTGTCTTGTTAAATATAAAAATGACACATAAGTCTCAAATAAGAACATTCAAAATCCTTACTGTGAACAATGATCAGCACCAATTACAAAAATTGGTCAATGTTTAATTTATGTAATTTGAACATTTTGTTTTATGGAGTTGACTTTCATATCATAAGTGGATCGCTTAATTGTACATTAAAAAATCTTGTTCAAGCGAGTTGATTTTACATTCTTGTTTGAAAAATAGTCCAATAATTAAAATATACTCCATTCCAACTACTAAGCTATTAATTATGTGCACACAAATAAATGAAAATGTATGGTTCCTATGGAATACAATGGCTTGTAGCGCAAACATTTAACAGAAACTTAACTACCATCTTCATCCTACATCTTATTTATTAAAAAAGCGATTCCCATATTGCACCCAATTTGTGAATGCTCATGAGTAACTTTACATTCATAACAGCCTTGCTGGAACTCAGATTATAGTCAAAGTAAATTTCAGCAATAATTGTCATCATTCCAATTGTATTAGACTAAATTATTTATTGCAAAATAAAAGAATGATGAAATAGTAAACATTAGACAATTTTGTTTTGTGGTTTATAGATGCTATTTAAACCCTCAACTTTTGTTCTCATGGCTTTTGTCATCTAAATCCAGGAGTGAAGTACTCATTCTCAGCCACCCATAATTCTGTATTTGAAATCCCAAACAGCTAATAATCTGTAGTTCAGACATGCATTATACTTATCGTTCCCGTATATGTTAATTTTCTAAAAGGTTACAGAAGTAATTATCGGAAGATAACATGCTGAGAAATTTACGTGATAAATTGTAATTTTCTTTTTGTCCTTAACTCCTTGTGATTTCCCTTGTTTTGAAGAATTCTTCAAGGCAGAAATAATAATAATAATTCTTGCATTTAATATAGCGCCTTTCACATCTTATCATCGCTCAAAGCGCTTCACTGTATATACTGTGAAGTGAATTGACTGTATATTTGTGAGCGAAACATGGCAGCCAATTGTGCACAGCAGTATCCTACAAACAGTCATGGATTAAAATTTCCAATACTATATTATTATTGTGGTTTTTTGGGGACGGATTATTATTAGGCATGTGGAGCAAGGAAACCTGCCCAAGGTTTCTCCCTGATCTGCCTGGATTCTAATACAGGTTTCATGCTTGTAAGGTGAATGTTCTAACCACTGAGCTGCAGGAGCTCCAGTTTAATTAAATAAAACACAAATACAATAATACATTTTAAATCCTATTCGCTTGATGTTTTTTTTTTGCAGGTGACTGGGCAGATGACCAAACAGGCAATTTGTGAGGCAGACCTTGCAGAAGCAAGGGATTTTTTTTTGATCAGCTGAGTGTCTGACACATACAGAATCACCAGGAAGTATTTCACCCCCAAGAGTTTAATTGATGACTGGGAGAGGCAACCAAAAATAGGGGTTGAGATGGGGGGTTTTCGAACCCATCGAAAAAAAATTGCTTGCTGAGGAAATTGGAAGATGGTAGAGAAAACTAAAGTTAATTTACGGCATTAATCATAGAAACAACGAATAACAGATTTTTTTCTCTTCATGATAAGTCATAAAACAAAACCTTTTTTGTTTTTTACTGGCCTAATACATTCAATGTACTTTCTTGCAACAAGAATGTTGATCTGATCATAATTTTATAATATTCCAAAAGCCATTAGTTACATTGACATTTTTATTTTACGTCTGGAAGACATAATATTATCTTGAGTTTGATGACCAATTTAATCAAAAGGAGAATAAAATAATATAGTCTCAAAGGTAACAGATGTTTTAATAACATAGCATCTGTTACAAAACAAAAGGGATTTTCTTTGTGGTAGTGATAGTCTCTATCAAACAAAAAAAATGTATAACAATTCTAAGATCCCCCAAATTGGTGTGTATATGGTAGAAAATACACCCAGCACTGTGCAACAAACAACCATGAAGTGAATCATTTTAAAATATATATCTGGGGGTTTGATGACCAGGATATCAAAATAAACGTTCATCTTTTTTCAATTAATTCAAAGGGATATTTAATGATCACCTGAACAGGCAAACAGCTTGGTTCAGAATCTCATTTAAAGGGTAATGCATCCAATAGTGATCCCCCAGCACCGTATTAGACCAAGGCAGGGCTAAATCTTGGGCAAGTTTCATTACTCCAAACACCTGATAATAATCCCTCAAAAAATAATAAATTCATAATTTCAATCTACGACTGTTTGTGGGACATTGGTGTACGCAATTGGCTGCCAAGTTTCACACACAAATATATAGTCAATTCCATTTACAGCAAATTCTGTGAAGCACTTTGAGACAAGAACAGCAGCAAAATGACATTTGTATAGTGCCTTTCACGTCAGGAGGACGACATCTAGAAGACAGGAAAAGTGCTATATCAATGCAGGGATTACTATTATTGTTATTCCATTTGATTGTCCTGAGTGCCTCGGCTGATCTACAATTGTCATTTCTAGTCACTGGTGTTTCTACCTCAGAGTCGTATTCTAATCCAGACATAAGCAGCTGCCCCACAATTTTCTGCAACATGGCCAAAAACATTGGCAGAGTTATGCAGCTTCTACAATTCAACGTGCCAAAAACCGAGTCATTTAGTAGTACCACAAAACTGTTAACAACACTTAATGCAATGATATGCACGAGAAAAGAGTGGAACTATAATTTGACTGGAGTCTTCCAGCAGGATCACACCTCCCCCCACAACACACACAGCACATACAGATCTTTAGTGGTGAAACATTTGTTTTGTGCATTCCTTTTCCAAAAACTTACCCTATCAGACTGCTCCAAATGAAGAGAGCTAGAGCATTAGACAGATCAAATAATTTGAGTTCAACCTATGCAGTGCTTCACACAGCAGAGTGCAGGTTATTCGCATGAAGATGATGTTTAAAGGATTGAATTTTGTACTTAATCAATTACTGTCAAGTGTGTATTGCACTAACACTGGAGTCTAAAAAGTACATACCTGTATATGAAAATAGCCTCTCTGGCACTTCTGATACTGTAGCTAATTCAACGACATAGCCTCTGGAATGTGATAACTTTATGCTAATCATCAGTCTTAACACACACCTATCTGGTGAAAACACAGGCACAAACATCCAACCAGCAATCAAGGCTATGGTCTAGGTCTCAACCCAAAAAATGGCAGTGCCAAACTCTACATTGTATAAATAGGGTTTTCAATTACAATCCTAACCTTAGCATAACCTGGTGTTTAGGCAATATTTGAACATATTGCATATAGTATTCATGATAGCCTTTGCAAATAGGTATGAAATTCAAACAATGAATTAATTGGTGTGCAAAACAGATAGTTCAAAGTGTTTTTCCAATTGCTGACATTTGTGTTATTTATCCCCTCCACCTTCAGGGAGGTTGATAATGTATGTGAACTGAAAAAAAAAATCTCATACATTGCCATGTGTAAATACTTTAGAATAAAATAGTAAGAATTTTGGTGCTTTCCATGAGGGGCTAGAGAAAGTGTAATGCTAAAACTGCAATCTGCAGCATTTATCCTCATTATCTGGGCAACAGCATATGGCCTGTTCACTCGACCAGATTTTACTAGCATTAGAAACAAATTTATAAAAAATATATCAATTCTCTGTTAGATATACAACTGGTTCCAATTATTGTCACTTTCAAGTTGCCATTCTGAACAGTAGTAGCATGCATGGCATGCAGTTAAGAGATTTTCTCATTATTCCTCTTTCAGATTGATAGAAGAGGTACGAACGGTCTGCCTCCATCCGTACCTCACACCCACACCTATCTGGTGAAAACTCAGGCAAAAACAACTAACCGGCAATCAAAGCTTTGGTCTGGGTCTCAACCCAGAAAACGCCTGTGCCAAACTGTACATTTTATAATGTGCATAAATAGGGTTTTTAATTTCCACTCAGTTACCACTTTTAGGTTGGACTTTTCAAATACCCTCCTCACTGGTCTCCCCAGTTTCACCATACACAAAATTTAATTAATTCAGTACTTCACCACCCAGATACTAACCCAAACAAAACTCCGGACCCCATCACATCAGTCCTTGCTAGGCTCCACCGACTCCCAATTTTCAAGCAGATCGACTTCAAGAGCCTCTCACTTGTTTTCAAATAATTTCATGTCTTTGTACCTCGATATCTATCCTATTTGCTTATCTCCCAACTCCATGACCCGCTGCCTGCGCTCGCGTTGCTCCGATCTCCTATTCATCCCACGCCCCTTCTGCATTATCATTGGTGGCTGTGCTTTTTGTCACTATGCCCTGAAGCTCTGGAACTCCCTCCCTCAATGCCTCTGCCTTGCCTCCTCCTTCCCCACTTTTAAATTGATTTAAAAGTGCTTTTTAAGCCTAAAAACCTTACTTTTTGATCATGCTTAAGGTCACCTCTCCCGTCCCTCTTTCCCTGGCTCGGGGTCAGACTCAACCACTGTCAAGTGCTCTGGAATGTGCAATTTAAATTGTGCCTTTCAGTTACTGTTCTAATAAGTTGATGTTGTTGATCGTAATTTTTATTACAATACTCATTTCGTACTTGCAGATATGTCTAAGTGCAGCAACAAGGCAATAATAACAAATATGTATCAGAAAAATAAATTATTTTCATCAGAAAATGATGATTTTACATTGAGGGAGATTAAAAGAAAATAGTTTAAATAGAAATTGCGGATAATACAGTTCGGTAATTCTACTGGTAAATTAAGTAAGGTAAGCAAATATATAATAAAACTAGCGATCTATCATACATGACACACTAACAGCAGGAATTGCTTAAAATGCCAATGAAACAACACAACACCACCATCAAGATAACACTACACATTTCCCACGTGTATATTTTCTGTTTGGCAAGAATGGGAGATTCACAAAGAAAAATTGACAGGGAAGAGAAATAGACAGAAACACAATGAGCGACACAGAAAAATGAAACTCACAGGCAGACTGGATATGGATAAGGATAGAGTCAAGAAGTGAAATAAAGAACATTGATTATTAGTGTTAAATGCAGAAGTGGGAGATTTAATGCTAGAATGTTTTACCTAAAACACATCTTCAGAATTTATAGTCATAGACAGTTTAGCAAGATATTGTTTTGAAAATAAACAAGGTGGGTTTGCACTATCAAAGAAGATTTTGCTCATCTTATAAATCCAAATGTACACTTCTCCACCTATACCTGTTTGGGATGTTCTCAAGTGACCTTGCAACAGCTGTCCTATTGTTCAGTTTCCAAATATGACAGCAGTCAGCAATACAAAATGTTTACTATACTGCACTATGCTCCAAGACAACACAAGAAAATGTGCACCATTAACACCTCTTTAACCCTTCAACTCCGGTCCTCCACCACATTTTCTCTCTTGTCTTCCTTGCCCTGCCTCCACCATCTCTTAAAAGCCTCTCCCACTCAACATGTCCCAGTCTGGCAGAGGGTTGTGGACCCAAAACCTTTCCTTTCTCCATAGATGCTGCCTGATCTGCTGAGTGAGTGTTCCCAGCGATTTCTGTTTATGTCACAAGAAAATATTTTATCAGTACTCTCTCTATTTTTACTATTTATTTTACTGGTAATTCTAAGTACAATCCATCATTCCCATTGGATTCAAAGTTAAATCTTGCCAAAAACATCCAGTCATTATGCTAATAATATGCAAGATCGAATATTGTTATTTGTCCTTCTTCAGGTGAAAAAAAACAACTGATTTTTAAAATGTTGTCTGGGTTGATTATAACTAACTCACAAGTGCTACAAAATCTGGATCTAATCCTCTAAATGGGAGAATAATCACTTGCCATCTCATTACATGCAAACCTTGAAAGGAATGGTGAAGCAACACTTAAAATTCCTGGATTCGATCCACATTATATTGCAATGATTCAACACATTGCAGCCCTTTAGACTCAGGTGTGAAGAAGAGCATCACCTCATTTGAAGTGATTTGTATATTCGGATAAAAAATTCCAATCAGTAAAGCAACACAATCACAACCTATGGTTGTAAGATCAGACAAACACCTACTATGTTGCTAGAAAATACAAGAGTCCTTAACCCTCAACCAAATACTTCTATTTATTCCCCAATCAAAATAATACTTATAGTTTCACAAGTTAATTTTAACATTTTCTTCCAAGTTATACAACAGGTTTTATATCAAATTGGCATAATCCAATTTTAAAGCTGAAAAAGAACTCAAGTCGTCCATTCAATTGGCCTTTATCACACAGTAAACATTAAAATGTCCCCAATATTTAAACTCAAGTCACCGGAACACTGCACAAACATAAATACACATGTGCAGTGCTTCACTTTGCTTGAAGGTACAGAAGGAACATAATTGTTCTGACCTGCTTGAAAAGATCTATAACAGGTGCCAAGATCTATTGGCACTATATTGAATTGGTACCTGCAGTATATCTGAGGAGTTAAATATTTAGTACTTTTAGTTTAGCACAAAGTGAAATGCGTCAAAGTCAAAATAGTTTTGCTCTGAAATTCAATTTCAAGACACGCGGCACGTATGAATACCTTTTGTCTGGGTGGCAAAACTAAGCATTAGTTTAGAGAACAGCTCAGTACTCTCAAAGTTTTCTTCTTTGATCTTTATCCAAAAGCATTTCTCCGACATGTCCTGAGGTATAATCTGAAATTAAAATACAAAATTGATTGATTTTTTGTAATCTTAGATCTTTAACATAAACACAGTGAATCACTATCCAAATACAGATATTTGTTGGCTATTAACACTTAAATTTTCTTTTTTTAGGTTTAGCCAATCATCTGTTTATCTTTAGTAACGGAGCAGAAATTATACTTTCCATTGTAATGCACCACGATTCTTAATTGAAGAAACAATTAATATGTTCAGAATATAGTTTCTATTAGCAAAATTGCATTCATTTGTCGCTTTAATTTTAAATGGATTATTACATTCCTTAAAAACCTTTTAGACTACAATTAAACCTGTAATATGACTACTTCTGTAATAAAAAACTAATTTAAAATATGCATTACTTAATCAAATAATGCTCTTACATTCTGAGTGTATTTTGAGCAATGTGTTGTGACTATCTTTAAATGGCTGCGTCTTTGAATCACAATGTTCAACATGTGGCACAACATGTTCTGGTAATCATGAGAAAGACCAGGGAATTGGAATTAGAATATAGCTCTAATGGGTAGTAGATAATTGCACACAATTTTCTGAACACAATTTTCTATGATATATATCTATTATTAGATAATATAGATGCTTTTAAGAGAACACTGGATATGTGGGGGCAATGGGAATAGAGGGATATAGGAGGGAGTAAGAGTGGGTGAAGGCTCAATGTGGAATATAAATATTAGTACAGACAAGTACTGAATGGCCTGTTTCTGTGCTGTACAGTATGTAAATGTATGCAAAATCTGCAGCTAATGATAGCAAGGAAAACTGCTATCACATTCATAAAAAAACATTGATTCTTATAGAATCCATATTTTGCAGATTCACACTAAACCATTATTTAATTTGGTTCCAAATATTAGACATATATGCACATCAATGATTAGTTTTCCTCTTATCTTTTGCCACATGAAAACACTAAATGAATCTCTCAATTCGGATATATCCGAAAGCAGACCAAGCCGTCTTGCAAAAAAAATTGTAAAATTTCAGTTTATTTTTCTAACATTCAGAAATATCTTCCTTTTTCCCTTGATTGTGCTAATTAATCAAAAATGGATGAGAGGTTCAAGTTAATTAGTTGAAAGTACATAATATTCAAGTATATTACACAGTAATCTACTCCAATTAGGCAGACAGTCCATGACCTAACAATGAAACCATTACAAGGCCATCGTATTTGCAGAAATGTAACCAATTTTACAATATCATAATTTGAGACTATATTAATCACTAAAATCAATATAGTTACTCAATATTAATCACAAAAGTTCTGGATATATTTTTCAAAGAAATTTCGAGTGTTTATGCTTCCAATAGTTAGATGATAAAGTTTTGACTGACTGTAAAGCTGAGAGAAGAAGTCCCCGGACATCACATATAAGATCTTTAACCTGTGCTGAGGTAAATACAAGGTGCCAGATTGGCTCGGTTGGTAGCACTCTGAGTCAGAAGGATTGGATTGAAGTCTCAAACTGGGACTTTGAGCTGACAGTCTTGACTGACATTCAGTGCAAAACTGCTGGTGTGCGCTGCATTGTCCAAGGTTTCACCTTTGGGTGAGATGTCAAATTGACATCCTGTCTGCCTGCTCGGGTGCACGTTAAAGATCCCAGAGCACAATTAAAGCATAGTTTCTCTAAATGTCCAGGTCAACAATCTTCCAGGTAAAATATGGTCATTCACTTCATGGCTGTGTGTGGGACATTGCTATGCATAGACTGGCCACATTGTTATAGCAATTTGTAGAAAACTATAAAGTCCTCTGAGGTGATCAGCATCATTAATTATTATCTATCAAAATGAGAACAGTACCATTGAAATATTCAAAGAACTAGTTAAACTCCTGATTCAAGCTGGAATGAAAGAAAATGAAAATGACAAAACAATAGACTTAATAATGAGAAGCTTCTGAGTGCAACAACACATCACTGGAGTCCACTTCAAAATAGATGTAAATTGTAATACTGTTGAGATTTATTAATAATGATGATTATAAGAGACACATAATCTCTATTTGAATTTGAGAACAGAAAAATAAATGATAAAATTATGTACTGACAACTCATGTTTTGAAAAACAATTAAATGACTACAGCCTAATTGTTACCGGTAAAAAAAAGCATTCCTTTGTTTAATCAGAATCCTACATTAACTTTCATCTGCAGTGAAGTAGAATAATGGTTGAAAGTATGCAGTTCTTTACTTCAGAAGAGACCACTTCAAAATACCACTAAGATATTATTTAGTTATAGCTAATAAGCTATCAAACTATTTAGCATATTAAAATATGCACGAGCTAACATAAGCCTATTTTTCTTTTGGTTTGTCACAAAGCTTTCAATATCAAAAAGTTAATATAGAATCACAATGATGAATAAAACTGAATACTATTTTGCTCGAAAGGTTCACTGAATAAACCACACTCCTATAATATTTGTATTCAAAGAATTATTGCCAAAGTCCTTGGAGGATTGAGATTTTTGGTGTATTTAAAAAGGTCATTACATATTTTATGCCGCTTTTCTCCCTTAGGCTCAGATTTAGCACTCATTCACTTTTCCTAAATCTCTCACTTTGCCATTATCAATGAGCTCCTGTAACTGGGGGATAAATTACTATACATTATTATACCCTCCAGCAGTGTAGATTGCATGAAAACAACCTTATCCTTATATTTTAGAACATTTGTATTTTCTTCCTTTGCACATCCAGAAGACAATCTTCAGTGAATAATGCCTGACAGCAATAAAGCATGTTTGCCTCATCATATACCATTTAAAAAAAGAATATAAAGATAAATTTTGCAAAATCATTGATGCAAATGCTATTTTGGCATTGTAAAAAATGCTCAGGCTGATAATACAATACTGTATTTGGGAAATTGTTCCACCATCGGCAGCCATGGTTTCAGCCATTAATCAAATACTTAATGTGTTGATTCAATGTAATTATTAAATTGTAAATGATTGTGTGTTCTCACCTTCTGCAACTCATGAACAAAAGCAGAAAAAAGTTGAACACCTTTCTGGTGTTCTGACTGTGTAAACAGCTTAAATTTCTATGATGTAAAGGTATAATAAAACAACTAAACTACTGCTCAGGCAGTATCAAATATTCATGCCTAAGGAAACAGATAAACTCCAATAACAAAATTATGTCATCATTAAAGGAATAGTGCTATCTTAAAGAGTTGCCAACCTCATCTGTAATCCTCAGAATGACTACTTATCTCTACAAAATCAACTAGAGTCACTATATGCTTCACGGTTTGCACAACAAATTGCATTATCACTGTGATTTGTGGCTCGAAAACAATTCAACAAGTTCCAGTTATCCTTTCAATTTCTTTAATTTCATGGACCCACCCCTACCCTATTTTGAAGGTTCAACAAATCAACTTATTAGATAAATTGATTATAAAAATTAGAACATCAGTTAGTCAACTTTTGATTTTAAGATCAGAAATCAAGAGGGGAGTTGTTGAGGTTTGGAATTTTAAATAACACATGACTCTAACATTACTAATTATAAAACTTTGAATCTCAGAAACTTTGAGGAGATGTGAATTTGGGTGAGGTTACTCTATTTGTTTACTCCTCTATTTTACGTCTATTTGGTCCAAATGTTGAGGCTCAGTGGTTGGATATCTTAGCAGTATGGGATATTACACTTTGTTGAAGTTATATTAATATAATATTATTATATAAGGATTTATGTGCATGCTTGCATCAAATGTGGGAATATGTATATAATATATAAGTATTTGTGTATTGTAGCCTGTGGGATTGAATAAATGCGTATTTTACTAAACACCAAGTGTTTTGGTGTAATTTGTGAGACCGCTCTGTCTGTCCATGAACAATTGCAAGTTCCGAAATATGGATGCTCAAATTCCTACTTTTACTCAGCTTCAGTCATTTTACATATATTTGTTCATTATTACCTTGAACTACTTTTTTGTAATTTATTTTATTGTTTATTATTTGTTGTTGTTAGTACACTTGCACATTCTCCAATATTTGGACTAAACGCTTTGCCTTTTTTATGATTCACTTTCATTTTGATCACAGCTCCTGTAATATATTGTAAATATGCTCCAGGAGCAAATGTAACAAACATCAACCAAAAGTTTGCTTTACTACGATAGCTATTCAGAAGCTTGAAAAAGACAGTATCACAATATAGAATCTCATAATACCACAAGATGTCAAACACAGTCTCATGAATGCTCACCTTAGACCAATTGACTCTTTTCATGGTAACTGCTGGCTTGTACAGCTTTTTAGCCTGGAGTCCATGTGGCAACACGACAGGTGCCCCAAAAGAAGGAGGTGGACCTCCAAATGGCGGTGGAGGAGGAGGAATTCCTGGACCACCGAAAGGTGGTAGGGGAGGAGGAGGAGGTGGTTGCCCACATCCCGGAGGTGGTGGTGGGGCAGGAGGTGGAGGAACCCTTCCTGGAAGGGGGGGTGGAGGGGGTGGTGGTGGAGGGGGGGCTGCACCTCCACCTGGGAGTGGGGGAGGTGGGGGTATACCAGAACCAGCAGGGGCTGCTTTGCGCTGTAAAGAAAAAGTTGACCTATTTTTAAAAACTGTACACAGATGTATGCACACATGGTAACAATTTCAGTTAAACAAATGACCAGTAACATTATATTTCATGTGGTCATAAATAATATTTGAATATATAAATCAAATGCTACTTCGTAATCACACAGCACATGTAAAATTTCTGCAAAATATTCGAGTATATTTTGGCTTTTCCAGCTGCCTTGTAGTGGTATTGGAAGCCCAGTCAGAAACATTGTTGTTTGAATTTTTTTTTGTATTTTGCAAACATTGCTCCACTAATTAGAACTGTCTTACATCAAATATGTCCATGTTTATTCATGTTAGCTTTTACTGAACCAATAGTTGAAAAGAGTATTGTTGGCGTACAAAGATTTTCAGATTTAACCTGAGAGCAATGGGTACCAAGTTCACACTTGTCTTCTTTAGCAAGTTGGACTAAAAATTGGTCTTCCGTCTGCTTGAATGGTTGAATTAGTTAATCCACTGAGCGATTGGGTTACAGATTGTAGTTCTCAGTTCTAATCTCAACTGAGGTGAAAGTTGCAAATTTACAATTGGCCTTAATTCTTTTAAGAATATTATAGCATCCCTTAATCCCTATCTTGCAGCTATGTTGGAAATCCAAGTTTGAAGGCACAATTGGGCTTGAATGAAATGACATTTGCAGTTAAATACACAACATTCACTGCCACATATCACACAGAAATAAATGACAAGTAAGGCGAAGTACTGGAAGATAGTCTTTGCTTGTGAATAATACTACATGCATAAGAGTACAATAAAGTCACTTCACTATTGAAGCCTCGATCTGAAACTGTAAGGAAGGTGACTAGTAAGCGACCAATCATACTAGTTGGGAGATTTTCATTTACTCAAAATCGATTGGGATAATAATGTGTCTACTGGTAAGATAAGGAAGGAGTTTCCTGAATTAAACAAAAACTGTTTGATGACTCAGTTTGTAAAAGAGCCAAAAAGGGGAGATAACATCCTGGATTGGAAAATGAGCAATAGGGATGACAAAAAGTCTCCAATAGAAAGGTGATTACAATGTGGTGATATTTAACATCATAAGAATTGGTGAGGTTATAAAAACCCAAACAATCTGCCAAGAGGACTGACTGAACGCTTGAGAAGTCTTGTCAGAGTGAGCCTGGCAGGTTTAAATATGGCAATGAGAGTGGAGGACCTATAGAGTTCCTTCAAGGAGGCGATTATGAAGGCAGTGGAACAATATGTACCCATGCAAAGCAAAGATACCAAGTTTAAAGGCACTCCTGCTTGGTTGGATAAAGCAAATCATAAACAAGGAAAAAAAAGGCATTTAAGGCCATGAAGGAAAAAGTCAGATTCAACACCAGAAGGTATGCTGAGGATCCTTAAGGATCTAAGGAAGTTGCAGAAACACCAGCATAAATCTTTCAAAAATCAGTTCTGGTCACCACCACAGTACAAAAGGAATATTGGAAAAATCGAGAAGATATAGTGGGCAACCAAAATGATTGAGGAAATGGAGGGACTGGACTCAGAGGAAAGTAAATTGGATATGTTCACGCTGGAAAATAAAAGATTGAGAAGCGACATGATTCTAAAGCAGCAAAACAATGACAGGCTGTTTCAACTTGTCCAGAATAGTAAAACCAGAGGACAAGGCCTGCAATTAAAGTGGGGGGTAAATTCAGAACGAACCTACACAAACATTATTTCAGTGAGTGAATAGTGAACCTGTGGAACAAGCTCCCCAGGGAGACAGTTCAAGTAGAAAGTGTTGATTCTTTCAATCACAGATTAGATTGTTTTCTTTTAGGAAATAACATTTAGGGATATAGTACATAGGTAGTTTGTGACATATGCAACCACCAGGAAGGTGGAATGCGTACGAGATGGACCTTGGTCTTTTCTTGCCTAGCATTTCTTATGTTCTTAATAAATCATGCAAAGCTTAATTTTTTTGATGTTATAATTTAATAATGGAAAATGCTATGGATACTTAAAGCTGAAATTTGATTATTTGTACAATGTCAAAAGGTAATATTGCTTTTGTTGTTAATTCTAATTCTCTCTATACTGACTCCACTTCAAAATAAAGGGAAGTAAAACATTTGACGACACTCAATAGTTGTATTGCAATTGTGTTCAAGAAAGAACACAAGGATTTAGAAGGCTGTCGTACTATTTAGCAGTTTTCAGTTTTCTAATTGCTAACTCGTTCAAATCAGAGTGCAATTAATTTGTATTCATTTGTCTTACTCCTTTATTTCTACACAGTGCATATTTTATTTAAACTATACTTCTAATCAAATACAAGAGGGAAGTTTCAGCTGAAAGCAACTGAATATAACGTGGAGGATGATTCATTAACATTCTTTAAAGAATTTCCCAAGAGCATGTTAGTTTGAAAGTCTATCGCATCAGTTTAAGTGCCATGCATTGATAAATATCCACAACCATGCCCACACATTTGAAGTGAGGTCGACAATGACGAGTTAATTCTGCACTGCAATATAGTCTGTTCGGTACCGATATTACCAAATGTGTTCAGGGTTCATAATTAGCATAACATACCTTAAAGCCAGTATATCTGTGGAAGCAGTTTTTCTACCTACAGTGCAGCCTGGTTATATTGTGGTAGTTTTGTGTGTGCGCCTGTCCATAAAATCCCAACAAGCCTTATAATAAAGTGTGCTAGCAGTCATCATTTCTTCATCGAAAAGTCACCAATCACACAACATTCCTGACATGTACACTTGCAATATCTCCTGTATCTTCCATGCACCTATGAGGTTTAGGCTTCAAAGATTCAGAATTTCTTGTTATTCCCCATAATAATCAAATATTTCCATTGCAATATACTGCAGAGCAACCCAAAGTATGGGCTTTGTAAAGCTTACTGTTTGCTAAGGTAACTTTATACTCATGTAACATATTTCTGTCCTTCAGTTATTCATTGCAACAAAAAAAGTTGATATCTGCTTCCACTACCTCCGCTTGTAGTTGATTAATTTGCATTTCAAGCTCTTTTATTTTTTCTTCTCTCTTCTGAAGCTCAGTCTGCGCATCCTGCCGAGCTGCAAACTCTTCATTAAACTGGAACAAAACATATGTAATTTAATCATTTCTATACAATGGAAAACAACCTGACATTACATTTTACTAACTTGATATTCAAGGGCATTTTCTTTCACTTATCAAGCATACCAAAGCACCCCACCCACCCCATTCAGCACCATTGTTGAGCAGTTCTTCACTAGCTTTCTGCCAGAATTGACATTGATATATAATCCCCCACCAAGCACTTCTCTGAATCATCATTTGGTTATTTTCAGAACATAACCCTTGCGGAGAAGGAGAGAAGAAATATATTGTGATTGAGATACAAGGAACACAAGCAGGAGAATCTAACATCAAGAAAGTTGTGGTATAAAAATATCAACTTCATTCAAGGTGGATTGCAGCCAGAAACAATGATGCTATTTGGAATGTGATCCAATCGAGTCACGAGGATCTGGTGGGTGGCTCGATTGAATCACATTATTAACAGCATTTTCTGCCCCAAACTACCAAATTCACCATTTAAATTTAGCTGTTAGAATGAACAAGGTAAATGAGCCCATTTTCCTCTGCACCAAATAATTGGATCAGGCATAAGCATCTCTAAAGGTAAATTACAGCACCTACAGTGCTGGAAGTACCCCTACTCTATTATTTATGCTAACAAAACCTTAACTCGCACATTAACAAAAAGAACAGCAATGCTATAATATTTTTCAAAAAATTGCCTTTAACTACACAGATAGAGATTCATTTTTATTCCCCACAGCCCTCTCTCATTAGTATAATGTGGTCCAACACTTTCATAAGATTATTTTTCTTCTCCAAACTCAACGGTTTGCACATGGCCAGATTAAATGACATTTCAATACTTTGCATCCCAACTGACTGATCTATGCAGAAATCTCTGGATTTAGTCATCCCAGTTCTCCTTCCTAGAAAATTATTTTGGTTTGCGTTACCAATTTCAATCATCAATGTTCAGTGTGAATAACACCAGTCCAGCACTGCACTCTGAACCACCTCACAAATTACTTATTTCCGTGCCGATGCAGTTCCATGTAAAATTACTCATTGCTTTCTATAATCTAGCCAATTTCATGCCACTTCAGCAGATCCCAAGTTTATAGAACAAAAATAGTAATAATAATAATAATCCTTGCATTTGATATAGCGCTTTCCATGCTGGATGCCTCAAGGCACTTCACAGAATATACTGTAAAGTGAATTGCCTACATATTTGTGGTCGAAACAAGGTTTGTGATACTCGTGCCAAAATATGAACCTGTGGAGTTTTTTTGTTTGTACATATTGTTATTTGTTTAAATAACTAAAATGTTGTCATACACAATCTTCTATCTATAATACCAAGCTGATTTCTTCTGATATGTATGTGGTTTATTATTCCTCCAACATGAAAGAATGTTGGAAGAATTAAACAAATTAATTTTGTTGTTCTACTCTCTCACTTAGTATTTAATATTTTAATGTTCTGACAATTGCAAGTATTTATTAAGATACACTTTTGGACTCCTGTAGCTCAGTGGTTAGAGCACTCGCCTTACAAGCGAGAGACCTAGGTTCAATTCTAGTCAGGGAAACCTTGGGCAAGCTTCCTTACTCCACATGCCCAATAATAATCCTCAAACAAAAATAATAAAATTGGTAATTTCAATCCACTCAATTAGCTGCTGCATTCCACCCACAAATATACAGTCAATTCACTTCACAATATATTCTGCGAAGCACTTTGAGGCACCTAGAAGATGTGAAAAGCACTATACCAAATGCAAGGATTATTATTATTATCCTTATCCTGTAGTGTGTTAAATATCATTCAGTTGCTTCTGAATAAAAACATTAGAATGCACAGTGGATCCTCTTTGTAATGGTACTTTTTGTAATAAAGTAAACCCATCACATACTGATCAGTGTGGAATATCAATATGTTGTGAACTTGAAACACAGTTTCTTCTCTCACAAAAATAAAATAATTATCCCACCAATTCTCTTTTAGTTCAGGTTGTTTTTTGTGGTCTTACCTTTTTGGAAAATTCTAATGCCTTCTGTTCACTTTCATCCACTTTAAATTTATCAACACAATGATCTGTCAAAAAATGAAAATTAATTATTTGCTCTTAGTTTGAGTAACACTGAAAACAAGGATTATATTGAATTTGCCTCCAATACAATAAAAATACAGTATTCCACTGTAAGCTAATATTTGCTCCATATTAAAATTGTCAAAAACCTAACAAACCGTTGCAATCTGAACGGTTGAACTGATATGCAGCTTCCCTCCTACTTATAATTCTCTTGTAGCAAAGCACGCTCAAACAAAAGGAACGTACAATGATACGACAGAAAAAATAATGTTCTAAACTAACCAGAGGTTTATGAAGGCTGCAGTCTGCATTCTCCATAATGTTGTTATTCAACTTTGTGAGCAATCTCCAAGATTTCTCTCTACTTGTGCACACATAAAAAAATTTAGCATTTTCTTAATCATGTCAAAAATTAACCCGTCAAAATATAAAATGTATTGCATTGCTTTGTAATAAATTATCAGGCTTTAAGCAAGCGATAGATAAAACTTTTACTAACCCATAGATCAATGGAATGAGAGAATCGTAATGCATTGTTACTATACCACCACGACTCCACCTTGTGAAGATTTTAACAGAATATCTGTGTGACACAGCATTTGCTCTGCAGCTATGCTACACTAACTATTATTGGTTTACAATAATTAATAACAATAGAAAGTTGCTAGCACACCTACAGTAATTTGTCTAATGCAATAGGCCCTGCAGAATGGAATAAATAATGGATTTATGTGGTGATGAAAAATAGTGTTACAAACTAGATGCAATGAAGATTGGAAATATCTGCTGGTGGACCCTTTTTCTAGCAGTTGAAATTTACCAAAGCTTCATTCCTTGAATTCAAATTTTGTTTAAAAAATCCTCACATGACAAAAAAATCCGCTGGGATTATGCCAGCTAATTATATTTGTGATGAAGTAGTCTATTCATTGTTGAAACAAATAATTGAAGAGTCAGAGCTGATACTCCATAAGATATTGCTATGTGCAAGACACGTAGCATGTTTAAGGGGAAAGGATTATAAGTAAATATTGGCTGAAAATGTATAGTTAACAGTTATACCAAACCATCTAATTACTGAAATGGCATCAACAGTCTTGTGTTCTTCAATGGGAGATCAGATTAGTTCAAATATGCATGATATTCCCGTGTCAGGATAATATTGTCCAAATCAACGGGAAGATGTTTTTCTACTTATTAAATAGTTTCATTGGTTGACAGATTCCACATCATTAACAAATTCAGGTATGTTTTACAATATTTCTAATATAAGTATTAGAAACTTACCACAATCATTGTAGAGATGTAATATTATAGAAAAGAATTATTGTAAAAACATTAGTTTGAAACTATCAAATCAATAATTGCAGAAAGTTATTCCAAACATCAAACAATACTCCAATCAATATTTTAATTGTTTGGAAAAGGTCAGAGAACATCCAAGACGTACCTATAAGATGACTGAAATCCACATCTAATCGTTTACGATATCTAAAGTCTGGATCTGTCCCACTTCGATGCAACACTACCTGTGAAACGCATTCTTCAATTATCTTGTAGTACTGGGGTCTGAATGCATTAAAAATAACAAATCAGTAATCAAAAAGTTTTTCAAACAATATATCTCTCAGAAATAGTACAGTAATGATGCAATTGACTGCATTAATCTGATATTAGTGTAAGATATTATTTCTATATTATTTATATTATTAGTGTCAATTTTATTTGATCAAATACGAGAAAGCTATTGAATGCCAAGAGTCACATAACACGCAACGTTTCACTAAATAAGCAATCATTTGCCTTAAGGTTCATCATTTTAGTCCAGCTTAAAGAGGGCACAAAGACAAAAAGGTGGCAATAGGGCAAAAAAAAGTGCAAACAAAGGGCAGATAAACAGCAGATAACTATGAGAGCAATGACATTGTTCTATAGTTCTGCAGAATACTGAAGTTGCCATACACCTGGCGCCTGGAGCGGACATGCAGCTTTCCACACTACAGTGGTTTCCAACCAAGTTGTTGGGTTGCTGCTCATGTCACTTTTTTTTTGTAAAGGAAGTGAGATACATGTATGTACAATATGCACAATGTAATATTCAGCAACAGTAACCTCAAACAACAAAGAAAATAATAATAATCCTTGCATCTGATACAGCACATTTCGCATCTTCTAGACTTCTCAAAGTGCTTTGCAGAATATATATATGTGGGCGAAACGCGGCAGCCAATTGCACACAGCAGTGTCCCACACAAACAGTCGTGGATTGAAATGACCAATTTTTATTCTTTTAAGGGATTATTATCAGGTGTGTGGAGTAAGGAAACTTGCCCAATGTTTCGCCCTGCCTAGAAATGAACTGGAAAGGTTCTTGCTTGTAAGGCGAGTGCTCTAATCACTGAGCATGTGTCTGAAACTATGGACTCATACTATTACATTATAATGAGGTTCTCCCTGTACATAATGTGACAAAACCAAAAGGCAATGATAACAACAAAATAAAGCAAAATGATGGTGAACTACAAAGCATATATGCCAGAAATACTTAATATTGGCCATTCCAGGTTACTGAACTCTCTGTTGGGCGAATGCCAAAGAACCGTAAGCAGAAATACACATTTTATAACCAACATGTTGATATACTGTACTCCAATTATGTAGGCTATTATATCTCTGAGCCTGGTTCAAACAGAAATTACTGGAGTACACGAATCATACATTAGAATCAGCTCTGTGATTTTCCTCACTTTTCCGATGATGTAATAATTCATGGAACACAAATTTCAGAAAGAGAGTTTGTAATTGCTTCTCGGTTATAAATGATATTGCCTTTTCCATTAATGTAAATTGATGCACAAAATAACCGTACATTTTAAATGAACCATAATACACTGAACAATTGTGAGACAGTATCTGTATTTCTGAACAATTCGAAATGTCTTCAGCCTGTAAAGATTTATTATTGAAGCCATAGTTAGATGCTCTACCTTTTCAATTATAAGGCATTAAGCCTAATTTTTAACAAACATATTTTAATTCTGCATGTAGTGTAATATATTGGCAACAATGGCAATTAGGATTTTGCATTCTCTCCTTTAGTAATTGCTTTTCAACAATAAATTATATTTGGAACAATTTTAGCAAACTGTACACATTCTAAACAACTTCAGCACTGATAACCTCATTAGTTGAATTACATTCCTACAAAACAATTCTTCAATGTTGTTCCTTAATTGTTTAAAAAAAAGCAGCAATTCTGACACCACATTGGCATTCAAAATGAGGAAAAATGTTGTTCTTGGTGACCTCTCACCTGATATAATAATCATTCCTGATGAGAAGTAGATGTTGCAAGATCGAAAGCAGGTAATTTTCTGCAGCAGTATCCTTCACCATATTTGACAGCAAATGGTAAACCTCATTTATATCGGTACAAATCAAGTTAAGGACTCAAAAGTACAATACAAGGTGCTCAAAATGTTGTTTTATATATTATAAATTGAAGACAATACTTCTGATTAAAGTTTTAATTTGTGCAGCCAGAATTCCACAAACAATTCCAGACTTAAAGTGTATCATTTGAGAAAACGGAAACTTAATATTTAAATGTCATACAGTGTATTATACCTTTATATTGTTGATATTTTAATTATTGAGCAATTTATTATTTTAAATACTAGGCTGAGGCAGAGCTGTGGATTTATTTTGACCTTGTTTAAAATGGTCCTGTGTAACCACTCTCAGAATACCTAATGCATTGAACCATCTTCTTTCCTCCAAACACTCCAACACAGAGCAGTCCTTGCATTTGCACTTAGGAAAAGTGTTTTAAGAATATTTGAATTTATAGAACAAGGACAGTGACAATTAGTATCTGATGCTAACATATAGGTGGCGAAAGTGGGAATATTTTCCATTTTTAGACAAATTGTACTCTTATGTTTATTATTGTGCTCATCATTTTTTAAAATTATCTGGAGGAGATGCAATTGTAACTCATAGTGAAGAGGTAGCACCACCAAACCAATACATTTTCTGAGCAACTATTTTTAAACTAGAAAACCTTACATCAAGGCATTAGTGTCAGGTAAAGATATATAGATTTTCTTTGTTTTCTACAACAGAGATAAAAGCCTTAAAACCAAGTTAAGTACCTGGACAACAATTTTCCTTTGATAATTACATAAAAACCAGATAGCTGGGATAATGTTTTTAATAAGTTTCCTGCCTTCTTCATGTGCAACTAAGTACAAGCTAGGAGCAATGCATTATCCACTGCTGACATCTCATACCTGTCAACATAATTTACAACAACAACAACAAAATTGCATTAATTAAATACAAAAACAGACTGTATCAAATCATCTCATGGAAAACAAGGAATTCAGTGATTATTTGATAGACTAATTTTTTCATTAGGTTAAAAACCCTTTTTATAATGAAGCAATTTGTACATTGGTAAGTACACCAATGCAATAAGCTTCATGAGAACAAAGCCTCACTCATCCCACATTCAAAACTGGGAACTTTAAAACTTTTAATGTTACCATGTATGTGTTACCATGGTCAGTGTAGTTTCAATAAAATAAACTAGTTTTATATTAACACAATGATGTTTTGCTAGTTTGATTTGTCTGACACAAAATAGCTATGAATAATTAAAACATGATTGTGAAAAAGATATTCCATCTCTGATCGCACGTCCTCTAAGCGATGTGATATCTCAATGAAATCTTCCTCCTTGTTTTCATCAAACACTTTCAATTGGATATCAAGCTCTTCGTTCTCTTTTTCTTTCAACACCTATTTACAAAAACAAATCTATTTTAACTTAAGAACATTATTAGAAAATAGAAAGGTTCAAACCACCTCAGTCAAAGACTGGGCCAACATTAATGCTGTAACTGCATGAACGTGGTTTATATTGTGGTGTTTTTCTTTGTTTTCTGCGTAGGATATTTCATCAAAACAGTATCATTAATAACTTTTTAAAACAAATAATCAAATATTTTCCTGTTCCGTGAACATTCTTTGATATTGGGCATAAAGCAGGAAGGCAAATAAACAATTGTAGCTAAAGTACTGCTTAAATTATGATTACATCTCCACTAAACATAAGATAGTTTATTCATGATGTTATCGTTACATAAACAATTAGCAAAGGGTATATTGAGTTCTTCAAACATTCTATTAAATATTAATATGCAGCCTTCCAGGCTTGCGGCTTTGAATGACAATAATTATATTCGATCCATATAACTAATTATGTGTTACAATTTCTATGTAATAGAAAACAAAATAAAATTTACTTAAATATAATAATGATGAGCAGTATTAGAACTGTATTAAGAAAGTCAAACATCTTTTGATCCATTTAAGAATAAAACCAATGATATCCCCTATTTTCCCCTTCTTTCCAAAGAAAGATGAAAGTTACCCTATTATGTTGCAAAGTTAGTCAACATCAACTGACTAAATTGTGAGTTCATATATATATTCTGCAACAGTTGATCAGGAATGAATAAGTAACAAAGAAAAACACTTGCAATAGAACAAATTGTATAAGTATCTATTTTTAGTTCAGCATGGAAATAACTGAACTTGATTCAAACATGTTGGGTTATTCAGCTTTCAAGTACACTGTACTTCTCTGTTCTCCTATCAACTCTCTTCCCATCAACAAGGATTTAATTTTCTCTCCGTATTACTAATTGCTTTTAATTAATCTCGAGACGTATCTGTTGGTCTTTTTTCCCCTTCCCAACATATGCTTGGTTGCCCAAACAGGATCAAGCACTTTGGAACATTAATTAACTTATGAACGCACGCTCAAGCACGTTGGGACATTGTCCCAATGTGAAAGATACAATATAAATGTAAATTTGGATGGTGTCTTGTTTTTGTACTTCCCTTCTCTATTAAATTTCCCCCATTTGAAGAGCTTTATCACACCCCATTTTTTGTCCCTGTACTCAAGCAAATTCTTAGTTTTCCAGTATCAGAGTTCATTATGTTCCCAAAAATATTCGCCTCCTCCTCTTGAGAAATTGTTCTACTGTTAGCCTTAGTCAACTCACACCTATGCTTCTTCTTTTTGCACTTCGATTATCACCAAATATTAGCCTTGTTACATTATTACCAGTCAAGTAAGTTGATTCATGAATATTGACTGTAGTATATAAATATTTTGGTGTTATCATGAATTATTCAAAGGCAAATTTGTGTATTTTGTATCAAAAAGCTAACAGGAGAAACATGCAGATATTTAAACAAGTTGTTTTTTAAAGAAGTCTTAATAACTGCTTACAGGTAATATTTTTTTCAGTCCACAACGCAAGAATTCATTCCTCAAGTGTATCCTGAAATCCAGATCATCTGGTGATGTGACCAGAGCATTAATTAACTGCATACAGGCAACCTGAAGAAAGAAATGTACATTATTAATGTTATAATGTTATGATGGATACCAATTCAAGCAATATTGTATTCAAAGAGCAAAAACACCAGGATATTCAGCCCAAGTGAAGCAAGTGAAACAGAATTCACAAGCTGGGTTTCAAAATAATAAAATACAAAACATTGAAGCATAAGTTAATTGCAGGTAATTTTAATTGATGTGCAAAGTCCCCAAAAATGTCAAGGCTTTAAATGGGCAGTAGTACAGCAAACAAGCAGAAGCAGAAGTTCATGTAATCCAGTATGATTTACATATTGTAAGAAAAGAGTAAACATAAAATGGTTTTCTTTATTTAGCCTAAAAAAGTTAGATTTCTTTAGGGGAAGTATGTCCATATGTGGATATAACCACAAAAGTAAAGTATTTTGTTATGGTCTATGAAATGGAATCGAGCATTATATTCACAGTTAAACTTTTTCATATTTTGTACGAAATATCTTATCGTGATTACCCATCTAGTATTAGATGTTTCTGTCCTACCTAATGTTTTACACTTAACTACCCTGTGTAAAGAAATGCTTTCTTGCTTTGTCCTAAACCAAAAGTTCAGCCTTGGTCATATCCTGTTAAAGGTTTCTTGAGAACACAATGTGTAAACTACAAGTAAATACACTTGCCATATGCACATGAGAATTACAGATGACCTAAATTATTTAATAAACTGCTCGCTAAATGCAATTAGAAAATCAATCAGTTTCATTCATTGTTTTCCATTTGTATTTATTTTGTGTACAAATGTCCATATTGTTATTCTTTATGTTGACTGCTAGTATTTTTCCTCTTTCTCTTAGCCTTTCAAATCCTGTTAAAACTGTCAAACATTCCACATTTTTCATAACAATATTAATATTATAGGCCTCAAGACCATTCTTACAAACTTTAAGGGGCAAAGTGTTAAAAGCAAATGGATTTGCTGTCTATTTCCTCTTCTGCCATTTCCGGAAATCTGATTTCTAACTTGGGAATCATTCTCGCTCTCTTTTATTCTTGTAGAACAATAATTATTAGGTTAAGGATCCCAATTAAATAAATTATAACATTTTAAACAAATGTGTACAAATGTTTAAATATTAATAACTGGTTTGTAAGTAACTAGCACTTTTATATAAAGATAATTGTCAATGTGTTTTTACTAACTATCAAATGGTGAAATAACAATAGTTATTTGATTTAGCACCTTATCATGTCTTCGAGACATCTCAAAGCGCTTCACAAAACATACTCTAAAGAGGATTGAATAGGTAAAAAGGTAAACAGAGGTAAAAAGGAAACTTGCCCAGTGTTTTGCCCTGCCGGGAATCAAGCACAGGTCTCTCACTTGGGAGACAAGTGCTCTAACTACTGAGCTACAGGACTCCATTACATAGCACATTATTGAAAGCAGCAAGACCAAGGAGTATTAAAGAGCATTTTGAGTGATGAATAGGGAGTAGCTAAATTTATCAAATGATTAATTAAACTAATGGAGAATAATTCAGTGGATAGAATTTATTTGTGTTTAATGATAAAAACTTCAGATATCAGATCGTTAACACTGTTCAACCTGCAGCATTCATACAAAATTAGCTGGCGAGAATGAACATTAGCATAGCTGGAGGAAACAGGGGTAATGATTACAGAATAAATTCTATCTGGCTTATAGTGTGTACCAGAGCTCTAGATGGATCTCATCCATTTCCCTTACTGTTAATTTGATTTATAAACTACATGGAGGAAAGCACGTTTTACAATATAAAATGTACTGATGATATAAAACTATATAACTAGATGAAGTGTTGCAATGGGACAAAATCCAAGTGTGCTTTCCAACATGGCACCACCTCTAATCAACACTTCCATGTGCACCATACAGTTGAGTTATGACCTGACTACCTTGAAATCAGACGATTTTGGGCACGCAAGAAGCCAGGCTGTGTTTTGAAGCACAACAGCATGGTTTGATGGTGTTTTCCACCAGATCAGTTTTCTGCATGCACTTTGAATTTATTTGGTTAATTTATTTGATGTCGGGTTGTTCGCTGCCTATATAGGCAAACTCACATGGGCAATTTAAGTAGCTGAACAAAAGATGGTTGGATGTTTCAAGTGTATCAATCAAAGGTATTGTACATTGTAACATGAAATACAAAACATATGTACAAGAAGAATAGATGCCCAATAGCAATTATAGAAAACAAAAACATTTAAAGGTGATTACTGATTATTCTTCAAAAATACCGAGCTCCGTGAATCAGCTGTCAACAAAATTCACCATTATTTAAGTGTACTTTAGGAAATTGGATTCTGTAACTGCTAAATTTAGAATGTCTGTGAAAAGTTAAGCACAAAATCTTTTTAAAAATGTGTTGCAGACTGCCTGTATTCCAAGGACAATAGAATGAGTCATCCTTGAAATGTAACTGGATAGAATTGAACAGTGTGGGTGTAAGACTGAATTAATATCATGGGGTTTTGATCAATTACCTTGGGAAAAAAAATCAGAGCTTTATTTTCTTGAATGTATTACCTGTGGTTACACCTTATCTCTGAAGATTGATTGACCTAGGCAATTTCTATGGCATCACAAAATAATTTGATAGGAACATTGTCTATCCTCCTCATACTTTGGTTTGCATTTGAAAAGTAATGTGACTTAAAAACCAAAATCATATCTGATATCAGTCAATGGAAAAAGCTGAAATTTGCCACGAATTACAACATTTTGAAGATGAAGCACCTTATGCAGTATTGGTGCTGTACTGCATTGTTGAAGAGGTTGTATTTCAGCAACTCAGATTCATGAAGTACTTTTCATGTAGGAAATCATCTCAAAGCACTTCAGAGTGGAAATCCAAATGTAATGTCAGATAAGGCAAGGGAAATGACTGAAGGCACAGTTCAAAGGGATGGACTTTCAGAAGGGAAAGGGAAGAGAAGGATGCAAAGCATGCAGATTGAAGGAGATTCCCAGAGTAGGCATAAGGTACCTCCTGACCCCTGACTGTTCAGGGCCTGGGGATGTCCCCCAGACGTGAAAGGCTCTCTATAAATGTAAATTTGTTGTTGTAAAGGCTCTCCCGCAATGGTGAGGTGGAGGATGTGGAAAAGGCCTGAGATTTGATTGTTATCTGAGGAAATGATACAATGAGATCTTGTCTGCCTAGCAAATAATCCCTTCACATGAATCCATCATTCACCTCGTAGCAATTTGAGGGATCTTGCCTACGAATATACACTTGACAGTACAGTAATTGTGAGTAATTACCTGTGAGATGCTTCAAGACTTTGTGGTACAAAAAAGCCTAAGATTTCTATCTTTTTCTCCCATTATCTGTCATATTCTCTTGCCCCACATAGGCAAGTAATCGATATTCTTGAATAATCTTGTTCTTGAATAATAATTGAAGTGTGTGCAAAATAAAATGAAACGCCGTCCAGGTTCCTACTATTCCAAAGGGAAGCACTCCCATTTAAAATTCAGGTTCTTCAAACAAGACTTAGTAACAAAACTTGGAAACAAGACACTGGCTCCCTGTCTTGGAGCAGATCGATTTCAAGATCCTCACGCTTGTTTTTGAATCCCTCCACTCCTCTGTACCCTACCTCTCTGACCTCCTCGTTCCTCACAGCAGTACCTGTTGCCTTCGCTCTACCGGGTCTGGCCACACCTTGACTCCCGAATCCTGTTCCAGACCCATCGGCGGCCGTGCCTTCTGCCACTACACTCTGAGGCTCTGGAACTCCCTTCCTCAATCCCTTCACTCGCCTCACTCCTTTCCTATTTTCAGGTCGCGCCTGAAGTCTTTTCTTTTCAACCACGCTTTTGGTCACCTTTTTCCCCACTCCTCCTGGCTCAGCTCCAGGATCCATTATTGTGAAGCGCTCTGAGATGCAGTCAGGCATGGAGGGCACTATATAAATCCAAGTTGGTGATGTTGTCATTAATGTGACTGATCTGAGATCAGAATTCATCATCATCATCATAGCCCAAGTGAACAATAAACAACTTCGATTTATATAGCGCCCTCCACGCCGGACGGCATCGCAGAGCACTTATGCATATTTCCATAGATCATTGATAAACTCTTAGAGCAAACAACAACAACACCAAATTGCACTTATATAGGGCCTTTCACGTCGGGAGGACGTCCCAAAGCGCTGAACAGTCAGGTCGGGACCCGAGCGGGGGGAGGAGGGTCGGGGTAGGGGAAGGAGATTGGGTGAGGGGGAAGAATTAGTGGGGCAGCCGAAGGCGCGGTCGAAGAAGGTCTTGAGACCGGCCTTGAAGGAGGAAAGGGAGGAAGCAAGGCAGAGGGGCTACGGGACGGAGTTCCACAGTGTGGGAGCAGAGCAGCTGAAAGCCCGGCCGCCGATGGTTGGGTGGTTAGGGCGGTGGACACGGAGCAGGACTGAGTCTGCTGAAAGGAGGGGACGGGCAGGCTGATAGGGAGACAGTAGGTCAGAGAGATAGGCGGGGGCAAGGCCGTGAATGGTCTTGAAAGTGAGAACAAGGATCTTGAATTCGATCCTCTGGGTGACGGGGAGCCAGTGGAGACGGACGAGGGTGGGAGTGATGTGGTCGGGAAGCCTGGTGCGGGAGAGTATACGAGCTGCAGAATTCTGAATGATCTGCAGCCTCTAAAGGGAGGAGCTTGGGAGGCAGACGAGGAGAGAGTTCCTGTAGTCGAGCCTGGAAGTGATAAAGGCGTGGATGAGAGTTTCGGCAGCATGGGGGGGGGGTGAGATAGTGGCGGAATCTGCCAATATTACAGAGGTGATGGAAGGCTGTGCAAGTCATGGAGCAGATGTGGGGGAGGAAGGATAGATCAAGGTTGAACAAGATGCCCAGATTCCTGATTGGCTTAGAGAGGTGGAGAGAGCAGCCTTGAACGCTGATGTTCTCAGCACCTGAGGTGCAGAGGGGCTGACGTGAGCCAATCAGGAGGGCTTCCATCTTGTTGACGTTGAGTTGTAGGAAATTTGCCCTCATCCAGGACTCAATGTCAGACAGGCATGCCGTCAGAACGCCAGTGGTCCCGGAATCGAGGGTTGACGTGGATAGATAAGAGTTGGGTATCATCCGCATACATGTGGAAATTTATGGATGATGGATGATGTCTGTGGATGATGTCGCAGACATGGGGTAAAACAGATTTATAGGACCTATAATCCAGTTGGATTTGATTCTTTGTATATATGTTCATCATAGAACCTAGAACTGATCATTTGAAATTAAAACACTGCTTTGTTAATGTGGATGTCTGAGAATGGGAAATAAGATATTTATGGTGAAATATTTGTGGTGAAATTCAGTTAATCAATCTCAGAAGCATACATGTCACCTATCATTGCAAATCCAGTTAATTATCTAAGCAACCAGGGAGATCAAAAGCGCCCCACAAAGATTTACCAGTCTCTTGTATTGCCAGCATACTTACTGTTGATTGAACATGGTTGGCAGGAGTCAACTTTGTTGGTATTCATGACTCCCTCATTCCCCCACCCACCCCCCGCCCTTCACCCCTCTTGATTCCAACCCATATCTTGGGTGCAAACACTTCACTGTCCAGTAACTTGGGACATCCTCTGGACATGAAAGGTGATTTTTAAATGCAATTTGTTGATAAATTGGAAAGCTACTGAAAAATCACCAAAAGAACCCAGAATAGGGAGTCACCAAGGAACACAATTAAATGTTCAAAAAACAAACATTATTACACATACATATAGTAATTTATTAAAAATATATACTGATGGCATGCTTTTAAGTAATCTGATATGTTATATTCCTAATATCTGTGATGCAAAATTTGATATTAGAAAATGACTAAATCAGAGGGGGTTGGAGAGCTGGAACAATGCGAGACTATAGTGAAACTATACCACTTGATAGGAGATTATTTCAGATAGCACTGCTATCAATTTGTATTTCACATTATGTCCAATTGTCCACACCATTTGCCATCCGCCATGGAAATTTTCCAATTGAAGAGGTTAACGATTTTAAGGAGAAAATGTAATTTGTTTCAAGAAGAAATTCGATAGATCTCTGCTAGACTATAATATCTCAGGATACAATATATAATTTGAGACATGACACATCAAGCGATTGCCGGGATGGTGGAAGACAAATGAGATGGACCTTGGTCTACTTTTCATCTAGCAAACTGTTATGTTCTTATGCATTTCATCTGAAATGTAATAAACCTTTACCTGCAATTGCAATGCTTCATGGTTGTCCAACCCTTCCACAATGAGTGCAAATCTTTCTCTGTTATTTTGCTCTGCAGCAGCAGTTATCGCTTCCAAGATTTTATCAAGGCTGAAAAATAGTGGGGGGAAATTAATAACAGGTTGATACAATCACTTTCTATTTTACTTCCTCTCTACCCACCTTTCACTTTCAAAGTAAATATAAGTTTGTGCTGCAAGTTTGTGTCATCATATGTCATCTATATTACCATATGATGCTCCCATCATATGGAAAGATAGATCAGCATTAGAAGTATATGTATATGAAACAGTGGAGTCCTGCAGCTCAGAAGTTATAGCACTCGCCTTACAAGCGCAACACCTGGGTACAATTCCAGGCAGGGAGACACCTTGGGCAAGTTTTCTTACTCCACACATCTTATAATAATCTCTCAAAAACAATAATAAATTGGTCATTTAAATCAACAACTATTTGTGGGACCATGCTGCGCGCAGTTGGCAGCCCTTTCTTCTGAGAAGACTGAAAACTGACGAGATAAATAACAAAACATTAATAGAGAACACCTAACTATTCATTGTTGTATAACTATGTAACAAATACAAAATAGTACAAAAGCATTGTGCACATGCATGGCATTTTAGAATTTTGGAATGTACATTTACTTACATATTTTCTTCTCCCACAATACAAATTGCTGAGAGAATTTTGACAATTTCTGTCATCATATTTGGTTGCTTAGGATCAATTGCTCTTGCCAGCAGCAGAAGACTCCTTTCATCTCCTAATATTCTTTGCAATCCAAACTGAAGGGAAAATATATTTTAAAAAAGAGGTTGGAAGACAAGAGGAAGTTGAATGACTTAATCTCTTTAGAAAACAAATTCTACTGTATTCTCACTCCAGTTGGAATGTGGAGGCTCTTCAGGCTCTTCAGACCACTGAAAATATGCCCCCACCTGCTGCCTTGATATTATTCCAGCTTTAGCAGTTCTATCCAGGAAAGCCTATAATAAATCTTCACATACTTACCTCCAAAATATGTTTATATTCTCAAGCTTAGTCAGACTTTAAGCATAGCTCACCCATCCAATATTGGAATAACACTCAAAACTTTCATTTAGACTTTCTACACGGCCTAGAAACGACTGTGACCAAAGCTGTAAATCACGTGCAGCGTAACTAGAAATCTGTATTGCTGCAACACAAATTCTGGGGGATCTGAAGTTGTTTTGCAGTACAGGCCAGTATTTTATTTGCTTTGTTTATTGTTGCTGAGGAGTTTGGTGAGTGGCATATAACACGTTTCAAGGTCTCATTCAATATTCCTCCAGAGAAACTCTATTCCACCCATGCACCACCCACAGCCGCGTTTCACTCACAAATATACAGTCAATTCACTTTACAGTATATTCTGTGAAGCGCTTTGAGACATCTAGAAGACATGAAAAGCGCTATATCAAATGCAAGTATTATTATTATTATCAGATATTCTTATATTTGGATTTCACCACTATAAATGTGTGGATTTAAATGGTATGTGTCCTCCTTTGTGGGTGGGGGAGGCAAGGTAAGTGGGGGGCACCTCAGAGCTGAACTATCTTCTCCTAGCGACATGTTGATAACAGGATGTCAGAATCGTGCCAACACTTGGTGATAGTATCGTTAGTCAATAGGTCAGGCAGGTCTACAATACCCCAGGATACTGCTGATGACAGCACAGCCAGCCTGACTCATCGGCAGGACTTGGTAGGGCAGAACATTCACTGGGGACAGGGACATTTTGCAATTAACCCTGCAAGCCACATCCCTAATGGGTAAGGTGGCCTTAGCTGGAGAAGCAGTAAGAAAGCTTGGCAGGCAATGATTTCAACAGCAAGTTATGTGGTTTTAGCGAGTGAAACTCCAGCGGTACTCCAACACACACTGTGGGATCCCAAAAGCCTTGGGTGTTGCCAACCTGCGCCTAACACTTTCGGGAATTCTACTACAATGAGCCATTATCATTGCTAATTTGATTAGTTTCTTCATGTCAGTATTGCTCAACAGAATCAGCTCCCTGTCCTTGTTTTCTCTCGTTCTGTTATTTCCCAAATATGAATTTTATTCTCATTTATACCCAATTTTATTTGCAGTGGGATTATTTCCTCATAAAATAGTTTTAAATATTTTTACTTAACTGCTTTCTTCTTTATGCCTGGCTCTCATTGTTAATTGTGTAGAATTGGGTTTATGAGAAGTTAGCACCTTTTTAGTTTCTACAATGTTTGCAATTTGGTTGTTTTTGTTGAAGCTAACAGCTGTTCAGTTTCCAGTCACAGAGACGAAATTCCAAACTGTGCATTACTAATCTCGGAATCACAGGACGTTTATAGCACAGGAGGTAATTCAACCCAAAATGTCTAAAACAATTTGTCTGTTCTTTCTATCATACTCTTATTAGTTTTCAGCAAGTATCTGTCCAATTCTCTTTCAAATGCAATGCTTGCTTGAGCTTCTATAGCCATTTCAGGTAAGGCATTTCTATTGTAACCATCTCTGGTTAAAAAGATTTCTTCTAACCTATTATATTTTCTGCCATTTCCAGTTGTCATGAAATACACAGAACATACCTTGTTGTTCATAAATGCTTTGAGACACTGGATCATCTTATGTTGATTTTTTTTGTCAATGACTTCTTGCCTGAAGTAAAATGAAGAAGATGTCACAAGTACAAACATTATTCTTACCCTTAAATTGCCAGCCTCTGTTTTCAAAATATTTTTTTTTACCAAAAAAAAGTTTTAAGCAAAAAAGAGCACATATTTGTTATAAATTTGACAATTGATTTATTTACCTAATCCATATTGGAGAGTACCCAGAACCAGTATCTTTCATTGAGTTGAAACATTAAGGTGGTGAAGTGGTTATGAAGGCCCCATAAACTGTAAAAGCCCAGTATTTTATGACAACGGAATCCAAATTTCAATTTCAGCCTTCAACTTCCCACCCCCACACCCCAGAGCCATTGTGTAAGTAACTAAAACTATTTGAAAAGCAGGAAACATTCAAATCAATAGCAAGCACCATTAATAGTCTTTCACATTAGGCAGTCCAGTCAACAAGTAACAACATATGAATTGTGGCATATAGATAGGAAAGCACATGCTCCACAGCAAAGTACAAATAGGATTTGGGGGGAGATTATCATTTATTAATCAATAAATCAAAAATATAAGGAGAGAAAGTCTACCTAGATTTAGATTGCAAAATCTTTAAATTTTATTTTTTTTCCACTAAGTTCTTAAAATAACTACAGAAAACCAACTTCAGTGTTAAGACTTAATTTAATTTGCCAAATCTGGTTACTGTAAAATGCTACATAAATAGAGAAAAGTGATAACCAGGTAGAATTTCCCCCCAATAATTCTTGACTATTAAAGTTTATTCTATTTTGTTGCCTTAGAAACAAAATACCATTTAATATTTGGTTGTTTTTCACCATCTTTTTATCATCAACTGAGTGAGTGGTTGGTACTTACTGTTTTTTATCCAACAGCTTCTCCAAAACATCCAACATAAGACCAAGGCCCTCATGACCGAAGTTATTAACCCAGCTGAAAAACATAGGATTTTTATGGTATCTTATTCATGTTGATCACAGACACATGAAACCAAAATAAACTCAGATTTTATATTAAAAAAATAAACTACATAATGAAAAGTACATAATGATTTTAAATTCCAAAACAATTTGGATAAGTTAGTTCACAAAAACTATCTGCGGACTCAAATTTGAAAAGCAGATACTAATTCAATCAATTCACTCCATCTTAAAGCAGTATTGTAATAAATGGGTAAAATATGAACAAATTGATCAAATGTAGCACCTTATCTAGAATTGATATCTTTAAGTATTACCTTCTAGTTACAGTATAATGGAACTGGGACAGAGTCAAAACAAGATGAAATTTGTGATACGTGATGTTGATTTTCGATGGTAATAATTCTTACTGTTTTGTCTCCAGGGTGAAATGGATTGTTGACATTGAGGATCTTACATGAAAAAATGCAACATAGGGGAGATATTGAAACATGTGGAAGTATGCCATTCTCAGTTAATATATTTCATAAGAAAAGTCAAAAAATATTTTGTAAAAAAATGCAATCTAGGGTCATAGCCATTTATTTAAAAAATGAAAACCTTAAAATTAAAATAGTTTGCTTTCCTTTATTCTCCAAAATTCTATTGCATAGAGAAATAAACCTGTTACAGCAGAAGCCCGTTTATCCGTGACCAGATGAACCGGCACTTCCGTATAATCGGCACGCCAAAAAAAAAAGTCCCCATTCGATAAACCGGAACATATCCGGAACAATAGCAGTGGAGCATTTGTAAATGCATAAATAATAAAATAATAACAGAATATTGTTATAAATTAAATAAATTAAATAATTAAATTAATTAAATATTATTAAATACTTATTGTTAAAACGACTCTCTTGCGCTTCTCACCTTTACTAGCAGATGCTGCGCTTGAAGCCATGATGCTGTGTTTGAGGTTTATAGTCCAGCGATTCTTTTTAAAAATGGAGCACGCCAAGCGGGTGAAAAAATCGGAGCGCGTATGACTTTAAAGTCATACTAGCGGCAAGCCGATAACACTAGCCGATAACCCATGGTCGCACAGGTGCAGTATTTCAGATTGCTGCTAGTAGTCTAGGGCTCTAGAAAGTGGAAGAGTCTAGGGCTATCGGCTTGCCGCTAGTAAAGTCACGCGACTTTAAAATCTCGCTGCCGTTCGTTTCCCTGCTTGGCATCCTCCATTTAAAAAAGAATTGCTGGATTGCAAACCTCAATCAGTAAAGGTGAGAAGCGCAAGAGAGTAGTTTTAACAATAAGTACCAATACAATATTCTGTTATTATCTGTTATTCAGTCCGGTGTGTATGGTGTGTGTTAAAAGAACTTTAATTTTTTTGTTGTGGGTTTTCGGCCACGGGACGCCCGAATATCCAGCAGGCGCTTTAACCGGCATTGGCCGGGTCCCGCGGGTGCCGGATAAATGGGCTGTAACTGTCGGTTGTTCTTTCTCTCTCTATTTGTTCATTATTGGTGATGAAGATTCAATTAAATTGTTGAAAATGTTGACACAGTTCATATCAGATGTGTTATTTCACACTGATAAGAAAGGCCAACACAATCTGCACTGTGATCAACAATATATTTTTAAATTGCATTTTCTTCTGTATAGTGTTTTTTTTCAAAATTGGGGTATGTTACAAGATTCAGTGAGCCAGTTATATGAACCTATATCTATCTATTGCTTTCAGAGTTCTTATTTCTGCTTCAAAGCCTTTGGGGGGAAAAAATCCATTCACAGAACAATTGCTCTTCCTCTCTTTCTTCAATAATTTTGACTGAATGTTTTATTTTCTTGTGTGAACCATTTTGAATCAGATTGGCAATACCGCTTTCAATGTGTCTCGTAAAATCCATGACATGACTTCAAAGGCTGCACACAGAAAAACAAATTGTTTGATAAAAAGACTGAGCAAACAGTGAGATAATGAATTTGAGTCCAGAGGAGAACTTGTATGTGTGGACAGATACACGATTCTTAGAATTTTCAGCAAAACCTCAAAAAGACTTGAAAGAGAAATCATTTATCATGTTTCATGAAATGTGCAATCCCAGTCTTAACTATTAAGTTGTCGCTTTATTTTTAAAAGACATATTAACATGACAGGGACAGCTCTAGCCAGGCTTACTGCACACCCAAAAGAATCAGGTGTCTGATAAGTGAAAGTCTCCAACGTAGTTAGTTTAAATCTACTATATTAAGGATTTGTAAATTGAATCACCATATTAATATTCATGAAAACTGCAACATAATTTCCTGTGGATTGAATAGTATAGGTAGGATATCAACATGAAATTATTTAAATGATTTAAACTAAACTATGCAACTTTTTAAACTTAAAGAAGTTTCTGAAATGTGACACCAGGACACATTTATTTACCCAGAGGGTAACAAATAACTAAAATAGGAGGGATACTGAGGCCAAGAGGTTGGAATCAAGAAACATCTGGATGCTGTGCTGAAAGGGTGTGCATTCCAGACGAAAAAGATGAAATGAACCGAACCACCTCCTTCGTCTGAACCAAATTTATGAAATCTGGACGCTATAAAATCTTTGGATGCTGTATTTTGTTTTCTACAGCATTCCATGTCATCCAAGCACTTGCTGTAGTTGCTATACTGCTGTCAAATATAAAACTCTGGTATTTTACAGGTATGCGAAATGGAACATAGACGAAAAGCAGTTTATTTTTAAATGCAACAAAACAGAGGAGTGGCAACCACATCTAATAATAATAATCCTTGTATTTGATGTAGCACTTTTAGAATCTTCTAGACACCTCAAAGAGCTTCAAAGAATATACTGTGCAGTGAATTGAGTGAATTGCTGTATATATTTGTGGGTGAAACGCGGCAGCCAATTCCCACAAACAGTAGGAAATGGTAAAAAATAAAATTTTGGAGTGATGTGCAATTTTCTTGTGTCTGATCGTGAAACTGATGCTCGAGTTTAAGTAGAATGCAACTTACAACTAGTCTTTAATTTTAGTTGCAATTTCAATATATATGGTATAATTAATTATCGTAAATATGTTTACTGTAGCTTTTCAGATATGAATGTGATCTAATCCTTGAGTTTGCGGCAATAACAATCTTCAATCTTGACACGTTGAAGAAAGATAGCTGTCAATTAGCTTGAACAAATGAATATTTTACAAATTGCTGACCTTACATATTGTACAAACTTATGAAAAACAGAATTTTCTTACAAACAGCAAAGGACGATGCATGTAGCTTAATGGTTATCACAAAAGATACAACTTGTCCAAGCTGTTGTCTTCTAACTGGTCATTCGACAACTTTACCAGCAAGTAATCGGTACATTCAGACTCCTCTTAATCTTGGTCTTTGACCATTTGTGGATATATTGGTAAGATCGCTGATTCGTCTCCATAACCCTTAAAATTCTCTTAAACTGGATTTGTATCCATGCAGTATAGCCCTTATACTAGGTTCATGAACAGTCCAAAGGAGCCCATTCAGCCCATCATGTCTGTGCTGATGACAGTTCCTCCACTGCCAATTCCATTCCCTTGCCTCTTTCCTATACCTTTTGACAAAAGCTTCAGAATGAAAGTACATTTTCAATTTTAAAATAAATAGTTCCATATAAAATTCATCTTTTAGAAGGTATCAAGTGACTACAAGCTTACTGTTCACCCAGCAATAATTCAGATTACTTCAAGATGGTTCCGTGCAGTAAAGAAACTTTGTCAGAGGATTGATTGGAGCAGTAGAACTGATTGCCATATATGTGAACCTTTAACATTACTTCTTATCCATGTCTACAGTATATATAGAGCTAATTTGTTGGCCTAACATGTTTAGAGTTGAAGAATACAACCTCAAATGCCAATTATTTTTCATTATTGGCTTCTTTAATAGTTCAAGCTTACTGAAACTAGATAAAAATAAGTATCAAAATCACAAGGTAATTTAGGTCTGTCCCTGCAATGCAGAAAATGTCACTTGAAAGCAATGATTAAACGGGCTTTAGAATCACTGATCTTAGTTGATTTTACACTCTGGAAATACAAATGCCATACTTGAGGATCATAGTGTTACTCTGGGTCATGCGTTGCACACCATTTTAGTCGTATAACAGAATTACAACCCATATCAAAGCAGTTGGGTCTTGAAGAAGGAACCACTACCTTCGCACATTTGTTAAAAAAAAGACAGTGTTGAAAGAATCAACTTTAGTGTCAGCATATTAGATAATGCAGGAACTTCACCGGGATAAAGGTATAATTTTCCACGACTGAAGAAAAATCCTGCAAACTAAGGTCAGTGTCCTAGCATCATTAAGTGCTTTTAGAAAAATGTTGGCTTATTTAAATCAGGTAAGTTTCCATATTGATATTCTGGAGCTGTGTGATTTGCATAAAGATAAAGCTGTGTTTGCTATTTTCTACTGGACTCAAGGTCATCCAAGATTTAAGTTATTAATTTTTCAACTAGCTTCTGTTGCTTATGAATATTTTCTGTAATGGAAAATCTGATATAATTATGCTTTTCTATTCCTTTTCTAAAACACAATACAATCATCAGCATAAACTATTTAATATGTAATTACTTTCTTCAGAGCATCAAATTATCACCAGTCCATAACATATAAAACTATTAGGACAAGAACACATTTGTTCTTATTTGTTCTGGGGAAACCCATGTCAACTCTTCACATGCTCAAGTTCATACCATAATGAACATAATCGGCAGGATTGAAACAGATCCTATTTAATATAATCACTTATTCAGTTGGGAGACAGGATACCAGAGTATACTTCATATTAAACACGACTCTATGGGAGGAAAACTCATCCAACATTAATTTCACTGAAGATTTTCCTAATTTTAAGCCTATTTCCTCCTGTTTTTCTCTGATGGTCTTGTCCAAGATCTGACTCGTATGTTCACAACTTAGCCTTTTCAGGCTTGGATGACATTCCCCCACAGTCTTCTTTTCTATGAGAACAGGTTCAATTTTGTCAACCTTTCTCATAACGAAAAATGCATCTGAGACACCTCTTAACTTATTTTAAAAATAAAAACAAGTACATTTTTGAGCACTAATTTATGTGCGAAGTACAAATGTTTTGTCTATTATTTGCTTCCATGCTGCTTTTTCACCTTTGCTTTTCTGTTTCTATTCTTAAATCTCACCTTTATAATCATCCTAAAATAACTTGAGGTGAATCCATTTAACCTACTACTCAAAGCAATATTCCTCGCTATTCACATTGTTTTTCAGTAGAATTTACATGACTTTATGGTATTTCTTTAGTTTTAGTGCGTGTATAAAACGTATTCTTCATAAAGGTTTCAAATCCTTCCAGCACTTCTGGCTGCAATGATTTTTCCCATGCACCTTTTTTGCAAACCTGCTCGTAAAATACAAAATCGAGATCCTTTTCTTAATATTGATTGCAAAATTTTGTTTGCTTAATTTAAGCAAATATTCATTATTTAAAGAACCCTTTACCAAGACTTTAACATATTTAATATGAAGTGCAAAAAGTAATTACTGTATTAGTTTATAATCCCAATGGTTTCATATTTCTTTGATGAAAAATAAAACCATCTTAATCCCTGCATGAACTACCTGTTGGCACACAGCTACTCAGCCTTAAGGAAGAAAACATTTTGGCTATATTCTTTCCCACAGTGCTATTTTATGCCTGTGTAAAAACAAGAACAAGCAACATGCAGCCCTGCGATTCAATCAGGCAACTGTATGATTGGATGGTTGGTAATTAACCATCTATATTTCAGTTGTATGCATCAGTTGTACCCTACCTTTCCTTAATCTTCGATAAATTCAGCACTATAATGTGCTTAGAACAATGAGAGAGAAAAAACAAAATTGAGATCTGATCCCAATAACTTACCTAACAGGATTGCTGGTTAGAGAAACTCTCAATGATTCTAGGCAGTTGTGAAGCTTTTCATCAGCAATTCCAGAACGTAACTCATGGACATATTCCTGGGATGACAGGGTACTTTCATGTTTGCTGTTTTTCAGTCCTCCCTAGACCGAAGCATTAGAAAAGGCATGATTCGCAAATATACAGAATATATGAAGCATGTTATTCAAGTACTCTTTATACAAATGAACAAAAGAAAAAAAGTTGACAATCTTTGTATTTAAGTTTTATGGTTGACAATTCAGAATTGTTGCTGCCTGACATTTTGAGTAAAAAGCCATCTGCTAGAATGTCCATATACTCAAGTGTTTCAATACATTTTCTGTTGAACACATTTTGCCAGCACAAATGCAAATTTCCAGATGGTAAAATTAAATTATTACAACAAGGAAAAAGTATGAAAACATAAAAATAAACCGAATACCACCAGGCATCATAAAAGTGGTTTCAACAATACACAAATGGATGTATAGATTTAAAAATAAGTTTGTCTAACTCAAAGGGAATTTTGCTTCAAATGCAGTAAAACCTTGATTATCCGACATTCCGAAAGCCGGCAACTGCCTAAAACCGGCAAGATTTCAAAATACAAACATCATTAATTTTTTTCCAATGTCCATGAAATCACCCCAAATTCAGAACAGCTGCTTGCAGTTGACACTGGAACTCATGGACATATTCCTGTTCTGTTATCTAGCACTATGGTTACCGCTCAGGCATAGTTTGGCTTCAGTGCTGTGTTTACACCACTCCTGGTGTTTGGGATAGGGCTTCCCTAGCCAATTCTAGGGTATAGGTTCTAAATACCGGCAAACTCTGAAATCCGTGAGATGATTGGGCCCAACTGTGCCGGATTATTGAGATTTTACTGTATTGGCAAGTCTTATATCAATATTAAAAGCAATCCACAGTCAACAACAAACCACAATGAAATTTATATGATATTCCAATGGTGAAATAATACAGAAAATTTCAAACAAGTACCTGTATTCTAGATATTGAAATTATGTGTGTCAAAATTAAACAAGTTACACAGGAGCAATAAATTTTATTTTTTTTCCAAGACAAACAGTTAATGATTTGTTGCATTTTTGGTACATAAGATGTTTATGTAAAACATGATAAGGTCAATCATTTAACTATACTGAATTTTATTTGAAATTATATTTCACAACATGTGTAAGAGGCATTTAAATTATTCATTTCAAAACATTAAGAAATTGTGATTCTGATGGAAACATCTATTTTATGACAAGATGCAAATTATCTCAAGGAATCTCCAAATTGTCATCCCCTAAAGACGAATACGTGATGTTTTAAAATCTCTCCTACTCTAAAACTTTGGTGTTGTGTGAACAAACTCATATTATTGAACTTTATGAAGCCAATTTGGGCAATCTGGTGTCTTGTATGCTAAAAATGTCTAGATTTTGAAAATAAAATCCTTTAAATCGTTAATCATTAAAATCGGCAACTCCTATTCTCCTGGGCGGAAAGAGGTAATGGAGCTTTGGTCAACCTCAGACGCCGCTTTAGATGGACAAACAAAAGGTTTAGCCGGCTTCTACTGTAGTTTCATCTATCATACTGTATGTTCTATTAAATTTGACCAATCAAGTGCCCTCTATTTATTTAATAGTGTTATTATGTTCCAACGGGCATGAAAAACTTTTTACACATTCTTGTGTTAAATTACATTCAGGTACAAATCTATGATTCAGATTAGATTTTAAATGAAACAACTATCAATAGATCTATCGTCCAAAAAAAACACAATAATGAAATTGGTCATTTCAATCCACGACTGTTTGTGGAACACTGCTGTGCTCCCGCGATTCGCCTACAAATATACAGTCAATTCACTTTACAGTATATTCTGTGAAGCGCTTTGGGACGTCGATAAGATGTGAAAAGCGCTACAACAACAACAACAACAACAATTTACATTTCTAGAGCGCCTTTCACGTCGGGAGGACGTCCCAAGGTGCTGAACAAGAGGCGTGTGACCCGAGCTGGGAGGGGAGTGTTTGGGAAGGGGTGAAACACGAAGGGGAGGTAAAAGAGTTCGGGGTGGAACAAAAGGCACGATCGAAGAGGAAAGTCTTCAAACTGGCCTTGAAAGAGGAAAGGGAAGAAGCGAAACGGAGGGATTGAGGGATGGCATTCCATAAGGTGGGAGCGGAGAAACTGAAGGCCCGGCCTCCGATGGTGGGGCGGTTCGGGCGGGGGGCTTGGAGCAGGCCAAGTCCTGTTGAACGGAGGGTGCGGGTGGGCGTGTAGGGGGAGAGTAGGTCAGTTAGGTAGGATGGGGCAAGGCCGTGTAAGGCCTTGTAGGTGAGGACGAGGATCTTAAACTCGATCCTCTGGAGGATGGGGAGCCAGTGGAGACGGGCGAGGGTGGGGGTTATGTGGTCACGGAGGCGGGTGCGGGATAGTATACGGGCTGCAGAGTTTTGGATGGCCTGCAGCCTATGAATGGAGGAACTGGGGAGGCCGACTAGGAGAGAATTTCCGTAGTCCAGCCGTGAGGTGATGTAAGCATGCACAAGTGTTTCGGCAGCGCGGGGGGTAAGATAGTTGTGGAGCCTGGCAATGTTGCGCAGATGGAAATAGGCGGTGCCGGTCAAGGCGCGGATGTGGGGGAGGAAGGAAAGTTTTTGATCGAACATGATTCCGAGGTTCCTGATTGGCTTTGTGAGGTGGAGAGTGCAGCCTTGGATGTTGAGGCTGGCAGCGCCCGATGTGCGGAGGCGCTGGCTTGAGCCAATCAGGAGGGCCTCGGTCTTATTCACGTTCACGCTAATAACAAATGCAAGGATTATTATTATTAGTATAAATATCTTAAGAAGAAATTTGTAATACCAACATCTTACGAGGTTCCCAATGAAGCAGAGCAGTTGCAACTATTGGTAAACTGTCCACCTAATAACAACTGCAACCGTATAACTTATCCATCCACACAATTTAAATACTGTGCTGAAATCATTTACATTATGGACTACAACACGTTATGACTTCATACTTATATTTGGCAAAAAGTAGGATGGCAATTAACCTGCCAGTATTTGTAGCAATGAAAGTGCATGGTCTAAATAAGGTCTACCAAAATGCATCAAAAAGAGACAATCCTGAACGCTATTGATGAAAGGAAATAATCTCGAAAAAAAGAGCATGTGAAGTCAGCATGATCAAAAAGGAAGGTCAGTAGGCAGGATCTGAGGTGGTGAGGAAGGGGGTAACTCGTGGCGGGATTGGGGGAAGGAGTTCCACGGTTTCAGGGGTACAGGCTGAAGGCACAGGCACCGATGGCAGAGCTGAAGTGATGCGAGACAAACAAGAGGCCAGAGCCTACCAAGTGGAGCCTGCAGATAGTGTAGGGAAAAGCAAATCTGATAGAGAAGGAGGTGCAAGGATATGAGGAGATTTGAAAACGAGTGAGAGGATCTTGAAATTGCCCTAGCAGGCAATGTAATGAAGGATGAAAAAAAGGTCCTGGTCAGGGAACGGTTATGAGGTAGAAACAAAAGCTGGGGATCGAACCTGACGCCGATGTTACACACAAGCTTGGTGAATCTGAGGGGGAGTCCAGGAAGGTTAAGGAATTCAGACCCGGAGTTACATAAATTATTACTGAAAATTATAAGTCTGCAATTCAGCAACAGCCTCCTATGAACAACAATAAATTGTTGGCTATAATGATCTGGTGCAGAAGTACCTGTGATCTGCTGGTCATCAATCAAGCTCTCAATGAGTCAGAATCAAAGCACATAAACTAATTATGACTTGACACAATTTGTGTCTTCAGACAAAGGCTAAATATACAACTGATTTGGGAAGTGGAACATTTTTATTTGGTCCAGCAAAGGATTCTCAACTCTAATTTGGTCCAGAATCCTTTGCTGGACCAAATTAAAAAAATTCTGTGCTCATCTTTCTGTGCTCAAGTGTGACTAACAAATGCTTAAAGGTCAGAAAAGTATTGTATTCTCAGAGCATATGCTTTCATCTCAATGAGCTCAGCATTTCACATCAAATAGTTTTAAAATGTTTCAAGCATTTTAACAATGACCTAATAATCACAAAACGTTTTACTCAACCCATTCTGACATCACTGGACCTTGAATCTGCTAAAACAATGCAAATCATTTTCTCTCTCTCCCTTAGGTTTTCCTTCTTGGCTTCTAAAAAGACTTATTGTAGTTTGCTTCTATGATGGATGATCCCTTTAAATGTCAGTATAAAAATTGAACATTTGCTGCATTTATGAATGAAATTAAGCAGGTTCTTACAACAGATTTCCACAGAACACAGAAAAACAAAATCTATAGACATTAAAAACTAGTATTCTCTGCCACCATTAAAAATGACCTTTTTAGAATACTTAATACTATAAACAACCTTTTTTGGGGGGAGTTGGGTTAAAGACAATCAACACTGATATAGTATTGTATGTTACCAGTCTTAAGATAATTTTTGAAACTACCCCTAAGGGATTATCAAGGATAAGAACTGACATTCAATCCGAATGGTCCCAAAGTACAGTACTATATGTACTTTTACTATTGGCACAACCTACAAAGTGAAGTCGCCACTAAAAGTCACAAAGGAGTCTGGGGCCAGCTGTCTAAGCGACTAGCAGAAGGAATTATGCATGAAGGTGAGCAGCAATAATTAAGGAGAAATAAACTGAGACAAGGCAACACACTGCTTAATTTTTTTTAACAAGTTATTGTTGCACTATAGAAAAAAGAGGAAAGAATAGTGGAAATGTAATGTATACATGTGCCACAATTGTTATACAAATTATACAGTCAATTCACTTTACAGTTATATTCTATGAAGCGCTTTGACATTATTATTATGATGCAATCTGTAAGAATTAATGCCAATGAGACTTTGAAGCATCATTTGGTAAAATGTAAACACACAAGCAATTGGTTTTAAGGTCCAACTGTTTGTTGATGATTAAGAATAAATTATTTTAAGAAAAAGTGCATTTTTTTAAAGATAATTGCAGGAAATTATCAATTTCCTGTAAAATTAGAAACAAATTTTGAACACAAACTTATTTGCAAACATTTTGTATGTGATCTCAGGATAGTTCAGTACCCTAAAACTGCTCACCATTAAGTGCTCTCTTGAGCTAGGAAATTAGTAAAACACTAATAACACTTTTTATAGAATTTCCCATGTTGCATACTTGAAGAACAGCAACCAACAAGAACAGCCCAATTGTTACTAAACTCATTCAATGTGTAATCTCAGTTCTCTTTTCCAGCAAACTAAATATATATATAATAAAAGCCTATTTGTACGGCACCCGCGGGATCTGGCCATTGCCAGTTAAATCGCCTGCTGGATATTCGGGCTCCACAGGGGCCTGAAAACCCACCACAAAAAAATGTAAGTTCTCTTAGCATACACCATACACACCAGACTGAATAATATCAGATAACAACAGAGTATTGTATTGGTACTTATTGTTAAAACTACTCTCTTGCGCTTCTCACCTTTACTGATTGAGGTTTACAGTCCAGCAATTATTTTTAAATGGAGGATGCCGTGCTGGTGAAAAAAAACGACAGCGCGATTTTAAAGTTGTGTGACTTTATTAGCGGCAAGCCGATAACCCTAGACTCTACTAGCGGCAAACCAAAATACTGTACCTGCACGACAATGTGGGTTATCGGCTAGCGTTATCAGCTTGCCGCGAGTAAGGCTTTTAAATCATGCTCTGTTTTATTCACCCACTTGACGTCCTCCATTTTAAAAAGAATCGCTGGACTACAAACCTCAACCGCAGCATCGTGGCTTCAAACACAGCATCTACCAGTAAAGGTGAGAAGCGCAGGAGAATAGTTTTAACAATAAGTTATACACTATTCTGTTATTATCTGTTATTATTTATGCATTTACAAATGCTCCACCGCTATTGTTCCAGATACATATTGTTTATCGAATGGGGACTTGTTTTTTGGTGTGCCGGTTATACGGAAGCGCCGGTTCATCGAGTCGCGGATAAATGGGCTTCTACTGTAAGTCTCAAAGCACTCCAAAATAGACCATAGAGGCTGCAGGAAAAACATATTACAGTAAAATATAATTTCAAATTGGAGCCCAAGACAATTGTTGCTGTTATATTGCCATACACAAGATCATCCTCTTATCCTGAAATAATGCACTTGGTATTTACTGTATTCAACAGAGAATTATCCAATTGATCATTCAGGTTCACATGCTCAAGATTCCCAGAGGAATGAACTCTAAATCAGAATCATTACAGTTTTGCCATTACAATAACTTCCAAAGCACAGCATATTGGCCAGAACAGATTTGACTCAGGAGGCAGACTTGACTCCATTTTTACCTCTGGGTCAGAAGTATCCAGCTTCAAGCACGATATCAAGATTTGAGCTCACTGTTTATGCTGACACTCATTTGCAGTACTGGTGAAACAATGAATTATCAGAGGTGCCATCCTCAGGCTGAGATATTAAACAGAAGATTCAGTCTGCCTGTTCAAATAAATGTGAAAGATCCCACTGCATAACGTGAAAAACATCAAACAGTTTCTCCCAAAAAGCTCTGGCCAGAGAACTCAAGTTCTCCTTGAGTAATTACCCATTCAACCATTTGTGGGACTTTGCATCACACAAATTAGCTGTCTTATTTTCTTACAAAAATAGTTACAGTTTTTACATAAGCACTTTGCAATATTATTTTACTTTACTATTTCATTGATTATTTTTAACCAGCAACAAGTTATCTATGGAATAATTAGCATTAAAATTTTAGACAATTGTGTAGAGTAATTCTATAGCAATTTTTTACTTAATTGGAAAACTTAGACTAAGTAACCAAAATTCATCAGAGCACTGATCCAGCCAGAGCAGAAATGCATCCAAATTTTAAAAAAATCAGTCCTGGAATGTTTTTAAACATATAAAACTAAATCTGAATGTGTAATCCTTCAGCATGCCAACTACAGTATATGAACTACATTTACTCTCTCGTATATCAAGTGATACCCTTGATATCAACTGTCTGAAATAAAATGCAAATATTCATATCCCCAATTTCAGCACACACATCGCTGGGAAAAAAAAGCAGTCGTGTTCATTGATTCTTTCCGCCAATTAAGATCCAACTCTGTTATCTGTCATGCAGTCCAAATAAATTCAGGTAATTTTAACAACAATGACTGACAAGACTGTCCACAGTTATGATGTCAGTCACAGTTACAAGATATTGTGTCTGCTGTAACATCCCAAACCATCTGTACTGAAACTTCCTTTCTATGGATGATTGCATTTTAGAATATGGAGAAGTGCTTCTAGAAGCAGAAAGTAAATCATTCTGATTTTGATACAATGTCATTTCATCACTCACCCACTCTAACAAGTGATATTTCTGTTCAATTCCACATTTCTTACAAATTATCAGATGGCTGATCATACATACAATCACATTAAGATTGTAAAATAGTGATATCATTTATAGAGCAGGATGCAATGTGATAAAAGTCTGCATTCAAAATAAATGTTACAGCATCAAAGCAAACTTTTGACATGCCGCCTATACATTGTACAGTAAAAGCCCGTTTATCCAGCACCCTCGGGACCTGGCCAATGCCAGTTAAAGTGCGTGCCGGATGTTTGGTCGAAAATGCAAAAAATAAATAAATAAAATTTCAATGCATTTTTCCGGATAAATTCCGGTTAATCGAATGCGGCCTTTTTTTTTTGTGTGATGCCGGTTAAACGAAAGTTGTAATTGATTGGGTGCCGGATAAACGGGCTTTTACTGAACTTACTTGTGTGATAGTTATTAACAATGTTTTAGGATGTTTTCTATTATTTCTGTCATAACCAACTCATTAACATTACTCATAGGAAATTATGCAATATGTATGGATCTTAACCATGTTTTAAGGAATTGCATACAGTCAATTTAGTACGTTGTTATTTGGAATCCTGTAGTTCAGCGGTTAGAGCACTCGCCTTACAAGCGACAGACCTGGATTCAATTCCAGACAGAATGAAACCCCAGGCAAGTTTTCTTACTCCACACTCCTAATAATAATTCCTCAAAAAAAGCAATAATAAATTGGTCATTTCAATCCACGACTGTTTGTGGGACACTGCTGTGCCCAATTGGCTGGCGTGTTTCACCCACAAATATACAATCAATTAACTTTACAGTATATTCTGTGCTTTGAGATATCTAGGACATGAATATCAAAATGCAAGGATTATTATTATTATTTGTGTATGGTGGTTTGATATACATTCACAAAAAAATTGGTATTTTGGAGCCGTTTTTTTAAATGTCCTTCAATTCCCTTGTTTCAACAGTCAACTGACATATTGCTTTGTTGTATGAAAAATAATATCTCCAAATGACACAAATACAGCAAAGTAGACAATGCATCCAGCAACATATATTATCATTCAGCCATCAATAACACCTATAAGAATTTTTATCAGTGAAATTTAGAGAACAGATCTACAAGTAAAGATAACTGCAGTCAATAATCACATGCCAATAATATACCGACCATCAAAGAAAAGATAACAGGTTCAGCCTTATTTCAAAACATTGCAACAAAGTTGTAGCCTTCCCCAGCTAGTCTGAGAAAGATAATTCTATTTAAGATTTGTTGATCTGAACTTGGCTAGAAGAAAAAGGTATTAAAATTGTATTAAGTGACATGATATTCCCACATCACTATCATCTATATCAGCCTTCCCTCCACTGGCAAAATTTCATTTTTTTAAATACATCAATTAGGTGTGAAATCTCAAAGCTCTGCTGTTATTCAAAACTATAGCTTTGCACTAGTGGTTGATGAATTAATGAGTACTGACTATATGAATTATTGCCTTGAAACTCACCACTAATTTATTATAAAAAGTTGTGCTCATTATGTCGGAACCCATAAATTGAACTGCATCACCAGGTCAGTTTTTCTTTGCTCTTTTGTTGTGGTCACAGTAATCCAGTACAGGCTGGTTCCCCAGACAGAAGTGTTGTACTGTAAATTAATATCTAGATTTACATGTCCATTAGTACCGTATATCTCCGCGTATAAGGCACACTTTTTTTCAGGTCGGAAGATCTCGAAAGTGGGGGGTGCGCCCTATACGCAGATACAAGCAATTTTGAGCCTCGGAGATACAGTAAACTAGGAGGGGCGGCCGGCGCACTGTCAGCCGGGGTTTGGTCAGTGTCCGGCGGGGGTTGGGAGGAGCGGGTGACGGTGCTTCGGACTCGGCCGCCCGGGCTGCGGCAGCAGCAGCGGACTTCAGTGCTGTGCTTACCTTCTGCCGAACCCAGTCTGCCGCTCTCCCTCCCTCCCTCCCTGTCTGCGTGCCGGCCTGCCTCTCTCCCTCTCTCTCTCCCGGGCTGCCGCTCTCCCTCTCTCTCTCCTGGGCTGCCGATCTGCCTCTCTCCCTCTCTCTCTCCCACGCTGCCGACCTGCCTCTCTCCCTCTCTCTCTCCCGGGTTGCCGGCCTGCCTCTCTCTTTGCCGGCCTGCCTCTCTCTCTCCCGGGCTGCCGACCTGCCGCTCTCCCTCCCTCCCTCCCGGGCTGCCGACCTGCCGCTCTCCCTCTCTCTCTCCCGGGCTGCCGACCTGCCGTTCTCCCTCTCTCTCTCCCGGGCTGCCGACCTGCCGCTCTCCCTCCCTCCCTCCCTGCCTGCCTGCGTGCCTGCCTGCCTCTCTCTCTCCCAGGCTGCCGCTCTCCCTCCCTCCCTCCCTCCCTCCCTGCCTGCGTGCTTGCCTCTCTCCCTACCTACCTGTCTCTCCTCCCTTCTGCCGGCAATATCATTGAGAATGCTTCCGGTTTTTTTCACCGAGAAAAGGTCAAAAACGGGGGGTGCGCCTTATACGCGAGTGCGCCTTATACGCGGAGATATACGGTATTCATTGCCTTTTAAACAGTAGGTGCAGTATTAATTCCCTACAGGATAAAATATGAAAACAATGTGGCACATCACATTCATGTTTTTTCATTCACCTGAGTATGATAAGCAGAATGGGCAAGTCTATTAATACTTATGTTTTGATAGGAATTTTCTACCATAAATACCTGGATTCTTTGGTGAAAGTCAAACGGTAAAAGCTTTAACAAAACTGAACTACTGGCTGTGAAAATAATGTGGTGTTTATTCTCTGTCTACTTTTAACATTATCAGTAAATATAATCAGTGGTAGATAAATTCCAGATTGTGTAGAATTATAAATTGGCTTCAATGGTACCTTTGGAAATCACCTTTGATATTGTTGCTATATAATAATAATCCTTGCATTTGATATAGCATCTTATCATGGCTTAGAAGCCTCAAAGTGCTTCACAGAATATATTGTACGGTGATCAGAAGAAATTACTTTGTTCTCCAATAGTCTGTCAAAGGATCTTGAATGTTCACCTGAACAGGAACTGCGTTTTACATCTCATCTGAAGGATAGCACCTTCAACAATGTCGATCTCTTCCTGCACCACACGACAGTGTCAATAAACACTTCTAGCTTTAATTCCTGACATAGGATGTATTCTTATTCCTGACATAGGCATAAAAACTCTTGTTCTGCAGCAGACTACAAGTACCCGAACACCTGGCAAGAAATCATAGGAATGCCTAATCTCTCTTTTTCCTAATGTTACATTGCTTATATTGGGAAATAGAAAATTACAGATAAATACTGCACCAGAGATTCAAGATTTAGGTAAATATTCCTTTGATTTCAACCAATGCATAATGGAATTCCATATAAAAGTTAATAGAGTGATGAGTCACTCGAATATTATTATAAAGAGCAAATAGTATTTCATCTCTGGATAAGACCTTTTTTCTATTATCCTCAGAGTTTTCATTAAAGTTTGGGGCAGTTAATTTTAATTTAAAAACTGCAATTGTACTTCAGGTAAACATACCTCAGAGTGGTTACTTCTTTTTTTTAAAAAAAGCTTTTATTTAGAAGACCAAAACAGCTTTGGCATGGAGGGTACTTTGCTTTCCAGAACCAGCTGAGCAGATATCCTTATCTGGAAGCATGGAATGCAATTGTGACAGATTATTTGACAAAGTTGTGTATCAAACTGAGCCCAATCCTTTTCTTTCCTAGAATTCATACTAGCTAATTTTTTAACAATGGTTTTTGAGCATCTGGAGCAAGTCGATTATCAACTAACAAAGAGCTGCAATAATTAGTAGTGTGTCCCTTGTACTCGAGGATGATGGTGCCAACATGCATGAGTTTGTGGTAGAAGGATGTGTTGGTGAGTATGCAGGCAGATACATGAGAGGCATTGTCTATAGCACATGTTGATCCATGACATGGCTCATCCTTCAGCCTCTCACATCTTGCTTCCACAGTGACATGGCATAGTGCCCCAAAGCCCTTCACTCCTTCTCTCACTTCAACACTCCATTGCCATCTGTTGGTGATCAATATCCATAGCCAAAAGTCAATGTCAATGTGCACTGCTTCAAGTATATATTCAGCATGCCCTTGTAGTGCCTTTAATGTCTGTGCTACTTTCTTTTGCCATGCAGCAGTTCTCTCCATCAAGCTCCTGCTTAGGCAAAATATACTGTCCATCTTAACATGTGTAGCACAATGGAGCTGAGAATTAATGATCACAGCCTCAATGCTGGTTCTGACAGTACATTCTAGTACTTTGTTAGCGATCTTATCCTCTTAGTGAGGATATCTCTCAGGAAAAAAACAATAATAAATTGGTCACTTCAATCCATGACTGTTTGTGGGACACTGGTGTGCACAATTAGCTGCCACGTTTCACCCACAAAATAGTCAATTCACTTCACAGTATATTCTGTGAAGCACTTCGAGACATCTACAAGATGTGAAAAGTACTACTGTATATAAAATGTAAGGATTATTATTATCATTATTATCCTGCCATCTAATTCTCATAAACTGCCCAACTAAATCGTCAGACTGGGAATGATATCAGCAAACTAATGATTTTACAAGAGACCAATGTAAATTGTTTGGGGGCAAAATATGGTTTTACTTTTTATTACCCATAGAAAGTTACATGGGAATAATAAAGGGTAAAACAGAAACGCAATTAGATAACACACAAATCAACAAGAAAAACACATACTGATTAGCTAACAGCTGGGTGAATAAAATCCCAAAGTATCAAATGCAACTTCAAGTCATACAAAGCCATACAATTCATTTTACCAGATCTGAATTGTGATTGTAAAAACAAACTATCCCACAGGAAGATGTTCTCTTTGCATTCCAACAAAAGCAAATATGTATAAATGCATGAAAATAGTTTGGATCTACAACTTGTTTCAGAATATAAAATTTAAATTACCACCATTTGGGGGTACTTGTCCTTTGGGGAGGATAAATTTGTAGAGCTAATGGGAGGGCAGGAGAGTGGGATTGATTTGGACAAAAGCCAGCACAGACAAGGTGGGCCAAATGGCCTCCTTTTGTATAATTCTATGATTCTACATAGAACACAACTTAAGAAATGGAAGTGGCATTTAGTCAAATTTGCAGGTTATGCAAAAAATTCACAAGTCTAAAATCCTCCATATGTGTCCATGCTGAAAGCCAGACCTGTGTGAAATGCAATTTCTGCCAAAGACTAATTTTAGCACCACAGCAAAATACTGGTTGGTCAGCTCAAGACATACTATAGTTAGGTACCTGCAGAATTCTGCATTTCCAAATAATGTTATAAAGTATACGCCATAAATCACAAACCAAATTTGATTCCACTGTAGACAATTTGCACAAAAGTAATACAAACAATAAACACTAAAAGCCACACTAACCTTATTTCATTCAATGTACTGTTCACGTGATGTTTGATGCCTAGAAAAGGAAGATTATCTAAAGTGCTCTTAGCTTCACCACTAATAATTATATCACCAGACACCAAAGAACTTGAAAGAAAATTTAGACGATTTAGCTTCAAGCAAATTTTATCCTCTCAACTACAATTGAGTTCAGCATGAGTGGCATCCACTGCACAATAGCAAGTTGCAGAAAAGCAATTCATATTTAATATAAAAATATTGTTCAGCACTAAATACAGTGAATTAGGTTACCACCACCTTATCCCCAACAGTCAGAAATAGTCATTCACCCCAGGTGTTCTGACTCAATTGCAGCTCACCAAAAAGCCAACTTGAGGCAAGATGCAAAAGTCCTGGAAATATTCCACAAATTACTGAAGAAATAAGTAGAAATCCAAGTCAATGGCTTACTATTCAGTTTTCCCTGTGCACATGCAGAATATCCTGTTAACTAATAGCTACTATTTAATACATTTTTACCCATATACTGTACTTGTTTTATTTTTACCCAAGTCTAAAATTCTTTGGGGGTATATCTAGTTATTAGTATAGTCAGTAAGTCTTCAATTTTATTCTGTAAATAAATTAAGTGGCCTGTTCTGTAAATTCTTGCTTATGTAATTATTCCAAACATTGGAGACCTTCCCATTTCCAGTAAGATTCAATTTGAGTCAAGCTACCAATAAGGAAAACATTTTTCTCAAGTAAATTAACCCTTATGTTGCAAAGCTGACAAACTCAAAAAAGCCAATTATTTCATGCCCCATCTTCAGTAATCTTCAGATGCTGTCATGTTGTGCTCAGTTTTACTGAAATTCAGAGCACAATATGGTTCATTTGTTACATTGTATAATTTCACAGAATGTGTACAGGTAGACTTAACGAATGCCCAGGTAACGAAAGTTCACTATAACAAGGGTTTCTATTTGTACCACTTTATCCGCTTAACAAAGGCTGCGTTCGCTATAACGAATGTTTACACACACTTTAAATCTCGTGGGCTTCTCGTGCACAGTTTCTCATGGGTAGTGTCTCTCCTGTTGCCCCCGCAACACACGCTCAGTCTTTAGCGTGCCTTAGTTAAGCAGTTAACCATATGGGAGGAGCTTAGGCAGGATGCTTTGTGGCTTTAATAATAAGTCAAGGACTGTCTGTATTTTATTGTTTATTGTTGACATCATGGCCCTGACGGAGACTTGGATCACCCCAGGTGACACCTTTCCCCTTGTCGAAGCCAAACCACCCAACTACACATTCCACCATGCCCCACGACCCAACCGCCGTGGCAGTGGTGTGGCCCTCATCTCCAAGTCATCGCTCGCCCTATGCCCCTACTCCTCCGGTTCCTTCCCCTCTTTTGAACAGCTCACCCTCTCTCACTTTTCCCACAGTTCCCTCAAAATCCTTTTAATGTATCGCCCCCCTAAACCCTCCCCCACTTTCATTTCAGATTTCTCGTCACTTTTAACCTCCCTTTGTGCCTCCTCTGATCGGCTCATCATTCTTGGCAACTTCAACCTCCATTTCACCCCTTCCTGTTCCACCTCCTTTGAATGTTCTCCTTTGCTCTCGTCATTTAACCTTTCCCTTCACATTCAAACTGCCACCCACATCCACGGCCATCCGCTCGATCTGGTGATCACCCGAGGCCTCAACGTCTCTGGTGTCACCATCACCGACAAAGCCATTTCAGACAATTTTTTCATTTCTCTCAACACCTCTATCTCCGCTGCCCTCGAAACCTCCAACCTCCTCCCACTGTGGCATTCTTCATGTATCAACCCATCCTCTGCCTCCACCACCCTCCATAACACCCTCTCCACTACCCTCGATACCCTAGCCCCCCTCACCTCTCGAATTGTCTCCCACTCCCGATCATCACCATGGTACACAACTCACCTCCGCTCCCTCAAGAGTCAAGTGCGAGCAGTAGAATGCACCAAATCTGGCCTCACGGTCCACCGGCAAATCTAGCCACTGCCAAATCATCCTTCTACTCCAGGATAATCCTGGAAGCGAAGGACAACCACCACCTCCTCTTTGCCACCACCAACCAGCTCCTCTCCCCCCCCCCCCCCGCCTCACTTCGCAGATCCTCTCCTCTACGCACGTTGTGAGGAGATGCTGGACTTCCTCGAGTCCAAAATCGAGAGAATCCGTTCTGCGGTTTCCTCCCCCCATCTTTCCTCCACCTCCGCCCTTCCATCCGTTACTCCACACCCCACCCACCCTCCTTTTCACACTTTCACCCCCACCTCAGTCACAGGAACAATCACTTCCATGAAACCCACCACGTGTTCACTGGACCCCATCCCCACCCCCTCCTCCGCACCCAGCTCCACCTCCTGGCCCCGCTCATCTCTGACACCATCAACCTCTCCCTTGTGTGACAAAAAGTCCATAACTCCTTCGTAAAGCGGGGTCTACCTGTATTTTAATCTGCACTGTTAAGTATTTCAACTGTTTTTAAACTATTTTACTAGCAGCAATGGAAAGTTATGAATCAACTGAAAATATTCATGGGAATGCTAATTTCAAAACATCCCCCCACCCATCCATGAAACTAATGAAATTAAAATCTCGACGGAAACAAACAGAGCATGGAAGGCATATGGCAAAATAGTTAATAAAATTTGCATTAAAAAAAATATTTTTGGTAGAAACACATCATGTGTTGTTAGACATAACATGAATGGATTTTCAGACAAATAAAACTTGTCAATATTTTTCACATTGTTATATACGAATTCTATAGGGTTGCCATTTTAAATGCAGAATATATAGTGTTTTATTAGAGATCCTAATAATTCACAAACAATCCCTTACTTTTACCTTTTTTGTCTGGAAGTTCATTACTGTAGTAAAAAAAACTATTTTCAGCTGAATTTCAGCTGTTCTTTTTTGTTAAAGAACTTGTTTAGGACAGGTCGTTTGAACCAAATGAGGATTATTATTATGATATTGCTCGTTTTGAGGAATGCACTTTCACAGAGTCGTCGATGAAAGCTTTATTCCCATTATTTGTGTGACAAAAAGTAAAATATTTTATGATACTTCACATCAAATTACAGCTGTTTACAAGCACTTTGTCCCTTTCTCCTGCCAATTCAGCATGTCCTTCTAAATTTCTCCTATTGAAGTATTCATCCAATTACCTTCGTAAAACCTGCTATATATTCTGCTTGAAACACCGTTCAAGGTGAAGCATTCTGTCATCAAACAACACTTTGTGTAAAAGTATTTTCCTAAGCTATCCCTTTGCTCCTTTATTTTAAATTAGTGATGTTTATTTGATGATTCACCAACGAATGGAAATAATTTCTCCCTGCTGCCTTTATCGAAACCCCACAATTTTTTTTAAAAAAACCTTCATTGGGTCTCTGCTCAACTCTCCCTGTTCCAGTGAAAGTAACTCCAGTTCCTGTCTCTCCTCGTACATAAGACAGCTCATCTTCGGTATCATTCAAGTGAATCTCCTCTGCACCTTCTCTATTTGTACAATGGCTTAACATACATAATTAATCATTTCCATGTCTGGGTCTTTTTGAAGCACCTTCCTTTCATTTCCAATAAAAGCTGGAAAGAAACTTATCATTTAATAGCATAACAATGCTACCCTATGCATTGCAGAATTATATTGATAAATATTGCTAATCTTTTCAGAGTGCTAAATAAAATTTAATACAATTTGTGCCACTAATAAGAAGTTCATATTCAGTGAACAGAATAAAGCGAGGATAATGAAAGTTTGTCTTTATTTCATAACCAAAAGGTAGATGACGTAAATGGGGATGTCGATTGAAACAGATCATTAGCCCTTTAAATGTGTCCATTTTCAACATTAAATCATTCTTTGTCCATCGAAACATCAGCCTTCCAACTACATAACTGACCATTAATCTACAGAAAAATTGACAAATTCTGGAAGTAACAAATGCAAGCTGTTAAAAGTCGTTTTTTTACAATAATGTCACACTTAACCTTGTGAGTTTAATAAACAGAAAGGTTCACCATAGTGTTCCAGGTTGCTGCTGCATAAAATGTATTTTGGAAGACTATAGAGTCCTATAGTTTAGTGAAAGGTCCTGGATTCGATTCCCGGACAGGGAAAAATGTTGGGCAGGTTTCCTGACTGCACTCACCTGTTTACCTGGCAGTAAATAGGAACCCGTTTGTTAGTCGATTGGTGCATCAATTTTCCTGGGATAATAATCCCTTCCCAAAAAAGTACAGTCAACCCTTGCCGAACGCAACTTTCTCGAGTACTGGATTGGCCTATACACGAAGAAATAAATGTGGCAATTTTTTGCATATATACGAGTAAAATTTGCGAATACTCGCTGGCTGGCCCCGGTGTGTATGCACATTTGGGAGGACGCCGGCAGCTCCCGTCTAAGTCTGATAATTCCTCAGCTTCGGAGAAACCTGATGGCATTGCATGGTAAACAGAAGAGACAGAGAGACAGAGTCTCCTAACAATTCCAGGACCAAAGGTAAAATAATTTAGCCAAGCTGTGGTAGTGTAAGGTGCTGTTTTATTGTCTCCAGTGAGTCAGTGAGAGCGGGGAGAGTGACAAGCGGGGGAGAGCGGGCCAGCCGGCTGTAGCCCACCTCAGTACGTACCTTGCGTTGGTCAGGTGTGGATGTGCCTGGAGGCTTGAGGTTGGATAGCCTGTGGATGGATTCTCCAAACCCTTTTTTTCCCATTACTTATTAAGCTTACCGAACGTGATTTTACCGAGGGCGCTGTTTACCAGGAACGTAGCCCCCGTGTTTGGTAAGGGTCTACTGCAATTCAAAATATAATAATTTGGTCTCTTAATCCACAACTGCTTGTGGAGCACGCTGCACACAATTGGCTGTCGCATTTCCCCACAAAACATACAGTGAATTCACTTTAACAGTATATTCAGTGAAGCACTTTAAGACGACTAGAAGATGTAATAATGCACTCCATCAAATGCAAGGATTATTATAATTTACTATTAGTGTACTAAAGATTAACTCTCTCCCTCCCCACCTCTCTCCCTACCCTGCCCTCCGCCTTGCTCAGGTCCAGCCCTGACTGTTATGAATTTGCCTTTGTTAGCCAGCACCCAGCAAACTGTGTCCATTAGTGATCTAGGCTTTTTGTGATGGCACAGTGAAATCTTGTTGTGTGTAAAAGTCCTGGGGGAAAATGGCGGCGAGAGGGACACACGGGTCTAGAGCCGTCTCTGTACATTAAGAGCATATGGCAGAGATTGCTCGACCTGACCTGACCCACAGCCCATCAACCCGCAGCCCCGGCACCATCCCCAGCCCCAAGACCCACAGCCACAGACTTGGCTCCAGCCCCGAGACTCACAGCCCCGGCTCCGGCTCCGGCCACAGTCCCAGGACCCCCGGCCCCAGACCCAGACCCAGCCACAGCCACATCCCCGCACCCCCGGATCCAGCTCCGTAACACACAGCCCTGGCTCCAAGACCAGCCCCACGACCAACGGCTTCGTGACACGCTGCCCCGGCTTCAAGACCAGCCCCGCTACACATAGCCCCGGCTCCAAGACCCACAGCCACGAGATGCACGGCCCTGGTCCCGGCTCCAGCCTTGACGCGGCGACCCATAGCACGGACACACGGCGACCGGACCTAAAACCCACAACCCCAGCCTCGGCCGCAGCCCCGGTCAGGCTTCAGACCGCAACGCCTCTGCATCCCCCAGCCGGGGCCTCATATCCCTTGAGATGATGCGCCCCATTGACCCTCGCTCCTGGTCCCCCACGTGCGCAATATGGCTGCCGCCACGACCCAAGCTTCCCTCCCCCTATTCAAGCTTTTCCCCCCAACCCCCCCTCTCCGTTATTTTTTCTCTACCCTTCTTTCTCTTCGCCCTCCTCGTTTACTGTCCCTGCTCGACCCTCCCACCGCTTCCCTCTGTTCCAGTATTGGAATCCTCCGTCGGGCTCACCGTGGCACTCGGCGCTGGCTGTCCAATAGCAGTCACACCAAGTGCCCTGTCCCCCACCATCACCGTCAGCCTCACCGGACACAAACCCGGGGGCTCAACCTCTCCTCCCTTATTCAAGTCCCCACCCTCCCCGCCGACCATCCCAGCCCCCCCTCACACCCCTCGGCCAACTGCTCTCTCCGCATCGGCCTCCAAAATGTCCGCTCTGTCTGCAACAAGACCCTGGCCGTCAACGATCTCATCCTTGGTGAGAACGTTGACATCATGGCCCTGACGGAGACTTGGATCATCCCAGGCGACACTTTCCCCCTTGTTGAAGCCACACCACCCAACTACACATTCCACCATGCTCCTCGACCCAACCGTCGTGGCGGTGGCGTGGCCCTCATTTCAAAGACATCCCTCGCCCTATCCCCCTATTCCTCCGGCTCCTTCCCCTCTTTTGAACATCTCACCCTTTCTCACTCCTCCCACAGTTCTTTCAAAATCCTACTAGTTCATCGCCCACCCAAACCCTCCCCCACTTTCATTTCAGACTTTTCTTCACTATTAGTTTCCCTTTGTGCCTCCTCTGATCGCCTTATTATTCTTGGCGATTTCAACCTCCATTTCACCCCGTCCTGCCCCATTTCCTCTGAATTTTCCTCTTTACTTTCGTCTTTCAACTTCTCCCTTCATATCAACACTGCCACCCACACTCACGGCCATCCTCTCGATCTGGTGATCACCCGAGGCCTCAACGTCTCTGGCGTCACCATCACAGACAAGGCCATTTCTGACCATTTTTTCATTTCCTGCAACACCTCTATCCCTCCTCCCTCCACTTCCAAACCCACCACCATCTTCTACTGGCCCTGGAAGAAGATTCCCCCTCAAACTTTCACCTCTGCCCTAGAAACCTCCGACCTCCTCCCACAATGGCATTCTTTTTGTACCGACCCATCCTCCGCCTCCACCGCCCTCCACAACACCCTCTCCACTACCCTTGACACCCTGGCCCCCCTCACCTCCAAAACCGTCTCCCATTCCCGATCATCACCGTGATACACATCTCACCTCCGTTCCCTCAAAAGCCAAGTGAGAGCAGTTGAACGCACCTGGCTCAAATCTGGCCTCACGGTCCACCGGCAAATTTGGCTGGACCGCATCAAATTTTACCGCTCAGCCCTAGCCACCGCCAAATCAGCCTTCTACTCCAGGATAATCCTGGAAGCGAAGGACAACCACCGCCTCCTCTTCGCCACCACCAACCAGCTCCTCCGCCCCCCCCGCTTCACCTCGCAAATCCTCTCCTCAAACGTTCGTTGTGAGGAGATGCTGGATTTCCTCGAATCCAAAATTGTGAAAATCCGCTCTGTGGTTTCCTCCCCCCACCACTCCTCCACCTCAGCGCCCTCATCAGCTACCTCAACCCCTACTCACCCCCCATTTCACACTTTCAACCCCACCACCCCGCTTTCAATCACAAAAACAATCACCTCCATGAAACCCACCACGTGCTCATTGGACCCCATCCCCACCTCCCTCCTCCGCACCCAGCTCCATTTGTTAGCCCCACTCATTTCTGACACCATTAACCTTTCCCTCTCCTCAGGAACCGTCCCTACCTCCCTTAAAACAGCCACCATCACCCCTATCCTGAAGAAACCCTCCCTTGATGCGTCGCAACCATCAAGTTATCGACCCATCTCCAACCTCCCGTTTCTATCCAAGGTCCTTGAAAGAGTGGTTGCCTCCTAGCTCCGCTCTTTCCTTTCAACTCATTCACTTTTTGAACCCCTCCAATCAGGTTTCCGCCCTATCCACAGTACAGAAACTGCCCTGGTCAAGGTCACAAATGACTTCCTAACCGCCTGTGACCAGGCTCCCTCTGCCTCCTCATCCTCCTTGACCTGTCTGCTGCGTTCGACACAGTCGATCACACCATCCTCCTTCAACGTCTTTCCTCCCACCTCAACCTTCAAGGCACAGTCCTTGACTGGTTCCACTCTTATTTGACCCATCGTTTACATTTTGTTTCTTCCAATGGCTTTTCATCAAACCCCCGCACAGTTTCCCACGGCGTCCCTCAGGGCTCTGTCCTCGGTCCCCTTCTTTTCACACTTTACACGCTCCCCCTGGGCGACGTCATCCGCAGACATGGGGTAAATTTCCACATGTATGCGGATGACACCCAGCTGTACCTTTCTGCCTCATCCCTCAACCTCCAGACGATCGATGTTCTGACAGCATGTCTGTCCGACATCGAATCGTGGACGAGGGACAACTTCTTGCAATTGAACGTGAGTAAGACCGAGGCCCTCCTGATTGGCTCAAGCCAGCGTCTCCACACATCGGGCGCTGCCAGCCTCAACATCCAAGGCTGCACTCTCCACCTCACAAAGCCAGTCAGGAACCTCGGCATCATGTTCGATCAAAACTTTCCTTCCTCCCCCACATCTGCGCCTTGACCGGCACCACCTATTTCCATCTGCGCAACATTGCCAGGCTCCGTAATTATCTAATTATCCGCGCTGCCGAAACACTCGTGCACGCATACATCACCTCACGGCTGGATTACAGAAACTCTCTCCTAGTCGGCCTCCCCAGTTCCTCCATTCATAGGCTGCAGGCCATCCAAAACTCTGCAGCCCGTGTACTATCCCGCACCCGCCTCCGTGACCACATAACCCCCACCCTCGCCCGTCTCCACTGGCTCCCCATCCTCCAGAGGATCGAAGTTAAGATCCTCGTCCTCACCTACAAGGCCTTACACGGCCTTGCCCCATCCTACCTAGCCGATCTACTCTCCCCCTACACGCCCACCCGCACCCTCCGTTCAACAGGACTTGGCCTGCTCCAAGCTCCCCGCCCGAACCGCCCCACCATCGGAGGCCGGGCCTTCAGTTTCTCCGCTCCCACCTTATGGAATGCCATCCCTCAATCCCTCTGTTTTGCCTCTTCCCTTTCCTCTTTCAAGGCCGATTTGAAGACTTTCCTCTTCGATCCTCTTCAGCTATGAGGAGAGGCTAGATAGGCTAGGGTTATTCTCTCTGGAGCAGAGAAGATTGAGGGGAGACCTAATAGAGGTTTATAAGATCATGAGGGGTTTCGACAGGGCAAATAGAGAAAAACTATTTCCACTCGTGGGTGAATCTGTGACTCGTGGTCACAGATTTAAAATAGTTTCAAGGCGCAGTAGAGGGGAGCTGAGGAGAAATTTTTTCACTCAGCGAGTTGTTCGAATCTGGAATGCATTGCCTGAAAAGGTGGTGGAGGCTGATTCGATAACAACTTTTAAAAGGGAATTAGATCTTTATTTAGGAAGAACGGGTCTATTAGGCTATGGGGAGCGGGCAGGGCAATGGGATTGAATCGCTCTTTTCAAAGAGCCGGCACAGACTAGATGGGCCGAATGGCCTCCTTTTGTGCCGTAAAATTCTATGATTCTATGATTCTATGATTCTATGATCGTGCCTTTTGTTCCACCCCGCACTCTTTTACCTCCCCTTCGTGTTTCACCCCTCCCAAACACTCCCCTCCCAGCTCGGGTCACACGCCTCTTGTTTAGCGCCTTGGGACGTCCTCCCGACGTGAAAGGCGCTATATAAATGTAAATTGTTGTTGTTGTTGTTGAGAGGAAGGAGAAAAAACAGCTACCTTAATTATATGCTTTATAAACCTGCAATACAATTTTGAAAAGCATTTAATATACATTCTGAAGTAAAATTCAGCTTCTTTGCCACCAAATGGAATGAACGTAATATTGTTAGAAAATTAGCAATTTCCCATGTCCAGTAATTGTCCATCATAAAATTCACAATATAACACAACAGCCTGCAGAGATAGATGTTCAATCATGAAATTGGCAATCTAGAATATTGGAGTGTAATATGCAAGATAAGTCACCTATCAAGTTAGACTTTAATCAATAGTTCTGATTTTAACTTAAATATTTGATAATCAAAAAAGTGCTAAACCATGTTACTTTATTGAATCATCAAGGTATCAATTCTATACAGAAATTTTTGCAGCATTCTTTGCCACATATGTCTTTATCTTGTGTATTTGTTGTACCTACATTGCATTTGTGAAGTATTCTTGAAGGCCGATGCTCACGACACATTTTGAATATGCCTGGAATTCATAACTCTGGCACTGTTTTGATAGATTCTAAGATTTCAAATGCTTGACTAAGCAACCTGGTGAATTAAATGCTAAGAAAAATATTTTTTATTTGTTTCGTGGACAATAGAACAATGGAAGATTAATAATAATGGAAGACTGTCAAGACTTTCTGCAACTTTGTACAGTCCTACCCACTTATAATCAACAAATCAACAAACAATTCTAGTTTTGGAGCCATACACAGTCACAAGCAGACAACGGGTATGATGAACATTTCTGAATCAATTGATCGATCGATCGATCGATTGATTGATTGATTGAAAAAAAACTTTAATTAAAATTCCTGAACCATTTATTTACCTGTAGTTTCCTAACTTTTTTAAAACAAAAATTTCATTAACTTATTCATAAAAAGTCACACAGTGTAATCCGCTTTAGGCAGACGCTGACTAACCCTGGACACCAGATAAAATTGAACAAAACACCCGGCCGAATCATTTGTATTCTTATTTGTTTCAAATAAGCTGGTTGATTCGACCTTGGACTCCAGGAGATTGCCATTCTTACTTCCTGTACACTGGCCAGCATTCTGAACTACCATGGATTCAGTGCACCCTTCTTGGATTTTTGTTGTTTGAGTAAATGTCAAGGTCCACATCCCATGCAAACCTGTGCATAACAAAGTAGATTTCAGGCAGTCTACAGCAAGAGATTATTCAAATTATTATGATGCAGTTAAATAAGTTTCCTAATGCACCACCTCAATAAGAATTCAATTCAAAGAATTCACCTGCAAGCAAATTAAGTATGTAATAAAAAAAAGGGGGGCACACGACTGAAAAATGCTAATTCTTGATATGTATTATAAAACCGAGACATTAGGATCAGAACAAGCAAACCAATTAAAAATATTCCACATGAAAGAGTTTTCCACTATTCTAGTGGAGTACATGAGGGAAAATTGCTGTACTGAACCTGAAGACATTAAAGCAATCTCCTATGCTATTGGGACTGTGGAAATGTCATCTGTGAAGGGCAGTTTGGCATATTTAAATAATAGAGCAGTAAATGTAGACACATAGTGTGCGATTTTGCTCCACTATCTGAGAATCTGAGAAGTTTTATACACACACACATACACACGCACAAAGTCAGGCAACAATTAAACAAAATAATACTGCAACAAAAAAGTAATTAAAACTTTAAAGATGTTCAAATTTATGTCAATTCCTTTTACCACAAAATAACTTTTTTTTAAAAAAACTAATATTTTGTCAATTGTTTCAGTCAATTCAAAAATTAAAAACAAATATAAATAGCCATTTATGATATTGGCCCACAAAAAAGGAATGGATAGTTTAACCGGCAATGTTACAGACAAATTTACAGTATTGCAAATTCAACATTATCTTTCAATTGATAATTATTGCAAGCAGAGCAACATCATTGCCATCTCCGCTGCATTTTGAAATTTGAAAATGGGCAGTTGCACTTTTATACTAATCTATGACCTGTCGCTAGATCTCAGGCAGTCAATCACTTCCTTTACTCAAGGAAAATTGTACAAGCAGACATAAACAATATTTTTTTAATTACTAAGAATGTTCTATGAGAGAGGATATTACACACATTTAAAACTATAAAGAAAGCATACTATGCATGCCTCTTAAACTGAGTATCCAAATTTTGCAGCTCTTAAATCAAACTTATTAGTGTTCCACTCATCACAATTCAAGCACTGTGAAGCAGCCTAACACACTGTAACTGTTGCTCATTGTATCTTCAAATTTTATTAGTTGAAAACAACTGTTCCATTTGTGAACTGCTGCATCACAAGGGTATCATTATCTCCCCTTAGTTTTCTCACCAAATAATAAAACGTGCATTGCATGCAATGATATTAATTTATTTAAATGTTAACTGCAAAAATGAGCTATTCAATTTAATCGCCACCCTTATTTCTTTGCATGTTAATGATTCATATGTCAGTACCCCTTGACAGTAATACTTGGAATTTACTCTTTCTCAGCCAATTACAATTGAACAAGTGGTAACAAAACATATTGTACCACAGTAACTATCGGCACAAATAACTGGCACTATTTTGATCCTTACAACAGCAATGAGGAAGATTTCTCTATTTTTAAGATGCTGAGTTCACAATCAAGTTCATGCTAAATTAAAATTAAATTGCTGTGAAAATTATTTTCACTTTCTATTAAGTCATAAATCAATGTTTTTAAAAATATATAATGGTTTGATTTTTCACTTTATTTTTGACAAAATCATGTCTGTTCTTCCTCAAAGTATGTGAGACTATCAATTCACTCAATTTCAAATACTTATTCAGGAAATAGACAGAGATGAATGCTCTTGTATGGGCTGTAACCACAATTTGTTTGATCTGATATGGTGTTTTGAGATTAAAGATTGAAGTTTCCATTCAAACAAAACAGAACACTAAATTGCATCACACCTCATCGAGACAAATTAATGTTGTTTTTGTTGATGTTAAATGGATAATTATAGGATCAATAAACTCAAGTGGAATATTACACTTTTCTGTTACAGATGTATGTAAACAGTACTGTCTAGTTTCATTTCATAATTGCTCCCTGGCTCCAGGAATTGCCATTAAGACCATCACACATTTCGAGAAACAAAAGGTTAAAAGACTTCTGGTCACAATCTAAAACATTCACCTTTTCTCATTTTGTTTCTCCAATGCAAATTTCTGGATAAATCAAAATCACATAATATCCAATTAGTGTTAACAAAATAAGTACAGTAGAAGCCCGTTTATCCGTGACTCGATGCACCGGCACTTACGTATAACCAGCACGCCAAAAAAAAGTCCCTATTCGATAAACCGGAACTTATCCGGAACAATAGCAATGGAGCATTTGTAAATGCACAAATAATAACATAATAACAGAATATTGTATTGGTATTTATTGTTAAAACTACTTTCTTGCGCTTTTTACCTTTGCTGGTAGATGCTGCTCTTGAAGCCATGATGCTGCGGTTGAGGTTTATAGTCCAGCGATTCTTTTTATAATGGAGCACGCCAAGCAGGGTGAAAAAAACAGAGCGCATATAACTTTAAAGTCATACTAGCGGCAAGCCGATAACGCTAGCTGATAACTCGCATTGTCGCGCAGGTGCAGTATTTTGAGTTGCTGCTAATAGAGTCTAGGGCTTTGGCTTGCAGTTAGTAAAGTCACGCGACTTTAAAATCACGCTACCGTTTTTTTCACCCACTTAGCATCCTCCATTTAAAAAAGAATCACTGGACTGCAAACCTCAATCAGTAAAGGTGAGAAGCGCAAGAGAGTAGTTTTAACAATAAGTACCAATATAATATTCTGTTATTACTTAGTCTGGTGTGTATGGTGTGTGTTAAAAGAACTTAAATTTTGTTGTAGTGGGTTTTCGGCCCCGGGCCACCCGAATATCCAACAGGCGCTTTAACCGGCATTGGCCAGGTCCCACGGGTGCCAGATAAATAGGCTTCTACTGTAATTTACTTTATTGTGTGGTCTATATGAGCATATCGATCAGATATTCCACGTTACTGATACACAAAACATTTAAAGATGTTGCTTTATTCCTAATAAGTGATAAGATCCAGTTGATCTGATTTCACCTTATCCAAAACCCTTGTCCACGCTTTTTGTCACCTCCCGCCTTGATTATTTCACACCCTTCTGCAAGACCCTTCTCATCCTTCTGCAAGTCGCTACATAGCCCGGCACCTCCCCAGCTGCTTATTCTTTAATCCACCATCTCTGCTAAACTGGCTCTGGCTTCTTGCTTATCCCTAGTGTCCTGCACCACACCATCAGCAGCAGTGCTTTCAAATACTTCTTCCTGAAACTTTGAAACTCTGCCTCAATTCCTTGGATCCTGTGTCCTGTGCTCAATTAGCTGCTGCAATTCCCCCACAAATATACAGTCAATTCACTTTACTGTATATTCTGTGAAGCGCTTTGAGCCATCTAGAAGAGTGAAAAGCACAACATCAAAAGCAAGGATTATTATTGTTTACAGTATATTCTGTGAAGTACTTGAGACGCTGTGACAAGTGCTATAGCAAATGCAAGGATTATTATATTATTATCTCTCCTTTTTCCAGATCACACTCATTAACCCGCTTACTGTTACCTGCTCTCTGCCCCCCACCCCACGGGAAAGACACAAAATAAATGCAAATTATTCTAGTCAATATTTAACACAATAGCATTGCAATTTTGGTCTTATCACTCCTAAATGCTGCGGTCATCTCTTAAGCATATGATTGATCTTTGTAAGCTCAATGAATGCATGACTCGACAAAATACTTGCATTTATTTGGGTTTGTTTTGACAGAGGTAGAGAACCTTTTCTGCATAAAAAACAAACTAAGCATATTTGTCTAATTATTTTCACACAATCTTGTACTCTATGTGCAAAGTTTGCTGGTTTCAACAAAATCAATTAAGAAAATACCGATTTTCATTGGTACTGATATTACCAAACTAAAAAGTGTTCCACACAATACACAGAAAGAAAAAAAAATTCTGAGTTAAATGATCTAATGAAAGATATGCCTTGATTTTATTTATATTTAATTTCTTCAGTGAGCTTCTGATCATGATAAAGCTGCAATTCAACATTCTGAATATGGAAAGTTCACAATCGAGGGAAAAGCAACAGCAAGGAACCGAAAACCGACCTTGCCAAAACTCAGTTACTGCCTCCAGTCTTTTTGCTTCATCAATTTCTTATATTTTCAATTGTCAAGTCAATTTTCAATCGAGAAACCTATCAATTCCATGAGCTTTAATCATCTTTAGAAATTCTAAAATCCACATGGATCAAATTGGCCAGTAATGATCCAAGTTAATTATATTTAAAACCACTCCTAGTGTACATACTGATGAATACAAGTTCTAATGATTCAGAAAAAATGCAATTATATGGTCCTGCAGGTGAATGTAGAATTCTGGTCATGAAGCAGCATAACATAGAAATGATAGCACTAAAAATTAATGGATGTTGTCAATTAAAATCTGGTGCAAGATAAATGAAAGCAATGTATTACGTTGTATAATAATAATCCTTACATTTGATATAGAGCCTTTTCTGTCTCAAAGCACTTCACAGAATATACTGTAAAGAGAACTGACTGTATACAGTAAAAGCCCATTTATCCGGCACCCGCAGGACCTGGCCAATGCCGGTTAAAGCGCCTGCCGGATATTCAGGCGGCCCATGGCCAAAAACCCAGTATAAAAAAATTAAAGTTATTTTAACACACACCATACACACCAGACTAAGTAATAACAGATAATAACAGAATATTATATTGGTTCTTATTGTTAAAACTACTCTGTTGCGCTTCTCACCTTTACTGATTCAGGTTTACAGTCCAGCGATTCTTTTTTAAATGGAGGATACCAAGTGGGTGAAAAAAACAACAGCGCAATTTTAAAGTCATGTGAACTTTACTAGCAGCAAACCAAAGCCCTAGATTCTACTAGCAGCCGAAATACTGCACCTGTGCGACAATGTGGGTTATCGGCTAGTGTTATCGGCTTGCCGCTAGTATGACTTTAAAATAGCACTGTTTTTTCACCCGCTTGGGCGTGCTCCATTTTAAAAAGAATCGCTGGACTATAAACCTCAACCGCAGCATCATGGCTTCAAGCGCAGCACCTACCAGCAAAGGTAAAAAGCGCAAGAGAGTAGTTTTAACAATAAGTACCAATACAATATTCTATTATTATCTGTTATTATTTATGCATTTACAAATGCTCCACTGCTATTGTTCCGGATAAGTTCCGGTTTATCGAATGGGGACTTTTTTTTGGCGTGCCGATTATACGGAAGTGCCAGTTATACGGAAGTGCCGGTGCATTGAGTCACGGATAAATAGCTTCTACTGTATTTTGTGGGTGAAAGGTGGCAGCCATTTGTGCATAGCAGCGTCCTACAAAAGGTGTGGAATGACAAAATTATTATTTATTTTATTTTTATCAAAGGGATTATTACTCGAGAAAAGTGATCCACCAATTGTCAAATAACCTGCTTCTTACTTTGTGCTCGGTAAACAGTGTGTATTAAAAGAGACATTTATTTGCATTAAAAGAGATATTTATGCACATGTCACAGATGCAATTTATTCATTTGGGGACTTTATTTTTGATAGGTCCGGTATGATCAGATAGAAATATATTTTTTAAATTAGATTTGTCAACAATTTTTTTTCAGATTTTCAGAAAAATAATAATTCCTGAAAAGTTACTTGCAAAATTGATGGGCAGTTGTTAAAGTTAAACAAAAAATATCCCAATTGTGCACATTATAGCAATCTCAATTTGAACAAGATCCAAATTTACTGTTCAAAAAGGAGTTATGACTTCTTAGCTGAAAATGATTACCCGTTAGGCTCTCTATAATACTAAGCTGCAGTCTTTCATGGAATTAGACCAGGGTTACAATTTGCAGCAAAGCTTCTGTACTTTTCCAAACCAGAAAAGTACATAGAAACTTAAGAAAAGATTAGATCAAATTGCATACTGTAATTTTGAAGCTTTCACGGAAACACCACGGTGTGTTCCATCACTATGCTATTTTTTTTATTGATTAGTACATAGGATTTCAGCTATTCTTTTAAAATTAGTTTTAATATTATGAAAGAACATCAATTCAAAAACATTTTTAATGTTGGCTTTCCAAAGAAAAGTGGCTTTATCCTGCTCCAATTCACTGAGGTTTCCCAAATATTTGTGGGAAAGTTGCTGAAATAGAAAATATCCTGTAAATATTTGAACATTTCTAAATCTATTCCTTATCTTAGAGCTGAATAATCCTCTGTATGGCCAATAAATAACAGAAATTATCCCACAATTATCCTTCCTTCCCCCTCCTCCAGATCCAGTCCCTCACCAACACTGCCTTCTTCCATCTCCGCCACATTGCATGTCTCTGCCAATAGCTCACCTCTGAAGCTGCCGAAACCCTGGTCCATGCCTTTGTCACCTCTCGGCTGTACTACTCCAATGTCTTCCTCGCCGGTCTCCCCTCCACCACCATTCACACAATCCAGCTCATTCAAAATTCCACCACCCGCATTCTCACCTGAACCAAACTACGCGTACCGATTATCCCAGTCCTTGCCAGACTTCATCAGCTCCCTGTATTAGAAGCAGATCGATAGTGTTCGTGTGTTGTATTCAAATTGTGTTCAAATTCCTCCACTCCTCTACACCTTTCTACCTCTCTAACCTCCTTTCCCCTCACAACAGTGAGGAGTTTACTTTACTCGGTCTGGCCTCATCCTTGTACCCCAAATCCTCCGTTCCACCGTCAGCAGCAGTGTCTTCAGACACTACACCCGAAGATCTGGAACTCCCTCCCTCACTCCCTTCACTTCGGTCCCTCCTTTCCGATTTTCAAGTCACGCCTGAAGACTTTTCTGTTCGACCGCAACTGTGGTCACCTTTTCCGCCTCCCCCTGGCTCGGCCCCGGGCTCCGCTTTGTGAAGCACTCTGAGACTTCATCTGGCGTGGAGAGCACTATATAAATCGAAGTTGTTGTTGTTGTTGTTGTTGAAATAGCTGTAAGACTAAGCAGCACTCAGACATGCAGACCAGAATTTCTAGGTTCAAATCCTTGCTATTTGGAGTTAACTAATCCTAGCTGAGGCAACAATTGGAGTGGTACAATCTCCCTCAGCACTCCTGTGTGAATGAAAGCACAATCATGCAGAGTTCCTTATCTTGAATGTTATCTGGAGCCCCGTTAGACAGTGTACGTGTGTATGTCAAGTGGAAACTTGGCGACAGTACCTGCATAGACAAATAATCTACTGCGCTCACATTTATGGTTCAAGCTTGAATAACCATTTAGGTGAGGTATCTCAGCACATCCACAGAACCACACTCCAATAGAAAGATAAAGAAAACACATGCCTTCAGCTGAAGAAAGACAATGTAGAGAAAAACAATGGCTGGAAAGAAAAATTAGCTCCTGATGCTTGTAAAATTGGTCTAAAAATACTTTGTTATCTTTTCCAATTTCTCAAATGTACTATTTTTTTCCCATGCATCTAGAAGTAATTTTATTACAAGAAATGGCAAATAAGATGAAAATGTGAGCAACACAACTCCCAAACTTCTAATCTGTTTTCCTGCCCCTCAAGAGATTTCTAAAAAAGGTACATTGCAAAATAAATTTTAGAGTCCATCTTTCCTCCACTCTTTCAAAGCATCTATATTCTTAGCAATGATTTTAGCTCAACATAAATAAGTTCTTTGCTCTTACACAATTGTCACAATTGACTTGACAAGAAAAAAATATTCAGTTCGGCTTCCTACTGCTTTATTATCCAGTGACCCCCCCCCTTCCCCCCGCCCTCCCCACCCAAACCTCCATCCCTTCCCCCAATCGTTGAGACTCATACAGAAAATAATCACTGAGGTAAAGTACTACAGGGCTCCCAGAAACTGTGCAACCATATTCAGAAAAAAGTGAATGCTTTCTCAAAAGGGGGGGATAAAATAAAACTATGGAAGGTGAAAGATCAGTTCTCTATGAAACCAGATTATAACTAAAATAACATTAAATACAAGTTAGATAACTCAATGTGAATCCAAACTGTGATGCATCAATTTAATACTTATTCAATATTTTTTGCTGAGGTAGGTTATTCCATTTACTTGTCAATTACCTAACAGCAAATTCTTGTTTCTCATTGACATGTGATTTTTCACTGATAAGCAAAATAAAAATTGCCTTCCACAAGTCCACCTCTGTCATTTTATCTATTAATTCTGATGAGATCTTCAGTTACTAAATACAGTGTATATAATTTTAACTATACCAAATACAGTTATGAACCAAGAAGTAACTTATCTTGTGCGAGATAGGCATACATAATTCAATCTTTATCATCAGTGCAAACTGACTTGACTTAGTGGCATTATCAGTTCAGTCATGTAATTGATTTACCCAAGGACAAGATTAGATTTGAGACTCTGGCTTGAATTGCTTTCAAAACTAAATGCTGCAAAGATACCAATACTTCAAACCAATATTTTATTCGCAAATGATTAAATATAATTCAGATTGCATATATGTAAATAAAGTTTTTATCTAATACATAAAGGCAATATTTTGCACTGGAGGAAAGGTTCCATTGAGATATTTCTTCTCCCTGTAATTATTTACTTCCAAGAGCATTGGAATATACATGAATAGCAATATACACGTTATATAATGTATTCATAATATACATTAATTTGAAGCCAGGTGGAAACATTCCAATGGATAAGTTACATTTGAGCTTGATTGATTGGGAGGTTTAGGAAATCTCAATACATATCTTCTCCTCAGGAGATGGAATTCAGTGAAGGTAGATTCTATAGTGGGCTGAGTCTTCTGTGGATCGTTTGACAGTCTTTTTCCCAATTCTAGTTTACATTCTTTCTATGTACAGAAATATAACCGTTGGCATTTCCTTCTTTAAACAGCAATTTATCTATTTGCAGTTTCCTATTCGTTAAGGTCACTGTATTTCAATTTATTTCAGCACCTATCTTCAACATTATGTAAAAGGTGAGAGGTTGCAGTACATACCTCATAATAAGGTAGCCTAAGATTCATTTGTGTTCAACTATCAGTGCTGGGAAAGAAAGAGACAATAAACAGAGCTCAAAATCATGGTGTGTAAGGAAGAAGAAAGGAAACCTATAAAGAAAGGAAAAGAAAGATGATCCAGCCTGCTTTCAGGTCTTTTTAATTCTTCAAATCAAAAATATCCTCCATGTAATTCACTGAAATTCAAGTGATTTATGGAGGACGTTAAGAATGAAATAACTGCACCATCATTGCTGTGATAAACAATATTTACCGGGATCAGTTGCACTCATATTTTCAGGATTTATCTCATTTTTGAATTCCTTTCTCTGGATCAGTTTGGATGCCAAAGTAGAACCGGATGCTATCAGATCACACATTATTAGATGTGACAATGCCATATACGTTTATACAACATTGTAAGTGCAACAATTCTTTGACATTCAGCATGCATGAAATTTTCACATTTGACCAGTGTCATTTTGATCTCAGCATTTTCTTTTTTTCACTGCAGTTATTTATTTTGCAAGCCCTTCGGAAAACTGTGTGCAACAAGATAGCCAATTAGCACACAGTAATAACCACAAACAGCAATGGAGTGAGTGAAATTTTATTTGAGAGTTCATTGACCAAGACTCCTGGAGAAACACCCAGTACATACTCTCGTGAGAGGATAAAAGCTTGGCAGAATTAAAACAAAATTTAAAGAATTATGTTGATTTCAACGAAGATTAATTTATATATCCAATCAATTACTCTTTATGCAGCTCTGAAAATAAGAATTCAAAAAGTCAACATTCGTTTCATTTCACACATAAATGTAAATGATAGGTTAAATATAAATGATAGGTTATTGAGTCCTGTAGCTCAGTGGTTAGAGTACTCGCCTTACAAGCGAGAAACCAGGCAGGGCAAAACCTTGGGCAAGTTTCCTTACTCCACACGCCTGATAATACTTCCTCAAAAGAAGAATAATAAAATTGATCATTTCAATCCATGACTGTTTGCGGGATCTTGCTGTGCGGAATTGGCTGTTGCGTTTCGCATACATATGTAGTCAATTAACTTTGCAGTATATTCTGTGAAGCACTTGGAGAGGTCTAGAAGACGTGAAAAGTGCAATATCAAATGAAAGGATTATTTTATTATTGTGAAATGTAACTTGAAATCATAGATGACTGCACATTAATTAAGAACTGAAACTAATATTAGTTATTAAAGGTTCCTGCTGGTTATAACTCACTACATCTCACTGTGTAAAGGAGAAATACTCATTACAAAATCATCATTTAAGACGGATTACACTTTTGACTTTCATAAGTATTCATTCAAAGGACGTCTTAGCACCCACCTTACAAGCACAGAAATGGATAAAATTCCTGTCACTTGTATTATTGGATACTGAGCTAAAACACAACATCTGAACATAGTCGTCTCCACTTGTATTTCTTAAGTACTGAAAAATCCCGACAGTACACTTCAATATCGAATACTAAATTTTCAATTTCAAATAAATTAGCCCAAACCTCATAACACTAATTACACCCATCAATGCCCGAGGCAAATCTACACAATGAACCAATTTTAAATTGAAGACACTACGAATCTCAGGTGAAAAATCAAAGGCAGAATCACCTCTGTGTTGCTGCTACAAACCTTCAGCAATCAGCTGGAGAAAGCATGGGATCCTTTCGTCAATACGCTGACTGGAGGTAAATCTTATCAAAATTTGCACAAAAAACATCCACTGTTAAAGTAAATAAAACCTCAATCTGGTTAACTCCATATCTACCACCCATTTTTATAGCATGAACAGCTCAGAAATATTTCAATTCTACTTCACTGAATTGTTTTAAGCTTAATTACATTGGTACATGGGGAAGGAGAGAAATATCATTTCAAAAAGGCCTCCAAAATGTACAGAGAAGGAAAATTTAGATATAAAGGTTCTACAAGCATGAATGTAGGCTTACAATTTCACTTATATAACACCACATTTGTCCCTTAATATAACCCTCAAAACTGTACCATCTGATTTATAATATATCCACCTAATTTATAATACATAAGGAAAATATTTAATATAACTAGACTCCAGTGCCCATTGGCATATGAGAACCATTAGGTAATTATAGTTACCTAGAGTAATTAACAATATTGGATATTAACAAATGAAAAAATACAATATCATTTTGGTGGCGATAGCCCTCATTTGTAACTCAGAACCAATTATAAAGTGGCAGAACTATGATCCTTAACATAAAATTCCAGCTAAGTATACTGTAAAACAATTAGTTATTATAAAGGATGTACAATTCTCAGAGTGTTAATTATCCTTAGTCTCCATATGTCTCTTTGAACAATCTTTCATAAAACTACTGGGACGGATCGCTTATCAGCCACCTCAACACTATTTAATTTGGGAAAGCATTGTTGAAAATGCTCAATTCCCTTAATTATTGTAAGTGATTAGTTACATTTCCACCACCAAACTAAAAGACTCCGAGGAAATCTATCCCGTTCTTCCTTTGATTTTGTTATGCAAGGATTTTGACCACAGAAATTGGATCCATCGCACTCTATTAAATCTCTTGCTAATAAATGCAATTTTGAACCTCTTCCATTGATTCTTTTTCCAGTCACTTGGGCAATGACAATATTTAAATTACATTAAATATAAATCAAAAATACATTTAACATAACGTGGCTGTAAGTCAGCTTGAAAAGCAAATAACTTTCATGTTTAGAGCTTAACAGTCACAGCTTGCATCTTTCAATTTCATTTTTAAATGGTCAATTCACATTTAATTGTATGTGATGGATAACCAATGACTGCAATATAATAAAATGTACAAATTTGGTTCAGGTGGAAAAGATCCTTCAAATCATTTTATTTCAATTTTCCAGTAAACCCACCCATTGTAGTGTAGCGTTTTTTTTAAAATGAGTCCATTCTTCTGGCCTCTTCTAGTCCGATTCAATTACAGTTGTTCAACGCTTGAAAAATAAATGCTTCCTTGCATGTGTTTTGTTCGATATTTTCTGTCTTTTCTCCCCCACATCCATGCCATGACCTGGTCTACCTTCCCTCACCTCCGCAACATTACTCGACTCCGCCACTACCTCATCCTTCAGGCCTGAAACTCTCAATTCATTCCTTCATCATTTCCTGTCTCGACTATGCCAACTATGCTTCTCGGCCTCCCCAACTCCTCCCTCCATAGGCCACAGATCATTCAGAACTCTGCAGCCCATTGTTATAGTTGTTGAAGATGCCCTTTCTAGCATGTACCTGTACCCTCTTGGTCTGCTACCCTGGAGATGAAAAAACAATGTGCTGTAAAATATAAGGAATATCCATAATTCATCCTTTACCTGGACTTTAAAGCTTTCTTGAAGAAAACCACTAGTTTTTATCATAATAATAATTCTTGCATTTGATATAGTGCTTTTCACATCTTCTAGACGTATCAAAGCGCTTCGCAGAATATAGAGTAAAGTGAAACGACTGTATATTTGTGGGTGAAATGTGGGAGCCAATTGCGCATAGCAGGCTCCCACAAACAGTTGTGAATTGAGTGGCCAAATTATTATTACATTACAAAGGTGAGTTCACACAAACTAAGTCAACCACAAAATCGCCATGCAGAATTCTTTTATAAATAAGCAGGATTTTGTTTTAAAAAAGTCATCTCCAAAGCTGGGAATACTCTGCAATACTTAGAAAGTTAAAAGTAATGCCGTGTGAAAGGAGCACAACACTTTAAAAAGTTATTCAGATAGTTCAGTTTCAGAATCATAAGTTTAATCACTAAACTTGCTGAAAACATGAGTTCCTATACCCGGGGGCAGATCCAGTTTAATATTATGTTTTGACCACCTGATGTCCTTTGGAATAATTCAAATATCTCCATACGAACCATCTGATTAAATGATTGCAAGAGTTGTCAATTAAATAATTTCCTTCTTAACAGGACTACACTTTACAAACAATTGTTGTAACCACTTTTATCAGAATTATTTAAAACCAAAACACAAGTAATAGTTTATGTAAGTAATAACTCAACATTTTCCTGCTTAATATCAAGCAGCCAATCAGACTGAATGCTCAGATATATAATTACATCATTTAATAATTTAAAGCATCCCTTTTCACAGCATCTTTTGAAATAAATAGTGTTCATTTGATACAAACAATTGTTTAATTCGTTCAAGCAATTTGAACTGAAAGCAATGAGGGCTAACTGAACCAATTTTCAATTCTGCAGATTCTGGTATAACCAAACAACACCACACCCTCAATAAAACACATTTATGTGCATTTATTTCTGGGTGTTAGTATATAAATAGTAATAGCTATGAGGCACACAATTATAATTTGTCTTTCAGAAGAGCAATACTGCCCCCTATCATGACATTAGGATATCTGACCAAAGTATTTCTAACACTGCTTTCCATTGTGTTGTCAGCTTTGAACTTATGACTTACCAGTTCATTCTTTATCATGCCAGCTGGAAGTTTCAAAGCACATATAGGATTTTATGGTTAAGTGTAATGACTTTGTGGAGTTCTGTACTGAAGTAGTTTGTGTGCTCAAATCGTAATTAAGATGGATTTGATTCCCAGGCAGGTCGAAACTTTAGGCAGCAAACGCTGTTCCTTAACCCCCTGTCTACCTTACAGTAAGTAGGAATCTGATGGTTAGTTGATTGGAGGATTGCCTTTTGGGGGGATAATAATCCCTTCAAAAATAATTTGTTCACTCAATTCACCGGTGTTTGTGGGATAATCGCTTGCCGCATTTCGCACACAAAATATACAGTGAATTCACTTTACAGTATATTTCTTTTAAGTATTTTGAGACACCTCAAAAACGTGATACGGCGCTGTATCAAATCCAAGGATCAGTGCAGTGACTGTATTTTTTTAGGCAACCACAGCAGCCCTTGCATGCGAGAGATCTAGATTTGATTCTAAGCAGGATGAAACCTTCGGGAAATTTCCTTACTCCATATGCATAATAATAATCCTTCAAAAAAATAATAAAGTTGTTACCACAACTGTTTTGGGACACCGCTGTGTGCAATTGGCTGCAGTTTCATGCACAAAAAAGACAGTCAATTCACTTTACAACATATTCTGTGAAGCACTTTAGAAGACGTGAAAAGTGCTATATCAAATACTGTATAATCATTATTATTATTAATCTATCCTCAGTAATGTCCCAAAACAACCTTGAAATTAATGACTATATATTTTTATCCAGGTGATTGTTGATCAGGACACCAGGAGAAACCCTCTTCTCTGTTCAAGTAATGCCTGAACAGGCAAACAAGACCTTGTTATACACATATATTAAAGTACGAATATATAAATATATACATCTCAGATGCAGAGCTGCCAACTTTCAAGAAAGATTTTCAGAAAGGTTGTAGTAATTTTTCAGGAAGGTTTATTACATTTTCAGGAAGGATTTTGTTATTGCCTCTTTCACTTCAGCATCAAGCAATAGTTAAGGCAGGGCTCGACATTAACAGGCATTCAGGCACCCTGGACACCTTAATTTTAGCGTTGGGCGTGCAATTTTTTTTAAAAAAAGTTATGATCTACAACACACTTGGGCGCCTTGAAAAAATCTGAGGGTCCAGCTGGGCCATGCATATGTTTCAGTAAACCCTTTGTTAAAAATTACATTTGAGTTTTTGTGTGTATTCGGATCTGGTTTATAGATCCCGAAAATGATTCTTCCGAACTAAATCATTAATTGCTGAGTTTAAATTGTGAATCGTAGAATATATACATATATATATATATATATACAGGTATCCCCCACTTAACGAAAAGGTTAGAGACTTCAAAGCCCCTCGTTAAGCGAGGCAAGGGGGAGGTCCCTACTGTGTTTCCGTATATGAAAAAATGTGTTCCCAGTAATGCTTTGCACCTAGCCTAGCACTAACATTTATAATATATCAGCTACTGCATAAGGTAGGTAGCACTGTTATTGAAGGCAGGGAGAGAGAGTTAAAGAGAAAGAGACTGAGACAGAGAGACTGTGAGTGAGATTGTGACAGTCTGAGACGCAAACAGAAAGAGAGAAAGAGACACAGAGAGAGAGAGAGAGAGAGAGACAGAGAGGGACAGAAAGAGAGAGCGCGACCCGGACAGACAGAGAGATGGAAAGAGACATGGAGAGAGAAAGACAGAGAGGGAAAGAGACAGGGAGAAAGAGAGAGACAAAGAGGGAAAGAGACACGGAGAAAGAGAGAGACAGAGGAGACAGACAGACAGTCATACACTCCTACCGCTTAAGCTCCTCCTACACTGCAGCGCCTTCTCTTGGATTAGGTGGCGCTGAAGTTAGTGTGTGTATGCATGTGCGCTTGTGTCGTGGAGGCTGCCGGGAGACAAGAAACGCGCGAGATTTAAACTTTCGTTATAACGGGTGCAGCCTTCGCTAAGCACATACGGGGATACAAATAGAAACCTCGTTATAGTGAAGTTTCGTTAACAGGGCGTTCGGAAAGCAGAGGCTACCTGTATACTATATACTTTATCCGACTTAATAATAAAATCTTGAATTGTTGTTCTACAATATAAACCTGTTTATAATAACTGTTGGAAATGTAGGAACTGGTATTTCTGAATTTTGGTGTGTTCTCACTGTAACACCAAATAATTGCTATGAATAAAATTTGAATTTACAGTACAGTAGTGCAGCATACACACAGACACACACTGCAAAATGCACACTACGACTCCCAATTGCAAAGAGGCATCCAGGCACCCTGGACACCTTAATTTTGCGCGTCTGTGATTTACATCCGTGGTTTAAATTTTCAAGTTTCACTCCTCAAAACAAGGGACTGCATTCATCCGCGTATTGCTGTGTATTCATTCGCGTTTCCCGCCTATCAGCATCTTTACTACCCCACGTGGTTTAGCTGCACTCGCGGATCTACAGGTACTGTGTGTGTGCGAACAGCTAGCGTACAGCACTAGGACCCAGTTGCTGTGTTGCAATCAACCAGCGACAACGCTTCTCTTTTAGGATTAAGGTAAATGCAACGCTTCTCTCTATAGTATTTCACTTTCGCTTCTCCATTAAACTGATTTCTTCCATCCTTCCCCTGGGGATTTAACTTTATCTAATATCCCGTTTTTATCTAAGCTCCTTGAGAGAGTGGTTGCCTCCCAGCTCCGCTCTTTCCTCTCAACTCACTCACTCCTTGAACCCCTCCATCAGGTTTCTGCCCTGCTCACAGCACGGAAACTGCCCTGGTTAAGGTTACAAACGACATCCTAACCGCCTGCGACCAGGGCTCCCTCTGCCTCCTTGTCCTCCTTGACCTGTCTGCTGCGTTCGACACAGTCGATCACACCATCCTCCTCCAACGTCTTTCCTCCCACCTCAACCTTCAAGGCACAGTCCTTGACTGGTTCCATTCCTACCTGACCCACCGCCTACATTTTGTATCTTCCAACGGTTTCTCCTCAAACCCCTGCACAGTTTCTCATGGCATCACCCAGCGCTCTGTCCTCGGCCCCCTCCTTTTCACCATTTACACGCACCCACTGGGCGATGTCATCCACAAACATGGAATAAATTTCCACATGTATGCGGACGACACCCAGCAGCTGAACCTTTCCGCCTCATCCCTCAAGCCCCAGACCATCGATGTTCTGACAGCATGTCTGTCCGACATTGAGTCCTGGACAAGGGACAACTTCCTCCAATTGAACGTGAGCAAGACCGAGGCCCTCCTGATTGGCTCAAGCCAGCGCCTCCGCACATCGGGCGCTGCCAGCCTCAACATCCAAGGCTGTACTCTCCACCTCACAAAGCCAGTCAGGAACCTCGGCATCTTGTTTGACCATAAACTCTCCTTCCTCCCCCACATCCGTGCCTTGACCAGCACCACTTATTTCCACCTACGCAACATTGCCAGGCTCCGCAACTATCTCACCCCCCACGCTGCCGAAACACTCGTGCACGCGTACATCACCTCACGGCTGGACTACGGAAATTCTCTCCTCGTCGGCCTCCCCAGCTCCTCCATTCACAGGCTGCAGGTCATCTAAAACTCTGCAGCCCGTGTACTATCCCGCACCCGCCTCCGCGACCACATAACCCTCATTCTCGCCCGTCTCCACTGGCTCCCCATCCTCCAGAGGATCGAGTTCAAGATCCTCGTCCTCACCTTCAAGGCCTTACACGGCCTTGCCCCGCCCTATTTAACCGATTTACTCTCCCCCTATAAGCCCACCCGGACCCTCCGTTCAGCAGTAATTGACCTGCTCCAAGCCCCCCGCCTGAACCGCCCCACCATCGGAGGCCGGGCCTTCAATTTCTCCGCTCCCACCCTGTGGAATTCCATCCCCTAATCTCTCCGCCTTGTTTCTTCCCTTTCCTCTTTCAAGGCCGGTTTGAAGACTTTCCTCTTCGACCGTGCCTTTTGTTCCCCCCCGAATTTTTCGACCTCCCCTACGTGTTTCACCCCTTCCCGAACGCTCCCCTCCCAGCTCGGGTCACACGCCTCCTGTGCAGCGCCTTGGGACGTCCTCCCGACGTGAAAGGCGCTTTATAAGTTTAAGTTGTTGTTAGCTTAAATTATGAAATGGCAAAAAATCGGAAGTTATTTATCTGGGATCGGGAGGCTGGAAGGGAGCATGTAAAAGCAGAAGGCTTCCCCAAAAACGGGAGGGTTGGCAGCTCTGCAGACGAAGGACTGTACCTCTAACAATGCCAGTATTTCTCAGCACTGCAATAGTAGAGTGTCAGTCTAGACTACATGAGTCTTAATGTGGGGCTTGAACTTGAAGTCAATGACTGAATTATTTGAATTTCTATTATCTTAATGGCTTGTGAATCAGAATAATCTGAATCATAATCTTACATTTCAGTAATAATTCACCTAATTAAATAAATGCAAAAATATTTCAAATCAACTTGTTCCTACCATAACATTTCAGAGAGAAACTCAAGCATTTATTTCCATCTTCGTCCAACAGGTTTACTTTTCCTCCAAACAGTCCAATATCTCTGCATAAGTTGGGATCACTGTGACATTTTCAAAATAATGGAAATAATGTACTTGACTTCATTTAGATTATAATGCAAGATTCCACCAATGGAAAGAATGGCCAGTACGGTACCCTCCATCAATATTCAGTGCAATATTTTCCATACAATAGCCTATTAAAGGTGAAGGCTGCTGAACAATGGATTCTACCTCATTCAATTTAACAGCAAAAATAAGTCAATGCATGTCTGAACAAAGGGTTCATTTAGTTTTTCTTCACAGTTACTTAAATGGAATTGTTACCCGGGCAACCAATGCCCACGAGATTCATTGTATGTGTAACCACAAAAATTCGAGTCAACAAATCTAAGTATTCAAAATCAGGTTGATCCCCAGCTTAAAGAAGATTTGACTAGGCCCACATCCAAATAGAAACTGCTGTTCCTTGAAATTATAGTTACAATAGGTCTGTTTAAACTAAGACTCATAAGGGACCCAAAGACCCTCTCAAAATAATTAAGTGTAATAAATAAACCCCGTAGACAAGCCTTCAATAAATAATCATAGGCAAAAATTATCTAAACATAACTGGTGTCAAAAAGCTGGCAGAGGGCAGAAAAATATTGTCCAAAGTCTGAAAAACGTTTTTAACCTTGATAATAATCCTTGCATTTGATATAGCACTTTTCATATCTTCTGGAAGTCTCAAAGCACTTCGAAGAATATACTGTAAATTGACTATATTTGTGAGTGAAACACAGCAGCCAACTGCACACAGCAGTCTCCCACAAACAGTCGTGGATTGAAGTGATCAATTATTTTTTCTTGAGGGATTATTATCAGGCACTTGGAGTAAGGAAATTTACCCATGGTTTTACTGCTTATAAGGTATGAAACCAAAAAATGTTTACCTAATCGTGCATACCTTTGCATCAAGGGCATTGCTAAGAATCTTTCCATTTATTTGGCCTGCCGCATTGTATGAAAATGGTGAATGATACAAAAGCTCAACTAGTGTGGGCCGAAAATAATACCTATAAAGCAACATCTTAATATGATTACATTTCTCAAACTTCAGAGTTTTTCTGTAAGTATAGTGACTGAATTTGCAAACAAATTTGCAAACAAATTCAGCAGCCAATTTGCACACTGCAATATCCCACAAATAGATGTACTGTAGCTCAGTGGTTAAAGCACACCTTTGCAAGCAAGAGACCTGGGTTCAATTCTAGGCAGGACGAAAGCTTGGGCAAGTTCCCTTACTCCACGCACCTAATAATAATCCCTCAAATAAAAACAATAATACATTGGTCATTTTAATCCAAAACTGTTTGTGGGACACTGATATGCACAACTGGCTGTCACGTTTCATCCACAAAAATACAGTCAATTTGCTTTACATTATATTCTGTGCAGGATTTTGTGACATCAAAAAGATGCGAAAAGTGCTATCTCAAATGCACATTAATATATAAATAGCCATTGAAACGTTTTCTTTAATCTGCAGGATTATTGGCCAGGACACTGGGAGAATCTCTCTTCTCTTTCCCCCATCTCTGTAGTCGGAAAGATTCGCCCATTCCCTTGCTTCCTCCAGGGACCAATTCAAGACCTTCCTCGTTGACTGCACTTCCTGTCCTCTTTCCCTCCTCCCCCCACCCCTTTTCTCCCAGCACCTTCAGACTCACTCCCGATGTGAAAGTTATTGTTTTAAGATATGTTTATGGTTAATAACTATTTTCAATGTTTGTTGAAGTCTGTAAACATCCATTTGTGAGTATATGCAGGATAATATGTACAGATATGTAGATATATTCTATATTTAATGTTTACGTTAATTTGTGCACTTCATAATGCCGCACACTTACCTAAGGCAGAAAATATAAGACATGGCATTCTGGAGACATTTCTTCTTTGAGCCTTCAATATTGGAATACAAATATTTTATTTTGTGATCTCCAGTGCATGTGGTTAACAGGGTATACAATTATCCTGCATGCAAATGCGCATAGCTAGCTTGCAGTGAAATGCTTGTTCAGCATTAAGGATAAAGTAATTTACTGCATCAAAAGTCTGATTAGTAATTGTACACAGGAAATTATATTCCTTGTAAATTTAACACATGTTTTACCAGCTCCCAGAAGCATGTTGTATATGGTTGAGTACATATTTGTTAATGAAAGTTTTTATGTATCGTATATTACGCTGGAAGCTAAGTGGTCAGTAATTAGTATGTAAACCACAGTTTAGCAAAGCATCGGTTAGGAAAGTGTAATTTCTGTTTTGTACAAAGGGAAGCTGAAGCTTTTCTTAAGAATTTAAGATGTGCAAGAATATTTCATTTTTAACTGCACTCTCTATAGAATCGATGCATTTTAATTCCAAAAATTTGCTTCAAAGATATTTTAGTAGACATGTCAAAGGACTGATTTTTACTATTGATTTACAATTTAGAACTATAGCAAAGATCTGAAAACCCGGTAGGAGTTCATTTTGCGCACCTCAAACCTTCAACACTTCAAATCCACATTGCTTTATTATAACAGTAAACATAAAACTACACAACTTATTGTAAAAATTAAAAAATTACAAGCAAGAATTTTAAAAACATAACCTATTGTCATCTAATGATGTACTGTTATTTTCTCTTTCCTGTATTTCTCTGCCCTTTTAAAAACATTTTACCTATTGTTGCATCCTTCTACTTTAAAGTTAGGTAAAATATAGTCATTAGACAAACTTTCAATCCTGGGTTTGTATAAATTCATTTGATATTATGGTAGAGTGTGATATCTGTATGGGCTTGGTTGGCTGAACTGATGAGATAATGAAGGCTTCGATCATAATGATTAAATTTACCATATTTCCATTTTATAATTTTAAAGAATTGTATCATTTGCATTTTAAAACAAAATGCATACAATACTGCTTCTTCAGCTTTCTGTTTAAAATTCACTTATTTCTAATAAATCAGCAGACTACAGGATGAGCAGATTCACATAATTAACCCAGAGTGGCATAATTGCATTCCTTTAACTGTATAATTATGGTGCAGTAATTTCAAAGGAGTTTGAATAAGTGGAGGTTTAGGCACGTAACATGTTGGGGATGATAAACAGCTGGTAACAAATGAGAAAACATACAACAAAATTACATTTCTAGAGTGCCTTTCACATCGCGAGGACGTCCCAGGCACTGAACAGTCAGGGATCAGAACCCAGGCATGGTGGGTGGTGGGGGAAAGCGGCAGGATTAGGGCAGATAGGTAGGATGACGGCTAAAGGCATGGTCGAAGAAGAGTCTTGAGGCTGGTCTTGAAGGAGGAAAGGGAGGAAGCAAGGTGCAGGAGAGAACACGAATTGCAGAGTTTGAATGGTCTACAGCTTTTTGAAGGAAGAGTTAGGAAGACCAACAAGGAGGGAGATTCCATAATCGAGCCTTGAGATGACAAACTTGTGTGTAAGGGTTTCAAAGGCCTGAGGGGTGAGGCAGTGGTCAAACAATACACCCAGGCTTGGTTAGGTGAGTGTGCATGCTGATGCTTCCAGTGTTTAAAGTGCAGAGGCACTGTTACGAGCCAATCAGGAGGGCCTCAGTTATACACATGCGAGATAAAGATTCTCTGATTCTTATATTAAATACTGCTGATCGTAATACTTCACTGATATCTTTTTGCAGAATTTGATTGAAGATTGACCGTTGAATGAAACTTAAATGTGGTCTCAGCGGGTTCTGGCTAGCTTCACGCACCTCCACTTTGCCTGCCCCACGTTCCCCGCCCTCCACCATTCCCAATTTCCCAAACACCAGCTTGGAAGCCGATCTCTGACTGTCCAGCACCATAGGACATCCTCCTGAAGAGAAAGAGGCTATACAAATGTAATTTGTTGTTGTTATTATGGTGCTACACCTGCCAATAGTTAGACTAGAGTTACATTACACTGTAGGATAATTATGTGTTGAGTCAGATCATTAAACGTTTAAGAATGTAAACCAGATATCTATTCATCACCCTACTGAACATGTTTTACCAATTTTGGTACCTCTCAGTTTATCTTCTGGGTTTTAAAAGAGGAACAGGAAAGCACCATGAAGGCAATTTAAATACACTCCCCCACTCCCCAACACAATCCACTTTTGTATTGTTATTAACTTTTTCTGGGAGCAAATTCTATTAAAATGCAAAAATCTCTAATCATTGAAACAGCTAGCATTTTCTCTCTGTTGTCTATGGGCAGTATTCTCTCTCCTCTCCCCCCACCTCCCCACAAATACAGAGATTATACTATTGTGTCTCATTCATCAATTTAGTCATCTCAATTAGTCATCTGTGTATACCTCTATCCTCCATTGTACTTCCAAAGCAGGTACTTGTCCATTCATTTTTAAAAGTATTAAAATCTATGGAACAATTACTTTTGTTTGAAGTTTGTCCACATGAGGCAACACAACTTAAAAAAAACACAATAAATTGGCCATTTCAATCCACGACTGTTTGTGGGACACAATGGTGCGCAATCGACTGCCACATTTCACCCATATATATATAAAGTCAATTCACTTTACAGTATATTCTGTGAAGCGGTTTGAGACGTCCGGAAGACGTGAAAATGCAAGGATTATTATTACAGTAAAATCTCGATAATCCGGTCCGGTTGGGCCCACTCACTTCCTGGATTTCGGAGTTTGCCAGTACTTAGAACCTACTCTAGAAATGGTTGGGGAAGCCACGCCCCATACACCACCTGAGTTGTATACACAGCACTGAAGCCAAAAAATGCTTGAGCTCCACCCACCGCACCTGGTGAGAGCGGCAGTGCCAAGAACTACAAGCAGATGTTTTGAATTTCTGGAGATTCTCCAGATATCGGGAAAAAAAATCTAACACTGTGAATTTTGAAATCTTGCCGATTTTAGGGTGTTGTTGAATTTCAACATGTCGGATTATCAAAGTTTTACTGTATTACGTTTCTCTCATTTTAATCTTGGATGTTCTAACGTGGCTTTCAATACTTTAACCTTGCTTCTATGCTACTAAAGCTGTTCCTCTTAATAATTCTAAATGTTAGATCATGTTTTTTGCCTCAACTCCTTCTTGTTTATTGATATGAAAATAGTTTAACCTTCTGAGCATCTCCTCAATATTAATAACTAATCTTCGCCTTTGATATAGCACCTTTAGTAGAATATTCAAAAACAATTGTGGGGTTTTCAAATTGTGATTTTGTTTATTCCTTGAGGTGGTCTTAATAGTGCTAAGAATTTACACTGTTTTAATTTAATTTGTTGTTGCTGCTATGGATAGTGGAATTTCTGAGCATCTTTTGGAATATTTATATTATCTACGCCAAGTTTTCCACAACACACACTGCAGTGAGTTTAGCTTTTGTACCGTAAAATGTGGGTTCAAGCCACATTGCTGAGGGTGTTGTTCTTCAGATTTTTTTTAATGTTCCATCTGCCTGTTGAGATGGATGTTCAAGTTCCCATGACACTATGAGCTTCTGATCCATAGGACAAATTTTTAAAAATACATTTGGATGTTCTAGTTCTGCAGAAGGATTGTTATGAGGAGGTCTTTTGTGACCCACTTGTGTAACTTTCTTCTTTAGTGCTTCCTCATGTCTTTAGAATCATAAAAGCAGTTTGTTAGTGCATTTCATCTTTAATGCTCAGCCTTTCCAGTTAGGTCAGCTTGTTGAGCAAGAACTTACAAGCAGAAGGTTCTGATTTTACTCGGCCCCTTTTTGTCTCCAGAGCAATACAATTTGAGTATCTTGATGAAAATTAAATGTTATGCTTCATTTACTTTGTCAATGTTGTAGTTTGATCTCTTACAATGATAATAAAGGATAATCTGGATTTCTTTGATCTTCTAAATTGGACATGGTGTTCTTCAGTTCAATAGAATTGGCAGTATTGCACGACAGGGTCTTTTATGTGGTATCAATATTCAAAGTTTTCCAATTGACTAGAGTTTGCCTTCAGCATGTTTCTTGTGAGTGATGCTACACTGTACCCTTCCAAATAGCATTATATATATACACATATACACATATCTATAAATAAATAAACAACAGCAAAAAACTACATATTTGCCAATAATAGGTGATAGAACTTGAAGATTGTCCAAACCTCTTGCAGAAACAGATGGTAAGCTTACAATCGACTAACAAGTAAATAATTATTTCTGATGGCAAGGTCCTGCTCATCAACTATATTGAGACAACAACGTTCAGCTTGCTTAAACCATTCACGTTCCATGGGGACCATTAAGAAAACAAAATGTACTTTACAGTTCTGACAATGAACAACTTCATCTTCAACTCCAACCACTTCCTCCAAATAAAAGCTATACGACTGTAATTTTGTGGTTGTTGTAGTTGTAAAAGGTGACGCTATAGGAACCCACATGGGTCCCAGCTATGCCTGAGTGTTTGTTGGCCACCTGGAACACTCTTGTTCTAGGTCCGTTCCTTGAGCTCTTCCTTTTACATTGATGACTGTGTCGGGGTTGCTTCCTGCTCTGGTAGCAAATTGAAACAATTTATCAATTTTGCTTCCACCCCTCTATAAAATTCACATGGACCATTTTCGACTTTTCCCTTTCCTCGACTTAAACATTTGCATCTTGGGTCATGGATTATCGACAGGTATTTTACAAAACTACCAACTCCCACAGCTTCTTCTACACCTCTTCCCACCCCGCCTCCTGTAAAGACGCCATTCCCTCCACCTCCGCCACATCTGCTCTGACGATGCCACCTTTCACACCAGAACAACTCAAATGGCCTCCTTTTTCCTCAACCGAGGGTTCCCATCCCCTGTAGTTGGCAGGGACCTGACCGTGTCTACCCTATTTCTCACACCTCTGCACTCACCCCTTCCCCTCTTCCCAGAACCTTGATAAGGGTCCCCCAAGTCCTCACCTTCCACCCCACCAGCCTCAATATCCAAAAGATGATGCTCCGCTATTTCCATCACTTCCAGCATGATCTCACCACAAAACATATATTTCCCTCCCCTCTCGGCATTCCGAAGGGATAGTTCCCTCTGTGACTCTGGTTCATTCTTCCATCAGCACCAACAGTTGCTCTCTTTCCCCTGGCACCTTCCCATGCCAGCGCTGGAGGGGCAATACCTGCCCTTTCACCTCCTCCCAGACCACTGTCCAAGAACCTAAGCACAGTTTTTATGTAAGGCAGAGATTTACATGTACACTACCACCTGTACAGCACCTTGGGACGTCCTGTCGACGTGAAAGGTGCTCTATAAATGTAACGACCGACCGTAGTATATTGCATGTGCTGCTCATGATATGTTCTCCTCTACATCGGGAAGACCAAACACAGATTGGCTGACCAATTGGCCAAACACCTCCATTCAGTTCTGATAAAGGGCCATGGACTTGAAACATTGACTCACTTTTCCTTTCTCCATAGATGCTGCCTGACCTGCTGAGTGTTCCCAGCAATTTCTGTTTCAGATTTCTAGCATTTGCAGTATTTTGCATTTTTGCATTTTACACTCACTATTCAGGAAACAGGGCATACCATATGTTGTGAAAGACACTATCTCCCAGTACACTCTGTTATCATTAAGTTTGTAAACTTCCCCAATCCTAAAGTAGCAGCATATATACTTTAGATTAACTGGGCTGATCAATCTCAGTAGAGTTGACTATTCCTTCATCATAAAACAATATATTTCATCTACATCTGGAAGACATTCAAGTTATCTAGTGTCTAGATAATGCCCGAGAAGCCAAATAAAGCTTACTTGTCCATAATGCCACAACTGTCCCTTAGGTACATTTTGCCATATGAATTATTTTACAGACCACCTCAAAAACATGATGTAAACATACACCTATTGTATATGAATGCTAAATTATAACACTCATACCAAAGTGTTTCTTTTGGTGGACCCCAAGCAATTCTAGTATTATACTTTAGCCAGCATCAGGGCTGACCACTTTATTGGCCCAACATCAGAGGAGACTAATGGAAGGGTTGATTATCCTTTAAGAAATATGTTTTGAAAATAATCCATACTTGCACTCAATTCTCTTTCTGACTTACGAGTGGAAGAGTGGTTCTATGTTGAGCTCTATGTGCCACACAAAGATAAATTCAGCAATAAGACATGATCACCTCTTCATAGACGAGTTGTTCACTGGTTGTCCAAGATCAATTTTCTCACTTTGAAATGTCAAACAACAGAAGACAGCCGTTGCAAGAGTCGGTTGTTTCTTAGGATTCATGGTATTCTACATAAATGTTCACATTCAGCTCTTGAATGAATCACAGTGGATGTTGTGAAGTTTCAGTTCAGTTAAGACACATTCCAAGCCAAATAGTTCTTGTTACATGTTTGAGTGAAGTTAGGTTCTCAATAATTGAGAACTGTGCAGAGTGAAATAACTTGCTTCTTATTAAGCCAAAACTCCACAGCAGAGGATTTAAAATTTTGGCAGCTAACAAAATACAAACAATATTGACCTTTTCTTGTGTTGAAGATATACAGCAGAAAAAGAGAACTTTTATTATCTGGTGGCAAATGCATGAGAGAAAACCAAGGCCAAAATCTAAAACGATTTTTTTTATACACAGTAAGGAAGATCACTAGATTGCTTAGAATCAACAGTTTCACAAAATAATCGTTTTTGAAACTGGGTGATTTCACCACCACTCCATTTCACAAATTAATAATTTGTCTGAGAAATTGAAATTTTGAGGAAGAAATTAGCCATTTGAACTTCACATGGACAAAATGGCTGCAGAGTAACATATATTTCATACAAAATACAATTCAACTTTCCCACCAGTTTCAATAATTCTGTTTAAATTCTTTGTAATGCAAAATAAAACACAAGTTATGAAGCAATGTACTATATCCTAAATACAATTTACTGAACAATATGAGAACACCAGAGTCCCTTTAAAAGTGGCCATGGAAAATGCAGTTTAGTAACAAAAACATACAAAAGTACGAATGACATTTCATAAATTTTCTGTAAAGGACCATAGCCAAATTGATGGAGGCATCAGAGTTCTAGTATTGTTTGAATATCTCTATATTTGAAATGTTTCTGTTTGAAATGTTTCTAATTCATCTACGATTAATTATTTTATAGTATGAGTGTTGGGAGTAAATCATTCCTTATACAAACTCTACGATCTATAGCTATTATAATGAATATAAAACCATCAGCAGTACTCACCGAGACCTTGCTACCAGTTATCTGAATGCAGAGGTCAGTGCAGAATAAATTAATATTGTTGAGGGAAAGTAAGAACAAAAATAAAAAAAGCAATATTAGTAGTAAACTCATATTTTACATTACTCTTAATCAGAAAATTGATTCAACTGGTTGTAGTATTAGTAATACAATATTAATTCTCAAAATTGTGAATTTATCTTTTCAATTTAAATGGTTAAGTATCTACAAAATACAAAGGCAGTATTTCTTTAGTTTTATTCCACTTTCAGCAGGTTTCACAGAAAAATGCTCCAAACATTCAAATAATGATTACCTCCAAGTAAGACAAATCATGTTTGTGAAGCTTAAGAATCAAAAAACACTTGATTGAAATATGCAGTCACTTTCATATATCACATAAACGATTTGTTGTTTTTTCTTACTTTAATCCAGAGTGAATTTGGGATCTGAATCATTAGTTTGCATATAAATTTTTGAAAATAAGTTAACTTCCTTGCCACCTGAAACTAAAATGCGACTGCATTGCAAGTAGATATTCAATCTCCTTTTTTTAAAAAAATTGTATTGTGCAATATTTCCATCAGTATCATTGGCTTTTACTGGTTTTTAAAAATTGCACATCTCAGTGTTAATTCTTGTGTTTTTGGTGGAATTATTCATATCACTGTTTACTTGACAAAAACTTTTTTTTATTCATGTTAACATTGTTATATGCTTGTTTGTTAAGATACAGCTATGGTTCACACATTCATGAATTTTCAGACAATTCATTAAATTTTATCTAATTTTAAGATATATTAATTGTCTAGCGTTTCAGTTTCCTTTTCCTATTTTACTGACGATTGTAATACCTTGATCTCAACTGTAATTTAAATGTCTATGTCTAATTTATGCCTAAGAGCTAATTATAATTCTGACACAATATCTTGACATCATTGTGTTATAATAGGTTTAATATGATGTTTGACAAGCCACGTCATGACAAGGCACTTTCCTACCAAATTTAAATTCAGTAATTCTAACTACAAGTTACATTTTTATAGTGCACCTTTTAACAACAACAACTAAATTACATTTGTATAATGCCTGTCACGTTGGGAGGATGTCCCAAGGCGCAGGACAGTCAGCATTTTGGACCCAAGCTGTGGTTCGGAATAGGGGACGGTGGAGGGCAGGGGGGAAGGAGAGTGAACAAAGGCATGGTCGAAGAGATGGGGATCTTGATGGAGGCAAAGGAAGGGGCAAGGCGGAGAGAATGTAGCTGGAGTTCCAGAGGATAGGGGTACAGTGGGAGAAGATCCACTCGCCAATGGTGAGGCGGGCGAGGAGGGGGATGTGAACCAGGCCGGAGCCCGCTGGCACAGGTAGATTTATTCTTGTAATATCCTTAAAGGTTGGCAAGTGGTTAGGAGGTCGCAGAGTAAAAGTAATATAAAGTAATATATAGAATAAACTAACTATAAATAAAGTAATATATAGACAAATGTCAGTTTTTCTGTATCAGCAAAACTACAGACAAGACAAGCTGCCAATTAAATATGGAGTTTTCCAAGGTTGAATTTCGATGAGGGATACAAGCAAGGAGAACATTTGATCTTGAAATAGTATTGGGGGTCCCGATAAGACAAAATAAACAGCGATATTCCACTGCCATTTATTACACATTAAAGATTTGGAAAGGAGAGCAATTATATATGAACTCGCATCTTACAGAATACAGGAATCCATTATGGCATCTGTGTACTTAATTTTTACAAAGCTCAGGAGTGGCCTAGAATTGTCTGAGATGATCTTAGCCAACCGATTAAAAACAGTATCACATGATTAAAACCAAAGTGTTTTCAAATAATGTCAACTGATGTGCATTTTAGAAGAAATTTCATTTTGCAACCTATTCACATGTGTGCTGACTTCATACCGACTTTATGGTGAATTTAACACTTGATGTTGAGCACTAAATTCAGGTTAGGACTTTACGGTTGCAAAATGCAAGGTGATCTAATTTAGTTTCAAACACATTGCTGACTACAAGCCCACCCGGACCCTCCGTTCAACAGGACTTGGCCTGCTCCCCTCCCAGCTCGGGTCACACGCCTCCTGTGCAGCGCCTTGGGACATCCTCCCGACGTGAAAGGCGCTCTATAAGTGTAATTTGTTGTTGTTGTTGACTTCCTGTGATGCCTAAAATAGCTTAATTATATTCAATTCATCCTGAAATTTAATTCCTTATGCAATAAATGACTTTGTATATTTTTGGAACAAGTTAAGTTTTTTTCTCCCCCTAAAGGGCATGAGATGGCAAAATATTCTTGATACTGTGTAAATTGAAAATAAATGTATCATGCAAACAGTAATTTGATGTTATCCTCCAAAAAGTAAATGTTTGATCCTTGTAGGAAAATTAACAAATAATCCTGCCCAATTTATTTTAAGGATATTACAAAAATAAATTGAAGATCACTCCCTGTGAAACAAGCACCAATATTAAAAGATACATGTTAACTGTTAAAACTCCGCAGAAGGTTTGTTGACTATTTACTGTGAAACCTGCCAATTCTTATGAGAAGCTGCTATTATAGAAAGAGTAATACAGACCATTTTTACGAAACAACTAATATATTGTTCATTGTTCAATGTTATATAATTTGTTTTGAAGTATTGTTGTTTGTTACAGTTATTGTTCACTACCTTGTTTTGCATAATTTAGCCAAAGAATTTGGAATTCACAATGACCAGAAAGTTACTTCATCCTATACATACAACAAAAAAATCAACACTCATTAATAATATCAGAATTAAAGTACGTCTTATATATCTAATAAGTGTATAGCTGTGTGTGCACTGCTTTGATTTAAATCAATATGTGAGGGGATTGTCCTTAAGTTTAGTTAATATTACGTTTAACAATGTGTTTGGTGAGAGTACTTAAAAAGATGAAACTATCAGAACAAAAATTGCCAAACTAAAGAACAGGATTGATGCACCTAATTGGTGTCTAAATTATGCTCCCAAGTTAAGTACAAAATTTGGAAAGATGTCAAACATGACATACCATTCTAAATTATATTCCCGATGCCAAATTATGCCAATTGCCCATTGTCCACGACAGGAAAGAATTTGATCTTTTTACAACTAAAGCACCAGAAAAAAGTATCTTTGTTCCATTGGATCTGTACTGTCTAATTGAACTAGCAACACCTGATCTGAAAGGCATCACTTCCATTAATGCAACACTTCAAATACTGCACAAAAGGGTCAATAATTCAATTCCTGATTTGTGGCTTAGTTCCTCCATTAAATTCAAAGTCAGCAATAGCAAAAAGTGAAGGGTCATAGGACAAAAATTGTATGATCCAATTTAGTCAAACATCCGAGGTTGAAAGAAAACCAAGGGCAATGCTTTTTTTTACAGCTTAAAAGAAAATCAACCTGCTTAATTTAGTTAACTATTACTGTATTACTCCATTCTATATTGCTTCTTTCTAACCAATTGTGCACCAGTTAATCCTCAGACATCATCTTTTAAATGAAGAATATTTACATACATTTACATTTAAGTCAATTTTGAATTCTCAAAGTTAAATCTACATAGTATGTCTTTGAATCATTTAATTCTCTTCTATAAAATGCAGAAAGCAACTTAAATTCACGACCTAATCCACAATAGAAATACTGCTTACAAAGAATAAAATGTGCTGTGTAATATGCCAGATTTGGAGAAGTTAGAAGTTAGTTAACAATTTGTCTTTACCATGACATACCAATATTTAAGTGACAAATTCTGGCAAAGGCAAATAGTTAAAGAAAAATGCCAGACAAAACTGAGGCAAACAAATGTTCCTGTCCCATACTATCCATAGGCAAGCAAAGCTTTGCAAAATCTCAGAGATAGCAGCATGGATTTTGCATAGATTCAGCTCATACAAAAATAAATGATAGTACAATCTTTGATCCAAAGGCTTTTGAGCAACTAAAACAGGAGGTGGTTCCAAGGGAAATATAGATTACAAACACAATTCAGAACCTTCAAACAGTAGTTCTGTTCAAAATATATGCTAAGGAACAGAATTCCATTTTTGTCTTCATTCTTAATCAATGCCTAAAATTTTAGATGTTATTCCTTCATCTAAGAATCTATATACAGTAGTTCATGTGGGAGAAACTAGCCAGCGTGGCATTTTGGGACTGCAATATCTTCAAAAAATACTGTTTCATCTGTAGGACAATATTTATTTTCAAAAAACATTCATTGAATGTGATTAAGCACAACATTCAGAAAGTTAAGAATGTTGTTTAAATCTCAAATCTGTGTGTTTATTTTGGAACTTCAAAACATAAAAAACATAAATTCTGAAAGTGATTTTTTTGTGGGAAACGGCTCAAATCCTGTAAAAAAAAGGTTGATTCAACATTTCTCTGTTAAACATCTATGAATGAATAATCATTTACTTCAACAGTTTTTGAATCAAGTTTTACCCTAACTTTAGGCATGCAAGAAAAAAAATCTGTTGAGGATCTAGCACATGTATGGTATTTTCTGAGACATTTTATTCCTTGATTGCAGCAGAGGAATTCAGAAAAAGAAACAGCAGTATTTCAAAGCAAAAGCTCATGCTTGCCATAAATTCTGCTGGTAACAATATCTGTTCATGCTTACAGCAAATTTCTATTATCACTGAAAACATATTTTTGCCTTTGGATACAAAAATCTAATTTAAATAGCTTCTTTCATGCTCTAGCAATATCACAATATTTGTGCTCAGGAACATTCAAAAAAAAATCTTTGAAACTTGCTTGCAAGATAATTTGAGGACAATATTTTCTTTTGACTTCAAATATTACTTGCTCCAGCTAGCCCCATTGTTCTTCATAAACTTTATTTTACTGTCAGCTAACAATTTTTTTAAAAAAATGAATTGTTAATGAAAAAGCTCATATCCAACTCCGAAATATGAGGGATAGGTTATTCTGTTAGTATTTTTTATTTGAATCCTTAAATTTGTGAATCAATGGCCAAATTACAAAACAGTGAACAAATGAGTTTTATGCAGTTAACTCCATGCTCAGAATACATCAACCAAGGTTTAAACATTACAGATTCCTTCAGGGCATATACTGAGAGATATTACTAGTTTATATTAATGAATGTTTCAGATTACAAAATTTTGTATGGTATATGCCAAATCCTCATGAGCAATTTATCCACACTCCAAGGCACTTTTAAACCACATTTATTAAGCAGTAGTTTTAAACACCGAAAACATTTAAGCAGTAATCACAGATTAGTGCTCAGCAAAAGCAGATCATGCTAAGCTTATTATAACGGAACAAAAAACTGAGAAATGTCATTAAACAGTTCTTTCATGAAAATCTTTGCTTGTGTCGAAAAAAAACTTACAGATTTGGCAGTTGCAGAGATATATTGCACGACCATCTCTCTCTTTGTGCACAAATCTTTTCCTCGTAGTGGGGCCTTGCGCTCTTCATTGAGATTCATATCTTCCTGTTAAAAGAATTACATCTGAAATATTTAAAAGTTCATCCAATAGATGAGGGATATGACCAATCCAGCTTTTAGCAGTGTCATAATATGAAGACAAAAGCTAAATTTAACTTTCTCCCTCTACCTCTTACTAAATTGGATAATACTGAAACAAACAGGCAATGTTCACCTTCTTATGCTGCATTTTGTACCTGTAACAAGCGTAAGTTTCAAAACTAAAATAATTTAGGCACATTTGGAAAACTCAATCCTCAGGTTTCCAAATATTTATGAAAGCCACTGCATAACTTCAAAAATCTTCCAAAATGTTGAAACAAACTAGCTTTGGTGAGTAATTCTCAGCTCCATTTGTATTTGTCACTTTTGAACAGACTTCTGCTTCCAACAAATTCAAAGTAATTCAAAAATATATATAAAATTAAAAAATATATATAAAGTATATAAAAATTAGCATTCAAATACTATATACCTCAAACAATATTCTATAGGGGAAACAGAAATAGTGAAATAAACACCAGCGACACAAAGCTATACAAGGCTCAAAGGAAACACCCCAACAAAATAATCCAAGACACAATCAATGGTTGGAATGCTCATAAAAAACAAGTGGTGCAGAGATTAGCACTTGAATCGGATTATACATCATTTCTATATCAGCTGCTTTTACAGTTAATTTCTGGATTACAGTTGGAGCTCAGATCTTTGGCACAATAATTTAAAGACAGAATCACAAACCCAACTACTAAAGGATGTTTATCTTAAGTGCCAGAGATAATGCAATTAAACAAAAAAGGGGATGAACTGTCACTGGTACAATACATTTAATTAAAGTTTAATTAAATAAATTGTATAAATTACCCAAATAATCAAAGTGGAGCAAAGCAGTTAAAGATTTCTCCCCACCCCTTTCTCCCCCTTCCCCAACTCTGCAGACATCTCCCAAATCCCAATATGTTTAGATAAGGTCCTCTATTTACTGGCTACAAATGGAAGACGTTTTCATTTCTCATTTGTTTAACATTTGCCATCCACAAGTTGAATCAGTAACAGTAAATTCATGACAATACTCACAGTTCAAACAAATGAAAAATGACAAATAAAGTTTGTTTGTGCATCCAAGTAATGAAGCTAATAGCTAATTAATAATAATAGTCCTTGCATTTGATACAATGCTTTTCATGTCTTCTGGATGTCTCTGTAAAGTGAATTGACTGTATATTGGTGGGCAAAATGCAGTAGCGAATTGCACACAGCAGTCCCATAAACAGTCTCGTAGATTGAAGTGGTAAAAAAGAATTCTGGAGGGATTAAGGAAACTTGTCAATGTTTTGCCCTGCAGGGAATTGAACCCAGGTCTTTTGCTTGCAAAGCGAGTACTCTAACCACCGATGATAAATACTGCACTTAACATTGTAAAACATCACGTCATATACTATCACATTTGTACTACAAATATTTTATAGAAATGCAGAACTATAAACCGATGATTAATCGTTGAACTACAACCAACTAATGTGCAATGTTAACATGTTTCATTGGGCTTCAAAACATTTTTTAAAAAAACATTTAAGCCTTAAAGCCTTACAGCTTGGAAATTTGTATTTCAGTGAAGCTAGAGTACTCACCATCATTTTTTCAAAGAGATCCAAAATCTCTTTCTCAGAAAGATTCATAAAGCATTCTTCAAATACTGGTTGTGCTATTGGCAAATCACCCATAGCTGCTTGTGAATCAGTAGGATGTTGTATGTGAGGTTTCTCTCTTTTAGTAGCTGACTTTCGAAAACTTGTTAATCTATCACGCTGTCAAAAAAAATGAATGGGTTAATTTACCATTCTCACCAAAATCTCAGAATTTTTAAATTAAAGATTTCTCATTCTTTTAATCAAAAGCAACGTTCCACAAAGCATGCCAGACATTTTCATTGGCCTTTATCTGACCATAATATCAGTCATTTGTGAATTTTGGCAAAGAAGCTAAATTAGAATACCATAAGATAAATTGCCAACCAATTTTCAGAAGAACAATCCCAGTACTGTATTTAAAATTTTATTTCCACACTTAGTTATATAGAATATCAGAGAGATTGGATATAATCAGAGATACTGCAACATTTTTGCCCGGGTACAAGATGCAGTTTCACTCAATTCAGATGATATGGGGAGAATCTCAAACCTCGAAAACTCATAATAAAATTTATTATTAGGTTTCACAATAGTTAATTATAGGTATTTAATCAATTATACTGAAGCTTCCAGTGCCATGTACGTCTGGTAGATGCACAATTTAAGGAGCCAACTTTGAAGGAGCTATGTTTCACTTTCTATTGGTACTTCAACACACTGTCATGCAGTGGAAGACTGAAGTTTCATGTGCCAGTTTTTCATATTAGGGAGATGCTGAGTGAATGCTTACTATTTTAACTAAGTTACCCTGGAAAAATGAGCCAGAAAATCGATGCCTATCTGTCCTCTCAATGGAGCAACAGAACTGAATCCTGTACTTGTTTGCACTTTCACATAGAAAAATGTCCCAATGTGAGAGTCTGAGTAGAGAGATTTAGGGAATTGGGTGGAGGTAACTAAAGGCACAATCCAAGAGGTACATTTTTATAAGGGTTTAGCAATTGGAATGGGTGAATATGAGTCAGGAAGCTTTTGGGAAAGAATTCCGGAGTAACTAAGCAAAGTGTCTCGCAACATGTATCATAAAACGTGAAAGATGCAACAGCACCACAACATGAAAAGGGAAAAATAAAGCAAAATGATTACATCACCATTCTATATTGATACACAATTACGGTAAATATCAGAACCACGATTATGAATAATATAGCTGCGAAGAACACAATACAACATTGCTTTATTAACAAATTTTTCAGGCAGTGCATAGATGCATTATTAGGTGTTGAGATTCACATGCATGGTTAAAGCATCGTTCACAATATTAAAGCAAGTTAATATGCCTCTTAACAGATAATGATTGATAATTATAGACCTTAACTGAGTTGACTGATATGTATTATTGTTGAATCATATGAAAATTGACATTTTGCCTGCTAATTCAATTCAACATATAATAGCCGTGTAACACAGTATTTCAGAAAACATGCAGCGGTCACAGTATAGTAAATTTGTCTTGAAAGATAATGCTTCAGACCAATTTCAGATAATTTAATTTAGATTTAAATCTGCATTTGTTCACTAAGAATCATGACTATTGATTAAATCACTAGCATCAGATATTCAATTACGAGCAATGATAATGAACATACTGAATTAGCATAGCAGATTGTGATGGAAAAAGAGCATCTTTAATTCATTTTAATGTCCACTTTATATTGGTGCTCAGTTTTATTTTCAAAATGATGAATTTAACTTAAAAAAAACACATAACTTAATAGGGTAGTTGAAAATGTTTATAGATATGCAATGTACTGTATGGATGCTTGAATTTTGAGCAAGTTGTTGTAAGAGCTCAACATAATCTCTGATAATTAAAATCCCTCAGGAATGTTAACACCCAAATCGGTATGCCCAGTTTGGTGTGATTTTTCACCGATTATGTAACGAGAAGATGACAGAAGGAAACTAATTCACCCACAAATCATTTGAGGTAAATGCAATTTCGCCCATTTATGCATATTGTCCCATTTACAGATTCACAGTTAAGGTTCTCTCTCCCAGCCCCCCTCGACCTTTCTATTATACTTACTCTTTCCAGTACATTTGAGTTGGATATTTAAGATTAGTTTCCCAATAGGTATCACACTGTAGGTTTAAATTCTTAACAATGCTGAGGTAGCTAATCTTAACCAAAGCAATAGTTCAGTCATACAATTTGACTTTGCGGTCAAAGTCAAAGTAGGAGAAAAACAAAAATTAGCCCATAATTGCATTCCAGTCGTCCACGACGTAATGTGCAGACGTTGAGTTAGAATAGTGCGAATGGTACAAATTCCTGACACTTACCACACATGAAGAATTGTCACTTGAGCAACGTACCAGAGCCTACAGCCACTGGAATTGTATCCCAGTGACATTTAATGTGTTCAAGAGGGTAGAAAAGTGGAGGAAATTGGCAAAACAATCCCTTGAGTTAAGTCAAAATATATTTAATCAATTATATTTTGATTGTGCATTCCAGAAGTAAACTACATTATCTTAAGTAAGAGTAGGTCGAACAATTAAGCAAAACTAAGGAAATGTTCCGATTAGTAATTGGTTATTTCTGAAGTCAGAGCAAACAAAATTACAAGTTTTAATCAGTGCCCAAAAATATTGTCAAATGATGTTAATCGTCTCAATTTTTGTCATGCATGATTTTGTAATTCAGGCAGATAGATAGATTCCTGAATAGGCCTTACCACATCATCCGCCAAAGTTTTTATGTTAAGGTTCTGTAGAAGGTAAAGAAAAGAAAGCACATAATCTTCAGCTGTTAAACAAACCCAACCATTTTAAGCAAACTCACAGAATTAGAAAGGAGAAAATACACGGCTCCAAGAGCCCAAGCCAAGAATATGCAAAATAAAAACCACTAGAAGTTATATTTAATATTGGATGTTTGCTCCACCAATGAAACAAACAGATGATGAATACGAAGCACTCCACCAATGCTTCTGGTTGAATATTCAACTAAATATGAAAAAATCTGGAATGAACCATCGGGGAGATTAACATACAAAACCATCAAACAAGCTTAAATCCATCTCAAGTGGAAATATACATTCAAATAGGTGAACCCAGGGGTGTCAAATTTGCCTGGCTGCAAGGGCTATTTAAGTTCATTTAAGTTCTCGCAAAAGCAATTTTTTTTAGTGATAAAATTTCTTCACGTGCCCTCTATTTTTGTTTTGAAATAACCCACTTGCAGTAGACACCAATTATGTGAATTAACCAATCGCTTACAACCATTTCTTATGCTGAAATTTATGTTTCTTTGAATGAAAATCCCTCAACTTCAATTACAAACAGCTGTACACCCAAGCAACCTCACCATCTCAGCAAACTTCTTCAAATCCAATCCTCAAAACAACCCCTTCACACCATCCCCCCTCAAGCAACTCAGGTCTGCTCTTGAAAAAGTCCACCTACTACTTCCCCAGCTATCAATGGCCAAGCCTTCAGCGACAACACCACTAACCCCTGAAACTCCCTCCCTCTACCCCTCTATCAGAACAGTCGTTGTTTCAAACCCGTGCTGGGGACGGGGAGGGTGGAAGGAAAGGGGGGGTGGGGTTCAGGGTGACCGATAGGACGGTTGAAGAGGAGGGTCTTGAGGTGGGACTTGAAAGAACCTAGGGAGGGGGCAAGGCGGAGGGATTGCAGGACTGAGTTCTAGAGGTGGTGGGGGGCGGGGAGGGGGGGGTTGGCAGAGTGACTGAAGGCTCGCCCGCCAATGTCAAGTGAGAGATCTAGGTTCAATTCCCAGCAGGGCAAAATGTTGGGTAAGTTTCCTTATTCCACATGCCTATTTACTCAGCCATAAGTAATAAACCGCTTGTTAACTCGATAGGCGGATATCCACAGATAATAATTTTCCAAGGATAATAATTCCTTTAAAAAAATAATAAATTGTTCACTTTAATCCACATTTATGGGACACTGCTGTGGGGAGTTGGCTGCTGCGTTTCGCCAACCAAATAAACAGTCAATTCACTTTACAATAAATTTTGTGAAATACTTTGAGAGGTCTTTGAGTGATAAGGCACTGTATCAAATGCAAGGATTATTATTATTTTAATCTTTTCCCCTTTGACCATCGCTTCCTGTCACCTCTTCCTTCCCTCTCCCTTGCTTGGCGTTCAACAATTGTGAAGTGTTATACTATATGAAGGACATAACAGTACATAAATGCATATGATATTGTTGTAAAGTAGGTTACATGAGAACCAACTCCATAGTATTGTATATGTTTCAAGCATATAGGATTGAACTAAAATATTTTAAATTTCAGTAAATTATAGATGAATTAGAATTTTTTTAAATGCAGGAAGCTTTCTTGGAGCATTCCACAAGCTTTATTTTAAAAAAGCAATATAGAAATAAACAGAAGCAGCATATTAAAATTTTAAGTAAAAGTTGCAACTGTAAGATCAAACAATCCAGATTTGCATTTATATAATGCTTTTTCACATTGTGAGGACCTTTCAAAGTGCTTGACACAAACCTGAGCAAGGGGTGTGAGTCAAAGAGGGTGGTGGAGGAGGAATGGCAGAAAGCACATCCGCCGATGGCAGAACGGATATGCCAAGAGACTTGAAGCAGGCGGTTCGAAAACCACATTTGAAAAAGAACAGTTAATGCTTCAGGCATGTTCCTTCAATAGCATTGAACATTGAAGCAGCGGTAGGTGTATATAGATTTAGACAGTAGCACATGAAAATTACAAAGATGTCAAAAAAATAATTAAATCACAAAGTTTCATGAGCATGAATTTAAAAAAATCTGTAAAATGAAGGGAGAATAAATAGAGGGCACCAAAAGCTGATGAGACAGCAATAACACCATTTGAAATTGAAACTCCAAAGACATAAAATTCGGTGCCAATTTAGAGGTGTTGTACTCAGCATTTTTTTTGCCACATTCATCGTCTCCAAAGGGCACATGTAATAACTGATGTGAACCAACAACTATAGGACATCTTGCTGTAACTGGGACACAATAGCTGTGCTGCCATTTCCACTGAGCTATTAAACATAAGCTTGGAATAGTCCCAATGAGACATTAATTCTTTGATTACAAATGTGTGGTCCAACATATTTGACCATACTGTATAACAATAATAATCCTTGCATTTGATGTAGCGCCTTATCACGGCTTCGAGACATCTCAAAGCATTTCACACAATACACTGTAAAGTGTACTGAATGTATATTTTGTGGTGGCAAAACCCAGACAGTAACAGTCATGGATTGAGTATATCAGTGTCCATTGTGTAATTATTACTCTGAGGACAGGAATGAACAAATATGCCTTGCAAAATAGCTGGAAGCCCTGTGTGTTTGCTCTAATAGGAAGAACTTTATTTTCCAAATAGTGTCATGGGATTTATTTTAATGTTTACCTGAACAGAAACAGTTTAATGTCACATCTGACAGTTAACATCTTCACAAACAGAGCACTCCCCAGCACTGCTGTTCTTCTCAACCATGGTGATGTCCTTCACTGTGGACTCTTGGTTATGAGCGCAACACATTGCAGATATACAACAAAATATTTCATTATTGTACACTATTGTAGTACAATACTTGAACCACTAGATGCTCCCAGCAATCAATATGCAGTGAATGGAAACTGCAGTACAGGTATCCCTCCCCAACCATGGGGGATACGTTAGTGTAAATCTCCGTTGTTGGTAAAACCGCAGTTGGAAAATACAAGGCCCTATGGGAAACATGGGGATAGGGGAGTAAGTTTGGGCACATCTACAGCAATCAGCGAGGCTGTCTGACTGACAGACTGATCGACACACAGACAGAGAAGAGAGACATGGAGAGTGGGAGGGGGGGGGGGGAGGCTGTCTGACTAACCGATCTACACACAGACAGAGGAGAGAGAGAGAGAGAGAGAGAGAGAAGGTGAGAGTGATAACAGGGGGGGTGGGAGAGAGGGGAGGTGGGGGGAAGAGAAGGTGAAATAGAGAGGTGAGAGAGAGAAGGGGGGTGGGGAGAAGAGAAGGTGAAATAGAGAGGTGAGAGAGAGAAGGGGGGGGGGGGGGGGGGGGGAGAAGATGTGAAATAGAGAGGTGAGAGAGAGACCTTTCTAAGTCTGAGATGCACTCACAGGGATATCTATATCTGTATATATAGATATATACAGATATATATAAAGATCTCTCTTCAGCCAGAGATACAGAGAGAGACTTCTACAGCCTATGATGCACTTACTCAGAGAGAAAGATCTGCAGATCCTGGCAGCCAATGCTCCCAAACTTGCTTTGGCATTGGTTAAACCATTAAGTTGAGTTCTGTGGCTCAGTGGTTAGAGTACATAATACAATACAGGTTTGCCAAAGTTTCGGTTTTAAAAATGTTTCCATTGTTTCATGAAAGATATATTCAAGGAAAGATTAAAGCCAAATAAGATAATTTTTCAAAAGAATATTATTGATCTGTGTTCCAGAGGTTATTTTCTAAACTGGTATACCTGCTGGGATAAATATTGGCGAGAAGGAATCAGCTAAAATAAATATTAAACATTATAAAATTATGTATTTTGGTTCCCAAGTCATTGACACGTGATAGAGAATTGAAAGATTCAGTTTGATAGCGTGTTCTAAGAAATCAAAAAGCCCATGCAAAAGTCCACAAAGGAAACTATTTTACCCAATGCTTCAGGCATATTTCAGAGTATTGCAGAACACTTCAAATAGTAGGGTGCAACAAAAACTGCATATACATAAGCTCTTTTGTGAGCAGTTCTTTCAAAATGACCAATGCAGATTTACTTTTCTGACTAGAGGATTTCCTATCACTTTGATGAAAGGCCAGCAGTGTGAAAATCATCACTGTTAAATACAGGTTTGTTATTCTGCTGACCCCAGAAATGGATAGAAAATCCAGCTCTACACAGCAATCATTGCTTCTGGAAGCTGCATGTTATGAGTTTTGCTCCCACTGAATAAAATAAATCCCAATAATAATAATAATCCTTGCACAGTAGAAGCCCGTTTATCCGGCACCCACGGGACCTGGCCAATGCCGGTTAAAGCACCTGCCAGATATTCGGGTGGCCTGCGGCCTAAAACCCACTACAAAGAAATTAAAGTTCTTTTAAAACACAACATACACACCAGACTAAGTAATGGCAGATAAAGACAGAATGTTGTGTTGGTGCTTGTTGTTGGGGCTGCTCTCTTGCGCTTCTCACCTTTGCGGTCCAGCGATTCTTTTTTGGATAGGGGACGCCAGGTGGGTGAAAAAGGCAGCAGCGCGATTTTAAAGTCGCGAGACTTTACTAGCTGCAAGCCGAAGCCCTAGACTCTACTAGCGGCAAACCAAAATACTGCACCTGCGCGACAATGTGGGTTATTGGCTAGTATTATCGGCTTGCCGCTGGTATGACTTTAAAGTCATACGTGCTCCATTTTGCGGGAAGTCGCTGGACTGTAAACCTCAACCGCAGCATCATGGCTTCAAGCGCAGCATTTACCATCGGGGGTGGGGGGACGCGGGAGAGTGATTTTGATGGTGAGTGCCAATGCAGTATTCTGTTGTTGTTATTATTTATGCATTTACAAATGCTCCATTGCTATTGTTCCAGATAAGTTCCGGTTTATCGAATGGGACTTTTTTTGGGGCATGCAGTTATACGGAAGTGCCGGTGCATCGAGTCACGGATAAACAGACTTCTAGTGTATTTTGATATCATGCTTTTCACGTCTTCTAGACATCTCAAAGCGCTTCACAGTGTATAGTGTAGAGTGAATTGACTATATATATTTGTGGGTGAAACGCAGCAGCCAATTATGCACAGCATTGTCCCACAGGCATGGATTGAAATGACCAATTTATCATAGTTTTTTTTGGGGGGACAGATTATTATTAGGTGTGTGGACTAAGGAATCTTGCCTAAGGTTTCGCCCTGATCTGCCTGGATTCGAAACACAAGTCTCTCACTTGTAGGGTGGATGCTCTAATCACTGAGCCACAGGACTCAACTTAATAATGGTTTTACCAATGCCAAAGCAAATAGTAAACAATGTATTGCATGCAATGTAGCTGCAAGTTCTTTAATTACTTTTATAAAATCAGTCAGTCATGCCCCTTCATATAAGTATAATGGCATGAATTTGTAGGAGCTGTATGCAAATTACACCTGGGCAGTGTTAACCAAGTTCCTTTAAAGCACAAGTCCACATGACAAACTATCCAAGTTTTTAAGAGAAAGATAAAGGGTGAATTATTTTCAATATTTGGAACCATGTTAATCTTGTTGCCTTGAAGCTGGCAGCGGAAGTTCTCACTGTACAGACATCAGTTCAAATGTTCCAAATTGAGTTACCTTGAAAATAGTGGAGGAAGTTTTAACCAGGACTGAAGTGTTTCTTTACCAAAACAACCAAAACTAATTATATTTGTTCAGCACCTTTCACGTCAGGAGGATGTCCTAAAGCACTGGAAAGTGGGGGGCAGGGAGGAGGGTGACCAATGCACAGTCAAACAGGAGGATCTTGAGATGGGTCTTGAAGTGGGTTGGGCAGTGACAAAAGGCCCTCCCCGTCAATGGTGGAGCAGGCGAGGCGAGGACGGGAAGCAGGCCTGAGCATACAAAGGGGGAACAAGGCCATGGAGGGCTTTGAAGGTGAGGACCAGGATCTTGAACTGTATCCTCTGCGTGATGAGAAGCCAGTGGAGTCAGACGCAGATGGAGGAAATAGTGTCGTGGAGTCTGGTCTAGGAGGACACTGGCTGCAGAGTTCTGGATGATTTGTAGCCTATGGAGGGAGGGTTTGGGAAGACTGAGAAGCAGGGATTTTTCATTGTCGAACTTGGATGTTATGAAGGCGTGTACATGGGCCTTGGCAGCCTGTGACAGTGGCGAAGCCAGGCGATGTTGCAGCAGTAGGGGAAGGTAGAGCGGAACACAGCACGGATGTGTGGTAGGAAGGCTAGTTGAGGTCAAACAAGGCGCTGAGGTTCCAGACTGGCTTAGTGAGGTGGAGTGTGCACCCTTGGATGGTGATGCTTTCAGTGCCTCAAAGGCTCTCACTGGAAGGTTAACTCACAAACAACTCAAATTCTCCTCAGTACGAAAAGGTCTGGACTGTTTCAAGCTCCCTCTAATACTAGTCAAAGTAAATCTTGCATGCAGGATACCCAGTATCCGTGATTATGTATGTTGGGACACCTTTTCTGTCAACATGTCCAATTGAAATAGATCTAAAGATTGGCTGTAACCTATGGCACTCAATTCTATCTAAACTTCTGTTTCCTTTGGTTTCAAATGCATGAAGCCTTCAAGGTCAAAATTGCTCATAGCATGAAATAAATATTTTACAGAATATTACCCAATATTTCAAATCATGTATGAATTGTATCAGTGCTCTGTTTTATTTATCCCTATTTCTACCACAAAGTTTTCTTACTTATTAGTTACCAATCCAGTTTATGTTTGATAATTCTAATGAAATAATCCTATTCCGTTTTCAACCACATACAGCTACAACAAATCAGGATATCATTCTGAGGTCAAAAAGAGCAAAGCAGCCAGCCATTCAAAGTAGCAAGTATTGTCCATGAATTTTTTTAAAATTATGTAAACTATTTAAAATCATTAAGAAAGAAGCAATTGTCTATAAATTAAGATCACTTTCATAGTTCTAGCATTTAGCTGCTTAATACAAGCACAACCAAGCTTCTGAAAATAGTCTTATTGTACTCCAGTTCTCTCCCTCCTAAAACATGTATCTTTGAAAAAAATTGTACACAGAACGTAGAGTGTATTATTTGGGTGTTGGTTTAGTTATAACGCAGGTTAACAGATGAACAACACATGAAGTTTAAAAAATGAATAGCAACTGTTTTGGCATGAATCATTGACTTTTTTTTCAGCATCTATGTCATGATGCCTCATATAGCTGCTCTAAATCCTGCCTGCTTTTGCGATATTTTTATTTAAGTGCCTGGTGTTTCTGCTGAATCTTTCATGTGATTAAATCTTCAACAACAACATTACACTTGCATAGCACCTTTCATGTCAGGAGTACGTCCCAAGGTGCTCGACAGTCACGGTTTCAGACCCAAGTTGGAGATGGGGGAGGAGGGAAGCGGGGAGGGGTGGGGAATTAGGAGTTGCCGATGGGCATTGAAGGGTCTTGAGGCAGGACTTGAAGGAGGCCAGGGAGGGGGTGAGGCGGAGGGATACAGCAGGCCAGAGCCTGCTGAGCATTGGGGGCGGGCAGGCTGTTAGAAGGTCACGGATGTAGGATGGGGCGAGGTTGTGGAAGGCTTTATATAAGGACCAGGATCTTGAATTGGATCCTCTGGATGATGGGGAACCAATGGTGTCGGGTGAGGATGGTGGAGATGGGGTCACAGAGCTTGGAGCGGTAGAGGACACAGACTGCAGAGTTGTGGATCATCTGCATCCTGTAGAGGGAGGAATTGGGAAGGCCAACAAGCAGGGCATTTGCACAGTCGAGCTGGGATGTAATGAAGGCATGAATGAGGAATTCAGCAGCTTTGGGGGTAAAGTAGTGGCGGAATCAGGCAATATTGCGGAGGTGAGGGAAGGCGGAGGTGAAGGAAGATAGAGCGAGTCATTGCTTGGATGTGGGAGAGGAAAAACAGTTGAGTATCAAACAAGACACCTAGGTTCCTGACTAGCTTGGTGAGGTCGAGTGAGCCCCCATAGAGGTTGATGCTGCCAGCGCCTGATGGTGAATATGCTGGCACGAGCCAATCAGTAGGGCCTCTGTCTTGTTGACATTCAACTGTAGAAAGTTAGCTCTCATCCAGGACTTGATGTCTGACAGACAGTCTGTCAGAAAAGTAGTAGTCCTGGAGTCAAAGGTAGAGGCAGAAAGATAACAGTTGGGTGTCATCCACGTACATGTGGAAGTTAACCCCATGTCTGTGGATGATATCACCAAGTGGGAGCATGCAGATGTTGAAAAGTAGGGGGCCAAGGATAGAGCCCTGAGGGACACCACCGAATGACAATGCAGGGGCTGCAAGAGAAGCCATTGGTGGCGACAAAGTGGAGACGATGGGAGAGGTAAGAGTTGAACCAGGCGAGGACAGGTTGCAAAGATTGAGGAGGGAGGTGAGGCGGTGTAGACGGATGGAATGATCGACAGTGTCGAAGGCAGCAGACAGGTCAAGGAGAACAAGGAGGCAAAGAGAGCCCTGCTGAGCATTGGGGGCGGGCAGGCTGTTAGAAGGTCACGGATGTAGGATGGGGCGAGGTTGTGGAAGGTTTTATATAAGGACCAGGATCTTGAATCCAGATGTTTAGAATGTCATTAGAGACTTTGACCAGGGCTGTGTCATTGCTACGGGCAGCACGGAAGCCAGGCTAAATATCAAAGTAGCAATAATAATAATAATCATTGCATTTGATATACCACCTGATCACGTCTTTGAGACGTCTCAAAGCACTTTACAAATATACTGTCAAGTGAATTGGCTGTATATTTTATACGCAAAACGCAAAGCCAATTGCATTCAGCAATGCCCCACAAACAATCGTGGATTGAGTGACCGATTTTCTTTGAAATAATTATTTATTATTCCCGGAAAAGCAATCCACCAATTGGCAAACAACTGGGTTGCTGGGGAGGACAAGCTTGCAGTGCTATGGGGAGAAAGCGGGGAGAGTGGGACTGATTTGGATAGCTCTTTTCAAAACACCGGCACCATCTCAATGTGCCAAATGGCTTCCTTCTGTGCTGTGTAATTTCTATATGATTCTATAATACAAATCTAGTAACCCTATCCCAGTACTGAAACAGTAATCATCAACACTATTCCTGACTTAAACAAATTAAGTAGATAGTTATTAAATTTCAGCTAAAGACCTTTCCTTTCGACCGCATCTTCGGCCAGCTTCCTCCCCACCCAGCTCAGCCCCGGGATCCATTATTGGGAAGCGCTCTGAGACGCAGTCCAGCGTGGAGGTCGCTATATAAATCCAAGTTGTTGTTGTTGTTGTAAATTTGTTTATTAGATGTCAGAAATTATAATTTCAATCATCTGAATTGTTCAGTTCCTCCTCACATCAATTTTTTTATATTGTTTTCTGAAAGAACAACATGTTCAATATTGGGTAATGACCTGAGCTGGTACAAAAGTATGAAAATATTACCCTCAAATTTTGGGGAAACTCAAAAATTTCACTGAAAATTGCAGGGGGTTGATTAGTGCTATTGAGGTACAGTAAAGGCCTGTTTATCCGTGACCCGATCAATCGTAAGTTCTGTATAACCGTCACCTCAAAAAAAAGGTCCCCATTCGATTAACCAGATCTTATCCTGCACAATTGTTGTGACGCATTTTTTCACCTCGTATCAGTATTTCGGAATGCTGCTACTAGTGCCTGAAGGTGGCGTTGCTGTTTTTTTCCCTCACAGAGTAGCTCTGAATGCTGCCGGTAGTGAACTTTGAGAGAGGCAGGAAGAGAGAGAGGGTGGGAGGGCGGGGGAGAGGGAAAGAGGGGGGGGGGGAAGAGAAAGAGAGGGAAAGGGGGGGAGAGAGGGGGTAAATGAGGGGAGAGGGGGGGGGGAGTTGATTAATTTAGCTGAGGGGTTTGGAGCCATTGAGATACCAGAATGACTGTGTGTGTGTGTGTGTGTGGTGTGTGTGTGTGTAAAAGAGAGAGGAGGGAAAGAAAAGGGTACCTCTTTGATGGTGTGCTATGTTTATAGACTGTAATCAATATTTATTGCTTTATTGGTAAGTATCCATACAATATTCTGTTATTATTTGTCTATTATTAATATGGTATGTTAAATTTTTTTGTAATTGTTTTTTTTTGTGTTGGGTTTTCAGCAGTTGGCCGCCCGAATATTCAGCATTGACCAGGTCCCGAGGGTGCCGGATAAACAGGCTTTTACTGTTATTGCTTTGGCAGAGGAGCAAGACAGAATGTGCTGCAAAGGTTATAAATGTCGGGGCTGATGAGCATGAATGGGGTAAGAAGTCACAGAGACATGGGGTGCTTGTGTGTGAAAAAACTTAGATCAGCTAGAGCTTATATATGGTGGAAGTTGGAAGACTGGCGAGGAACTGTGTAGGAAAAGCAGACGTGAGGTATCAAGGCATGAATGAATTCTACAATATTCAAAATTCACAAGAATCTAATATGATTTCAAAGCTGCTTTGTGATTTTTATTCATTCTCGTGCTGTGAATCATTATCAAAAGATGAATCATGCATCTGCAAACTCAGAATTATGCCATTTCCTAAGTAAGAAAACCAGTTACAAACCACAAATACAATAGGAAGCATTAACATTACATTTACACTAGCTGTATTCACCTCCCGATGTGAAAGAAGCTATACAAGTTTAATTTGTTGTTGCTGTTAGCCTTACACTAATCGTATTTATAGTTACATTATTCAGAGAAAAGCAAATGTTCTATTATAAACCTTGTAATTACATTGGTATTACCAACTGTGCTCCCCTTTAAGTTGGATTCTGCTTGCATTATAACTCAATGTTATAATGCTGCCCATTTAAATATTTGTTTATAGTGCTGATGGTGTACATTGGGCCCATGGTCAATTTAATGACTCAACCAATAAAATGCTCTTCCAGCAAATCCAATGCATCCCCAGCAATGCACTGAAGTTTTAGCCAAGAATATATGAGCTCAAATTTCCTACCTTCTGACTCAGACAGTGCTGCCACCTTAGTAAGGCCTAAAACAATTATCCCATTTTCATATGGATTGAAGTGTAAATTAGAAAGGAAAGTTTTCAAATCTATTTTGAAAAATTAATTCTTCAAAGCATCTACTGATTCTAAAACTTTTCAAAATTAAGCTAGAAATGAATTGACTTGAGTCTTAGAAGCTCAATTTGTTACGATGAGACTTTCAGGAGGTAAAGCTTAGTTTGTTCTGAATAGGTCAAACCACAGGAAGAGAATTTGGTTAAGCGACACCATAATGAAGAATCAGCATTGCCACTTCTTGGATCAGCCAGTGACAAATGCACGGCATATGTCGGTTTCACTTATACAAGATAATTAATTAATCTAAAATATTACACAGCACTGACTGTACAGCTAAAATAAAAATGAAATTGTATTTCTATTAAACATTTAAAATTAGAAATCTTCCCTTCTTACAATTTTCTGAATTTCATCTGAAATAATATTTTGCACATGAGGCCAATTCATGAAGGCCAATTCGATAATAGCTTTTAAAAGATAATTAGATCTTTATTTAGGGAGAACAGGTCTGTTAGGTTATGGGGAGGATGTAACGGGGCAGTGGGATTGAGTTGCTCTTTTCAAAGAGCCAGCACAGACTAAATTGGCCGAATGGCCTCCTTTTGTGCCGTACAATTCTACGATTCTATGAGCCGACCAATCAAGACGTTTCCTGTGATTCAATGCAGCAGGCCGGTAAACATGTGTCAACAGGTCAGGACATAATTTCCTCCGATTCAAGTCGTCAGATAAGTACTGAAGTAGGGCAATGGAGTGGGGATACAAGCTGGTTAATAATAGTGCAAATAAATCAAAAGTGGTTTTGATAGGACCCTGAATGGGAATGGTCGACTTAGACAATTGCAAAACTTTTTAAGATAAAACTTATGAGTTTTAATATACTATTAAACGATTGTGAAAAAAGGAAGCAATGCCCAAATTAGAAAAGAACTGCACAGTAGTATTATTAGTGAATGACTTATTCAATATGAACTCAAGTTAACCATTGTGGAAGTGATTTTTGTATGCATAACAATATGCCTAATTTCAACTATAATATTACATGCTCATGTTGTTTCTTCAAGTCACACAGGTAATTTACAATAACCAGGGTCAATCATTTTTGGACAATTAACAAGTATCCAATTCAACAGAGCAGAACACACTACAAGTATGGTTGACTTGCTCAATAGATCAAGCCTACCATGGATGTGGCTAAATAATCAATTGTTATTTATTTTCTGGGTTTACTTAGGCAAACAGCTTTATATGACTCTTAAACATGACATCTTCTTGACTGTTTGTGTTCCAGGACCACTGATATTGGAAATTACTTGCTACATGTCACAGAGTTGACTCTTCTTCCACAGTAATTTTTTATAAAAGCCAGCAGAGACGGCACTCTTTTGAATAAAATATATTATGAGAGGAACAGTATTCGGAAATGCAGAAATGCGTGATACATTTTTGATACTTCCAGTAAGACATATTTTGAGATTTGGGTTGAGAAAACCCAGATATTATTCTTAACAGTATTTCAATTTCCTCATTTGTATGCAGAAAAAACAGCCTTGCAAGTTAATGCTTCATTGAGAAGTACAATTGTTTATATAAGTGAGCCTGCTGAATGATTACAATTCACACAAACTCGGGGAGTTCTGTAAGTAACATATTAGCAAGTGCTGTGTTGAAAGAAAACAGTCATTTTGATGCAATGAAATATTTTCTGTAAATTCATTTTAATTGAGGAAATTTCTATTTCCAACATCAGAATAAAGGGTTGATATGTATTATTGGAAGTACGGTATTAAAAATACATCACACATTTTTGTATTTCCAAACACTATTCCTTACATAATAACTTTCACCCCAGATATTTCAAGGCAAAAATAGAACACTGTAAGTAAGTAAAAACAGTAAGAATGTTCATTTTAACCTTGGAAACACACCAGTGAGATCACTGATATACACTATACATTTTCTATTCAGTCAATCAAATCCAATCATACATCTATTTACAAGGGATTCATTACAAAAAAAATTGGAACCAATTAGTATACAAATTGAAATCACAAGATCAATCCCACAAATATTCACAGGAATACAGACTGCTACACCACCTTGAATGTTAACATTAAGTTAAATTCTGTCTTACTGGTTCAATGCCAATCGGAGTTGTGTACAATATATGGTCAACTGGAGCATGGATAATAGACTCTGACCACCTGCCTCTCCTAATTTTGTATTATACATCAATACAGTCTGTACAAAACAAATTCCACTAAACATTTTGTGTTAATGTATTTCATATCATTCTGACCAGGTGCCTGACACATGTAGAAACCCACAGTGCTTAGGTGCAGTCAAAATCAACAGTTTTGTATATGCATATAACTCCTGGAAATCTGCTTGTGCCTAGAATATACACTCTCTCACTGGAGGAATGCACATTGCTTATGCAGATCTAGAGAGTATTGGGCACAAGTGCAAGCTTGGGAACCCCAGAGTATGTAGCAGAGTACTTGTGGAGTTGTGCCGGTTGAAACTGCATAGCCACTGACAGCACTATCTGTCCACTGCTCATCCAGCTAGGATCATTTTAGTGAGCTTTGACTTGCAAAGTTGATAGGAGAGAACAAGCAGGTTCCCAACAGGTACTGTATGGCTTTCAAAACTATTAATTGAGTTGTGAGAATGTCTTGCCTCAGTCTTGAGAACAATTTATTTCATTTGTTGCTTCTGAACATAGAACCTTCACACTCCCCAACTGAAGATAAAATGCAGATTACACTGGATCAAGCCCATTGTGACCCAAGTATACTCAAACATTTCTGTACAGAAATAATGATAAGTGCCCTTATTCTAATTAACCAGCATCATGTTAATTTCATAATTAATAACCAATCCTTATTCATTACATAATTAAGGCAAACGTTATTTGTTCTGTAAGCGTAGAATAATACAACTGTGTCTACAAATGGTGCATAATAAAAACCAACCAAAAATATTTCATAACAGTAAGACTTTAGCCAATAAAATATAATGTAAAAATTAAAAATTTGGCATGCAGAACAGATTTTTTTAATTCCTTCCACTAAATTAGGTGAAACTTGTTTCTGCCGTGCAACACAAAGCATTAATAAAACCAGCATTAAAATGTCGAATTGTGTTCAGAAGTGCTTAATTGTATTTAAGTCCTGTAGAGTAACAGTTAAGAGCACTCGCCTCACAAGCGAGCTAACCCGGACAGGGCAAAACAAGTTGCTTACACCTCACGTTGTTTACCTAAAAGTAGGTAGGAAACTACTTGGTGTTGGTCCCGGGGGCAATAATCCCTCCAAAAAATAAAAATATGGTTACTCAATCCACGACTGTATGTGGGACACTACCATACGCAATTGGCTGCCATGTTTCACCCACAATACATAGTCAAAGCACTTTACAGTATATTCTGTGAAGTGCTTTGAGACGCTAAAATGGTATATCAAATGCAAGCATTATTGTGATTTTGGTAGCAGGAAGCTTCCAGCACTTTCCTCAAATTGATCACATGAGAATGGGGGCAGTGACCAAATGCATGTTATACACATTATTACATGAACTTAAGTATCTAGGATCCACTCAAGCTATTCATTCTGGCAAAGGGAGCTAACCTGAACATTTATTAGATAATGCTTAATTCAGATTAAGACAAAGGAGTTATATTATTCAGATGAATTATACAATTTGTCAGATTTATTGTTTGAATTAATTAATATCACGGAAGACGTATGTTTACATTGGAATTACATCACTTGTCCAAGTCCTTTATATAATAGGTGAGTGCACAAATATGAATCAATACTCAAATGTACCATTGAAGCAAAAGCAGTGCTATTATTAGTACCCAAAACCAATTTTCATTTGGGTTGCCCTCATACAAAACACCGCAATATCACAGGTCTGGAAACAACATTTCAGTAGCAAGTAAGAAACTTTTTTTTTAAAACTACACTGTATTATTCACAAGCAGTTATCACAGATTTTAAGCTTGCAATTTTAATATTTCAAGATCTAAATTTTTCAATGTTGGAATATCTGTTTTGTAATTTGTACTAAGCAACAAATTGTCAAAAAAAAATGCTCCATCCTTCAAACTATTCTTGCTTTAAGAGTTCATTTTAAAAAGCAGCACCTAATACCAACAAACTATTGCAGTTCAGAGGGTGTGATTATATAATTACATATAATGTAATTATAAGGCAGCTCTGAAGAGCTCAAGTTTGCTTCCAAACCAGATCTCCTGTTGCCCCAAGCAGTACAATTTCAGCTTTCAGAAGTCAGAAGTAATGCCAGCAGTAACCCAATGAACCAGAAGTGGATCCCGTGGCCATCGTTTTTGAGTACCAATTTTAATGCTGTTTCGTATATTACCGATCGATCTTGTAAAGTCACTTACCAATATAACTTACTGTACAAAATTAAAATGGCAGTCGCATAAAACAGACAATTCAACTGATATTAAACACAAAACCTTCTTGTAGAATTATGATGCAAAAGAACAAAAAATCCACTTAGAACCCTTGGAACCCATTCTTCTTTTGCTCTAGATACTGTTAACCCTCATCGATCGCGAGGGTCATGTTCCTGGAAAATTGCACATTCAATAATTTGGCATTGGGTAAGCTTAAGAAGTAATGGGAAAAGGGGGGGGGTACGGGGAATCCAGGCACAGGCTACCCACCTCAAGCCTCCAGGCACATCCACACCTGACCAATGCAAGGTATGTACTGAGGCGGGCTACAGTCGGCTGGCCCGCTCCTCGCTCCCCACCCCCTCTCCTTGCTCTCGTCGCTCTCCCTGCTCTTGTCAGAGAACAGAGGCAGAGAACAATCGGGGAGAGGGCAGCCGGAGAGGGGAGAGGGCAGCCGGAAAGGGGAGAGGGCAGAGAGCCGTTGCGGAGGAGTTGAGAGCAGGCAGAGAGCCGCCGGGGAGAGATGAGGCCAGCTGGGGAAGAGAGAGGGCCAGAGAGCAACCGGGGAGGGGAGGGAACAGGAGGGCAGGGGACAGGAGAGGGCAGAAAGGGTGGTTAGAGGAATCCTGCCACAAACTAACCATCTGAAGCCTCCAGGCACATCCATACCCGACCAATGCAAAGTACGTACTGAGGCGGGCTACAGCCGGCTGCCCTGCTCTTCGCACCCCCCCCCCCAGCAATAAAGCGATAGTATCACAAAGTAATAAAATCACAGCTAGGCTAAATTATTTTACCTTTGGTCCTGGAAGTGTTATGAGACTCTCTCTCTCTGTCTCTTCTGTTTACCATGCAATGCCATCAGGATGTTCCGAGGCCGAAGAGTCATCGGACTTTCCCAAGGGTGCATTGCGCACAAGGCCAGCCAGCAAAGGAATCATCGGATTTAGTCAGGAGCTGCCGGCATCCTCACAAGTGTGCACGCGCATGGGCGCCAGCCAGCGCGTGTACACAAAAAAGTTACGCTTTTTTTTCGGTTGCGTATATGTGAATTTGCAATTGATAACATCACGTTCAACGAGGGTTAACTGTATCTTTCAATGTTGCCTAAAAATTTACCTCTAAGACTATAGACTATAGTAATAACTTTATTAGGTAGAATATGAAAAAGAACACTTAAGGGAGAGACTGACCCATTGGGACCAGCCCCAATGTCTTAGATATAAAAATGTTCAAGACACTGGATCATCAATACAAATATATAGCTCTAACAGGAGTCACACTGTGCTTGTAGAAGCACCCAATAACATTGATTCTCTTCATCTTAGTCTGTTGCTGTTGTGCAAGTACACTCACACAACAACAAAATTACATTGGTAAAGCACCTTTGATGTCAGGACATCCCAAGGCACTTAACCAAAATATCCCAAATACCAAGGAAATTGTAGATTTAATAAATTAATATGCAATACTACACAGTAATTCCTGTGAACTACTTTTGAGATGTCTAAACAACATAAGGAGCAATATGAAATGCAAGAAATATTAAATTCAAAGTGAATATTTCTGGCAATTCAATGTATGAAAATCAATAAGTCATTCCAAATAACACCTTTTTTTTTAACAACAATGTAGTTTATATCCATTTTAAATTTCATTGGCTTTATGAAGTTTTATCATTTATCAATGTTCATTTCTTGGGGGTCAGCTGGATGTCTGACACATGCGAAAAACCATCAGCATCCTTAAGAGTATCCAAACCAATAATTCCAAGTATCCCACCTACACATGGAAATTCCAGAGATTGTTCAAATTCACACTGTCTCCCTAGAGGAATGAATCCTGCTTTCCTAATTCGTCACAGTATGGGGGTGCAGGCTTGGTGCCCCAAAGTGTGCGTTGGGTACTGCTGGAGTCTGACCAGCTAAAACCGCATAGCTTGCCATATCCCTGTCCGGCAGGCTTTCCCACAGCTTGAGCCACCCTAACAAATTGGGCATGGACTTGCAGGGTCAACAGGAGCTGAATGACCGGTCTGCCCTTACATGTCCTACTTGGCTGGCCAGCCATGTTGTCATCAGCAGGGCCCTGGAATACTGCGGACCAGCCTGGCTCAGGAGCTGGGCTACCAGAGGGCTGGCTGGCTGGGTTCCTACATTCCATCGCCACACAGTCATCTTGGTGAAGTCAGTTGGGTGGGTTTACTGCCCAGGATAAGTGTTCAAGACAATTCAATGTTTATCAACATCAATTTCACAATATAAACAATGGGAACCGGTTAGTGCACAATTTACACCTGGGCTACAATTGTTTCTTTATTTATTGACATGGCCGTAGCTGAACCTAATGTGTAAACAAGTCTTGGTAAATGTATCGGATTTAACAAGACTTGGTGATCGGCTTGATGATTGGTGATCGGCTTGATGTAACCGAAACCTTCACTGTAAACAAGACCGTGGGAAAAGTCGGCATTGAAAGTTTTTCATTCCCCCCCACCCCCAAAAAAAAATGTGAAGCAACAGTTTGGTACACTTCACCTGCTGCAAAGGCCCTTGCAAGCCGACACACACGATCTGATTATACCAACATCACATTTGCTCGCACACGAACGCCTCTAACCACACACCACACACCACACAAAACTGTTGAGTTTTGAAGAGGAAACCAGAATCTCAGTAACACTCACCAGCTTGGGTTTATTTTTCAGATCGTCTTCGTTCGTTTTCTTCCTGGCTGCGGACTTGTCAGTCTTATCCCTGAAGCGGGGCGGCGAGTCATTTCCTGCAGTCGGCTGTGCAGGTGCTGGCGGCGGCTGATGATGATGCTCTTCCATGTTTTCCCCTCCAGTTTCAGGCCACAAGATGATGAGACAACATACAGAATGATAGGGCGGGGGGGGGGCACCGAGCCAACTCCCCAGTCCGGCAACCGAGGCGTTCTGTGTTCTTTATATTATTACCAGCGTCGCTCCCTCAGTTGAGAGGAACCATAGCACCCGAGACTCCCTTCGCACTTCACTTCAAGGCAAAAAAAAAGAGAGAGAGAGAGCGCTTGCTGCGTTTTCTTCTTACTTTTGTTTTCCTTCCCCCAACCCACTCCACCCTCTCCTCCGGCCGAGAGATGAGCTCAGAGCAAAAACACACACAGACACACACACACCCTCCAAAAAAAACGTTGGCCTCGCCCAGTTCTCCACCCTCAGGAAGTGAGAATTACACCTGAATTAAAATAAAAGATACCCGTCCCTTTCCGTTACACTGTATGTGTGTGTGTGTATATATATATAAAAAATAAAGAGAACGACTGGTACAATTCAAAAGCCGCAACCCTACAATCGTGTCTGTCTTTCTCTGTCTCATACACACGGTCAATAAAACACGAGGAGGGGGGGGGGGGAGGGAGATATATTTTTTTAAATGGGCCGCTTTGTAAGTGTTTTTTTCTCTTTCTCTCGGCAACCTCAACAACCCCCCCCCCCCCTCCTCCAAGTCCTGGTTGTTGTTGTTGTTGTTATTATTGTTTGTCGTTGCGCGCAGACACCCAACGGTTGACAAGCTCATGCGCCTCCCACTTCAAACTGCCAACCGACGGGGGTGGGGCAACCGATCGATCGACCGATCTCACTCACTCACTCACGTGACAGCTTTCGTTTGCAGCCCGTCGTCCACTGAACCCACCACACATCCACACGCACAAACACAAAAGTAGCCCAATGAATAATATGCGTTTTCTTACCCTCTGGCTCGCACAAGACTAGCCCGATTTACGTTTCGCGCCGCTTCCGAAAGTGTCTTAAGAAAAAAGGTCTTCTATTAGAGTGGAGAGGGGGCGGGGGGGGAAAGCACAATTCAACGTTTTGAGAATTTCGGCAACCGCCTGTGTCAGACGCAAGAAACCCGCCCAATTGGGCGTGATCCCGCAGCATTGTCATTGCCATTGGTCGGCTCTTCTCCCTCCCCACCATCCTCAACCCCACGTGATTCCTCTCTCTCTCTCTCTCTCTTACTCACTCATTCAATTTGCTCCTTTTTTTCCCGCCCCCAACCAGACGTGGCTGTACCCCCCCCCCCCCCCCCCCTTCCCCGGTTACAGTATTGGACCGGCCGCCATGTCAGTCACCTTCTGTCAATGCCCCGAAGGGCTCCTGTCTCCCTCCTGATTGTCACGTTCTCCTGCCTGCTTGGTCGGTGACGTAGCTGGTTAGCTGGATGAGAAGGGGGGGAAGACAGAGAGTAGCGGCTCGGGTGAGAGGTGGGGAGGGCCTGGACTGAGGAGGGGGGAGGCTAGAGTGAGAGGGGGGCACGGCCTGGACTGAGGAGGGGGGAGGCTAGAGTGAGAGGGGGGCACGGCCTGGACTGAGGAGGGGGGAGGCTAGAGTGAGAGGGGCTGGACTGAGGAGGGGGTGGGGCTGGAGTAAGGGAGTGGGAGGGCCTGGACTGAGGAGGGGGGGGGGGGGGGCGAGAGTGAGGCTAGACTGAGGGAGGGGGGCCGAGGCTGAGCCCTTGTAAAAAAAAGTACCATGTAAAAAGTATCCTTTTTACAAAGGAGTGAAGGGTCTAGACTGAGAGGGGGTGTGGGGGGTTAGACTGAGGGGGGGTGTGGGGGATTAGACTGAGGGGGGGTGTGGGGGGTTAGACTGAGGGGGGGTGTGGGGGGGTTAGACTGAGGGGGGGTGTGGGGGGGTTAGACTGAGGGGGGGTGTGGGGGGTTAGACTGAGGGGGGGTGTGGGGGGTTAGACTGAGGGGGGGTGAGACTCAGAGAGGCGGCGAGAGTGCAGGGTGGGAGATTGATGGGCTGAGACAGAGAGGGGGGAGGTTTCGAGACCAAGAGGGGTAGCGAGTCCAAAGGGGGGGGTGCAAGATCGGAGTGGGGGGCGAGACCGGAGAGGCAATGAGACTGGGGGGGGGGGGGGGGGGGGGGGGTGAGACTGGAGGGTCAACAAGACTGATGGTGGTGGGGTGAGACTAATGGGAGGGCAAGACTGATGGTGGGAGGGACTGAGAGTAGACAGAGGGGGGGTTGAGACTGGGGAGGTGATACAGAATTGGGGGATAAAGATGGGGGTGAGACTGGGAGAGGGGAAATCAGGCTGAAAGAGGGGGAATGAGACAGCGAGGGGGGTGAGACTGGGAGAGGTGCGGACAAGACTGAGAGGTGGGTAACGAGTGTAAGTGGGGTGTTCAGCATCAGGCTCCTCCACTGTAAAGTGTTCTGAGTCACTATCCTGCGTGAACAGCCCTATATAAATGCAGGTTGTTATTGTTGCACTTAACACTTATTACTTCTGAAGTAGTACAGATAGACACAACACATTAGAGTAAATCACTTGAAGTGCTTTCTGACATCCTGCTGACACGCAAGGTGCTAATATCAAGCGGCAAGGATCAATTTTATTACATTAAGCGCTTTGGAGATTTTTGCCATTATAGGTGTTACATAATAACAATCTCTGCATTTGATATAGTGTCTGTCTTAATTGCCATTCTGTTACTTATCCTTAATTATCAATACCTGACGCCTTCTGTAATATCAGTGTTTCCTTAATCACAGGCAGAAAAATCAACACTGGGCAAATCCAAGGTATAAAATTTCAAGACTGACAAAAAAGAGATTTGACAAATTCATGGGAAAACAGAGATACAGTAGATTGCTATTCATATATAATATGATTCAAATCAGTTCTGTACTCAAATGGAAGTTGTGTCAAGGTATGGTTTGGGAGAAAAGTTTCAAATTCTGTGAATTACAACATGGTTTGGGATTTTACTTGAGCAACAAGAGATAGCGAAATTGATCCATGTAAGTAAATAGAGAGACGCATACAGACGTGTCTATAATTAGAGAAACACTCACACATACACAAACACGGGGGGATCTGAGTTCAGTGCTATTTTAAAATACATATTGGCCCAAATAGTGCAGATAGCAAGGTTGACGTCGCTCAAGGTGGATAAGTCACCTGGTCCGGATGGGATGCACCCTAGGTTACTAAGTGAGGCACGGGAGCAAATAGCAGGGACTCTGGCCACGATCTTTCAATCTTCCTTGGACACAGGGGTCGTGCCAGAGGACTGGAGGATAGCTAATGTTACTCCCTTGTATAAAAAGGGGCAGAAGGACAAGCCTGGTAACTACAGACCAGTCAGTCTAACGTCGGTAGTGGGCAAACTTCTAGAGTCCATAATCAGGGACAAGGTAGATCTTCACTTAGAAAGATATAGGCTAATAAAGGACAGTCAACATGGATTTGTTAAAGGCAAATCTTGCCTTACAAATCTGATAGAATTTTTTGATGAGGTAACGGAATGGGTGGATAATGGTAGCGCAGTTGATGTAGTTTACATGGACTTTCAAAAGGCATTTGACAAAGTGCCACATGAGAGACTTATTATGAAATTAAAGGCCCATGGCGTAAAAGGGACAGTGGCAGCGTGGATCCACAACTGGCTGCGAGACAGAAAGCAGAGAGTTGTAGTGAGCGGCTGTTTTTCAGATTGGAGGGAAGTGAGCAGTGGTGTGCCACAGGGATCGGTTTTGGGACCATTGCTGTTTGTAATCTACATCAATGATCTGGACTTGGGTGTACGGAGTACAGTTTCCAAGTTTGCAGATGACACTAAGTTAGGGAGAATAGTAAACAGTGAGGAGGATAGTAGCCATCTGCAAGAGGATATAGACAAATTGGTAAAGTGGGCAGACACATGGCAGATGAAGTTTAATGCAGAGAAGTGTGAGGTGATGCATTTTGGGAGAAGAAATGAAGGGAGGCAATATAGGCTAGATAGTACAATTTTAAATGGTGTGAAGGAACAGAGAGACCTGGGGATTTGTGTTAGTGACTCGTTGAAGGTGGCAGGACAGGTAGACAAGGCTGTTAAGAAGGCATATGGGATACTAGGCTTTATAAATAGGGGTATAGAGTACAAAAGTCAGGAAGTGCTGACTAACCTCTATAGGACTTTGGTGAGGCCTCAGCTGGAATACTGTGTTCAATTCTGGTCACCACACTACAGAAATGATGTGAAGGCATTGGAAAGGGTACAACGAAGATTTACTAGGATGGTGCCAGGATTGAGGGACTTCAGCTATGAGGAGAGGCTAGATAGGCTAGGGTTATTCTCTCTGGAGCAGAGAAGATTGAGGGGAGACCTAATAGAGGTTTATAAGATCATGAGGGGTTTCGACAGGGCAAATAGAGAAAAACTATTTCCACTCGTGGGTGAATCTGTGACTCGTGGTCACAGATTTAAAATAGTTTCAAGGCGCAGTAGAGGGGAGCTGAGGAGAAATTTTTTCACTCAGCGAGTTGTTCGAATCTGGAATGCATTGCCTGAAAAGGTGGTGGAGGTTGATTCGATAACAACTTTTAAAAGGGAATTAGATCTTTATTTAGGAAGAACGGGTCTATTAGGCTATGGGGAGCGGGCAGGGCAGTGGGATTGAATCGCTCTTTTCAAAGAGCCGGCACAGACTAGATGGGCCGAATGGCCTCCTTTTGTGCCGTAAAATTCTATGATTCTATGATTCTATGATAGCAGGTTCTCTTCTGTGGTCAACATCATAAAGGGAAGTGTTAGATAGTTTTCTTTTAGGAAGTAACATTGTGGAATATAGTACATTGGTAGTTTGGGACATATGTGCATGTTACCAACTGCCGAGAAGGTGAACTAGATGGACCTTGTTTTTTTTCTTCTTGCATGTCTTATGTTCCTATGTTCTTAACCCAATACTTCAGGAGATTCACAATCTTCAAGCATTGGAAAACCATAGATTTAAATGAAAGACAGTGTGATACAACTCTGACGTTCTAAATGGGGGAATGTGGCAACACCTGACAACACGCACTGCACTGTAACTTTGGAGGGAATGTGAATTGGCACCTTCGGATAATATCACAAAAAGCAATAAATTACATGATTAAAATCAAATTATAAAGTCAGTCAAACTATTGTTTCATGCTGATTTTCTGCAACTACTACTTCACATTGTAAAAAAATCAATGACCCCTGCAGAAATTACTTGATAAACCCTGTCTCCAAAGTGTTTTCAATGCTATCATCAAATGCAAGGATTATAACTAGATTTCGTCACCACTGAAGCAACAACAACAAAATTACACTTGTATAGCGCCTTTCATGTCGGGAGAACAGTCAGTTTGGGACCCGAGCAGAGGGGGGAGGGTTGGGGAAGGGGAAGGAGAGTAGGGGAGGGGGAAGAGTCGAGAGGGGAGTCGAAGACGCGATCAAAGAGGAAGGTCTTGAGACCAGCTTTGAAGGAGGAAAGGGAGGAAGCAAGGAGGAGGCCTTGTAGGAGTTCCACAGTGTGGGAGCAGAGAGGCTGAAAGCCTGGCCACCGATGGTTGGACGGTGGACGCGGAGCAGGCTAGAGTCTGCTGAATGGAGGGGACGGGCAGGCTGATAGGGAGACAGCAGGTCGGAGAGATAGGCAGGGGCAAGGCCATGAATGGCCTTGAAAGTGAGGACAAGGATCTTGAATTCGATCCTCTGCGGGATGGGGAGCCAGTGGAGACAGGCGAGGGTGGGATTGATGTGGTCGCGAAGTCTGGCGCAGGAGAGTACATGAGCTGAAGAGTTCGGAATGATATGCAGCCTGTGAAGGGAAGAGCTAGGAAGGCCGATGAGGAGAGAGTTCCCGCAGTCGAGCCTGGAAGTGATAAAGGCATGGGATTGAGATAGTGGCGGTTTCTGCCAATATTGCGGAGGTGGTGGAAGGCTGTGCCAGTCGTGGAGCGGATATAAGGGAGGAAGGACAGTTCAGGGTCAAACAAGACGCCCAGATTCCTGACAGAGGTGGAGAGAGCAGCTTTGAATGCTGATGTTGTCAGCGCTTGAGGTGCGGAGGCACTGACACGAGCCAATCAGGAGGGCCTCCGTTTTGTTGACGTTGAGCTGGAGGAAATTGGCCCTCATCCAAGCAAAGCCAATCATGTTCGAAGTTTTCAAGTCCATCAGTTTTTAAGAAATGCATAGTAAATATAATTGTATAGGAAAATAAATACAGAACGTTATTGGCACTTCTGGGTACCTAAAACCATACTTGTGATGGGTTCCAGTTCTCGTTGACAGACCGCTGGAGTCTTGAGGAAGTGAGCTAATGGATCAGGAAGTTAAATCATTCTGAGCAAACACAAACAACAAAGGAAGGACAGATGTGAGATCATCTCCAAAGACAGTTGAAGGACAGTATTTCACAATGTAGACACAATCTGGAGGAAAGGAAGTGCATGACGGGAGAAAAATGGTCCAAAAGTGCTTACAGCACACAGGACATCTGTGCACAGAGTGATGGAAAATTACAATGGAACAGAAACTAAAGATTCCAAAAGAAAAACTGAAGCGTATTCAAACCATTCACTTCATTGCCTTACAAGAAGTCAGGCAAAATTGCACGAACATATGTGTTTAGGTTCATTGATGAAAAAAGAGTCATTTGGGTGAGTTGAGAGGAGTGTCTCATCCTTTAAATCATATCATTAACAAAGCTGCTGACTGTCTTGAGGAGAGGCAGGGAGTAAACCTTTTAAACATACAAAGGACTTTGAAGCTTCCAAACCTGATTTCACAAACAGTACTCTTTGCAGCTAGATGAAACTTCGTATCATAGGAATCTGAAATGGATTTAAACTTATGTCCCAAAGCTGATGCACCATATTACCCAGTCTTCCCTTTCAATTGATATTGGCTTTCATAATCAACATTCGGCTCATTTATTTTTTTTAAATTGTACTTCCCCTCCCAACCCTCCTCATACTCCGCCTCATTTATATATTTTTGTTGTTGTTTAACTGCTACCATTGCTTTCAATCCCTTGAAAAAAATAATCCACATTTCCTTACAACTGCCCTCAAGTCCTCCAAAATTCTGTTCATTTGTCTGTCTGAACCTTACCTTTTCCATTGAAGTTCTACACAACTCCCTCACTGACAAGCTCCACGTCGTTGATTCTACCAAATCCCAAAGTGTCTCTTTCCCTGCAAATCCTGCTAATACTGTACAACAGTCACTCCTGGCCCCTATAGTCCGTGCTGGTGAACATTCTGACCTCCTGTTGTTCTGGCACTTCATGCCATCTTTTCTGTTTGTTCAGATATTGATACTGAGTTCTGTTGAGCTTTTACCAGACATCCAACTCCCATTCACTTGTGTATCCCGATCCTTTCACATTCATCTCTCATCAGGTCTGATATTATTATTGTTTCATAATAGACCTCAGTACCACTACAGCTGGGGAAACATGTCAAGTGCACTAAAATGCATACTACAGCTGTACAATTAATTAGGCACAAAATTCATTAAATCAAATCCCTTTGCTCTGACCTATTTTTTTATATAAATTCAAGCTTGCATCTGCTGAATCCCTATAGAGATGATTTGACTGCCTGAACCTGGTGAAAAATAAATTATAAATTGTTCCTACACATCACCCATTATATCACTCCATCAGTTGAAAGACACGTACTCACTTGTAAATTAATATTGGGTCCTGAACTGAATAAAAATATGAAGACGTTTAGCTTTAATAAGAAGAGGATTAACATGGTGTTTGATTTCTCAGAGCATCCCTATCCTGACCATTTCACATCAGGGAGCGTTCCAGGCTCATCTGGAAATAATGTGCGTAGTTCAGGGTTAGGAAAGCATGAGTAGTTTACAGACAGACAAATGCCCACTGTCAGAATTCCCAAGGAACTATGTGAGCGTACAAAAAAATATGGGGTATGCTTTGGAGCTAATCAGTACAAGGGATTAACACTAGACTGGTTCTAAGGCTGACTGTAAAGGGCTGTATTTGTTAGTCATGCCGTGGTAGGGAGTGTCAGTTGAACACTGGAATCAGATGAGAACCAAGAGACTAAAAGTGGTCAGGACAGTATTGAAAATACTGGCTGTGATGCCTTTCTACACAAAATATAGATACTGCATTTGGAAGCGGTTTAATGGGTATTTACAAACTAATTATCTCCTTAAGCAGATATCGGGTTTGAAAACAGGGTACAGTATTATAGAAAGACAGAGCTAAAGAATCCAAACCGACAAATTGATTCAAGGTACTGTTCAGAGGAGGCAAGTATTCCAGTAAAGCATTATTGGTTTGTTAAAGGAATTCAGAAAGAACACAATACAGTACAGGTAACCCGCCCCAACCGCGTCCTTGCCAACCACGAAACTTATGTATCCACGGTTTGCTAAATGCGACAATCCTCGCAAACCGCGTTTTGCGCATCGGCGATTTAAATCCGCGGGTTTAAATTTTCAAACAAACAACAAACAAACAACAAACAAAACTTACAGTTATATAGCGCCTTTCACGTCGAGAGGACATCCCAAGGCGCTGTACAGTCAGGTAGGACAAGAGCAGGGTGGGAAGGATCAGGGCAGGATGAAGAATAGTAGGAAAAGTAACTGTATATTAGTGGGCGAAACGCGGCAGCCAAATTGCGCACAGCAGTGTCCCACAATCAGTCATGGAAGTGGGACTAGGGGCAAAAGGGGGTAAAGAAGCAAAAGGGGAGGGGAGGGGTTGAGGCAGGGAAACAGCTAGCATACAGCACTAGGACCCAGTTGCGATATTGCAATCAACCAACGACAACGCTGCTCTCTTAGGATTAAGGTAAATACAGTTAACATGCATTTATTGTCGCTTCTCCGCAGCCTAGCTAGTAAGTTTGGGAGCATTGCCTTCCCCCCATTCCCCTTCTCTCTCTCACCTCTCTATTTCACCTTCTCTTCCCCCCACCCCCCACCCCTCTCCCACCCCGGCTTCTCTCTCTCACCTTCTCGGACTCACTTTCTCTTCCCCCTCCCCATCCCTCCTCTCTCACCTTCTCCAGCCCCCCCAGCCCTCCGTGTCACCCCCCCCCCCCCCAGCTCTCCGTGTCACCCCCCAGCCCTCCATGTGTCTATCTCTGTGTAAGTCCGTCAGACAGCCCCCACAGCCCTCCATATCACCCACCCCTCCATATCACCCACCCCCCCTACCCGCACCACCCTATGTGTCGCTCTTTCTGTAAGTCAGACTGCCTGATTGATAGCTGCAGATACTGGCAGCCAATGCGTCCAAACTTACTCCCGCTATCCCCATGTATGTTATAACTGTATGTTTTTTTATGTTTAGTTTTACTATCTCCATGTTTCCCATAGGGCCCTGCATTTTCCAAACCTGATTTTCTCAACCACGAAGGTTTACAGGAACGCATCCCCCGTGGTTGGGGAGGGATACCTGTATATTAAAGAACACAAGGGCCCAAACAACAGTGCTGAACACAACTTTGGTGCTAAAAATTGAGGGAGGCCACAATCTCCAAAGTAAAACCTGGGATTGGTGAAAATTGAGTATTATTTGTCCTAAATAGATGAATTAGAGATGATTATCTGAACTTCATCATTCATTTCAAAGTGTGTATATCATATGAAAGATCTTAAACATTTACAGAAGCTATATGCAACAGGTGCTTTGAACTGCACTGCACACATATGTTTGCTGTTTTAACTCTGATTAATGAAGCTTTAAAATTTCAATTTTAAAGTAATAAACTATTGCTGTCCACCGGTGTAAAGGTGAGTCCCACAAAATGTTAAATGTCTGAAGGCCACCATGGTGCCTTGCTGTGTATTCTGCTTTGGAGGATACTTTGGTGACTTACCAGGCCTGGCCTGTGCTTTATGACATTAGTGGGCAACAGTCCCTGTTCTGTTGCCCTGCAGATAACGCTGACTGCAAAGACTGTTTTGCTGATATAAGCCAACATTGGCAACTGTTCTGTAACATGTGCCAACTGCTCATCAGATCACATGTATATGTTTTGCTCCCAAGGTCACAATGAGAGCACCGATGTGCTAGTTCACTGTTTTGCTCTCAACAGCCATTTTGCAAAGATTATAATGCAAATAAAAAAAACTGTCAATTTTGAAAGGATTAAAGTGGGTGTTCCCACTGCATTCTTTTTATCTGTGGCTTACACAAGCTTTGAAAATAAAGCACATTATTGAGGTCATCCTGTTAATCTATAAATCCATTGTGGGATTCTGTATTTTCATGAAAACGAAAAAATGCATTGGTTATTTCAAATTTAGTTGGAATAATTTTGACAAAATCAGATATTGGACAGGAATAACGGGTGATATTTCTAGAGTTGGGCAATTTCAGAGCAACACAGTCCAGATGGGCTTGCATTATTTTAGCTCATCATTTGCACAAAACACTTGCACAAAACAAAACACTTCTAGAATGTTGATCATCATATTTTCAGAGTATGTTGTCTAAAATATGGACTTACTTTTCCATTCTCATCCCTAGAGAATGAGATTGAGTGTAAATAAAACTTTGTACTCATGAGGAAATCACTATTATACAGTTAGATTTTTAAAAATTCTGTTACATTTGTACAGTATTTGGAAATTATGAGTATTCAAGTGCATTCTCCATAGACTTATATCCAAAAGTGGCCCACTGCTAACAGTTCAAAACCATTTGCCACATAGACCTGATATAGTACTGGAAGGGCACATTCAAATAATAATCAAAATAATAAACCTTGCATTTGATATAATAGCTTTCACATCAGAAGGACAAATCCAAATGCAAATTGGATGAACTGCAAAGTGCAAAAACAGTGTGCTTTGTAGCCCTAAAGGAGAGAAAATCTCAGAAATACTTTGGTGGCCATCCTCATCAAGGATGGCCACCAAACTATTAAAATGCATCTACAGTGAACTGTCAGCACAGTAATACAGTCCTGAGCACATGACAAAATTTGCAGGCAAAGAATATTTTAAACGTCATGAGTAGCTTTGCACTTCCAGGCAAAGTTAATTTGTGCGCTCCAATTACCATTCAACAAATTTGATAATTCTAGCTTGATTTGCAGTAGCAAAAGTTATAGTCTCACTGCATACTAATGACCAATGCTATTAAGTTTTCAAAATGCACACCACATATTTTGACATGGATAGAATCCACACAAGTTGAAATACTGCTGGATATAGAAATTAATTTAGTCTCAAAAAAGTCATGGTATTGTTGCTTGTGTATAGATTTTCAATTTTCTACCCATCCCCCACCCCTAAATACCCACATTAATAACAATGTCACTTAGTAACAATGGTTTTATATATATATGAACACATGAGCCGGTAGTCTTCTGACTTATTCCATACATGTTTAATGCATGAAAACGGAACCTGGAGGCAAACTGATTACGAGAGGGAATACAAATTGAAAAGCAAAATTAAACAACATTACAGTTGCCTTATTTTAAGTAAAATCTGCTTCTTAATAGAGATTTAACCAGCATGATCCTGCGGTATTAATTAACTCTGGAAAATAATCAGCAATTGTGCCAATAATAGGGTAAGCAACTAAAAAGAACTGTTGTGCTGTGATAACATTGGGCTGAATGGGTGGTTTTGTTACCACAGAGAAGACAATTCAAGTTCAGTTTCAAACTCTTTACACAATACTAATCAGCGTTTTTTGTTAACATTATATCAAACAAGCATTTTAAATTAAATTGTCATCCTTATTGCATTGAGGTTGAAACTCCAAATTTTCTAAAGATTAAATAATGAAATGGAATATTTGGCAAGAAGTCCATTATTGCTAACATGGAAGTGTGCAGCTGTTATGTAGAAAGTATGTAATATCTGGCACAAAACTATTTGAATGCAGCAGTGATATTCTGCACTAATTGTTTCATATCACAGAAGCTTTGACTTTTGCATTGAATAGATTTAGACTGAAGCTTTTGAAAAGTTTGTGGGCTGGACTAAACTGCCAACTGCTTTGTACAGTATAATCTAATTATAAAACTGAGAACAGTGCTAACTGCAACACAGAATCAAAACAATTGCTGTTGTGCAAACTGTTCCAAGTAATTGCAACAGGGGTTGTTCTATCAAGGGAATGGCCTTTTATTTAAACCAATTTTGAATACAGTACAGTGCTAGAAACATTTGGATACAAACAAATAAATGTAGGTTATTTGAGCAATGACAACCCTAGACTATGTAATGTTGCACATGAGTTTGGTGCACGTTCTCAACAATATATAACTCGGTCAGTTTATTGCCGGGATCACTCACCCCCTGACTCTTTGTCACCCATTTCTACAACCATAACCCTCATCCACGCCTTTGTCACCACAGCCATCCTCACCAGCCTTCCTAGCACTACACAAGATCCAGATTATCCAGAACTCCCCAGACCATACACTTTCCCTCACAAGGTTCTGTGAAGCAATCACATCTATCTTTGCCAGACTCCATCAGCTTTGTACCCCCTCCTCCACCCCGGGCCCCATAACCTCTGCCACTGGTCACTGCCCTGCCTCAACGAACTCCTAACCCCCTACTAACCTGTCCGTTCCCTCCACTGAGTGGGCCCCAGCCTGCTGCATGTCCCTCAACCCACCTGCACCACAATTGGTGGGCGAGCCTTCAGCCACTCTGCCCCCAACCTTTGGAATTCCATCCACAATCTCTCCACCTTGCCCCCTCCCTACCCTCCTTGAAGTCCTGCCCCAAGACTCTCCTCTTCAACACTCCCATTGCTGACCCCAAATCCCCTCCTTTCTCTCCGCCCTCCCGGATCCCGACCCCGCTCGGGTCTGAAACACTGACTGTTCCAGCGCCTTGGGATGTCCTCCCAACATGAAAGGCGCTATACAAACATAAATGTTTTTTCCAAACTGTAAAAGTCTCCGCAATTAGTTACAGCTTGGGAGTTGAGAGAGATGCGTTTAACAGGAGTGGCCGGGGAATATGACAGAGTGGGGAGCAACACGTACTTCAAGCCAGGCAGTGCTGTTGTACCCAGCACCCTCTCTATATGCGCTCCACATTCCTGAATTCCAACAATTGACTTCAATTTCCTTATTCTGAAGTTCAGATGCATCTCATCCCTTGCCCCATCCTATCCCTATGTTACATTGCTTACAAAAAGGATTTGTGTAAAATTTGCCAAGCAACAATTTAAGCCAAAGTATCATTAGGATGGTATCCAATTACCCTCTTCCCAGAACCAAACAGATGGGCAAAAAAGAAAGGGCCACATATCCCACCCCATCCTCTGCATTTTTTGTAAGGAAATGGAACGCAATATAAGATACTGACCTGTATTGACTGGTCCTGGTAGTTACATTCCCTATCAAGACAGTGCCAGTTACAAATGGGAATTCACAGAATAGACAATCATCAATCAGCATTGTAGCAATGCGAGGCTATGCACAAAACCTCAGCGCCACTTGGAGCTATCTCTGTAATGAATAGCTTACAATATGCAGCAAATTATGACACACAACTAATCCTAATTCATGTTTAAATGAAGGCAATGGATTCTGTATTCCGGGATTGAACAACAATTTGCATTTATAGAACATCTCAAAAGTATTTCACTCCATGGTTTCATGATGTAAAAAAAAGTTCTAAAATTACCTAAGCAGGTTGCAGACAAATATTCATTTCATATATTTATTCTTCTCACTGAATTTATTCCAAATTCCTTTTTGCCATTTCACTGAAAGCTATCGAGCAGCCTGTGTATTTGAATCTAAAACCAGCTACAGTAGAATTACATTCATGAATGTGAGATAGTTTCAGCAGTAGTCGTTTCTAATAAAGTAGTAATACAATAGCAACAAAGTAACCATGAATTCATTGACTTGGGTAAGGATTCGTGATTGGGTGATTTTGCATACTTTGTCCCGAGTGCAGCTTGCCTCGGTAGAAAGAAAGGTATTCCTCTCAATGCACAATTCTGGATCTCAGTGAACAGTTTCAGTATATTCAAGTAACTGAACAGATTTAATGCGTCCAAGAAACAGTCAGAGCTTCAAATCGACCCATAGGGACAAACCAAGTACACCTTTGTGCTTGCCATCTTTACTCTGCACAATTCATGTTGTCTTAGACAACTTTTATACTGTATTGCATATTTGATGGCAAATCTCTGCCAAGTTTCTGACAACTTGCAGGCAAACAAGCTGTATAAGTAAAGCGTTAATGAGTTGGCGCAATTAGACATACTAATAGTGCAGAATCAATTTTATAGATTATACCTGAGATGCCGATTTCAAGAATAGAATTATGTTGGAGCCTTGGGCTGAAACCACTTGTGGACAAGGTATTGGCAGGAAATTATTTGATTCATCGCAGTATATAAGCATTTAGTGCAAATCAATTTAATTTCCATTAAACTTTGGCTCCTAAAGGCTTAATTTTTGTTTCACTGCAATGAATGAGATGGTCGGGGATCCGACCCTGCCTCTCTTACAACTTCAAAAACTAACAAGTGTTCAATCCTTGTTATTGTTGCTATGTGTGTGTGTGTTCACTTGTGCGTGTGCTGAGAGATCAGTCCCTGGTGAGCGTGATTGGAAGTAATAAAATGCCACTTTTGCTACTGGAGCAGCCAAGTATCAGTTGAGCAATTTAGAGTGGAATACAAATTTATAATTCCAGGTCGGAATTGCTCTCACTGGAGGCTAAACAGACCTCTACTAACTGGTGTTGAATGATAGTTAAATTGTTAATGTTATTAAAAAGCCGGGAGCTAGACTTGCTTTTCAGTAACATAACAAATTGTCCTTTAAAAGTTCTGAGGCCATCTGCCACAAGGTGGTTTCAACAACCAAGTCCATTGTGGATTGCTCCAGCAGGATTTATGCTATGTTTTTCATGTCGATTCCAATCAATGTGAAACGCGCAGTATAAATGGAGGATAAATCAGGTTTCCCACTCAGTCATTCTTCTGATGGAAATGACATTACATTGCTTCCAGCAATACAAAAAAGAACCAGAGTTATTTCTAATTTAGTGTAACATAATGGCTTTGATGCATTTGTGCAGAAATGTGACAGTAAATAATTCTTGTCTAGAGATAAAACTGTCGTAAATTGATAACGTAAAAGGCTGCAAGATAACTGCTACTAACTGAATAATGGATCCAATAACCTCCTCCACACACCTGACAGTGCCAAGTGCTCTGAATATCTCATGATTACACCCAGATTAATGGATCAGAACCATACCAACTATTGCAAATAGTTGGGTTAAATTTCCTGAAATTCTGGAACACTCTCATTCAACCATGCCCCTTCTCTTCCCGTTTTCAAGTACTGCCTGAAAACCTTCGACATGCTTACAGCCACCTCAGCCACTGTTAAGCACTCTGAGACACTACCCTGCATGGAGGGCGCTCTATAAGTGCAAGTTGCTGTTGCCGTAAGTTGAATTTCCTTGGGACAAATTTAGCACTTGTGATTGTATTGCTCCCTTCCCCAAAGCCTTCTTTTTGTACATAGCACTTTTATCACAAACATGAGTACATTATAAAAATTATTGGTGAAACGATTGTAAATGTGCCAATAATGTGTGGCATAAAGCAATTGGACAATATAAGTTTTCACATGTAACATGTTTCAAAATTGAGGCTATATTTAAGAATGTTACAAATTCTGGAACATAATTATAGGCAATGTTAATAGAGTAAATTTTGACTCAGGAGGAATTTTACCCCATGAGCTGGTTCCTCAACTTATTAATTCCAGTAGGACTTGAAACAAAGCAAGCAAGTGTTGCTTATAGAGAGTAAATGGGAAGTTAAATCAGAAGTAGATGTATTCAGATAACACCTTTTCTATACAATGGATGTCTCAAAATGCTGACGAAGTATGATTGGGACCACCAAGCAGGCAGATTTAGAAAAATTGCAATCATTCTACATCATAATTTATTGGTGTGAACAACAATGCACTGTATCAAAGTCCATTTGTTCAGCAGAAGTTAAAGCTTCAAAATGATATGCTGGTTTTGCTGAAATCATGATCATACCACAGAAAGAAAACTTCCACTTGATCCATGTTGAATTTTTTCATTGAAGCCAATTCTAAAGTAGTCAAAGAAATGTAACAAGCTAACCCTAATTTTGTGAACCTTAATTGAAAATGGGAAGTTCCTCCGAAAGAATATTTCTACCATAATAGGAAAGGATTCCACTAAAAGAAAACACATGTGGCACATTTAGTCAGAATCGCCACTGTATGGATGCCCGTAACAACATTCCTCACTTGAACCATAATCTGTAATTTATGAGATGGAGAGATCAATGAAATTCAGAATATAGGAAGACCTATTCAATCCTTCAAACCAGCTCCACAATTTTATCAGATAAATGCAGGTATTTCAGTTCTATACTGCCGCTACTCCCCAGCACCCACCCATTTTTTCATATACTTAAATGTCTTTATTTAAACTATCTATAAATTATGTAGTGTGACTCAATTTCTAAATTTGGATCTTCTTCGTTTTGATTGAAGATTTCTTCCTGCCATGCAACATTGAATCAAATGCCTCAGAGGTGAGGTATATTCACTCACTTTTTATTTCAAGGCTGTTGATCACACATGTTAATTTGTCTGACAGAAAGAACAGCAAGAGAATGTTGAGAAATCAGTATTCACTGGAATAATAAGAGTAGCTTTGTTCTTTCTTTAGGAACAAGTAATTCAAAGTGATATCCTCTTGAAAAAGTATCTATTCTAGAAGCACAGAAATTTACAATGTAAAATTTAGAAAGCTCCACTCAAAATAAATGCACAGCATATAATAAGTAACTTTCTTGTAAAGTTAAATTTGGGGGATTCGTGAAGTTACTAATCTATTTTCTTTCGGCATTTGAAAGGTCATTTGCCTCTTTGTGAGGACTGTATTGCTCAGTCACAGTGTCCAAGATTAAACAACACAGCTAATAGATTGGCAACATTTAAAATATGAAGAATCCCAGTGAGTCTATTTCATAATGATGCTTCCTAAATAATTGACTTTGGCATTAATGTTATTGCCATACTCTTGGGTAGGATATTTTGATCTTTTATTGGTGAATTCCTGTGATTCCTATTTTCCAGCAATAATAACAATCCTTGCATTTGATATAGCAACTTATTGTGTCTTCGAGACGTCTGAAAGTGCTTCACAGAATATACTGTAAAGTGAATTGATTGTATGTCTTGTGAGTGAAACACGGCAGCCAATTGCACGCAATGATCCTCAGTGACCTCCCTAGCAATGAGGATTAGTGAGTCACGTAGAAGCCATGCAACTGACACCAACTGGAAGATATGGTTCTATTAATACAGGAGTACAATTTGTAAACACTGTCAATGTTGTGGAGTCCTGTAGCTCAGTGGTTTGAGTAAAAGCGTGAGACCTGTGTTTGAATCCAGACAGGTCAGGGCGAAACCTTGGGCAAGTTCCCTTACTCCACACATCTAATAATAATGAACCCTTCAAAAAAACCACAATAATAAATTGGTCATTTTCAGTCCACGACTGTTTGTGGGACACTGCTGTGCGCAATTCGCTGCTGCGTTTCGCCACAAACATACAGTCAATTCCCTTGACAGTATATTCTGTGAAGTGCTTTGAGACATCGAGAAGATGTGAAGAGAGCTATTTAAAATGCAGGAATTATTATTTTATATTATTTGTGTGAATCACGGGGAGCTCATTTCTCCTGTGGTATATTGAATGTTCACAAGGGATTCATTGAACAGTAATTAAAAAGATTTTTTAAATCAAACTGTGACTTACACTTTTTCACTGCTCTGGCATTGTTCTAGGTTGTGCATGTGCAGACCCCCCACCCCCCTCTGCACCTCTACTGTGACCAAAGTGGTTCAGAATGTGTCAATAAACACAGGTATGACATGACTTCAATTCTCTTTTTCCAGATTTTTGAAAACTTCACCTCCTCCTTGAGCTTCTGTATGCTTCATCTACAGTTGTCCCCTGTGCCTGAAAGCCATTTATTAGACGTGTTGATGGTACTTTAGCCCTCCGGGTGTCATGTGAAGTTGGCAGCTCTTCATTTTATATACACAAGTGTCTGCAGGTAAGAGAGACATTATTAGGCTTTGTCAACTCTGGCAGCTGAAGAGCTTAAACATCGGACGTCACTGTATTTATCAAAAGACAAGTGAAAATCTTTATGAATATGTATCTATCTGATTTTAAATTCCTGGTTGGATGCGCTAAAATACATGGCCTGTAATTTAACAAAAAGGCTTTTTATCGAACAGATCAGTAAAAGATACATTTCATTAAAAAGATTAAACTTTGCTTGTATGAAGGTACCATATTCGCAGGAAGAAAGAACAGAAAATATTCTCAACGCCTGCGAATTTGTCGAGAAATCCCCAAACATTGTCCTCCAGCTGAATTAAAATGGTTATCCTTACTCCTGCCCACATTTGTGGTTTTGGTTATCACATGGGAAATGTAGTGATGGTGCAGTGTGAACTGCAACAGTATTACATTTGCAACTGCTGGAGCAGTTTAACGAAGTGGAATTTTGTCATCTTTGCTGCTCATCTTAATGTTCTGACCAGTTGAGGATACGCTGTGCAGATGTTCTTTGGGAAAATATATGTATGATATTGAAGAATATTTGAGCCAAATTGAAAAGCATGGGAAATTTCCAATCACGCCTTATCCCCAAAGGGTCCAGTCAGAAATAAAAAGCCAGCAGCTAACATTTAAGTGGAAAACAATTATCCCCATAGGAATTGTGAAAGATACTCTCAAGTGTAGTTTACTGATGAATTCAATATGAATGTTCAAATTGTATTTTTAGAAAAGCCTTTGATTGCCCAAGTTCAGAAAAACAATTTCACTACAGGAAAAGCACAAAAATTAAGCAATACATCTAAAATGCAATGAGTTTTGTAATATTTATAATGCTCATATGGGAGTACAGATTGTTAACTACACTTTGTTTTTCAACCATCTCTCACTTGTGTAGTTTATTCAGGAACTGGAAATAATTTCCAATTCACCCCCAGAGCTCTTCAATTTATGCTGCCAAAGTATAATTCAATAATTCATCACGGGGCTAATTTACAATTCTATCTTTGTGAATTACTGGCATTGTAAATATAAAGACATTTTACATTCAGTAATCTGAAAAGGAACTAAAACTGAGTGTTTAGTGGAGCCTGAATTATTTTCCCCACAGTGTTACCAAGTTTACCATAAACATTTGTTGCAGGAAGTCGCATTTTCAACTGCATGAATAGTGTCATGGATTGCAGCAAATGGGCACCATATCAATTAAATCATCAACCAAACTAAAATAAACCAACAAGCTATTTTTGGTATTTGTTCTACATCTATCTGTGCATTGCAAAGCACAGATGAAGTGGTGTCTAATACCGCTGGCTCCGTGAAACAAATGTTTAGTCACAACTCTCCCACACATGTTCCGCTACACATGAAACTGCAATGATTTATAGAATTATTGGAGGTCAGTGACAGACCTGAAGAATGATAAGAGAGGAAGAAGCAAGGGAATAAACAGAATGTCCATGAAAAATGTGAGTAACTCTCAGCAGGCAGACTCAGCAGGAGATAGTTTTTCTTTGCGCTCATCAAGGTGATGAATGACTCTGTTGGGAAATGAAACACTATTTCCTTCTTGTCATCCAGCTTTACCATTGATAATAATCACCAGATGACCCAACAAAATACACTAACACAGAACACTAGTGCTTATCCTTTTCCTCACTTCTGCTTTCTTTTAATTTAAGATGTTACATTCAGGTCAAACGGTTACTATCTTTCTGCTTTTATCTCGCAGGAAGATGGGTTGATGGTAAATGATTCCGTAATAACAACTACAACATGCATTTACATAGTGTCCCCTTATGCAGGGTAACGTCCCAGAACAACTTGGAAAAGGGTGGATGAAGTGGTCTGAATGACTTAACTATCAAATTTTCTATTCCCTAATTTCTAGAGAAGCACAGGTGTTTCATGTTCTCTTATATCCTTTCAGGAACTAAATACACCCCTAACCCTCCAAACTCCCTCTTTCCTTTCAGTCTTGTCCCTTTTCCAATAAAAACCTATTGCTTACGGGTGCACCTTCCCCATCACCCTCCTCCCTTGCTTGAGATAATAATCCCTTCAAAAAAACCAGTAATAAATTGGTCATTTTAATCCATGACTATATGTGGGACACTGCTGTGTGCAATTGGCTGCGGCGTATCGCCCACAAACAGAGAACAGAACCCATTTGATATCTCAAGTAGAGTCCTATAGCTCAGTGGATAGAGCACTCACCTTACAAGTGAGAGACCTGGCTTCGATTCCAGGCAGGATGAAATCTTGGGCAAGTTTCCTTACTCTATATGCCTGATATTAATCCCTCAAATAAAACTTGGTCACTTAATCCACAACTGTTTGTGGGACACTGCTGTGCGCAATTGGCTGTCACGTTTTGCCCACATATATACAATCAATTCACTATACAGTATATTCTGTGAAGCGCTTTGAGATGTCTAGAAAATATGAGAAGTGCTATATCAAATGCCAGGATTATTATTATTATTGAGATAAAACTCCATGTCTGTGAAATGCTCCGAGACATTATCCAATGTAAACGGTGCTATATAAATACAAGTTGTACGCCTCCTTCAAGGCACAATCAGAACTGGATAATCATCATCTGGATAATTGGTAGCACAGTACATCAAATTTCATTCTGGATCAAATAATTGAATCTGTGCGTATTGAAATTGAATTCTGGCATCCTCCCTCACACATCAAGGTACCTTAGTAATCAAACTATGACAATATACAAATCAAATAGGTTTTTCATGACAACAAATAAATATTTATTGGTTATCAGGGAAACAAGACTAAGATGTTTTAGCACTTATTTTGCATACATTTAGGGACTGGTATCAAATTGATTGCCAGTTTAAAAGGTTCAAAGGTCTCTCATTAATAATTTAGGACTTGAATGGCTTTTTACACTGTTGTGAAACTTGGCTTGATCTTAGTCTGCAAAAATGTTCCATGATGTACAGCAATGTAATGTCACTGTAAAGTTGCTATAATATTCTCAATTCAGATCCTCCCCCCCAACAATACCAATTTCTGCCAAGTAGTGTAGAAGGTTTGTTTATTGCAATAAGCTGCTTCAGATCATTTTCTGTTCCACAACAAACCAACGCAATCTTCATTTTTAAATTATTGTTTTTAAGCTATTAAATTCAATCTAGATTGCTGATGTATTGTTATAAATTCTAACTGTCCTTTTTCAAATTTGTAGCTGCTCTCCATGTATTAAATTAAAGCACGAAAAATACTTCATGGCAATAAGCGACATGCACATTCATTTTATTGCCCAGATCCTGTTTTCAAACAATGCAAGGTTTCAGTTTAGAGATTCATTTCCAACTCCGTGGAGATCAATCAGCCAATATGCTCTCTTAAAATTGTTGTGCAAGACGATTTAATGCGCCAGTAAACATATTAAGGTCAGCACTCCTACAACAGTGTAATATCGTCACTGATTAAAATCCATCTGGGATCAAGTCTACTCCGTGCCCTATCTGTCAGGGAAGCATATAACAAACTGAAAATTACATAATTAAAGTGCATTGCAAAAGCTCATGAGAGGATAAGACAGGGTATTTTATACATGGGCACAAGACAATCCTAGAATGAAGGGAAGAAAATCTCTGCTCTGTTCAGAGTTGAGAATAAATCGCCAATTGCAGTAAAAGAAGCCAAATGAATGCTTCAAATGGAAACCGAAGAAACTCATACCAACGGAACAGCAGATCTTTTGCTGGTCTATTAATGTGCACATTACTGTACTGAACATCTTGAAGTTTCTCCAATGTGTAGTGACTGTATTTTTAAGCATTTACTTAGCATTGATATCTCCGCCTGATGAACATCAAAACATTAAAAACAGGATTATTAATGCAGAGTAGTGGTTTGAAAGTTATCTATCTGATCGGTGGCCGGGCTTTCAGCCTCTCTGCCCCCACACTCTGGAACTCTACCTCACAGTCCCTTCACCTCACTTCTTCCCTTGCTTCCTTCAAGGCTGGTCTCAAGACCCTCCTGTTTGATTGTGCCTTATGTCATCCTCCCACCTCTCTCTCCCTCCCCTCCCCCCTACCCTACCCCTCCTCCATGCTCGGATCCCAATCCCCGACTGTTCAAACAACAACAAAATTACACTAGTATAGCGCCTTTCACGTCAGGCAGATGCCCCAGTGACTTGGGACATCCTCCCGATGAGATAGATGCTCTATAAATGTAATTTTGTTGTTGTTGATGATGATCAATCTGTGGAGCTTGCTTATAGTGCACAATGTTTCTCCGGGTCAGAAACTGACCTACTTAAATAAAGTCTCCCAGCCATCGCTGCAAAGGATTTATAATATACCCTGCAAATAGGGTCCGGCGATATATCGATATATCGCTAAAACCCGATATAATTTCCATATCGATACGCCGATATAGGCATTTAAAAAATATCGATATATTGAAAAATCGATATATCGAGGAAAAAATTGGAATGCGCGCACACTGAACTACAAGATCCAGAATGCTCATCTCTATACACAATGCACAGACCGAGGTGCAAAGCCGCCATATTGTATTCATAGTCCTCGAATACAATATACAGGTATGCAAGGGGTGGGAGAGAGAAAGCTGGGGTGCGGGAGGGGGAGAGAGATGGCTGTGGGGGGGGGGAGAGAGACGGCTGGGGTGGGGGTGGGGGGGTAGAGAGACGGCTGGGGGGGGGTGGGGGGGGGAGAGAGACGGCTGGGGGAGGGTGGGGGGGAGAGAGAGACGGCGGGGTGGGGGAGAGAGAGAGACGGCGGGGGGGTGGGGGGGGAGAGAGAGATGGCGGAGGGGGGGAGAGACGGGGTGGATGTGATAATATACAGATAGATGGAGATGGGGGCGATGTGAGAGAGACACAGAGACACAGACAGAAAAACTCAGAGATGGAGAGAGTGAGAGACACAGAGAGAGAAAGATATTTACCTCCTGAGGAGATAGGCCCCGAATGCGCGCACACCCGGAATGCGCGCGCATCCGGAATGTGCGCGCACTCCGAATGCGCGTGCCGCACGCGCATGCACAGTACGAAAAACCCGAAAATATCGATATTTCGGTATATCTCGATATGAGCCCATCGATATATCAAATCGGAAAATTTCCACATCGACGGACCCTACCTGCAAAGGATTTATAATAAGATTCCTTGAATCTCAAAGCGCTTCACAGAACATACTGTAAAGTGAATTGACTGCATATATGTGAACGAAGCCAATGGTGCACAAACAGTCCTGGATTGAAATGACTAATTGATTATTGTTTTTTTAGGATTATTATTAGGCGTGTGGATTTAGGAAATTTGCCCAAGGTTGCACCCTGCCTGCTTGTAAGGTGAGTGCTCTAACCAACGAGCCACAGGGTTCCACACGTTTAGGTACTGAGATACGTGTAACAAAAATCCTTTGCTTATTTTAACAACCTCAGACTTTTTAACCATCATGCAGAACCTCAAGAAAGGCAAGCACCAACATTTCTACTCAGAGATCTTGCCACCACAATCAAAACAGCTTACCAGACGGCTGGCTGAAGGCAAACTTTTCCCGTGGTCCAGGCGCTCAAATGACAGTTCACTGAGCGGCCTCAGTGCTACCTGAGCTATCCCGGCTTTAAGTTCATTCTGATTATAGATATATATACTGGGATTTATAGAACGAGACTACGTAAGGCCACACCATAGAATATATAGTCAGTACATTTTACAGTACACATCACACATCAGAAGTCCTTTGAGACGTCTCCAAGACGTCAATAATTATTATTATTATAAAGGATGTCATTAAATAAAAGGGTGGGTCCCAAGTGTGATGATTTAAGCCATGTGATGATACAAGGCAAGGTCTTATCACTAGGGGTTCACTGTAACTACTGCCTTTGCTAATTTCTTCTGAATTTAAATACCCTTTGCAATTATTAAAAATGTTACTTGCTTGTTGTGCAATAATTGTTTTTATCAAGCAGAAGAACTCAACATAAACAAGCCTACCAAGTACTGTACTTACACAACTTCAAATTGGCAGGATATTGGGAACAAATTTTCTCCCGGGTCTTCATGCATAAGATTTATTGGTGCCTTAATACAAAACACAAGTTGCGTAATTTGAGAAATTGAATTGAAATCTGAATACAATTCCCTCCCTCCTTGCTTTTCTCTCCTGAAAGCAATGAGTCATTTTGGGTGCAGTTTATATTGTCTGGAAGTTGTCCAGTACTTTACTAATGGTCATTTTATTTGTATGAGCATTTAAACTGAGCTCCATTCTGTCTGCACCCAATGTCTATAATAGGCAAAAACAGGATGGAAAACTGTTTTTTCTAGTGCTCCTCTATTTCGGAGCAGTTGGATTTTTGAAAGGGCAAGAGAGGACAATGCCTACTACCGTACTATTTCCTTCCTCCCCCATATCCGCGCCTTGACCGGCACCGCTTATTTCCACCTGCGCAATATTGCCAGGCTCCGTAACTATCTCACCCCCCGCGCTGCCGAAACACTCGTGCACGCATACATCACCTCACGGCTGGACTATGGAAACTCTCTCCTCGTTGGCCTCCCCAGTTCCTCCATTCACAGGCTGCAGGTCATTCAAAACTCAGCAGCCCGTGTACTATCCTGCACCTGCCTCCGCGACCACATAACCCCCACCCTCGCCCGTCTCCACTGGCTCCTCATCCTCCAGAGGATCGAGTTCAAGATCCTCGTCCTCACCTACAAGGCCTTACACGGCCTTGCCCCGCCCTATTTAACCAATCTACTTTCCCCCTACAAGCCCACCCGGACCCTCCGTTCAACAGGACTTGGCCTGCTCCAAGCCCCCGCTCGAACCGACCCACCATCGGAGGCCGGGCCTTCAGTTTCTCCGCTCCCACCCTATGGAATGCCATCCCTCAATCCCTCCATCTCGTTTCTTCCCTTTCCTCTTTCAAGGCCGGTTTGAAGACTTTCCTCTTCGATCATGCCTTTTGTTCCACCCCGAACTCTTCTACCTCCCCTTCGTGTTTCACCCCTTCCCAAACACTCCCCTCTCAGCTCGGGTCACATGCCTCCTCCCGACGTGAAAGGCGCTCTATAAATGTAATTTGTTATTGTTGTTGTTGTTACTTGTCTTTTGATAAGATGCAACAAAATTACCATTTTTAGTGTTTTGTGTGCAATGTTAGTGATGGTATTTTGTAAGGAAGTAATCAGGGAAGCAAAAAGGCTCTTGTCCTGTGTACTCTTTTCTGATCTAATCAAGAATTACAAATATCCCGTGATATCTTAACTTTGTTGAGTCCATCAACAGTATTCGGAAACTCATAGATTTGTAATCATTTGAGGCAAATGTATGTTTATTCCACCCCCACCAACCCCCACCTCGGAGTCAGGCCCCACCACTGTTAAGTGCTGATACGCTACCCTGCATGGAGGGCGCTGTTATAAATTCAAGTGGTTGTCGCTTACTATATGTGTGATGTTGTATTGGCTGAGTGAAATACCAATGAAATACATCTGAAACCTCCAAAAGTATCATTGTTAATGTATAAAATACTGTAAGGGGCAGTGGTAATTCCATTTGATAATGTTTTACTTAGATGAAGAGAATTTTTGTGTGATAGAAATATGAAAACATTATTTTACAATAGTTCCTCATCAAACCTCTAGTGTAGAGGTGCACCATTTATAGATTTTCCTGTGCAGTCTCATTGGTAAGAGGAATCAGTGCCTTGGGATGCCCTCCCAACGTGAAAGGCGTTACACAAATGTAATTTGTTGTTGTAGGTTTCTTAAGGCTTATTAAGATACAACCAATGCTTTCAATTCCTCTTCCCTATCCCCATTAACTTCCGGTAGAGAAAGCAGCAAGGGGAAGTCCTTTATATTTTCAACTTGATTGGGGTTAATCCAAAAAAAAGCTTAGCTTCCAGTCATGACAAATCAAACTATCTATATTTCAGAAAAAGGTCAGATTGAGCAACACTGAGTTTTCCACCTAGTTGTATAAATCACAATTTCTAAATAATTTCCCTCTCTCTTTTTCTAGAATAGGCCAGCTTTCAATTTCTAAATTACAGCTCAGAGATGCATGATTGCAAACCAATGAGACTGTACAGAAAATCCAAAATGGTGGTGAAATGTTAGCCATGATAGCTTCATTTAATGTGGCTTTTCATCATTTTTAAAATTCTGTTGAAAATCGACAACTCGGTAAGTCCCGCGGTACAAATGCAATCACTCAGCTATTCACCTTCCCCACGGAAATCAGGCTCATTTAGATGGAAGTTGGATTCTATCCAATTATTATTTTCCTGGGAACACAAGCGCAAATGCTAAATTTAAAGCAACAATTTTCAGTACTTTGAAAATAATGTTTTCTTTGGCTTCTCGTGTTTGTCCGCAGACTTCCTGGACATCGGGCTCTTGAAAGGATATTTGTGCGTTTATTTTGCAAACAGCTTTTTTGAGTGCATAGCAAACCCAATAAAAACAATTTACATCACGGTCTATACACTGTTGCACAAAACCTGGTTGCAGCATATAGTGAATTTATTGTATATTAAAAAGCTCTTTGAATAACCTTTCTCCATCTGCACTTATGTGATTTAATACATTGCATCAGAAAAGAAAGGTAAATACGCCAGACCAATACATCATGAAATCTGCTGCATAAGCTGTGCTCCTTCTGTTATGCACCTTCCAGCATTTTCATACATGTAGGTGATGCGTCAGTGACCAGCTTGATGGCATCTTAAGAAGATGCCATCTTGATGAGATGTCATCACAACCCCCTCTGAGATGCCATTCAGCATGAAGGGCGCAATAAAAATGTAAGTTGGTTGTAGCAGGGAAAGGACAGGTAAGTGGGACCAAAGGATTGTTCTTGAGGGTGGCAGCACAAACACAATGGGCTGAATGACCTCACTCTGTGCCATGGATTTGTATGGTTTCTATTTACACAGTATGCGCACTGATTTGTATTGAACTTTTGTATTTCCTCTTTAACATCTTTCAAACTCCATAATTAATATTTTTTGCATTTGCGAGTACATGTATATAGATTTCACAATCTATATGAAAAGTAATATTGTATTAATTTCAATGATCAAAGAAGTGAAAAAATCAAATGAAAATGATGTTTTGGATTTTACTGCAGTAAAACCGAACACATTGCAACGTCAGAAATTAAATTGTGCATATGTGAAAAAAATCTGCGTGTGTGTAAAAAAAACACACACGATGTTTCAAGCAAATAGAACACTGTGACTTAAAGACAAGAAAAAATGCTTGGCTTCAATGTCAGAAATATAAAACTTACACAAGAGTTGCAAAAACAACAACTTGGAGTGCTTTAAAACCAAAAAGAGAAATAAGGAATATGTTAAAAACAATGAAGGAGACTTTATGGATTTATTTGTTTCCCCCAATCCTCCACAACAAGTAATCTAACAAAACCCCAGAAGATGAAATAGCTCAAAATGTACTGTACTCAAACTCTCTGGTTACAACTAACCCTCTAATCAGGCTGCCTGCATATTCTGCATTGAAAAGGAACCAGTTATCTGGAGCAAAACATATTTTCGTAATTGTAGAGCTGTTTCAAAAACCTTTCTTCAGGTCAGACAAACAATTGGCCCCACAACAATTTGTTCCGCAGACACAGTTTAGTTTAATATTCTAAACCTATGAAGAACGACAGCTTATTTCCCAGGGCATTCACCAACAATGGATCTTTACAGAGTCTGATATCCATTTAGTGCAGATTCCAACAACAAAAATATTCACTGCGCTATTTGCTGCAATTTTAATACTAACTTCAAAGGAATGTAGACTCAGTATCCTTACTGGCTGATTTGATCAGTCTGGGAAGGATGACCTCTTTGGCAGTTGTGTGCCTGTTCAAATTGGCTGCTGCATTTGCTAGCACTATACCATACTCACAAAAATAAGTTTCAACTTGATGGGGTGCTAAATTAAATGCATGCATTATTATTATTATTAAAGAAAACCCATTATTAAACAACGACATTCTTGAAATGATCTTGTCTCATGTATAGAGAAAGAATCATGAAACATATCAATAAATTACAGTATACAGGTTCCCATTTGATTAACCGGATCTTTTCTGGCACAATCACTATGGTGCATTTAATGAGTCAATTGTCGCAGGAGAGTACAGTAAATTTAGCTCTGAATGCTGCCGGTAGTGGCACTTCTGGGTTTGGGACTTAAAGGGGCAATGTTCTTCCTCTCTCCTGTTTCTCTCTCCCCCTCTCCTTCCTTCCTCTCTATCTCCCCCTCTCTCTTTCTATCTCTTCCCCTTTATTTCTTTCCCTGTCTCTCTGATGGATACTACATTATCTGTGTAGCCTGTCAGTATCGTGGGTTTATACACTTGTTTTGTTGGGGGGTGGGGTGGGAGAAGGAGAGAGAGGCAGGGAGAGAGAGTGTGGGTGAGTTGATTCATTTAGATGGAAAATGAGAGGAGTGGAGGGGGGTTAGGTTTGGAGCCATTGAGATGCCAGACTGTCTGAGTATGTGTGTGAAACAGAGAGGGAAGGAGGGAGAAAAAGAAAGGAAAAATCGACATTACCCCTTTAAGACTGTTCCCCTTCAAACAAAACTCTTCCATCCGCCATTGCAGAAGTTTGCTTTGTGATTGTTTGCTGTGTTTATAGACTGTAATCGATATTTATTGCTTTATTGGTAAGTATCCATGCAATATTCTGTTATTATTTAGTATTTTATTACTATGATATGTTTATAAAAGTTTAATTTAAAACATTGTTTTCTAAAAGTAATTTTTTTTTGTGTTGTGTTTTCGGCAGCTGGTCGCCCAAATATCCGGCACGCAGTTTAACCAGCATTGGCCAGATCCCGAGGATGCCGGATAAACGGGCTTCTACTGTAACAAATTTGTGCTCCATTATTCAATATGAAATAGATATGGCACAAAACCAAAGTGCTAACATTTATTAATTCCACACTGCCATGGAGTTTGGATTTAAAAAAATACCTATTGTGGTCACATTACTTCATTTCTGCAGTGTGCTTTATTGTTTTTCAATGTAGTTTCCAATGATAAGTCTTTAGTCCAGCTACTGAGATCTGGTCAACTATTGATATTCTAAATATGTTTTCAGAAAACGTATAAAATATCTTAATCTGTTTTTGTGAGATACATTTACTGTGCATAAAATAATTTACACTCTTTTGGAAAATTTACTTTTCGATAGATTGAGGCCCTGTTTAGATCAGTGTCAAACAATCCTCTTGATTTGCTTGATGGGTAACACCAGCCATGCGCATAAACCCCCAAAATGGGGCTCCCAAGTGAAATAGTTGACTTTCTGCTCTCAGCTCAGACCATAAAGAAATTAGGCAAGCTGCCAAGAACATTTGTTGCCGCAACAAAAGCCAACAAAATTCTTGAAACGGATCCTAAAAGTTGAACTTTCAAGAGCATTAATCTTTTAAAATAAATATTAAAGAGCAAGTTAGCCTGTTTTTCGAAAAACGAATCCTTTGGAATTAACCGTTTCTTATGTGACCGGAAATAAAGTAGCACTCGGAAACAGTAATGAATGTAAATAAATAACAGGAGCAGGTTAAATTAATTACTACCACAATGGTTCAATGTGTTAATAGAAAAAAGAAACTTGGCAGACTGGATCTGCATTGTGTAACTGTAGTTTGGCTTACTGTACTAATTGAGTTGAACAACATTATACCGTACTGAGATTTAGGACAAATCTAATTAATTCCATGTTTCTGTTACACTGCAATAACAAACAAAAGCAAATAAAGTTGCTTCCTAAGGTAATGACCACTATATCTTCATTGAATCTCCAGAGGCAAAAACACCTGGAACAGACGATAAATAATGCATCCTATTGCTGGCAGGTACATTTGATCACATCCCACCAATGGCAAAGTGAACTGAACATTGGCAGTGAGAATTTTGCATTACTGAGCTGATGGTTGGGAAATGCTTCTCTGAATAGAAAAAAGATGAAAAAGCAATAGTTCTTATCTGACAAATCCACTTGCAAACCCCCGAACAAGGAAATCAATTTTTTTTCAAAGTTTCACGAAGTTCCTTGGGTGGTACGTTTTAAAGATTACAACACAGAGAATCGTTTCTAGTATTATGGTTTTTACAGCTCAGCTCAAAATTAAAATGAAAAACAATTAACTATGAGGCGAGGGAGCATCTCCGATTCCGAATGTCTGGTCTCCTTTGGAGCTTTCCCCATCATTTTGCAACCAGCAAAGCTGTTGCAGCTTTACTAACCGACAATTGATAAAAAAAAATAATGGTCTCAACCATGATGCCCATCACTGTCGCATATTAAAATTATCTCCTTGGAGAATTACTGGAGGACTCTCTGTGGTAAGTACCCCAGCGTGAGTCACTAATAGAGATGGGGAGAAGCAAAGGAAGAAAACAGCACCAATTAGTGTAGTATTGCAGAGCCATTAGTCACTATGGGAATTATTCTGCTTTGTTACCTATGTGCAGTGAATAGTTTGATTTGCACTTACAGTGGAATTTCCAATTATAAACGCACACGGACCAGAATAACCCCCTATGTTTTACATACTTCATTTGTCCTACATTTTCTCTGGATTGACGTGAATTTACTGCAATAATGTGCACTAAAAGATTCCCAGTTGGTACCTTGTGCTGAGCTTTTATTTCGCCTTGTGGAATAAGATTTAAAGTGACACCTCAGGCTATGACAAACATTCTAATGTACTGGAGACATCTAAAAGACTGATACAAATATGTATACATTTGCTACGTACAAGTGGCCGAATTTTCTCAGTAAACTTAACGTGTTTGAAGTTAGAGTTTTGGCAACTTTGAAGCACAGTGCAGATACATTAAGACAAGAATTCAGCAATAACCTGAAAATGTACTTCCTATTGTTTAAAGCTTTTGATATGTAAAATAATTGCTGAATGCATTAACTGAAGTTTTTCATGAATGAATAATTGTTTAAAAAGTGTTTCCCTAGACAATTTCCAGCTTTGAATTTCAGCCTCTGATAGGTACTGACAATATAATCTTGCAGGATTTGTGAGAGGAGCGCATAGGACTTACCAATGTGCCGATGAATTTAAAACTCGACTGGTTATTAACTACCGTGAGTTTATTGCAATACACAGGCTTTCCAAAAAGTTGTCATGTCTACCTTATTACCTTAAAAAAATCATTATTTCTTTAAACACTTGTTAGAGACATTGTAAAAGGTATCACAACTTTTTGGTCACCCTGTACAACCTGGTCGTTGCTGCAGTGAGGACACAGAAAGTAGTGCATTCCTTCTTTTGGGGGAAAAAAAACCTAAATCTCACAATCACGCTCAGAGAAAGTGACAATTTACATGCTACAACAACAACTTGCACTCTCCACGCAGGATAGCTTCTCAGAGTGCTCAACAGAGTGCGGAGCAGCCTGGCTGGGCGGTGCGAGGGGGAGGTGACTTGCTGGTATGGTAGCAGATTGAAACAATTAATTGGAATGTTTTGTTTTGCAACGTGGTCAAGATAACTCAATGTGTTGGCCTGTAACCTTGAAACTCAGTTCACCACTGAGATATTGGAACTCTCCCGAAAACGGCAAGAAACAATTGTTTCCGTTTATTAATTGTTTCCATTTAACTTTATGGAATAAAACAAATACCAGAGAGAGAGTTACAGGCTGCAATGTGAGAGCGGCGTTCCTTCTCACAACTTCTCACACGCTCACAACTTGCTCTCGTGGAGTCTTGTGGAGTTTACGTGATCCGATCCTCTTGATTACCTTTCAGGCACTTGTGCACATCAATTATTCTGTGTGTAATACTGTACTCACAGCGCAATGAGTATCTTATATCAAGATCAGTGCTCAGCCGACTCAAATATCTGAGATGTCACACAGCTCTGCAAATGGACCGCTCCGTTCATTGTGCATACATATTTAAGACTTTTTTTTTCTAATACACATTACCTTTCATCCAGTTAGATGAAAAGCACCCCATAAGATGGCCAATCTATTTAATTTTAAGACACACTAAAGCAAAACCCCATTCGCTCATGACTTGCCTTTTTAATAAAATTTAGTCAGCCACTTGAAAAGAAGAAATATTGCGGGAAGAGAGCAGATGATTGGGATGAGATGAACAGGTTCCTGTGAAGAAAGCTTAGGGCAGATTTGATGGGCTGAATGTTCTGTTCGTGTGCTCGTTCTGGTTTTGCCAAACTTCGCTGGCTCCCAGTCTCCCAGCAGATTGATTTCAAGGTCTTCGTGCTCACTATAAATCCTAATCCTTTCGCATCTTCATATATCTCTGATCTTTTTCCCTACACTTCTGCTCAACCCATCCAGTTGGCAAAATGGGGGCTTGCTGTGTCTCCCCGGCCTTCGCTGTGCCACCAGTGGTGGCCGAGGCTTCAGATTCTAACCTTTGGAACCCCTTTCTCCTTTATCCCTTTGTCTCTCTCTCTCCCCCCCCCCCCCTCCCCCCCCCCCCCCCCACCACCACTCAGACTTTAATTCAAACTTTAAATCCATCAGCTCTGAAAGCTTTTGCAGCCACCACCCCCTCCTCCCCCTATTTTGATTGCCATGCGATATTGCATCGCCATGTTAGAGCTGCTGTCCTTTGGATAAAACTGGTCATTCATTTCATGGTCATTTTTGGTGAACAAAATGCGTGTCACATTTGCCTACATATACTGCAGTCACTTCACTGTTGAAAAGTTGATGTTATTAGGATTGTTGGCCTTCCTAATTCCTTGCTCCACAGGTTGCAGATAATCCAGAACTCTGCGGCCCATATCCTCTACCGCTCCAAGCTTTGTGACCTCATCTCCCCCATCCTCACCCGACTCCACTGGCTCCCCATCATCCAGAGGATCCAGATCAAGTTACTGGTCCTCACCTTCAAAGCCCTCCATGGTCTCCCCCCACCTACATCTCCGACCTCCTAACCACCTACCAACCTGCCCGCCCCTCCACTCAGCAGGCTCCTGACTGGTCCACGTCCACCTCGGCCCCTCCCTGGCCTCCTCAAAGTCCTGTCTCAAGACCCTCTTCTTCGACTTTCCCATCGGTCACCCCAAACCCCACCATCCCCGTCCCCGACTCGGGTCTAAATTGGTGACTGTCCAGCACCTTTGGATGTCCTCCTGACGTGAAAGGTGCTGTACAAGTGTCATTTTGTAGTTGTTGTTGAATGCAAGGAATATCGTTACAATCTGTTGAAGTTTTAATGGTAAGTGGTTAACATTAATGCCTGTCTTACATTTTTTATTTTGCGACCCAAAAAATGGAAGGTGCTGTTGTGTGGTTGAATTGCATTTGCATTTGATGACTGATGATTTGCTATTGATCACTTTGATTTAGGGTCCGGCGATATATCGATATATTGGTTATACCCGATATAATTTTCATATCAATACGCCGATATAGACATTTTAAAAATATTGCAAAATCAATATATCGAGGGGAAAAATCGGAATGCGCGCACACAAGACCCAGAATGCTCATCTCTATACACAATGCACAGACCGAGGTGCAAAGCCGCCATATTGTATTCATAGTCCTAGAATACAATATACAGGTATGCAAGGGGTGATGGGAGAGAGATGGGGTGGGGGAGGGGGAGAGAGACGCCTGGGGGCGTGTGGGGGGGAGAGAGATGGTGGGGGGGGGGGGTGAGAGAGAGATGGTGGGGGGTGTGGGGGAGAGACGGGTGAGAGATGGGGGGATGTGATAACATACAGATAGATAGATAGATAGATAGATAGATAGATAGATAGATAGATAGATAGATAGATAGATAGATAGATAGATAGATAGATAGATAGATAGATAGATAGATAGATAGATAGATAGATAGATAGATAGATAGATAGATAGATAGATAGATAGATAGATAGATAGATAGATAGATAGATAGATAGATAGATAGATAGATAGATAGATAGATAGATAGATAGATAGATAGATAGATAGATAGATAGATAGATAGATAGATAGATAGATAGATAGATAGATAGATAGATAGATAGATAGATAGATAGATAGATAGATAGATAGATAGATAGATAGATAGATAGATAGATAGATAGATAGATAGATAGATAGATAGATAGATAGATAGATAGATAGATAGATAGATAGATAGATAGATAGATAGATAGATAGATAGATAGATAGATAGATAGATAGATAGATAGATAGATAGATAGATAGATAGATAGATAGATAGATAGATAGATAGATAGATAGATAGATAGATAGATAGATAGATAGATAGATAGATAGATAGATAGATAGATAGATAGATAGATAGATAGATAGATAGATAGATAGATAGATAGATAGATAGATAGATAGATAGATAGATAGATAGATAGATAGATAGATAGATAGATAGATAGATAGATAGATAGATAGATAGATAGATAGATAGATAGATAGATAGATAGATAGATAGATAGATAGATAGATAGATAGATAGATAGATAGATAGATAGATAGATAGATAGATAGATAGATAGATGGGGGGGGGGGGGGGGTGAGAGAGGAGAGAGACACATGCAGAAAAACACAGAGATGGAGAGAGTGAGTGTGAGAGACACAGAGAGAGATATTTACCTCCTGAGGAGATAAGCCCCGAATGCGCGCGCACCTCCGAAGGCGCGTGGACCTCGCAACGCGCGCACATGCGCATTACGAAAAACCCGAAAATATCGATATTTCGATATATCTTGATATGAGCCCATCGATATATCTAAATCGGAAAACTTCCATATCGACGGACCCTACTTTGATTTCAACAAACCAATCTTCAAACAAAAATGTCTCAAATTTACAATGAATTTACTTAGAGATTCTAGCAACTGAAGCCAGCATGGTGCTCATTTGTGATATATTGTGTTTTCATAAATTATGTTTTAATTGTTTAGCTCAACAACAAAGATCTCTTTTGCCTTCTGGCGACTCTGCTGCATTTCACGGATGATACATTTTAATAATGCAAAGTTCTCTGCTAAGTGTTCTTAATCATCTACAGGTAAGCCCTGAATTGGGACGCTTCTATTTACATCATTTCGATTGAACAAACATAATTTTTCAACACCTTTTTATCGATATAGGACATTTGGTTTAATTTTAACGACCAAAATTATCTTTTTTTGTGCATGCACAGTACATATTATATGTCGCAGTCATATTTGGCGCATCTTTTTTGTCCATACGCACAGTAAGTACATAGTGTATTCACAGGTAAATCACGCCCTCATCCAAGCGTTTGAACTGGCCAATAGCATGTCGTTATGTCATTCTTTAAAAGCCAGCTGATTTTGAGGCAACACCACGTCAGTATTACAGTAATTTACAAACATTCCCGAGCAACTTCAAGCGATTTACAGGCTCTACCGTGTTTCTACCATATCGGAAAAGAAGCGCAGTAAGTGAAATGAGCAGCGGCAATACCGCTAGCGGCAAGAGACCCCGCAAAGTCATCACTTTAAATATAAATTGGAGGTGATAAAGCGCATCGAGTCTGGCTAAAAAGGTACGGATGTCAGGAGGGCGTTAGGGCTAGCTAGATTGATGGTGGCTACTATAAAACAGAATAAGGACAATATACTGCCAAGTTCAAGGTGTGTTACAGCTACAGGTGCAAACAGATTACAATACTGTACAGCTACCCCAAGTACCCGTTCTTGCCTATGTGTGTTATTTTGTGTGTTTTATGTGTTATTTTGTGTGTTTTGTGTGTTATTTAGTGGGTTTAAGTCCGAAACGTTTTTAAAAAGAATGCATCTCGGGTTATATAATGGGACCGCATGGGAAACCGCGTTTTGATTTAGGACGTTTCGATCTGAGTACAGTTTTTCAGGAACGCAACCCCGTCCTAAATTGAGGTTTGTCTGTACTGATGCATTATGCAAAGCAAGCTTGAAGGGTTAAATCTAGAGCTATTTTTGATGCTTAATTTGGTGCATTTGTGGATCCACAGTGACAATGATTCCGTTTAATATGTAATTTTTCTCAGAAACATTTTTACATTCTCTAATTATGACCTATTCATGTAGAGGTATTGTCTATTGTTGTGCCAAAACTTTGATTCTCAATCTGTGGTAAATTAACTGATCTCAGAAGGGAACAAGAGGCCTATATGCACAGTAAGGAATACAATCAGTCAGCAATTTTGCTCCTCATGTACAAATATGTAGCTATTAGGTGAAGATGGGATCAAGCAGCAAACATGCATTCTTGAAGGTTATATGGGCTGCCAACATTCATTCAACATCTTGGTTAACACATAGAATGACCAGTTGATTGAAGGACCAGAAGGTTACTGACAGCTGAAGCTGCACCACAATATTCACCTAATATTGTATATTGAAGAGGATTGGGAAATTGTTGGATGCAGAGGAAATTAAGGCGATAGCATTATTTTGAGATTTCGCTCATTCTATTGTTATAATTCCATTTGAATATAGTGCCTACCATGTTAGGGTGATGCCTCAAAATGTTTTCACAGAATTTAATGTAACGTGTAGTGATTATTTTGCAGGCAAACATCTATTTGCTTCATTAAGTAATGCTGGTCATTAACCAAGTGAATGACAAGCATTTTCAATCAAAAAGTAATTCACTAAAATAACAACCAGACAAGTTTATTAGTTAGTAGAATAAATTGTTTAGTAGAATATCTATTGAAACAGAGTTTTCACATTGAGCTGGAATCTGATAGTTCTAATTGGTGATAGAAGTGACCATTGAATATGTTATTATTATTATTGCAAATACCCTTTATTAATTCTCACTGGGTTTTCTGGGTAACATTAGATGAGATGCAGTTTTATAACTGACCATTTGGAGTGAAACTGTCCTTTTCTCGATATTTTCCAAATAAAGAGTACGGGAAGTAAATTAAAATAGTACAAAGGATATTTATTAAAGCAGATTTACTTTGGTTTTCCTGTTTCAAAAACGCCTCCATTTTTATATGTTGGTTTATTGATAATTACGGTAGGTGATTTCCATTGCAGATTTAAAATTTTGCGAAAGAAACTTCCCACAAGGGGTAGTAGATTAGACAGTTTAAAGAGAAGCACGCTTGAGCTACAAATGTTTGACGTATTTATATTCTAAAATCACATATGCCTCTTTTGTTGCAGGCAACACTTGACAAGTAATCATTGTTTAATATGTGCTGCTCCCTGGCTGGTAAACTGGAGACAGAATTAAATACCTGCAGTGATGGCGATTTTATCTTAATCACTTCATTCATCATTTGGTGCACCAGAGGTCCTCATTTTGGGAGAGGGAGGGAGGGAAATCATTTCTGCCAATTCCTTCACTTAGTCTAAGGATGATTCATTCTTACCCACAGACCTGATTCAGCAGCTGCAACCATGCATCTGGAACAAAGTCAACTATGTCCCTTGAAGCCACAGAAGGTACCCAAGAGATAAACATTGAACTCAGCTCTTATTAGTTAATGAGTTATATGAAAATTTACATTTGCACCATTACCTCTATCGACTTCTTGATGTTTTGATGTTGTATTGTATTTTATCTTGTAGAGTCATAGCTTTTGATATATATTGTACAAGATTGGTGTATCTTGAATAATTAATATTTCAATACATTATTAGACAACCATGGAAATTTGCAGCACAAAAGTTGGCTATTTGATCCAACGTTTCACCATGCCTCCTGCAGATTAATCCTCTTTAGATATCTATCTAGTTTCTTCTTGACAGCTAGTATGGATCCTGCATCGCCCACTACAGCCAAAAGGGCATTCCACATCCTAACAACTCTCTGTTTAACGGAAAATCTCCCACATCTCCTAACCTATTTTAAATTGATGCCCTCAAGTTATTGACCAGCATCAACCAGTGGAAATATTTTTTTCCCTTTCCATTCTATCAAAACCCTGCATCATTTAAAAAAGTACACATCATATCTTCCTTCAATCTACTCTGTTCCAATGAAAATCAGACCAGTTCATCTTGAATAGTGAATACGTACAAGGTGCTACATTTTTAAACCAAATAATTTTGTTTCAATACAACATCTCCGCCAGTCAAAACGTATTGACACTCTTTAAAGATCCACGTGAAATTCTGGGATAAAAAAAGAAGAAAAGGATTAACAACCCCAAAATAATATGAAGTAGAACAAACACAAACAACAAAAACAACTTGCACTTATATAGTGCCCTCTATACCAGGTAGCATCTCAGAGAGCTTAACAGTGGCTGAACCTGATCCGAAGCTGGAGGTGGGGAGGGACTTGGGCAAGATTTGGTGGGGGATTCCTCGACTGGGGGGATTCTTTGACTGGAAGCACAGAAGGTTTTCAGCAGGGACGTGAAAAGTGGGAGAGAGAAGGCAAAGCAGAGGGATTGAGGGAGAGTGTTCCAGAGGTTGATTGTGGCTGAAAGCGAGTCCTCCGATGGTGGGGTGGAGGATGTGAGGGAGGAGCAGTAGGCCGGTGTCAGTCAAGTGGAAGTGCTGGGTAGTGGTTTGGAAAGTGAGGAGGTTGGAAAGGTAGGGTGGTGCCAGGGAGTTAGTGGATTTGAACACGAGTGTGAGGATCTTGAAGTTGATCTGTTTGGTGATGGGGGTGCCAGTGGAGCCTGGGCCAGAACTGGTGAGATATGAGTACGGAGTTTGGTCCAGGTCAATATGTGGGTGGCAGAGTTCTGAATCAAGTGGATCTTTGGAATGGTGGAGCTGGGGAGACCAGCAAGGTGTGTGTTGGAGTAATCCAAGTGGGAAGTGACAAACACATGCATGAGGGTTTCGGCTGCATTTGCCTTAAGGTGTGGTCAGAGTCGGACAAGGTGGAAGAAGGCAGTCCTGGTCAAGGACCAGGTGTGAGGGAGGAATGTGTGGATTGTGGGCCTCAAAGACGTGAAAAGTGATAATTATCAAATGCAAGGAAGGATTATTTTATTATTATAATTTGAACTGTGTAATTATGTGTTGTTCAAAAATGCTTTTGGCTCATATCTGGGTTAATGGTGACACCTTACATAAGGAAATCTCAACTCCACAAGTTTCTTGCCACATACACAAATGGTGTCATAAATACATTAGATGTGGGGGAGCTGTCAGATACTATCAGTGAAACATGATGACTCATTTTTAACAGTCCTGTTATAATTTTACTGCTCTGTGTTTTGTGCCAATAGGACCAGGTTTCCTATTTCTAATTTTTCAGTACAGTATTCCTGGAACTCAGTGATTAGTACACTTGCCTCGCAAGCAAGAGACCAGGGTTCAATTCAAGGCAAGCAAAATCTTAGGCAAGTTTCCTTATACCACACCCCTGATAATAATCCCTCAAGAAAAAAAAAAAAAATTTGGTCACTCAATCCACAACTGTTTGTGAAACACTGCTGTGTGCAATTGGCTGCTGCGTTTGACATACAAATATAGAGTCAATTCACTTTACAGTGTATTCTGTGACGCACATTGAGACATCAAAGATGCGAAAAGCACTATATCAAATGCAAGGATTATTATTTTATTATTATAATTTGAACTGTATAATTATGTGTTTTTCTTAGTCGCTTGATCACAGAGAAAAGCACTGTCATTATCCAAAATGAACTCATTTTTTCCCCTACGAGAAGTATACCACAAACATCTGTCATGTATTTTCCTATGTCTTGTTAATTATTTTTGAACATTCTAATCATCAATACTTATTTCACAAATTTTTTTTGCAAAAGAAAATCAGGTTTTCAAATCAGTCAATTCATATTGCCAGGAAAGGGATTAATCTTGCCAACTTTACAGAATGTAAAGTTCTGATCTCTATCCAAATAGGATATTTAATGGCAAGTTTGACAAAGTTTCAGGAACAGACACTGCTTTGCTCATGCCACAGTACTTCCATTGTACAAATAGTTCATGTCGACTGTTTTATGAAGCAGACATCATCACATAGGAATGAGACACTTGCACTGCCCCTGTTTGGTCTCCAGATAGAATTACACTACCACAATGATGACAATCATCAAGAAATAAGGCAACCCATAAACATGGTAAATGAAGGTTCAATGTACAGTATTGGGAAAAGAAAAGGACTTATAGTGAAATGGAACACACACTCTTTTGCTGGAATGATGCACCCTGCTTACCCAATTTCAGAAAGCAATTGGCAAGAACCAAGGATTGGGGACTAGTTTTAAATTAATTTAAAAATACTATATGCGCCTTTTATAATAGATGGAGGAGCAGAGAGAAGTGGTCGAAATTACTAACAACACCAAACATATCTGTGATGCTTTGTGGTTTCATAGATTTGAAAAGTATAATCTCAGTAGGAAAGTGAGACAGATCATATGACAATCCATTTTTATCAATTTGATTGTCCATTGAAATCTGACACCTTTAATGTTTACATCCTCATCTTATGCCTCAAGCATTTACAACTGTTGTTCATCAATTAAACCATCAGGATTTTTACCATTTATTAAAGCCGTAAGTGTAACCTTGGTTGTTTGCCAGTCCAGAAAGAAACAATGGAGCGAGTCCTTTGCCTCGTAATGGGGAGCATTAAAGATAACCATTCAATGTCTCTAGTTGAATGTTGAACTCACAACCTCATGCCACCTTTTCTTTAGTTACAATGAGAGTCCTCTAAGGAAATTGTGATTAATTTTAAATGTGTTTTTCCATTATTTGGCCTGCACTTCATGCAATATTTCAAGCAAGTAATTTATCAGGGGAGCAACAGCTGGTTAATTGTCTTAGACAAAGCATAAAACTGACTTATAATTGCTGCTTTATCAGTCTAGAAACCAAACTTCTTTACAGTATATCATTACAAGACAATAAGATTTTGATTATATGAATGGAGAATCATAGAATGGGAACAAAACAATTTAAAACAATTGCTGTCAACTCCAAATTTACTGACTGTTTAATTACATGCTGTTCATTTTCATTGGTTTACATGACATGTACTATCACCGAGGCTTAGTGCATTTCCATTATCTGTCATAAAATTGAACTACTGAATTGTGCATTCATTTAAGAGTGCGCTTAATGTTAATATGAAACATTAGTCCAAAAGGAAATACAAAGCAATGAATAGCAAATATTATGCTTGATAACACATTTGAACTTCAAATGAATTAACTAACTGGTTAAAATTTGATGGAATATGCAAATATTCACAGAACCAAACCAGCAGATGGCAAAAATAGAGAAAGTCCATTATTTGATTCTTAATCTTCCAACAGCGTCAATCTTAGATTTCGCTTCGAAAGTTTTACTTTTTTAAAAACAAGAAATAGACCATGTGAAAGATCGGCTTTCCGTGTTTATACATTTATCAGCTTGTCACAAAAACAATTACCTCCATGAAACCCACCACGTGCTCATTGGACCCCATCCCCACCCCCCTCCTCCGCACCCAGCTCCATTTGTTAGCCCCGTTCATTTCTGACACCATTAACCTTTCCCTCTCCTCAGGAACCGTCCCTACCTCCCTTAAAACAGCCACCATCACCCCTATCCTGAAGAAACCCTCCCTTGATGCGTCGCAACCATCAAGTTATCGACCCATCTCCAACCTCCCGTTTCTATCCAAGGTCCTTGAAAGAGTGGTTGCCTCCCAGCTCCGCTCTTTCCTTTCAAATCACTCACTTCTTGAACCCCTCCAATCAGGTTTCCGCCCTATCCACAGCACAGAAACTGCCCTGGTTAAGGTCACAAATGACATCCTAACCGCCTGTGACCAGGGCTCCCTCTGCCTCCTCGTCCTCCTTGACCTGTCTGCTGCGTTCGACACAGTCGATCACACCATCCTCCTTCAACGTCTTTCCTCCCACCTCAACCTTCAAGGCACAGTCCTTGACTGGTTCCACTCTTATTTGACCCACCGTTTACATTTTGTTTCTTCCAATGGTTTTTCTTCAAACCCCCGCACAGTTTCCCACGGCGTCCCTCAGGGCTCTGTCCTCGGTCCCCTCCTTTTCACCCTTTACATGCTCCCTCTGGGTGACGTCATCCGCAGACATGGGGTAAATTTCCACATGTATGCAGATGACACCCAGTTGTACCTTTCTGCCTCATCCCTCAACCCCCAGACGATCGATGTTCTGACAGCATTTCTATCCGACATCGAGTCGTGGACGAGGGACAACTTTTTGCAATTGAACGTGAATAAGACCGAGGCCCTCCTGATTGGGTCAAGCCAGCGCCTCCGCACATCGGGCGCTGCCAGCCTCAACATCCAAGGCTGCACTCTCCACCTCACAAAGCCAATCAGGAACCTCGGCATCATGTTCGATCAAAAACTTTCCTTCCTCCCCCACATCCGCGCCTTGACCGGCACCGCCTATTTCCATCTGCGCAACATTGCCAGGCTCCGTAATTATCTTACCCCCCGCGCTGCCGAAACACTCGTGCATGCATACATCACCTCACGGCTGGACTACGGAAATTCTCTCCTAGTCGGCCTCCCCAGTTCCTCCATTCATAGGCTGCAGGCCATCCAAAACTCTGCAGCCGTGTACTATCCCGCACCCGCCTCCGCGACCACATAACCCCCACCCTCGCCCGTCTCCACTGGCTCCCCATCCTCCAGAGGATCGAGTTTAAGATCCTCGTCCTCACCTACAAGGCCTTACACGGCCTTGCCCCATCCTACCTAACCGATCTACTCTCCCCCTACACGCCCACCCGGACCCTCCGTTCAACAGGACTTGGCCTGCTCCAAGCCCCCTCTATAAATGTAAATTGTTGTTGTTGTTGTTGTCCCATTACCATTAACCACATTAGCACCCATTCCACAATGTGCTATGGCAACTATGTAGGGAATCCACAAATATCTTTTCCTACACTGTCACAGAAATTCACTCGGTTTGCTGTAAATTTCATAGCAGTAGGACACTGGTGCGGACACAGAATAAACAGCTGCCAGAGAAACCTTTGATCTCAACTCATGTTTCTGATCAACAACGGTTGGCAGTGTGCTGACCTGAGGTTATTGCATCAATGCCCTTCTTGTTCCCAACATCTGTGATTACATTTCAGATGTCAGTGGCTTGAAGCAATATAAATGCTGCAAATTCCACACCAGCACTTGAAGTGAATCTGCATTCTGCATACATGAGGTAAGCAGGATGTGTCCCTCCAGGGAGAGAGTGTGCATTCCATTCCAACAATCTATCTCTGGGATTTCCATGTGTGGGTGGGATGCACGTAAATCTCAAAATATCAAAAAATGCAAGGATTATCTCAGCTTGGTTTGGATACTCTTAAGCATGATGATGGATTTCCGCATGTGTCAGACACCTGGCTGACCCCCCCCAAAAAAAAACTTACAACAATGTAGGGTTTACAAGACACAATGCTTTAATTTTCAGAGGTCCCCTTTTTTGGAAAAGCAATCTAAATCTAAAACTTCCACAAGTTTCTGAAAACAACAAGGATCTGACATGATAGGACATTAAAATACCAAAATTGGGGGGCATGATATTGGTGAGATTTTAGGTTGACAGGGACACAGCTAATTTGCACAAGAATAAATGCTGTTCATGTTTAAATAAGCAGGCAAAGCAACATCTGCCTGCAGAGAGCAAGGTGAAGAATTACTTAATTAGTTTCTCTTTACCCCCTGGGAAGCCAAATGAATTCATCAGCAAACGGTAACACAAATAGTACCATTTTGCTTCATGAGAGGGGACGACATAAATATTTTTCAAAACTAAAGTAATTGCATGCAAATTTCCTTGCTAACGGAAGCTGGAAGATATCTTATTAAAAAAAAACCTGGGGAGTGTTTATGGATTCCTGGAGGTTTTTTCTTACATAGAAAGATCCTTTGATTTCTAATGCGGATGTTTTCTCAAGCCCTTGCACTTTCTACCATTCAATTAAACAGTTTTAAAACAAAAAAAGAAGTGTCAACATGGAATCCACTAATTTATATGTCAGGCACATTAGGTGTACGTGTACTACTGCTTAAACTAGCATAAACACTTTGGTTACCGCAGCACAAGGCATCTTAGTAATAGACTACAAAGTGAGAAGAAGCAAATTCCTTACATTACAGTTGTTTTCTTTGAACTAAATTCTCAAATAGTATCTCATCACTGGATAATGGCCTTGTAAAGTTTCAGTGTTTCCCTATAGGAAAAGTAAGTTTTCCATTGTTGATCACTGGACATTTTTTGTGTGATTCCTTTGCAGCTGCTTAAAGAAAATAGTCAAGGATTACGAGACATTTGTCCTCATTGCAGCTTGGATGCACCTAGTGTTAATATACATACAAAAAAACACTTGGCTTTTCATCTGGGACACTTTTTGTGCACTGTGATGCACCATGTATTGTATACTTCATTCCCAGTGTGAATAATAATGTGCTTAATGGCCAGTTACTTGGCAAATAATTTGTACCAATTTTTCTATTTGGTTTCAAGGTTGTCTCGTCTCAGCAATGAAAGTGCAATTTAGAAAGCACCAATCTTATAACCACAACTTATGTGGAACACTTTTCTCATTACAGTTATCAGGGAGGAAATGACACTGGTACATTGCAATGGACTATTGGCCATTTGTGCAAGGAATTTACACAAATTACACACTCATAAAAAGTTACTTCATTTGCAAAACAAATAATAAGCCTTGCATTTGGTGTAGTGCCTGATCACATTGTCTAGACACCTCAAAGCATATTACAGGACATCCTGTAAAGTGGATCGACTATGTATTTTGTGGGTGAAACGTGGCAGCCAATTTGTATTTGTCACAAACAGACTGAGGATTTGAATTATTATTTGAGGGAAGGGGGAAATTGTTGGCCAGGACACCAGGAGTATTCCCTTTTCTTTTCAAATAGGATCTTTAATGTCCTGCCAAACCAGTTGATGGGATCTTGGTTTAATGTCTCACCTGAAAGATGGCACCTCCAACAATGCAACATGCCCCAGCACTGCATTGTGAACACATGCAAAACAAAATGTCTTTTCATGGTACGGTATTCCGATTTCAACTGAAGAGCCTTCAGAGATAAAGTGTCTGGTCGACATCAACGGTGGCATTGAAGTGTCAGTTTAGACAATGAGCTTCCAAGACCCAAACTATAGCTTGAACTCACAACCTTCTGATTCAGAGGAGAGAGGGCTACCATTGAGCCAGAATGAAGCACTGTGACATGGACCAGGGTGGACATGATCTTAGAAATGATCTCTTTCGTGAGAAAGATAGTTTGGAGTTGACATTCAGATAAAACCCAACTCTGTAGTATCATGTGTGAGTGAATAATAATAATATTAGTCCTTGCTTTTTACAGTTTTTGGCATTTCAAAGCGGTTCAAAGAATATGTGTATTTGTGGGCGAAACATGGCAGCCAACTGCACACAACAGTCTCCAACAAACATTAGTGGAGTGAAATGACCCATTTATTGTTTTTTGAGAGAGATTATTATCACGTGTGTGGAGTAAGCAAACTTGGCCAAGGTTTCACCTTGCCTAGAATCGCGCCAGGTCTCGCTTCTAAGGCGAGAGCTCGAACCACTGAGCTATAGGACTCCATCTAAGTGAAGTGAAGTGTAAGCTGTCACCCACACTGGCTTCGGGTCTCCCGTATTCTAAGGTACAGAGTGATGCTTTATGTCTTTTTATGCCACCGTTGATGTGTATTGGACACTTTATCTATGAAGGCTCTTCAGTTGAAATCAGAACATTTTGTTTTGTATGTGTTCATAGTCACTTGCATTTAGCTACCTAACTTCTGTAATACCAATCTATCAATGCACACAGTGCAGACTGCAGTGATTTTTAATGGGATCTGAGCTTGGACTAAACAGGCATTTCTCTCAAGAAACCAAAATTGGTGAGTCCCCAGGGTAACCATTTAATATAACTTCTACTGTATTTTTATTATTTGTCAATGTTAGCCCCAAAAGAACCCATACATTTTATGGGAATACAGCAAAATTCCAGTAAGTAATTTCTCTTAAGGGTGTGTTACCAACTTTTAGTAAATTAATAAACCAACATACACTTACATTAAATAAAAACATATTGGCTGAGGGCAGAGTTTTCTTTAAAAAAAACAACGTTTAGAGCTGAATAGGATCTTTAACGTTGAACAATTTAAATCAGTGGACCGGTTTAAATTGGGCAGTGGGTTTGTTTCGCAATACATGCATATCTAGTTTGTGCTGCTGGAAGCAAAGAGATTCATTATCAGGTTTCAGGAAGAAAGTGATCTGTACCAGGAAAACCTGATTTCCTCGACAGAAATTACATTGGCTGGCGGCCGAGGAAAGCTTTGCACATGCACCATTAAACACTTGAACAAAACTCTGCCAACCAGCACCACATGGCAGAGCATTGTTAATGTTATTAAAGTGCTGGTTGAGTAAGCATCTCTTTAATGGGATTAAAAATGGTCTCTTCCAAGTTCTCAGGAAGTCCAATAGACTTCACGAGGGCCTTGGGGGACCAATTTTGAGCGGAGGCTGAATTGATTCACCCCACTTGCAGTGGATCAAATCTCTGCCTTGATGAAACCTTCTCCTCAAGTCCGTTTCAGGAAATTGGTTCCAGGACAAATTGATGCATCTCGAACCCGACATACTGTTGCTCGCATCAGCTCGGCATGATTACTTTGTGCCAACTGAGACAACTTTAGGTTTCTGTACACATCATCTATTAAATTACATTTTGCTGCATGCACAAAATTCTATCGCTCAATATACAGGGTGTCCAGAATGTCTTGTTACTACCCCCATGTTATTTTTACCTACGGTGCACTGACCAATAATGGAAACATGTGGAAGAATGATAATAATTCCATTTAGAAGCAAATAATTACATTCAGTACAGGTGTTTTATTGTGTTTAGATGGTCAGAGTGTCAGTGCAAATGAGCGCCATCATTTTCATGGCAGATAACGATGCGTCGCCATGTTTGGTGCAATATCTTTAGTAACATGGATGGAGTGAGGAAGCAAAAAACATCTCTGACAACTTGTTGCAGCTCTTCTGTCATCCCATATTGCTGTTTTGTAACAGGAGCTAAGAGGACATTATGAATACTCTATAGACTCTGTGCAGTTTACTTATTTATGGATTACTATCATTACTCTCTTACCACCATCTGGTGCTGATAGCCAGAGTACCAAAGTACAGTACTTTTAATACAAAAAAAATCAAAGCCGTAATTTTGATGAACTCAATCGCGCATCCCTGCTCAGCATTCATGTGCATTTTTACAGCAATGTATATATTTTCAATCTATTTACCCGATTGATCACTCCCTCCTGTATTGGATTTAATTCATGAAATGCGGTTTGATTGTCATTTCTTAAACTATTACTGTATTTCAGGGTCAGATGTACATTTGATGTTTTTTTATCCCAATTTACTTTAAGTGTTGGATTGAAAATGATTCAACTGAATGGGCTTGATCGTGATCTCTTAAATACTTATTTAAAATTTAAATTAACATATAAATTTGTCGTATAACATTGTTGAGGCTTGAATAACTGAAAGCAGTACCAGTACTTTGTCGAGTCCTGTAGTTCTGTGGTTAGAACACTCGTCTGGCAAGTGAGAGATTTGGGTTGATTCCCGGCAGGGCAAAATCTTGGGCACGTTTCTTTATTTATGACCAGCACTGCCTTCCACCACCTCCGTAACACTGCCAAACTCCGCCACTGCCTCATTTCTCAGACTGACAAAACCCTCGTCCATGCATTCGTCACATCAATGCATGACTTTGGAAACTCCCTCCTCGTTGGCCTTTCTGGATCTTCCCTTCATAAGTCTCAGATCATCCAGAACTCTGCAACTCGTGTACTCTCCCACACTTAGCTCCACGACCATATCACTCCCATCCTCGCCCAGCTCCATTGGCTCTCCATCCCCCAGAGGATTTAATTCAAGTTCCTCATCCTCAATTTCAAGGTCATTTACTGCCTTGCCTGCTCCTATCTCTATGACTTGCTGACTCCCAATAAACCGGCCAGCCCCCTCTGTTCCATGTCCCCCGCCCGACTTGCCTTAACATTGGTGGCCGGGCTTTCAGCCTCTTTGCTCCCCCAATCTGGAACTCCATCCCACAGTCCCTTCATCTCGCTTCCTCCCTTGCCTCTTTCAAGGTCGGTCTCAAGATCCTCCTCTTCGATTGTGCCTTCTGCTGCCCTCCCAATTCTCTCCCGCCTCTCCCCCCCACCCTGCCCCTCCCCTTCCCCCTCGCTCGGGTCCCGACCCCTGACTGGTCAGCGCTTTGGGACGTCTTCCCGACGTGAAAGGTGCTCTATAAATGTAATTTTGTTGTTGTAGTTGTTACTCCACATGTCTGATCCCTCAAAAAAAAATCGGCCGTTACAATCCATGAATAATTTGTGGGACACTGCTTTGTGCAATTTTCATCATTTCATCCACAAAATATAGTCAATTCACTTTAAAGTATATTCTATGAACTGCTTTGAGACGTCTAGAATACATGAAAAGCGCTATATCAAATAATAATAATTCTTGCATTTGATATGGAGCTTTTCAGGGCTTCAAATGTAAAAAAAAGCAAGGATTATTATTATTATTATTAGGAAAAGGCTGCTCTACAATTACACATCAGCTAGTGATTCTCAGAAATAGTCCAGAATGTTAGTAGCACATCTCCCCCTACTGCTGAAAGGTTGTAAACAGCAGCAAACCTTTGCGAAAGATATCCTGAACAAGCTCAGATCTTTTAGGTTATTTGTGATTCCTCTAACATTTGTACCATTTGATATATGCTTTTTGAAAAATACAAAGGCCAGATATAACTGCAATATCTCAGACTGTAAATTTTGATCACAGACTAAACAAATATTAATATGGGTGACTTTATAAAACCCAATTTTCAATTGACCACTGAATTTAATCGCTCAGCAAGAAAATCCACCTCCAGCCCAGTCAATGCAGTAAATATCATCCCAGATGGACTGCTAATTTTGCCTCAATACAGTATTACAAATGGGTCATTACCAGTTATCTGTACAGGAATTTCCAGTTATTTATACAGGAATTACCAATTATCTCTACAGGAATAATTTTCTACTAAGAATGAAGATGTGGTCTGATATTTGATAAACTTTTATGACAATTGCTTCACGTAGCAGAAGATCAATCATCATTGCCTCAATGCCCCTTTCCTGCTCCACTCCTACCAATGGACATATTTCCAGTTCCAATCTACATGAATCTACAGCAAAGCAATACTCCCACTTCTGAGCAAATCTGATGAACTGTCGCTGATCTTCCTAAATAACATTCATCCTGTTGTGTTTAGTTACCAGCTCACGCTGTTCATTATCCTATAAACATTTTATAATACAACAGGAAAACACAACTCTTCCAAATAATTTGTGATCAGCAAGACACTCAGAGCCGGACAGATATTTTCCATTGATCATCACCTTCTGCTTCCTGTCGTTGGGAAGTTTTTCATTTCAGTTGTTAATTTGGCATTAATTTCCTCAACTGAATGGATTTGCGCACATCATTTGACCCCCCCCCCCAAGATTGTGTTACTGCTTTGAACTTCCTCCTACTTATTATTTGTTATAGTGTGCAGCAATGTTTAATTTGCATCGAATGGAATCTGTGCTCTGATTATCTGTCAGCACTTCCCATCTTGCACTTTCTGACTCTGCTCCAGGCTCCTGCTCATCTCTGCACCTGCTCTCAGATCTATTACCAGCTTTCCTTCAACAAACTCAACTATCGTTGCCAGGAGCCTTTAAATACTCTTCTGATGTGAATGATGTGCAAATTAAATGATAGAGCAAATTAATTCCACATTAAACGTCTGCTAAATAGTTAAGACCGTTAAATCAGAACCCATTAAATGGCTGCTGTAATGTTATTTTCTAGCGGATTTGCATTTTTATTGTTTTTTGTTCTTTATGTAACACAGCCATCTTTACAATGTTGAGTGATCGATTGCTTTCAACCACCCGTGTTAACACTGATCAGCTAACAATTCTTGTAACAGAGGGAATCATTAATCCACAAACAGTGTCACAGAGAGCCATGTTTGTTAAATATTCATGCAGAATGGAACCTCGATTATCCAATAATATGAATTATCCATTTGGACCCCTTATGATATGGTGGATAATCACAATTCCCCCCTGTAGTAAACTTCAGATGGAAGCAACTTTTTCTCAATTCTCATTTGCTTCTTAATCAGCAAGCACTGGTTGTACAAACAAGTCTGTATGACAAAGACTAAAAGAAATATGTATAGACTGCAGGGGTACCATCTAGAAATAAAAATCACTCTGGCTCAAACTGCTTCTATATTGACGTTCAAATTATGAGATATTATCCATCAATTTCTCCCCATTCACTCGCTTATTTACCACCCAGAAACAGCCAGTAGTTGCAAACTGATAAGGATGCCCAGAGGCAAGTATCATCGAGATTCAGCTTGTCCACCGTGAAAATTGAGTTGGACGTTCAATTTACCCATGTATAATTGATCAGTTCAATGCGTTGCGATCTCGACTCCAGTGATTGATTCACCATGCATCCTGAGGCACAAGTGCCAATGCCACAATGTTCAATAAAGTGAGGGTATTGCTGTCTTAGTAGCAAGAACACAACAATTATGTTCCAGCTGTTTTTTGTTGTTTGTAATGCTGCAGAATTTCCTGTCACGCCTGATTGATTGCTGCTGGTGATAATATCACGTTGAAAAGGAGCTCGATTAATGAGTTCGCAAAGAAGTTCAATCGAAAAGTCCGTTAAAAAAAAAACTTTTATTGAAAAAACAGGAGCAGATCGAGGTTGAGGGCAACCAAAATAATGATCATTACTAAAACAGCAAATTGCTCCAGGCAAGAGCTGGTTCTGAGTTCCAAGGTTTTAAATGCCATCCAACAAATTCTTGCCTTGAGTATTCTTGCATTGAGAAACAGAGCCACAAGAAAATAGACTTGCTTTTACTTTGCATGCACTTTTTGGTTCTCCAACTAATCTTCCACCTTTGCCAGCTACAGGCAGCAACATGCCCTCGAGAAAAAATAAAGATAAAAAGAGACCAAAGAGAGGACTGGTCTTTTGATTCTGTGCAGCAATCTCCAAGGGGTATTTGGTGGAGGGGAGAGGGGGCGGAAGAGAGAGGGAGAAAGAGACTATAAGTCTGAAGTTATCATTCAGAAAAGAAGGCAGTACAAATCATCACTGCCCATCAAAAAACAAATTAGCTGAATATAAAATTTCAGCACGAGCTAAAATGCCCTTTAACCGCTCTAATAAAATTACTTTCAACTCTTAAAGGTCCCTGAAGCCTGATGTTTTTTTGAGTATGGTATTTTGGTGCTGATTCCAACTTTAAAATAAAACATGGTTATGAGCAAAACACAAATTTTCTCGCTTCATTCACCTTATTGTTTTGCAAATACGTCTGCATCAAATATCATTGCTTGATTGAGAGATAAAAAAAATCCTTGCATTTTATACACCGCCTCATCATATTTTCGAGACATCTCAAAGTGCCTTACAAAAGTGAAATGATTATGTTTTTGTGGGCGAAACATGGCTGCTAATTGCGCAGAGCAGTGCCTCACAAACACTTAATCGTTGATTAAGTGCCCAAATTATTCTTATAATTAAAAAAAACTGATTATTACTCGACCTCGTCCTCACCTTCAAGGCCATTTACGGCCTTGCTCCCACCTATCTCTCCGACCTGCCCTCTCCCTATCAGCCTACCCGTCCCTTCCGTTCACCAGATCTGGCCTGCTCCGTGTCCCAATCACTAGCAACTGGGTTCCTACTTATTGCTAGGTAAACAGAAGTATGTGGAGTAAGGAAACATAACCTAACATTTTGTGCTGCCCAGGAATCGACCCCGGGGCCTCTTACTTGTGAGGCAAGTGCACTAACCACTTCGCTGCTGGACTCCACAGAGATAAGCAGGCATGTCCAAGCTCTATTTCGGCCTGTGCTATTTTACCAGGGCTATAACTGGCTTTCAAGAAGTGTGCAAAATGTACAGGTATGAAAAAAATGTTTTGGTCATTTCAATCCACAACTGTTTGTGGGACACTGCTGTGCGCAATTGGCTGCAGCATTTCACCCACAAATATACAGTCAATTCACCTTACAATATATTCTGTGAAGCGCTTTGAGACATCTGGAAGACTAAGTAAACTAAATAGTCTAAAGCACTATGCAAGGATTATTATTATTCCGAGTAACATCACTTCAGTTTGCCTCTGAGGGAAAGACTAATGTGCTACAAGAGCCAACGTCAAGTCCCTCCATGAGGCAGACCAGCCAAAAATCCTGCAAGAATTACTGTATCCAAATGGGTTCAAATGTATACTTTACTATACTAATGTTAGCCAGCATTAAACTATGGAATTAAACCATGATGGGATCCAAGGTTAATTTGCAGAGCATTATTCCTTAGAATAGGCAATTCTAGGACTTTAATACGAGTGCTTATATTAAGTGTACAATGGTCATTAAACAAGCAGCGCAGAACTGAGATTTGTAAAATAAGATTTAAAATAATTCAGCATAATGTTACAACGATAACTTTCTGTTTAGCAATGCTTGAATACACAAGAAGCAGAACAAAAATATGAAGCTGTGAAAGAGCTTATGGTTTTATAGCACTTTATCACAGGGTGCTTCAACACAGCTTTTCTGGAGGCAAATACTACTACAGCCATTTTTACTTGCCGAAGGTTCCCACAAACACTCATGAAGTCAATTTAAAATAGGAGATTGTTGGTAATCAGAGACCAATCGGAGAAGCTCTTTTCTTTAGCACTAAATGTGCATTGTGTAATTGCCAAATTGTTACAGCTGTAGTGGATATCTACACATCTGTCCATTTACTTTGCAACAGAGTTGGTTGGCATCTCTGAAACAAAGCATGTTGATGTGAGAGAAGAGACCAATGTTCACTTATCGTAGACCAATAAGCTCTTGGCAGGTTGTTAGTCGGCCTGAGATGGGGAGCTTTCCTGCGGAGAGTGGCAATAACTCCACACTGTTCTCATCACTATTTATAAACTGATCCTAGAAAAAAATTATTTGGCCCAGGGTTGTCTGCCTTCCCCTCCAAATTGGAGTGCAATGTGCGGTAGGGGAAGAAATTAAGTGAGCTAGAGGCAAATTTATTGGAAAATGCACATTCTTTGAGGAGCCAAACATTTGCAAAATTAACATTTTAATTAAAAAATATCCCAATTTGGATTACTAGTTGGTCGCATGTTCTCACAAATATTCTGGCAGTACTCATTCTTGATTATAGAATGCAACCGCAACATCCTTATGATTGCTCCTGGAGTGCTCTTGAGTGTTTTATGGCAACCAAGAAGAAGCTTGTTGCTCAGACAGTCTTACTCTGTGATTAAACAAGCGATCTAGCCATTGGTCTACCAGTAATGTTTCTAATGGGAAATAGTAAATAATCATATTAGTCTGAGTGTTCCCAGCGACTTCTGTTTTCTTTGGGGATTTCCAAGCATCTGCAGTAGTGTGTGTTTAATCATATTAGACTATGTATTGCTTTTCACTATCAAATGACATGCATCACATTCCCATTTATATTAAGATGAGTTATCCCATCTGTAAGATGACTGCGGCTCATCAGAAAGCTACCAGGGTTTCCTTGCTAATGATAATGACAAACCATTCAATACTAAACTATTTAGTAAAGATGTAGAATGCTCTGACCCGGAAAACTGTTGCTGCTGAATCCGTTGGAATGATTAAAAGAGTGATAAACAGATATTTGGATTATGGAGGTATTCGGGGAACAGGCAGGCCATTGTGATTCAAAGATCTACCAAGATCTAATCACAACAACAAAAATGCATCTGGCTAGCGCCTTTCACGTCGGGAGGACAAACTGATGGAACAGGTTAATGGTGTGAATGGTGGGGGGGAATACGGTAACATGAGCCTGGACTATGCACTCAGTTCTGATGTGAGTCTTGAATCCACAACTTTCTACCCAGATGTGAAAGAGCTACATATGGAGCCAACCTACCACCATCCTTTGTGAGAACAAATGAAAAATATCTGTCATTAGTCCACCCTATATTACATGTCTTGGAAATAACCGCATTTCCCCCAAGTGATATTGTTTCAGGGTCGAACTAAGAAAACTCATAGATTATTTCAAGTTACTTTCTGATACTTAGAAAACCTGGATATGAGTGCCACCTTGAACTATTTGGCCTCATGACTAAAGGCCAGAGCAAGTGACGATGAACTGTTAACCGGTCAAAGCTGAGGGCAGACTGTGCTTGAGATTATGCAGACCTCTGCTCATTAAATCCCCAAAATGAAATAAGGTTTATTAAATGTTAGATTCCACTATGATCTACATATTCTGTTTAATATTCTATTATTTAATACCAGAACATGAAGGTGAGAGAAAAAGCTATGCATCTTAATATTTCACTACCCAGAGGTCTAAACCAGGTGCGAGAATGTATCATTCGTTTCCGTTAAACTGGTGAGATAGACATCAAAATAAATGCCATCAAAATTGTTTACAACCCCTCCTCTCCACAAATGTCAGCTTTGACAGACCTCACTGTTCAAAGCTGCTGAGATATTTTTAAGAAACATGGATGATGGCAGTGTTTCAATATTCGGCTATGTTTCTGTCCTTCTCCCAAGGACAGAAAAATCAGTCTGTGTCAGTGACATTAATTTTTTGGAATGAATGCAAAGAACTTCATGACAAGACTAATGCATCTTAACACAGTCACCGTTAAGAGATGCCATTAAATGTTATCAAAGAGCTGGATGATGATGTTCTTCGGATGCTGGAAGACCTCAGTTTTATATGCACGCATCAATTAACTTCGTATAAAAGGCATCTTTTTTTTTCAAAAGATTTGAATAATATCAAATCTGTACTGAGTGATTGAAACATCAAGTAAAAGCTCATGTTGCTGACCAGGCCAGAAATTATGCAGCTCAACAGCAATGGATCACACACAGTAATGGCAAGGAAAAATTGCCATAGTTACAGAGTTAATGGACGAAGTATAGATTTGATCTTTGAATATCTTGAAACTGAAGCTTGTATTATATGCGTGGATAATAAGGGATACTGCAGTTTCGATAAGAATTATGGATGTACATCACCTCCTCCTGTTGTTCTGTGACTCTGTGGTTTCTGTAACTAGGTTAATCTCAGTGATGCTAATTAAAATTACCAGATGCTCTGGCCACATTTGCAGCTCATATTTCACATGCCTCTGACACATGCATATGTTATCAACGAGGTAAAGGTTACAGGGTATGATTTGGAGTCAGTGTGAATTAGACAGATAGGAATTCATTAGCATTTATCAAGAAGCTGCTCAAAGTGAAGCAGTCAGTCGTCTTATTGAGTACCAGTGGAGGTTGTTCAATAAAGTTTTAGCTGCATACATAGTCATATACACAAGGACATTCTTTCCTTTCAAGACTACTCAGTCAAGGAGGAGCTGGGATCTGAATTAGAATTGAAAAAAATCGACCCTGTTTAAAGGGATTACACAAACCCAAACGTCTCCAATTTGGATTTACAGTGATTCCATGCAAATCCGAATCTAATTAAGACACTAATTGCATTATCTTTGTGCACATTTTGTATAAAAATGTGATGCACAGGTTTAAAAGAAAATTAAGCCAGGTAGGTGTTTTCAGCCTGCAAAAGCATAAAACACAAATTGTTCGGATTCGGTTTTTCCTCCTCTCAATTCCGAAAGGGATTGGCTTCTCATAACTCCTGGAAGAAGCTGCATTGCACTATAATTGCAGACAAGCCTGGCAGAGGAGGCGGCAAAACTAATGCAAGGTTATGAATTCACTGAAACCCCCAACTGGGTTACCTAGATGCAGGTTACCTAGATGCAAACATATTTCTCACACGTCCTTTGTGTTTTCACTCAATAAAAATTATTTATGATATTCTGTGAATGACTCATCATCTTCACTATCATATTTATATTTTGCTTTTCTAGACCGATTTTAAAAATATTTCTTTCTCCCATCTTACGCTGCCCTCCGGGCAACTCATAATAATAAAAATATTTTTATTTGATCTAGTGCCTTTCATGTTGCGCGGATGCCCCCAAAGTGCTTCACAGGACTTACAATAAAGTGGAGTAACGGTGTATTTGTGGGCAAACCCAGGAGCCAATTTATGCACAGCAATGTTCCACGGACAACTGTGAAGTGAATGACCAATATTGTTTGAGGGGTATTTGGGAAACTTCCATGTGCGATTCTCATCTGTGCTGCAAGTTAACTGATCAACTAAGATGGATCAAAAGCATTAATCGCCCCACCCACCACCACCAGCCATGATGTCCCAATCTCAGCAACTCCTTGCCTCAATCACTCTGTCTTGACCCACTTTCCCCATCTTCAAATTACATACAAAGATCTTCCCCCTTCAACCATACCTTCAGTCACCTACCCTCCTTTCCAGCTTGGTGTCAAAACACACCTATTTTAAGTCAGTGGAGCTCCTGTGGCTCAGTTGTTAGAGCACTTGTCTCGCAAGCTGGGGAGACCAAGCTGGGGGCTACCTGTGTTCGAATCCAGGCAGGTCAGGGCGAAACCTTGGGCAAGTTTCCTGACTCCACATGCCTAATAATATTGCGTCCAAAAAAAACACAATAATAAAATTGGTCATTTCAATCCACGACTTTGTGGGACACTGCTGTGTGCAATTGGCTGCCGCGATTTGCCCACACATATACAGTCAATATATGTACTAAATAAAATATATATACTTTACAGTATATTCTGAGAAGCACTTTGGGATGTCGATAAGTTGTGAAAAGAGCTATATCAAATGCAAGGATTATTATTATTGTTAAGCAATCGGAGACTCTACCCCGTGAAGGACGCTGTATAAATGCAGGTTGTTGTGCACAACAGGAAAGCCCTAGAGGGTAACTGGTGTTCGTGCAACTGTTTCCAGCACAAGTCAGTTTGTACCTTCAGGAGACAAGGACAAACTTACAGGGAAAAGAAAAAACATAAAATTCTGGGATGGAAAGCAATAGGGGAAATTTGCAAATACTGTACATCAGTATACTTTGACAGAATGTTGACACAAGGGAACTGTTTGTTGCATTTACCCAGTGTTGGCTGTTAAAACATCCCAAAGGGAGTCTTGTTTATATTTATCAATGTCACCGATCAATTGTTTCCAAAGCATCTTACGTGAGGAATTTTGAGTGTAAATATTCTCCTCTTATAGAAACTCCCAGGGCTAGAATCGATTTTAACACATTAGTGCTGTTTAATTCGACTGAATTGTAGCTCAGAGCACTCGTCTCGCAAGTGGAAGACCTGGGTTAAATTCCCAACAAGGTGAAATCTTATGTAAGTTTCCTTGCTTCACATGCCTGATAATAACCCCTGAAGAAAAACTAATAATAAATTGGTCAATTCAATCTACGAATGTTTGTGGGACACTGCTGATCAACTGAGATGGCTGCCGCGTTTCACCCACATATCTAGAAGACGTGAAAAGCACTATATTGAATGCAAGGATTACTATTTATAAATCCCTTGCTATTGTTGGAAATATCTATTGTATATTAGTGCATATTTTACCACCTGATCATCCATTGTTTGCTCATACAAAATTATATTTCACATTGAACTTCCAATTCTAATTTATTCACCATCAGACCAAAAATTCTCACTGCAATGTAAAGTACATCATTTTGGATAAATGCCTATTGTCGTGGCTGAAAAGCAATATTTTCAAATGGTGTGCATTGCTGGTCAGGCTCATACTGGTGAGAGAGAGAGAGAGAGAGAGCAAGCAGTTTGTATATAGGGCAGAAGTTTCATAGATTATTCTGACATGTATTATTGATAAATAATTATTTTCAATAAGCAAATGCTCTGTGATTTCCACAATGACAACACAATGATTTGAGGGCATTTTCTACCCACAAAGTTACATTACCAATGTAACCAGGATCAGTGAAGGTGACTACTCTTCTCATCTTATTGATGGTTGCAACCGTGGATTTGGACAGACAAGTCATTTCTCGGATTACTACTAGATTATTGATCAAACCACCTCAATGAATCAGCTTCCCAATACACCTGCAGCCGCAAGTATGATTCAGGGAGAACTGTTTTGTCACTGCTGCGTATCCCAATGCCATTGTTGTACATATTGAACAGGTCATAAATTGCTATGTTGTTCCATGAAATGATACCGATTTGACTCAGAATTTGTTTTCTTGCTAATTCTGGGCAAGAGAGGTGGCTTCTGGACGAATTGGAGGATGGCTAATTGCAATATAAGGGCTTGTCTGGATCAACTTTGTTTGAGGGATACCTTTGTGGAGTCCCGTAGCTCAGTGGTTAGAGCACTCGCCTTACAAGCGTGAGACCTGTGTTCGAATCCAGGCAGGTCAGGGCGAAATCTTGGGCAAGTTTCCTTACTCCACACACCCAATAATAATCCCTCCAAAAAAAGGGTCATAATAAAATGGGTCATTTCTATCCACGACTGTTTGTGAGACACGGCTGTGTGCAATTGGCTGCCGCGTTTCCTGCCGCGTTTCACCCACAAATATACAATCAATTCACTTTACAATATATTGTGCACTAGAAGACGTGAAAAGTGCTATATCAAATGCAAGGATTATGATTATTATTATTATCTTGAATTGTTCCACAGGCTGCAGACATAGCCCTATTGTATTGTCCTATTGCTCAGGTGGTTGGTAAACGCCAAATGACGACATGACGTTTAATATTCTCAGTCACGGTGTAATGAAAACATTCTCTATTTCAATTCCTGAACATTTTTGCATTTTTCAATTAGGCTAATTATTTAGATTTCCAATGCATAGATTGTAATACATATTAATAATAATCCTTGCATTTGATATAGCGCTTTTCACATCTTCTAGACATCTCAAAAGTGCTTCACTGAATATACTGTAAAGTGAATTGACTGTATATATTTGCGGCAGCCAATTAATTGCGCACAGCAGTGTCTCACAAACTGTCATGGATTGAATTGACCAATTTATTGCTGTTCTATTTTGAGGGATTATTATTAGGTATGTGTATGGAGTAAGGAAACTTGCCCAAGGTTTCACCTGGAATCAAACCCAGGTTTCTTGCTTGAAAGGCGAGCGCTCTAACCACTGAGCTGCAGAAATCCACATCCCCAACCATTCTATGTAAATACTCTGGTGCTTGTTTTATCCTGCACAACATGGTACCATTATTTCCTCTGCTCTGAGGAGACCCCAGTCACTTCTTCTCATTTAACAACAACAAAATTACACTTGCTGCCATGTTTGCCGATAATATGAGGTCTCTTCACTTCACAGTAAAAGTCATGTGAAGCACTTTGAGGTGTTGGTGACATCACAAGACTTGACATCAAATGCAATTGTTCCAATTTTCAAAGGAAAAAGAATGATCAGAATATATGTGTGCTTAGGAAGTCTTTACTTTGCTGTTGTCCCAAAGGAAATTAAAGAAATTTCATGCATAGACATCCGATTGAAAACTGCACTGCTCCAGAGAGAGGAAACCATTATCAAATGTATTATATACAGAATATTCTATTGTATTCATACATTACAAAGGTGTCATTTTGGCAAGTTCTCCACCATTATTTTGAAGTGCGATTTTGCCTTTTTAAAGTACTGTAACAAAAAGTCAGGCCCTTTATGCATGTGTCACTATCAGTATGAACATTTATGCTACACTCCGTACCCCTCTATCCAAATCCTTTTTCAAAAGACAACAGAAGTTAATTTTTATGAGAGTTGAGTAAAAGAATTGAAAACAAAACCTCCCCCATGAGATTTTGACACGACAAAAACTAAAATTAAACATTTCATTGCCATTAATATTTGAAACAAAATCCAAACAGGTCTGTTGTTTTTGGTATGGAGAGATTGCTTCATTCGCAGCGTCAACACAAAATGTAACAATCCCCTCCCCCAGTCTCGATAAATCCCACTCACAGAAACACGTAGTTATTTCAGCAGCTGAAGGATGTGGAAGATGGATATAAGAAATGACATCTTGTCAAACCATTTACCGGTGCCATTTTGATTACTCGAACACACACACACAAACAAAATTCTGACAGAGGCCTGAAAGTAGCATTGAAGTGGTAAACTTAAGAAACCCATTTTTTTTTGCTGGAATCCAACATGCTACGTTCAGAGCACACAGATTTCTGGCTGGTAAGAAGTAGTCAGAGCAAAATGCAGCCACTTCCCCACAGGAGGGTTGAAAATGCTGTATTTTCACAATCAGGATTGACAGTGGATGTGAACCATCAAATCCTGCCATTGACAGGATGAGAGTAATGCTTACCAGCAGGCACTGCTCAATAATAATATAATAATAATAATGATCCTTGCATTCGATGTAGTGCTTTTTACGTCTTCCAGACGTCTCAAAGCTCTTCCACAGAATATACTGTAAAGTGAATTGACTGTATGTATGTATGTATGTGGGTGAAACGCGGCAGCCAATTGCGCACAGCAGCGTCCCACAAACAGTCGTGGATTGAGTGACCAAGATTTTTTTGAGGGATTATTATCAGGCATGTAGAGTAAGGAAACTTGACCAAGGTTTCATCCTGTCTGGATTCGAAGCCAGATCTCTCACTTGTAAGGCACTGAGCTGCAGGACTTTACTTACCATATCAAATAGGTTCTGCTCTCTGTTCCTTCACACCCTGACTGTCAGTGCCAATTTGCTTTTACTTTTCACAATCAACAGTGCACATGGACATGTTTACTCCAGGGATCACAATTCTCCCTCGAAATTTTATCAAAGAATGGCTCAGATTATCACAGAGTTTAGCCAACCTAAACTGCAATCATTCAATATGTCAATGACTGTATTTGCTGTTACACACTCCTGATATGGAGACACACAAACAATTGTTGACAGAGCTGTTACAATTGTTGATCAGGATTAAAAGTAAATCTGAAAAAAGCACAGATTGCCAAAGAGAATGTTTAATTTTTAGGAATTCGAATTGGTAACGAAGGCCATAGTCCTGATGAATGCAAAACACAGACAATTGAACGCTTACCCTAATTGTCACATCATTGAGATCCTTTTTAGGATAAGTTGGGTATTGCAGGGATTTTATTGAAGATTTTGCTACACTCAGTACTCCACTGCATTCTTTGTTACGAAAACATGCTGAATGCTGAATGGATGAATCAATGACGCAACCTCATTCTGGGTGAGCAAGTGGTATTCCCCAGAATACTGTATCGTGCTTTGGTTATCGGCAGATGTTCAAGATTTATAAAGCAAGGTTGTGAACAGCACGTTTTGCAAAGGGGCTGGGACTTGGGGGCTATGGCTAGGGAGAAATGTAAGAAAAGAAAATCAGTCTGCATAGACAGCTGCGTCAATCTTTCAAAAGGCTGAACGGTAGGCAGAAGACAAGTAGATATCAACCAAGTTTCTTTCCCCGCGAAGATGTGCTGATTGATAAGACTCCATTGGGGGAAGAGGAAGGAAAGCAAAACCGTAGACCAACAAAAATTGAGCTTTTTACGAGTCAAACTGTGCATTCAAGGAAGGCAGAGGACTTAACTAAGAAGTTTAATAATGTGCAAAATACATTTACTTGCGAGTGTGCTCAAGTTAGTAATCTGGTCCATATCCTCATCAATTTCCACACAGCAAACACAATTGGAGGCTGCGATACTTTAATTACACGATGAAAAGATGAAAGAATACAAAATGAAAATGTTTGTTTTGTTTATCTGAACAGTATCAGTTAGTACATTTTTAACACAATACAGTAACAAAATGAAAGTTCCCGTACTTCCCGTAATACGATGAGGTGAAGAGTAGGGAGGAGGTCTTCATTTTAAATGTTGCTGGAGGAGGGGGAGGAGGAGGAGGAGGCTGGAGAATTGGGAGAATCTGGTGAGAAAGCAATAGGTTCTGTATAGTCAGTGGACGTACTTTGTTGCGGTGTATAACCTCCCTCCTTAATGATTTTTCTAAGTTCTTCTAGATAATGTTCGGCTGCAGCAACATCCGCACTAAAACGATCAAGCCGCCCACTGCTAGCAGCAAAAGTCTCCGCTGGCTTTTTCCGAGTAACGTCATGTAGTTGCCTAGCATCCTGCCGCTTAAGCCCCTCCCATGCTGTACGGGCCTTCTCTTGGATTATACTAGCGGAGAGGGGGCAATGGCGTTCGTTCTGGTCTTCGATCCATCTTCATTTCCAAAGTGATGGACTTCCTTTTCTTCAATGGGGTTGGCGATGTTGCTAATGGGCGTTTAGGTGGCATGCTGAAGTAAGTGTATGTAGCTTCGTCGACTGAGACCGAGCGTGTGTTGCGAGGGCGGCCGGGAGAAGCGCGCAAGATCTAAACTTTCGCTATAGCAAACGCAGCTTTCGCTAAGCGCATAGGAGGTACAAATGCAAACCCTTGTTATAGTGAAGTTTCGGTAACCGGGCGTTCGGTAAGCGGGGTCTACCTGTAAGTGCACACAATATCAGTGTTCAGCCACAAAAAAATCAACATTCAGCCAAGTTCTAGCAACGATCAAAACTTGTGTTTTGCAAAATTGTTACATGCACATTTCCCTGGAGATAAAGGAGGTGAGGCAATATTAACAATAAGGCAGGTGGGCTGTGAACGAGGGAACTGATGAGGAGCAAAATTAACTTCAACTTCTCCCACCCATTTCATGCTGTCCAATCTGTCAAAGAGCACTGGCCGCATAAAGAGCCACCAATTCCATGACATTTTCAAAATAAAAAACGCTTACAAAACAACTCCATTTTGCTGAACTACTTGCATAAATTGGTTCTGTCGCAAAACTACTGAATTAAGCTTATTTACAACAAATTTGGTGATCACCAAAACTTCTAAGGGAATTTTTCTGTCATCGGCGGAAAACTTTTTCTAAGGGTGGAAGACCCATGACAAACAATTTGCTTTGGAATTGTGTTTGGTTCCAAGTTTGGCCTGTGGAACTTAATGAATAAATTATTTTCTTTCTCCAGTTCTGTCAGTTTTCACTACACACCCCTCATGGACCTTCTCCAAGTTAACCTTCTGAAATATTCTTTATACATGCAGTGCCCCCTACTGTAGCCATCTCAGAACATGCAAAGGTTTCATCGAATAAAAAGGTACATCAGCAGTTCTTTTAATGGGTTTGAATCTCATTGTGAATATCGCAATGATAACGTTATTAATAATGTTATTTGAAAATATTTCTCAATTTGTATCTCTTCATTTCCTCCACAGAGTCAAGTGCCTAACTATGATTCCATTAATTTCGGTCCCAGCCAGGGCCTAAACATTCAAATCCATGTAGCCTAGTGACCTTGGAGAGTTTTTTAAAATTAAAAACACAATGGTTTTGCCATGATACTTACTTGCACAGATAAAACCAAATACTGTATAGGGATTCCAGCAACAAGCAGCATCAAAGCAATTGTGAATAAGGAATGAGCATGAAAAGGGAAGCATCGCCGGCTATTCAAATCTTGGTCAGAGCCAATTCTGCAGGCTTAGTTTTAGATCTGGCAAAGTGTTGAAATAAACACAAGTCATGATGCAAGATTTTTAGTAATTGAGATGCCAAGGTGAAGTGTCAGGGCGATTAGTGTAGACTTAATGTGGTTGAAAGAGGAGACGAGAGGATGAGATAAATACAGGATTAATGGTTTGATGACACCCATTTAGATTTTAAAAGCATGTAAATTATAACTTAAATATCTTGTCAGGCATTTAACTTAAATGTTGCACAATGTCAAACAGCTATTAATTGCAACATCAAAAATTGTTTATTTGTGAATTCAAAAGATTTTCTTCTTCAGGAAAGTCATGATGATTTTACATATACTGAGATTCCATTAGTGTATAATGCCTCTCACCTTTCACCCACATTCAGGTACGTCAATCCCCATTTGTATTTTCAAATATAATGAAAGCAGTTAATATGGCGGGGGCAAAAGTTTAATTTGAAAATGGTGTGCCGAGACAACACTAATAGGTTATGATATCTGACAGGAAAATAAGCATCATACATTTCCACAGCAAGAGAGAGAAAGAATATTCTCAATGTTTTTTCTAAGAAGCTATTTTGTTAAGGTTTTTGAATGTCTATCAATTTGCAATTAATAAAGAAATCGAATGTCTTTTCTCATTATGAGTAGTGTTATTTTCCGAGTAACAGGGATTTATAATGCTGTCATGAAATTCTGTTCATACGAATACTGTTTCGCTGTGATGGAAAGAAAGAACTTGTAATTTGTAGCATCACTATTTGTCACAGTCTAGGCTGACATGAAATCAAAACCTCTGACTCAGAGACAAGAGTGCTACCAGCTGAACTAGACTGATAGTGTGTTAGCATGCAATATGACATTTCATTTACTTATATAATGCCTATAAAACAATTGAATATGTATAGATATCAGTTTATCTATAGAAATCACTTTCCTGCAGAAAATAAAATCTGATGAAATTGCTCTGAAGTTTGGGAAATATAGCTTCTGTAATAATGCTTGCATTTCATATAGCATTTTTTCATGTCTTCTGGACATCTTAAAGCGCTTCCCAGAATATATTGTACAGTGGATTGACTGTATATTAGTGGGCAAAATTGTATTCTCAGTTTGACTTGTTGTGCCCGTAAGATTATTAATAAATTACTTTATAGAAAAACTTCTAGACTATATAACTTGGTGATACATACCTAATACCAATAGGAATATGAAAAAGCTGAGAAATGAACAGGCCATCCCGCTGAAGATCTGGTGTCTCCTAACCTTTGGTGGTAAGTTCTGCAGTTGGCTTTGTCACAACACCCAAAGGAATCAACCTGAACTCCAGAAATACTTGCATCTCCTCCGTTCAATTTTAGCTCCCACCCTCATATGGCAACACTTTCTAATCCTTCCAACTTTCAGGAGCAAAGAAGCAGTTTTATCCTGTGGAGCACATACATGTTCAACCATTGAAAGAATTGGGATTTTACACGTTCTTAACCTTATTCAGTAGTCTTCTCCACTTACCTGCCATAAAGGCACCCATACAATAATAATCCCTCAAAAAAGCCAACAATAAATTGGTCATTTCAATCCATAACTGTTTGTGGGACACTGCTGTGTGCAATTTGCAATTGGCTGCCATGTTTCACCCAGTCAATTCAATTTTACAGTATATTCTGTGAAGTGCTTTGAGACATATAGAAGACTATATCACTAAAGCACCATATCAAATGCAATGTATATTATGATTAGTTTTACAATTGACTCTTCGGGGTATTGTGCCTACAATGTGGAGTGCTGTAGCTCAGTGGATAGAGCATTCACTTGGCAAGCCAGAGAACTGGGTTTGATTCCCGGGCAGGACAAAATGTTGGGCAGGTTTCCTTACTCAACATGCCGGTGTTTATCTAGCAGTAAGTGGGTACCCAGTTGCCATTTGATTGGCAGGATCCCTTTTCTGGGGGGTAAAAATTTCTTCAAAACAATAATTATTTGGTCACTTTAATCCACGGCTGTTTGTACACAATTGGCTGCCGCGTTTCGCCCACAAAATATATACTGTAATTAAGTCACTTTACAGTACTGTACTGTATACTCTGCGAACACTTCGAGATGTCTTGAAGATGTGATAAGATGCTATATCAAATGCAAGTACTGTACTATAATTAGTATGTAAGATAAGAAAAACGACATAAGCTTTAAGATATTCACTCTGCTTACTTAGATTCCAAAGTGCCTGCTCCACACGTAGTTAACTGTTGCACCAAGGGTGTAAAGACAGATAAATTACAAAAGATTATCCCAAACAAACTGCGGTGACAATGTCGTGCTGGGGAACACTGTGGTGTGGAATAAAAATTGGTAGTTGGTGCGTAGCAAGTTAGCGTGATTCTGCAAGAACAGCATCAACTGCACAATGGAGCTAAACACACTAAACCCACTATATTTAACACCTACTCTTCCTCAGGTGATGTGCCTCAGACCTTAACAGCACATACATCTATGTTAATAATTAAAACTGCAAATCCAGCAGTTAACATTATGTCAGACTTGAAACTCACTTGTCTGAGTTGGTGGGTTCCTTAAGTTCCGTTGTGAATATATTGGGTCACGGTATCCAGTAATGATCACATCAGAGTTTTCAATTTTGACTGAGCCATCAGGTCAAAGATAAGAAAGGGGTCCCTTTTAGCTTAGTGATTTTAGAAGATTAAATAGATCTGAATGAGTTGGTCTTAAAGATAGTGCACCATGAATCCCACAGTCAGAGAGTGGTGGAGGTGGGTGGGTGGGTGAGGTAAGCATGATCAGGTCAAAATAGTATATTGAGGGGGACGACAAACATAAAAGGTTGTTCAGCATTGTACACTCTGGGTGAATGGATTAAAAGTTCATCAGCAGCTGGCGATGCAAACGTAGACTGCTTGGTGAAGATAAATGGAACATGGTTGGAGAATAAAACATCTGTTGTATACTGTAAATAAATGTCTGTGGGGAAAAGAGTCGACAAAGAGGAGAATATGGTCTACACACACTTGGTAGTGATCTTAATGGATAGGAATTAATTTGCGATAGACAGGGTTAATATTTATGCTTGTAATACAGGTTAAATTTCCTCTTTATCCAGCATTGCAGGAAGATACTCTGAATAGGGCATTTTACATTGTGACAGCAAAATCCTTCCTTCTATGCCCTGCAACCAAAAGTCCTGAAAGGTTAGCACACCCCTAGAATACCTGATTTCAGAAATTCAGTCACTTTGTCTCTTTATGAAGTCAGCAGAAAGCAACCAAAGGTCAGATCCACTATTCCAGCAGCTGCGTTTTTTCAAATATGTCCTCTGTCCTCCTAGACCTCACGTTCATTCATCCGAAGCATTGAAATACAATATGCCTATAACACCATTATAATTATCAGAGAGCTTGCAGCACTGAATTATTAACAGTCAAGCCATTTATCTTTCAGACGCTTCTGATTTGAGATGAGATTTTAAGCTATACTTGATTGAATACACAGTGTTTCGCCATGTGTAATTAGAAAAGCACCAACCTAGTAGGGCACTTGATCGGCTCTAATCGGAGTTTCAGCCTGGCATTGATGCATATGCCATTCAAATCAAGGCATTAGGCTCATTAGGTAGTCTTCACTTTGCATTTGGGGGGCAGAAATGCCTAAGGTCAAATTCCAAAGAGACCTCTTGAAGTTGCTCTTGTGAACTATCCAATATTGGATCATGTGCACCTCACTGTTATAATCAAACAATCCCATCTATTTTTATTTTACAAACTACCGAAAAGTCTACAAACAATGGGAACATATGGTCAGAAATTCTAGGAAACATATCAATGGAACATTTAGATCAAAACTGGTACAAAATGTAACTGCAATGACTTCTTAGCAGTTTAAGGTTCGGCAATGAAAGTCCACATGTTATTCTGAAGTCTACAACAACAACAACAACAACAATTTACATTTATATAGCGCCTTTCACGTCGGGAGGACATCACACAATGAGGAGAAAACATTTCTTTGCAAATTCTATGGCACTTTAGATTGATTACTTATGCTGGGTTTAGACACATCATTTCATTGACTGATTAGTCATGAATGGATTAAGAGATAGGTTGTTGATTGGTTATGTCAGCTTTAGAACCATCAAAGTGAACATGATAAATTGGTGCAGTCTATAACTTCCTGACTCCACTGTTACCAGTATGTTAGCTATTGGAAAGAATGAGATAATTCAGCAATGGAAGTTTGTTTGAGGAGATTCTTTAAATACACCAAATGAGATTACATGCAATCCGGTGATGAGTGTAATTCTGCATATTACAAATCTATTCAAGGATTCTTCACCGTGTCTTTAGATATCTGGAATAACTATTTCTAATTGATACTTAATTGTCACAGCTTGTACGTTTAATAGTGGGAGATGTAACTGTCAAGATCTCAATCGAGGGTTTTGGTGAACTCTCATAAATAATCCTTGCATTTGGTAGCACTTTTTTCTCGCCAGGCGGATGTCTCAGTGTTTCACGGGATGTTCTGTACTGTAAAGTGTAGTGAATGTATTTTGTAGGTAAACGGTTCAAAGGTCCACTGATTTCACTATTTATGAATCATTGTTTTAGACCATATTGTTCCCAGTCCCCACACTGCAATTAACATCAATCTCCAATTTGAGCATTTGGCATTCTCCTCCGAGCAATATGTCACAGTATCCTGCAACAAAATCTCTCAAATCCTGTGAAATACATTGAGATGTCCCATCAAGGTGAAATGCACAATATAGATCTCAAGGATTATTCATAGGATTATTCCAGATTTATTCCTTTATCTATATATAGTGGCAGTTAATCCAAATGCACGTTCTTAAAACTTTTTTACCCTTTTTCCTTTACATCTTGCAGGAATGCCAATCGGTTGCTTATAATCAAAAGGGGCTAATTTATCTTTATATACAATAGTTTTTGGAGTTGCAACATTCTCTTTATCATGAGATTAATAAAAACATCTCAGATCTCTAAATGCAAACTTAAAATAAATATTTATTTTTGTTATTGATGGATGTTATCACCAGGAAAGTTTAAATGATTTGTCCAGAAATAAATTCCAAACTCTTCTTTGACTTTATTTTATGTAAGATTTTCCCTCCTGTTTTGTGATAATAACTGTTGTTATTAGTAATAATTAGTTATAAATAACTTATTTGTTAATAATAACATTTGATATAGTGCCTTATCATATCATCGAGGCATCTCAAAGCACTTCACAGAATATACTGTAAAGTGAATGGATTGTATATTTTGTTGTCGAAACATGGCAGCTGATTGCGCACTGATTGAGCAGTGTCCCACAAACAGTTGGAGATTGAGTGAGCAAATAATTTTTTTTAAGGGATTACCCATGGAAAAAGCATCTGCCAATTGACTAACAACTAGGTTCCTTCTTACTGCAAGGTAAACAGAGGTGTGTAGAGTAAGGAAACTTGCGTAGTATTTTATCCTGCCTGGGAATTGAGCCCGGGTATCTCGCTTGCTAAGGTGAGGGCTCTAAACACTGAACTATAGGACTTCACTATAGTTGTATTATTTAGTGATTCAACACTGCAGTAAGTTACATTGTTGAAGGCCGTGTTCCAGCCCCACACCTAAAAACCTGCTTTTCTTCTATTTTATTCTTTAGAATTCTGTACCATATGAAATTATATTCCATCATCATTCAGATCATTAATAAAAACTAGAAAGTGTGAAAGGCCCATAAATGATATCTGAAGCACCTGTCAAAATTTCTAATTTATTCTGTTATCCAACTCTCATCTATCTAACTTTCCATCACAATCTTAATTTCATGTTCCTGTCCTTATCTTCTCCATAAGTGTCCTGAGAGAAACTTTGTCAAATGGTCTCTGTAAATCGAAATATACAATTTTTACTGCTTCACCATCATCCACAGTTGAAGTAACATCCTTAAAATGATATTTAATAGGTTTGTCAAGCTTGATTTGCTTTATCTAAATCTATGCCAATTCATTCATCAAGTTCCATTTATACAAATACCCTTGAATTACTTCTCTCGCTAGGATCTCTCAAAATTCTACGGCTCCATACACCTATCCCTCTGCCCTTTACTGTCCATCTGTGCATCACTGTGTCTGTAACAGTGATTGATAACAGATTTAATATCTCATCTACATTCATAAAAATCCGATGAGGTTTTCGATCTGAATAAAAAGGTTGAATGCAAATTTCAGTTTCTTTTGATCTCAAAAATGTATGAAAATTAAACAATAAATAGAGGCATATTTCTGACCTCATTCTGGGCGAATGACTAACCTCTTTCAACGTTACACCCGACACACCGCAGAAGAGTTCACGTCAGGTTGGTTCACGTGGTGGGGACAATTCTTTGAATCTTTCACAGCTCAGCATGTTTATGCAATGAGCGGATGATCCATCCCAAATCAGTAGGTCCCGTTTCAATATGCTGACCGAGCTGATCTCAGTAAGAGCGGTGGAATTAGCCTCAGCACGCTATGTCAGAGATGGATCCATGTTGCTGTGTGCACCACATTTAATTCTAAGCATGTTGATGCTTTTTGCTTCACTCACTTGCGTTTCCAGGAATGAGTTCCACAATCCCACCACCTGCTTCACAATATTCATCCTGAACTCCCTACATTATCCTTTCTGTGGTATGGTGACCAAACGAGTGCACAGTACTCCAAACTTTGTCCAACTGAGGTTTTATATGAAGTTAAAATTATCTGGTCCACTGGATATTATTTGCTTTCTTTCCGGACTCCTCTGATGTTTTTAGAGCCTTTTAGAAGCTGTTTAATGCCATCATTTTAATTGTATTGCTCTAAAATACTTTTTCAGGAAACCATATTCATTGACTAAACATACATGCCTAAAATATTCATTAACCGTAATGTATGAAAAGCACACACACACAAACTCGGTATGCCTCATCATGACTTAATGGTTATAAGGAGTAGGTCATCAAAGGATTTATGCGAGGATAGACAGAGAAATTACTAGTTAATGTGTTTGCACATTTAATATTTCTGGCCCTGATCTGCTATGGACCCAGGAGTTACCTCAAGACATTCAATTGCATACCAAATTGACGGCAGTACATCAGTCCAGAGCTCCATCACTATTATTATTCCTGGCCTGCAATCGGTTTCTAGGAGACAAGATTCAAGACCTCACCAATCTATCCAACAGAGGCAAATCAGTTTGAGTGACAGATGGTTCTGGGATTCAAACTCAAGTCAAGAGGTTAGGAGCAAAATCTTTAACTGCGTGAGCTACAGTGTTCCTCTCAACTGTATCCTTTTATCAACAGGGAAAATGCAACCATGAACTTAAAGTCGCCAGGCTCAAGATCGTTCTTTTCGGGCCCACATTTCAGAGACACTGACTGAGATGAAGGACAACAGTTTCAGTGATGATTGTAATTCACTGTATATAAACCCTATATAAACAAACTAATGAATCGCTGGATTGACTGATGGTCGTTACAATGACGTACTTAAAACTCAATAGTATTTGGTTTAGGTCTATTTAAATAAGCTGAAATCGACTCTCTGTGACAAAGTCAAAACTTGCATTCTCAGGCAGTGCAGAGAAAAGCAATAAAACCGATACTCACATTTGAGGGGACCTTCAGCTTCAAAAAAGTAAGCTCAAGGAGACTGCAGGAACAGTCATTTTTCTTTCAATTGATACCAATTAGCGTGGGGTGGCACTGAGCACTGTTTCAAATGTACAGGTCATGGTACTGGTTTTAATGGCAAAGTAAACACCCATTAATAACTGATTGAGCATCCTCACACATGAGTCATCCATTTGCCTTAATCAGAGGAAGGCAGGAGAAACCGCCACTGTCACCTCTGACCAAAACCATTGAGTTTGGGGTGAGAATGGAGAGCGGCTCCAGGCACGTCGAAGGGTAGCAGTCAACGAATAGCCAAAGTGGTCAGCACGACCTCTATATCTACCTGTTACAGTTATACTTTTTCCCTTCCAGCTTCTGTATCAAGGACACACTATAAAATCTACCGAAAATATCTCTGTGATTAACTATGGACTCAACTGTGAAAACAACAGACTGATTCAGTCTCCATAATTACATCAACTTTGCAATTAGACCGAACAATGATACTCTGTGAAAAAAAAAGTAACCAATTCTGTACTGCAGGTACCGAAGCTGACCAAGACAGTCGGGTAGGAACTCATCCACACTCAGAGGATAGAATTTGTGGCAGAGACCTTATACATGTATGTAACATGCTTGATCTGAGACAAATTCCCCCAACTTCCTCCTTAGCGAAATATGCAATATAAATGTAAATTGTTGTTGAATCAAGTGATGAAACTGTCCCTTATGAAATAGCCCTGGGATTGTACTGTTAAAAGTGATGCAAGTATGCTGCCAGGGCTATTTCATAAGGAGCCTATTCTATCTGAATATCAGGCAGCATGATTTAATCCAGTGAATTACACTGCCGGAAAACCTATTTACCTATTTACCAAGCAACATAACTACGTTTATTTTGTTTGCATTGACCTCTGTGTCCTGTATACTGTCTGAACTTGAAAGTTTTACTACCCTGGTAAGAAGATGAACAGTAATGCTGCATTCACATTTAATTATTAGAGAATATTTCACTCACTCCCCAGAAACGTTACGTTTGTGAAACAAAATCCTTTGCAAGGATTTAAGGCATACAAATGGGAATCAGGACACAGCCAAAAATAAGATATATTTATAAGATATAAAAGAAAGAGTCAGACCCTTTGAATTCTGACAAAATGCAAACCGTTTTTAAGCTATCAAAGTATCTCAGAACTCATAGAATTTAGATCACTTGTGAAGATTTAAAGGCTTTTAGGAAAGCTGTCCAGGTCTCCTGAGATTGGAAGGTAAGATTAAAATTGGTTTGAGCTGCATAGCATCCCACTTTCCTTTATCCTCAATGTTTTATTTATATTTTAAACTTACACAGGAGTTGAATTTCTATCAATGTGCACCTTTATTCTTATGCATTCACAACCGAGAATTGAAGTGCATACTTGAGAAGATGGGATGTGTGGGGAATATGCCAATTTCTTTTTCACTGACGCACATGTTTACTTCCACAATGTCTTTGGAAATTAAATAAATTGTGATATATATGGGTGAGCGTGTGCTCACTCTCCTCCATTTTAGGCTTTAAAGTAGCCTTTGTTTCTGCATTGAGCAGCCTGGAAACAATGATCTGGGGACTCTTTTGCAATGAAGCCAAACAAATCTAACTTATGTTTGGTACTGGCTCACAAAACTTTTTCTTAGGTGCATGTACATCGGTTCACATTTCTCCAATGAGAATGCAAGTACCAGAAATATACTTCCCGTGAGAGCAGTAGGTTGCTGGAATAGATCATCACCATGTCACAATAGTGTACATATATAGAGACACAAAGAGCATACGATAAAATATTTTCTGATGTTCAGGGAGAGACTTGACAATGAAGATTGGACAATCTTGCAATAATGCTGTAAAGTTACCGAATGCTGCAAATTGAATCAACATTGTTGCCGGGATGCTCCATTTCACAGTCCAAGAACTTCCTGCACAAGACAAGCTGGACATCGCATAGATTACATGCATTACCTTCACATGCATGGGTAACTCAGTAATAATGGATATGGTGAAAAGGCAAGAGCAAATGGAATCTGTCAAGATTTCCCCAAATAGCAGATAAAGCAGGCTTGGAAGAATAAATGATCTATTTTGCGATTTGTGGTCCAATGTCCTATTGCAAAATAATAATTTGGGGGGGACAATTGCCCAAAGTGTTTTTTAAAACATACAAATAATCCATATTACCAGCAGAATAAGAAACTTTTCTGTTCCTTACAATATGCATTTTGGGAAACTTGTACTATTTTGTAAAACAGGACACAAGTAATAATAATAATAATAATAATCCTTGCATTTGATATAGCGCTTTTCACTTCTTCTAGATGTCTCAAAGTGCTTCACAGAATGTACTGTAAAGTTAATTGACTGTATATTTGTGGGCGAAATGCAGCAATGAATTACGCACAGCTATGTCCCACAGACAGTCGTGGAATAAAAATGAACAATCTATTATTGATTTTTTAAAGGAATTATCATCAGGCTTGTGGAGTAAGGAAACTTGCTCAAGGTCTCGTCCTGCCTGGAATCAACTCTGCAAAGCTGAAAATGATTTCAACTTTGCAGAATTGATTTCTATACTGACTTCTGCAAATTATCACCACAACTGACATTCAGAGCAAAAAAAAAGTTGCAATTCTTTTGAAATACTGCCTTGATAAAATATGTTGATACAATGAATGGAAAATTAAGAAATAACACTGTTGCTAGCAGATAATGTCAATTTGAAAGTCATGTTGCTCATGTTAATGACACAATTTCAATGAAGATTTTCTGTTGCACAATTTAAAAAAAGTCATTTCTCAGAAATAATCTCACCAACCATTTGTGATGAAGTAATCCCTTAAGGGAGAGGAGAGGTTAAAATGGAAATAGACATCAGTAAACCAATATATCCTACTTCTCAAACAAATAATTGGAAGGCAGATCACGAATACCTGCCTTGTCGTTTGCAAAATGTTAGTTAGACTCCAGTCTATTTTTACTGCTCGAGTATAAGAATCTTTTAAAAAAAGCTATTGTAGAAGTTCCATCCCTACTCCCTATGGTTCCTTCATTAAAACTATTTGAATTCATTCGCAGATCCTTAATGCTGCCTCCAATGTTCGCTACCCTTCTTTCTTCCCTCCTCTCTTGCAGATAGTATTTGGTTCTTTCACATCTACTCAAGTCACCGTGTCTTTTTTGAACAAACAATTAGCAGGCCTTCTACTCCATTGTTGTCTACGTTTATCCTCAATAAATCGCTTTGGGATAATATGACACTCCATTAGGCAAAAAGTACACAAAATGATCATGGATAAATGGATAAAGGAAGATAGAAGGAAGCTAACCTAATGCAAGTGAAGCCAAGATCAGTAACAGGATGCAATGGATGTCAATAGCCACATAAATTATGTTGCTTACATATACCAGCTAAAAATGGAGCATCAAAGTGGATAATATTGCAATGACATTACGCAAGCTTGAAATTAAACTGAAAAGAACATCTGTTCATAGTCCCCAGATAACAACAGTAAGAACAGAGATTTTGAAAAGCTCTAGTGCACACAAAACCAATTATCTAATCCTTACTATTTCTGAATTTTAGGTTGATTTCCAAATCAGAAAACCAGAGGATCTTTCGCAGCATCCAGTCTGAACTTTAAGCAGGATGTTAAGTGGGTAGATTATTGTAATTGAACTACTTAAAATGTAAGTTATTCAAAGATCCAGCAAGTTACTTCCTTCTTTTTGCAGCTGAACATTAATACAGTCTATAGTTTGCCAAGAGAGGTTATATTTGGATCAGGATTTCTATAGACTTGCGGATAATAAGAATTCCCATTTGGAAATCCTTCCAGCACATCCTATTTAATCATTCAGTTAGAAATCTATTATACATGAAAGTGTTTCACAGAAAAATTACTTTGGTGCAATCTTATAAAACGTGAGTCGGTCGAGGTACAATTTATAATTTGACCTTGTGAACTAGATAATCAGGAACAGGTTTGCTTTATACAGGATTTTATATTGAAGTGTAGGTTGGTGGTGTGGGGAGGGTGGGTGGGGGTGTGGTAAATAAAGAGGAGTAAATAAAGAATTCCATAAGATAACAGTGAACTAAACTTTCAAAATCTGTTCACTATCGATGCGATTTGACCAAAATGGCTTCCGAAAGGCTCCATTGTAATCGTAGACAATGTGTCATATTTCCAATTTTGGTCTGTACACTAATATGAAAAATTAGTCAACGTTCAACTGATGAGAGTGCTGCTTTTCAGAGCAGTAACAGGAAAGTATGGCCTGTTACATTACTCAAAGCATAACCTGTGTACAAGATTGCAACTCACAATTATAAAGGTACAATAAATTGTACATTTCAACCTCAATTTACTGCTCTGTTTCCGGATGCATCAATTGTGAGAGGTGCAAAGGAGCACAATTCAATTGGTTATCTATGCCTATTATTGCCTGGACATTGAAACACAGACACGGTATGTGAGAATCCGATTTTGATAATCAAAGTGACCATCTTGTTCTCCCATGTTGTTTTCATAAGAGGACCAAGAAGTAATCAAAGGAAAGCTGATTTAGCTGGCCCCATTCTGAGACCAACCCCAAAACCAACCCAACCCATTGTTGGAAAGGATCCTTCAGAGATAATCAATTCGAAACACAAGCTGCCATTATTAACTCTCACCTTTCATTTATAAACATATTAATGTTGTTCTAACTGCAGAGCATGGAGAATATGCCTCATTATCAACCTTACATTGACATCCTTTCAGATTGGATCAGGTTTTGTGACCCTTTAAAATAAGGTCAAACACAGAAAATTGGATCCAACAGGTTACAGCACCAAACTAGACTTTGAGACTAAAAGGCCTGTCTTTTGTCGACTTTTCTTAAATGTAGTGCATTGGAATGTTTCTTGTCAAAGTCCCCATGAGCAATTTGTAAACTAATACTTCAGTGCATCATCAGGTTAGCCTTGAAGTTGTTGTCAGACCTGATAGCTAAAATGCATTTTCTACAATAAAAGATTAAGCTGTCCATCTCCAGAGATCTTCAGAGAGTATTCATATAACCACTAATAACTCAGATGGCATTGTGTCTTTTTACCCACAGATTTTATTATACCCTTGAGTATTGTGACATCTCACTTCATGCAAGTATTTCAGTTGCGGAATCCACTTTCAAATGGCCTTTATAGGACGGCTCAAATCATTCACGAGTTTCTTCCACTGCAGCTATCTCTCCATGAGAGAATTTTCTACAACTTAATTAGAGTTCCAATCATCATTCTGTAAGATTGATCTGCCTTTCATAAAAATCGATGAATGTTTACAAAATACAGACTATTCCAACTTTTAAATTCTGCAGAAAGCAATGGTTCAGCCCTCTCAATTATTCAAACTGAAGAGGTGCGCTGCCAAAGTGATAGAAATTACCTCAAAGATATCGATCAAGTATCAAGAGAACCTAAGCCACAAGTATTATTGAAGACACATTGGAATTTGTACCAACCGTATACATCATGTGGACTAACAGCCTGCTTAGTCAGGCATTGAGCTTACTGATAAGGCTACACTATCATAGAGCCACATTTCTGGCATGACCAACATTTGAAGATAACTGTTCTGTTTACTCCCAAAGGTATTTCATTCTCCATCAAGAAAATATATGGATTAGGAAATGTAGCCAGCCTCGAAATCAGAGATTACGTAGAAAATACCGTGTTTAAAATTCAGACCTATCAACCTATCTCAGAAGGTTGAAGTCTTGCCTCTCAGCTACACATGGGGACTTTTAACTTTTACGAGTCTAAACTGATGCTCCAACATAATGCTGGAGTGAACTGCATTGTCTGAGGTGCTGTCCTTTGAATGAATTGTTAAGGCCATCACCCCAATCTGCCTGTTGATTTGGACATTTAAGATCCCACAGCACTATTTTAAAAAAAGGGAATTTCTCCCAGGGCCCTGGCCACAAATGGACAGTTAGTCTTTTACTTTATCGTTGTTTGTAACACTAATTCCAAATTAGCTGCCACATTCTCATACACAAATAGTCTCCACACTTCAATCAAGTGAAGAATTTTGAAATGATCTGACATGAAAGGCACTACATCAAATACAAAGATAATTATTATTATACTTTACAAGACTCAATATTAAATTTTTCTAAATATTGTACGATAGAAAGTAGAAAGTTGGTTTAAGCATTCATGAGAAATCAAGTCTGGAAGCAGCAGCAAATATTGGTTGTTCTAGTGTTTCCAATTAGATACTTTAAAATCAAAATTAAGGACTCAGGAGAAATTAGCTTTTAAACTTCAAAATTTAAATTCTGAATGCTGTTCTTGGGGAATAAACATGGCATACAAGTTAGTCCCTCAAAATCATTTAGATTTTCTCACCATTCTCCTCCACCAATTTAATTCCTTTTACTTTCATTTACATAATATTCCCTTTTCCCTGACCATCTTGGAGAATGGGAGAAAAATACATTGTATACGAATCCAAAACCAGGAGAAGTGTGCCATTTGGGGAGGTCTCATTTGCAGGCTATGGGGAGAGCGCGGGGGAGTGGGATTAATTTGAATATCTCTTTCGAAGTGACGGCACACACACAATGGCTGAATGGCCTCCGTCTGTGCTGCATGAAATGACTATTGTTTGCATCAGATAGTTGCATCAGGCTAGATTAGGAGTTCCAAAATTTCATTTTGGGGACTGGAACCTCCAACAACAACAACAAAATTATGTTTATAGAGTGCCTTTCACATCAGGAGGATGACCCAACCTTCTCATTCAGTGACAATTATTATTATTATTCCAGGCATGAACCAAATATCTGAAAATATTGATCAGGGTTCACTTTCTCCATTCCATTGAGCATTACTTTAATAAAGTACTTATTGAGAAAAATCTTATTATGACGCTGAAGGAAAAAAAGAAGGTCATCTAACCATTTCTCTGTAAACATTTCATCATAATGCTCCTGTAGGTCAGTGGTTAGAGCACTCGCCTCACAAGCGTGAGACATGTGTTTGAATGCAGGCAGATCAGAGTGAAACCTTGGACAAGTTTCCTTACTCCACACACCTAATAATAATCCGTCCACAAAAAAAACACAATACAGGTAATAAAATTGGTCATATCAATCCACGGCTGTTTGTGCGATGCTGCTGTGTGCAATTGGCTGCCGCGTTTCGCCCACAAATTCACTTTACAGTATATTCTGTGAAGCACTTTGAGACAAAATCTTTCAAGATGTGAAAAGCACCATATCAAATGCAAGGACTATTATTATTATTTGTATAGCTTCTAGGGCCTGGCTATGAGGCCCTTGTTGCCAATGGCTACTCATCAGAGCTACAAGAGAATTAATTCCAAAGGTCTGAATCCAACTGGTTTGGTTTACAGAGCACAGTGTCTTGTTTCCTTTGCCTTAAGTAATTATATACTATAACAGTATTGAAGTGGGAGGAGAATATTAGTTAATAATAAAATAATTGTAATAATTCTTGTATTTGATATAGCGTTTTTCACATCTTATCAACGTCTCAAAGCATTTCACAGAATATACTATAAAGTGAATTGACTGTATAGTTGTGGGCGAAAGTAGTTAAGTGGAGAACACAAGTTTGAAAAGAATTCCACAGCATTCAGTGTAATATGAATCAAGAATTTCTTAGTCGATAAGAAAGCAAGATCTTTCTGCTTTATTTTAAAGGGGGAGCAATAAAGTTCTGATACATTTCAGCAAGTTCTGAGAGTAATCTCAATTCCGACTTGAGTCTTTTTGACATTATACAGGCTTGATGTGCCATTTTAGAAACCACCCAAGTCATCGCGTTGCATTTTTATAAATAACACAGTTATCCCAACAGATTTATACGGGTGACAACTGCCCTTCAGAGGAAACTATCATAAATCAGGAGAATGCTGACATATCCTTGTAATTCTGTAGGTAAGTGTAAGAGTATGGCTGTAGTTTCATCAAAATGGCATATTTGTGAAGCTATAAATATTACGCTGCACTTCTCAAACTGACATCTTTTTGTGATTGTATGGACATTTGTGAGAGGGGATTGAAATTCAGATATGTATGTTTTTTTTTCCCAGGGACACAAAGGCATAGCAAAAACTAAGGCTACCCATCTCTTCACCTGATTACAATTCCGAGCGTCTTTTCAAAGAACACAGCGCTTTTGCTTTTGAGAAATAGGCTTGCATTCAACCCTGACTGATGAAATACCAGTCTTACTCTCACTTGACTGTATGAATGAATCCCACAGCAAACACCATCAATTCCATTTGAAGTGGGTTTGAGTGCACACTACAAAACCGCCAATAGACCAGTGCAGGTTGGAACTAAATTAATGTTCATTCAGAAAGGCCACAGAGATCACTGGTGGAACAATAACACATGATCAACTCATGCTGTTCACAATCAATGCTGAGGAAATTTTTCCAAATGGAAAGATTATAATCTTTCAATTTGTCCACAAAATACCGTAAATCGACTTGACAGTGTACCCTGTGAAACGCTCCGAGATATTTTAACAACAGCGATGAGGCTCTATATCACTGCAAGAGTTATTATGGGAAATCTGTTTGCACAGTCTCAATCAGGGAGCAGCTCAAAATTTAGTAATGCAGTGGAAATGACAATTAGTGGCAGTGGGTATGACAAATACAATTTACAGGGTGATTGGTGGGCTGCCAATGACAAACAAAAGCAACAGCAACTTCGTAACAAGGGAAAACAGGAACAGGAGGCCATACAGTCCATCAAACCTGTTCCTATAGTATTAGATTTTCTCAGGTCTTTTAAATCCCACTGCCTTGCCTTTTTGCCATACTTCTGTGAAGCAAATATCTGTTCATATCTCTTTCAAATATCTGTATTGATTTCACCCTTACAGCTTTCTGGGCAGAGTTCGATATCCACAAGCCTTTCGGTGAAGAAATGCTTCTTAGCTTCTGTTAGAGTTCTGATTTTAAGGCTGCGTCCACCACCCCGCCCCCACCCCCCCCCCTCCCCCACCCGGCAATGGATCCTTTTACCAAAGGATGAGTTGATTACTCTCTAAGCTGTCAATGCCTTCATTATTTTAAGTATTTGTACTGAGAGCTGCTTTCAGGTAGGATGAAACACTAGGACCCACTGCTACAAATAAATCAACTGCGAAGTTCCTGCCGATCAACTGGCATTCTGATGCAATTCGTCTCAATCAAGAAACGTTGAAGAAATCTGGTTGAAGATGACTCACTAGTCAGACCCACTGAGGGTTCAGAGTACAAGCTTGAAAGCTTTCTTTGCTTGGACTGGAGCTCTAGGCTCCATCCAGGCTCATTGCACACAAAAATAGAAGCGAGTGCACGCACAGGGTTGTTTGTGAAGCAGCTGGGCAGGAAAAGAATGAATCTCCAGTGGAAATGAGTAGGGAATTGCACAAATAAATCATTGGAGGCGAGGGTGTAAATTTGTTTAAATGGCCATCTGCAGACATCTTGTGTTATTGTGCTCCACGGTTTCAAAAGCCCTGTGATGTACAGGACAGCGCGAGTTGTTTGCTCAAAAGCTGGTTAAAGGCAGCAATATATGTAGCTCTGATATGCAGCTAGGTTTAGATAGGAACCATCATCATCTTTTGCTCTCCCCCCCCCACCCACCAAAAAAACTTGAATCGCATCACACTAAAAAGCATGCACGCATTTCTCAAGCTGGAACATGACACACAAGCTGAACTGCATTACAAAATGAGTTTGGAGAAGAAATAAGGAAGTTCAAATATAAATTAAATTGTACTTGTCTGCAGGAGAGAGATTTGAGTGATAAAGCCCTAAAACCATTAACACAGTGTATTGCTGCATTACATTCTGAACAGATTGATGGGGAGGCGCGTAAAGGGCAACTAGGTTGACGGCTGGAATTCGAGTTACGCAGTGGGGTTGTGGAAGCTGGGAATTCTCACAAAAACAATAATAAAAAGTGGTCATTTCAATCCACGACTGTTTGTGGGACACTACTGTGCGCAATTGGCTGCTGCATTTCACCCACAAAATATACAGTTGATTTACTTTACAGTATATTCTGTTAAGTGCTTTGAGATGTCTAGAAGATGTGAATACCGCTATATCAAATGCAAGGATTATTGCTATTATTATTATGCTCAAGGGAGATTTCAATTGAACAATGCAAGATCCAATAGTGAACTGAACCCAGATAATATACTTAACACGATGAAAAGATCTATTACAAGGGATGCTGGACTCCAGCTTTGAGGAGGGAAGACAAATGAATGTTCTGTTCAGATTTAATTACTTTTTTGCCGAAACGGGTGAAAATGTGGGCTAGACCGTGGAGCAGTGGGCTCAAGATGGTCAACAAATTTAAGAAATACATAGCAATTTGGTGAATAATTTAGCTAAAATGTGATCGCTAGAATGATGGTTTTTTAATTTAGAAAAAAATATAAATTTGGGTCCAGCCAGATTGCCTACAATGTTATTTTCAAAATCTATAAATTCCTGATGTCGTTTGAAATACAAGTCCCCACCACCTGGCTGGAATGCAAACTTGCAACTGCAATAACCAGAATGGTCAATATCATTTTATGTGACTCCCGTTTTGACACAAAGTAATCCAGAAGAGGATATCACATATCATTTCAATCATATGGAAGGTTTAGTACATTTGGCAAGTTGTATGGCATTTTAAAATGAAAAAATCAGAACATGAATTGGAAACGAGGGAATCTTCCAAAGTTGAAGTATGGATCACTGCTACCCCTGTGTGGTTAGTATGGGAATAGCAGACACATTGCTTCACATTTATAACATTTATAAAAGTCGGGTTCTGACTCAAATCTTTGAATAACGTTAACTCAACATTCTTCCTGCTTCCACCCTGACTGGAATAGATCTTTATAAAATAATATGGGCCATTTTGCATAAGTACATCTCCAATACTTCATATATTGATTTTGCCTACAAAATCACCTTTGGAGTCCTGTAGCTCAGTGGTTAGAGCACTCACCTTACAAGCGTGAGACCTATGTTTTGAATCCAGGCAGTTCAGGGTAATACCTTGGGCAAGTTTCCTTACTCCACACGCCTAATAATAATCCGTCCAAAAAAGAAATTGTAATAAAATTTCAATCCACAACTGTTTGTGGGACACTGCTGTGCGCAATTGGCTGCCACATTTAGCCAACAAATTTACAGTCAATTCACTTTATTTGTCTATATACGTCTAGAAAATGTGAAAAGCACTATATCAAAAGCAAGGATTATTATTATTATTAAAATATACACTTCATTTCACTTTACAGAACTGTATATCCTATGAAGCACCTTAAGACATCTTGAAGATGTGATAAGGTGATATAAAAAATGCAAAGATTATTATTATTTTTTACTTAACACACAAAAGGACTTAAAATTGATGGCAGAATTATATTCGATTTCCTTTTTTTAAATAAAAATTCTCCAAAAATGACATAATGACATCGCGAATGACATCACTGGGGGAAAGGCAAGTAGCATGTGAAAGTCATGAAGCCCAAGAGAAGCTGTGGAATTAACATCAGTAGAGATTTAAAAAATCATTCGATTTGGGTGCAGCAACTTCACCTATGTTGGTAGATGTTGCACCCATGCTTATGGACTCAAGTCACATCCCCAATTGTGTTTCACCACCGCCTCGCCCATCTTCTTTATAGAACTTCACAATAATCAAAGTTCACTGAAACATTGCGGCAGAAAAATCAGGAATAAACTGTTCTTTGAATGATATTTTAAACCAATGTCTGTAAACATTAAAGATACCATTGCATGATTCGATAAGAGTAGAGGGTTTCTGGCCAACAACCACTCAGATAAATTTGGTCATTCACTTTATAGCTGTATGAGATATATTGGTGTGCACAAATTGGCTGCTCAGTTTACATGCAAAATAAACTCACCGAACTCCACAGTAAATCCTGCGAAATTCTTCGAGACATCTTGAAGTTGTGATAAGGTGCGATATCAAATGCAAGATTAAAAAATTTAGACTATGAAATTGAAAATAAAGCATTCCAACATCAATCTATTGATTTCAGTTCTTCTCAACGTTAATTTCAACATTAATGCATCTTGAACACTGAAAACATTCTACCCCGTTTAATGTGAATAATAAGACAAAGAGTAAAGAATGATTTTATAACATATTAGAATTTTAAAAACCAATATTAAAGCCTCATTAAATCACTGTATTCATTTGGAAGATTTCAGTTAACATGCCAATACAAAGCAGCAACATGTTTGTAATGAGTGCATTTAGCATTCTGCGCTGTGTTCCCAGTCTTTGTGATGAACATCTTCTAGAGCCGTCAGACTGCATGCTGTTATCACAGTCGCTGGCACCATCCAAAGGAGTCATTGCTCTGCACTTTTTGCACAAGTGCTGTGAGGTGCTGAGCTCATCTTAGCTGTGGTGCTGAAAGTGCAATTCTGCCAGTATACAGCTGATGTTCAAATTGACGCAAGCAACGTCACCTCGGAGACATCGTCCTACTTTGGCTCTGAATTAGCTACAAAGCTCACGATTCATCCACCATCTCAGTCCGAATATAAATTTAGCTGTTTCATAGATTCATAAAAAAATCCAACTGTGCAGTTAGCTCTTTTCAGTCAGCAGAGGCAGTCAGTTCTTCACACGCAGCAGTTGAACTGTGTCACCCACCACCACCCACTGCAGGTATCTAAACAAACAGGAGATAATGCAAACTCTGTCCTCTCATCACTGCCAGCACTGCACCACAGCACCGGAATGACAGAAAGTTTCCTCTTTGCTGTGAACTACCTCAGTTAAATATGTAATTGTTGCTCACAAGTAAGGCTCTGATACGTTTCATTGCAAGGAATGATCGTCATCATCAGCCCCCTTGAGACTGAACATTTAAAAGCTTCAGGCTGGATTTTCTCAACCCAGAAGATATTTTCACTGGGTTCTTCCTTTTTTAAAAAAAATATTAAGGAACCTTTGCTTAAACCTTTGTTTAAAGCTGAGAACATCAGGGAAATCGGAAAAGGTCCTGCGAGGAAAAACTGGGAGCAATTCCTTGCGGTGCCAGGGAACTAAATTAATGTACAACATTGAAATGACAAGATTGCTGAAACACACTGGGGTATTGACTGCATCTGCTCTTTAAGCTCCTTCACACTATCAGATTCAATAACTCACATCAGCAGCAATTCCCTGTTGGTATCATCATACTACCCATTAAAGAAAACTATCCAAATTGAAAATCAATAGCCTAATTGATAATAATCCTGTTATCATGTTTACTTGCCCCACTCCCTATAATGGGAGCAGCATTTTTTGAAATGGAAGATGTGTCAATTAACAAATGTGCATGTTAATTATCTGAATATTATAAGCATCTGACAAACGACATGCTTTTTATATTCTTTTGAATGCAGACATATCCCTTGCAATCAGGTCTCACTGAGTGAAATTTTCCGTTTCAAATTTTCATACCCTTTGTGGCCCCCAAAAAGTATTTATGACATTGTTGGGGAAAGAAGTCTGAAGACCTCAAGTGCAAAATATGAGGGAGCTTAATTCAGATTGACATATACCATCATTACCCCAGAAAAGAGTTTCTGAAACTATGCAAATATTAGTTTAACTCTCACTTCTCATTACACTCAATAGATCTTCATACCTCAGTCAATGTATAATGCCAGCAGCATTGATTGATTTTTAAAAAAATAATCAGAAAGAAATTCATAAGTCTGTGTATTTATTGACTATTTGTAAGGTAATGAATGGTGAGGCTTCACTTCAGTTAATGGAGCTAAAAGGAGTTAATGGAGCGATCACATCACTCCCACCCGTCTCTGGTGGAGGCTGATTCGATAACAACTTTTAAAAGGGAATTAGATCTTTATTTAGGGAGAACAGGTCTATTAGGCTATGGGGAGCGGGCAGGGCAGTGGGATTGAATCGCTCTTTTCAAAGAGCCGGCACAGACTAGATGGGCCGAATGGCCTCCTTTTGTGTCGTAAAATTCTATGAATCTATGAATCTACTGGCTCCCCATCTCCCAGAGGGTCGAATTCAAGATCCTCGTCCTCACTTTCAAGGCCATTCACGGCCTTACCCCCACCTATCTCTCCAACCTGCTGTCTCCCTATCAGTCTGCCCTCTGTTCAGCAGGCTGTGGCCTGCTCCACGTCCCCCACCTGAACCGCCATACCATCGGCAGCCAGGCTTTCAGCCTCTTTGCCCCCACACTCTATCCCGCAATCTCTTCGCCTCGCTTCTTCCCTTTCCTCCTCTAAGGCCAGTCTCAAGACCTTCCTCTTCAGCTGTGCCTTCTGCTCCCCTTCTAACTCTCCTACTCTCTTTCCCCTACCCCGACCACCCCCCCCCCCCCCCCCCACTCCTGCTCGAATCCCGACTGACCGTTCAGCGCCTTGGGTGGCATGTCCTCCCAACGTGAAAAGTGCTCTATAAGTGTCATTCTGTTGTTGTTGTTGTAGTAAACCAAGCCTACAACATGGCTACCATACATATTATCATATATTTAATATATACACTACAGTAAAAGATTACTGTACTGTAGTGGAGTTGGGCGAAGAGTCAGTGGGGAGTCAGTGGAGCTGGGTTATGGAGCTTTGTGCAGGAGAGGACATGAGCTGCAGAGGTTTGGATGATTTGTCGCTTGCAGAGGGAAGAGTTAGGGAGGCTGAAATGGAGGGAGTTTCCGTAGTCGAGCCTTGAGGTGACAAACAAATGGACGAGGGTTTCAGTGTCTTGAGGTTGTGAGGCAGTGGCAAAGTTGGGCAGTGTTGCAAAGGTGGGGGGAAGGTAGAGCGGTGCGAGGCACAGATATGGGGGAGTAAGGACAGCTGAGTGTTGAACAAGACACCCAGGTTCCTGACTGGCTTGGTGAGGTGGAGTTTGCGTTCACGGATGCTGATGCTCCCAGTGACTGAGGTGCGGAGACGCAGGCAAAAGAGCTACCATTTATTCTGGTCTCAGTTTTCTTGTCACAACTTTTCCTTTGGCAACAACTCCCTTTCGCTCACCGCGAGCGTCTTGAAGTTATTGACAAGGTTTCCAACCCCACCCAACCCATGAAACACGCTTTCCTGTAAAAAAATATTGGGGAAAATAGTAAAATGCTCAAGAAATAGCTCACAAAGAATAGGAATATGGAATAGCATAATGAGGCAAGAACAAATGTCCTACCTGCACTGTGAGTCGTCTAATTGGGGTGCAATTAGAGTTCAATTGGGGTGCGTGTTAGTAAAGTGAGTCTTAGAGAAAAGAAACCCAGATCGCTTCCATCAACGCGGTTCCCTGCTATAGATCTATATTGCTTTTGCTTTGTATGCTGGTATTATCCCCAGGTGCAATGTAGGAAAGTATTACATTCTGCAGCATTGTCATCATTCACTTTGATGAGTAAAACTGTCACACTGCCTCCTTGTCTAATTTGAAGCGTTTCTCAAGCAAATCTGTACTGATAATTTTTATTCTATAACTGGTTATGGATGGAATACAAATTATAAGGTGGGGGGAGGTTATGTTCTCTTCTTGAACAGTTACCCCTCAGGGGGATTAAGCAATTTGTGATTATTCAGTTGTGATTCTAGCAGTATACAAAATATCATGGTTATGTATATTACATATGGTAACTTAATGAGCCTTAGTTCTTGCCAATCTGCACCTAAAACTATCCAGACTTAGGTAAGTGAGATATGTCCCTTCAGCAAGAGAGTGCACATTCTACTGCAAGAAATATCTCTGGAATTTTCACATAGAGGTTGGATGCATGGAACGCTCAGGTTTGGATCCTCTTGAGCATGGCAATGGATTTCCCCATGTGTCAGTCACCCAGCAGATTAAAAAAAAACATAATCTAAGCGGACATGGACTGAGAAAGCCAGTTCAGCAAAACAACAACAACATCTGTTTATATAGCGCCCTACACACAGGTTAGGGTCCTGGAGAGTTTGACAGCGCTCTGACTCACTCTATCAATTCTTGATAGAGTATATCAACAGTTAGTTAATTCTGCAAAAAGACTACCTGACCATTGATAGAAATATAATAAATTAGCTGATTTTCACATCAGCTTTCCAGCTGCACATCTGTAGCGCACAACCCTGGCCAGAAGCTCTCCACAAATGATCTCTTGGATTTCATCGATTAACAGAAACCGTCACAGTCCATGAACTATTTGATATTTTCTGTCTATTATTCCATGCAACCGCATCCCATTGGTAACTGCACAACTTTGTTTTAAAAAGGTATAGCAATGACAGCTTCAGCTACTTTCAACAGCTGGTTATTCTTCACATCCACTGAAACATTATGCAACATTCAACACTTGCTGGATTATGTAGTGTTGCAGAATTACTAAAGTACAGTATGTTGTTGTGTGCAAATTGGCTGCTCTGCTTGCCTGCAAAAAAAAAGTACAGTACATTCTGTGAAAATACTCTAATGGTAAAATAACGAGTTCCTCGTAAGAGATGGGCAGACAGTTAAATAATTATAATCACAGTAATCCTTGCATTTGATTTAGTGCCTTATCACATCTTCTTGACGCCTCAGAGCTCTTCAGAGAGTTTCCTGTAAATTGAATTAACAATGTTTGGTGAGAGAAACCCGGGAGCTAATTGCGCACATCAGTGCCCCACAAACAGTTGTGGATTTTTGAACCTCAAAAATTTCAGCAAGTAAATCAGTTCATTTTCGGGACACCACCCACCCACACTGCACTAATGACCCTCAGTTTCTTGACATCTTGAGAGATTTTCAGTAATTAATCATGTGAATAGGAAATTAGAATAGATATTATTGCACAAATTCACCTAAAACATTATGAAACATTTCACGAAACCATTTGAATTCATGACCTTTTCAACCCGAGACAGCTATGTAAAGCGCAAAGCAACATCTTCCCGCTATGAAAGACAATATACAAAAATCAATCCCTGCATTTGATATAACACCATATTAAGCCATCTCAAAACACTATATAAATGTTAATTGCATTGTGTTGCGTAACTGGAATATTTAAATGCTAAGAAATTCATTTTGTTTTAAAAACAGGCAATTAATAGGTAAATCACATTATACAATAATACATGGAATATAATAAAAACAATTACTAGGCTTCCAGTGGTCACAATATGCATGCATATAAATTAGTATACTGTATTTGTGAAATGAAAATATAGTTCAGAATCTGCAGTCTAGAATTAAATCAATTGTAATTATGTTTTTTATACCCATAGCAGACATTCATCTTTTACTTCAAAGCTTGACAGTATGTTACTTTCAATTCTACGCTGACAAAGGAAGATGAGCATTCGCGCCAACAAACCTCAATGCATTTGTTCAGGTCATAAGGAACGAGGACAGGAGATGAAAAGAAAGTGACAAGCCTTCTGGTGTGACTTAGAGACAGGTATCACCAATGTGCACATTTCCGCATGTGTTAATCTGTTGAAGGTGCAATGAAACCTTTGAGAAAAATGTGAATGTAATAAAAAGGGACTGAAAAGTTTCATTCTAGGTGTCAGAACTATGAGAAAGGAGAATGAACGTTGAGGTCAAATATTTATGCTACATTGTGAAAGAGCTCTGAGACCTGGCAAATACACACACGTAGCTATGTTAAAAAAAAACTATTTGAATTGACCCATTAAACTGAATGGATTTATCAAAAGAAGAGAACAGAGAACACTTTCCTTGAATTTTGACTTAAGGATGACAAATTAACTATACAAACCCACACAGAGGAAGTGATTTCAGCAACCTCATCGGTACTGAGGACCAAAGCTTAACATTTATCCCAACCCAAATTAATCTTGTTCAGTTTTACCTTCACATGAAATCAATTCCTTGCAATCATAATGAACTGGTTTGAATTTATTAAACTGAATATGAATTATTTTCTATGCTGATGTGGGGAGGCAAAAAAGTATACGTATTCAGTTTTGTCAATCAGAGACTGGACGTGTACAGAATGCAATCTAAATTGCTTTCATTTTGGAGAAAAAAACCCATTTCAGATCTGTCAGGACCTGAAACTCAGAGAAACATTTCAAATTATTTTATAAATAGGCTAGTTTACTGCAGTCTGATTTAAAGAGTGAACGCCAATTATTAAAGTCTAGCATCATTTCACAATTGTAAGATGCTCTTCGTTTTTTTTAAGTGATCATCGTGCATATGTCTGATTATGCTTTTTTTTGCTTCAAATTTCCATATTTGATTTAGAATCACTTTTTAAATAACATCCAGGTTTTTCTGGCAACAGGAAACTATTATACTTGGCATCTCACAATTTGACTTGGCCCAGATTCACAGCTTACTTTAATTTCAAACAGAGAACAAACATAGCCTTTATTACTAAGAAGGTCAGGTTCCTTTAATCAAACAGTTTCTTAGCAAACGTAGCACACCTACAGAAAGAGAGTGTTTGTTGTGCAGCGGTAGTTTTACGCAGGGGTAGTCCATTGGTCCCTCTATTCCACCCATCCAACATCCCAAATGATGCTTTCAACAGAAGATAATCCTTATTAAATTTATACAAAGTTAATATTAATATGAAAAATTGTGGTACCATCTTAAAGAAACTGGAGTAATTAGAATTGCAACAAGAGTTAAAGTTGTTTATGTCACAATGTACATATTGTAAAATGCTTCAAAATGGATATATCCAGATGCTGTGAAGTGCTTTGGGATGTCTTCCTAACACAAAATATGCTATATTAAATGCAAGGATTATTATTTTATATTGAAGGTATTTGTTGTGATGTTGGATGAATGGATTAGAGGGACCAATGGACTACCCCTGCCTAAAACTATAATACTGCTCTCATTCAAATGTGTGCTACATTTGTTAAGAAACTATTTGTTTAAAGGAACCTGACCTTCTTAATTATAAAGCCTATGATTGCTCTCTGTTTGAAGTTAAAATAAACTATGAATCTGGGCCAAGTCAAATTGTGTGATGCTGAATATAATCGTGTCCTATTGCCAGAAAAACCATGATGTCCTGTAGCTCAGTGTTTAGAGCACTCGCCTAACAAGGGGGAGACCTGGGTTCGATTCCAGGAGGGCAAAATCATGGGCAAGTTTCGTTACTCCACATGTCTAATAATAATCACTCAACAAAACATAATCTGATCATTTAAATCTATGACTGTTTGTGTGACACTGGCACACGCAATTGACTGCCTTGATTCGCCCACAAATATACATTCAATTCACTTTACAGTATATTCTGTGAAGCACTTTGAGACATCTAGAAGATGTGAAAAGCGCTATATCAAATGCAAGGATTATTATTATTATCCTGATGCAAACAACTGTACACAATAATATAATTACTGCTCGTCATTGAATAATATTAACATTATACTGCAAAAATAAACACCTGAATTACCCTCCTCAACTCCCACCAATTCCCATCCCCAGCTTGGGGGTCAAGACGGTATTTTTAAGTGCCCTGGGACATCCTACCAACAAGAACAACAACAACAACAAAATTACATTTATAGAACGTCTTTCAAATCCGGAGGAGGTCCCAAGGTGCTGAAGAAAGGCACTATATAAAGGTAAGTTTGTATTGTGTTAAATCTTGATGAGCGTAATATTCGCAAAACTTTGATATAACAATTAGTACGGTCATGGTTGTCATTTTGTCGCAATTTCCTGCTGCTCTGATTAGTGAGCCCAATCTTCTAACCGCTTCCCCAAACTGCTGCATCAGATTGGCTCTGCAACTGAACACGTTTGAAGTATGAACTTTGAAGCTGCACCAAGCTTGAGCAAACTTACTGAGAGTTAAAGTTGTCAATGTCATGTACAAGGTTCAACACATATTATACACTACTTCACATTTGAGACATCGCTGAAGCCAGAGAACGCTGAAAAAGAACTTGATGAGAATAGTCAGAGGGGAGCTTGTTTATTTATGTAGCAGACAGATTTGACGGGATAACTCAAGTATCGAGTCCACCTTTATATAAATACTTTAGCTCTCGGTTCCTGATATGTTTGCAATTTATTAATCAGAGTAAAAAAAAATACAATATGATGCTTTGCGAAAGAAAACCAGGAAGATAAATTGCTAGCTGTTGGTTAACATGATGTGTCCTGTAGAAAACACAAAGAAATGAAAACATTCTTGGATTTGTGCTCATTACATTTCAACTGCAGTAATCTTGTAATTCATTTGTTTGAGTTTCTGTTGGCACCAGTAGAGAGAACATTTGTTGCTCAACAGACAGCCTCAGAGGGGAAGAGACAGCTAATCTGAACATTCTGCATGTCCATATGTAGAACAGTAGAATAGCTAACTGTTCCAAAGGCCCAACACAGTATGGAAAGTTAAACCTGTATTATCATGCTCGATTGAAACCTGTATTATCATAAACAGCGTAATTCTGTCAACAGGTCATCGACATGAAAAGTTCATTTGCTTTCCTCTCTCTCCATAGATGCTGCCTGACCTGCTGCATTGTCCCAGCAATTTATGTTTTTATTTCAGATTTCAAGCATCTGCAGTATTTTACTTTGTCCTCCCCACAAAGTTTTTATAATACATATACACACACACATAATAATACTAATCCTTGCATTTGATGTAGCGCTTTTCACATCTTCTAGATGTCTCAAAGCGCTTCATATGTATCAAAAAAAGTTTGGCAGATAACTAAATTACATTTTCCTTCATCATGAACTGAAATAAAATATTCTACATTTAATAAGGGAAACATTGGAGACGGCCCTGGATTCAGAGGAGCAAGGGAGTTAAGTTTGTAGAGAGATGATCATTTAGCAGCTCAGCGTCCGAGTGCTTAACAGAGACGACGCCGGAAGCCAAGCTGGAGGAGGGAAGAGGTTACCATAAGCACCTCCTCAGCATGAATCAAACCCTTTTCGTGCCGCCTGCTCCAGTCAGATTAAAGCTACCCGAAAATCCATCCACAGCGCACAAATCAATGATGAAAACTGCTGCAATTTGCCAAGACAGGATATAAGCATACATCTCAGCCACGGCTAGCCGTTACCTGCTTGAAGTCAGCACTTTGCATTGCTCATTGATTATATCTTAGCATGCGATTTTGGTGAGGAATTGTGGCCTGGTTCACAAGGTGATGGCACGAATACATCAGTCACATTTATTTTCCCTTTTCTTAAAAAAGGCAAATGCATCAGACCATTCATTTTCAAAGACTGACACCAATGTAATTGAAAGGGATTTAAATGTAGGATAATAAATGGCTGCCAATGCGCTATAAGTCAGCAATTCAATGGAGTTGCTTTGACTGTGCCATAGACCACGGCAGAGGAGTTTGATCAATTCACGAATATCAGCATTATCTCACGGATTGATTTACTGCCTTTAACTCACAGTGCCAAGTCTTCTTTATTACTCACTTATATTAAAATAATAAACTATAATACTCAATTGTCTACCCTTTCTTCCCCGTGTGTGCTTCGATGCAGTGTGATACATGGGAAGAGTGGTCAATTAGAGCAAAATTATTGTCCCAGAAGGTTAGTGGAATGAAATGTTGGAATGTGTAATGCACAAGTTTTATTTCAGACATTACATTTCAGAGCTACAACTTCAGAAAACTCTCATTGATACCAGTGATTTACTGTGTTTTAGCTCTAAATATATATTTTTTCAGCTACCCAAATACTTTACCTACACCCCAAAGCAAGTATGTGATTTATTTGTGAGGATGGGCATGTGTGCTGACTATATTCAATCAATTTTTCTTGGGTAACAGAAAAATTAAACTGTCATGAACTCAATGATTGGTCACCCCGAAAGTCTTTCACTGGACATTTCTGGCTAGAACACATTACACAAAGATGAAATACAAATGAATGCAGCGTAATATTTTCCCAGTCATCTGTTGAAAGCTAATGAGTGGGTTAGAATTATAATAATATTAATAATCCTTGCATTTGATATAGCAACTCAAAGCTCCCGAAGTGAAAGGCGCTCTATACATGTAATTTTGTTTGTTATGTCTTTGAGAAGTCTCAAAGTACTTCACAACATATACTGTAAAGTGAATTGCCGATGCATTTTGTGTGGAAACAAGGTAACCAACGGAGCGCAGCAGTGTCCCACAAACAGTTGTGGATTGAGTGACCAAATTATTATTTATTTTATTTGTTTGAAGGGATTATTTCTCCTGATAAAACTATCTGCCACTGGACTAATCAACCAATTTCCTACTTACCACTAGGCAAACAGACAAATGTGGAGTCAGGAAACTCGCCCAACATTTTGCCCTGACAAGAATTGAACCAGGTCCTTTCTGGCGAGTGCTTGAACCACTAAGTTACAGGACCTTAAACTAAAATTCCTTTTATGACGTTGTTTTGTGGAGCAAATGTGTTGAAGCAAATGCGTTGGAGCAAAAGCAGTGAAAACAACTCAGATTTTAGTGGTCAGCAGGGACCATTTAAGGATATCCATCATGCAGTGGGAAATATCTGCTGTCAGGTTAATCTGTTCTTTCAGTATCTTTGATCGATTGCAGGAATCACATACCTAGTACAACAATAGATTTCAAATATACCAAATCACTGCTGATTCATTCCTAGAAGTTGGAATTCCAGGGAATATATGTTCATTGAAGTATAGACGTTCCGCTAGCCATAGAGTTCTGAATTATCACATAATTAATGTTCTGGACTTGAAATTCATTTCACTTTAAGAGGCATTTGGGTAGTTCAAAGTTGAAAGCAGTTTAGGGGAAGATTATTGTTCCTCTCCAAGAACAGTGGAGAGGAGCATCATTCTAATTCTAATAATTGATGCCTTTCCTACAGTGCCTTACAAAGCAGGAACAAGAAGCAAAGTGCTTCTCAAGAGTATATTTAATATTAATAATAGTTAGATTTAATATAACACCTGATTAGGTCATCGAGATATCTCAAAGTGCTGCACAGAACACAATGTAAAGTTTAGCTTTTAATCAGCTTTTCATAATTTACCCACCAGGATAGCTTGCAGCTTTATAAGCAATGCATTCCATCTGATGTCCTGTACTTTACTTTGCGAAAGTTTAGTCAGTATTGTTCTCAGTGGCATTCTCTAAGAGTTTTCAATTGCTACGTTTAAATAAAACAAAACAGCTTGATGCTGTGGTGGGAAGGATGAGATGGGCTTTCTTCATCTTGTGAATTAAAATAAAATCAATACAGCCATCTGGGGGAGAGCAGCTATACTGTATTTAGCAACAGTTAAATTGTAGTATTTGTGTAAAGTGGAGGAATGGTGTTTTGTGGGTGAACGTGCACCCGGTTTGGAAACAGCAATATCCCACAAACAACCATGGAGTGAATGATCAATTTTATCTGGAAGAATGTTGGCCAGGTTAGTGCCTTGAGATTGTTAATGTGCATCTGGACAGGCAAAAGGAATTTCTGTTGTCACCTCATTGGCGTATCTGGTGAAGGTGGCAAGCCCGATCTCCATTTAATGCTGGATATTTAAACTCCACATTTAATTTTTAACTTGAGACCGGTCTCAGTTATGTTTGACTGCAATTTGGACTTCTGAGGTTTAATTGTAAAAGGGAATAAGCAACAACAACAAATTAGATTTGCATAGTACCTTTCACTTTCAAGGCCATTCACGGCCTTGCCCCCTTATGTCTCCGATCTGCTGTCCCCCTATGAATTTGCCCGCTCCCTCTGTTCAACAGTATCCGGTCTGCTCCATGTCCCCCGTCCGACCCGCCCTATGGTGGACAGGCTTTCAGCCTCTTTGCCCTCACACTCTGGAACTGCATCCTACAGTCCCTTCGCCTCGCTTCCTCCTTTGCCTCCTTGAAGGCCAGTCTCAAGATCCTCTCTTCAATTGTGCCTTCTACTGCCCTCTCAACTCTCTCCCTCCCCTCTCCCACACCTCTCCCCTAACCTGCCTTTCCACCTCGCTCGGGTCCTGACCTGACTGTTCAGCTCCTTGGGACGTCCTCCCGACGCGAAAGGCGCTCTATCAATGTAATTGTTGCACATCAGGATTGAATAAACGGGAACACATTTGTTGGCGCTTTTATTGTGATCTGCTGAATTTAAACAAGTGCAATTACAGCAAATGAGATGCATTATCATTGCAACAATTCAGCTACCAAGATTATCTTAGATTCATCCTTCTACTCTAAGATAATCTTGGAGGCGAAGGACAAGCCCAGGTTCCTATTCTCCACTACCAACCAGCTCCTCTGGCCATCCTCCCTTGCCTTCCCAATCTCTCATCAAGCTCTGACTGGGAGGAGATGCTGGATTTGTTAGAGTCCAAAATTGAGGGGGTCCAATCTGCTGCCTCTTCCCTCACAAATGCCATTCTCTCACCATCTCCCTCCACACTTTGACCCCCACATTTTCAAACCCATCACCCCCTCCACTCATATCACCATCATATCCATATTACCTGCTCCCTTGACCCCATCCCCACCGCTCTCCCTACCTCCCAGCTCCACCTCATTTCCAGTCTACTTTGATATCAGCAATTTCTCCTTTTCTTCTGGCACTGTTCCCACCCCCAAAAAAAGCTACAATTACCCCAATCCTGAAAAAATCTTCCCTGGATCCATCCCTGACTTCTAACTACCAGCCCATCTCCAACCTCTGTTTTCTTTTGATGGTCCTCAAAAGAGTTGTTGCTTCCCAGTTTTGTTCATTTCTATCACTCCCTACACATGCCCCTCCTAATGGGTTTCTGTGCTGCTCACAGCAGGGAATCAGCTCTGGTCAAGGTGACAAATAACATCTGTAACCATGGTTTCCTCTGCCTCCTCGACTTCTCTGCTGCCTTAGATACCATGGACCACCCATCCTCCTACACCCCTCTCATTTCAACGTTTAAGGTTCTCCCCTTGAATGGTTCAGGTCTTATTTCTCACATCATCGCCAATTTGTTTCTGCAACAGTTTGTCTTCCAGCTGCCTTGTGTAGTGTTCCTCAGGGCTCCGTCCTCGGTACCCTCCTCTTCAACCTCTACAAACTTCCCATTTGGTCACATCATCCACAGACATGAGGTCAAGTTTCACGTGTTCGCAGATGACACCCAACTCTATGTCTCTGCCTACACCTCAATTCCAGGGCAACTGACATGCTGACAGACAGTCGATCTGACATCAAGTCCTGAATGAGAACCAACTTTCTACTGCTGAATGTCAGCAAGACCGAGACCTTCATAATTGGTTCAGATTAGCACCTCAGCACCTCAGACACTGGCAGCATCAGCATCCATGGATGCACACTTCACCTTACCAAGCCAGTCAGGAACCTGGGTGTCTCGTTCAATCCTGAACTGTCCTCCTGATGTGAAAGGCACTTTATAATTGTAATCTTGTTATTGCTGTTGCAACCTAGAGCAATTTTCAATGCTGCTCAATGGTGAAAGAGTTTTTTTTAGGGGGCTTGTGAAAAATTTCAAAACTCTGACATATTGAAAGTTCCTAATTTTACAACTCTCACTGACTCGACAAAATGTCTTAAATCGTTTTTTTTTGTCACTGTCTGCCTGAAATAAGATCACTCCGCATCATTTACCTGATACATGGTGTTTCAATAGTAGCTACCAATCAGGCAGAAATAAATCATTCTGCATGGAGTAAGGTAGAACTTGATGTCAGGGCAGATTATTCAGTCAAATGAAATCCCCATTTTTAGCCATATTCAAGCCATATCTGAAACCTATACCCAACTTGAGAGAGAAAAAAATAACTGTTCATGAGGCATTCAGTATTTTAAAAATATATAATACACACACTTCTACTTATAGTATAGACACATTTCATGATCAGGTGTATTAATTTCATGATGATAATAATAATCCTTGTATTTGACTGAGCATCTTATAACATCATTGAGATGTCTCAAAACACCTCAGAAAATATACTGCAATAATAATATAATAACAAATGCTGAGATGGTCTATTGAAATATGCATTTACACATGGTTTTTTCAGCATATACAGCAACTTAATATGTTAAGTAATTGGGATGTTTTGAATTTAAAAGGTAAAAAGCAGGAGATATGCCAATTAAAATAATCAGCTAAAGCACCTCACCTTTGCATATATGAAATAGGATATAATAATAATAATCCTTGCATTTGATATAGCACTTTTCATGTCTTCTAGACATCTCAAAGCACTTCACAGAATATACTGTAAAGTGAATTGACTGTGTAAATGTGGGCGATTCCATATAGGTTGATGCAGAAATGTTGACCCAGATGTCTATGAACATTCTTCAGTTTATAAATCTATATACAGTAATTTGTGCTTAAGGAAATGCTCTTCTTTCCCAGATAACTGTGCAGCTGCAATTCAAGGTGCTGTATTGATGTAAATAGTATCAACAAAGCCAATCAATACAAATCTATTTAAAGTATCTGCTAAGATTGTTCCCTCAGTATGGATTTGATGCTTCTTATCACCAGTAAGGTTTGCAAAATCTACGAGTCCATTGTGAAAGAATTGACATCTGCCTGCTTTCTTTAAATATATGAATTGAGTAGGCAGCCCTGAAACTTCTGCAATTGTTTTTTAAAAAGTGTTTTTTTAAAAAAAATTGCATTCAAGTTTTTCTATTTGCTGTTAAGGTTATGAAGATTTGATGGTTTATCAATAAAGAAAGCCTCAAAACCATGACTTCACTCTCACCCAGAACCTCTCGTGTTTAATTTCAAACTATGCAAAGGAAGATTGATAGCATTCAAAAAATTGGATAAATGAATGGATGGTCTAAGGAATAATTGATCCATTTTAATCTTGATAAGTGTAAGGTCAGGCACATTGGAACATTCATGTCTATGTACTGGATGGGTGTCCATTAATAATGATCTAGAAATAGGATTTTTCTCCATAAAACAATCACTCTAGTCTGGTTCAATGCATCACTAAAGCCGTATTCAGAATATTATATTCAATTTTGTTGGAGAGGAATGTTTTCATAAAGTAATAGATATGCAGAGTTGATGCCTAAAAAAAAAGTATATCTAATGTTATTTTATTTAACTTCTTAAAAACAAGCAATCTAAATATCTGGTTAAAATGGGATGGAAAATTTATATTCTCCACATGATTACTGACATATGATGCAATAGCTTTAGGAATATAATGATGAAAATTCCTTAAAAAACACTGAATTTTACATCCACTTGTTTACATCCAAATTAAAGTTCCACTGAAATATCTGTAACTTAGGAAGAAATTGCATGAAGCTTTCTTAAAAGTTTAGCTTCCGATGATTCAACCTTAAATAATCCTCACATTGACATCAATGTCTTTCTTGTCAGGAGGACATTGTAAAGCATTACACAGGACACACTGCAATGCGTCAGGACTGAATTTTGCAGGTGAACGCGGCAGCCAATGTCTTGCAAACAGTCGTGAAGTGAATGGTCAGTTCTACTTGGGAGATTGTCAGCTAGTACACCCTGAGAACCTTACATAGGGAGTGAATCAAATACATTACGTCGAGCCATTTTAGATACAGTATTATAATCCACATGGACTAGTTGTGATTCAAATGCTAAGCAGGATGTTAATTCTCACTGTTGATGTTGAGTGTATTTGACCTGGTTTGGGGGTTTGGCCTGGAGTCAGAGGGTTGTGGATTCAAACCCCACGTCAGGAATTCAAACTAATACAGTCTAGACTGACAATCCATAGCACTGTTCAAAAAGAAGAGACTTTTTACCTCCAGCATCCCAACAAACAATCTCCCAAATACTGTATATATATTTTTAAAGTAGGTCACTCACTCCATTGGCTGTTTGTGGCACATTGTTTGTGGCATCCGTTTAGTATTTAAATTGTTTTGCTGACTGTTTCCTTTGTTAATGAACACTCGTATATTCTTCGACCTAGTTTTTCTTTCCTTTGACAGTAGGTAGTAATTCATCTTTGTGAAAATCAAAAGAATTCCTGAAAATGGGTTTTATTCCAGGTAATCATTCCTAACCACTGATGGGCAAGAGGTAAAATCACTTGAGCACCTTTCACAATGCAGAAATCAGTGTGCTGTGCTTAGAAAATGCCTGACAATTTCTGAACATTTCGTCAGAGAGGATCAGTCACTTGGATTCATTTGGCAAGCAGAGGCTCACTGCGTGAATATTTCTCCACAACAAAAAACGTTCAAGATAAAATATTGAATCCTTTGCTTACTTTCCCTGCACATTGTTCATATGTAAAATAGAAATTCCGTGTAAAATGAGGCAATCAGCGTTTTATGTTTCAAGCACAGTAACTTCCGTCATTTAATGATCCTTGATCATTTAATGATCCTTGAATCAAGGGGACTTGAAGAGGAGTAAATGTCTCTGTTTGGCTTAGCTTTTAATCAGCTTTTCATAATATTATCCAGCAGGATAGCCTGCAGCATTATAAGCAATGAATTGTTTCTGATGTACTTCACTTGTCAAAAGTTTAGTCAATGTTGTTTTTGGTGGCAGAGTTTTTCAACTAAAGAAAAAGGAAGGAAATGTTTGAATCTGTGTTGGGAAGGATCAGGTGGGATTTCATCATCTAGTGAATAAAAAAAATCAATAAGGCCATTTGGGGTGGGGTGGTGGGGAGGGGAGAGCAGCTGCATTTAGCAATGGTTAAATTATAGCCTTTATTTTGATAGAATCTGAGAGCAGTGACCAAATAGCAACTCTTGCAGCTTGTGCTTTCAATATATAGATGAGCTGTGTCCAATTTCATTGCTCACACGAACGCATGCACACACAGCTGTCCTCTGTTCGGGTTGTGTATTTAATATTGACTGATTTAGGATTAGGGGCAAACTGTTCAGAAGAGCAGCAAATGAGCTCACAAGATCAGGCTTAACGCCCAGGACAGTGTCTGCAGTATCCGACTGAACTGACCCCTGAAGTAGCTCAAAGGCAAGTGGACATGAAACAACTCTCTCTCATTATCAAAGGATTTCAATTAGCGAAGCCTCCCTCAAATTCCCTGAAGCACTATTGTGTTTGCTTGGCATTTTCTGCCAATTCAGATTCCACAGTTTGGAACCTTGAGTATGAAGAATGCTGAGGTACCAAATGATCCCAGTGCATCATTATCAATTCAGCATCATTAATTTTGTGTTCTAGGCTAGGTTAGGGGGACTGGGGGGAGGGTGGGGGGGAAAGAGTAGTTTAACATTTTATGTACTATTCAATTATGTTCTCCTGTGATGTTTTCTTGTATTCATTTGCAATAAAACAACAGCAAGTCTTCCAAGCAACACAAGAAGCAACCTCAAAACTGCAAATGCAATTTTACTGTTGTTGCTTGCACATAAAATCGTACAGCAGAAAGTTTCTCATCAGCTGACCAACTTATCAAGCGGGATAATTTTTCAGCTGTACAAAAGGCAACCATGACCCCATCACTACCCACATGAGGCCTTTTTCCAGTAGGTGATGAGCTTATCCCCACCACACAAAAAGTACAATGCAGCTTCTGATTTATTTGAACAATTTTTCATTGCACGCCCCATTTATGTTAGGGTGATGACTGTATGTATTCCGTACATTGTTTGAGGCTGGAACTTGGTCACAGTAATATTTCAACCTGGGTACACAATGCCAGCACTATTGTACTTTTGCCTTAAGCAAGAGAGGGGTTTGAATGCTGAGAGAAGTTAATGATTGGATGCTGGATGAGGGCTGATGCTTGACTATGGTTTTCCCTTTTCTCTCTCTACCCACCATTTCTCCTCCCCAAATCTGGCAGATTTACTGCCCAATGTCACAAGTGATTAATGAGCGCTTACAGGATCTCGCTGTCTGGATTGTAGTGTGTACTCTCTCCCCAGAAACTTGGGTGAAGCTCCCCCCAATGTGGAAGGCATAATCTAAATTGTAATGTGTGTTGCTGCCCTCAGGAGAGAAGTTTGGCTGAAGGATTTGTTTTGTTTGTTCTTTCTGGTCTATCAGGTCAGTCATCAAGGTAAAGCTATTTGCGGGTAATTGCAACAACCTGGTGTGTATATTTTCTTCACTTTCTGGTGTCATATTAATTACTAATATTAATAAGCAACATTCAATACATAATATTTAAGTGTTAATTCATTTTCATAAGAAAATGTTTTTGAAGTTGAACAATTAAAAGCATACTTGGTTGACCTCCATTCATTAAAAGTATCCCCCCTATCCAATTTTAGAGTTGATGGCATACACAGAACCTTGCAACTAGATTCACTAACCAATCAACAAACAAGTCATTTTTGCCTCAAGAGCATTACTTAATGACTTGGCCCTTTTTAAATGGAAAGACATTTCACCTTGTAACTGCTGGTGGGGGAATTGATGAGAGATGAGATTATTAATTGTGGCAAAGAAAAATTAAAATTAGATTCAGCTGCATCTTCAGTTATAATTTTTGAATGGCAGTGTTTCTGGGAAGCCATGCTCATTCTGATTCATTTGTCTTTCAGATCATTAAATAAAACATAAATTATTTACGTCTCATCTATGAAGCACCAGGGATTCGGGTTGTATTGTCTGTTAATTCCTTCTGGAACATAATGATTGTGATATTAGATTTGATTAGAATATACAGTTCCACTAGCAAAAGTACTGTATGATACTCACTAATTTCAGGTACAAAACCAAAATTGTATTAATTATTTTTCTTTCTTCGCTGTGGGTCTCCGTGAGCTACATGATTGTTAGCCAAGGGAGGGAACAAGGGTTAGTCTTTGGAGATTTTCCTCTGGTCATAACAAGGCAAGAATCAAACGTGAAGAAGAAGGTATTCATCAAGGAATTATCAAAGTTGAGAGGGGAGGAAAGAGTTGAGTGAGGCTTCTCATGGAATTGTGTTGGAATCAACATTTTCCAAGTATACATAGCTGCTGATTTAATGTATTTGCTCAAGGCATGTGTACAATTTTCCAAATCACTCCTACTGAGATTTATATTTGAATCGGAAACTGGGACATTTATACTTAATTTGTTTTATATAGAGGTGATTTATGGTGCTATTTAAATGGAATTTAAAGCAATGGAACAGAACTTCTCAAATTGCAGAGAGGTAAGAGGGTAGATGAAGGCACAGTTGAAAAGCTGGGTCTTAAGACTAGCCTTGAAGGAGGCAAAGGAGGGAGCAATGCGAAGAGATTGTGGGATGGAGTTCGAAAATGCGAGGGCAGAGAGGCTGAAAGCCTGGCCACCGATGGTAGGGCGGATCGGGCGGGGGACATGGAGCAGACCAGAGCCTGATGAATGGAGGGAGAAGAAAGTTGATAAGGGGTCAGCGGGTTAAAGAGGTATGAGGGCCCTGAATGTGAGGACGAGGATTCTTAAATTGTATCCTCTGAGGGATGGAGAGCCAGTGGAGCCGGGCGAGGGTGGAGTTGATTGGATCGCGGAGCCTGGTGCGGGAGAGGAGTTTTAGATGATCTGCAGCTTGTGGAGGGAAGAGTTGGGAAGGCCGAGATGAAGGGAATTGCTGTAGGTGAGCCTTGAAGTGATAAACGTGTGTGTGAGGGTTTCTACGGCCTGAGGGGTGAGGCAGTGGCGGAGTCGAGCAATGTTGCAGAGGTGGTGCAAGGCAGTGCTGGTCTTGACACGGATATGGGGGAGAAAGGACAGTTCAGGGTTGACCAAGACACCCAGGGTCCTGACCGCCTTGGTGAAGTACTCTACATTCTGTATTAAGTCACTGGTATAAAAACAGAATATATTTGAGAATTTGTAGATTATCCTGCTAGGTCTAAAAGATCTAAAATTGAAATTAATGCCCAGCATTTGTTTTATGAATTACATTTATTGAGAACATCTTTAGCACTGGAAAACAGAAAAACAAAGAAGCCTTTTTAATAGCCTTGTAAAGCGCATGAATTATTGAATTGGTCCCATTTCCAGAAGACTTTTACAGCTGATAGTACTGTAGTCACATTAAATACAACGAACAAGCAGACAAAAGCAGTCTCTGTTCACGTAAGTGGACTTTTTTTCAGGTATTAAGGCAAATTGACTCAGCTTAGGTTTCTTTGAGTGAACAAAAGTGGTTGCAGTCAATTTTTAAAAAAAAGTGAAGATTACAATTGCAGTCCCTGAAGCAAATTGTTCTTAGTACATTTTGTACCAAGACAAAAGCTTTTTCCTGTTTTACCATTTGCTGTCGGCTTTCTAATAGGAAAATAAACCCTTTCAAACAATATCAATTAATCACAATAATATACCCAACTGCAGTGACTACATCAGGATGCATGCATTTACTCAGCAATGGTTTAACAATAGAATAGGTACTGAATACTCGACAGAGATTACTCTTCAGGGTCTGCTAAATGGGACTATCATGAAGATAGCTGCTATTAATTAATAAGCGTGAAATACAAAGGAGGGCAAATACAGAGAACAAATAAGCCACAAAAAAATCAACACTGATGGTCAATGAGAGCAGTGAACTAATCACTTTCCTTATACTGAGTATTGGACTACCTCCAGATTCTGCAAGGTGCAGAAAGGTTCTTATCCGAGTACAATTATCAGGTCTATTGTATAGATTCCAACGTTGAATAGTCAATTATAATGGAGTGAATTGTCTTTTATAACCATGTTTTATTCAAGTATTTAAGACGATTTGAAGGTGCTTTAGTCGAAGATTTAAATTAACTGAACACTACAACTTGCATTGTTTTTGCTGGCAGTCTGAAATAAATTGCAGTCTTTAACCAATGGGCTCCACCTCAGAAACAATTTCACTAATCCCTTGTTCATGTACGCCACAATTTATCCCAACAAGGACAGGATTGATTAAATTTAGATTGGCCTCTTGGTGAACCAGGGCATATTATACCTGGGACATTATCAGAACAGCAGAAATTTCTGGTTCTTTCTAACCTATTCTCATAGCAGAACCAAAATATGCTCTAAATTTAGCATTTTTAATTTGGGCTGTTTCTCTGAATTTAAAAATATGCTAAGAAGAAAAATAGCAATAGCACATTATGGTTTGGTTTAATTACAGGCACTATTTCCTCAGTTTGCTCGGCTAAAAGTTAGACTACAGTTTTCCTAATCTATGATACCTCACTAATATTAGGAAAACTTCAAAAAGGTGACAAAATTTACTAAGCACCCATTAATAATCAAGCCCCATGCAAAGCCTCACTCTTTCCAATCCACAATCACTTGGTTGGTTAAGCCATATAGATGAGGAAGATTGAAGCTTGATCCCTGGTCTGTGCCGAGTTAGGCAATCTTAAATTAGCTGCTGTGATTGAGGGTATAACTAACCACGTGCGCATTAGGAGAGAGTCAGAAACACCACCACCTTTCTGGAATGGCTTTGCCTTCAACACTAACCATTTGAGCTCGCACATGAATAAGCTTGTTTTTTAAAAAATAACAACTTGCAATGCAACATTTCTAAATGAAGTCATTTAAGCGAATAGTTTTCCTAATGTTACAAAAATGACAACATGGAGACATAATTGAGCTGAATGTAAAGAAAGGTTTTCTTGTATAAAAAATGTTGCTTCAGAGAAGGTGCATGTACTCTGTTCAATATTAATCAAATATTAATCAAATCAACCAAAACTTACATTTATATAGCGCCTTTCACGTCGAGAGGACGTCCCAATGCGCTGTACAGTCAGGTAGGGACAAGGGCAGGTGGGGAGGGGTCGGGGCAGGATAAAGAAGAGTAGGAAAATTTACTGCATATTTGTGGGCGAAACACGACAACCAAATTGTGCACAGCAGTGTCCCTGGAAAGATAGCAAGGGAAGAGATCGGGGTAGGGGGAAGGAGAGCAGGAAAGCCGACTGTATATTTGTGGGCGAAATGCAGCAGCCAAATTGCGCAAATCTCTCTTTAGAAGAGTTACAATAAAGTAACATCAACAACAAAATTACATTTGTACAGCACCTTTCATGTCGAGAGGACTTTGAAAGGCGCTGGACGGTCACAATTCTCAAACAAGCTTCTCAAAGCTTGTCAGGTAGTTATCCTTGAATTGTATTTGATGAACTTTTGCCAAATCACTAACCACAGGGTTACTGACATGACGTGACAAAAGCACAGGTACTCATTTCCTAAAAAGATCAAGATCATTTTTTTTTTAAAAAAGCCTCAAGTGGGATGTCATTTTTCAGATATATTGTCAAGAACTTGGTGATATTAGAACTACAAATAGGCAGGTTACTTTTAGAATTTTTTTCTATTTTAACACAGAATTGATATGGTTTGGAATACACTGCTGAAAGGGTGGTGGAAGCAGATTCAGTGGTCGGTTTCAAAAAGGAATTGGATAGATACTTAAAAAGGAAAACAATGGCAGGGCTATGCAGTCAGAGCGGGGAAGTAGAATTAGTCGGATAGCTCTTTCAAGGACCTGGCACATGCACAGTGAGACGAATGACCTCTTTTTGTGCTGTACAGTTCTGTGAATCTTATTATCCAACCTTACAATCCCCCTCAAGTAAAATTGGTCGTTCACTTCATAACTTCATCTCAAAGCGTTCTGGATGCTACCATACATGAATGATTCCAAGTTGTTGTCCTTCGTGATGCACAAATAAAATGACGTTAAGGTACAGTCACTAAATTTTAAAGTATATCCAATCAAGTGCTTTAAATGTTGCATCAAAGAAATTATGTTAACTACAGGTACAAGGCTTATTTATCAATACACACACACACTACCTCTCCCCATACAACCACATGGAGCATGTGTATAGCTCCAAAATGTGCATTTATTAAGTTAACTACTGGTCTCTACAAATATGAATTAAAAGAAATGTTAATCCAAATGTTCTAATAATAATTCTTACATTTGTTATAACTCCTTATCAAATCTCCAAGACTTCTCAGGATACTGTAAAATGGTTTGACTGTGTAATATTGTGGGCCAAATGCAATAGCAAGTTGTCACACAGCAAGGGATGCACCCTAAGTTACTAAGGGAGGCACGGGAGCAAATAGCAGGGACTCTGGCCACGATCTTTCAATCTTCCTTGGACACAGGGGTCGTGCCAGAGGACTGGAGGATAGCTAATGTTACTCCCTTGTATAAAAAGGGGCAGAAGGACAAACCTGGTAACTACAGACCAGTCAGTCTAACGTCGGTAGTGGGCAAACTTCTAGAGTCCATAATCAGGGACAAGGTGGATCTTCACTTAGAAAGATATAGGCTAATAAAGGACAGTCAACATGGATTTGTTAAAGGCAAATCTTGCCTTACAAATCTGATAGAATTTTTTGATGAGGTAACGGAATGGGTGGATAATGGTAGCGCAGTTGATGTAGTTTACATGGACTTTCAAAAGGCATTTGACAAAGTGCCACATGAGAGACTTATTAGGAAATTAAAGGCCCATGGCGTAAAAGGGACAGTGGCAGCGTGGATCCACAACTGGCTGCGAGACAGAAAGCAGAGAGTTGTAGTGAGCGGCTGTTTTTCAGACTGGAGGGAAGTGAGCAGTGGTGTGCCACAGGGATCAGTTTTGGGACCATTGCTGTTTGTAATCTACATCAATGATCTGGACTTGGGTGTACGGAGTACAGTTTCCAAGTTTGCAGATGACACTAAGTTAGGGAGAATAGTAAATAGTGAGGAGGATAGTAGCCATCTGCAAGAGGATATAGACAAATTGGTAAAGTGGGCAGACACATGGCAGATGAAGTTTAATGCAGAGAAGTGTGAGGTGATGCATTTTGGGAGAAGAAATGAAGGGAGGCAATATAGGCTAGATAGTAAAATTTTAAATGGTGTAAAGGAACAGAGAGACCTGGGGATTTGTGTTAGTGACTCGTTGAAGGTGGCAGGACAGGTAGACAAGGCTGTTAAGAAGGCATATGGGATACTAGGCTTTATAAATAGGGGTATCGAGTACAAAAGTCAGGAAGTGCTGACTAACCTCTATAAGACTTTGGTGAGGCCTCAGCTGGAATACTGTGTTCAATTCTGGTCATCACACTACAGAAAGGATGTGAAGACATTGGAAAGGGTACAAAGAAGATTTACTAGGATGGTGCCAGAATTAAGGGACTTCAGCTATGAGGAGAGCCTAGATAGGCTAGGGTTATTCTCTCTGGAGCAGAGAAGATTGAGGGGAGACCTAATAGAGGTTTATAAGATCATGAGGGTTTTCGACAGGGCAAATAGAGAAAAACTATTTCCACTCGTGGGCGAATCTGTGACTCGTGGTCACAGATTTAAAATAGTTTCAAGGCGAAGTAGAGGGGAGCTGAGGAGAATTTTTTTCACTCAGCGAGTTGTTCGAATCTGGAATGCATTGCCTGAAAAGGTGGTGGAGGCTGATTCGATAACAACTTTTAAAAGGGAATTAGATCTTTATTTAGGGAGAACAGGTCTATTAGGCTATGGGGAGCGGGCAGGGCAGTGGGATTAAATCGCTCTTTTCAAAGAGCCGGCACAGACTAGATGGGCCGAATGGCCTCCTTTTGTGCCGTAAAATTCTATGAATCTATGAATCTAAAAGCATTCTGCATACAAAACAGTTCAATCTGCAAGAATGTCACATCCCACACACAATGCTGATTTTCTTCAACAACAAATTATATTTGTGCAGTGACTTCCATGTCAGGAGCACATCCCAAGGCGATTTGCACTTTGTAGTAAGTGCAAATAGTTTCACCTGCTTTATAGGAAATTGAGCAATGGAGCAGAAATTATGAAAGCTGTTGGAACTGCTAAATACAACAGCCTGTCTTCCTTCCAGGAGAAGGGATACACTGCAAGCCTCTGCTTCAGCATTTTAAAACTGCTGAATTATCTTGGAGGTGGACAATTATTAACTCTTTTCAAGTCTCATCTTTGATTGGGGGGTAATTATGTTCTGATATTTAGGTATCCAGCACCTTAGGGTGTCCTCCTGACATGATAGGCACCATACAAATGTTATTTTGTTAATGACCTTTTGCCAAAGTTAAGTTTTGTTAATGTAAAATATTTCACTTGGCACCTTGTCAAAAAGGATTTCAACAAGTTGCTACCAGCCTACTGCTGGCTGTTCTCAATAGGGAATGTTTATATCAACCAAATAACTCCAAATCTTTTCTCGACCCCGAATCACATTTCGCTGATTTTGCACACAATTAAATAAAGAAAACTTTTATCTTACGTTTAAGCAATTGTCAATCAAAAAATATTCAAGAAATTTTCAGACACAGTAAGTTAGATAGAAATACTCAGAGAGAAAGCATTGCTACCTAGTAGGGAGGGGGACAACACTTGCATATTTTTGGAAGAAAAGTAAGTGAGAAAAAAGGCTGGCGCAGTTTGATATTATGGTGACACCATAACTCTTAAGTTGGAAAGACTTTGAAGGAAAGGAGCCTGGGACAGGGCATACTCTAAGCAGAGTAGGAGGGACAGGAGAAGGTAAATCTCAGAGAAGTCAATGAGGAAAGAAAGCCCCCAAATGATAGGGGGCGTAGTAACTGGGTCTAATCTTAAAGTTAATTCTGCAAACAAAATTGATACACACCTGATCTTATCCAGAGAAACTGTGCATCACTAGCTGATTCAAGCTCTTCATTCTCTGCTGTGTTGCAGCTATTTTCCAGCCAATTCAACCTTTTTGAATTGGTTGAATTCACCAATATCTTTTTTTTACCTTTTGCGTGTGTTGGAGTCCATGTTTCTTTCTGGAATAACAGCAGTTCTTGTCAATGTGCAGAGCAGTACATGAACCCCTGAGCATATCACTCAACGCGGCTTCTCCTGGCAAACACACACTATCTGTCCTGGCCATAATTATCACTGGGAATGCAGGAAGCCATCCTGCTCAGCTCCTTTTGACACTGCAAGCGAAAGCCTTAATGTGTAGAGCAGTCCAGCTGGAAATCTATACAGCTACACTAGAAAGTGTAGCGCGTTATTAATTAACAATAATGTCTTGACCATTGAGCTGCAATTCTATCATGATCGACAGCAACTGGGGGAGGTGGGGGATGGGGCTTCAACGTAAACTAACAAGCTTCCAACCAATTTTCAGTCAGTAACGAGTTCTCCACACAATTCACGCATTTATTTTGTGTTCACTACTATTTGGTCCTCATATTTCTGGTGTCTTTATCCAAATCCACAGGAGCGAAATGATAACGTACTGCACTTGAAGATGATGAAAAGGAGAAAACAGATGCTTTGTTCATTTTATTTATAATGATCCAAATTTTGAATTTTCAAAATTAAAAAAACTGTTGCACTGTTTATGAACTCCGTGTTTTTTTTGCTGTACAATGATTCATGCAAAGTGAAGTATTGTATGCAACCCTGTAATACAAAACTCAGTGGGTTGATTCCATTCCACCTCTGCTCTCAGAGTGTCCCTGAAACATTCCTGTGTGATCCATTAGGACTTTCTATGATTGAAGTGAGCCCAAATGGACCACAAGTTTCCAACAGGAGGGACAACAATTTATGGGCATGAAATTTGGATCTTATTCACATCACAGGGATGTTAACAAAGGTGCACATCTGAAAGGTTGAAGTGTGATAAGTGGGCATTCATATTTTTATCACCACACAATGCTCTTAAAAAATCTTCTGTTCACAAAGTATCGTAACCGTACAGATGCAAACCCCAAGTTCACTTGATAACCCGTAAAAAAAAATGAAATCGCTATACGTTTTCTGCAGTGAACACCACATCCATGAAACTCAAGTCTCCCTGATTCTAAAGTGCAGTGAAGCATCCTGAAAACTGCAATAGCTTACATTGGCAAGGGAGCAAGGAATGGCAAATGCAATGCCATGTAGTGTACGATGTCGTATGAGTTGTCGTATGAGTTGTTTTGAGAGTCAATAAAAATTTCCAATAAAGATTAAAATTTACATGGAAATACAATTATCGTGCATTTGATATGCACCTTATCATGTTATTGAGACATCTCAAAGCAATTCACAGGATTTCACCTGGAACTGTTATGACAGTGTATTTTGTATGTGCTGTTGAGGAGAATGGAATGTTTGTTGAAACCACAAACATCAATACCAACGCTGCAGAGCGGAACAACTGGAAAGGTCCCTCATCCAGGTAGTGTTTGTGTTCAAGGGAGATTTCCGGAGAAATATATTAAGGGCAACAAGACCAGCAGTTGTACATGTTAAATGGCTAATCTGACTAGTTACAGGGTAGCTGGGTACTAGGGGATATTAATGCAAAACAGTTTTTCTTGATCAGGCAGGTATCTGACACATACAGAACCACGATGCTTCAGAGCATCCAAACCAAACAGAGTGCCATGCACGCAGGTCCCGTATGCAACAAGCCTGACTGAAATTAGGATCTTGTTGTCCTTAAAGAGAGTCGACTATTTCCAGTCTCCTTTGCCCCTTCTCTGTGACAGTACTCTGGTGTTAATGATGGCTTGGACCCTGTCTTAGAGCTCACCTGATTTCTATCAGGAGTTGGGGAGAACATTTCCGAACAAACTTTTTTTCTCCTGAAATTACCTTTTTTTTGGTCTCGTTAAACTTGATACCAATTACCAATGAAGCGCTTTGAGACGTTTCGACAAATCGAATGCACTTTTAAAAAAAACCTTTATTGAAACAACATAATACAAATTACGGGTAGCAGCCTTGTTCAAGTGCAGTGTCAAAATGCCCCATCTTTTGCTACTCTAGTGTATAATCTAGGATTGCAAAAGAAAGAATCACTTTGCACTCAGTTCGAAATTCTGTGTGAGCAGGGATCACAGCTGATCCTAATTGGATCGTCATCACCCAGCATCAACGCAGGCCCGTACGCAGGATTTTTAATGGGGGGGTGCGAATTGCTACTGATGGGACCAACAATGGCCGGCGGCTTGGGGGCTGCCCAAGAGGGCCCCTGGCGGGGGTGAAGGGGGCTAAGCCCCCTCGAGGCTCCGATGTTTTACACAGTTTGAGGTCATATTTTACACATTTTTGCGGTCATTTTTTTTGCATGCCAGTGGACGTCTCTAAAAGCAATTTTTAATTACAGGAATACATTTTTAATAATATAAATCAAATGTGATAATCAAGACAAAACAAGAAACATGATATTTCAGAAACACGCCTATCAAAACTTGAGTCATTTTTACTTACATTTATCAAATTAAAATATGATTTCAGCTTCCACAAAGTGGTGCTACCTTTTTATGTAGTGACTGTATACGGGATGATTTCCAATTGACACACCATGTAGACATAGGCGCTAAAGCATAGGCCTACGTCCATGAGTATTTTTTTAAAGATAGGCATTCCCATCCAGACACATATAACTTTTTTGTTGGGTTCTCAAAAGCTTTAATTTCTCAGAAGCTTGTAAATATGTTGTCATTGTTTGCTTGCATTACAGTCACACCTCTCAAAACTTGAGTAATTTTTACTTACGGTGATCAGATGAAAAGATGATTTTAACTTCCAGAAGTGGTGCTACCTTTGTGTCTGTATACGGGATGATTTCCAAACGAGGATGGATTTGAGTCTTGGCGCGCACCTATGTTTACGCGGTGAGTCACAGACTCGCCATGTCATTGACTAGCGCGTCTATCGACGCGGTATGTTTTGGGTAGACGCCAGCAACTCCTTCATTGTGTACTTTTATTTGTCACTTTGATCCAAGTGAAATTAACCCTTCCCTTATGTCCTTCAAGGTGTGTCTCAAGACTTTCCTCTTTAACCATGCCTTAGATCACCTCCCCTCACCCCACCCTCACCCCACTTTGGCTTCAACCCTTCCCGAATTGAATCCCCATCTTGCGTGCAAACCTTTGAGAATCCAGTGCCTTGAGTCAGGCTCCTGAAGTGAAAGCCATCATATAAATGTAATTTGTTGTTGTTGAAATTATAGACTGAATTGTGCATTCTTTCTTCTGCTTTAACTATTTCTGAAGTGTGTTGCCATCATGCTCCTTGTCCAGCTAGTTGTTTCATTTGGGAACATGAACATGGTAGCATCTGTGAAGAAAGGAAAGTGGGTTAAAGTTTCAGGTCCAAAATTTTGGACCTTTCTTTTTCTCTGAGGGTGCTGCCCGAACTGCTGAGTATTCCCAGTGATTTTTGTCTCTGTTTCAGATTTCTAGCATCTGCAGTACTGTATATTGTGTTCAACTGTTTGGGTGCTATACAAATCCAAGTTGCTGTTGTTCATTTATTTATTTATTTCATGTTTTGCAATCTACAGTATTAATGTTGGAGTTATAACTGATAGGGGAAGGAGATCATCTGGAATTATTGACCACCTATTGAACCCTTTATAAATTCCTGAAATATCCGAATCTGATTTATTTTGTAACCTTATCTTGTTTTTTGTCTTCTTTCATCTCCCTCCGCTCCCTCCCTCATGCGAGTGGAAGCCCCTGGGAGGCATAGATTTTTATTCGTTGCGTGACTGAAAGTCTGGCACCAGGAATAATTAAACCGGCAATCTGATGACACTTACAGAGTCAAGGATCTGTGGTAATGAGGTAGGCGTCAGTGGGTAGTGGACATGACAAGTGCAGGGATTGAATCGACCTGAAGGTGGATTTGCATCTGACAAAAATCACTTCTTGACCTAGGAGGCTAAGAGTAATTTTTTTCTGTCCTCATTGCACAATAGCTTGGAGGTTTGAGCATTGCCAGCTCGGCTCAGAACTGCTTCTGAATATATACCAGCATTATTAATAATAATAATAATCCTCGCATTTTGTATAGTGCTTTTCACATTTTCCAGATGTCTCAAAGGACTTCACAGAATATACTGTAAAGTGGATTGATTGTAGATGTGTTCTTCTTTCATCCATTATGTAGTTTACCCATTAGCTGTGTCTTTTAGTTTACATTTTATTTCAGTTATGAATTTTTTTTTGCTATCCGCCTTTTGATAGTCATCTCTGATGTTCTCTTGACATAGATTTGTATTTCTTCACCGGCTTGAGACTTTAAGTTTACTAAAGAGACCACATTGGTTGATAAAGGCTGGACTCTTTTGAGCCTCAAAAAAGATGTCTCAGAGGAGATGTCCTAAAAGTAGAGAAAATACTTTATGAATTGAAGAAAATAAACACAGAGCAATACTATAAGACCTGCCAAGGCAGGGGAGCAGGAGGGCAAAGGGTCTAGCCTGGTAAGTTTGGAACAGATAGATTTTTATAGCTCAGTAGGAGGCCTTGTGTCCTGTATCAGGCCTGTGCTGGCGCTTTGAAAGAGCTGCCAACTAGTTCACTCCCCTACCTTTACCCTATAGCCCTGTAATTGTTTCCGTTTTAATAGCTTTTGATGTCTATTAGTTAATCTGCTTCCATCACCCTTTCAGGCAGTGTATTCCTTTATTTCTGTATTGCAGATATCGGATATTTATTTTCAGAGATGAATAAACACCTGCAAGGGGTAACCAATAAGGATGCTTGAAGATCCTGGAAACAATTTAGAATAATGTTAATACTGTAATGTTAATAATAATCATTCTTACATTTGAATAACATCTTTCACATTAGGAAGATGTTTCAAAGCACTTACAGTGAATAAATCACTCAGGTTGAGGATGACATAAAGTGATTCCTTTGGCATTGATGTGCTTGCAGACCACATCGCTAATGGCATATTTCCCGTAATCCCTGCGTCTCTTAAAATCAAATCTCAATTAATAGGCCTTGGTTTCTGTAATAAATTAGAATTGATTTCAGGAGCACTTTACTATAAATCAAAATATTTGATCTGGATATATTGAGAGCTATTTCAATACACATTCAGTTTTTATCACACAGTCAATGTCTCCAAATTAATGCAAAATCCTTTCTAAAGTACCCAAAAGAGAAGGCAGAAGAGGGTGATAATTATTCCATAAATTAGTTTTGTTTTGAAAGGAAACGTTTGGCCTTTAGAGAGGACAGGAAGGCTCCTTCGCAATAGCTTCTGTTTCCTGACAATACAAATCCCACACTTGTTTCTCAGGCTGAGTTCTCTGTGCCAGCTGAACTCCTGCCAGTGAACAGGATCTCTCTTAGGTCACACATATGTTATACTATGAGGAGAGATAGCATTAGTAATTCAAGGTGAACAAACTTTGCACACAATTAGGTATCAGCTTGGCTCACTTTGTTTCACTCTCAAGTCTGAGTAGAGTTCGGCACCTTAGGATGTCCTCACAATGTGAATGACACTCTACAAGTGTAATTTGCTGTTGTTAAATAAGAGGCTGTGGGTTGCAGCTCCACAACAGGACTTTGAACTCACGAGTTTCAGCGAATACTCCAATGCAGAGCTGAGGATGGGCTGAATTGTTATAGGTGCCATCCTTCAAATGAGACATAAACCAAGGTCCCACCTGCCTTTTCAGATAGACTTTAAAGATCTCATGGCACTATTCAGGAATGAAGGGAGTTTCTCCCAGCGATAGTCAATAATCACCCATGTAAAACTAATTGTTCACTTCATGAGTGTTTGCGGGACATTGCTATGAGCAAATTTATAGATACAAAGTGTGTATCTATAAAATATTGTATACAGTCGCTGTACTAAACAGCAAATCCGGTGAAGTCTTTTGAGACAGCCCTCCTCACATCAAAGGTGCTTTATCAAACACAAGGATTATTATGTGTTATTATTGTTGTTATAACAGCACAAGAATTTAAAGGAAATTAACTGCATTTAGAGGTACTTGAACAAGGAAAGGATCAGGGCAGATAAAAATTTTGGGGTAAAAATTGAAGCATTTCATAATTATCAAATGGAATCTGAAAATTCCAAAACAATGGTTTTATTTAATTCCTACATTTCTTTCCCAAATTGGATAAAAAAAAAAGTAGTTTTGATTTTGATTGCATTTTAATCGGTTGTTTTTTCTCTCTCCTGCCTGGTTGATCAGAGGCACATACCTCTTGTGATATAGACGATGGTAGGAGGGTGAGGGAAGAAGGGGTGGGAGTAAACTAAGTGCTTCTTAGCCTCATTGACATTATCCTTTTGCTGGCTGTTGTGCACTTGGGTTCACTGCTTTGCTTCTATGTGGGAGGCAACAGTCAGTCTGCAGCAAAACTACTGATGATCTGACTGCTTATCGGTCTTTGACTATGATAAGGCAAACCTTGAAATGACTGGCACTCACTGACTACAGAGTAGTATTCTGATGCCTGGCTTCTCGATAAAAATGTTTAAAACAGAATGAAATTGCCTTTTTCGTTAGCAATTGTATTCTTTACTATTAGCAGACAGTAATCTTACACTTTCAGATGCTAGAAGTTATTGGGTGAAAAAATAGCTTCTTACACTATTACAATTTTATTTAATCTAAAATAATAACTCACAAATATCTTATTTATTTATTGCCTTTAAGCATGGTAATTCAGTTGACAAATCAAAATGACTTTTCAAAAAGACTCTGCTCCTATTTTTGTTGAAATAGAATTTGGCTAAGATTTCGCCCATTTGGGCACATTTCTGTGACAATATTACAAACCACAGAATGAATGGATGAGCAGACTCTGCTGAATTCTAAGAAAACTGCTGTGATTTACGTGGAAGTATTTGATTTTTTTCTTATTGGGATTGTTGCTTTAGCACTCAATTATTATCCTGTTGTATAAATGTCACAGCAAATCACATTTCTCATCTGCACACCACTTGGAATTGGAAACAGAATCTGAAGGGAGTACTAACATGGGCTAATTTATTTGGAAAGACGAGTGCAGTGTAACTTTGATGATGATTGGAAGTTATTCTTATCTTGTTTTTGCTGCAGACTCAGGTGTAGACCTGAAGGGCAGAAAATTACAGTCATTAGGTTCTCAGTGTTATTTTCACTAGACACTGTTCTCTTGTAGATCTCATAAAACATAATTTAAAAAAACACACTTAAATCTATGCGAAATTTTCACTGAGTGCAAAATGTGTGCTGTTAGTGCAATCAAAATAAACTGCATTGGGATGTTTTAGATCCTCTCCTCTAATCATGAACATTTGAGATGGCTGTCAACCATAGTTGCAATCAGAACATTTTTCTTTCTGACTTGAATAATAATTATAATAATCCTTGCATTTGATCTAGCGCTTTTCACGTCTTCTTTTTAGATGTCTCAAAGCGCTTCACAGCTTATACTGTAAAGTGAATTGACTGTATATATGTGAGCAAAATGCGGCAGTCAATTACGCACAGAAATGTCCCACAAACAGTCGTGGATTGAAATGACCAATTTATTATTGTTTTATTTTTGAGGGATTATTATTAGGTGTGTGGAGTAAGGCAACTTGCCCAAGGTTTCACCCTGCCTGGAATTGAACCCAGGTGTCTCACTTGTAAGGCAACTGCTCTAACCACTGAGCTACAGGACCACACAGATGATAAGTAAGGACTTTGCTGTCTGGAAGGCATGAAAACTAAGAGGGTATTATCAGAAGAATCACTGAGGTGTTTCAAGTTTCCTGAGCCCTCAGAAATAAATATTTATCATTATATCTAGAATCCCAGAATTTTACAATAACAACAGTAACTGCCTGAATTTCTAAAAGCGCACTTGACATAGAAGAATTCCTGGGATTGCTATACAATGGCAAGGCGGTCGCTGAACGTTTTGGGGGGAAGGGAGTGGGGTGGAAGAGTTGATCGTAGGCAAGGTCAATGAAGTATGTTTTAAGGTGGCAAGGTTTTACAACATGAAACAAAGCCATTTGGTTTCTTATGCCTGTCTTGAGTGTTAGAAAATGCTATTCTTTCAGTCACATTCCTCTGCCCCTTTCACATTTTCATCCTTTCTGGGAAGCTCCCTTGTTTACCCTTGCGTTATGTGCATGAACAAAAATCCAAAGATGAGAAGGCAGAACACTGGCACCTTATTTCCAGTATAGATAACACCTTTTTTTGTTAGAAAATAACATCTAAATGGAAATGAAAGATGGTTTCCGGGATTAGGATTTTTTCATTTTAATTTGGTTCAATTCCAAATTCAAGAAAGATATGAGTGCTAGGATGAGATATGACTTGTACAATAACAGACAGAATTCCTGTAGATTCAGCTAGGTTCAATATGTCTCAGCGATTATGCAATCTTTATAAACCTCACCATTGCTAAGGATTCAGATTAAAATGAACAAGTCAATTGTACGTCACTGACAGTCATTGTCATTTTGCATTTCAGTATTCCAACCAGTGTTAATGCAGCCAACTATGGCATTTCTTGATATGTTTAATTAAATTGGTTTCATTATGATACAAACGGATGTGCCTCTTGAATAATGCAGCTGTGATTTACTCATTCTCTGTTACTTACAGTATGAGGTAAATAGCATTATAAATGATTTAAGATCTTGAGTTGAGACTTTGTAAGATAAAACTTTGCTCAGTTATATGATCCCAGATTGCTATCATAAAGAATGTGGATAATAATAATAATTACAATAATAATATAGTACTTGCATTTAATATAGCACTTTCTCACATCTTCTAGAAGTCTCAAAGTGCTTCACAGAATATACTGTAAAATTAATTTACTTAAATTTATGGGTGAAATGAGGCAGCCAATTGCAGTCATTCATGGATTGAGTGACCAAATTATTATCATTTAAAAAAATGTATGAATCCAATAATGAACAAAAATAAATGTACATATACAGTACCGTATACACTACATATTATTTAACTTTATTTCTGTTTATCAGTTACCAGGTACAAAGATGTGCAAAGGAAGCAAATTGTTTCCTACTTTTTCATGTTTTATTTATAATAATAACAACAATCCTTGCATTTGATATCGCGCTTTTCACATCTTATCGACGTCTCAAAGTGCTTCACAGAATATACTGTAAAGTGAATTGACTATATATTTGTGGGCAAAATTACATTTACATGTGATTTCAGGCTGAAACATTTCTATCGTCATTGTACTGAGGACGCATGAAGGTTAAACTAAAGCAAAGTAGGGAGAGAAATTCTACCAGATCCAGATGTACTCTTTTTTTTTTAGCATTTTAGCGTGTCCAGAATTTGACAAATTCTTAAATGCGACCTTAGTTTATAATTGGGCTTTCTGTAAGTTCTTTTCAGTATGAGAGATAAACATATTAAGCAGCTCAACAGATTGAATGGGAGGGAGTAAGGTAGGGAGTGGAGTTTAAATACAGACATAGGCTGGTTGGCCAAGTGGCTTGCTTCCTTCCTACATATTCTTTGTAAATCCTTGAATGCAACAATTTTCTAAAATCTGGATACTCTGACGTGCTCCACATAAATTGAATAAATCTCGTGCAATTTGTCCCCATATGCGACCAGTCGACTCCCAAATGAACTACCTTATGCTGCCTTTATACTGCACATTTGATTGTGAGTCAGCGTGGGTTTTGGCAGCAATTTGCCATTCAATATGTCAAGTTGGGTTGAAGCCACATTCATTGTCCCATTTGGAAGAGCTAGCTGGAGGAGAAATGTAACTTATTGCTTTTCACAGCAGGTGAGAATGGTCGGAGGTTACACAGCCATGATTTCAGTGCATTATTTAGTGCTTGTGGGAAATCCAGTTTGGAGCACGAGTTGCTAAAATTGGTGCTGGATTTTTTTTAAGCATCAAGAAGTGATTGTGCAACTCCATGTTTTTTCCAAGAAAGGTGTAACTCTTTATATTAACAAGCCCCAGCGTTCCTCCTTGACACATCAAAGTTATCTGCCACTCCTGGCATTCGTCTATTTTGCTGGGACAATGACACATGAAGCACATCTATTACAAAGCAGTGCCTGCTTAAATGGGTTGTCGAATTTAATGTTATACTTATAACTTAGTTGGTTCAGAACTTTAGACTCAGTGAAAATATCAGCGGTTGTACAAATACAGCATTGCTGAGGTTTACTCCTGGTAAAATTTGCAAGGCAACTAACTTAAGTGTTGCACATATCCTTTTGAAACTTTACTGTGCAAAAAATAATCAGCATATTCATTAAAGAGAAAATTTGGTGCACACGTTAGGGAGTAGGGAAATAGAGTTTAGTGGAAGAGGAGGAGTGGAGGCTTGTGTGGAAGCTGGTGCAGACTTGCTAAACCAACAATATAGGACAAGACTGTTGTGTATTTCATTGTTGGCCTTTGCCCTGTCCCAACAAGGGCTAGTTCACTTGTTTGAGGAGGTTGATTTACACTCAAGAAATGAAGATGAACATACCTAACATATATCTAGCTGATCAGTCATTTTTCTGCAACATCATTTCTATATTTAAAGCATTCCAAATTGTATTTTGTTGAGAATATTACATCCACGTTAATAGTATTTATATCAGACAATAAATTAGTCAGAGAGAAAATATTCAGTTTTGTAACTCTTTATGACAACTTGCAAAACATTTCGATCATTTGCTCAGAGGTGCACCAAGACAATTACAATTTCAATTCCTGCTTCATCAAGGAAGCGCAGTTTCCCATCAAATAACCCCGAGGGCAATTATGTTTCTACTTCAACCCAAAATGTATTCCAAGACAATTATTGTCAAAAGTAATGACAGAAATATAAATTATATCATATATAATGTCCTCACAAATAATGATCTGATGTAAATTAATTTGTGCCACTGCCAATGTTCATATTGAGCTATTTCACAAAACTTAGATTTTTGGACGTGTAAATTGCCCAGCTTTCACTTTCACAGCATCACATTATTCCTAACGTAGGCAGCAATTAGATAACTGAGACTTTAATTTTGTCAAGTTTCCAGGTTTTTTTTTAACCTCTGTTACTTACCAGCAAAAATGTATTCGGAAAGTATTTTACTGAATGGGAGAAACATTCTTCAAATTGACATTCTGTGACATAATTGTTACCCTTAGAACATAGGCTGAACCAAACGAATGCATTGATTTGCTCATGTGCCAACTTTAGCAGATGAATGTTGTAAATATCACACTAATAATATCAGTTATGAATTAATATATAGCATGCACAATGATATAATTAGTGTTTTATTCATGACGTTAATTTAACTTCTAAAATTAATACGACATAAAAGTGCTCGTAAAAAAACAAATCATAAAAGCAAATCTCCCAATATCTCAAAGTCCATATTTGTACATCTCTATATGTCTCTCTATTCTCTATTCCATATACATCTCTACAATCTCTACAGGCACTATAAATAGTATAGTGAATTGACAGTACATTTGTGGGTGAAACCCAGTAGCCAATTGCGCACAGTGGTGTCCTAGCAACTTTGTGAATTGAGTGACCAAATTTTTTTTTTTGAAGGGTTAGGATTAGGGATTATTATTCCCAGAAAGACAATCCACCAATTGACTAACAACTGGGTTCCTATTTACTGCTAGGTAAACAGAGGTGTACAGAGTAAGAAAACTTGCCCAACATTCCGCCCTGCCGGGAATAGAACCCGGATCTCTTGAATGCGAGGTTAGTGCTCTAACCACTGAGTAATAGGATTACATGATAAATCTTCTAGTGCCTTGGGACATCCTCCCAACATGAAAGATGCTATATAAATGTTATTTTGTTGTTGTTGTTTATTAAAATGTAAGACTAGCCATTGCACATTGCAAGGTCTTAAGTAGAATAATAATAATTCTTGCATTTGATATAGCGCTTTCCACGTCTTCTAGATGTCTCGAAACACTTCACAGAATATACTGTAAAGTGAATTGTCTGTATATTTGTGGGCGAAACGTGGCAGCCAATTGCACACAGCAGTGTCCCACAAACAGTCGTGGATTAAAGTGAGCAATTTATTATTATAAACGTTGAACTCTCTCACTGAGACAATTTGCAGACAACGCAATGAAAAACAGTCAAACACTATTGTTGATTTTAGTTACACTTTTTATTGTACAAAACAACGAATCATTCAGACACACAGTCAATTGGATGAATGGAAACCAAGTCAGAGCACCAAAGTGCAAAGAAACATACAAACAAATAAGAATCAATCTGTCACCATTTTGTTGCACATCATACATATAACATATCCAATTAACACATTTATCATGTGGGGGATGCAATGGGAGAGAGAAAAGTAGGACTTAAGAATTAACGAAAGGTTCAGGATAAATTCTTTCTATTCACAGAACTCATTCTTGCTGTGAAGAAAATCACTTAGATTTACATTGATTGTAATAAAATAATTTATATCTCACACTATCAGTTAGGGTTTTCATTGCATTTCTTTTCACAAAACAGAACATTTCAAATTAAATCAATGAATATATTGGCACGATGGGCCAAATGGTCTCTGTGCTACAAATGTCTATTGCCATCCATCCATGCTATTTGAAACTTAATACTGGGACAGACAAGTCACTTGATTTAAAACTAGATGATAATTTTTTTTGTGTGCGATAGGTTTTAACATCAAGATTTACCATAAAGAGAACAGCGCAGTAACATCTATTACATTTCAGCTAATAATTTTTTCTTCGGCAGTTTATGTTTGTTATGTCATGCTTTGACAATTATCTAACCTGACACTTGAATGCTGTTCTAGGGGAACATTGCATTGTTGGAGATGCCACCCTTCAGTTGAGACATTACTCTGTGGCCCCTTCTGCCTGTTCAGGAGGATGTTAATGTTCCTGTTTGAAAAAAGAAGGGCGTTTCTCATGGTATCTTGGCCAACAATCCTCCAGATAAACAAAACCAGCAAAAATATCAAGTTTTGTGACATTGCTCTGTGCAGATTAGCTGCTGCTTTTACAGCAAAACTTTGAGACATTTAATGTGCTAAGGGATACATCAAATGCAAGGATTATTATTATCTTAGTATATTTTCACCTTGGTACAAACTTTCTATTTGAAAAGGATTTGTCTGTGCATAAATAGTATGGGGAGAGTTAGTTATAGATCAGGTTGATAGCACAATGCAATGATTCACTTCAATGTGATTTGTTTCCTTGCACTGACTTTGTAAATAAACACAGATATGGTCTTACAAGCTATGTTTGCTCACAATAGTCAGGACACTTTAAACTTTTTGATGTGATAAGGAACCATAAAATTGATACCTCTCTGTTTTACATCTTGTATTTTACTGTGTTGCAGACAGTTGACTTATCAGATGAGTAACCATTTAACTTTTATGTTAGTTTGATATTTGTCTCTCCCTTCCAACATGCCCCAGTTCTGATGAAGGCTTGTGGACCTGAAATGTTCACTCACTTTCCTTTCTCCATAGATACTACCTGACCTGCTGTGTGTTCCCAGCGATTTTTGTTTTTGTTTTAATATTGACATTAGATTGATTGTTTGTTTGATGTCAGCTCATCCAATGGAGTTATCGGATTTTTCTACTTAATTACAAATATTTCACAAAAAACATCAACGAGAGAGAAAGACAATGAATTAACAACAATATCTCATTATGGTTAATGTTTTTTGACAGGAAAAAGCCTTGATGGGTGACAATGGCACTTTTCAATCTCATTTAGTCTTTGTTTTGAAGCACTACTAAAGTGGAAAGCATGCTGAAGCTTTAATAAATGAAAATGCATGATTCAAATTCATGAAATATTAGCCACTTTGCATGTCAGTGCTCAAACTTTCTATGGATTTAATAGATTGCTCTAGCAAGACGTTGTCACTTCAAATAATCAACGTGAAACTGAGTTCTTTTCTTCAAAGCACTCATTATTCTTTATAAATCTTTAAGCAATTTTGAGCTAATTAGGTTTCTGATTGAATGCCAAGAGTCAACATTTGAATAAAAGTAGCACTTCCATGCTGTATATATGCAAATGAGGTTCACTCTAGTAACCAGCATCCTCCACATAAAACCAGCACCTTGAAGTCTGACTGAATGGGTTCAGGTTGAAGAACAATCACATTAGTATTTAAATATAGGACATTAATAAATTGAAATGTCCTGGTGATCCACCCCTCTCCGCTGGAGAATTTTCCCTGATGTCTTCTGTCACAGCTAGAGCTATAGTTACACAACACAAATACAGTGGAGTCCTGTAGCTTAGTGGTTAGATCACTCACCTCACAAGCGAGGGGACCTGGGTTTGATTCTGGGCAGCATGAAATGTACGGCAAATTACAATCGATTTAGCTTCTAGGGCCTTCCCAGGTTGTGCATTGCACATTTGTACAATCCTCTATATGATACACTGTTTTGCAATCTGACTTCTTTCCTATTTAAGTTTAAGATAAAGTATTTTTGGTTGGATCCTTTTTCGTTTCTCTATCAGAGGTATGAAACAAGGCCAATAATTTTTAGAAATTTTAATGACAAAATGAAGTGATATGCCAAATGAAAGTTAGATCTGAAATAAGCATTAGTTAATGTGAGTAAAATTATATGATCAAGCAAATTGCTAACTCGTAAACTCATTTGTGAGGACTTAATTCATGTTGTTTTGTGCTGTTTTGATTTTGACTTTGTCCTCAGTACACCAACATTTTAGCCATAAAGCAGATAGCATTTGCAATTTGGGGATTGCTAATCTACATCTCATTACATCTAAACAAGTTTTAACATGTAATATTGTCATTTTTCAAAGGAACACCTGCTTGTTGCCTTCGAACTTTACAGTTCTTGAATAATATTCAATCATTATGGATAGGATTTTAATTTATTTATTACTATCTTGGCACACCTGCTGTTAAAATAAACAGTTCCTCCTTATTATACATTCCTAACTTATTTTAGCTTGTGGAAACATCTGCAGATAGATTCAAAGGAATTACATTACAAATGGTATAATGTCCTGTAGCACTCGCCTTACAAGCTTGAGAACTGTGTTCCAATCGAGGCAGGGCGAAACCGTGGGCAAGTTTCCTTATTCCACACACCTAATAATAATCTCTCAAAAAAAACTATCCTAAATTGGTCATTTCCGTCCACGGCTGTTTGTAGAATATTGCAGTGCGCAGTTGGCTGCCGGGTTTCGCCCACAAATATAAAGACAATTCAGTATATTCCTCGCTTTGAGTCGTCTAGAAGACGTGAAAAGCGCTATATCAAATGCAAGGATTCTTATTCTTATTATAAACTTGCCAATAATTGTTGCAAAATACTTTATCCTTACTTCACCAATTTCCTGAATGTCCCTACCTCTCTTGGAGCTTTCCTTGCTTGACTGTATTCCATTGCCCCCACGACACCAAGAAGATCACATCACACTATTTGGAAATAGAAGGGACTTTCCAACCAACAATTCTCCAGGTTTTTGTTTTGATCAGATGAGTGTCTGACACAATCAGAAACCCATAACTATGCTTAAGGAATTTGGGATCAAATTGCGAATTCTTCATATGCAGCCATTCATGGAGACCTGTAGCTCAGTGGTTCAAGCACTCGCCTTACAAGCGAGAGACCTGTGTTCGGATTCCAGGCCGGGCGAAAACTTGGGCAAGTTTCCTTACTCCACACACTTGATAATATTCCATAAAAAACAGACAATAATAAATTGGTCAATTCAATTCTCCTGACCCAAAAGACGCTATAAAAGTATAATTTTGTTGTTTGTTGTTGTTGTTTGTGAAACACTGCTGTGTGTAATCGGCTGCCACATACGCCCATATATTTACAGTCAATCCACTTTGCAGTATTTTCTGTGAAGTGATTTGAGATATCTAGAAGATGTAAAAAGTGTAATATCAAATGCAAGGATTATTATTATTTTTAGTTACGTCCAGCTAAATGGTTGTTTGCCTTTTAGCTGTTTCGGGATACACCTTTATAGAAATGGTTTAATTGTTATCTACAAATACATGCAGTCACTACATTTGACAGTATACTTCCTGTGAAATACTTTAAGACATTTTGACTTGATAGGATGTTGCATCAAAAGCAAAATTATTATTATTGTATTATTAGCAATACACTTTATTATTCCATTTCTCTAAGACCAATTAAAAGAACCATATCACAGCAATAAACCACACACAACAGGCTGTTTCTTTTGACCGCTAGTCAAATGCTGAATTGAATGATCACAGCTGAGTTGGTCTCAGTGACCATCCATCACGAAGAATGAACTGAGAAGAAGATGAGAAGAGAATTTTTTGAAATGATTTAAGGGTAGCTTTTTTGAGGTCTTCGGGAAAATGAAGCATATGGACCAGAGGAACTCCAATAGAATAACAGAATGATCAAAATGTCCACATAATGGTCCATGATTCAGAGGAGGTTGAAGTCACAGGTTAGATTTAATTCTGCTGTATTTTGAAACAATTTGTTCGATTATTTTCCAGGTAAAATTCCCCTGATGGTATCACTGGTTCCAGGTTAGACTTGTTTTATGATCACTTGCCCATTACTGAAAGGTTTCAGGTTCTTTACCTACAAGGGATTGTGTAATTTTTAATCTTCTTTCTAGGGGCTCATATATTTTGCAGCATTAAAAAACACTTTAATGCATCAGCGGAATTTTCAGTGGGATCTCCTGTTGGCCAAATTGGTAAACAACAACTTGCACTTATATAATGCCCTCCACGTAGGGTAGTGTCTCAGAGCGCTTAACAGTGGCGGAGCCTGATTCTGAGCCGGGGGGAGGGGGCAAGTGGCCATAAACACGGTCAGGGAGTGTTTTCAGGCAGGACGTGAAAGGGAAGAGAGGGGGCAAGGCGAGGGATCAAGGGAGAATGTTCCAGAGTTTGGGGTATAGTGACTGAAAGCGCAACCTCCGATGGTGGGAAGGAGGGTTTGAGGGTCGAGCTGGAGGCAGGTGCCAGTTGAGCAGATTGGGAAGTGAGGAGGTTGGAGAGGTAAATAGTAAAGTCCTCTATTAAAGATAAACTAACAAATTGGTGGCTGCCCTAAAGGTTACCTTTTGATTTAAAGGTTTTTGTCAAGCGGAATAGTTTCAGTAGTTTATCAACCAAAGTTAATAGTTCCTTTACATGATAAACCCTAATACAGATCACAAAATATTTCCTTTCAGTGCTCGGACATCTGTGTCCAATACCCTTATTTTCAGTGGTCTTTACTTCATATCATCGTACAACTTGTCTGTGTGTTTGGCTCAGTCAAGTTGAATGGCAGCTGTTAAAATATGTAAAGAAAAATAGAAAATGTTCTTGAGATATAGTTTATTTTTAAATAATCTACAATCACCGATTGCGAATTCATTGCAGTCTCTCCTGCATGGTTGCCAGAAGGATGCATTTTCTCTACTGCTGTGATTCATCCCAGTCTTTTGTGCAGTAGTTTAGGTTTACCTTTAATGGTATCTGGGCTTCCACAGAATGCCTTCTCTTTTTGTTCTTCTTCCTCATTCTCAGAAACATACACAGAGCAGCAGTGAAGAAAACGACTGATAAAATCATCAAAATGACTGCAATGGGTATGACCTGAGGGGAACAGGGAAAATTGGATGTTTGTAACAATGGGCACTGATTTGACTCTGTTAACCTTTCCTCTGTGAAAATGGTCTCTCTGTGCAGCAAGGCTTCCAAGTAACTTTGGTTACTCACAGTCTCATTCACAAACAAATTGACCAGCACCGTCGAATGAAGGGGCTGTGGCTGGCCGAGGTCACTGACTTTTACCAGCAACTGGTACAAACCATAATCCTTGTACAGCAGCTCATGTTGCAGTGTAATATTTCCTGTAGCTGTATTTATCCCAAATAGATGAGGGGCAGGGCCAATTTTCCCAACAATGTTATAAGTGATGACAGCATTAATACCAGCATCATAGTCAATAGCGTAAACCTCAGCCACTGCGGTTCCTTGGACAGTGTTAGGTGGCACCAGAAGCCATGATGAATTTGACTGAGGCAGTAACACTATTGGGGGATTATCATTTATATCCAGAATAAACACAGTAACTTTTGCTATTGAAGAGAGCGATGGTCTTCCACCATCTGAGGCCTTGATCCACAATATACAGACGGTGTTCTTCTCTCTGTCCACTGGTGAATTGCAGCGTAAAGTCCCTCTGGTGTTGTCCATGACGAAATTGTTACTACCATTCAGTATGGATAGAGTGACATGTCCATTTGGCCCTGCGTCTAAATCGGTAACATTGATAACTCCAATCTCACTGTGTATCGGAAAGTTTTCTGGTATGAAAAATGTGTACTCGCTGGTGAAAAAGAAAGGCTTGTTGTCATTTTGGTCCAAGATACGTACGACGACAGTGGCACTCGCTTTTCTAGGAGGAGCTCCGTGATCAACGGCAGACACTGTGAACCTGTACAGCTTCTCCTTTTCCCTGTCCAGGACGGCCGACACTGTTAACGTTCCTGTGGACCTTTGAAGCGAAAATATGGATGGGGCATCATGTCCCAACAGGTAGGCCAATTTCCCATTCTGGCCACTGTCTGCATCTGTTGCCGAAACCTTCAGCACAAAAGCACCCACTGCATTGTTTTCTTCAATGCCAGCTTCGAATGACGTTTGTGAAAATTGTGGGGAATTGTCATTTTCGTCAGTAATCCTGACGTGGATTATTATTTCATGGGCAGCTTCAAGATCGTCTGCCCGAATAACAATGTCATATTGTCGTTCAACCTCGTAGTCTAAAAGCTGTGACGTTTCGACTAAATGTTTATTTCTTGAGCTTTCATAGGGTGATAAATAGAAAGGCACACCCTCTTTGATATATAATGTCCCTTTCAGGTCATGGTCTGGATCGGTCACCTCTAGCAGCGCAATAGGTGTTTTTATCGGTGCAGTCTCTTTGAGGTAAATGACACCATCTACCTGGTTAGCTATATAGCTGATGGTTAACTTTGGACTGTATTTGTTGAGATGAATGATGGACACTGTAACAGTAACTGCAGTCGGAGCACAACCTGGTCCATTTGCTAGGACCACAAGTTTGTGTACAAGTGGTGTCTCTGAACTTGTTTTTCCAGTAAATCTGATACGCCCTGTAACACTGTCCAAAATGAACATCCGCTTGGATAACTCCTGCACCCGGTTACTGTAAGAGTAAGTAATTTTAGCATTAGGTCCCAGATCAGCATCAACAGCACAAAGCTGCACAACCACACTGTTGGAGGATGTATTTTCAGGGATCTGAATCTTGATCTCGGATGTGTTGAACACAGGACAGTTGTCGTTGACATCTTCGATTTTGACCAGAAGTGTGGCAGTCCCAGATAATGGTGGAATACCACCATCTACTGCCACAATTTTCATCTCGTATAAATCCTTGACCTCCCGATCCAAAGGTTGCTGAACAACAATGGAGGATGTCAGCTCATCGTTCTTCAGGATAAAAGTATCCTGGCTGTTTTCCAGGTAATAGCTTTGGATGCTGTTCTTCCCGGTATCGTTGTCGACGGCGAAATAGTCAATTCCAAAAGACGCTCCTACGGGTGCATGCTCCGGTATATGAACTTTAATCAATTGTTCTGAGAAATGTGGGGCATTATCGTTGACATCCAGGATGACTATTTTAATCTTTACCATTTGAATATACTGATCAGAACACAGAATAACTATATTGACTTCCCGGCTACACTGGCTGTTGTAGAATACGACCGGACACAGGGATTCTCGATCGATTCTACGGTCGGTGGTGTAGAGTTCCCCACTCTCACTTCTGAGAGTCACAAATTCCAGTTCACTCATCAGTTTGTAAACCAGTGAATTGCAGTCATGGTCCGACGCCAAAGATACATCTTTAGAAATGCTCCCGATAAAAACGCCTTCGGCTTCATTCTCCAGCACTTTATACTCAAGTTCTGACCCCAGGTGGCTATAGGACTTGTGGCACAACAGCAACAGAAGAATGTAAATGCGTTTCTGCAAAACAAAGCATTCACATAAACTTCATTAACTCCAGTTATATCTGCCAGCCTGCAGATCAAAGTTGAACAGTAAAACCTTGCTTGGCTGTTCATCCAGTTTACAGACTAATGCCATTCAGACAACTGGCCCAACAATGTAGGCAACCAACTCCCTTTTTAAAATCCAAACATCGTTCCGAGCAGATACAGATTATAGCAAATAATAACTTATTTTAACTAAGCAACTTGTGCCAATAAAATACCTTCCCTACAAACACAATCAGATCCTATGGGGCACTTTAAGATGTTTGAGTGATACGATTGATTGCTGCGTTAAATGTAAGGATTAACTAGGATTGTTAATAATCATAGAATCATAGAATCATAGAATTTTACGGCACAAAAGGAGGCCATTCGGCCCATCTAGTCTGTGCCGGCTCTTTGAAAAGAGCGATTCAATCCCATTGCCCTGCCCGCTCCCCATAGCCTAATAGACCCGTTCTCCCTAAATAAAGATCTAATTCCCTTTTAAAAGTTGTTATCGAATCAGCCTCCACCACCTTTTCAGGCAATGCATTCCAGATTCGAACAACTCGCTGAGTGAAAAAATTTCTCCTCAGCTCCCCTCTACTGCGCCTTATAATACATTTTAATAATTAATAATAATCTTGCATTTAACATGGTGCGTTTCATATCAGCTGGACATCTCAAAGCATTTTGCAGGATTCACAGGAAAGTGCAGTCACTGTGGTATTTTGCAGGCGAAGGCAATGGCCAATTTGTGCACAGCAGAGTCTCACAAACGTGCACAAACTCATTGAACATTATTCACGTAATTAACTACTTTAAAGTGCAATGAGTTGCAGAATGCGCCTACAGTGGCTTGAAGATACCAGAATATAAATCTAGAAGGTGACAAGTCAACTGCAGCAGAAACTGACATGATATTACTATCTTAATATTACTGCCTCAGACTGTAGCTGCCCTTGAAAAATCTGCTTCCAAACTCTGCTCCTCTCCCACCATTACCCTGAAATTCCAGTTGACAACATACCTAGGATTTCCCCCATTATAACTTTCCCCTTATTGTATAATTTTAAATGGGATTGAAAAAGTAAACAATACTTGAGGATGCAAGAAGACAGTAGAACAAGAGGGTACTGTTTATGGTTGAAAAGGGCAATTTCAAGACAGATACTGTGTCTGTGAGTGCATCTCTGTAGTTGTGCGAGTCTCTCTTTTTCTCTCACGTGTATCTGTGCATGTGTCTCTTTATGGTTTTCGTTATCCAGAAGGTATTTAATGACTGGAATAGGTAGCCAGAAAGGTGGTTAAGGTCAGGATGTTGAACTCATTTAGAAAGCAGCTTGATTGTGTGATGGGAGCAGGATGAGGGGGGATGTTCTGGGAAGATGAGGCCTACTTCATCCAAGCCAGTCTTGTAATTTCATGAATGGCACATTGCCAAAGCTGCTACACATACTGCTGACCAGAATTTCAGCTCACATATTGGCCATGGGGCAAACATTGGCAGAAGTGAAGTCAAAATTCTGCTCACATTCAGTTTTGCTTGATGTATTCTATCAAAATGTCTGTGGGTCCTCATATAGAATTCTACTATTGCATTCTAATGGTTACCACCTGATAGTCCTAAGGTTCATTAGTCTGAAGGTTCAATAGTCCGAAGGTTCGTTAGTCCGAAGCTTCCCCTAACCCTAACCCTAACCGTAACCCTAACCCTAAACCTAACACTAACCCTAACCCTAAGGATGGAAACATTCGGATTAACAAACCTTATTTCATTTTCGGTTCGGATGATCGAGTGGTAACGCCCCCTGGCTACCGCTGGTATAGGAAATTTGTGTGTTCGGACTATCGAACCTTCGGACTATCGAGTGCCCCCCCATTCTAACGCATCACTAATGATCGAAATGATGAGCAATGCAGAATTTTTTTTTAAAAAATGTGAGGAGCAGTTTTGGAGCTGGAAGAACAGGTTAATTAATGACTATATTGTCAAAGTCATACTTATCTACATTAAATGACTTGTGACAGCTGACACCAGTGCTGACTTGTTGAAAGCTTGAACTTGCCTGCAAGCTGCAAGCAAGATTCATAAATAGGGAATGCAACAACAAGTAGTATTTATTAGACAAAAAATTATCAATGTTTACCCCAACAACAACAAAATTAAATTGGTGCAGTGACATTCATATCAGGATGAAGTCCCAGGCCGCTGGACAATCAATGTTTTGGACGCAGGATGGGGGAGGGCAGGGGGAGAAGGAGGGTGATCGAAGGTACGGTCGAAGAGGAGGGTCTTGAGATGGGTCTTGAAGGAGGCAAGGGAGAGCGTGTGAGGCAGTGGGACTGTGGGATGGAGTTCCCAAGGTTGGGGCAGAGTTGCTGAAGTCCTGCCTGCCGATGGTGGGTGGGCAAAATGGGGGACGTGAAGTAGGCTGGAGGAGCTGGTAGGTTGATAGGGGATTAGGGGGTCACAGAGGTGGGGGGAACAAGGCATGCAGGGCTTTGAAGGTGAGGACCATGTCGGCTTACCCCACACATGATAAGGTCATGTGAGAAAGGAAATAGCTACTGAAGAGTAAGTCAAACATAAGTAATCAAACATCATATACAAAGCATCTTGTAGTAAGGAAACTGACATGATATTACTATCTTAATAGATAGCCTCAGACTGTAGCTGCCCTTGAAAAATCTGCTTCCAAACTCTGCTCCTCTCCCACCATTACCCTGAAATTCCAGTTGACAATATACCTAGGATTTCCCCCATTATAACTTTCTCCTTATTGTATAATTTTAAATGGAATTGAAAAAGTAAACAATACTTGAGGATGCAAGAAGACAGTAGAACAAGAGGGTACTGTTTATGGTTGAAAAGGGCAATTTCAAGACAGATCTTGTAGCAGGATTCAGGGAAACATGGATATTTTGGACATAAATGGGTTTTGTGTTACATTTTCAGCTGAGAGAAAAACCTGTTCTATTGTTTTAAATCTTGATGACTGACAAGGTTTGGTCAAAAGCCAAGTGATCTGAAAACAAAACATTTTTCTGAGAAAATACAGCTGCCAGTTCCATAAATGAAAAAACTAAGACCAAGTAAGTGCAACAACAACAACAACAACAATTTACATTTATAGAGCGCCTTTCACGTCGGGAGGACGTCCCAAGGCGCTGAACAAGAGGCGTGTGACCCGAGCTGGGAGGGGAGTGTTTGGGAAGGGGTGAAACACGAAGGGGAGGTAAAAGAGTTCGGGGTGGAACAAAAGACACGATCGAAGAGGAAAGTCTTCAAACCGGCCTTGAAAGAGGAAAGGGAAGAGGCGAAACAGAGGGATTGAGGGATGGCATTCCATAAGGTGGGAGCGGAGAAACTGAAGGCCCGGCCTCCGATGGTGGGGCGGTTCGGGCGGGGGGCTTGGAGCAGGCCAAGTCCTGTTGAACGGAGGGTCCAGGTGGGCGTGTAGGGGGAGAGTAGATCGGTTAGGTAGGATGGGGCAAGGCCGTGTAAGGCCTTGTAGGTGAGGACGAGGATCTTAAATTCGATCCTCTGGAGGATGGGGAGCCAGTGGAGACGGGCGAGAGTGGGGGTTATGTGGTCGCGGAGGCGGGTGCGGGATAGTACACGGGCTGCAGAGTTTTGGATGGCCTGCAGCCTATGAATGGAGGAACTGGGGAGGCCGACTAGGAGAGAATTTCCGTAGTCCGGCCGTGAGGTGATGGAAGCATGCACAAGTGTTTCGGCAGCGCGGGGGGTAAGATAGTTGCGGAGCCTGGCAATGTTGCGCAGATGGAAATAGGCGGTGCCGGTCAAGGCGCGGATGTGGGGGAGGAAGGAAAGTTTTTGATCGAACATGATGCCGAGGTTCCTGATTGGCTTTGTGAGGTGGAGAGTGCAGCCTTGGATGTTGAGGCTGGCAGCGCCCGATGTGCGGAGGCGCTGGCTTGAGCCAATCAGGAGGGCCTTGGTCTTATTCACGTTCAATTGCAAAAAGTTGTCCCTCGTCCACGATTCGATGTCGGACAGATATGCTGTCAGAACATCGATCGTCTGGGGGTTGAGGGATGAGGCAGAAAGGTACAACTGGGTGTCATCCGCATACAGGTGGAAATTTACCCCATGTCTGCGGATGACGTCGCCCAGAGGGAGCGTGTAAAGGGTGAAAAGAAGGGGACCGAGGACAGAGCCCTGAGGGACGCCATGGGAAACTGTGCGGGGTTTGAAGAAAAGTCATTGGAAGAAACAAAATGTAAACGGTGGGTCAAATAAGAATGGAACCAGTCAAGGACTGTGCCTTGAAGGTTGAGGTGGGAGGAAAGACGTTGGAGGAGGGTGGTGTGATCGACTGTGTCGAACGCAGCAGACAGGTCAAGGAGGACGAGGAGGCAGAGGGAGCCCTGGTCACAGGCGGTTAGGATGTCATTTGTGACCTTAACCAGGGCAGTTTCTGTGCTGTGGATAGGGCGGAAACCTGATTGGAGCCAGTGGAATGGGGCAGGACCAGAAGTAGGACAGGATATCCTCTATTTGGTCTATTGATACCCAATCATGCTTATTGAGACCTTCTTCCTATGACAGATTAGCCATTTCACCCTTAAATACAGCCACAATCCTTTGTCTTTTTATACCTCACTCACGTTTAGACCCATACTCATTGTACCCAATCTAGCCCACACTTCTTTATTCACTTTTGCCCTCAACCTGTTTTCATTGACCTTCCTGCCCTCTGATTTCCCTCGTCTCTCTTTGCCAACTCTCTTCCATGCTCTGCTGTGAGCTGTTGAACCTGCAAGCCAAAGTGTGATGGGTAGTGTGGTCCTAGCTGGCCAAGCAGAGAGAAAGCTTGCCAGACAGCAATATCAATGGCAAGCTATCCGGTCTTAGATGGTTAGACACCAGCGGTACCCGAATGCACACTCTGGGGAGCCCAAGTCTTGGCTCTTGACCACCTGCATCTAATATTTTCTGGAATTAAGTAAAAGGAAAATGCATCCCTCCAGAGAGAGAGTGTGCATTCCGTTCCAACAATTTATCTCTAAGATTTCCATGTGTAGATGGGATGCAGCTTAGTTTGGATATGTTTAAACATGGTGATAGGTTTCAGCATGTATCAGACACCCGACTGACTGAAAAAACAAGCCTCCTCCTGTGATAGCCACTGTCTCGTTGCTCAATTATTATCTTCCAAGAGGGATTTTCTTCTGGCTCTGCCTTTCCCTGGCCTCGTCACAGTTAGTTTAAATTCCAGCAATACCTACAACACATACTCTGGGATCCCCGAGCCTTGACTTTTGCCAGCCCACACCGACATACTCTCCAGAATTATTTAAGCAGGTAAGTCCCATTGGAGAGAGGGCATGTATTACATTTCATACATGGGAAATGCCATGTGTAGGTAGCATACAATGAACTCTCAGTCTGGTTTGAATACTTTCATGCATGGTGATGGCTATGTCAGGTATCAGGCTAACCAAAAAACAATCTTGTGTTGCATTTACAGATTACGTGCCAATTGGTCTGCAGCTAACATAAGCTCTTGTCTTTCCACCAATTAGAGTGTGTTGGGCAAATTTTAGTTGGATCTCCTATCACAATCTCGCAAATGGTGTCAAATGGAACTGACAACTTTGGGGCAAGAAGTTAGAGGAATGAATTTTATATAACATCTGTTACTGGTTTGATGTTGCAACCGGTGACTAATTGCCACTAAGGAAAAAATACCTGTGTTGGTGAGAAACCAGACCATAGCCATCCAACGAAAATATTTCTTGGAAAAATAGGCCATGATAACAGGGCTTTACTCTATAACCCAAATTCCCAAACCAAATTGTTCACTCACTTCACGTTTGTTGAAAGGCACGATACAAATGTAATTTTGCCCAATCCCATGAAATGCTTTGGGACTTCTTGATGATGATGAGATAATAATAATAATACTCCTTGCATTTGATATAGCGCTTTTCATGTCTTCTGGACATCTCAAAGCGCTTCACAGAATATACTGTAAAGTGAATTGACTGTATATTTGTTGGCAAAATGTGGCAGCCAATTGCGCACAGCAGTGTCCCACAAACAGAAGTGGATTGGGTGACCAAATTATTTCGGGGTATTTTTCGGGATTATTATTAGCCGTGTGGAGTAAGGAAACTTCCTCAAGGTTTCGCCCTGCCTAGAATCGAACCCAGGTCTCTCGCCTGTGAGGTGAGTGTTCCAACCACTGAGCTACAGGACTCCACGATAAGGTGCTTCAGGAAATGTAAGGATTATTATTAGAAATTCTCCTAAACATTTATTACAATGGGGCATTTCACAGCAACTCAGTACTGTATTAGGTTTGGAGGGAAAGCGCGTTTAAAATAAATCTGTCTGAACAGATCTTAGCAGGGTGAAATTAATTGTGGTGGCAGACTGCTGGGGAACAATGATTGATTGAAAGAGAAGGATGAAAAATGCGCTTGCTTGTGCACAAGCGTCTGGACTCTCAGAGACATTCACTCCCACTTCCCACCAACAAGGTCAGAGATTTGTTGCACTGCAAGATAAAATATTTTTTTAGTTTTACCATTCAATGTGTTTTGAATGCTCAGGATTGTTGTCTCTCAGCAATTGGATCATTAATTTTGTAGCTTTTCACAAATTCTGATTTAAAAATCAAGCCAGTTTTCATTTATGGTTCAAACTTTATAACAGCATTTTCCTTAGAAATGAAATAGCCGCTATGTTTTTTTATTCTTGTTACTGGATTTTGTTCAATCTGAATTGGACAAAGTCGATGGCTGGCCTACTATTTTAACCTTTCAGTGGAATTCACTGAAGTGCACCAGATTCACTATTCACAAAAACCTGCAGCATTATTTGTCACAGTTTGTTTACAAGAGCAGGCAGAATGCAGACATTAAAGTTTTGATTGTAACAAGTAGATTTCCATGCTGCATGCTTTTTTAAATAGCCTATTACACAGTACCCATCGAGATGCAAAGTAGCAATACGATAATAGCTCAGTCAAGCACAAAACCTATTACATTGAAATATAACACACACATTTAAGTGAATAAATGATTACAGTGCTTTTAAGGGAATTCAATAAAATAATTCCCCACAATGTTCTATCAGAATTGCTTATCAAAAAAGAAATTACTCTGTGTGTTCAAATGAAGCAGTATTTCTGGAAGAGCCTCCCTGCTCTCACTATTCCCACACTTCTTAAAAGTAGGAAAAAACAGATGAATCTGCAGACAAGTAAAAATATAATGCAGTAGTGTGGTTACCTGCAGATGACATTGTGCCAAATCCACCGAGAAGATATGTTTTATATCCATAGTTTCAGTTAATACAATTTACTCCGTAAAAAGAAATGTGTGCTCGCTTCAGCAGTCACTGAAAGTGTCACTGCAGTCGACAAGACATTCTTGATACCGTAGGTGGGGCTACCAGCTTGTTAGCATTTCTGTGAATCATAAGGGCTCGTATTCCAGGAGATTGGTTGGCAAAGTTGTGCTTAGTTCGACTTCAATTGTTAACTCCACAAGTCATTGTACTACAACATTGAAATACCCCTGAGTACGAAAGCAATATTCAAAACGTGAGTGGGTAATGTTAATAAGAATCCTTGCATTTGATATAGCGCCTTATCATGTCTTCAAGACGTCATCTCAAAGCGCTTCACGGAATATACTGTAAAGTGAATTGACTGTATTTTATGGGCCATACTCAGAGAATAGCATTTTAAAGGGGATAAAGGATAACAAACTCTTATTTAAATATTTGAATAATAGTATAGCATCTGCAAGTGCAAATGCAAAGATTTTTTTAGCATTGGATAGCATTTCAACAAAAAAAAGCTTTCTCAGCTCAGTTCATTGTAATTTCTTTCTTTCTTTCTTTCTTTCTTTCTTTCTTTCTTTCTTTCTTTCTTTCTTTCTTTCTTTCTTTCTTTCTTTCTTTCTTTCTTTCTTTCTTTCTTTCTTTCTTTCTTTCTTTCTTTCTTTCTTTCTTTCTTTCTTTCTTTCTTTCTTTCTTTCTTTCTTTCTTTCTTTCTTTCTTTCTTTCTTTCTTTCTTTCTTTCTTTCTTTCTTTCTTTCTTTCTTTCTTTCTTTCTTTCTTTCTTTCTTTCTTTCTGTCTGTCTGTCTGTCTGTCTGTCTGTCTGTCTGTCTCTGTCTCTGTCTCTGTCTCTGTCTCTGTCTCTGTCTCTGTCTCTGTCTCTGTCTCTGTCTCTGTCTCTGTCTCTGTCTCTGTGTCTGTCTGTCTCTCTCTCTGTCTCACACACATACACAAACTCACTTATCGCCATTGTTCTTCCCTCCACTGCAGGTGTTTGACTCCTGTTTTTCTCTTGAGTCTCAGAGAGCATTCATTCCCTTTTGGTATCTCACCAAAGTGTACGTGATTCATGTGTGAGCCTTGACAATGAAGGTCACCAGGTCCTTCACCCATGAGGTGAATTGCAGTTGAACAAGATGATGTCCTTACCTGGTATCCATTTGCTCACCTTCAGCAGTCGTTGAACAACAGTCACGAAAGGGAATCTTATCTGATGTTTGCCTTTTCTATCCCAGCTTACTGGGGTCGATCATATCATTTGCTCTGGCACTGGACTGAAATCAGCTGGCTAATTTATAGAGCAGATATTGCCAGGGCCTTTCTTATAATATTGATAATCCTAATATATCTGTGAAAGCTACTCACTGCTTAAACTCGTTGATTGATATATTAATTTTAAACTTGGTGTTTATCCGTTTTCTTATTACACAAGGAAAAAACATAAGAGAAAAACAAACACAATGGAAAAGTAACATGGACTAGGACCCGCATTAAAGACCATGATGCATTTTTAAAAAGATTTGGCCATATTTTGGAAATGAGGAGTATGTGAGGTGTTTCAGTTCAAGTGACTAGAGTGGCATAAAGGGTCACTGAAACAGATAGTATAAACAACAACAACAATAACAACAACTTTGATTTATATAGCGCCCTCCATGCCGGACGGTGTCTCAGAGCGCTTCGAAGAACTTTGGGGGTGGAATTCCATTGGATCATACATTCTTGGCAATCTTGTCCAGGTTATAAATAATGACAATATTAATACTAATCATATTCTTTACGTTTGGTATAGATGGCTTGGACATCATTGCCATGTTTACGAGTGTCCAAACCAGACTGAGGAGGAAGGTTGAGATCATAAAAATATAGTTTAAGATCATGGTCTAAATTTCATTTTGCTGTTTAATTTGAAAATTAGCATTCATTGGGAAAGAGGACAGTAAAAGGGTGGATCATTGGTATTAGGAAACAGGATCAAAAATAAATTATTTGCGTGAGCAGGATTGTGGAAGATTGAAGTTCACTTATCTCCCTTCACTAAAAGGTTTGGAGCCATATAATGGGGTATGATGAGATATGTATCCCAAAAAAGCATTCTTGATAGCAATCTTCTTAAATCAATAGCCTCCAGATATAATCAAACTGCCTTGCAACTTATGAAGAAGTGAATAAATCATGGTTTTGGAAGGAACGCAAAGGAATTAACTCTTTGATGACTGGTAGGCAACACCAGGCTGCTTGCCTTAGTTCATGAATTGAGTGTTTTTTAGTATATCCAAATATCGTCCACATAATACACAGTCAATTCACTTTACAGTATAACCTGTCAAGTGATCTGAGACCTCTCCAAAATATGATAAGACACTATTTATAATGCAAGGATTAGTGGAGCTCAGTGGTTATATCCTTGCAAATGAGAGACCTGGGTTCAACTACAGGCACGGTGAAACCTTGGGCAAGTTTCCTTACTCCAGAAGCCTGAGAATGATCCCTTGAAGAACAAAGCAACAATAAAATTGGTAATTTCAATCCATGACTGTTTGTGGGAACAAAACGCAAAATACTACAGATGCTGTTTGTGGGGACACGGTGCAATTGGCTGCTGTGTTTCGCCCACAAATATACAGTCATTTCAATTTATAGTATATTCTGTGAAGTGTTTTGAGATGTCTAGAAGATGTGAAAAGCGCGATATCAAATGCAAGGATTATTGTCATTATGATGTTATTCAGATGGATAATTTCTGAAAATTAACATCATGCTGAAAAAATGTTCCCTTAATCTAATTTTCCCCCTTGTTCTCTCTTCTCTACTTACTGTTTTCAGGAATAATTTATACCCTATGATTAAAATAGTTTGAAATGAATTTTATTTTACTTTTTAAATTTAAGTAATGTTGTTATTATCATCACTTTTCCCTGACTCCTGCATTCTTCCATTTCTTCTGAATGTGGAACCGTGTAACATTTGATTGGTTAATAACTGTCTAAAAACTCATCTGAGTTGTCTTAGAAACTCAATCAGAAGACTGAACAGTTTGACTCTTCTTGTCAATGAGAGCATATTGAACTGAGATGAATAGAAATGATAAAATAATAATAATCCCTGCATTTGATATATTGCCTAATCATGTCTTTGAGATGTCTCAAAGTCCATCACAGAATATACTGTAAAATGAATTGACGATATATTTTGTGGGCAAAACATGGCAGCCAGTTGTGCACAGCAGTGTCCCACAAATAGTTGTGGATTGAGTGACCCAATTTTCTTGGGGTATGGGGGGGGGGGGGGTGGGGGGGCATTGACAAAATTAGGTTTATATTCAGCTCGTTGGAATTCTGCTTTATGTGCAACCCCATTAACAATAACAGCCTTAGAGGATTTCTCCATTACGGCTACCTATCATTGAAGTCGCTATACAAATTATCGACTGGAACGCCATCTCTTAGAAATCTCGGTCGGTATAAGCAACAGATGCTGGGAGCGAAACATCATCGAAAATAATTATCCAGGATTGCTCGAGCAGGTTACAGAACATCTGGTCCAGATGAGTGACATACGACAAAGCCTGAGGAGATACTAGAGGATCTTGGTAAAAGAGCTTCAATAAATACAAGAACTATACTGAATTTCGGAAGATATTCAAAGAGAAACGATTCAACAGATTTCTGATATGTATCAGTAATTGAATTTGAGAGCTGTAGATGAGTTAACAGGAAGTGAAGAAAGCATTTTATAGGCCACTCGAGTTTCATCCAAACAGCATCGTTTTAGAAGTACTTGGATCATGCATCGCAAATTTGCCAGGAATTTTTTTCATGAGCTAACAAAATGTGCAGCTGAAGGCTGCATTCACATGCATTGCATAAGTTCCACGTATAAAACTTTTAAAGATGATAGAAGGTGCATGGAATGATTGCAGATCCTATCAGCGGATAAGAAAATTGACTTAGCAATAAAATAACAGGAAGTTCCTGCCAATTGAAAACACTTAATCTGTGGGGCATCGTTTCACAAAGCTATGAAACAGCAAAGGCAGGCAAGGAACAAGGAAATTCCATTAATTTAATAAGAGCGTTCCTTGGATCAATGTCCTGTGATTTGAAATATAAGACATTGGGATGCATTGGAAGTGGCTGAAGAAGAGCATCAAAAATGTTTCTAACAAGAAAATAATTGAAGGGTTTGACATTGACAAATATTGACTTGGATTTATTTTATGTCGTGTCTACCATATGTCTCAAGGAGCACAATCACCTATAAAAGGAGCCTGGTCGACCTCTCTGTTGCTAAGAGTTTCTTAGTCAGTAGAAAGTGCCACTTTATTGGAATAATATTATCCGACATACTACAAAGCCCTAGGAGATATGTGAGGATTCTTGGTAACGTCATTCAGAGTTTCATAAATACAAGAACTACACTGAATTTTGGAAGATATCCAAAGAAAAACAATTCAACAGAATTCCGATATTCAAGACGTAACAGTGATTGAATCTGAGAGCTGCAGGTGAGCTAAGGAAGAATATTATCCTTCCTATAAAGTTACGCTTCCATAGACAGACTTTGCTGTGTGACTTGATAGTTGCTTTCAACAACCTGCTTGTTAACGAAAGACAGAATGGAATTGTAAAACAATGTATTCTGCTACTTTGGGAAGAAAAGTATAAGAACAATGCTTGCATTTGATATAGCACTTTCCACGTCTTCTAAACATCTCAAAGCACTTCACAGAATATACTGTTAAGTGAATTGACTGTATATTCAGGGGCAAAACGTGGCACCCAATTACATACAGCAGTGTCCCACAACCAGTCGTGGATTGAATCCCCAATTTTTTTTATCTCGGTGATTATTAATAGGCAAGTGGAGTGAAGAAACTTGCCCAAGGATTTGTCCTGCTAGGAATTGAACCCAGGTCTCTCGCTTGTGAGGTGAATGCTCTAACCACTGAGTTACTGTACTCCACAGTATATTTACATATTCCGGCAAGATATTGCGTGATTTCCTCTCATCTCCAGCTGAGCTTCAGGCTTGTCAATTTTTAGTTCATGTTCTCAAGTTTTGTGAACAAAAAGTGAAAAGACTGAAACACCTTCATACCAATCAAACCGACATTAGCATCCAGCTCACCTCTCTGAGCAGATTCCCTTGAGCCTCTGAGCAAAAGCTATAAGAGCTTGTCTTCCTGGGCATTTCTACGGCAACATTCAGAGAAGTTACACGAGGTATTAGTGGGTGTGTGTGGGAGCTACTGAAAAATATTGTGTTTCGAGAAGAAATTTCATTTAATTTGTACTGTATTGGAAACAGCTGTGAAGTATGGATTTTTCAAGGGGTCAGGGTTGTCTCAGTTGGTAGCACTCTTGCGTATGCCTCAGAATGTTGCTGGTTGAAACCCCACATTGGAGACTTTGAGCTCATGGTCTAGGCAGACACTCCAGCTTGGAGAAGTAATAATAATAATAATAATCCTTGCATTTGATATAACTGCATGGTCACAGATACTGCCCTTAGTTGTGTTTTTTTGTTGTTGGTGATGGTACATTATGTTAAACTAATATCCTAACTGCCTGTTCAGGTTTAAGAACCCATAACACTCTTCAAAGTAAAAGGGAGTTTCTCTTAGTGTTTTGGCCTTGGTAACAATCCCCCGGGTTAAAAATGAGTCCTTCTGTTTATTTAACACAAACTGACTGGCGGTTGGTTTCACCTACAAATACATACAATCACTGAATTTAACAGTAAGTATTGTGATGCTTGATGAGACGTTTCAATGAGGAAAGAGATGATATGAAATGCAAGGACAATTATTATTTGTTATTGATATGTTTTAAGAAAATTGCTATAACAGATTATAGTTAAATTTTTATGTGTGTAAACACCAATCTCACTTTGGTCTCAACTATGGTTTGTTTAAGATTGGGCGAAGATGATTATTTTGTTCTCTAACAAGTATAACATTTAATTATTGAGGCTTTACACTACTTTTATTGGAAAGCAGGCAAAATCATTTTGCTTCTCATCTTTAGTAACTTCCACCGGCTAACAATAATAGATTAGTGCACTGGGTTCTGCTGCCATTACAAAACAACTCTCCTCCTACATGTTCAAAGTTCACGCTTTTATGCTCCCGCAATCTCAGCAGGTGCTCAAATAAATTTGGAGCAGGAGATGGATTTCTCTTACCGCTCGGTTAGACTCCCTGCAATACACTTGTAAATGTTCGAAGTATAGTAACCACAGGATAGCTCTTTGAATACTTCAATCCATCAGCTACTGGAGTGGTTTACCCCTGGTAGTGTTACTATTAACCTGAGAGAAACATCTTGCACACATCTCGGGTGGTCTTTCCTTTACTGTAAAGTCTTGTTAAGTGAATTATTTTCAATAGCATCCTCCTGACTGCGAACCAAGAATTGTACATTTCTAACTTGTAAGGTTTAGCAAGAAACCTGGGAGATGAGCCATTACTGTAGTTTCTTGCTGGAGTTGAAGTGAAACAGAGGTAATGATAATAATCCTTGTGCCTTATCAAATCATTGTGATATCAAAAAGCACTTCACAGAATATCCTGTAAAGTGGATTGATTGACTGTATTTTGTGGATGAAACATGACTGTTTTAAGAAAAAGTTTTCCTTGCAAACGTCACCCAAGTTGCAGCAAACACTCAGGAATAATTGTGAACACAGATAATCGTTTTTGTAAAAAAAAATCCTTATTTTCTGCTCATCTGCAACAGTGTGAAATTCAGCCTTTGTTACTGATGCATAACCTTTGAAGCACTTCGTTATCTAGATTTTCTGAACTGAATTGAAAGGTCAAGGAAAAAGGGAGTCCAACACTCAGTGACATAAAGTGGATAGAAATACATTTCTTTGAGGAAATAAATCATTATTCACTTGTGTGGGGATGGGGGAAAACAATAACAGAATGAATAAGGAATTAAATGGGTGGGAAATCATTGCTGTTTTGAAAAATAGATTTGCTCCAGATTATAGAAATGTTACCAAGGGATGCAAAGGTGACATCTATGAGCTGTTGTCTGTTGTATATATATATATATATATATATTTGGATAAGTTAGTTGAGGGTAAAATGATGCACATTCCCAATAACCACCGAAAATTCAACTGAACTGGACACAGGAAGGAAGATGTTGCTAATGTTGAGTCCATTACGAATCGCCTTGTCCCAGCAGAAATAAATGAATGCCAAACCGGGCTTAGTTGAATACAGAATGGGAAATTAGCTACTGTAATCATCTGCACTGTAGTTAACTAAGCATTTGATTGTCAGCGCCATTATAATGTATGGTCAGCAACTGTACATTACATTCAAATCATGTTTACCTTAGTGTAACAAATAAAATGCCTACAGAATTACCATACCAGTTCTTGGAAAGTTGCCGGTTTCATTACCGGTAATTTGCTGCTGTTGAATTACTAAACTGATTCTGCGATTTAAGCCAACAATTTGTTCGGCAAAGGCCTTGGTAAGCGGGGTGTGGTTAGTTGTATTGCACAAAACCTACTTGCACGGAACCACATGGTATTTACACTCCAAAAAGGGAACAACAGTTCCCTTGTTAAAAGTGAACAACAGTTCCCTTTATGTTTTGATAGCCACTATTTCAAGTGAAATGATGATAAATAGTTGCAACAAGATCTGGAGAGATGGTTGAGACTGAGAAATCATCTTCTCTGAAATAGGTTGGTATCATGTGCTTGATTTGTTTGACATTGTTATGCTGAATTGGTGGTAATCAGGTCACCTAAAGTTAAACAAAAGCAGGAAGGTGTAGCATGGTAAATTGCTGTGCTAAAGCAGCTAACAGAAACTGAGAATAAACTCCTTTCGAATAAACTCCAACATTGCTGTGCTGGATTATCAGGTATATGTATTTAGAACCCACCATCCCCTTAAGATAATGTTTTGAGGAGTGTGAGAAATCTTTTCCAGGTGCTGAAACTGTCCAAATAAATACTCCAGCGTTAAAAGTGCAGCCTCGACCTCGAAGACATGAAGTACCCAGAAAGGAAGGTAAAATAAAATTGGTCGTTCATTTCATGACCGCTTGCAAGACATGGCTGTGCTTAGTTCAACTACAACTATGTAACTACATTTTGCTGCAATCCTGTAAAGCACTTTGAGATCCTCCAATGATGTGACAAGGTAATAATAATCCTTGCATTTGATATAACGCTTTTCACGTCTTCTAGATGTCTCAAAGCGCTTCACAGAGTGTACTCTAAAGTGAATTTACTGTATGTCCGTGGGTGCAAAACAGCAGCCAATTACACACAGCAGTGTCCCACAAACACTCTTGGACTGAAATGACCATTTTTTACTATAGTTTTTTTTAATGGATTATTATTAGGCATGTGGAGTAATGAAACTTGCCAAAGGTTTCGTCCTGCCTGGATTTGAACACAGGTCTCACGTTTGTAAGGCGGGTTGCTCTAACCACTGAACTGCAGGATTCCAATAACTCCAATAATCAATCAATCAATCAATCAAAACTTACATTTATATAGCGCCTTTCGCGTCGAGAGGACGTCCCAAGGCGCTGTATGATAAGGTATGATAGCAAGTGTAAGATCTTTATAATTACACATAATTTCTCACTGTTCTGCTCAAGAGAATGAAGTCTGTTAGTTTTAGTTACTCTGTCATACCATGCTGATGAACAAAATATAACGTGCTTCTTTCTGCATGGCTGACATGAATGTAGGACAAGTTCACATTTGGTGCTGCTAAGTATTATTTAGAAACTAGGTAAAAAAACGCCTGGTGTTGTTTACTGATATCAAATGCGCTGCGATCAAAGTGAACATTTTGGCAATGGTAAATGGCCTAACTGAATACGACTTTTACCCTCCCTGTCACATTGTGACTGATACACCTTTGAAGATTGCTCTACTGCATGCTGCAGGCTGCAATAGAGCAATCAGGCTCGAAGTCCTTGCCAATTATATCAAAATGTCCCAAAGCTTTTCAGTACTCAAATGTCCCAAAGCATTTCACAGGGTTTCGTGTAAACATGGCAGCCAATCTGTGTACAGCAACGCCCCACCAACAGTCATGAAATGAATGATTCATCTTATCTGGGGGATTGTTGCTCAGGACACCAGAAGAAACTCTCTCATTTTTGTGAAATTGTGCCATGGCTTCTTTCACATTCCTTCTGCTGAGTATTATAGCCTTAGCCAAATGGAAGGCTCCTCTGACAATGCACTGAATTGGAGTGTCATCCTAGACTTTGAGCACAAACTCTCGACACACAGCATTGTAACACAGAAAGAATGCAACCAACTGAGCCAGCATGTTGCTTGATATATAATACAAGTACAACTACATGAGTTTATTAAAGTTGCGGAGCAGCAGGAAATTGTGGCAAAATAACAACCATGACTGTGCTAATTGTTGTATAAAAGTTTTGCGAATATTATGCTCATCAAGATATAACACAATACAAACTTACATTTATATAGCGCCTTTCTTCAGCACCTTGGGACCTTCTCCGGATATGAAAGGCATTCTATAAATGTAATTTTGTTGTTGTTCTTGTTGGTAGGATGTCCCAGGGTATTAAAAAGGCTATCTTCTCCCCCAAGCTGGGGTTGGGAAATGGTGGGAGTTGAGGAGGGTAATTCAGGTGTTTATTTTTGTAGTATAACGTTAATATTATTCAATGACGAGCAGTAATTTTATTATGTACAGTTGTTTGCATCAGGATAATAATAATAATAATCTTTGCATTTGATATAGCACTTTCCATGTCTTCTAGACGTGTCAAAGCGCTTCACAGAATATACTGTAAAGTGAATTGACTGTATCATTGTGGGCGAAACGCGGCAACCAATTGCGCACAGCTGTGTCCCACAAACAGTTGTGGATTGAAATGACCAATTTTATTATTGTGTTTTTTTTGGGGGAGGGATTATTATTAGGCATATGGAGTAAAGAAACTTGCCCAAGGTTTCACCCCGACCTGCCTGGATTCGAACACGATCACAGTGTATGAGATGAAAATTTAAGAAATAATAATAAATAATTCTTGCATTTGATCTCTCGCCTTATCACATTGTTGAGACACCTGAAAATACCTCACAGAATACAGGAAGGTGTAGTGACTGTGTATTTTGTGTACGGAACCCAGCAGTCAATTGCGCACAAACAGTTTGGGATTGAATGACCACATAATTATTATTCAAGAAACTAACCTGCTCACAAAGGCTGGATGTTTACTGTACCTGGTAGCAAATCTAAGTTCTTTCCTATCTGCAATTGTGAATTCACTTGTTTAACTTGTTAATTTGTATTGTCCAGTGCACACCAGTGAACTCCAAGTCTCAATGTGGGTCTTGAACCCATAACTTTATGATCGAGTGTTACTAACTGATCCAGGATGACACATAAGACATCTTCCAAAATAAGAAATACTTTGCTGCCTGGAAAGACATCCTATAAGGAAGGACTGATAGTGAAAATGTAAAAAAGAAGATGACAAAACAGCTATTCTCAGATTCCGTTTCCTTTTATATTGAATAAATAATGCCTGGAAATCAATAACCCTTGAAGTATTTCTCATTTTGAGAGATGCCTCTCAATGCAAAAGGCACTGTGTAAACACAGCTTGTTGTTGTTCTTACTCTCTTCAAGTCACTGAAAACACATCAGCTGCAAGCTCCATTCAACCTCCACATCAAACACACTGATAGATATTGAGCTTTGGTTATATTGTTTGTATTGCTGGTATCTTTTGCCCACAAAACATACAGTATATTCTGCCAAGCCCATTGAGAAGTCTAAAATATAAGCAAGGGATGTTGATATAGCTGTTCAGTGTTTTATAATAAGTAATCTTTATAACAAGTAATCTTTGCTTTTGACATAGCGCTTTTCACATCTTCTAGGCGTCCCAAAGCACTTCACAGAATATACTGTAAAGTGAATTGACAGAATATACTGTAAAGTGAATTGATTTCATGTGTAAAAGAGAACAATCAGCTTAGAAAGTCGGCCCTATTCCCAATTTGATAACCAATTAATTGTCTGCTATTAACCAGCATGTAGTTCAGGAATGCCGACAAGTTCAAACAAGGAACTGGAACGATAGATTTAATACAACACAACTTTACTATTTTACACAGAGAATAGTGGAATAGACAATGGGGTGGACTGTCAGCTGCATCAAAAGGGAGTCGAAAAGCTATTGAATGAAAAATTCATTTGAAATGTATGTTGGGTTTTGGATCCTGCCAGATACACCTTCAGGGTTTTGATGAAGTCAATAACATTCCTATTGTATTTTGCCAGTCGGTACTTATTTTATCCAACGCAGCAGGATGATTGGGAACATGGGGAATCAATGTGATAAGAGTATGCTTATCGTCAGAGACTGAATCGGTGGAAGGAGTTTTGAAGTGATTTCAGCTCAATGTTCAATCCACACACTGATAAAATTGGCTGTGAGGGGAAGTTCTATTGCTCTTTATCTTTTATTTTCATATTCTGAAACATTCTGAGTAGAAATGCCTTGGAATTATCGATTGCAAGGATTACTATTACCCTTGCAATAACACGTTTGAATTATTCATGTTTGAGATTATTCTGTCGGTGTATTTGAGATTTTGCAATAGAGGCAAGAAGCTCAGTTCCTAATGTAAATACCTAAAAGTGGTTCCACTTCACAATGGGCAAATCAATTGGGCAGAAAACCAAGAGCAACAACAAAATTACATGTATAGAGCACCTTCAATGTTGGGAAGAAAGGCACGATAAAGAATGTTTGTGTTCACTTAAAGAATTAAGAAAGACAGGAACATGAATAGATGCCTGGGAGTGAACTATCAATGTCTAAACCTCATTTGCAGGTTGATTGACATGAAATGTAAAAATTGCTCGGATTAGGAGGGATAGATGGAAAGGTTTAGTGTTTTGAAAATCCACAGACAGCCAAATATCCAGTTATATTTTTCATTAAAGTGATGACATCTTGACAAGCTGGTGATAGTTGGGATGTGTTACGGATAAACAAGCTATAGATAATCAAACAGAAGGTCAAAATTTACTTCCCTTTCTGTTGTCATTGTGAAATGAAAAGAAAAACAATTTTGATATTCTTCTATTGGGGTTTTGAACTTTCAAAAACAACCTGTAGCTCATATAAATATTGAAAGGACTATAAAAACAAGTCTGGAGGAAAAGGTCTCTTTTTGCACTGGAGCTAATTCTGCTGGTGCCAGATTTAAAGGGATAAGCACTAAGTCATACAAGTGCAAATAAAAACTTCAGAAAACATTCAAGTAATTGTTAGCACTTCCTTTCCCACAACAAAAAAAAAACTGCCTCTTCTCCTGGCACTTGTCTCCCATTGTGGTTTTAAAGGCTTCATTAATCATCACAAAGCAGTTGCCTTGGGCTGAAATAGTTCAAGTTGTGTGGTTGATATCCTCAGAAGTAACACATGCAACACCTCAACACCTGTGACTAAATGACCTATAATGAATTGCTATCGCATTAACAGCTCTTGTTAAATATCTGTTTGACATTCACAGTGAATTTAATCTCATCACATTTTCTATTTAACCCCGTCAAAGTTACTAATACTAGGTGTGATTTCTCCACAGAACACGATTGAATTCAACAAACTTTTCATTTCAAGCCAAGCAGGTGGAATGCCTGTTTTTAGTTACTTTGATACCTCGCTGCAAACTGGTGTGTGTGGCTTTTACCTTTCTCCACAGGTGTGCTTATTTTTCAGTTCACTCCCATTGCTACCTGTTCCCATGGGGGAAAGATTCCCAATTAATATTCCAATTATTATTCAGAGAAGAGGTTTATAAGGTAATATCTAATTATTAACTTATCAATAAAGACAAGATGCTGGTTAGTAATTACTTGTATTTGGAACTCTCTTTTACTTCCAATAGTGCGATGCCCTTACTCATATCTAAATAGTCAGTCAGGGCCAAGATTTGTGAATTCTTAACTACTTTTTTCAAAATACGATTGTTAGAGACGAGAGAGAGAGAGAGGGGGATAAGCAAGAAGCAAACCTATTTACCTTTTCTGACCCACCAGCTGCGTGGCAAGAAAAAATCCATCAAATAAACAATTCACCTCACACAATTGCTTGTTGGATTTTTAGAACAAATTACTAAGCCTGAACCTTCTGACTTTACTGTAAGCAGCAGTCAATTCTGACCTCAATGTAATGCTATTCAGTTTTAAGGATGTGTTATATTTTTATGTGATTTTGAGGTTGCCACGGGGACGCATACAAACTCCCTTGCTCTTTGAGATCATTGTTTGATTGCTGTCTCAAGCAAGGTAGTTGATCCTTGATGTGTATCTGAGTCCAGTTGGATTTGTGGTGTCAGTAGCAAAATCGAATCAGGTCGAATTGCTTCTCAGATTGAAGTTTCTCTATTTTTTGACAGAGTTATGGAAGTGGGGAAACTAGCGAGGAAATGTCAAGTGCAAACAAACTTTGACTTTAACACTTGTTGGGAAATTGTATCGCGTTTCCAAATGCAATGTGTTTGGAGATTCAGAAAAAAACATTTTTCTGAAAAAAAAGCATTGATTTTATACCAGTCTGCATATTCTGCATGATCACTGTAATCTTTTAGGAACACCAGTCATTTTGTGACTGCTGATATCATCAATTAACTTTCAATATACGATGATTAGGTAAACTCTGGCTTAACAACAGTGCGTAAGTTTTATGTGAGTTCCGGATAAATCTGTGGAATTAGGAGTCAGTCACTCAATAACTTAACCGATGTTCAATTTACAGGAATTGGATTCACGTCAGTTGACACCATTTCACTTGCACCTCATTTACTGTAACAAATGGCAGCTGAATGAACAAATGTGTTGGCTTTGGTTTGACACTAAATAATACAATTTCACAATCTCAACATGAATGAAATCCATTATTTTTTTCCCGATGAGTTTCCCAAAAATTGGCAAAAGATCAAATGACTTTCAATTTGGTTTTCCCGACCCATTGCCTGTCGCCCCTCCATGCCCCCCCACCCCAAAAAAGCAAAAAAAAAATCTGGCCAAAAATCAGGTCAGTTTACCAAATGCTGTAATTATAATCTTTGCATTAGATACAGCACTTTTCACGTCTTCTAAACATTTCAAAGAGCTTCACAGAATATACTGTATTGTGAATTGACTGTATATTTGTAGGCGAATTGCACACAGCAGTGTCCTACAAACAGTCGTCGATTGAAATGACCAATTTCTTATCGATTTAAAAAATTATTTTTGAGGGATTATTATTAGGTGTATCTGTTTCTACCACAATTGGATTCATGTTTAGGAAACGTTCTCTGCTGCCAAGGCAGGTCCATGTAATACTATAAAAGCTAATGCTACCATTTTATTAGTTCCCAAACCAAATTCCGAATGATTGAGAGGCAGAAGTGGACAGATTTTGCATAGCCATTGGGTGGCTGGTGGCAATGTTAGCTGCTGTTGTGCACATTACTGTATTGATTGTGCTGATGAAGCCACTCTAAAGGAATGAATGGTTTATTAAATAAATGGGGGTGGTTTTACCAGATGGATCTTGCTAATGAACAGAACTGAAGCTATTTGGAAAGTAACTCTGTGGTAAAGCTGAAGTATTTGATGTACTTCAGCTCTGAGCTATTCTCATCTTTACAGAGCAACACCAAGGAAAATATTTCCAGATACATGTTTTGCCCATGGAATTAGTAAGATGCTAATACCCCGAGGTCCCAGGTTCTCAGCATATATTGGCAGTTTCTTTGGCTTGATATTTGATAGTTAAACTAACACCAATTTGATATATTTCAATATGCCAAGAAAATCAAATATAATATAAATCTGCACCAGAGTTCATTACAATCTGTCCTTATTTCCGCACTTCACAGTCTCATGACAGCCTATGGGTTAGGTTTTATATTTTCTAATATGTAAATGGCTGCAGTTACCCCAAGGCAACAGGAACAGATTGAAATAATTGGAATTTTAAAAAAAAAAATGTTTCCTGACAATTTCAGCTCTTTAATGCATTGAAGTACTGTTTGCTGCTGATGGATTATCATTCATAGAGTGTTTCCATTCTGCAGGTGAAACTAAACCGAGCTTCTTGTCTGCCTGTTCTTGTGGAAAATGCTATTGGCTCTTTTCTCTAAAAAGATCAGAAAGAAGCCTGAATGTAACTTACACATCTGTCTGAGTTCAGTCTTTCCACTAGAGAGATATTTTTCAATTTCCAATGTATCTTATTAGGTGCAGGTATATTTTAGCCTTTTTATGTTAGGGAATGGTTACACATTCAGTATAACATGGCAGATGTGCTTTCTATGAAATGTCTCCACCAATAAAGGGTTTCAATAGACACATATGGAGATTTGCTGCACTGAGAAATTGCTTTTGATTTAATTGTTTTAATGACTTTAAAATAACTTCTGTTTCACCATGCTTGTTTTGTTGTTCAGATGAAAGAACACACCTACAAAATATAGTTGATTAAATTGAAGCACTTTGAGATGTCTCAAAGACGTGATAACCGATGTGAAGGCACTATACAAACACAATTTTGTTGTTGTTTAGAAGGCGCTATATCAAATACAAGGATTATTAACCTGAGCAGGTTTTCAACTTGCTTCCTGCTTTGGAGATTTCCAAAACCCATGGTTGTGAGGATTCATTTGTAGCTCAGTACAGTGATACCTGAGGGTCCACTGTGAGTCCCAATGATTGGAATTAAACTCAATCCTTCGTGTGCAGTCCCGTTTCCTTCAATTTAACACTTTGACAATGGACAAAACCTAGTTAATTCTCATGAATGAAGCATTATAAGACCAGATAATTTGTTTCATCTGAGCCAGTTTAGTGTTCATTGGAACACTAAACTGAAAAGCTAAAGTGAAGTTATCATTGAAATAGAAATAACATTAGAAAATAAAACATGTTCCATGTGCATTACTCCATTTCAGCACACCTTGCAAAAACAGCAACACAGACTAATAATTAATGACACATTTGTGAGGTTATTCCACAAAAATCATTGGAAAGATTCAATTATTTCACAATGTTTTTCAATACCCGGAAAAAAATTATATTAAAAAATGGCATCACTTTCTGGTTAAAAAAAATCGATTTGAACTTCAATCATACTTCAATTCATATGCATGAAATTCAAATGAAGTCTTAAATGACTTACCCACATTTTCCTTCTTCCTCAGACTTGCAACTTGAACTTCACTAGAATTTCTGGCGTAGGTTACGGTGTTTCTTTGCTGAAAATCCTGGATCAGGTATTTAAGCAGCTGACTCCACTCAGCTGTTGCTTGGAATGAAGTTGCTATACAGGAAACAGACTGATGTGCATTAAATAAAGGATAAAAGCAGCGGCAAAAATAAACTAATGATTGACAGAGACTTGTGTTTTACTATGCAAGACCCAGTCAGTAAAATGAAAAATTAGCTTTATTGTTAAAATAAGAGCATTTGCAGGGAACGGCATATTTTTGGCATCTACTGAAGCTCTTCTGTAGCTGTAATCTCTCTTTTTTGTCCAAATATCCTCTTTACTATCAAATTTGTCCTGCAGTATGTCATTTTTGTAATTTAAAAACAAAAACACCGTTCCTGGAAATGGTTCTAATGAGGCGGAAAATTAATATAATAATAATAATCAGTGCTTTTGATATGGCACTTTTCACGTTTTCTAGTTATCTCAAAGCACTTCACAGATAATACTGTAAAGTGAATTGACTGTATATAAGTGGGCATAACGCAGCAGCCAATTTTGCACAGCAGTGTCCCACGAACAGTCGTGCATTGAAATGACCAATTTATTATTGTTTCTTTTTTGAGGGATTATTATATGGTGTGTGCAGTAAGAAAATGTGCCCAAGGTTTACCCTGCCTGGAATTGCATCCGGGTCTGTCGCTTGTAAATTTAATAATAATGCTCATATTTGACATAGTGCCGTATATCGTCTTGAGATGGTTGAAAACGCTTCAAAGAGTATATCATAAAGTAACATGATTATAATTGTGGGCTGAACACTGCAGCCAATTGCACACAGCAGTATCCCACAAACACTAGATTGAGTGACCAAAGTATTAAATTCTTTAAGGGAAAGCGATCTGTCAATTGACTAATATCCGGGTGCCTGCACAGAGGCGTTTTTAAGACTTCAAATGACTCGGTGCAATTTTCTTACGGGGCCCGTCACTGACGCGGTAAGTTTAATAAGTGTACGCATGCGCAATTTTATTCTATGCAAAAATTAACTTTCGGTGGGTGTGATGCCTCTTTAGGCGGACCGCCTGCTCCGCCGGGCTGGGGCTGGGGAGAGCTCTGCTTTCACTTTAACAAAAGGCAAAAGCACAGCACATTCAAATCCTCCCATTTTAATGATGTTTTGCATTACTTTGGGGGCCCGCAATATGCGGGCCCGCAATATGCGTTGCATCGATGTTAAAAACGCCTCTGTGCCTGCATTTACTGCTACGTAATGAGAGGCATGTGGAGTAAGGAAATTTGCACAAATGTTTCGCCTGCTCGGAATTGAACCCAGGTCCTCTCACTTGCAAGTGAATGCTCAAACCACTAAAATATAGGACAACAATATTTCTCATCCTCTCATTTTATTAGAGAAAACATACAATAAACATCTCAAGAATTAATGAATTCATTAGACCTCAATAGGTAGCATGGTGTGATTCAAAATCTTTGAGAAAGGGCTCAATGATAGAACTTTACTTCAGAAATCAGACGAATATATGGAGGAAGTGAGTGTCTTGTGTGCTCATCTATATTATGAATATAGTATAAATATAATTGTTGTCATTTCAATGTGTTTTATGGACATAATATAAATATAACAGTTATATAAATGTTATACAAAGCTCAACGAAAGTAGACTTCTTTGTCTTCAGTGAGAAGTGCCTATCTTCATCTGCTAATGTTTCTTGCAAATATATACAATTCTCTAAAAAATAATGTTGCAATACCGATTGTAACCAAAATGCCTTGTTCAGTAAATGATAACTGCATTTGAAGTATCAGCTTGGCTCAGTTGGTAAAACTCTCACTTCTGGTTCAGAAGGTTGTCTGTTCAGCTCCTTTGTCGGGATCTCTGAGCTCATGACCTGATGCTGATGGAGTACAGTATTGTCAATTGTGTCGTTAAACTGAAGTCTCATTTGATTGTTTAGGCAGATGTTAAACAAACTCATGGTATTATTCGCCTGGTACCCTGACCAACAAATCCTTGAATTGAGTTTGTCTATCATTTGTGCAATAATTACTGTGAAGTGATTTTCTATTTGATTGGGTGCTGTATCAATTGTACGGATTATTATTGTTATAAGCATCTGAATTCGTAGGAAAGAGCTCCAGCAGATGACGTTTCTCAGGATTCTAACTGGGAAACAATAACCTTTTTGGCTGATGCAATATTAATACTGAACTCGTAGAATGAAGGACATTAAATGAGAGATTACCATTTATGACTTCCTGTGAAAGTGTCATTTTTTTTTCCTACAGATCTATCTGCAGGTAATATCATGCTTAATAATGATTTGCCCTGCAATCAAATCTGTTGAGTTTTTTCCCTTTTAGCGATGACCATTTATTGTAATTACAGATGTAGCGCATTAATCTTCTGTAATTAGTGATCTGCATGTGGGTGGAAACTATAGCATTGCAGCCCATAACGCCTGTGATTTTCTCAGAAAAAAATATTTAGAATCAAATTAAGTACAGACAATCTAACCACTGTTTTGGAAGGTCATTTTCAAGGGCAAGCTCCAGCATTGAGCTGGGTTGGCAATTAATCCAAGGTGACTTTGGACTAGATATTGGCAGAGCATGATAAACATGGAACACTTGAACCTTTTAAGAAACAGAAGTGAACATGAGGATGTGGATGGTGATTATTCCAGTACATTAACTTGCCAAACCTGAAACCAAGAGAAGAAAATATTCAAGGGAGGCATAAGGTGTAACTTTTGTGTTGAAGATTGCTTTCTGACATCTGCAACCAGCCACGATGGATCACCTGAATCTTTTTTGTTATGGAATTCAAGGGCTAAGTACATAGTTGAAGTTAATAATAATAATATAATGATACTTAAGAACAATCATTGCATTGAAAATAGTATTTTCACTTCTGGAGGATGTCTCAAAGCAGTGATTGTATTTTGTAGGTCAAGGGATAAGGTGTATTATGTGCAAGAGTGTGTTTGGGCTCCCAGACTATCCAGTTATTCATGAATATTCATTTCCCTCAGTCAGCTCTTTTCACTGTTAAGCACAAAAGAGATTCGAATGAAGAAAATCCTTCAGCCAATTTCATTCTGGATCTCATCCTTTTAGCATAATAATAATCCCACTTTCTTCTCATTCCAAAAATATGTTGCTTCACAAATTAGCTACATTGGGAGCCTTATGCCAATTTTCAGTCCAAAGGCAAAATGCTGACTAAACAAAAGAGCACTTGGGCCAATATGGAATAAAATTAATTCATCTTCTACCTCAGATTTAATCGTAGGAAAACCATTAAGTAAATTGATTTTATTTTTCATCAAAGTTCATAAGGAGTATTTGCTTTGCATCAAATGTATAGACGTATGTAAGGCATGAAACATTGAACTGCAATTGCTTTTTCTACATGGTGAACATTAAGAAAAAGGAGCCATTTCCATTTGCCCTGTAGCCTACTGGTTTGCTCTTTCATTTATCTTATGAAAAAATTGAGATTTTCTATCATTTTTGTACCTATGATCTTGCTTAATTCAATCTTTTTATTGAAAGTGCAAATGCTGTATTTAATTTCAATGCATCAGAAAAGCATTACTTCTCTGCCTGTCTAACTTGTCAAGGATTATGGAGAAATAACTAGATGGAGATTTAGTCTGTGGATTTTTGCAGGGGCAGAATGCACAACACATTAAATTGGTGTCCTGATTTATAATGGAATATCAGTCCAATGGGGAAAAATTCCATCTGGTTTTAAATTTGCTTGATATTTAGAGCTTTTAGAATTTGACAAATCCAGTTATAAGTTTGAAATTGTTTCGGCTTTGTTTTCAAAAGAACCTGTGTAGAAGAAGTTTCACACTTAAAACTTTGGTTTTGAGAATCTGCATATTCCGAAATGCTTGGGAAATAAGAGTAAATCTGGAATAAGATGCATTTTCCAATGTCTCCAAATATTTGATTGACTTTGCCCCAGATATTTTTATATTTCACAGGGATTTCAACTCAGTCATCTGTGAGAAAATGCAATACTTTGTAATGTGCAGATAGGTGGAGTTCATTGAGAACTCAGTGAAAATGAATTCTTGTTTTCTCATTCAGAGAATATTTTACAGAGTTAAAAGGTTCAATCAACTTGTGCAATCCCTCAGTTACTTAATGCTTCATATGTAATTCCTGTCGTTGGGTGCTCTCGTGAGCCACTTCTAAATTTTACTCATCACTGCAAAATTATAGGTTTAAATTTCATTTAAATAAAGGTTATAGAGGTACTGAATTTCAGTAGTCTTACAAATGTTAGCACACTCTTGTTATAATTACTGAGCGAATTGTAAAAGATGATGGTAATTACTAGGTATACAATATTTTAAAAATCTATAGTTAATAGCTCCATAATTGATATTCATTGCTCGTTTTCCTTTACAAGGAAAGATCAGGGGGAGACTTTGAATTTCTGATGCACGTCAAAGCTGTTTATTTTTATGAAATCCATTTGATATCAAGAAACGTGAAGGTAGTGATTTAAATTCATTGCATCTCGTGTAATGTTAAAACTTATATTCTCTATCCCTGACATTGAAAGATTTATAATTGCCACATGCCACTCCTGGCTGGGCACACATACTGCTGGTGGAAACGGAATAAGGTGGGTTGGCGAGTTGAATGATGCCTGAAAGTACAGTTACAGATGTACATCTTGAGGCAGGCATTTAATGAGGGGAGGGAGTGATTTGAAGGGACTTTGGGATGGAAACCTGTAGAGCATTGGCCAAAAGGCTGCAAGTATTGAACTCAGTGTGCATTTGGGGCCAGCACTCCCTCAAAAGGGATTTGTGATGATCGCTCATTTTTCAAAACTCTTTGAGACGTCCTGCCAATATGAAAAGGACGTGTACCGCTTTCTACCATCCTGAGAGTCGCATGTTATAATAATGGAGATTGTGATACCAATCAGTTCTGTCAAATGCTGAAATTCAAAGGTGGCATAGAAAATGTGAACCCCTAAACTCTCTACATGGAAGCCAACAAAATTTTAAACAGTGATTATCATCAATCGTTTTTGCGTCCTCCCGACATGAAAGGGGCTCTATAAATGTAATTTTGTTGTTGTTGTAGATCCATTTTTTTCAGTCCAAATCAAATCAATATTCCATCCCGGAGAAAGCGAGTACAGTAATATGTTGAAACTGTAGTGTCATTTTTGTTTGTTAAAATCAGTAAAGGTTAGGATATGTTTGATATCTCCTTAACTTTCAGATGCTTTAAAAGGCATTTGAAAGACTTTTCTGTCTGGAAGGTTATCTGGCTGTCAGAGCATTGGGGATAGCTTGAGGATTGTGTGCATGGTTGATACTGTTGGAAGTGAAGTGATGTTGCTTAAAGTAGCAGGGAGATGTGGAGGCTGATTTATGCCTCCTCCATGTTCTTGCAGACCTACAAAGCTTATACAGTACTTATCAAACTACATACAACAATGTCAGATTTGTGTTGTCATATGGATTTATTGTTACATGTCAACCAGCTAGTTGAATTCATTCCACGTTTAATCGATCCCCATTTACAATAGCAATGTTCCCTTTTAACCATGCCATGATGGCTTCCCGTGCCCTCGCCCATTTCTATAGACTCTGATTTGTTGTTTGAAGTCACATGTTCCTTTACTACCAGTTTAGAAACATAGGAATTTCCAGACAAAAAAGACCGCAGTCCATCTCGTCCGTCCTCTACCATCCTGGTAGTTGCATGCTATGACAATGGAGATGTTAATACAAACTAATTCCATATATGTGGAGCTCCTGTGGCTCAGTGGTTAGAGCACTTGTCTTGCAAGCTGGGGAAACCAAGCTGGGGAGACCTGTGTTCGAATCCAGGCAGGCTAGGGCGAAACCTTGGGCAAGTTTCCTTACTCCACACGCCTAATAATAATCCCTCCAAAAAAATCACACTAATAAAATTGGTCATTTCAATCCACGACTGTGTGTGGGACACTGCTGTGCGCAATTGGCTGCCGCGATTCGCCCACAAATATATACAGTCAATTCACTTTACAGTATATTCTGTGAAGCGCTTTGGGACGTTGATAAAATGTGGAAAGTGCTATATCAAATGCAAGGATTATTATTATTATTATTATTATTTTTATTATATGGATTTGTCTACCATAACAGTGGGAAGCTTTGGGAACCTTAAATGGTTGATTCCGTGATGGGAAGACATTTTGGTGGGTGTTCTGGAAGGCTGAGATCAAATGGGCTGAAGGATCTTCGTCACCAAAATCATGATGAACTTATATAGTACCAGTAACAAGTGATTGTTTGGGAATGAACTGACCTATGATTTATTCTTTAAATGCTGGAACATTTATCATTTTTGCAGGCTATTCAGCATCAGCAGGTGCAACACAGAATTCTCGATCAAAAGCTACTGCTGTACATGGTTAGTTTTTTTCCTTCTAAGTCCTGTCCTGTGCCTGCGAGATTCTGTGTTGCATCTGCTGGTGCAGAACAACCTTTTAAAAATAATTAAATCCAATGAAAATGTAACTAGAAAGCAAAACATGAGCTGGTTTGCTGAATTCCCTCTCTGCCTTTCACCTTCTAACTCCTGATGCTTCACTTCAGGCTCTTCGTGACCAAATAATTTCCTCTCTTGGTATATCATGCTTTCATGTGGGATGAAACCTGCTCAGTTCTCATTCCCTAGTAATAGTAATAATAATAATAATAATTATCCTTGCATTTGATATTATGCCTTATCACATCGCTGAGACATCTCAAAGCACTTCACGAATATGCTGAAAGGGAATCGACTGTATATTTTGTGGGTGAAACGTGGCAGCCAATTGCACACAGCAGTGTCCCACAAACAGTTGTGGATTGAGTGTCCAAATTATTATTATTTTTAAAACGATTATTACCCCCCAGAAAAGCGATCCGCCAATCATTTAACAACTAGGTTACTACTTGCTACTAGATGTGGAGCAAGGAAACTTACCTAAAGCTGCTGTTGATTTCCTCTTTGCAGTCCTCTCCATCCCCTCAGGAGAGTTCCTTTCTTGCCAGGCTTATTTAATGTTCACATAAACCAGATATAGCTTCAAGCTGTCAGTGGGTTTAATGTATCTCAGCTGATCTAAAGGCATAGGTTGTGTCATGTATTTGCACTGTCATTTCTTAGTTTTTGCACCAACATAAATATTGCTCCATTGTGCAGAAAGGTCCAGTTCCTCAACCCTATGTTTTTTTAGGTGACTATTTGGTGTGATTTTAGCTTGTGTATGATTGTACGGTTAAAGCTACTGCTGGTCGATTACCACTAAAGTAAAATTGAAAAACGTCATGTCACTACTTTAGTGGTAAATCAACAGATTTATGCCTCATGTCCACCAGAAGCAGAGTCCTGGATATAAATCTTTATGTGTCTCATTGATGGAGAAGCTGCATATAAGATTTTGCTTTATGACACATCACTTTGCTGTTGCGTCTAATGTGCGCTAGGTGCTTTGAACACAGACATAATTCACTCGTTTTGAATCCTTTTTTTGCAAAAGGAAAACAAAAAAAGAAAAGACAGCAGGATCCAGGTGCCAAAGACTTTGAAGATGAATCTGAGGAAAAGCAATTTACGAAAAAAATTAGTCCGATGCAGCGATAGAACAGACTAAGCTTTATATTTCCTCTGAGTTGTGCTAAATCTTTCATGCAACCTTTAGTTATATTGTGAAAAATCAGTTGAATCATCTCATCTGTCCAGATGAGAATGTATTAACAAGATATACACTGAAGCTGTGTATATTGCGGAAGAACCATGGCACCTTTTGATAATGTAATTTGAATTGGAAAGTACCAGCAATGTCAGATTTCCTGAGAATACAATTCTGTTATCATAACTTCAAAAGGTAGATAGATATGGGTGTGAATAATGTACAAATTTCTCAATTTGTGCTTCTCCCCACAAAAATACTCTGAAAGTTTCACACAAGATTTCGCAGAAATGGTTTTGTGGAAAATAGGATTGAACATTGAAGATATAATTATCTATAAACTACAAAGAAGACAGCTTTCATTAAAAACACAAGGGCTGTTATTCAGAAGAGCTAAATCTTAATTTTCTGAGGCCACACTTCCAATTTAGCTGTATTTGCTGCATAGTATTAAATGGAATTGAATTATTCACTGAGGTAGCACTAAGACAGTGAACAAGAAGACATTAGTTAGAATTGCAAATGGCAATTTCAGGACAGACACCAGGAAGATTTTCTTCATCCAGATTGTAGTGAATTTTGGAACTACTGTAGTTGCAATGAAGGATGGTTGAGACTACGGCATTTAAAAACAGCTTTATACTGTGATGGGGGAACAAGAGGTGAGTGTTCTGAAGGGATGAGGTCAAATGGCTGAAGGCTTTTTTATCCAAAACAATCCTGTGTTATTGTGAATACTGTAATGGAGTTGTAATTTAGGGTTCAGGAGTGAATGAGAGGGGTATGGAGTTGATAAACCAGGTTGATAATATGATAAGGATCAAAGCAAGACATCGCATTAAAATTATGTCCCTTTCCTTCTGAATGCATTTTCAGGGCAAAGCAAAGGGAGTTGCCTCTTCTGTCTAATCTACTTGACCGGCTTTCGGATGATGCTGGATGCAAAAAATGTAGGAAAAAAGTTTCCATTTTGCAACATGGATATTATGCATTTAAAGAACAATCCCCCCACCACCCCATAAACAAGGAGTATGCATAGTCAAGCCTGATTGTTATGAACGCATGCATAACAGTTTTGGCGTCCTGCCGTTTGAGACAATGTGGAGGTAAGGGAACGCAGAGCTGGTCATGGCACAGACGTAGGGTAGAAAGAAATAGTTGAGGGTGGAGCAAGACAGCAAGGTCCTGGACTGGCTTAATCAGATGGAGTGTGCATCCATGGATGGTGATGCTGCCAGTGCCTGAGGTGCCGAGGCACTGGTGCGAGCCAATCAGCAAGGCCTTGATTTTATTGACCTTCAACTGAAGAAAGTTAGCTTTCTTCCAGGACTTGATGTCTGACAGACATTCTGCCAAGGCAACAGTGGTCCTGGAATCGAGGGTGGAGGCAGACAGATACAGTTGGGTGTCTTCCACAAACTTCTGGAAATTGACCCCATGTCTGTGGACGATGTCATCAAGAGGCAGCATGTTGATGTTGAAAAAGAGGGCACTGAGGACGGAGCCCTGAGGAAGGCTGCGCAAGGCGGTGCAGAGGCTAGAGGAGAAACCGCTTGTGGAGTTGAAGTGGAGGCAGTGTGAGAAGTTAAGGCAGTATGTTAAGAATTTTAAGAACCCTCCAATACTGCAATACAATATCATCGTGGACTGTATGATTTTCAAGACCCTACCGATGAACCCCCAACCCCCCAACTCGGAGATGAGAGTAGTACCAACTGAGCCAGACTGACAGATTGATGAATCATTGGCAAATCATTCAATGGCATCAAGGAATCTGCTAGAAGAGGTTCTATTTATTGGATTATGGGGAGAGAGCCGGGGAGTGGGATTGACTTTGATTTGCTATTTTCAAAGAGCCGGCACAGATTCGATGGGCCGAATGGCCTCCTTTTATGCTGTAACATTCTATGATTCTATTTTTCTGAATAAACAATGAAAGTACAGTTATGTTCATAATTTATACCATTCATCTGTTCCCTAAGGTTCGTGCCATTATTAAAATGTTTTATTATACTGTATAGCAGTGCATTATGCAATCGAGTAGGGTGAACAAATCACACTACTAACCCGACTAAGCAGGTTATTCACTACCCTTTATAAATAGCAAGCAATGAATTCAACATTTTATTTATGAGGCTACGGTTCTATACAATAAATAGATTAATATCTAATTTAATAAACTGGTAACCATCCATTGAAATGAAATTTATTGTTATTCCACCTACTGAAATCCCTTTGTCACATAAAATACTCATGCACATATACACTTTATTATCAATTTTGTCTCATTCATGTTAAGATGTAAGTGTTTACAGCTCCCTTTGAAATGAGCCATGAAATCAAAAAATTGTCAGCAGCAATAACTCTTAACCTGATTTCTTTTATATTGGTTTTGTGGCATTGATGTCTCCACTCAAACATTTCTCTGGCATTGTATTGGAATAAAACACTTTACTGTCACATCAGGCTTATTGTCACCTGTGCATGCAACAAATGGAAATTCACATGAAAGAATGATTTGTGATAGTTACTATCAGACTATATTCCAATTGAAGGGGTCAAATGATAAATGGGACTGTGTAGCTTGAGTGAATGTTATTCCAACCCAGACAACTCTGAACCTTGAAAACCATACTCAGGAACAGAAGGTGAATCTTTCACTCCTTTTGAGGTTTATACAGTGACCAAAATAAAATATTGCAGAAAGATTTTTTTATTGTTGTGTACCTTCAAATGTTAACATCATCTAGCATTCCAATTATAATAGTGATTAACTATAATAATTATTCCATGCATAGTCCAATGGGCAAGTTTCCTTACTCCACACATCTGATAATATTCTCTCAAAAGAACCCAATAATAAATTGGTCACTTCAATCCCCGACTGTTTGTGGGACACTGCTGTGCACAATTGACTGCCGCGTTTCACCCACAATGTATATAGTCACCGCACTCTACAGTATATTCTGTGAAGCACTTTGAGACGTCTAAAAGAGATGAAAAGCGCTATATCAAATACAAGGATTATTATCATTATTATTTTATATAACGAACGTAGCTCATATTTTCACTTTTTTGACATGATGGATTTTACCCTTAAGGTGTCTGAAAAATATATCTCAATGCTCATCTCGCACCCTCAAGTGGAGGGAGACAATACTTTTATTTAATTGCGTATCATTCCTTCATAGTCATACTTGAAAGTGAGTGACATTTTTACTTTACACTCACTTAACTTTACGATATATTATGTGAAGTGCTTTGAGACGTGTAGAAGACGTGAAAAGCGCTATATCAAATGCAAGCATAATTATTATTACAGTACCTTCCAAACAATGATGAACATTCATGAACAGTTGAATTGTTTTGAAACAATGTAGTCAACATTTGGGGTTAGGGGGAAAGGGAAAGAGGAGGGGGGGAGAAAGAGAGGGAAAGAGTGGGGGGAGAAAGAGAGAGGAGTGGGAGGGGGAGAGGAGGGGAGAGAGAGAGAGGGGGTAAGTTGATTAATTTAGATGAAAAATTAGAGGAGTGGAAGGGGGGTTGGGTTTGGAGCCATTGAGATGCCAGACTGACTGTGTGTATGTGTGTGTATGTGTGTGAAAGAGAGAGAGAGGGAAGGAGGGAGAGAAAGAAAAGAAACTAGAGTACCCCTTTGATTGTGTGCTGTGTTTATAGACTGTAATCGATATTTATTGCACTATTGGTAAGAAACCATACGATATTCTGTTATTATTTAGTCTTTTATTAATATGGTATGTTAAAATATGTAAAATTTGTAATTAAATATATATATATATATTTTTTAAATTCTGTTGGATTTTTGGCAGCTGGCTGCCTGAATATCTGGCATTGTCCAGGTCCCGAGGGTGCCGGATAAATGGGCTTTTACTGTAATTTCCTTTCTGTGTCAAATGCAGAATGCTGTAAAAATTGAACTATAAATACAGGGCATGCTGAGTCAAATCACCTGCTAGCTCCCATTTTGCAAACCGCTGTCAGCACTGATTTCTGTCACTTTGTGGTGCAAATGTAATTGATGGCAAAGGAAAATCTGTCAAGTCTCTAAGGTAGTTAAGATTGATCATTCAAAGCTCGTTTCTTAAAATTTGCACAGGTTTCACACATGTGAAATGCGCTATATCAAATGCAAGGATTATTATTGTTATTATCATCATAGCTATGTTGGGATTTCCGAAGTTTGAAATATGACCCGACCATCCAATTAAGGTGAAATAGAGATTTATTAATCAAAGTAACGCAGAACAACTGGAACCATACTACCCGTTCCAGTAGTTCTGGACAATAATGGTAGGCTGGAGATCTCGGTTTCCACCTTGAGATATTCCCCAACTGTCGAGATGAGCCACTCTTTCTCTCCTATCTTTATACTTCTCCTCCAGCGTCGCTTATCTTGACTAGCAGAGCGGTTCTCAAACATTCCTGTTTTCTCAAAATATCTTATTGTAAAATACTTCCCCATCTACCCAGGCCTGTTTTGTCTGCCTCCTCACTTACCCCGTGATTTCTCATCTTTGGGAAGACAAAGAGTAGCTTTATTAATGTCTTTAACTGAACATGTTTTCTGTTCTCCGTCCTTCATACTTATCATATCTACTACAACTGGTGCCAACCTGGCTATATTCAGTTCTGTTTTACAGACAGGGCTGGTTTCTGCAATTCTGCAGCCTACTTAGTTTAAATTAAATTTCTAATGTTATACTATTTATTATACACATTGATTTATTTATTAAACATAAAATAAACCTAATGATTCGACTAAACCTAACAGGTAGTTCAAAAATGTAATTCAACAGTATCAATTTTTTATTTGCTTATGAGAAACTGCCATCAAGCAATATGTGTACCTGCAGACTCAATTTTTCTGCCTTATCTTGTTTACAATTTCTTGAGTAAAGTTCCATATATTTTGCTGACATCCACATCATTGATGGAAAAATATTGATGGAAAATGTTCTGATATTATCGGATTAGATGTTAAAATAATTGAAAACCTACTGGTTCAAATTCAATTAGGGTATCGAACATAGTTTCAAAATAATGATCAATTGTTGAAAAGGTTGCAGAAACCTAGAATTGTAATTTGACGCAAGAACATATAGTGCAATAATAACCATAATAATCCTTCCATTTGACTGTGGAGTCCTGTAGCTCAGTGGTTAGAGCATTCGCCTCGCAAGCTAGAGACTTGGGTTTGGTTTCCAGCAGGACAAAACCTCGGCATGGACTGTCTCTCAGGATTGCCAGGCACTGGGCGGCTGGCCTTGCCCTAGGACAGTGCCACCTGGACTCCAGAACTGGCATCACCACAGACTGTGCACATGACACCTGCTGTGCAGAACCATTGGGTGAATGAAAAGGAATCTCGGTTTAACCACGATTCCAAACACTGGGCAAATTATGCCAAAATAACACAAACGACTAAACTTGATTTTTTTTAAGTGACCAAATCAATTTGTGGCTTCCAACGTTGTCCAACAAACAGTGTCCAACAAACAGTTGTGGGATGAAATAACCACTTTATTATTCTTTTTTTTGAGGAATTGTTATTAGGCATGCGAAGTAAGGAAACTTGCCCAAGGTTTCACCCTGGAATTGAACCTAGCTCTCTTGCTTTTAAGGTGAGTGCTCTAACTACTGAGCTACAGGACCCCACAAACTTTAATTAACTTAATCAATAATGACTGACATAAACACTTTGCCCAAATATGAAGCGTAGTTTCTGGCATAGAAAACACACTATTCCATTTACTTTGTACTGATTCACGTTTTGCAGATGAGTCCTATAGCGACTCTAATTTTTTACTCTGATTTCACTTGTTTTGGTCTTGTTCTCTGAAACTCTCTTCTGAAATGCCTTTCACCTCAGTCCCTCTCTCTCTGTTTAAATACCGAATCTTTGACTCTTTGACTCCCAGTCAACCCCAACTCCCAGCTCTCTTGGACTCCAACTTAACACCGTGTTGAGTTTGCCTCCTCTACTCTCCTCTTTTTCATTGCTTCCTTCAATATTCAACCCTACCAACTATACAGATCTCCGAAATGCTACCCTGTATGAACAGTGCTATATAATTGAAAGTTTGTTGTGGTTGTTGCTATAGTGTGCTTAGAGATAATATCCCTATATAAAATCCATTATAAGAATTACTATACAAGTGGGAAGCTATTGTAAGTGGAGTTCTGTAGCTCAGTGGTTAGAGCACTTACTTTACAAGCGAGAGATCTGAATTAAATTCATGTCTAGAAGACATGAAAAGCGCTATATCAAAGGCAAGGATCATTATTATTATTATATACATATAAAATGTTATTGTGATATAAATCTGCTTGACCCCCACCCACTAACCCAGCACTTGATGGGAAAGCCTTGCTTCTGATGGTCACTGTTTTGACAACATCATTAAAAATTGTTTGATAAAGATTTCAAAAATTATCTGAGTGCTGTATATTGGCTGCATTTAAAGTCTCTTGCAATCTCATGATCACTTCTAGATATTCCCCTACTACCAGTGACAAGCTGTACCTATTTATCATTCTTATATCCACAATACAATCCCGTCTCCTTTAATTAAGCCACAAAGATTTATAAAATCTTGCCCTTGCCCTAATTCTTCATCACTAATTCCAAGCTACATCTGCTGTCACTGGGTATGTGATATAAATGTGGTCTTAATCTTTGTGACATTGATGGCTTGTGCATGCTTCTGCCTCATTGCCTCAAATTTAATTTAATTCAGTATCATCAAAGTGGAGGATGTGGATTCTTTATTCACCGAACCTTGTGTTCATTTCTGCGATCAGCGTCATTGCTGTTTCTATCATATTAATAAGTAATGAAGTAACTAGACGTGCGCATCATCTTGAAACCAATATGTCAGTTTTCCATTAATTTATCATAGAATCATAGAATTTTACGGCACAAAAGGAGGCCATTCGGCCCAGCTAGTCTGTGCCGGCTCTTTGAAAAGAGCGATTCAATCCCACTGCCCTGCCCACTCCCCATAGCCTAATAGACCCGTTCTCCCTAAATAAAGATCTAATTCCCTTTTAAAAGTTGTTATCGAATCAGCCTCCACCACCTTTTCAGGCAATGCATTCCAGATTCGAACAACTCGCTGAGTGAAAAAATTTCTCCTCAGCTCCCCTCTACTGCGCCTTGAAACTATTTTAAATCTGTGACCATGAGTCACAGATTCACCCACGAGTGGAAATAGTTTTTCTCTATTTGCCCTGTCGAAACCCCTCATGATCTTATAAACCTCTATTAGGTCTCCCCTCAATCTTCTCTGCTCCAGAGAGAATAACCCTAGCCTATCTAGCCTCTCCTCATAGCTGAAGTCCCTCAATCCTGGCACCATCCTAGTAAATCTTCGTTGTACCCTTTCCAATGCCTTCACATCCTTTCTGTAGTGTGGTGACCAGAATTGAACACAGTATTCCAGCTGAGGCCTCACCAAAGTCCTATAGAGGTTAGTCAGCACTTCCTGACTTTTGTACTCTATACCCCTATTTATAAATCCTAGTATCCCATATGCCTTCTTAACAGCCTTGTCTACCTGTCCTGCCACCTTCAACGAGTCACTAACACAAATCCCCAGGTCTCTCTGTTCCTTTACACCATGTAAAATTGTACTATCTAGCCTATATTGCCTCCCTTCATTTCTTCTCCCAAAATGCATCACCTCACACTTCTCTGCATTAAACTTCATCTGCCATGTGTCTGCCCACTTTACCAATTTGTCTATATCCTCTTGCAGATGGCTACTATCCTCCTCACTGTTTACTATTCTCCCTAACTTAGTGTCATCTGCAAACTTGGAAACTGTACTCCGTACACCCAAGTCCAGATCATTGATGTAGATTACAAACAGCAATGGTCCCAAAACCGATCCCTGTGGCACACCACTGCTCACTTCCCTCCAATCTGAAAAACAGCCGCTCACTACAACTCTCTGCTTTCTGTCTCGCAGCCAGTTGTGGATCCACGCTGCCACTGTCCATTTTACGCCATGGGCCTTTAATTTCATAATAAGTCTCTCATGTGGCACTTTGTCAAATGCCTTTTGAAAGTCCATGTAAACTACATCAACTGCGCTACCATTATCCACCCATTCCGTTACCTCATCAAAAAATTCTATCAGATTTATAAGGCAAGATTTGCCTTTAACAAATCCATGTTGACTGTCCTTTATTAGCCTATATCTTTCTAAGTGAAGATCTACCTTGTCCCTGATTATGGACTCTAGAAGTTTGCCCACTACCGACGTTAGACTGACTGGTCTGTAGTTACCAGGCTTGTCCTTCTGCCCCTTTTTATACAAGGGAGTAACATTAGCTATCCTCCAGTCCTCTGGCACGACCCCTGTGTCCAAGGAAGATTGAAAGATCGTGGCCAGAGTCCCTGCTATTTGCTCCCGTGCCTCACTTAGTAACCTAGGGTGCATCCCATCCGGACCAGGTGACTTATCCACCTTGAGCGACGTCAACCTTTTTAGCACTTCCTCTCTGGTTATAATTATTCTATCCATTTCTCCTACCCTCTCCTCTAATACCATGGCATTGGCTGTATCATTTTCTTTTGTGAAGACAGAGGCGAAGTACTCATTCAGTGCATCAGCCATGCCCTCTGCCTCCACAATGAGATTTCCTCCTAGGTCCCTAATTGGCCCCACCCTATCCTTGACCAACCTTTTACTCTTAATATGTTGGTAAAAAACCTTAGGGTTCCCCTTAATCTTACTCGCTAATTGTTTTTCATGCAGTCTCTTTGCCCCTCTAACTTCCTTTTTTAGTTCTATCCTACACTTCCTATATTCTGCTTTGTTCCCTTCTGAATTTTGAGCCTGACACTTATCATAAGCCTCTTTTTTTTGTTTTATTTTGGCCCCGATTTCCTTAGTCATCCAGGGAGGTTTGGATGCCTTACATTTCACCTTTGTGGGGATGCTTTTGACCTGTGCCTGAACTATCTCCTCTTTGAATTTATGCTACTCTTGTTGATATTCAGCAATCCTTTATATCAATTAGCTTCCATTCCAGTGATATCCTTGTTTCTATCACTTTGGATTGCCTTTACTGCCACACAATATCAACCACAACAACAGCTTGCATTTATATAGCATGCTCCATGCCGGGCAGTGTCTCAGCATGTGTTCACATTTAGTGCAGTCACTAAGACTGATTTACATATGTCTCTATGATCTGATGTATTAATTAACCATTTGTACGCTGCTTGAAATCTTGGCTGTCCTTGAATTGTACTTTCAATCTGAAATGTTGCTGAATTGCTTTAGTTGGTATTTTAAAAAATAATATAGTGATAATTCTGGTGTTTAATATTTACTGGTTTACACATCTTTTAGACAACAAAAACACCAACAAAATTACATTTATAGAGCGCTTTTCACATTGGGAGAACAGCCCAAGGTGCTTCACAGAATATACTGTACACAGACAATTATGCACAGCAGTGTCTCACAAACAGTCATGGATTAAAATGACCAAATTATTATTGTTTTTTTTGAGGGATTATTATTAGGTGTGTGGAGTAAGGAAAGTTGCCCAAGGTTTCACCCTGCGTGGAATTGAATCCAGGTTTCTTGTTTGTAAGGCGAGTGCTCTAACCACTGAGCCACACAAGATTCCAGTTGCAGTAACTGGTTGACTTAATCCTCAATAAATGGAAAGAATACAGTATGGGTGTGAAATACTCCGAACATATGAAATGTAGGCGAGAAAAGTTGGTTACTGCAAATTTGCAGCGACGTGAAGCTGCTGCACGAAAAAATGTGGGGTATGGAAACCGTACAGCCCAAAGGAACAAAGGAATCACTTTATTCCGTGACGGAAATAAAGAGGGTATGCTTCACTAAAGGCTTCCTGTTGGGAACATCTCCACAGCAAGTAAATTGTTTCCCTTATCCAAACACTTCTATTAAGCCAGTGACCATTTGAAGTGCATTAACAGTCGCAGGAGATTGTTGAAATCCAGGCTTTACAAAGGTCAAAGCACTCACATTCTTACGTGCGGGTGAAACTTTGACAATTTATGTTGTTCAAGCTACTCACCGTTACTGATCCATTTGGGAAAAGTAACCTCTACAAAGCCGCAGTTTATTCCTGATTTCACCTCCGAAAGTGTCACAAGTAATGGCTATATCAAATGCTATGATTATTACTATTATTTTACACCACAAAAATAGCTCATATTTCATCTTTTTTTTTGACATGATGGATTTTGCTCTTAAGTTTGTTGGTAAAATATATCCCTGTGCTTATCTCTCATCCCCCAAGTAGAGAGAGACAATACATTTATTTAATTGCTTTCATTCCTTCATAATCACCCTAAAAGTGAGTGACATTTTTAAATGGATCAGCATATCAAAGAGAGGGGCTTGAAGAGGTATGTGGTTAAAGCAAGATGGTGGAATTAAATTGATCTTCCTGAGATCGAGGGGCAATAACATCAACAAATTACATGTGTTTTACATTTTTCATGTCAACAGGATGTCCCAAGGTGCTAGACAGTCAGGGATCCTCACAGGACAAACTTTATGGATCAAATGGCTTGCTGTACTGTAGATTTTTATGTTCTTCTACGATATGAGCTGCATGCATCACTCAAAGCATAAGGTTGTCTCTGATCATTGAAGCTTCCTGACTGCTCCTCATTTAAACTGTTTTAAACTACATTTGCATAGTTTTTTAAGGGGATCAATTTTTGAATCTACTTACTTGTCAGAAGATAATTATGATGCTACTGTATTTATCCTTCAGTTGTATATCACTTATGCATATCAATATATTCAATGCTACAGTCAATAACCTTGACGTTTCACTGACCGTGAGAATACGGTACAATGTAGTTTCCTACAGGCTGGAAATTTGCCAGAAAACTGTCAGAAACGCATTCATTTTTAATTATAGGTAGGCGTGTGACAATGGTGGAAAGTTTGAATTTCAAAGGTTGGTGGTTTTGAGATCATTGCTCAATTAACATTGGAAGCTATTTGGCGTGCATCTTGAGAATTTTGACATTGTGTGAACATCACTTAAAGGATGAATTTCACAACAATGGGCCACCAATGAAATATGCAAAATGTGTGAGTGGTGAAATATTTCGATGTCACCCTGGATCGGCTGATAGCGCTCATACCTTTGATGAAAAAGGTTCTGGGTTCAAGCCCCACTTTTAACTCACTACAAATCTCGTGTGAACACGTTTTAAGGTTATAGCCTATGGCTAGGGTTTTGTTGCATCGATGGAGATAAACTGGGTTTGCTTGTTCTGGTGAAGGCACTATATAAATGTAAGTTTTGATTGATTAATTGATTGATTGATTGCCATGCATAGTGACTACACTTTTTGCTAAATAAAATTCATCACTTCATTTCATTTAAGCGCTCTGAGATGCCGTCCAGCGTGGAGAGCGCAATATAAATCAAAGTTGTTGTTGCATACATCAGTCATAATTAAGGTAACAGTGGATTCATTATTCTCTCTTTGATGGAATTATTGTCCCTTCAGGGAAACTGGTCTGCATCCAGCTATTCCAGAACCTTCATCTTAAAACAGCCTCACAATTTTTCTACTTCATTGAACAGCTTGACAATGGTACATCCCTATCGAGGAACACGGAAATAATAATTATGAAGAGTTTTTCACAACTTCTGGACGTCTCAAAGAGCTTTTTGGAATATACTGTAAAGTGAATTGACAGTATATTAGTGGGTGAAACGTGGCAGTCAGTTATGCACAGCAGTATCCCACAAACACTTGTGGATTGAGTGACCAAATTATTGTTGTTTTTATTCTTGAGGGATTATTATCAAGTGATTGGATTAAGGAAACTTGGCCACGGTTTTGCCATTTTAATGAATGTATATAAAATAAGCAACAACAACGACCAGCATTTATTGTAGTTTACTTCACACCTTGCAGCACTTAAATTAAACAGTTAGTTTCAGCATAACTCAAGTGTAAGACTATTCACTTGGGGAATGGCAAACTGTTTTGATTAGTTCTTGGTTTTGTTCCTGTGATTTGTTCCCCTAAAGTGACCCATCGTATTTGGTGGATTATTCTCTTTTTGAATAATGTCATGGGATCTTAAACATTGGCGGGGACAAAAATCTCAATTTGAACATGTAGCCATGAAACAGATTAACATAGTTTCCTGTTTCGTGAAAAAGATGTGGTACCATCCCTCCTGTGTGTTCTGCCCGCACATACTATCTAATGTAGAGGATTTGCAATCAGACAGTGCTAAAAATTTAAATATTCATATTTTTTGTGACACTGATTTGGGGAGAACACTAACTGCATGTAGATTTATTGTGCTTTAGTTATAGGTGCAACTGGAACCAAACAATGTAAGATTGAGAAGAATCATCTGAGGCTAGCATTTTAAGGATGTTCATGGTATTGATTAACAACGCCTTAACCTTCAAACATCGCACTGAGTATGACAGAAAATGAATAGTTCACAGAATATATCTATTCAGTTTAGCAAGGCACGTCAGTGTTCAGTTTTCATAAAGGTCCATCTGCATATACTGTACATTTCAATTTGAACGTCAAAGGAATAGGGCAAGTGAAAGGTACAGTGATCTGTTTGAGCTATTTCGTAAGTTATCGATTTGTGGAAGTGTAAAGCATCAGACCGTCAGTTTATTGTACAAATATTTCAACAACACATCATCGGAAACCTTTCCAATCCCAACCAGAAAATCAACAGCAACTTCTGATTTAATTAGCATTTGAGGGTTTTAATGTTGGATCCAGTTGTTTCCTCTTGGCTCTCAATGCTTGCTGGTCAATTATGGTTGTTAGAAAGAAATGTTCAGATTCATTTGTTATATTTTTATATATGTGTGTGTGTGTGTATGTGTGTGCGATGTGTATGTGTGTGTGATATGTGTGTGTTTGTGTGTAGAATGGGGGAGGAGGAATGTAGCTTTGAAATTTCTAAACCAAAGACTCACGAAGAATTAAAACACAAAATACAGTAGAAGCCCGTTTATCTGTGACTCAATGAATCAGCACTTCCGTATAACCGGCACACCAAAAAAAAGTCTCCATTCGAAAAACCGGAATTTGTCCGGAACAATAGCAGTGGAGCATTTGTCGTGCAGGTGCAGTATTTTGGTTTGCTGCTAGTCGAGTCTAGGGTTATTGGCTTGCCGCTAGTAAAGCTTTAAAGATGCGCTGCGTTTTTTTCACCCGCTTGGCGTCCTCCATTTTAAAAAGAATGGCTAGACTGTAAACCACAACCAGTAAAGGTGAGAAGACCAAGAGAGTAGTTTTAACAATAAGTACCAATATATTATTGTGTTATATCTGTTATTATTTAGTCTGGTGTGTATGTGTGTATGGTGTGTGTTAAAAGGACTTAAATTTTTTGTGGTGGGTTTTTGACAGAGGGACGCCCGAATATCCAGCAGATGCTTTAACCAGCATTGGCCAGGTCCCTCGGGTGCCGGATAAACGGGCTTTTACTGTACTGCTGTAATGGTATACCCTTGTCTTCTTACCCTCTACCCAATGGTAAACCCTCAATTTTTTTTTATCATTTCAATGCACAACTGTTTGAGGGACACTGCCGTACACAATTGGCTGCTGAGTTTGGCCCACAAATATACAGTCAATTCACTTCACAGTATATTCTGTGAAGCGCTTTGAGACATCTAGAAGATGTGGAAAGCTCTATATGAAATGCAAGGATTATTATTATTATTGTCCCATTCTCTGTTATGTACATATCACGTTTCTTCTTGAATACATTGATGCTTTCTGCTTCAAGCACAGTTAATGGGTTACACTCTCTCATCACTCTCTACACCATAAAGTTATGCCTTTCACAGCTCTTTCGGTGGCTCCTATTCTTCTGTCGAAGTTAAGGAAGATTTAAAATGACACCACATCTACTCCTGTTTAAAGGGATACATAATAGAAATGGTACATTGCACACAATTATTATGTAACAGGAGAAATAAGTAGTTTCATCTAGGGTTTCCTGGATTGGGGGGAAATAGGGAATAATTAAACATAATTACAGTGATCAAAAATTGCACCGTAATGTACAATAATTATGCAAAACTTTGAACCATCAATTGGCACAGAATTCAGAAAAACACAGAAGGACACCAAGACATCTTATTGTAGCTTGCATGTTTTTTTAAAGCGGTATAATAATTTATTTGTTATTAAGTGTTAGAATGGTAGATACATGCACACTAAATGAAGCCACTTCTTAGAAGTCTTTATCCTCAACAAACGCTGTCTGTACTAATCTGAGTGCAAACATTTTCTTCACCTGCCTTAACTGTGAATGAACTCCCACCCCAGTGACACTGAGCATTTACAATCTATCATTTGTACCAAGGTCGATGGGGCAGAATCTTGGGAGGAAGCATGAGCCAACAATAAACAACAGCCACAAAATTACATTTGTGTGGCACCTTTCATGTCGGGAGAATGTCGCAAGGTGCTGGACCGTCAGTGTTTTGGGTCCGAGCTGGGGTCGGGAAGGATGTAGGAAAGGGAGGGGAAGGAAGGGTGACTGAAGGCACATTCGAGAGAGGTGGGACTTGAAGGAGGCAAGAGAGGGGGTAAGGTGGAGGGAATGCAGAGTGGAATTTCAGAAGTCGGAGGAACGGTGGCTGAAGGCTCACCAGCCAATAGCGGCGGGTGGGTTGGGGACATTCAGCAGGCCAGAGCCTACAGAGCCAACAGGTTGGAAGGGGGTTAAGAGTTTACAGAAGTAGAGTGGGCAAGGTCATGTAGGGCTTTAAAGGTGAGGACCAGGATCTTGAATTGAATCATCTGGGTGATGGGAAACTAATCAGAGCTTAGCAGATATCTCTGTTTATAACACTTAGAATTATACAGCCATAAAGTAGTACTGTGTGTGTCTTTCTTTTAAGATATTAATTAAGCATAATGATTTGGTTCCTGAATCCATGGCTGTTTTTGGAACATGCTTGTGTGCAATTGGCTGCCGCTTTCGCCCACAAAATATACAGTCAATTCAATTTACAGTTGATTTTGTAAAGCTCTTTGAGACGTTCCGAAGACGTGATCAGGTGCTAAATCAAATGCAAGGATTATTATTATATGCAACAAGATTGCAGTGGTTAATATTTACCACTTTAGGACCATTAGTGGCTTTACATATACTGAGAACTGAACCACTCCAGCTTTTACTTGCCTTCACAAAACCACTTTACCGCTGAACGTGACGAAATCTCTCAGATTTACTACTTTGGTTTAAAACCCCAGTGTCTCTCATTATTGCAGTTCTCTTATGTTGCATGTACGATTGGTGGCTATCGAATTAGAATGGTGCATTGTAGGGTTCAATGCCTCAACATGTCCCAGAAAACGGAATAGGCTTGAATTACTCTCTGACTTTTGCTTGCACGTTGGAGGAAGAATGTTTGTTCTTTTCTGAACAGTCCACATTTTGCATTGCTACTTCTGACCCCAAGCCAACACTGGAATCTCAGTCTAACAAATCCATACCCTCAACTGTTTCCAGGGTTGTTGGATTGCTTTGGAAGGTGATACACATTTAGCCTCTCCTGTCACATTTCTGTGCTAAATGTGGCAAGGTAAGCTGCAGGAAAGCTTCTTCGTATACACCCTGCTGCCATAGACAAAGGCTTCTGCTCTCCCCACCATTCCAAGAATACTCTTATATGGCATATTCTCTACTTCTTACCCAAGAGAGTATTCTCTTTTCAAAGTACAGTCAATGCAAGTAACCGAAAAAATGGATTATAGCACAACCCAATGAGATTAGCAGCTTTAACACATTTGACAAATACAAAGTCCTTTAAAGAATGTTTTAAAATTTTATTTCTGGAGATATTTATTCTACTTTATTGGTATGCCACTGATACATCTCAGAAAATAGTGTGCGCTGCGTGTGTTCATCTATGTCTGCCCCTATTAGTTTGCTCACAGGAACATGCATGACACTCGACAGTAATTATGTGTGAAGCACTTTGAAACGTTTCAGCATGAGAAGATATTTCATTTGCACAAGTGTTTTGAGCTTTTGAGATCTTCTTAATAGCTGTTTTACTTTCCCTATTTTACTCACCTGCTTGGAGTTGTCAGAAAATGCCATATTGCATTATGAGAAGTGTTTACCTTCAAGTTACTTACGATGAGTGTGAGGCCCCAGGGAGGACACTGTGGAACATTTTCTAGTCACAATCCGTTGCTCAGTTGGTTTTCAATCAAACAGTCTAATTTGTCACTTTGCAACAGCATGATTTGCATGATAAAAGAGTTGCAATGTCGTCCATACTTCGCTCGTACATTTCATCCAAAAGACAAAATTACACTTTGGATCTTCCAGAACTGAGCACTTTAAATACCTCATCCCCAGAGAGCAGTGAGTTCCTTTCACTGGCTCCCTTTCCCTGAGAGGATCGACTTCAAGATCCTCACCCTTGTTTTCAAGTCCCTCCACTCCTCTGCACCCCGCTACCTCTCTGATCTCCTCTCTTCCCAAACCAGCCCCCGCTACCTTTGCTCCTCTGGGTCTGGCCTCCTCCATGTCCCCTGAATCCTCCGCTCCACTCTCGGTGGCCGTGCCTTCAGCCACTACGCCCCAAGGCTCTGGAACTCCCTTCCTCACTCCCTTCGGCTCGCTCCCTCTCTTCCCAGTTTCAGGTCACAGTTGAAGACCTTTCTCTTCGACCGCTCCTTTGGTCACCTTTCTACCCCTGCCCTTGGCTCGGTCCCAGGATCCGCTATTATGAAGCGCTCTGAGACGCCGTCCGGCGTGGAGGGTGCTATATAAATCGAAGTTGTTGTTGTTGTTGTTGTAAGGAGCTACAATTCACTCCAAGTTGATTCAGATCATGTAAGTTGACCTATTGCATAATGCATTGAGCGAAGGAAAATGTGACATTCCATATCAAATCTGCTATATAATTTTGCATTCTTCACCCTATAATACGTTGCACAAACATTTTATGAAATCTTGACACAAACCCTGATTTGGATACAGAATAATGCTTCAAGGGTGCAGCTTGAATCTACAGAATGGTATTTATTACATGAACTCAGTAGTTGAGTGACTACAATTACATGATTCATCTTAATGTAACATATATATCTGTAGCAATTTTCTTCCTCCACATGAGTCTGTTTTGAAGCGTCCTGTAGCTCAGTGGTTAGAGCAGTCACCTTGCAAGTGAGAGATCTGGGTTCGATTCCAGGCAGGGCAGAACCTTGGGTAAGTTTCCCTATTCCACATGCCTAATAATAATCCCTAAATTTTTTTTGGTAATTTTCAATGCATGACTGTTTGTGGGACAATGTTGTGCGCAATTGGCTGCCGAGTTTCACCCACAAATATACCGTCAATTTACTTTACAGTATATTCTGTGAAGTGCTTTGAGATGCCTAGAAGACATGAAAAGCGCTACAGCAAATGCAAGGATTATTATTCTTGTTCTTATTTTGCCTTTCTGCATCCAATGCTTGTGCATCACCTGAACATAATTTGGGGCTGCGGTCTTGTGCATGGATAGCACATGGTCTAACAAAGATGTTGTTTGCAGCAGCACATCATTGCTGATGATTAATATTGGTTGTTAATGTGCTAATACATACATTAAATATACATGTGAAAACCAAATCACATAAGAGTTTTGATTGTAAAACTGTCATTTAGTGGAGATTAGTTTGATTCAATCTTTAGTATTTCTTACCTCATTGATTTAATGACGGGGTTTATCACTGCAGCTTATCTATTTATTAATGCCTCTCTATTTTGTAAGTACAGTAATTAGGTTGCAACAGGGTAAAAACAATCAATTTCTTGTCCCCAGGATTGTTTGTGCTGTGAGACTTGGCAGCCTCTCTCAGACAATTGCCGTTTGTCGGTGGACATATCTCTTACTGTCTCGGAACTAATGAAACATTTCAAGTCATTAATTGCTCTGTGACTCTGCACATCACATCAGTGACTTTTATCGGCCCAGCGATTTGTAATGGAAGCTCAAGCTGAAAAGTGTCACCGGTGTATGCGTCCCTGGCTTGACAGTGAAGGATGAGCTGATGCAGGAGCCAAGCCTGCTTAGCAGAGCGTCTATACACTTGTGTGGCCGGCAACCAGCTACGCCAATTACTACACAACGGGTCAAAACAGGGTAGAAGTGATGGGCTGCCCGTTGAATGACTAAAACATAAATTAGTTCAACTAATGTGTGTGAATTATCAGAGGATTTGGAATGTCGAATGATTTGCAATTCAACCCTGGAGGTTGTAACACAGTCTTAAGTTTGGAGCCTTGGGGTTGCGGGAGGGAGAAGTGCTCAAGCTTGCTGTGCGTCCACTGCCCTTTGCACACTACCAGTGTGGCTAAGCTTTCAGATTCTATGATAATGATCATGAAAATAATCCTTGTACTTCATATCGCATATCTCAGATCTTCTAGAAGTCGCATGGCGCTTCAGAGAATATATTGTAAAGTAAATTGACTGTACATTTGTGGGAGAAACATGGCGGCCAATTGCACACAGCAGTGACCCACAAACAGTCGTGGATTGAAGTACACAAATTTATTTTGTTCAGGGATTATTATCAGGTGTGTGGAATAAGGAAACTCGCCGAAGTTTCACCTTGCCTGGAATCAAACCCAGGTTTTGTGCTTGCAGGGCAAGCGCTCTAACCACTGAGCTACAGGACTCCACTATGCAACCTAATAGGTGGAATCCTCACCTTCTACATGCCATTTTTCCCCATTTCTTTCTGTCTACATGTCCCACCTTAAAATCTACCGCTTTGATCAGCCTTTAACCACCTCCCACTTTCCCCTCTGCCCAGCTCAGCGTCATTTTAATTTTCGTTCCACAAAATAATCTGCTGGGGGAAGAGGGACACACCTAATATCGATCTTTGGTAATAAGTGGGAACATTCTTTTGAACACCATATTGTTTCAGCCCATATGTGTAGCCATTTTAACATTAACACTGAATTTTCATGCATTGGTGCAGATTAATTTTGTTTTGATTTAACGTGTCTAGATTCCTAGAGCCCAATCAATATTTAAATAAATAATTCTATCGTCATGGACAAGAGAGAGGAATTGTCCCCACGGTCAATGCGGCCAATTCTTCTCACTAACCATCTTTTGTGGTAATGGTTGGAGAGCAAGACATTGATTTTATATGATCCTACATTACAATTATTGTCTACAACATTTGATCCCAAACTTGATTTGATCTTTGCTTGTGTGGATTCTGCTGCCCTTGCCGTTTATTATTGAATCAAATGGTGCAGATCAAAAATAGGTTCATGCTCTTTGTACCAGAGAAATGCAATCGATATTCAAAGGCCTCTAGCAATATGTTACATGTCAGTCTTGTCTTGCTTTCAAATCAATTTTATTGAGGATCAGTCTAGGACATATTATGTATTGAAACATGTTTGCTATTTGGTCCAAGTTAGAGAGGTGTAACCCACAAGGCAGCAATAGCCGAAATAAATGCTAGAAAGTTAATGAAAGTTTAATAACTGTAAGAGTGATATTTGTTATACTGGATCTGTTATGAAAGATTGCATTTTGCAATCCCCTTATTACTGAATGATACCCATTTTATAGTTTTTCTTGGCAATGAAATGTCAAAGTGTACCTGATGATGGCTGTTTGTGATCATCTATGTCTGAAACAGTGGTTGATATTGCAAAAGGAGGCAATTATTTTCATGGGCGTAGAGATGAGTTGGGAGCCAAAGAACCACAGAGATTTACAGCACGGAAGATTCAGCTCATCGTGTTTATGCTGGCTGTTTAAAAGAGCAATTCTTTCAGTCATATTTACCTATATCCTTGTAACTTATTCATCTTTTAGATATCTATCTAGTTTCTCTTTGAAAAATGATATGGATTATGCCTCAAACAACACATTTCATGGGACATTCCACACCTGAACAGCTCACTGTGTAAAAACTCCAAATCTCGCCAAACCCCACTTGCTAATTATCTTAGATTGATGTCCTCTCGAGTGGCTGACTCACTGACTGATGGCAATAGCTAACCCCCATCTTCTCTCTCGTGATGTACATGTATGGACATGCTTAAACTGAATGATAGGAAAAACTTAAAAGTGATTTACTTTATCTGTCTACCGTCTTTCACACGCTGGAAAACATTACTTTGTAGTAGATTGCCATCAGCCATAATTATCACGTAGGATCAATGAAATACAGCTACAGTATTGCAATTTTCAGCTCAAGGTTGATACACAGAACTTTGTTATTAGTTGCCTTGTCTTGTCTTGCGGACAGATCCTGCAGGATTGAAAGAAAGCATCACATACAAGTTGAGTGCAAGACTAAATTGTCCCAAATCAAATTCAAAAGAAACTTTAATTTTCCATCTGTGCACAGGTGCCTTGCTGATCACATACTTGTTTCCTCAGTCTGTCAGACATGGAGTTAACCTTGTTTTTTTTTAATAGGAATTGTCTTCTTGTAAAGTTAGTGAATCTCTTGTCGGTATATTTTGTCCATTCAACTGTTCCTATCAGTTGTGGGGGATTTTTCAACAAGTTTAAAATAGTTGACCGTTCACCATTGTCCTGGCCAGCAATCCCCCTGAATAAAATTGATAATTCGCGTCATGGCTGTTTGTGGAACATTGCTGCGTGGAAATTGGCTGGTTTGTTTCCTGACAAAACATGCAGTGAAATCATGTAAAATGCTTTGAAGATGTCTTGATCCAAAAGCGAGAATTGTGATCATATTGATCCTCAGATCATCAAGATGACTATTGCTTTGTAAATTGCACATTCCCACTTGCGTACAACAACTGAAACTCCCAGAAGCACATTTTTGTGGCAAGTGATATGGTGGTTTTGAACAATTATTCAAATTGTGTTTTGACAGAGCAGTTTTACAGGTTATTTTCTCGACGTAGCGTTTAATTAACCAGAGCTGCAAATCAAGTAAGTATCGCTGTCCATACTAATTGCTACACACTAAAATATTTGAAGCTACACACTAAAATGTCTTTCTAATACAGCTGGCATTGCTTCGGATTGCATAAAGTTCTGAAAAACTACGGGGAGAATTTCTTCTCACCACCATCACCTCCATTTCCAAGAGTCTTATGTGGATCACAATTACGGTATTGCGTTGAAACTCACAGGCAAAGTCAGCCAGCTCATTCTATGAAAACTGCATGTAGATGTAAAAAAAATTCAGAACTGAATCATGATCCTGTCTGGAGAGTACTGGATGAAGAATCAAAGGACTGAAATAACTTGAAAAGCATTTTGACAATCTCAGTAAATATGGATAAAATGCCAGGGTCTATTTCGCATTCAGCAATCAATCTTTTGGCACTTTGGATGAAGCAGGATTTTCTATTACAAACAAGTAAAGTTACCCCAGACATTTGCTCCTTCATCATGACCTTGGCTTTGCATACCTCTGATTGATGGAAACAAAATCTTTTTAAAGGAACATTTTAGTACAGTTATATCATCCATACAGCAGAGGTGGAAGCAGTAAAACTGAAAATCAACCCAACTCTTGACCTTTTGAAGTTTTTAAACAATTTTCCTTGGAACATGTTGGGCCCCTGATCACTCAATGAATTATTTTGCACTATATTCTCTCTGTCAATGAATCGATCCTAGAAGGACTGTACTGACATATATACCTGGACTTACGATTTTTAATGATAAGCATGTGATGGTTCCATTCAGAGAGATACTCAAAACCATATACAAACTTACAGTAATAATATTGCACTTTTCACATCGGGACAAAGCGTCACATAACATGAAAGTGTAACAGCTGCAGTATTCTATGGGCAATTACTCATGAGTTTTATTTCCTTGCACTAATAATAATCCTGGCATTAGATACAATGCCTTATCATGTCTTTGAGATGTCTTAAAGTGCTTTACAGAATATACTGTAATATGAATTGACTGTATATTTTGTGGGCGAAACGCAGCACACAGCAGTGTCCCACAAACAGTCATGGATTGAGCGACCAAATTATTATTTATGTATTCAGTTATTTATTTAAAAAATTAATTAATTGATTACCCTAGCGAAAGCAATCCACCAATCGACTGACAACCGGGTTCCTATTTACTGGCAGGTCAACTGAGATATTAGTAGTATGAAAACCTGCCCAACGTTTTGCCCTGCCGAGAATTGAACCTACGTCCTCGTGCTTGTGAGGTGAGTGCTCTAACCACTAAGTTACAAGACTCCACAAATACACAGCACTGGTCCAGATTTATGTGGAAGGTAGTAGAAATAATAAAACTGAGGATGATTGCTAATGTAAGAGTAATTGTTATGCCCAGAATGCCATACTTGCTCGGAGCTGGCAATTTAGAAAAGTACATTTGGCATCTATTGATCAAATTAGGTTTGACGAAAAGGAAATGGAAGTGTGTGAGTCTCCCACACAATAGGCCTACCTTTGACTTCAGGTTTCACACACACACCTTTACCCCTGTCATACTTCCATTGATACATCAGTTTAAAGGCATTTAAATGCTTTAAAGTCAGAGAGTGTAGCCCTGAGTGTTGGCATCTGAACAAAAATCAATGTTTCATTTTTATGATGTATTGGCCATTCGACCTTTTAAAATACCACTGTCTTGTTTTTTCACCATTTTTCCTATGTCTCAAACAGCCATCTTTCCTGTCTCTCGTGCTGATTTCTTCACTCTACATCATTGTCAGATGGAGTAGGTGGCCTCTCGTTATGGCAATGGAAAAAAATCAACCATACGAAAAAACATTTTCCTTCTTCCAACCTCAACACATTGACACAGACCTTGAGAGAGAGTGAACCTGATGCACAGAGACTTCTATTAGCATAGAATTTAAATTTTGGCCCTATTAAGATAACAGTTTGAAGGATAAAATGTGTTTTTATAATACGATTGAAACCATTCAAAGGCTTTCTAATTCCTATTCCATATCGCTAGTGGAGACTTCATGCATCTCTATGCTCAAAAAGCTGTATTAAAAATGAGCAAGTGCCATACCTAGTATTGTGCTGGAGGGAGCAGCATTGAGCTGCCACCAGCACCACAGATGAACGCTTTTATTCTCGTACGATTTGCAAAGGAACTGCAAAGTCCTCTTTTCTGCACTAATTAAAGGTTGATCGCTGCAACTGTTTTTAATTTGAAGTGCAACAACACCAACTTTCTGAGCGCAGAAAGATGTGCTCTCTGTATCCCGACCAAACCGAATTCATGGGATGTTGCTGAGCATAAATTGGCTCCTGTGTAATATTTATACAAAATAGGCACTCTCCACACAGCGCATCCTGAGAGACACTCTCCTGTTGTCAAAGGTGCTATGTGAAATGCAAGCGTTATTATTATTAACATAAAGAAATGTTCATTGCGTTTTGTGACCAATACATTGCGTGTGTCTCTTTCGGCAATTGGTACGTAAGAAGGATATTTTCAGGATGTTCCAGGATGCTGCCTGGTGTGAAGGGCACTATACAAATGCAAGTTGTTGTATAGTATGCAAACATTCTGTATTGTCATGGCATTCACATCACAGCCGTTGTGACGAGAAAGACTATTTAAGGTGATCTTGCACCCAAAGGAAAACCCCAGAGGGAGGACGAGTGGCTGCAGTTATGCATTTATGGGGGAGTAACTGTGTAAGCCAAATCTTTGGTATAACTGCACTAAATTGAATCTTTTGATCTCATTTGAAGCAATCCCTGGGAATTGTATTCTGGCTTACAGGGCTCTTTTCCAGTACTATAGTTCCATGCTTTAGTATGGAAAATTATGTGCGACAAGCTTCGGAGCAGAAATGTACTGCACTCAAGAAATTGCCTGGGAATATCACTGTGATGTTTTAATTACTCAACGGTTATTCATTTTACCATTTCCAGGGACCAAACAAAACTTTATATAGTTAAAAAATAAATGAAACATAGAAGGAAGGCTCTTTAAAAAGTTATGAAATGCACATCTTGAAGGCCCAGTGACATGTACGCGGCACAGAGCAGAGGATCTTTTATCTCGCATCAATATCCTGGAGCTTTTTCCTGTCTTCATTCCGATAATTAAATATTAAAGGAAATGAATAATATTTATGCTGATATTGCAATTCCTGCTCAATCTAGGTCACTTTCAGCCGTAATTCCAAGCTGCAGACGATTAAATGCAATCTTCTCACAGGAAAAAATGAACAATCCAAAGTTGCCTGCATTCGTTTTCTTATATCGGCCCCTCTTAAATGCCACTGATCAGAAAATAAAACATTAATATCACAAGCACAACCCACAGACTATATTAGAGATACATATACGACGAGGAAACTAGCTATGGGAATGTCAATTCCCTTTTCTTCTCAATTGCTCCCCTTGCCAGCCTGAAGATGGTGATCTTGCACTGACTGCACAGTTCTGTGAGCACTGCAGTTCTTCACTGAAGCAATCATTCATGTTGAGTGAGTTCTTTTGATGACTGTCAGCAGATGAACAACAGCAAACCACAAAATTAGATTTAAAGAGCACCTTTCACATCGGCGAACGTCCCAAGGCCCTGAAGAGTCAGGAGTCGGGATCCGAGCAAGGGGGAGGGGTGGGGTAGGGGTGAGGGGAGGCAGAAAGGTGGGAGGGCACTGAAGACACGGTCGAAAAGGAGGGTCTTGAGACCGGCATTGAAAGAGGCAAGGGAGGTAACGAGGCAGAGGGACTGTGGGATGGAGTTCCAGAGTGCGGGGGCAGATAAGTTGAAAGCCCAGCCACCGATCGTAGTGTGGGTTGGACGGGAGACATGGAGCAGACCAGAGCCCGCTGAGATCATTCAAACCAAAGTTGGGGAATTAAAAAAAATAATTTTCACTTCAATACTTCTGAATATGCGAGGCACTCAGATGGTAACGATGGTGGGAATTACAGTCCTGCCTGATTCCGACTTCAATGTCCACACTCAAACAGCAAATTGTGTGTTCAGAAGGATGAGTAGTGCAAAAGGCAACACGTATATTCAACAACAATAACATCACATTTATAGAGCACCTTTCACAGTGGGAGGATGTCCCAAGGCACTGGGAAAGCAGATAGATGGATGCCAAAAAAGGGAAAAGGATATGGGGAATAAGAAACCAACAATGAGCTTGGAGCCAAATACCCATCTCTCTGCAGAGTAATGTGGATTTTGTGGTGAGTAAAAGAGAAATTTCTCAAAAGTGCATCACAACAACAACAAAATTGCACTTATATAGCGCCTTTCATATCGGGAGGACGTCCCAAAGCGCTGAACAGTCTGTTCGGGACCCGAGTGGGGGGGAGTGGGGGGGGGGGTTGAAGTAGGTGGAAGGGGAAGGAGAGTGGGAGAGGGGGAAGAATTAGTGGGGCAGCCGAAGGCGCGGTTGAAGAGGAAGGTCTTGAGAAGGCATTGAAGGAGGAAAGGGAGGAAGCAAGGCGGAGGGTCTGCGGGATGGAGTTCCACAGTGAGGGAGCAGAGAGGCTGAAAGCCCAGCCACAGATGGTTGGGCGGTTAGGGCGGTGGACGCGGAGCAGGCCTGAGTCTGCTGAACGGAGGGGATGGGCAGGCTGATAGGGAGACAGTAGGTCAGAGAGATAGGCGGGGGCAAGGCCGTGAATGGCCTTAAAAGTGAGGACAAGGATCTTGATTTCGATCCTCTGGGTGACGGGGAGCCAGTGGAGACGGGCGAGGGTGGGAGTGATGTGGTCGCAAAGCCTGGTGCGGGAGAGTACACGAGCTGCAGAATTCTGAATGATCTGCAGCCTGTGAAGGGAGGAGCTGGGGAGGCCGACGAGGAGAGAGTTCCCGTAATCGAGCCTGGAAGTGATAAAGGCGTGGACGAGGGTTTCGGCGGCGTGGTGGGGTGAGGTAGTGGCGGAGTCTGGCAATATTGTGGAGGCTGTGCCACAAGGGATGGCTGCCAACGGAGGGCTGTGCCGGTCATGGAGCGGATGTGGGCGAGGAAGGATAGCTCGGGGTCGAACAAGACGCCCAGATTCCTGAGTGGCTTTGAGAGGTAGAGATAGCAGCCTTGAACGCTGATGTTGTCAGCGGCTGAGGTGCGGAGGCGCTGACGTGCCAATCAGGGAGGATTCCGTCTTGTTGATGTTGAGTTGTAGGACATTTGCCCTCATCCTGGACTCGATGTCGAACAGACATGCCGTCAAAACACCAGTGATCCTGGAATCAAGGATAGGTAGAGATAACACGAGGAATGTGGTGAATAAGTGCAGACCTCTCTGTGCCATCAGGAAAAGATCCGGGATGTGAAATGTAGAATTACGTTAATTGTCCCGACTTCTGAAATTACACTCTCTGTTTGTGTTCAGTATCAGCACATCCGATACTGTCACAACGTGGGCTCTGATGAGATGAAAGGGTTAAATGCATCGCCTCCCAAGGATGTTATTGCAGTGACAACTTACCACAAGGCAGAAAGCTCGCTCGTGCGATAACAGATCATTCAACCTGAAGTTGGGGAATTAAAAAAAGATTATTTTCACTTCAATACTTTTGAATATGCTCGGCAGTCAGATGGTAAATGTTTATACATTATTGCATCTTCAGAACCTGTGCCCTCCCACTAACTCCAATAGCATGAATAAATACAGTAGATTTAGTGAGATAATTTAATGGAGGATAAGACCTCTCTCTGTGCTTCTCTCTCTCTCAGTTCTTTGCTATTGCATGCCACACAGTAGAATGAGCTTTATCATCAACATTATTAATAAGTGCTTTGCTCTTTCAGTTCTTGGAGTTTGTGCACATCTCACAAGTAGAGCCGGGAGAAGTGGTGAGATGTGATAGGATTTTGCTTTGTTCATTAGAAAACCCATGTAACTTGTGCAGCATTTATTTGTTGCATAATATTTTGCCTCTTATCATCTACTATGTAAATCAGCCAAAGCATGCTGACAAGTGAAGACATAGGCAGTCTATTTCCTTACGTGTGATTTTAAATAAACAATAAACAGGATCGCAATGCAATGCGATCTTTAATATAGTTAAAGATTTAATATGGTTATAAAATATACGTACACATTTTCTATTTTCATCGTTACACCTCCATGAGTTTCTCTCATTGGAACTGGTGATCTAACTTAACTTATCCGTATCACAAAGCATAAGTAGTTTTAACATAATAAGAAGTCTCGACTAGTAATAACTTACGTAGTTAATAGTACTCTGATATGATTATTTTCCAAATTACTGTGATTATCTACATTCTTGTGATAACTGAGACATGGTTATTAATGGTTTCATTAATAGCTTTCCATTTTTTAAGTGAGACATTTAGTCATTTGCCAACTGCCTGGAACCGTACATATAAAAATGAAGCACTTGTAATGAGTTCATTATAAGGACATTTTGTGCATAAATTAAATTAGATTGCTATACTTGCACTCAGCTGTTGGTTAATGCTTCAGCTGTCAATGGTTTTGTTTCACTGTGGGTCTAAGGTGTGGCAAAATCTAATGGGTTTCCTTAATAAGTATATCACTCGTGCGAATGGGACACAACAGCATTACTGGGTGAACTCCAAACTCGGATTGCTTATGAAGAGATCCAGTTTGAAATCACTGCATATTTAACACCAATAACTGCATTCTGCAATTTCTAATTTTGTCTTCTTCCCAGTGACCTGCTGGTCTTGTGATATGGATGTTCAATCCATGACAAGAGAGGACCTTTCTGATACACCATGGCATGGAGACCAATCTGAATGTTGTTTGCAGCATAATTTGGATATAAATAAAATACTGTCCAGCACCTTGGGACATCCTCCTGACATGAAAGGCGCTATACAAGTGTAATTTTTGTTGTTGATATACCACTTTTAACATGTTCTATACGTCTCAAAGCGCTTCACCGAATGTACTGTAAAGTGAATTGATTGGCTATTTTATGGGCGAAACGTGGCAGCCAATTGCACACAGCAGTGTCCCACAAACAGTTGTGGAACAGTTGAGTGACCAAATTATTATTGTTTTTTTTCTCAAGGGATTATTACCAGGCATTTGGAGTAACAAAACTTGGTCACCGTTTCGGCCTGTCGGGATTCAAACCCAGATCTCTCGCTTGAGAGTGCTCTAACCGCTAAGTTATAGGACTGCTGTGAATTGAAGAGAATGTTTGACCTTCACATGAGATAGAAAATGTGACCTTCACATGAGAGAGAAAGCTTGAGCTTCTAAGTACTCTCCACCTCACAAAGCCAGTCAGGAACCTCGGCATCACGTTCGACCAAAAACTCTCCTTCCTCCCCCACATTCGTGCCTTGACCGGCACCACTTACTTCCACCTGCGCAACATTGCCAGGCTCCGCAACTATCTTACCCCCCACGCTGCCGAAACACTCGTGCACGCGTACATCACCTCTAGGCTGGACTACGGAAGCTCTCTCCTCGTCGGACTCCCTAGTTCCTCCATTCACAGGCTGCAGGTCATCCAAAACTCTGCAGCCCGTGTACGATCCCGCACCCGCCTCCGCGACCACATAACCCCCACCCTCGCCCGTCTCCACTGGCTCCCCATCCTCCAGAGGATCGAGTTCAAGATCCTCGTCCTCACTTTCAAGGCCTTACATGGCCTTGCCCCGCCCTACTTAACCAATTTACTCTCCCCCTACAAGCCCACCCGGACCCTCCGTTCAGCAGGACTTGGTCTGCTCCAAGCCCCCCGCCCGAACCGCCCCACCATCGGAGGCCGGGCCTTCAGTTTTTTTGCTCCGACCCTATGGAATTCCATCCCCCAATCCCTCCGTCTCGTTTCTTCCCTTTCCTCTTTCAAGGCCGGTTTGAAGACTTTCCTCTTTGACCGTGCCTTTTGTTCCAACCCAAATTTTTCGACCTCCCCTACGTGTTTCACCCCTTCCCGTACACTCCCCTCCCAGCTCGGGTCACACGCCTCCTGTGCAGCGCCTTGGGACGTCCTCCCGACGTGAAAGGCGCTTTATAAGTGTAATTTGTTGTTGTTGTTGTTGTTGTAGTAGTTAATAGAAGGATGTGGGAATGAGTAAAGGAATGGGTGAAGACTTGTCTGGTATAAACACCAGCAAGGACAGGTTGAGACGAGTGGCTTATTTCCGTGCTGTACGTTCTTTGTAATCTTTGTAAGTACAGGAAGAAATTTTACCCCAAATAATTGTCTTTGTATCATTTAGTTTTTATAATGATGATGCTCCGTAAAGCTACAGGAATACTAATTAGATCTCCAGGCTGCTGAGTCTTGCATTCAAGCCTCACAATAGCAACAACAACAAATTGCGTTTTTATTGCGGCTTTCATGTCGAAAGGACCTGCCAAGGTCTGCTTAGAGTTGTGAGGACATTTATACGTCAATGGTTTTTGCATTACTGAAGCACCAGAATATCGCATTGAAATATAATTCGAGCAACAATGGTAAAATGGTAGACAGTGTTTTGTTTATATGTCATAGAACACACTAAAAAGAGTACATTCCCAAAGGGACCACAGACAACAGATTAGTTTCATCGACTGGTTTCACATCCACTCTGATCATAAATTGGGTTTAGCTTTGAAACATCACTCCCACTTTGGGAGAGCAATTGACATATCCTATCCATTGTTCCTGGTTCCAAAACATATTGTAATGATAAATCAATGTACAAAGAGCCAAATCCTCTTTGTGTCGTATCTTTCTCACCTCTTTCTCTTGGTATTGCATAAGCAAGTTGTTGTTCAGTTTAATATCCTGCTTATGAGAATTGATTTAACATTGTTGATGAACTACACGAATACCAATGGAACCTAAGAATTCAGGATCATTCAGGATCCCTGATCCCAGTTACCATAAAAATAATATACCTATAAATTCCCTATTAAGAATTCCTACACTATACAAATCCTCTGCCTTTCTGGGCAATATATTTTACAAATTGTGAAAAGTAGTAGAATTTGAGTGGTCTGTTCCCCTATACTTGTAGGAATTTGAGATGATGATCGGTTGGCATCTGCCAGATGACAATAAATAATTATGATAATAATCCTTGTATTTGATATAACATGTTATATGGCATATAGATGTGGCAAAGCGCTTCACAGAATGAACTGTAAATCAAATTGACTGTATATTTTGTGGGTGAAAGGCGATAGCCAATTGCATGCAGCAAGGTCCCACAAGCAGTCATGGATTAAGTGTCCACATTTTTTTTGAAGGGGATTATTAACCCCACAAAGCAATCCAGCAATCGATTAACAACTGGATTCCCACTTACTGCTAGGTAAACAGAGACATGATTTGTCATGGTTTCTTATCACTGGGTGAGATTTACACATACCTTCCAGGTGCACTCTGAAAGGAGTGATTCTTCTCTCCTCAAATTACTTTTAGGGTACTACCGTGAGCAGTCTCACAAATTATACCTAACACTTGGCTTTTAATCAAATATCTCTTATTTATTGAAACCCATACAGTTCCATATTTCCATATTTGGATCATTTGACACAAAAATAACAAACGCAATTCTTATATAATACAGTACTTTGATAATACTATATTAATATAACTATAACAAGGTATAAAATCCTATACTTTATAACTTATCTAACCACTGAGCCTCAACACTTTGACCACCATGGGTGAACAAATAATAATATAATAATAATAATCATAATTGCATTTGCTATAGCGCTTTTCACGTCTTCTAGACGTCTCAAATGTTTCACAGACTATATTGTAAAGTGAATTGACTGTATATTTGTGGGCAAAACACAGCAGCCAATTGTGCACAGCAGTGTACCATAAACAGTCGTGGATTGAAATGACCAATTTATTTTTGACGGATTATTATTAGGCATAAGGAATCTTGCCCAATGTCTCGCCCTGTCTGAAATCGAACCCAGCTCTCTTGTTTGAAAGGTGAGTGGTCTAACCACTGATCCAAAAGACTCCAACGAGAGTAACCTTATCCCAAATTCACATCTTTTCTAAGTTCCTGAGATTCAGAGTTTTTATAATTAGTGATATTAAAGTCAGTGATATTGAAGTCAAATGTTAGTTAAAACTCCAAAACTCAACAGCTGTCATAAAGCTCCACTCCCTCTCTTTTATGCCTCAAATGAGCCCTTGTGACATTTTTACTGTACTTTGACAAACTCAACTTCTTCAATTACCTCCTTCAATCAATCCTCCGTGCTTTGACAGTTCGAAAACATGAACTCCTTACCTGAACTATTGTTCAAACTAAAAGACTCCGACAGGATCATAAAACCCATTAACTCACAAAATCTAGCAAAAAAAACATAAACTGAAAGCACTTAACCAACATTTGTACATGGTAAGAGAGATGAACAGATTGATATCGCAATCTAACAAATTCAACAGACTATTTGGCTCTGAATACCTGTGACATCTCTCCATGAACCTAAATATTCACCCTATTTTGATTAACCCTTAACTACCACACAGGAATAAGAAAACATGCACAACATTTTATCCTGCTGTAATCGAACCCAGGTTCTCTTGAATGTTCCAACCGTTAAGCTATAGTAAGCCACAAGAGCTAACATGTTACAGCTTAAGGGTTCAGGTTACCAAGCCCTTTAGAATAAGGAAAACCTTAGTAATACTGTACCAACATTCTTTTTAAAATGACTCTAAGTAAAAGAGTTAACAACTATCAATTAAACATAAGTCTTGTCCTCATATTTAGAAAAAAAAATAGGGGGTTAGGATGACTTTGAGTCTGAGGAGGAAGCAGGAGTGCATCACACAATTTTAAGTACTTTCAAAATATAAAACTCTCAACTCATTTTTGTTTTGGTGCCCAATGAATATGTCCCTAGCTATTACTTACCTCTTTACATTGACAATGAGAGATACGATTCACTCCGATCACCTCAATGGTCGCGGCTGTGAAACCTTGTTCTGCTTGTTCACGTTTGTTCTCATTTCCAGTGTTTTTCTCACTTCCGAGATCCAGAAGTGTCATCTATCTGCTGAAATACAGGAGATGCTGAGATTACTAAAATATGGTTACCTTTCGCAAAACCGGCCACTCAAAGTAACAGTGTCAATTGTCAAAATTGCATCAATTTGCCTTGTCAAGACATTGTTAAATACCAATAAGGAGACATTCGGTCAAAATTTCACAGTGAGGAAACAATATTGTCAGGGATGTTAACTGTTGTTAACAGCAATTGTCAGAACTCCGGGGGCTGGTGCTAACTGCTGGGAATCTTTTTTTTAAGATAAGTGAATCAGAGTACCATTATATTTTAATTGGTTTCAATTATGTCTGCATTGCGTTATTCATTTCCTTTGTATTGTTGAAGTTTTTTAATTGAAACTGCTGTTTCTAATGCACAGGTAATAAGCCGAGTAGGGACAATGCCACACCCTAAAAATAATTTGGACATTCGATTTATTTCTCGGGAACGAAAGCACAGCGCATCATATTCAGGGCAGCTGTCAGTAAAGAGATGCTTTTTATCCCCAGTGGGTCATCTTGTCACAAAGTCATCTTGGCTCAGTACCACACTACCTAACCTGCAGTGAAAATTCAGTTTAATTGTCACATTGAGAGAAGTATTCACTCCAGTGGATCGGATTTAAAAGTGAAAACAAACCTTTTCAGCTGCAGAGATATCCATCCTCTCTGCAGTTATAGCTTCTCCACCTGAGACTGCGTATCCTCTGATGACACTCAGAAGGGCTACATAATCAATGAGAAAAACTTGTGAAAGAATTATTTACAGTATGAGCTGAGAGGTGAACTTTGAAAAGTTTTTTTAAGGAAGAAACTTTGACAGTTCAATAATATCACTGTCTGACTACAGAATAATCCTGTGTATGCGTGCCTAAGGTTCTGGCCAACTCTTCGTATCAAACTTGCTTGAATTTCATCACCAATTCATGGTACTCATTTTCCAATTAATCTGAAGAGCATTTACCAGCTACTCCTCATAGAAAATTGCTCCGAAAAGTAATGTATATTGTGATTTGATTGCATAAGAATAATAATCCTTGCATTTTATATGGCGCCTTATCATATCTTCAAGACATCTCAAAGCACTTCACAGAATATACTGTGAAATGAATTGACTGCATATTTTGTAGGCGAATCTCAAAATATGACACAGCAGTGTCATGGGTTAAGTGACCATAGAATCATAGAATCTTACAGCACAAAAGGAGGCCATTCGGCCCATCGAGTCCTGTGCTGGCTCTTTGAAAAGAGCAACTCAATCCCACTCCCCAGCTCTCTCCCCATAACCGCGCAAACCAGTCCTCCCCAAATAAATGTGTACCTCTCCTTTAAAAGTTGTTATTGAATCGACCTTCACCACCTTTTCAGGCAATGCATTCCAGATTCAAATAACTTGCTGAGTGAAAACATTTCTCCTCACCTCCCCTCTGCTTCTTTTAGAAACTATTTTAAATCTGTGACCTTGAGTCACTGATACACCCACCAGTGGAAACAGATTTTCCCTGTTCACCCTGTGGAATCCTTTCATGATCTTGAAAACCTCTATTAGGTCACCTCGTAACCTTCTCTGCTCCAATGAGAATAAACCTTGCCTCTCTAGCCTTTCCTCATAATTGAAGTCCCTCCTCCCTGCTACCATCCTGGTAAATCTCCTCTGTAACCTTTTCAATGCCTTCACATCCTTCCTAAAATGTGGCGAAACTTGGGCAAGTTTCCTTTCTCCACTTGCCTGATAATAATCCAATATGAAATAATAATAATAATTTGATCACTCATTCTACGACAGTTTGTGGGACACTTCTGTGCACAATTGGCTGCTGCATTTCGCTCACAAATATATAGTCAATTGACTTTACAGTATATTCCGTGAAGCGCTTTGAGATGTCTAGAAGACATGATAAGGCACTATATCAAATGTAAGGATTATTATTATACTTATTATAATAGTATTTAGGTATCAGCCTGCCTCAGTTGGTAGCCTCTGCGTTGGGACTTCGAGCTACTAGACTAGCTAATAGCAATGCAGTGCTGGGGTAACATGGCATCGATGTGCCATTCTTTGGATGAGATGTTAAACTGTGGTCCCATCTGTTCTGTTGGATGTTAAAGATCCTGTGGCACTACTTGTAAAGTGAAGAGAGGTCTCTCCTAATATCCTGTCCAACAGTTCCACAAATTGAAAATGAACATTCATTTCATGGATGAGTGAGCGCTGGGTGTCAGTGTTTGCTTCCAATTTTTTTTTCCCACTGAGAGAAAATGCAAGAGTTTACTAAAGTGGAGTTGTGATACTGGGTGTGCTCAGTGTACAGCTCATATCATTAACTGTGAGGAACTTGCCCTTTTATTTCAAAGTCTTAACACATTTAATTACAAAATAGCATTATGGGATGGTGTGTATAGAAAAGAGACCAGCAACTTATATACGGGATTAACAGTCGCAATTGTGTGATTTATTAATTGGCAAACGTGCATTTTTCTACATTATTTCAAGTAATGTTGCACGGTGTACACAATTGCCACTTTGAATAGTGGAGCTCAGCACAGCATGTGTTAATGGGAAGATGGTATTTGACAAAAAGCTGGGGCTGGGAACAGAGGAAATTGATGAGAGTGGCTGCTCACAGGCCAGTGGCCTCACCATTTTTTTTTAATAGATCCTATCAATTTGATGTGTCACTATTTTGCGTTGGGTAAAAGTGGCCTTAGAGAAAGTTTTGGATGGGAAAGCAAATTCCAAAAGGCTTTTAAACCAAGGTATCATTTATTTATAAACGCTGAAAATGAAACAAGAGTTGTGGTGGAGAGGAAATGCTCGCAAAACAGCTCAAGTCTGTGCACAAAACAAACAGCCAGTGAAAACCGAGTTCAGGACATGCCTTTCCCAACACGGCTCACAAAGATCATTACGTTGGTTTGAAGGAAGTGAACTCTTTGGCCCATTCAGCCTCATTCTTCCAGAATACCCAATACCCAGCTTACTGGCCTTAAACACCATTCCTTGCAACCTGTTTGAGCCATTAATTACCTTCTGGGTAAAGAAACAAAATCCTAGAAGAAATACACCCTTGTCTTATAAAGTTACAGTAAGTCTCCTGTACACACCATGTATATAGTTCAGAAGCAGTTTGTTAGTGTGTCCATTGTTAGGTCTGAAGATCTCAGAGACCTCTGATACAGTGCTTAAGATATTGAAACTGGCTTTCCAGTGCAACTATTGTACCAAACATGGCCAAATGATCCAATTTGTTATTTTTTAAAATTCAGCTCAAAGTGTTACAGATAATTATTTTGAAGGCTGAACACAATTAGTCACACAGTTTAGGATCTGTAGATTTGTTTACATCATTTATAGTCTGGTTATAAACTGTGCACTAATTGTACGCGGGGGTCTACCTTATATTTACATTATAATGGTATGAAGTCTTGCAGACATCCCTGGATTGTGGGATAACAAACAAAGACCATTTCATTCTGGTTGTCTAGTCTGACTTTATAAAAATTATGGCACTTGGGTAACAACAATAGTAATCCATGCATTTAATATAGTGTCTTATCATGTCATCATAGCGCTTCACTGGGTTTTGCTGGAAAGTGTAGTCATTGAACATTTTTCTGCCAATAAGTCAGCAATGAGAGAGTCTTCACAAGAACACCAAGTCATCAACACAGGGATGTCGGTTAAAGTGCTACATGTGATTTGTTCCAAAATAATCTCTTATCTCCTCACAGCAATATCCACTGACTCCACTCTACTGGGTCTGGCCTCTTCCTTCTCCCCTGAATCCTCTGCTCCACCATCGGTAGCCGTGCCTTCAGCCACTACGCCCTGAAACTCTGGAACTCCTCCCTCAATCCCTTCACCTCACCCCCTCCTTTTCCATTTTCAGATCCCGCCTGAAGACCTTTCTGTTTGACCGCACCTAAGGTCACCTCCCCCCTTCCCCTGGTTCGGTCCCAGGCTCCACTATTGTGAAGCGCTCTGAGACACTGTCTGGCCTGGAAGGCGCTATATAAATGCAAGTTGTTGTTGTTAAATTAAGACCCCCAAATGCCTATTGAGGTGAAAACCAAAGTTTCCATGGAATAACTTTAAAGTATTTTGTTGAAATAAACAATCGCTAGACTTCACAGTAAATTCAGTGAAGTGCCTTTGGTATCATTAGGATGTCCCAAGGTACTGAGATGTCTTGAGAGTATGACAAGGTACCATATCAAATGCAAGGATTATTATTGTTATATACTCATTTTGGGATGTCCCTCCAGTGCCTTGGGACATCCTCCCGATGTGAAAGGCGCTCTATAAATGTATATTTATAAATCTATAAATGTAATTCTGTTGTTGCTGTTGTTTTCTAGTAACCATTTGGAATTTATTTCCCAGTACAACTGTAGTGATCACATCACTGTCTGTAATGGTTGAATATGTGGCGAGGTCATTTGTGAAGCCGACCTAAATCAACACAATATTATGACCACTTGCATTATAACCTTGCATTTGTTATAGCTCCTTTCATGTCTGGAGGACACCTGAAAGCGCTCAATTTGCTGTACAGTTTAGTGGCTGCGTATTTGGTAGAAAAATAACTCAATAAAAGGTCATAGGGGAGAAATTAGTTTGTTGCATAGTTATTACATCAATTACAATAATAATGATTATAATTTAAATTGATATGAGTTATGACTGCGTTATGAAACACTTAAAATGTCACCTCTGTTTATTGTAAATAAAATGTGATGGATATACTGAATCATTTTGAAGCTTTCGCTTTATCTCAGGGTTCAAATAACCATTCTAAAGTACTTGAGCAACACTCTGATGCTTTAGGATGAGGCTCTCAACCAGGTGACAGACTTGTTGTGATGTGGCTCCCAGCTAGCCATTACTCTTTACAAGCCATGCTCATTGTGACTTGTGTCATTTTGACTTGTCAGAGCAAAAATTGTTCACAGTCTCAAAGGGATCAATGATTTTATAGCTGTTTTGGGAGAAACATTTTCATTCAAATTATTAGCAGATAAAAATGAGTAATTTGTCTAAACTGTAGGCTATTACATTTCATGTGTTCAATACAGATGTTGCCTGGCATGCAATAAGTACACATGTGTGTAAATATGTATTATTATATTTAATGAGTTATCGTTGGAAGAACATGTGAGACTCAAAGGTCATTTTCTTATTCACAGCCTCTGTGCAAACATATGAAGGAAGATTTACAGTAAAAGTCTGTTTATCCGGAACCCAATCAACCATAACTTCCATATAACCGGCATCGCAATAAAAAGGTCTGCATTCGATTGTTTATTTTTTTGGGGGTGGGGGGGGGGGTTTGGCGCTTCGGCTGAATATCCGGCAGGCGCTTTAACCGGCATTGGCCAGGTCCCGAGGGTGCCGGATAAATGGGCTTTTCCTGTATTATGTTAATACAATTGTAGTTTGCAATTACAGGTGACCCCGCCTCAACCGCGGCCTCGTCAACCGCGAAACTCACGCATCCATGGTTTGCTAAATGCGACAACCCTTGCAAACCACAGCTTATAACCCTCACTTATCCATGGATTTTAACACTAACTCTAGCGTTTAGCGCTAGGACCCAGTTGCATCAACCAGCCTCGATGTCGTTTTGCGCTAGCGTTTAGCACTAGGACCCAGTTGCGATGTTGCAATCTACCAGCGACAACGCTGCTCTCTTAGGATTAAGGTAAATAAGATGAATTTATTGTCGCTGCTCTGCATCCTTCTCTCTCTGTGTGTAAGTATATCATATAGAGAACTCTCTCTCTCACCTTCTCTCTATTTCACCCTCTCTGCCCCCCTCCCCCACTTCCCCTTCTCTCTCTGACTCTCCTTCTCTTCCCTCCACCCCCTTTCCCCACCGCCCTCCCCCCCTCTCTCTGTGTCTGTGTATAGGTCAGTCAGTCAATCAGTCAAACAGCACCCCCAGCCCTCCATGTCACCCACCACAGCTTCTTTGTTGATTTCTCTCTCTCTATAGATCAGTCAGACAGCCCCTCCCCCAGCCCTCCGTGTCACCCCCGCCACCTAACCTCCGTGTCTCTCCCTCTCTCTCTCTCTGTGTAGATTATTCAGTCAGTCAGACAGCCTTGCGGATTGCTGCAGATCCTGGCAGCCAATGCGCCCAAACTTACTCCCCCTATACATATTATAACATGTATGTTATAACTGTATGTTTGTTTTGTGTTTAGTTCTACGAAACGAGAACTTACTTCCCCTATCCCCATGTTTCCCATAGGGCCCTGCATTTTCCAACCACGATTTTACCAACCACGGAGGTTTAGAGGAGTGTATCCCCCGTGGTTGGGGAGGGACACCTGTATATTCTCAAAATTCAACCTATTTTTTTTTCGGATACTTTGAACAAAACATTACTTTTCTATTATGGCTGTGAATGGACAGCTAGAGGTTGGTGATGAAATATTGGATCACAAAACACCATGAAGAGAAAGTTCAGAAATTAAGTGGGCGTAGACAGAGCGCATTCATGTAATATTTTGTCCTAAGCACCGTTCTGCATTCTTTAGTACATTATAGCAAGAGAATGTGTACATCGCTTATGAATTGAATGTGAAATCCTACCCCCGCCTGCAACCATGCAAGTTCAAACAGACTGTACAAAATAAGCCAAATCTGCTGAAATGCAAATAACAATACCTGTGTGGTTACTCTGCCTAGGGAAAGCTGATAGTATCTGTAATTAAAGAGGGAGCATGGGCCATTAGCCTTTGACGCAAGTTGTGTTCAGGTTCTATCCGAGGAAATATCAAAGGACGGCAGCAGGAATGTAGAACTGGAATTCTCTGAATGCAGGTTGCAATTTTGCTTGTAAAATCTTGAAATTATTTGAAAGGACACAGTGGCTGACTGATTGCCCTTTCTGAAATTTCTTGAGACCAATATATTGCATTAGAAGAAATAAATATTATTCACAGAGGACATCTCTGCACTGAATAACTGGTTGTCTGTGTCTTTGCCCACTTAAGTTCTCAATTTTCTCTTCATGATGTTTTGCTATTCAATATTTCATCTCTAATCCTTACCTGGTATTTGTGCATTTGTGAACCATATATGAATGCAAGTGAATGCCACATTTTATACAACTTCACTGCTATTGTATAGCTACATTGTGAGCAAGATTAGTGGATAAGATTTCTGAGCAGATTTGACTAATCTTCAAGCAACTGAACTATCTTGCAAATAGCACTAACACAACTACAACTGAACTGTCCAAATACAACGGTATTACTACTTTCTATGGTTGAAGATTACACTACAATTCTGTGAATCAGAATTAATATTTTTAAGCACTCCATCTACTTCTGGTTGTACCTCTGGGATCAGCAGAAGAATTGGCAGCCTTCAATAAATAAACCTTCCATTTGATACAGTGCCTTTCACATTGATAGGGCATTTCAAAATACTGCAGATTGGCTTGAAGGTTTGATGGGTTTGACTGTCCTGAAATGACATTCCAGTGAATGTAATTTTTTAATGCGAAATAATGGACATAATGGACACCTATAGATAAAAATTTCCTTGCTCAAATGCTTAAAAAAGCCAATTAGAACATTGCCTGCTTCAGGCAGTTAAGAGACTGAGTCAGTGTATGACAGGTCCCTGCAATATTCTAATAATAATCCTTGCATTTGATAATGGTGCCTTATTACACTGTCGAGACAGCTTAAAATGCTTTGCAGGACTTATAGCGCCTTGGGACGTCCTCCCAACGTGGAAAGCGCTCTGTAGATGTAATTTTGTTGTCTTGTTGTTTGTTGTGCTGTAAAGTGTAGTGACTGTCAATCTTGCAGGTGAATGCAGCAGGCAATTTGGACACAGCAATGTGGCACACACACCTATAAAGTGACCAATTTTGTTTGGAGGACATTGGAAGAAACTCCCTTCTCTTTTTGAATAGTGCCATGTGATCTTGAACATCCAACTGACCTTGATTTAATGTCTCACCCAAAGGTCGGCACTTCTGACAAGGCAACGCTCTCCCAGCACTGTGCTGGTGTATCAGCCTGGACCCTAAGCTCACAAAGTCCACTTAATATGTGAGTGTTTTACTATTGCCTTCCCAGTTTGGGAATGCTGATTGCTGTAGCACAGGTAATCTTGGAATTTGGAAATCAACAGATTCCATTAAGATAATTCCTATCTTTCAATGGTTGCTACTAAAGGGGAAAAACATTTCTAATTATTATTCCTGCTTGAGTCATACCAAAAAGATACAATCACTATTTGAGTGTTGAATTTTATAAACTAGAAATGCAATGTTTCCAATGCACTCGGAACATCAGGCAAACAAGTGAAAATCAATTCAAATCCAAAGTGAATCACTGGGACCTGTAAAGCATTGCGATTCAGCTATTTTCAAATAGTAATTAGAGGAAAACTTTACATGACAATCTGATCTGTAGATCTGCACTTGAAACCTACATAAGGAATAGAGGTATAAGAGAGGGGAATAAGAGGGGGGTTTGTGTGGACTATAAACACTGGCACAGACTATTTGGGTCACCTAATCTGTTTCAGAGCTGCATTGCTCCACGTAAGCTTCTACTACAGTTTAATCCTTGCATTTCATAAAGCGCTTCTCATGTCTTCTATATCTTTCAAAGCGCTTCACAGAATATACTTTAAAGTGAATTGAATGTATATTTGTGTGTGAAACACAGCAGCCAATTTGGCACAGGTGTGTCCCAATACAAGGATTATATTCCCTTCCAGGAGTTGGTATTGAGAAAGACTGTGGGAATGTTAATCATGGCAAATGAATGTTCCTACCCTTGATATATTTTGCAAGAAAGTAAATTTTCATCTGCAAATCATGCTAAAGAAATTAAAATGTTCTCAACTATATGCCTGCAGTAAAATTTGCCCAACTTCATTCTGAAAAACACAATTTATCTTATGTGGTCCATGCAACTGTCACTTTGCACAAATGTTTTAATTATATTCAGAACTGTTGCTTCATACCTGACAGTGAAATCCCTAAACCCATTGATCTCATTAGACAATAATTCACACTATAATCTTCACTTTTGTGTGCTGTGTTACCACTACTGTTAGTATTGACAGTAACTCTCCGAACTGGTACGCAACCTTGGTGTCAGGTTCAACCCCCAACTGGCCTTCCTCCCCCACATCCAGTCCCTCACTAGCACTGCTTTTTTCCACCCGTCTCCAGCAATACCTTGCCCCAAAAGCTGCTGAAACTCTGGTCCATGCCTTTGTCACCCTCTAGGCTGGACTACTCAAATTTCTCACCCGCACCAAACTTCACTCCCCCATTACCCCAGTCCTTGCTAGACTTCACTGGCTCCCTGTCCCGGAGAGGATCGATTTCAAGATCCTCACTCTTGTCTTCAAATCTCTTCACTCCTCTGCACCTCCTACCTCTCTGACCTCCTCTCTCCCTAAAACAGCACCCGTTGCCTTCACTCCTCCGGTTCTGGTCTCTTCCTCGTCCCCCGAATCCTCCGCTCCACCATTGGCGGCCGTGCCTTCAGCCACTGCACCCCGAAGCTCTGGAACTCCCTTCCTCACTCCCTTCGCCTCGCTCCCTCTCTTCCTAGTTTGAGGCCTCGACTGAAGACCTTTCTTTTAGACCATGCCTTCAGTCAACTTTTTCACCTTTTCAAAGTCACCTTTATCTGCCTCCCCTTGGCTTGGTCCCGGGATCCGTCATTGTGAAACACTCTGAGACGCCGTCCGGTGTGGAGAGCGCCATATAAATCAAAGTTGTTGTTGTTATTGGAAGACCACTTTGCCAAATATCCACTTATTTCATCAGGTTGAACCTCCCAGTGCCTCATTATTAACTCCTGCCTCCCTGATCATCCCATCCTTCACTGTTCCAGCAAAGCTCAACACAAACCCAAACACAAAATACTGCAGATGCTGGGTATCTGAATAAAAAACAAAAGTTGCTGGGGAAACTCAGCAGGTCAGGCAGCATCCATGGAGAAAGGAAAAAGAGTCAATGTTTCGGGTCTACAACCTTTCGTCAGAACTGGGGCTTGTTTGGAGCGAGAGGTTTTTAAAGACATTAATATTAACAGTAATATTAACAGAATCTTAACACTTTCTTGGAATAATTTTAGCCTTTGGACCCAGTTGTTAACTTTTAACTTAGTTATTGGCTCTTTCCTACAAAATACAAAATACACAGTCACTGCACTTTAATGTAAATCCAGTGAAGCGCTTTGAGGTGTCTTCTTGACATGAATAGCCTTGCTTCCTCCCTTACCTCTTTCAAGGCCAATCTCAAGACCCTCCTCTTTGATCGTGCCTTCTGCCGCCCTCCCAACTCTTTCCCTGCCCCTCCCCCTTGCTTGAGTCCCGACCCCTGACTGTTCAGCGCCTTGGGACATCCTTCTGACGTGACAAGCGCTCTATAAATGTAATGTTATTGTTGTTATTTGAATTGTATAGGTTATTATTATTATTATTATATTCAAAGCTTAGCAGTCTCTTCCAATTTTCACCTCCATTTTCCACGTTTTATTTTCACTTCTCTTTATTTTCCCGACCTTTACTGATATGTCACACTTCTTCCTGCTGCTTCATTGCCTTTTATTTTTACCACCAACTTCCCATTAACAGCAATCCACAATCTGTTAATAGCCTTGATATCTTCTAATTTATTCACTTTTTAACAACTTGCGATGAATTTTGTGTTGTTTTCCCTTGCGCTCCTTGCACCTGTGTACCTCTACACAAGTGATCTCAAGACCCGTTCTTTCTATTCTGAGGAAGTGTCACAATTGAAGCGTGACCCTGCCTTTCTCTTTCAAACGCTGGCTGACTTGAGGTTTTATTTTTACTTCACAATGCTGTTAGTAGGCTGATCTTCAAGCCTTTTTTTCCCACTAGCTCTGTATTTGCTGTATTTTATGGGTTGAAAGTATATTTTGTGCTAAAAGCCACACTGCATAACTTCAGCATCACCACACAAATAGAAAGACTCCTTTTGCTTCTTTTAAAACTTTGAAATAAATGTAGTTGATGCTGTCTTCTGTTGCAATTACCGGAACCTGGTTTGAATTGGTATCAGTGATGCACACATCCATTTAAAAGCCACAGGTTTCTGTCTGAACAAGAGGGAACAAGTGGCTTTAGTAAATAACACTTGGGCAAGTAAGTGGAGTTAAAACAAATATGAGAAACTAGAGTCAAACTCTGTGTTGTAATTTCCTGATGAAGGGTAGTGATTGCTAAGTTTGTCTTTGATCACTGCTTCTCTCTGGATGCTGTACCAGGTGATCCACTGTGCTTAAAGAGAAAGTGGAGTTTGTGAGCAGGCTTTAGTTTGAGGTCCCTACTTAGGAAAGAAAAGGCAACTTTGATCGTAGAATCTACAAGGTTCAGCAAAGGTGGAAAGCAAGCTGGGTTTGGCGTTAGTTGGTAACAAAAATCAATGGTGAGCTTGTTGCCTGTGGCCCCTTAGTCACTGTTTCCTAATCCCTTTGAGTGACAAAGCTAAATTTATCCAGAGCATATTTAATGATTATATGTTCTGGTGAATCGTTAAGTGGTATATTGAGCTATAGCGATCAGCAAAATCTCTGATTTGATTCCTGCTCTGTGCTACAACTAACCTCTCTAGTCTGTGCTCACTCCTGTTTCCATGTGGACATGACATAAATATGTGGAAGTTTGGGTACTCCTAAGCACGGTGATTGATTCCCATGCGTGACGAGACTCCGAGCTGACCAGAATAAAAAGCAGTAGAACATTATTACCCTGATCAAGATTTTGAGCCAACAAGAACAATTTAATAACAAATGAGATGAATGGACTTAATCCAGCTTCTTCAAAGAAGTTACTGAGAAGGTCTAGGGAATATATATGAACTCCACTGAACTGTTGTTTTCTTGTACACTTTGTAGAAAAACATGGACTATGAGTTGCATTCTCTAATATCCCATTCATTTCGATAAACTAACTGTTGTAATTGTCAAGACAAGTATTTCTTCCCTTAGACTTCTTTCCTAACAATTGAGTGGAAAGCTTTAGCTTTCGTTCCAAATGCCCTTGGGGTTAAGCAATAGTTTCAAAGTAGAGCCATTTTTTTCACAAAATGAAATAATTTCACTCCATGAATGTGCAATTATTTATTTTTAAAAACAAAATGTTTACTTGAAACAGCTGAGATTTAACCTCAGGGCAATACATAGTGGAGCAGAAAAAACGTCAGATCCATCAAATTGAAAGTGACCCATTAAATCTGTCGCAGTTAAGTTATTTTTCAAATTGTGCTCGTGTTATGTCCTCCCAAAATGTTTATCCTCCAAATGAGTATTCCGTTTTCCATCAGCGAGATCCATTATGATTTTGAAGATGTGTTACAGATCAGAAATATTATGTACGTGTTAGTGATAAGATCACTCCATGCCTTGGAACGTCCTCCCGACATGAAAGGTGATACAAATGTAATTTGGTATTTTGTACAAACTTGAATTCCAGGCTCACTAAATAATGCTGGGGGGGCAGTGTTGATGGATGCTGTCCTTTTGCAAGTCATGTTAGATCAAGGGCCTGTGTACCCATACAAGTGGACATTAACCGTCCTATGACATTTTTCTGAATGAAAAAATAATTTCTCTTCATGCCCTGGACAGCATTCCTTCAGATAAAAATCATAATTTTTTTTCCCCAAGTCTGATTGTTGGATTTTTGCTCTGCGCAAATTGGCTGCCACGTTAACTACAAAATTCACAATGATTACATCTTAACAGGAATTAGTTGTGAAACCCTTTTTGGCATTGTAAGCATATATCAAATGGAAAGGATTACTTTTAACCTGCAGTATATCTGTTATATATGAGGATCAGCAGTTTGCTTGAACCTATTTGAACTAATGGAGGTTTCTAAGAAAGCAGAAGCAATAACTGTTGGTGATTTTAGTGCAGAAACACATTTACATAGTAATGCAAGAAGTTTCAATTGAAGTCATAGACGTTTGGGCCATGGTTAACAAGAAATTAGTTTTGAAAGGAACACAACTCTAACTCTCAAGTCAAACGTATTCAGTCTCAAACAAAATGCGGATAAACTGATTAATATTACAATATAACTAACTGTTTGAAATTCAAAACATTTCAAGGTGAGCTTCCATCTCAACTTAAGACTTATCAATCTCCCCAAAATGCCCAAAGATATAAGCACCGTTAGTACTGATTTGTGTTCACCACTTTTAGGAATTCACAACCTACCAAAGTCAGGTTGGGTGGTTACTCTTTCTCAATTTCCTTTCCTTTCTCAGATGCAATTCAGTGAAATAGCTCTTCCTCACATATTCCTGTGGAGTCTTGCAGCTCAGTGGTTAGAGCACTCGCCTTACAAGCATGAGACCTGTGTTCGAATCTAGGTAGGTCAGGATGAAACCTTGTGCAGGTTTCCCTACTCCACACTCCTAATATCAGTAGTATACAGTCAATTCACTTTACAGTATATTCTGTGAAGGCGCTTTGAGACGTTTAGAAGACGGGTAAAGTGATATATATCGAATGCGAGAATTACTATAATCAAATACATGAAATTTACATTATGTAATTTCATAATAGGGCTGATTTTTGAGATGAGGCTTGATTGACTTTGAGCGGTTGCTTCCAAAATGACTGATTTAGGTTATTAAGAGATATTGGTCCCTAAAACTCCCTTTTTCAACCTGAGTCCAACTTTGTAAATCGTAAATGATTTGAGTTTTTTTTTCTACGTAGTTGAAAAGAAGACTCACTGTCAGTAGATGTGACTCCTCACACAAGACAGTAACCCAATTGAGTCTGATACAAAACAAATGGCTGTTCTTCTGCCTTGGTTATTTCACCCACAAAATACAGTTATTCCATTTTACAATATATTCTGTGAAGCGCTTTGAGACGCCTCAAGTGAAAAGGTGCTAATATTGAGTGCATTGAGTGTATATAATTTTTATTATTATTATTATTTCCACTACCATCAGCCCCTCTGGAATGAAAGCTTTGCTACATCCCTAATCCTTTGTGAATAGTTATTTTGCTCTCTTGCCATTTCTGCGGCTAAGATCAGCAGACTGACTACCTGTTTGCTTTCATTCACATGTGAAGCTGCATCGAATAATGCCATGGTTTGGTCAATACTATATAAGAACATAAGAATTAGGAGCAGGATTAGGCCATTCGGCCCCTCAAGCCTGCCCCACCATTTGATAAGATCATGGCTGATCTTCTGATCTAACTCTAATTACCTGCCCTATCCCCATATCCCCTAATCCCTCTATTTTCTAAAATTCCATAAATTCACTACCCTCTGAGTGAAGAAAATTCACTCATCCTCTGAGTGAAGAAATGTGTCCTCAACTCTGTTCTAAAAGGCTGACCACTAATTTTAAGATTATGACCCCTGGTTATAGATTCCCCTACCAGGGGAAACAGTCCCTCAATGTCAACTTTATCCAGCCCTTTAAGAATCTTATGTTTCAATAAAATCTCCCCTAATTCTTCTGTACTCTAGAGAATACAGCCCAAATTTATTCAACCGATCCTGATAGGTCAGTTCCCTCATCCCAGGAACTAACCTAGTGAATCTACGCTGCACCCCCTCAAAGGCAAGTATGTCCTTTATTAAGTAAGGAGACCAAAACTGCACACAATACTCTAGTGTGGTCTCACCAAGGCCCTATACAGTTGTAGCAAGACTTCCCTACTCTTGTTACTCTAAACCTTTTGCGATGAACGCTAACATGCCGTTTGCATTCACAGTTGCTTGCTGCACCTGCAAACTAACTTTTTGAGACTGGTGTACAAGGACACCCAAATCCCTTTGTACACTAACACTATCTAACCTCTCCCCGTCCAGAAAATAATTTGCTTTTTTATTTTTGCTACCCAGGTGAATAATTTCACACTTCCCCACATTAAATTCCATCTGCCACCTATTCGCCCAGTCCCCTAGCCTATCTACATCCCGTTGCAATCTTTTTGCATCATCCTCATAGCTGACTCTCCTACCTAGTTTAGTATCATCCGCAAATGTAGACACGTTACATTCAATGTCCTCGTCTAGATCATTGATGTAAATTGTAAATAGCTGAGGCCCAAGCACTAATACTGGATTAGTGTGGCAAATTAATCAAATATTTGATGAATTTCAGACACTGTAAATCTGCTTTCAATCTCCTTTATCGCTCAACAGCATTTTTTGGAGGTTTCCAGAGATTGCAGTCTCTTATGCAGTCACTAGGGGTAGCTCTATGTACATCTTATGTTAGTTGCACTCAATAAACACGAGGTTACTTGAAAAACGAAAAGTCTAATACCTGTACATTCTAAGTACCAAAATAGCATGACATATTTGCTCCTGGTTTGAAGTATTGTTTCATCATTTTTAATCTTAACAGGTATAAAATACAATGAAGGAAACATGAAAAATGAGTACTTGAGTCCCACCCTCCCATTAATCTAACCTGATGTGTTTTCAACACCGCAGCAACAAAAACAAGTCCCCATGCCAGAAAGTGACGCACGTTAAGAGGGGAGCACACAGAATCCACTTTACGAATGTATTAACTGCAGACAGATGAGGGCGTTGTTTTTCGCATGCCAATATGTAACTCATGAGTCATGACCAACACAAATGGTGGTGGGGGTTGGTGTGGATGTCATTGCTGGTATCAGAGTTGACCTTCTGTGGTAGTTTTAGTTCTCCAGTTCGAGGCTCAGGTGGGTCTACGCTACAAGGCTTTTCTGCTTTGACCAGCCAGGCTATCTGTAGGCGTAAGTAGATTATTTGACTATAGTTCACTCATTAATATTGTGCTTAATGTAGGATACTGTACAATCAATAACAGTGTCAAATAGGCATCTACCTAGTTTGTCTATAGCTAGTACAACCACTGCAATGCAGAAGTCCTAAAATAATCAGGGTAGAAATATATTTATGTTAAACCTGTCTACAGGATTGTATGTCGCTGGAGTCAAGAATGCTTGATACAATATTCATTGTAAAATGCATTTTGCAAAACGTGTTTTATTCATATCTATAACCTTGATGAAAAAAATATGGGGGGAATGTTTTAAGCCACCTGCAAACACACATTCTGTTTCAAAAGCATGCCATTTTCTTTACAGAGATCCAAGGTTAGGGAGCATTCACTTTTAAAATGCTAGGTGAGGCTTTCGAAAATGTTGTTTTCAATTAAATGTTTGTCCAAGGTTACACATCTGTACAGATGTGTTGGATGACAAAACCTGTTCTTTGAGGCTGAGGCCTGAATAACTTTTTCTTTAAATCGGAGGTTGTTGTCACAAATTAGGTCCTGTGGCAACCTTCAAATGTTTCCAAAATTATTTTGCTCTTTGAGAGATAGAGCAGAAAGTTCAGTCTCTTTAGGAGAAAGGGGGTATTTTTCTAAGTTGCTCCTTTCTCTTTCCCTTGGCTCTCTAGCCACGAGTTCAAATCTTCACTTTCAAGTCAGATGCCACAAGTATCTTCAAATGCATGAGTATCTCCCTGCTTCAGTCACCATGATTGTCATTTGATTAGTGTCGTGCATGCTGAGTTTTTTGTCGACCATCCCATCCATGCTTGATTTCAGCTGGATTTGACACCCCTGTCTTAACTTCACTTAACCCAGCAATGAAAAGCCTAACGGCTGGGCGATCTTAGCTGGACAAGCAATGGAAAGATTGCCACCTTACACTGGAAAGCTGTATCGTTTTAGTTGATAATCGTCCAGTGCTACCCCCAATGCATACTCTAAACTCCTCAAGCCTTAGAAACCTGCATCTAATTGAATTAGAATTGGATCTCTGGAACAGTAGAGTAATTGGTTACACCAGCAGGAGGGAAGAGTGTGTTCCCCATTTGCAAGGACATTTCCATGTGTGGGTAACATACAGGGTGGTTTGGATTGTCGTTTAAGTACTGTATTGTGATGGGTTTCTGCATGTGTCAGACACCTAACTGACCTCCATACATTCTCTTTGTTTCAATATCCTTTTATGTCTATGAACACTTTTAAACTCTCCTCTGTGCATCTGATCTCATTCTTCACATATAGTTTCACGGGTTCCTCACCCCCAAAATCTCACCATTCGCGTATGGGTTTTGAGGGGCAATGTTGTCAGCTTGACCATATATTTATATCTGAAAGCAGTGAAGCCCAGGGCTCAAACAACAGCATTTGAATTCTATTCAAGATGCAACGGGCTCTGAAAATCACAGTGGAAGATTAAGGGAAGGAGGAATGTGTACTGATTATGTACAGGATCATATGCCAGTGATAAACATTGATGATTAATTTGAATGGGACTGGAATATAGTACTGCATTTCACAGCTGATCAGGCAACAACCTTGAAATGATGCCCTTGCAATACTTTTGCAGTGCATCGACTGGAAGCTTAACTGAAAGCACTGAGGGGATGGCTTTTTCTGCTTAAAATGCACTACTTTGAATATTCAGGCTGTGTGTTGTACATTTGAGGGTTTTGTTTCATCAGAATTCCTTAACATGGGAACTCCTTCCAGTAATTGAAAGTAAATCCAGGCGTGGTTGATGTCTTCTTAGAGCGGAGTTCTGGGAATTAAGAGTATAACCAAGATATGCAATTTTTTTTTTAATTGTGTTCAAAAACGAACTGGAAATCTTGTCATCCCAATAATTTGTTGAGAAAAGACCGGCGCTGTGCAATTCTCTGACTCAGGAGTGGTGTGAATGAGCAGTATAATCATGACTTCCTGCACAAATGTTACCGATTTACTGCTTGATATAGTGCAACTAGGCAACAGCAGCCAGGTGGACACTCAGTGTTAGCCACTGATGAAGTCTAATGTCCTACCTGCTTGCTCAAATGGTGGTGAGTTTCAGGAGGAGGCATGCATTAAGTTATACGTCTTATTCTGTAACATACGACTAATTAACTTCCCATCACAATTGTCCTAATCCATTCTTCCTGACTGAATATGTTCTGTTTCATGTCCTTTCTGCAGCTGTGTGTGCAGCAGCTGCCTATGTTTTCTGGGCACTAGGTTTAGCCTAAAGGATTAGTGAGATGTTTGTACCTGTGCAGAACTAAGCCAGTGTTCAAGGATAAGAGTATTATCCTTGCATTTGATATAGCGCTTTTCATGTATTTTAGGCATCTTAAAACGCTTCATAGAATGTACTGTAAAGTGAATTGACTATATATGTGGGTGAAATGCGGCAGTCAATTGTTTTGGTTTACAGTAGTAAACCAAAACAGTCATGGGTTGAAATGACTGATTTTTTTTGAGGGATTACTATTTGGTATGTGGAGTAAGGAAACTTATCCAAGGTTTCGTCCTGCTTGGAATTGAACCCAGGTCTCTTGCTTGCAAGACGAGTTCTCTAACCACTGAGCTACAGGAGGCTAAATTAGAATCTTAACTAAACTATTTAATTCTCTGCGGTATACATCTGCATGACTGAGTTACGAAGCTGTTCGACCCGGTCATTACAATAGATCAGAAATTTGTGGTATGTATATCGCATGCACAACTGAATTACTGTAAGGGGAACTGGAGCAGATAAATATGGTCTGTGGGCACAGGCAGGGTGCAGAGGCTCAGAAACTATAATTACAGGGTTACCCAAACAATAAGCAAACAGAATCTCTTTCTGTATCTCACATGCCTTTCACAACATGATTTTCTTGCTGTAGATTCACAGCTGTTGATTTTAACTGGTTTAAATTCCAAGCATCGCTCTGGGGATTCCCAAGTATTAAAATTGGTTAGCAGGGAATTTCAATCCAGGGAGAGAGTGCATACTCCATTTCCAGACACCATGACATTTCCATGTGTAAATGATATATCTACATGGAATTATCTTGTTTGGATAAGCTGAAGCATGGAGATGGGATTCCACTTTTGTGAAACACCCAGCTGACCCCCTCCGCCCACCCACAAACAGATAGATACCCTGCGTGGGGTACAGAGATTTCCTCCAGAATTTGGTTTATGTGGCTTCAAACAATATTGCTCTTGAGGGGTGTGCTTTATATTTGGGTATTTTTCAAAAGAATCCCCAGTTCATATTTTAGAGAGGCATTAATACTGGAGGAACATGTATGTCCTCTTTGTAACCCATCATCCGTTGACCTCCATAACTAAGCGAAGAAGGTGCCATAGAGATACCATGTGTGGTTTGGTATGCTCTACAAGCTCATGTTTGTGGTTATATAGTAGTGTCCGGCAATATATCGATATATATAGGCTATATCGGTATAATTTTTCATATTGATATGCCGATATTGGAAATTTGAATATATCGGTATATCGAAAAATTCAGTATAAAAAAAATCAGTATATTGCAAAACATTGGTATATCGTGTCCGGCGATATATTGATATATCGGTTATATTGGTATAATGCGAACTTTTTCAACTTACTTTGTCGCCGGCATTGCAAACCTCTTGGGCCTAGAGCACAGAATGCATGCGCACATCCAAATGCGCACGCACACCGGAATGCGCGCACACCTCCGAATGCGCGCACATACACAGGATAAAGAAACCCGGCGATATTAATATATCGATATCGGAAAATTTCCATATCGACGGACCCTATTATATAATAATAAAGAATCCTTGCATTTCACACAGCATCTACCATGTTCAAACCATCTTGAAGCTCTTCATAAGTAACATTTTCCTGTGATACAATGGTATTCTGTGATGCTTTGTGTGATTTGCACTACTTCATGTAGCACCTTTGTTCATATCCTCTACTTGTCTATGTTAGCCAGGTTTTGCAATTTTTCCTTGTCTGTTTTATCAATGGCTCCAATGCAATTTTAATGTATAACTTTAATGGCCTATAATTTATTCTTTCAAAATTGAATTTGTGTGACCTGCAAAGCCACAAGGGTACATTTCACAAAACATGTCAGTTACGCAAATGCTGCATTACCCACATAAGCTATGCGCTTCAGGAGCAGAGACATCTGTGTTGTTGTTTCCTTGTTTGTCTGGGAGGGTTTTCCATGTTATCTTCCATTCCTCAGGGACTCAGTGTACCCGCACATTGCACATCTGAGACATTGGATTAGACATTTATTTAGGGAGAACAGGTCTGTTAGGTTATGGGGAGAGAGCTGGCCAGTGGGATTGAGTTGCTTTTTTCAAAGAGCCGGCACAGACTAGATGGGCCGAATGGCCTTCTATTGTGCCGTAAAATTTATGATTCTATGATTAATGAAAGGTGTTTCTCTTGCTGATGGTCTTTGATGATGATCTTGAAGTTCTGTAGGGGTTGGGATGAGGGAGGGCAGAGAGGTAGGAGGGCGACTGAAGGCACGGTCCAAGGGGAGTTTCTTGAGACCGGTCTTGAAGGAGGCAAGTGAGGGAGCAAGGTGAAGAGATTGTGGGATGGAGTTCCAAAGTGTTTGGGCAGAGAGGGTGAAGGTCCGGCCGCTGATGGTAGGGTGGTTCAGGCGGAATGGAAGCGGACAGGTTGATAGGGGGTCAGCAGATCAGTGAGGTAGGAGGGGCCAAGGCCCTGGAGTGTGAAGACCCTTGAAAGTAAGAATAAGGATCTTGAATTTGATCCTCTGAGAAATAGGGAGCCAGTGGTGCTGAGCGAGGGTCGCGGAGCCTGGTGTGGAAGAAGACACAAGCTGCAGAGTTTTGGATGATCTGCTGCTCATTGAGGGAAGAGTTGGGGAGGCCAACAAGGAGGGAGTTGCCATAGTTGAGCCTAGAGGTGACAAACTCGTGTGTATGGGTTTCAGCTGTCTAAGGGATAAGGCAGTGATGGGGACGGGTGATGTTGCGGAGGTGGTGGAAGGCGGTGCCGGTCATGGCACGGTTATCAGGGAGAAAGGTCAGCTCAGAGACAAACAAGACACCCAGACTGGCTTGGTTACGTGGAGTGTGCATTGATGGATGCTGATGCCGCTGGTGCCTGAGGTGCGGAAGCGCTGCCTCGATCAGGAGGGCCTCGGTTTTGCTGACATTCAGCTGTAGAAACTTTCTACAGCTGAATGTCAGCAAAACCGAGGCCAGGATTTGATATCTGATAGACAGTCTGTCAGGACACGAGTAGTCCTGAAATTGAGGATGGAGCAAGTTTCCTTATTCCAAACACTTCTGTTTATTTAACAATAAGTAGGAACCCAGTTGTTAGTCGATTGGCTGATCACTTTTCCAGCAGTAATAATCCCTTCCAAAAAAATTAATAATAGTAATAATTTGATCAGTCTATGACTGTTTGTGGAACACTACTGTGCATAATTGTCTGCCACATTTCACCCACAAAATGCAGTCAGTTCTTTGTGAAAGCTTTGAGATGTTCTGGAGACGTGATAGTGTGCTATGTCAAGTATTATTATTAATATTAAAAATCTAACCAACACTATTACAAAACCAAATTGTTTCTTAAAAGTTGTCCAAGCTTGGAATTACCCGCTTGTTGGAGGAATGCTGAATGACACACATCAATCAATCAATCAATCAATCAATCAATCAATCAAAACTTACATTTATCTAGCGCCTTTCACGTCGAGAGGATGTCCCAAGGCATTGAAATGAATGCACTGGGTTTTCTGCTCTGTATGCCTCTGCTACTAATAGAGACGTGGCCACTGCAATCCACACAATCACCAAGTAAAATATTTATCATATGAATTAATTTGCTCACAGTTATTCCCTTGAAATCACAGGAACGATGGGCACAATGTGGTTGAGCTCAATGGAGTCGAACATTTTCCCTGTGGCACATTTGAAGTTTTGGGGAAAAATGGCACTGAACTGAGCTGAAGCACGATTCTCCCTTCACAAAGGACAAACCTGAACAGAACTCGAAATTCATTTGCAGAATAATGCAGTATGACAAGAATTCCACATAGTAACTGACACACATAGCTTCATGAAATCTCAGCAACAAAGGAAACCAAGATTTTTAGAGTCTTATATAGCCACCAAAGTTTGGTATTTAACACTACCTTCTAAAAACTACAGCTTTCAGTAAACCAACATCAGGCTACAGAAATGTTTTAAAATAATGTAAATCTGTAATAAATCCTGATAACAAAACAGAAATCTCTGGAAAAACTCAGCAGGTCAGGCAGCATTTATGAAGAAAGGAAAGTGAGTCAACATTTTGGGTCCACGACCCTTTGTCAGAACTGGGCATTAAGAGGGAGAGGGTTTTAAGGACTAATAGTGAGAGGTTGGAGGGGGAGGAAAGGAGGGGCAGGGCAAGCAAGATGACGGTTAAAATGCAGTAGAGAACATGAGATGATGGATTAAAGGGATGTTATTGGTATAATATGAAGGGGGATTGTGACAAAACTGGAGAGAAGAGGTGTTAAGTTATATAAAACAAAGAGAGGGGTAATTGCAACAGAACAGGCAGACCAGAGAGAGAAAAGGTGTACAAAACAAAAAATACAACAGATGCTGGAAATCTGAAACAACAACAACAACAAAATTGCACTTACATAGTGCCTTTCACGTCGGGAGGACGTCCCAAAGTGCTGAACAATCTGGTCGGGACCCGAGCAGGGGATGGGGGGAGAGGGCGAGGGTCGGGGTAGGGGGAAGGGGAAGGAGAGTGGGAGATGGGGAAGAGTTAGTGGGGCAGCCGAAGGCACGGTCAAAGAGCCTTGAAGGAGGAAAGGGAGGAAGCGAGGCGGAGGGGCTGTGGGATGGAGTTCCACAGTGAGGGAGCAGAGAGGCTGAAAGCCTGGCCAGTGATGGTTGGGCGGATAGGGCGGTGGACGCTGTGCAGGCCTGAGTCTGCTGAACGGAGGGGACGGGCAGCCTGATAGGGAGATAGTAGGTCAGAGAGACAAGGCTGTGAATGGCCTTGAATGTGAGGACGAGGATCTTGAATTCGATCCTCTGGGTGACGGGGAGCCAGTGGAGACGGGCGAGGGTGGGAGTGATGTGGTTGCAAAGCCTGGTGCGGGAGAGTACACGAGCTGCAGAATTCTGAATGATCTGCAGCCTGTGAAGGGAGGAGCTGGGAAGGCCGACGAGGAGAGAGTTCCCGTAATTGAGCCTGGAAGTGATAAAGGCTTGGACGAGGGTTTCGGCGGCATGGTGGGGTGAGGTAGTGGCGGAGTCTGGCAATATTGTGGAGGTGATGGAAGGCTGTGCTGGTCATGGAGCAGATGTGGGCGAGGAAGGATAGCTCGGGGTCGAACAAGTCGCCCATATTCCTGATTGGCTTTGAGAGGTGGAGAGAGCAGCCTTGAACACTGATGTTGTTAGCGGAGGTGCTGATGTGAGCCAATCAGGATAGCTTCCGTCTTGTTGATGTTGAGTTGCAAGAAATTTGCCCTCGTCCAGGACTCGATGTCGGACAGACATGCAGTCAAAATGCCAGTGGTCCTGGAATAGAGGGTTGACTCGGAAAGGTAGAGTTGGGTATCATCTGCATACATGTGGAAATTTACCTCATGTCTGCGGATGATGTCGCCCAGGGGGAGAGTGTAGAGTGTGAAGAGCAGGGGGCCAAGGACAGAGCCCTGGGGAACGCCACATGTGACTGTGCGGGGCTGGAGGAGAAGCCGTTGGAAGAGACAAAGTGAAGGCGGTCAAAGAGATAGGACCGGATAACTCGGGGTAAAACAGAAGTTGCTAGGAAAACTCAGCAGGTCAGGCAGCATCCATGGAGAACGGAGAGTGAGACAACGTTTCGCGTCCACGACCCTTCATCTGAGAGAAAAGGTGTGTTTAGGACACAGATGATGTGATAATGGTCACAGAAATGGGGGAAGGTTTGCTGTTATAGTCTGAAATTTTTGAAATCAAGATTGAGGACAAAGGGCTGTAAATTTGACTCACTTTCCTTTCCTCTGCCTGACCTGCTGAGTGTTTCTAGCGATTTCTGTTTTTGTTTCAGATTTCCAGCATCAGCAGTATTTTGCGTTTTGTAGAAACCCTGGGAAGATGATTAGTCCAACACCAATTACCCTTGTGTGCTCTAGGTATTAAAGTGAAAACAATAGAAGCAGCTTAATTTAAAGATGATCCATGGAAGGTATTCATTGTATGAGTAACTGGAGAAAATCCTGGGAGTGGTATGCCGAAGAACTGCCCCAGTCTTCGCTCAAACATCCGTTTGAGGCAAAAGCGGTTAAACATTTATTGATATCCATTTTCCCAGAGCAAGAATTAACTCACTGCCCAATGATGTCAAAATCTGAAACACAGACAAGCCCGCTAGGCCTGTTTAACCACAGCTCGGTGATCCCCAGTAAAAAAAAAGAGGAAGCTAAATGCATTAATATAGAATTTTCATTCTATTTATTTTTACTATAGTGCCTTTTATTTCTCGAGGCTGAATCTTATTCCTGGCAGGAAATCCAGTTTGTACAGAAAGCGCAGATTAACAGAGCAGTTACCCTTTCTGCTTGATTGATGTTAACTTGTTTTTTCTGCACCAGTACAGATCATTTTTATCAGAGACATGGGAAAGAAATCGGTGACAGCCAGGCATTTCTTTTTGACTTGGATGTACCTTGAGTGAAAGGAAAACTAGGTACACTGAATAAATAAGCAGTTTTATTGAAGATAAAGCGTACAACATACGAAACCTGAAAAAACGATCTATGCAGTTGTGAAACACATCAGTATTTTTTTTCATAATTATGTATTTGTGCACATTATACATTACAGATATGCGTTAGGAGTAATACATATAAGAGCGGATAAAGATGATTTTATGGCACAGTGGGTTACTCTTGCACAAATGGATTCTGGTTTCAAATCTTAGACTACAATGATGGGTATGAACCTTTCCACTTTCTGCTGCCCTAGGAATCTCAAAACAAATTAAATCTGGAGCTTAATACACAAAGTAGATGTGGACCCATAGACAAGATGATTATTCATTCTTACCTTTGAAATCAGCAATCACATTGGATAAGTCATGGAGGTAAGTCAGTTCATTATCACATTTGTTCCCTGACCAGAATCACCTTCTTCCAATTCTGCACATTGCCTGCCTCTCACTGCACCTTATCCCTGATATAGCCGAAACATTTGTTCATGCGTTCGTCACCTCAAATGCCCTCCTCGCTGATCTCCACCATCCACAAAATCTATTTGATCTCAAACTTTGCAGTCCACATTCTCAGCCATACTAAACTTTGTAACCCCATCGCATCAGTTATAGCCAGGCTCCAATGGTTCCCTATGATTGAATGGATCGATTTCAAGATCCTCACACATGTTTTCAATTCCCTTCATGCCCTGACCATTCAAACCATTTCGGAGTCTGTCAATGCCAATGGAGACATGTTCTCCCATTCTTTTCTATAGGTTTTTATATAATTGGTAAGCTCCATGGGCAAACTTTGATGGGTTTGAATATCTTTACCTTGTGAAGCTCCTGTGGCCTCGTGGTTAGAGCACTTGTCTTGCAAGATGGGGAGACCAAGCTGGGGAGACCTGTGTTCGAATCCAGGCAGGGCAGGGCGAAACCTTGGGCAAGTTTCCTTACTCCACATGCCTAATAATAATCCCTCCAAAAAAAACACAATAATAAAATTGATCTTTTCAATCCACAGCTGTTTGTGGGACACTGCTGTGCGCGATTGGCTGTCGTGATTCGCCCACAAATATACAGTCAATTCACTTTACAGTATATTCTGTGAAGCGCTTTGGGACATCGATAAGATGTGAAAGGCGCTATATCAAATGCAAGGATTATTATTATTATTCCCTTATCAATGTAAGTTTGACAATCACTGTGTGCAAGTTTATATGATAATCTTACTATCGAAAAATGACTGATAAACTGACATTATCTTTGAAGCAATGAGCCACTAGCGTTGCCTGTTCTTAAACATTTGTGAAACTGGCAAGTTATTTACTCTTGCATTTAACTATCTGGTATTTATCTATTGCTTTTCCTCTGAAGCTTCCATTCTAAACCATTTAATATTCATTGCTCCAGGTACGCTAAGATACTGAAGGCATCACTAAACAAAAACTCTTACAGATAATGTAGCGCTCTGATATTACTATGTAAAATTGTGAAGATGAGCATTTTATGATCCTCATAAACTTTGTCTAGATCTGATAAGCTGACCTACATAAACCATTCGAGCATATATTGAAAACATTATACTTACCAGTACAATATTCAGAGAAAGTTGTGAAAACCGTCACAAGAAATATTCTGTTAAATATTTAATCAGAACACATTGCGTGAATAATGTTATTATCAATCTCCCAAAGCTATGCAAGAGTAACAACATGAAATGAGCTGTAACTGACAAACCTGAACACGTTAAGAACAAAGGTGTGCCAGGAGCAGAGCAGATTTTAAAAGTTCTACCACCGTGAGAAGCATCAATGTCAGCTGCATTCTGCAATACATTTGCAGTTTAATATAATCTCTTCTATCATAAGGAAACAGGAGAAATCTGCATTTGTATGTGGTAAAGAGTATACATCTCGTATCGCTTTTCTGGTGCTTGGTGTTTTTTGGTCTATAAAACATGACGTCAAAACAGAAGTTGCTGGGAGCAGTCAGCAGGACAGGCAACATCTGTGGAGAGAGGAAAGTGAATTCACGTTTCAGATTGATGATCTTTCGTCAGAACTGCCGGCACAGACTAGATGGGCCGAATGGCCTCCTTTTGTGCCGTAAAATTCTGTGATTCTATGAACTGGGGGATGTTGGAAGGAAGCAGATTACCAGCAGATAAGGGGATGGGGAAGGAAAGAGAAAACTCAGGTGGAGGACAGGTGATGATAAAATGATGAGATTCCAGAATTTATTTACCTAAACTAAGCATGCATTCACAACAGTTTTAAAAGGCAAAGACACAAGCCGAAGATAACTCTGTTAGAAATATGTGTTTATAATATTTAGAGAACCCTTAGTTTTGAAATTACCTTGTTTGTCTACAATACACACAGTCAATGCAGAAAATCTTCACTTGAAACACCCTCTGTATGTGAGAGGTGCTCTGTCAAATGCAAGGAGCAATTATTATTTTTTATTATTAATTATTATTTCAAATCTAAATGTCTAGGAATCTTGCAGAAATGTTGAAACTCTATGAGTTCCTTCAGTTTGATGCAGATCTTGACAAGCTGCAGTGGATTCGTATGGAGAGTAGATAAGGAGGAAGGTTGGGGAGGGTTGTGTATATACTGTATACAGAATTGTGCATAGAGTAACAAGACTGACTACAGCACTTAACAACCAAGGAGAAACATGGGGTTTGGCAACAGTGAGTGTAAGATGTTTCCCAGGGTTTTTTTTTCTCCTGTCGTTACATGTGGTTTGGCTTCCAGAATTTATTTAACTAAATTAAACTATCTGACAAAACATCCTGAGTTTTGTCTGAAACTCTGATACCTCACCCCAGGGGCTGTTCTTCATATGTCAATCCCTGTACACCATGGTTAGTAGGCAAAGAGGAAGGAAAACATTGGAGGGAAATTTTAGAAAGATGGAAAGCTTGTGGCAGATATAAGACGTATAGGGGAACCCTATTATAACACAGTTTATCTTACTGGGATTATGGAGTTCAATATTTACTTACCAAAAATTAAAATATATAACCTTACCTCCATCGACATATGGGAAGTAACATCAACAGTGAACTAATGAACTTGTAACTGGACTATGTTGGCTCGCTGCAAACTGTCCCAGGACCCACCGGCCCCGGCCCCAGACCCAGACCCAGCCACAGCCACATCCCCGCACCCCCGGCTCCAGCTTCGTAACACACAGCCCTGGCTCCAAGACCAGCCCCACGGACAACGGCTTCGTGAAAAACAGTCCCGGCTTCAAGACCAGCCCCACGACCAACGGCTTCGTGACACGCTGCCCCGGCTTCAAGACCAGCCCCGCGACACACAGCCCCGGCTCCAAGACCCACAGCCACGATACGCACGGCCCTGGTCCCGGCTCCAGCCTCGACGCGGCGACCCATAGCACGAACACACACAGCCCCGGCGACCGGACCTAAAACCCACAACCCCAGCCTCGGCCGCAGCCCCGGTCAGGCTTCAGACCGCAACGCCTCTGCATCCCCCAGCCGCGGCCTCATATCCCTTGAGATGTTGCCGCCCCATTGACCCTCGCTCCTGGTCCCCCGCGTGCACAATATGGCTGCCGCCACGACCCGAGCTTCCCTCCCCCTATTCAAGCTTTTCCCCCCAACCCCCCCTCTCCGTTATTTTTTCTCTACCCTTCTTTCTCTTCGCCCTCCTCGTTTACTGTCCCTGCTCGACCCTCCCACCGCTTCCCTCTGTTCCAGTATTGGAATCCTCCGTCGGGCTCACCGTGGCACTCGGCGCTGGCTGTCCAATAGCAGTCACACCAAGTGCCCTGTCCCCCACCATCACCGTCAGCCTCACCGGACACAAACCCGGGGGGTCAACCTCTCCTCCCTTATTCAGATCCCCACCCTCCCCGCCGACCATCCCAGCCCCCCCTCACACCCCTCGGCCAACTGCTCTCTCCGCATCGGCCTCCAAAATGTCCGCTCTGTCTGCAACAAGGCACTGGCCATCAACGATCTCATCCTTGGTGAGAACGTTGACATCATGGCCCTGACGAAGACTTGAATCACCCCAGGCGACACTTTCCCCCTTGTTGAAGCCACACCACCCAACTACACATTCCACCATGCTCCTCGACCCAACCGTCGTGGCGGTGGCGTGGCCCTCATTTCAAAGACATCCCTCGCCCTATCCCCCCATTCCTCCGGCTCCTTCCCCTCTTTTGAACATCTCACCCTTTCTCACTCCTCCCACAGTTCTTTCAAAATCCTACTAGTTTATCGCCCACCCAAACCCTCCCCCACTTTCATTTCAGACTTTTCTTCACTATTAGTTTCCCTTTGTGCCTCCTCTGATCGCCTTATTATTCTTGGCGATTTCAACCTCCATTTCACCCCCTCCTGCCCCATTTCCTCTGAATTTTCCTCTTTACTTTCGTCTTTCAACTTCTCCCTTCATATCAACACTGCCACCCACACTCACGGCCATCCTCTCGATCTGGTGATCACCCGAGGCCTCAACGTCTCTGGCGTCACCATCACAGACAAGGCCATTTCTGACCATTTTTTCATTTCCTGCAACACCTCTATCCCTCCCCCCTCCACTTCCAAACCCACCACCATCTTCTACCGGCCCTGGAAGAAGATTCCCCCTCAAACTTTCACCTCTGCCCTAGAAACCTCCAACCTCCTCCCACAATGGCATTCTTTTTGTACCGACCCATCCTCCGCCTCCACCGCCCTCCACAACACCCTCTCCACTACCCTTGACACCCTGGCCCCCCTCACCTCCAAAACCGTCTCCCATTCCCGATCATCACCGTGGTACACATCTCACCTCCGTTCCCTCAAAAGCCAAGTGAGAGCAGTTGAACGCACCTGGCTCACATCTGGCCTCACAGTCCACCGGCAAATCTGGCTGGACCGCATCAAATTTTACCGCTCCGCCCTAGCCACCGCCAAATCAGCCTTCTACTCCAGGATAATCCTGGAAGCGAAGGACAACCACCGCCTCCTCTTCGCCACCACCAACCAGCTCCTCCGCCCCCCCCGCCTCACCTCGCAGATCCTCTCCTCAAACGTTCGTTGTGAGGAGATGCTGGATTTCCTTGAATCCAAAATTGAGAAAATCCGCTCTGCGGTTTCCTCCCCCCACCACTCTTCCACCTCCGCGCCCTCATCAGTTACCTCAACCCCTACTCACCCCCCATTTCACACTTTCAACCCCACCACCCCGCTTTCAATCACAAAAACAATCACCTCCATGAAACCCACCACGTGCTCATTGGACCCCATCCCCACCCCCGTCCTCCGCACCCAGCTCCATTTGTTAGCCCCACTCATTTCTGACACCATTAACCTTTCCCTCTCCTCAGGAACCGTCCCTACCTCCCTTAAAACAGCCACCATCACCCCTATCCTGAAGAAACCCTCCCTTGATGCGTCGCAACCATCAAGTTATCGACCCATCTCCAACCTCCCGTTTCTATCCAAGGTCCTTGAAAGAGTGGTTGCCTCCCAGCTCCGCTCTTTCCTTTCAAATCACTCACTTCTTGAACCCCTCCAATCAGGTTTCCGCCCTATCCACAGCACAGAAACTGCCCTGGTCAAGGTCACAAATGACTTCCTAACCGCCTGTGACCAGGGCTCCCTCTGCCTCCTCGTCCTCCTTGACCTGTCTGCTGCGTTCGACACAGTCGATCACACCATCCTCCTTCAACGTCTTTCCTCCCATCTCAACCTTCAAGGCACAGTCCTTGACTGGTTCCACTCTTATTTAACCCATCGTTTACATTTTGTTTCTTCCAATGGCTTTTCTTCAAACCCCTGCACAGTTTCCCACGGCGTCCCTCAGGGCTCTGTCCTCGGTCCCCTTCTTTTCACCCTTTACACGCTCCCCCTGGGCGACGTCATCCACAGACATGGGGTAAATTTCCACATGTATGCGGATGACATCCAGTTGTACCTTTCTGCCTCATCCCTCAACCCCCAGACGATCAATGTTCTGACAGCATGTCTGTCCGACATCGAATCGTGGACGAGGGACAACTTTTTGCAATTGAACGTGAGTAAGACCGAGGCCCTCCTGATTGGCTCAAGCCAGCGCCTCCGCACATCGGGCGCTGCCAGCCTCAACATCCAAGGCTGTACTCTCCACCTCACAAAGCCAATCAGGAACCTCGGCATCATGTTCGATCAAAAACTTTCCTTCCTCCCCCACATCCGCGCCTTGACCGGCACCGCCTATTTCCATCTGCGTAACATTGCCAGGTTCTGCAACTATCTCGCTGTCGAAACACTCGTGCACGCGTACATCACCTCACGGCTGGACTACGGAAACTCTCTCCTAGTCGGCCTCCCCAGTTCCTCCATTCATAGGCTGCAGGTCATCCAAAACTCTGCAGCCCGTGTACTATCTCGCACCCGCCTCCGCGACCACATAACCCCCACCCTCGCCCGTCTCCACTGGCTCCCCATCCTCCAGAGGATCGAGTTTAAGATCCTCGTCCTCACCTACAAGGCCTTGCACGGCCTTGCCCCATCCTACCTAACCGACCTACTCTCCCCCTACACGCCCACCCGGACCCTCCGTTCAACAGGACTTGGCCTGCTCCAAGCCCCCCGCCCGAACCGCCCCACCATCGGAGGCCGGGCCTTCAGTTTCTCCGCTCCCACCTTATGGAATGCCATCCCTCAATCCCTCCGTTTCGCCTCTTCCCTTTCCTCTTTCAAGGCCGATTTGAAGACTTTCCTCTTCGATCGTGCCTTTTGTTCCACCCCGAACTCTTTTACCTCCCCTTCGTGTTTCACCCCTTCCCAAACACTCCCCTCCCAGCTCGGGTCACACGCCTCTTGTTTAGCGCCTTGGGACGTCCTGCCGACGTGAAAGGCGCTATATAAATGTAAATTGTTGTTGTTGTTGTTGTTGTACCTTTTCAGGTAGGTTGGTAGTTATGAAAAGTAACGGAATATTTATCAATAGCTACTACAAATAAGACTCCCAACATTTGGACTTAGTCATGACTACAGGCTAATTACCAGGTTATTTATTTTTGTTGGCAAAAATACCGATCACTTAACTCCCTGCAAGGAAAGTGTTTTTCAGCTTTCAAAGAGCTGACTGTGTAACTGAATGCCCCACCTTCTGAGAGAGAATAATACTGGGACATCACTGAATCCAGGCAGTTACTGCATCCTGTCCAAAGGATTAATGTAAAACAAGGTGCTGAACAGACAGGGATCGGGGACCGAACGGGGTGTGGGAAATGGTACGGGGTTGGGATAAGGGAGGGCAAAGAGGTAGGAGGGGGCACGGTCGAAGAGGAAGGTACTTATTTTCAAGGAGGCAAGGGAGGGATTGATACCTGGAAGCAGCAACATGTGTTCGTGATGAGGAGAAATAAACCAGTGGGAAAGTTCAGATACTTTTGAAAGAAAGAATTGTGAACATGGGTGAAGATGACTTATCCCTCAATTCAAGCTCCTGCTGATTGTCTTTTTTTACACAATATTTTATTTTATTATTTTTGGCTTAACAGCACAGAACAAACTGTGAACGGATACCCCACAAATTCAGGAGCACCTTCCTTGCATCAACGTGCCAAAGACATGTTGACTGGACGCAACCAAACACGGCCAAATCCACATAAGGATTTCTGCGCTGCGGCTTGAATGGAGGCTTTGACCTTGTTATGTTTGCAGCGGTGATGAAAGTCAATTGTTTTATCGAGGAACGAGATATGTGCGAGGAGTACAATCAGCAGAACAAACACAAAATGAGTTTCCTCTGAGACAATAACATCCTGTGGAGTACACAAGAACCATCAAATCTGCAGCAAAAATCAATGCTGAAGATTCAGAAGACTGTTTGAGTACACTTCGATCCTGACAAACTAGTGCAGTGAGAGCAAGCTCTCTCTAACTTTATGTTTTTAAGGACTTTTATATTGAGATCGTTAATTGTTCACAGCGGGTAACATTTCCGTGTATCAGAAAGATTCTTTCGCTTTTTCAGATTAAAAAAAAGAAAGTCTTTGAAATGAGCAATTTCACTCGTGTGAAGCACGTCTAAAACATCGACGGCATATGACAGGGTTTTGTAATCTTCATCAAGGAGCCTTTGTTAATCCGAAATATTTAACAACAGAAACGGTTTATCCTGGAGAAAAAACAAGTGTGCAGGTAGCTTGGTGGCAGAGGTAAAATGCCGGCAGTCAGTCTGACCTTTTGAAGGTTTCAATGAATAACAATGCACCCCTCTGGTGTCTCAGTTCAACATATGGTGCAATCTCACACTTATGTACCACTGAGCAACATTTTATGCTTTGGGGCTTAACATCCAATGGTTGAGATGAACTGATCAGATACATAAGCAGATATGAAGCAGAGGCTTTCACCAAATGAATAAAAGGTGGTATTAAACGCAAAAACCAAATTGCATCCTCCGCAAGAAGCCAAATGCTGTATGTTAAAAATGTGATTCTGAAGAAAAAGAGAGATAAAATACTGTAAATGTTTACAATGTTCACATCCTGCACCAGAGAGCTTGTGAAGCACTATATTACCCCCCAAAAAAGGCGATTTGCCAATCGACTGACAGCTGGGTTCCTGCTTACTGCTATGTAAACAGAGGCATGTGGAGTAAGGAAACTTGTCTAACATTTTGTTCTGCTGGAAATCAAGCCCAGGTCTTTCAAACCCAATCACTGCATTGGAGAGTCAGTCTAACCTATGAGCTGAAAGACCTGATGTTGCTTGAAAACAACATACTCGGAGGAGAAAATGCTACTTAGCCTGACTAGGCCAGTAAGTTCAGAAGAAGAATGTTTGGATAAAAAAACTTACCATTCTATCATAAAAATAATAATACTCCTTGCATTTGATGTAGCGCTTTTCATATCTTATCAACGTCTCAAAGAGCTTCACAGAATATACTGTACTGCAGAGCTCACAAGCAATGTGATTTTATTGACTAAACAGGTTGAATTTAAATATCATACCTATGTAGGATTGTTCATCTTATCAATATGATGTTATCAAGGAAGATGCCTTAACACTGTAATTAAAAGGTAATTTAAAAAAAATAATTCTGATCTGCTCAGGCAAGTTATCCGCTGCCTCTGCCGTGTGACAGACCTCTCAATGGACACTCTTTATACTTTATCCGAGTATCTCTTTCAGCAGCATGGGAAGCGATCCACTCAGCTGCAATATGGCTATCTCTCTCACAGATAATGAAGCTAAAACTGAGACTTTCCTTTGTATCATGACCAAAAAGTCTAGAATTTGAATGCCATGCTGGGAGTCCAGTGCTGTAGAATTACATGTTATGCGTCCATAGAATTTTAGAATTATTGAGGTAAGTTTTGCAGCATTTTGTAATGCATTCCTTAGGCTATTCAACACCAGTGAGTGTGTTGTGAAACACATGAAACTTTACCCCATTCTTCTTTTAGTTCAATAGCTGTGTGAAACATTTAAAAAGTAAAACAGGTGACCTTGCTTATTCAAGTATCTGAGCATTGGCCTCTCTGGTTTCAATGATAGAGCTGTGGTTAGAGACACAGGGTTTCTATCTTCCTGGATTAATTGGCATCACTTAGGGGAGGGGGTAAAAAGTTGTCTGTCAGGCCACTGATTCAGGGCAGGAAAAGACAGATGTAGTGAGAGGGGTGTGAAGGAACAGAGAGACCTGGGGATTTGTGTGAGTGATTCGTTGAAGGTGGCACGACAGGTAGACAAGGCTTTCAAAAAAGTATACGGATACTAAGCTTTATGAATAAGGGCATAGAATACAAAGGTCAGGAAGTTCTGACTAAACTCTATAAAACTTTGGTTCGGCCTCAGCTAGAGTACTGTGTACAATTCTGGTCACCACACTTTAGGAAGGATGTTAAGTCATTGAAAAGGGTGCAGAGGAGATTTACTAGGATGGTACCAAGAATGAGGGACCTCAGCTATGAGGAAAGGCTAGAAAGGCTAGGTTTATTCTCATTGGAACAAAGAAGGTTGCGAGGAGACCCAATTGAGGTTTTTAAGATCATGAGGGGATTTGACAGAGTAGATAGGGAAAAACTGGTCCACTGGTGGGCGTATCAGTGACTTGTGGTCACAGATTTGAAATAGATTCAAAAAGAAACAGAGAGGAGATGAGGAGAATTTTTTTCACCCAGCGAGTTGTTCGAATCTGGAATGCATTGCCTGAAAAGGTGGTGGAGGCCGATTCGAAAACAACTTTTAAAAGAGAGGCAGACATTTATTCGGGGAGGACGGGTTTGCAAGGTTATGGGGAGAGAGCTGGGGAGTGGGATTAAATTGCTCTTTTCAAAGAGCCGGCACAGACTCGATGGGCTGAATGGCCTCCTTTTGTGCCGTAAGATTCTATGATTCTATGATGTGTTGTGACAGCATACAATAAAATTAAAGCTTCAGTGGGTTGATCTTAGGTAATTTGGAGGACAATGACCAGACACATAAGCGCTGAACATTTAATACAATACAATACAGTACTGTGTTATTGCAACACATTCTGGCCTTATCTTATTTGCTTGAAAAACCCCAGCATATTTCAATAAAAGCAATGCTGAACTGGAATATATAATTTGCTCTCTACAGTAAATATTCCTCCCAACATTGAGGCAGGTGCACTTAGTGCATTGAATGTCAGTTACCTGATTGCTTTAAATCAAGTTATATTTCACATAACTTCCATAAGTGAATGAAAAATTGCAAATCAATTAGTTGGTTCCATGCTCAATGCAGATTTTGATTTTCTGCCAATCTCTCTGTTAACCTATTTGAAGTGCTGTGAACTTACAATGCTAATTTGGTCAGACTTCAATTACCAAACAGATTTATTTATTATCATATTGCATCGAAGAGTAGAAGATATAAAAGGGCTCTTGAACTGGATTGTTGGTAGGTAGGACAGATGATTTCCAACAACAAAATGATTCCATAGGCATAGAATTACTGTACAATGCTGTTTTGAAATATAATCTTTTGCTTATCGTTTTCTATATTTAAAAGAAAACTAAATTCAATTATATTGCTGGACAGTTGTGTACCATGCATTTCAAAGACTTTGGGTATGCAAGCAATAGAAGTGCAGCTGTCTTATAGTAAGAGTCCTGACCAGTTCAATACATATACTACTCTGTGTATTGACAGGAGGAATAAAATAACTCCCACATTTGGCTTAAATAAAATAACTTCCACATTTGGCTTAAATAAAATAACTTCCACATTTGACATAAATACACTCTAAACTCCATTTGAAAGTCAAATGTGGTTTGCAGCTGATTCTTCTTCTTTGCAGAACTTTGAGTACAGTTTGACTTTAAGAACAAAATAAAAAGGCCATTCAGTAAATTAAGGATGCACTTCCAAACTTATTGTTATATTCATCTATCCTCTTTTCTCTATTATTGAAACCTGATGTTCCTTTCATCCTTCTTTCTAAAAGACTTGAAAAGTACTATATCAAATTCAAATTATTATTATGAGTCAATATTTCCCCCTTCCTTTCTTTCTTCCTTCAATCCCCTGCCATTTCATTTCAGCCAGCCCAACACAGCAATTATTACTGAATGTAAACCGTGTGTTTCCCTGAAATCTTCGGATGAAAACTGCCCCCAGGATAATGCAGAACATAATAAACATTTGAAAGTACGTTTTCCTCTTCTGTCATTCTTCAGGTGAGGTTATCCTTGGGGGTTCCGGATGAAGCAATTATTTGATAGTGTTCATACACAAAAATGAAACACATAACAGCTGTTGCTACTTGTTGTAGTATATTATATTTAATATACTTTTACAACCTGAGCGGATAACGGGAGATCTCATGATTGAATATTGTCCAAGTGTGCTAACCTTGCTATTCTTTACATAAAGCATCAACGCACATCTTTACACTGATCCAGCAGTGATTAAAAATGTTTTAATCGGGATGTGGGATGGTGGTGGGGGTGTGGGAGTCTGCTGAGTAACTAGCTTCTATGTCCTCGAGCAAGGTCAGTCCCTGAAGAATGTTGGGCTTGTGCATGCTATGAGTTGTCTGCGCTGACATTAGTGCTATGAAAATACCCAAAAGCACATATGTGACAGCCTCCTGTAGAGTTATATAAATCCTGATATAATGATTTATGGAAAGCCTAACTGAAATTGTTTCAACACAATAAAATTGAATGGTTGCTTCGACGCTTAGTGACAGATTTCTGACACATCAAGATTCAGATATTATTCTGAAAGCAATTACCATGTTTGCTGATTTCTAAAGTGCATTTTGCAAATGCAACGTCAGGCAGAGAATCATAGATGATAACACTGCAGGTAATAATGTTCATAATCGCTTTGAAAAGAAAGTCTGGAGACCCAAGTGGCTGAGAAATTGGAAGAGACAGAATGGAAAAATGGGGAAAGTTCAGCAAATTCAAAAGGGCATCGAGTTCAGGAAAAGTGTTTACAAAGACACAATATAATGATAGAAGTGGTACTGAGTCAAATGTAACCGTGATGACCAATAGATACAGTCAGAATGTCTTCAAACAACACCAGATTTACTTAAAAAATAACACCTTGTGTAGCGATACCGTCTGGCATGGAGGGCGCGATATAAATTCAATTAGTTCCTCTGCTGGTTTGTCTTTGGAAGCCTTTCAAACAGCATTTATAGTGCAGTAAAAATAATCCTCCTCACATTGATTCAACAGCTTTCAGGTTAATAATAATAATCTTTGCATTTGATATTGCACTTTTCATGTCTTCTAGAAGTTGGGAGGATGTTTCAAAGTGCTTTATCGAATTTGCTATAACATACAGTGACTGTGTAATTTGAAGACATACATAGCAGCAAATGTGGTGCACAGCACTGCCCCACCAACAGCCATGAAACAAATGACCAAATTTGTTTGGGGGATTTTACACCAGAGCACTTGGAGAAACTCTGCAGAGATGCGTTCAATTCTGCAGAGAGGTTCTCATTCTGTTTTGTGAGGCATTTGATTAGAAAATAGGTTTCGGGAGCACAAAGTCATCTTTCTTAATGTTAATTTAGAAATTCATCCATGAAATCTGACTTTTCAATATTATTAACGCTAATAGAATTGGTGAATGTTGTGAGGAATATTGGTGATCGGCAAGAGTGTTGAGGCTGCAAATTTAACAAAACTCTGGTGATTTTCAACGCTGTTGTTGATCAGATTATGTGTCAATCTGAATGAGTGACACGAGCCAAGTCTGCTCTGTAAATGATCACTGTGAAATTATACAGAGTAAATTTGTTTTTTTTCTCCTCTCCTGCATTCTGGTGTATAGTGGTTACTAATTACAAAAAAAAAATTATTGCGTGTAATGAACACATAACAAATAGGTTACTTCTAGGTGCAGTGGTAGCAAATTGGAAAATCGATGTGCAGCATTGGTCCTAGAGTGAAAGAGTTCCCAGTAAAGAGAAGCATCCGAAGAGAGATACTCCATAGAAAAGCACAAGCACGACTTTGCACTGAACAGCGACCTGAATAATTTACAATCATTTTTATGAGTTCAAGTAATTATGCTAAAACTCTCTATTCCGCAGTGCTCTTTACCTGCCTCTCCATGTCATAACTGTATGCTCAATAAAATGTACTTGTGTTCCCAGTTATGGTGACGATGGCTTCATATGGTAATAATAAACATCCTAGAGTGTTTATGGAGGGATTGCAATGAAAAGTGACAGCTGATAAAAGCATGAAGTGAAACCAAGTGTTTTATTCAGATAGCGGTTCGCCATTCCAGTATAAAACATCTCGGGATGTTTATTATCAGCATTAATTCGTAATAGTCATTTTAGAAATATGGATTTTTAACCACACATTAAGCCCGCTGTTTCAGTCATTTGCATTGCTTCATATAAATTCAATCTATCTACTTATTTCAGACGTGGATTCAAGGTCACCTTAGCCTAGAGACATTAATACTGAACAGTGAATAATATTTATTTACTTTTGTGTCGTCAAAGGCTTTTAATTGCAATTCAACCGGCTGCAAAAAATACACATGTTATTACTGGTGGATGTAGATGCTGGTTGCTGTGTGTGAACATGTAATTCAGTTTTGCAAACTTTGAACTATGCAAGACAGAAATCCACATGACGAGAAAGGTGCGATGCAAGGCATGATTCATGATTGTAAAAGATTTCCAATGAGGAAAGAATACCTTATTCTCTGCTATGATTATTACAACCAGTTGTTACAAATCATACAGCCAAGGCCTGACACTCACACTAGGGTGGGACGTCCTCCCGACATGAAAGATGCACAAAAAAATGTAATTTTATTGTTGTTGTTGTTGTAGGTTTGCCATCCTCTGGACGTTAAATCATGGAGCGGGTGGTTGTTAAGGATTCCACAACATCTTTTGATTAAAAAAAAGGGAAGTTTCTACCAATTTTTCTGGCTAAATATACTGCAGATAAAATTGTTTATTCAGCTCGTGGATGTATTGGGACAGCAAATTGGCTATGCCAGTCACCTACAAAATATAGTATGTATAAGTGATAGTACTGTAGCTCAATGATTGGAGCACTCGCCTTACAGGCGAGAGACCTGGATTCCATCACAGGCAAACCTTGGACAAGTTTCCTTACTCCACATGCCTAATAATAATCCCTCAAAAAATAGACAATAATAAATTGGTCATTTCAATCCACGACTTTTATGGGACATTGCTGTGCGCAATTGGTTGCGCATTTTACCCACATAAATACAATCAATTCACTTTAAAGTATATTCTGTGAAGTGCTTTGAGTGATCTAGAAGAAATGAAATGCACTTTATCAAATTTAAGGATTATTATTATTACTTAGACCGATATATTTATTTGACAGAGATAGATTTAAATAACACACAGCTGCGCCTGCAACACAACCGGCAATTATAACATTTTAATTTTAAAAATGTCTTTGGAATAAAGCCATAGAAGTGTCTGAACAACATCGCAGAAGCAACGTTTTCAAATTGATGCAAAGCTGCTATTGCCTCTCTTATTTGGTCTTGCATTCTTTTCATCAACTGAGTAATGCAAAGTAATGCTAAATTGACCCAAAGCATCACTTAGAGTGGAATTGATGCTCGAAAAGGCTTAATCCATTCATTCTCTGTTTAGTGTTTCAGCTAGAGAATTGATAAACAGTAGTTGAATGGATTTGGTTTATTTTATATGAATCATTGAACTATATTCACATTCTTCAGATGCCAACTAATGTACGCAAGAAGTGTGCTGTGATCTAGTGAAGGAATTCAGTTAGCTTTTGCGCATCATGGGTGCAAGACAAGAGCAATATTAGATGGCAGGGAAAAGCTTTTGTGTGATTCATCCCGTGGTGAGCTTCAGATTTTCTTTAGCTCAGCTTCGGTGGTAGATGGAGACGTCACCCCTGAATTGACCCAAAACTGTATTTAGCTTTTGTGGCCTAATAAGATGGGAGGTGAACAAAGTAGGTTGTAAGATAAGGGTATGTTCTGCTGGTAAACTGAAATGTATTTTACAGGATCACCATTTCGTACTCTGGTATGTATTCAGAGAAACAAGTATGAAGGATTGAAAGCTTCAATTGGGGGAATTTATTATATAAATCACATTAATGATGATTATCAATATTAATAATGTATTGTTTTATTATATTTATTAAAGTGTATACACTATACAAGTGTAATTTTGTTATTGTTCTCGAATCTAAATGATTTGTTATCAAAGCAAAGCTACTCCACTGTTTCTTTAGATCATGGAAAATCAGAAACTTTTCATGTCTTTGCAATTAAATTTGTGAGGTAACCATAATACACACACACACACACACTCTCATCGGAACTGAAAAGCTGCTTTATTTTCCTCACAGAGCCCCCTTCAAAGAATCTTCTTGAAAGTCAGGGGTCTTTCGAAGGACAAAAGGGAGGAATTACTGACCTTTTCAAAGAAGTTAATGTCAGAGGGAATCAATTTAATGAAATGCTATTAGATATCCAGGGGAAAACATTTGGATGTTTTCACAAAGAAAAGATTTCCAGGCCCAAGCTCCAAATGTGAAACTCCTCTATTCGTGGATGAAAAACACGCACAATCAATTATATTGTGTCTACACTTCTTATCACCAACAAGCAGTGGTGCCCAAAATTCTTCTGTAGAAAATGTGTCACACAAGATTGTGGCTCTTAGAAATGAAAGTGTCTGCTGTTGAAAAGGAACTTTCTCAATGATCAGCGTTATACAACATATGCTAAGAGCCAAACTGATTTGATGGCAACTGTTCAAGCATTGACTCTCGAGATAAGCAGCTGTCAAACTGCACAAATTCCCCAATTCAGCCCCTCTTTGTGCACTATTATACTTGTGCTTTTCCCTTAAGAAAAAAAGCAATTTGGTTCCCTCTCAGAAACTGAGTCTCACTCACTGGAAAGCAACTTTCAGAGAAAAGATGACCACAGTACTTCCTAAACTAAATTAAGTGCAGGATTGAACTTTAGAGGTTTGCTCCAGCCAATGCCACCTGGTATTCAAACAGGTTCTGATCACTCACAGTGGCTAAAAGCACATTCTCTTTCAGCTTCAGCCAAAGTAACTCCCAAATTTACTAATGTGATGACAGGATGTAATCTGCAGTGATTCAACCATTTTATTGTTTGAGAGTCAGTCTTCCTTTTTACACCCTGTTAAAAAATATTTCAGAGCTCTTTCCCCTCCCACTTCTCACACACATATTCTGATTTTGTGTCTTGCATCCAATTAATAGTTATACATAGTTAAATGAAGATATGTACATTTCAAATGAATAATCTGAATTTAGTATGATTGTTGTCTACAGAACCCTCTGTGTGTTAATGCCAGAGAACGAGTTCTGTGAAGCTTTGCTTTTTACTATCACAATAATAACAATAATCTTTGCATTTTGATATAGCGCTTTTCTAGATGTCTCAAAGTGCATCACAGAATATACTGTAAAGTGAATTTGACTGTATATTTGTGGGCAAAATGTGGCAGCCAATTGCGCACAACAGTGCCCCATAAACAGTCATGGATTGAAATGACCAAAAATTTTTTTTGAGGGATTATTATTAGGAGTGTAGAGTAAAGAAACTTGCCCAAGGTTTCGCCCTTACCTGCATGGATTTGAACAGAGTTCTCACGCTTGTAAGGCGAGTGCTCTGACCACTGAGCTACTCCACAATAAATAGGCTGTGTTTACCACTGTGGCAGATGTAGCAGTTCCCTTAATTTCTATGAGCTTGGAGTACTAAAGTACTGCTTTATAACTCTTTTTAAGGATCTCTCTTTTCAAAAAGCCGGCAGACGATGTTGGTCTGAATGGGCTCCATCTGTGCTGTATTTGTGCTGCTTAATTCTATGAACTGACAATACAAGGCTAGCTGCAATGCATGCGGCCTCTGACCTTGTTGAGTGTGTGTGATTACAAGCCCTGGATAATATTATAAACTATTTGCTGGTACACACAATCATTTCCTAATTTCCAAATTAAACCAGAACAATAAAGAGGGAAAGGAGAGCATCAAGTCCCCCATGCTAATACATTTCATCCCCTTCCTGGTCATGCCATCAACGACAACAAACTTGCATTTGTATAGTACCTTTCAAGTCGGGAAAACATCCCAAGGTGCGACGGCACATGTATTGCATGGGGTGGCGTCAAACACTTAGACCTTGAATATCTTGCGATACCAAGGTTCGATCAACAAACAACAACAACTTTGATTTATACAGCGCCCTGCACGCCTGACGGCGTCTCAGAGCGCTTCACAATAGCAGATCCCGGGACCGAGCCGGGGGCAGGGGGTAGAAAGGTGACCAAAGGCGCGAACGAAGAGAAAGGTCTTCAGCTGGGACCTGAAGCTGAGAAGAGAGGGGGTGAGGCGAAGGGAGTGAGGAAGGGAATTCCCGAGCCTCGGGGCGGAGTGGCTGAAGGCACGGCCGCCGAGGGTGGAGCGGTGGATTCGGGGGACATGAAGGAGGCCAGACCCAGTGGAGCTGGTTTGAGGAGAGAGGAGGTCAGAGAGGTAGGGGGGTGCAGAGGAGTGGAGGGATCGATCATTACGCTGGGCTTTGGATTTACCTACTTGGCTTATGGAAAAGTTTTGGTTGTTCATGGTTTTAAATGTCTGTGAGGCACACGTCAGACTATCACCCACCCACACCCAGCAACTGTGAGGTTTTATATCTCAGGAGAAGATTATCAAGGACTGAGAAACCACTTTGTTGTATATGAATGAGATTTGATAAGCAGGAAATGGTTTTGATGGAGTACCTCTTGCGGATGACGTGTGTTTGATCCTGATAGAGAATATTAGTGACCACCACATCAATTAAACTTAAAGCTCAGCTAAGATTTTTGAACCACAGTGAGGAAACGATATTGATCAGGAAGAGACACAGTGAAGGAGACCCTCTCTTTTTTGTTAAGAAGTAACCTGTGAATCACTGCCCCAGGAATCAGAAACAACAGCTCACTCCTCAAATGAGCTGTAAAAGCCAATTTGAGCATCCATGATCCAGACACAGATTACTCAGAATATGGTCAGAACTGGTGCTTTGTGACATGAGGGTATTTGGTGTGGGAAAGGACACAAACTGCAGAGTTCTGAATAATCTACCTCCTGTGAAGGGAAGAGTTGTGAAGACTGGCGAGCTGGGTGTGAACATAGTCAAGCCTGGAATATGCAGACCTGGAATAACCCATAGAATATGCAGAATAATTCATACAATTGATCAACATAACTGTTCATCTATTTATTCACTTTTAGCCAGCAGCTCATTGAATGCCATCCATTAATTTTAATCAGTATTTATTTAATGAATTAATGGAATCAATACATTTAATTATTGAAATCGGTCATTGTTTATAACCAGTTGTTAAATATCAGAGAACACATTAATTATTTGCTAAATCCAGGCAGAAATTGATTTAAATTATTTAAACTTGTGAGTATCGCCATTCCTCATTTAATTAATTTAGTAACTTATTCAATAATGAGTCCAGTAAGTACTTTGCTCATCTTCTCTCCTCCGTTCCTGAAGGAGCTGATCCTTGCTGTGATAAGGTTCTACAGGTTCCAGTTCCATCTGCTACATTTCTCGAGTAACCATTATTCATATGTAAGCTTTGACACGGAGTGTTGACTATTGGTTTCTGAGTCGTGGAGGTGAGAGACAACACTGCTGAGACAGATCCTGGCTCTCTGCCACACTTCATATTGCGTGCAGTCCAGGGAGGGATTGCTGGAAAGTGATCAGGAATTAGGAACACTGAGCAATTTAACTCTCCCCGTCTTGGGCACGCTTCACTTTGCAAAAAGTGTCACGATTGAGAAAAACATGTACCTTTCACGATGCTGCAGTACCTCTGATGGCAGGGAGATCTCTGCAGGGAGAACTCCTTCCTTATTATCTGATGCAGCGACCCAATCTGATCAGGTTATTGTAACAACAATGGCATCTCAAAAGTGTTTCACAGGAAATATACTGTGAACTGGATTGACTTATATATTTTGCGGGTGAAATGCAGCAGCCAGTTGTGCTCAGCAATGACCAAAAGTGCCATGGAGTGACCAATTTTATTTGGGGGATTATTGGCTGGCACAAAGAGAGAAATTCCCTCCTCTTTTCAATTTGTGCCATGGGAGCTTGAGTGTCCACATGCGTCTCATTCGGTTTAACTTCTCACTCCTTAAACTCTTTGTACAAGTTAATTATATTCGGATCTAAAAAAAACGAGTGATCCTACAATGTACCAGTACCAACAGCATAGCCTGCTCGCTGTTGTCTACATTGCTTACATCAGTGCTGGTTGGACTGCTGTAATATGCAATTTTTAAACATAGACAAAGATGTATAAGGAGTTCCATCATCACAAAACACTTGAATGTGTCAAAAGCAGAAAATGGGGCTATCATTCTAAGTACCTTTTGGATTTGGTGTCATCTTTCTTCGAGATGACACGTTTCCTCATGAATTAAACAATACCACTTTGACACCAATAAAATAAACTATTCTTTCATTCAAGTGCCAGGAATGATATAACAGATCACTTACTTGAGTGGAGAAAACCAATGATCTCATTATTTGCATTCAATTATCAATCACTGGCTGTGTGAACGGTTGCCAGATCCAATGCTGCCGGAATTGTATTGCTTCAATATTTAATTCTAACAAGTGTTTGATATGCGAACCAAAATATCAACTGAAATTGAAAGGTTTCTGTATTAAAAATCCATCAATTAAATTATAGTACAAAAAAGTACTGTTGGTATTTCACAAGGATCTTCGCAATCCAAATCAGGTCCCAAATAAAATGAATAACATCTAGAATAAAGAGAGAATCTGTTGCAGACTAATCCTTTTTTCTTTGCTATTCGCATGTTTGAGTTTTATTGTATTTCCCCACACAATAAGAGGAATCCTTTTTATGTCTCACTCCCATAGCGTTTCAAGAGCATCAATCTTGTTCCCAACTTGCAGCTTTTTATTCCATTTGCCTCCAGCAACAACATTACCTGGACACTGTGGAGAAAAAGAGGCAATAATAATCCTTGATATATCACATTGGAAGACAGACACCTTAAAGCACGTCCCAGGATTTACTAGGAAGGTTAGTGACTGTGTATTTTTCAAATGAGTGCAATAGCCAATTTGCAAACAGCAATGGCCCAACAAAAGAGCTGTGAAATGAATACCCATTTTATTTGGGGATTGTTAGTCAGTGAAAAACAATAGGAAAAACTTATCATCTCTTCTTTTGATCTCATGCCATGGGATCTTTATCATCTACCTGAGTAAACAGATGGGGGGTCTTGGTTTAACAGCTTATCTGAAAGATGGAAGCTCCAATAATGGTGCACTCTCCCAGTACCATATTCGAGCAATAACACCTTAAAAATGAATTCAAAGTCTAGACTTAGGGGCACAAACCCAGAACTTTCCTACTTAGAGGTGAGAGCAGCACCAGTTGAGCCCGGCAAACACTAAATATGTTTGGTATATAAATATATGAATATAAATATATAAATATATATAAAATATAGTGAAATTAATGTGAAATTAACAGATTTTAACAAGGTAAGATAACAGAAACACACATCTCATTACTTGTACAATTATGCATTTAATTTGTGTTATCAATTGGTCGACAATTCAGGTCAGCTTTTTTAAACTTAGTTGCAAAAGTTAGGACTGGGTTCGATCTACGGGAAGTTTATTTCTGAAATGGTGGCATGCAGGTTTGAATCTACTGTTTTCATCAGTGAAAACATAATTTCAATGATTTGGGCAGATGACCTTGCTTGGAATTGCATTGGAATTCAGCTATTTATCTGTGGAAACTAAAGCTCGAACAGTTACCAATGAATTACCTGATTGAAAATAGCTTTTTTACTTTTACGTTCTTGTCTACCTCAATGATTTCCAATCTCAAACTTTCAATGACTATATTTGCCTCAGTCACTGCACAAGCCACACAGACTGAATCAGCCCAGAATGGATTTTAGAGAAAAAAAAGTCAATGGCAGGCTACAGCTTTTTTTTCCAATCTGCTAAACTTGTCTCAAAAATTTCTATGAATCGATTTCAGAATTTTTTTTAATAAATGAAGATAACTAACACTAGTCTGCTTCTGAATTGTTAGGTTTAAAGAAGCACTGCCTGTTATCAAGAAAGAATTGACACCACAAACTAATCCTATAAGTAACTCTTTTTAAAGAGAAAATAATCAGGAATAAGCAGAATGTTATCATGATGCAGAAAGTCACGATTAAAAAACATTAAAACTTTCTTTGGAAAAGTGAACTGAATTCTTTGAATCACTGTTTTAAGCTTTTTATTAACATCACCATCTTTTCCTAAGTGTGTTAAGTGAACAGATTATATGTTGAACATGTTTATTTGAACAGCAGGTTCATTCCAAATAATTTGTAGCTCTCTGTGAATAGCAAGACCTAAAGGTGTGCACAACTCAATTAAAATGTTCCAGGTGTTCTAAATGTGCTCACTTCCACAAATGATTGAATCTAATGTACAATCTGATGTAAATGCAAGGCTTTGCCATGGAAAAATCCAGAGCATTCTGCATGGGTTATTCAAGACCTTCTTATTCCATCTATCCATTAGGATAATACCACAGCCAGCAGGTTACTGCTAACAGGAGAGACTGGAAAGCTTTAGGCTTTTGTTCGACAAATTGGAGATGTTTAAGAGGGCACCTCATACAGGTGTTTAAAATCATAAAAGGGTTTGAAAAAGTTAGCGTAAATAGCCTGTTCCCACTGTTCGAGGAGTCCTTAAACAGGTGGCATAAGTTTAAAATCGTGATTAAGGGTTTTAAATGATAATTTAGGAGGAACCAGTTCACACAGTAGGTAGTGAGAATGTTCTACGTTGGCTGAAGGAATGGTTGAATCAGATAGCATAGATGCATTTAAAAGGAACCCATGTACATGAGGAAAAAAAATGAAAGAGAGTAGAATTGTACAGCAAGGAGTAGGTGGAGACTGGGGTCCGTTGATATCGAAATTTTCCAATATCGATATATCGGTTTGCTCATATCGACATATACCGATATATCGATATCACGTTTTTTTTTTGTCCTGCGCATGCGCGCGTATTCGGAGGTGCGCAAGTTGAAAAAGTCCGCATTATACCAATATATACTGATACATCAATATATCGCCAGACATGATATACCGATTTTGCGATATATCACATTTTTTTTACATATGGAATTTTTCAATACATCGATATATTTTAAATTCCGATATCGGCATATCGATATGAAAATTATATTGATATAACCGATATATCGCCGGACCCTAGTGGAGACTCATGTGGCATATAAATACTGGAATGGAATTGTTGGGCTGAATGGCTTATTTCTGAGCTGCAAATTCTATGGAAATGAAAATCCATCTCTCTTTTTCATTTAGCAAATTGTGAAACTTCTGATGTCTGGTAACGTATTGAGTGCTGCCTTTCACTTGCATTAATTTAGCCTTATTGTATTAATATTCCTTGCATTGGATATTGTGCCTTATCACGTCGTGGAGACATCTCGACGTACCTCAAAGGATTCATTGTGAAGTGGACTGGCTGCATATTTTGCAGACGAACACGGCAGCCCGTTGCACTCAACAGTGTCCTAGGAACAGCCATAGATTGATTTTATTCCGGGGATTTGTTAGTCAGGACACTGGGAGAGAGAAACTCCCTTCTCTTTTCGAATAGTGCTATCAGATCTTTAAAATCCACCCGAACAGGCAGACAGGAACTTGGTTTGACATCTCATCAGCAGTGTCCCACAAACAGTCACGGATTGAAATGACAAATTTATTATAGATTTTATTATTGCTGTCATACCACAAAACAGTCCTACAAATACCACACATTGTGACGTTTTGGTTAATGCAATTGACTCATCCAACAGCTTAACAGGGGGAAGTAAATTCAAACACCTTTAATTAGTTCAGGAACTGATGAAATAAATTATCACTTGCCATATTTATCTTCCAGAAATTGTGTCTGCGTTGGTTTGAACATCACCTGCCTGCATTCTTTCAGCACAGTGAACCTAAATAATTATTGCATTTGATACACAGTCAACCCTTGCCAAACGCGACTTTCTCGAAAGCGAAGAAATAAATGCAGCACCTTTTGGGGGGAACATGAGTAAAATTTGCATATCCGCGCTGGCTGGCCTCGCGCGCACGTGCACTTGGGAGGATGCCACCGGCCCCGCGCACTTGCATACTTGGGAGGATACCGCCAGCATGGTAAACAGAAGAGACAGAGAGAGTGAGAGAGTCTCCTAATACTTCCAAGACCAAAGGTAAAATCATTTTGCCAAGCTGTGATCGTGTAAGGTGCTGTTTTATTGTCTCCAGTGAGTCAGTGAGAGCGGGGAGAGTGACGAGCGGGGGAGAGCGGGCCAGCTGGCTGTAGCCCACCTCAGTACGTACCTTGCGTTGGTCAGGTGTGGATGTGCCTGGAAGCTTGAGGTTGGATAGCCTGTGAATGGATTCCCCAAACCCTTTTTTCCCATTACTTATTAAGCTTACCGAATGCGATTTTACCGAGTGTGCTGTTTACCGGGAACGTAGCCCCCGCGTTCGGTGAGGGTCTACTGTACTTATAAATTTACATTTGGGCAGCACCTTTCATGTTGTGAGGGTGTCTCAAAGCACCTGATAATGCTGAATACACACCCAAGCTTGCGGTGGGAGCCAACAATGGTGGGAAGAGGAAATATAGCGCATGTTCATTGTCTCTACATCTTAGGAACTAATGCAAAATATGATGACCATTTATTTGTAGGCAAATAAGAATCTCATTTTAATTTTGTTTTTCTATACAGTATATCTATGTGTGATAATCTTGGCTCTCCATGCTGCAGGCTCCCTTCCCAGCCTTCTCTCTTGTGGTCAGTCATTCAACCTATGTCGATATGTAGTCAACTTTCAAGGTCCCATTGTAATATACTAATTGCTTTTTCATGTAGTTGTGCTCTTGGATGGGGAGACAACATAGAATGCAAGACAGTGTGCCAGGAGTCTTGCTCGCTAAGTTCAAAAACTCATTTATCCCTTCATCTATTTGATGGCGTTTTAAAAGCCGATGTTATTTGAAAGTTGAATTAAATATTTACAGACAATCAATACAATATTTTAGATGAATCAGTGCTTTGCCATGTGTCTATGCTGATACATTTGCTGCTTCTAACATTTCCAAAGATAAAATCCAATTAGGTTTCTGCTGTTATTACCACACTTCCTCTACCACTGCACAAAAAAAAAGGAATCCAAGGGCCCGGATTATTTAGTTTAACATGACTTATTGCTATGTCTGCCGGCCTCACCAGTGTCACCGTTAAGTTAATTTGTCACTTTCAGTGCATGATTTCATATCATTGCTCACTGTAATGTGTTGCAGCATAACACTGCTACTGCTTCTTCATTAATGTTCTTTTACCCAAATGAACTTTGTCTGCTTCGACAAATAGTTGTCTTGTGATATAAGCAGACTGCACTCCATTCATCATCATGATCAATGGCAGCTCTATATCGCGCCGTGCTTGTTCCTGCTTTGAAAAGACAGAACGTGAATGTACCAGAGGCAGGCATGTCAGCAGCAACGACCTCTCGGCTGATCTTGGAATAGCAACTTTCTCTGGATCAGATGAATGACTGAAGCTTCAAATTAGGTAGAAGAGAGAACAGTGGGCGAGCCAGCGGGGGAAGCCTTTGGAGAAGTCATCGTGACGTCATTATCAGCACTGCTCAGGTAGTGCTGGGGGCACTACCTAATGGGCTTTCGATTTTACCAAATGACCTTTCCACATGTCTCCACAAATCCTCGTGCTGCTGAGGAAACCGAGTGCTTTCGGTTTGGCATCAGCCGATATCGTGACGTGATGCCACGCGACAGATGTGTCTTTTGGGGTTTTGAAGCAACTATATCACAGCTGGAACCCCGGGTCTGGGGAATCAGGTGGAAATATTGAGAGGCAATGGAAGTAGGATTAGCCTTGTTTTGCTTTTTTGCTGAGAGTGGATTTTGATCTGCAGAGTTAATTGATGCTTCGGTTCTGCTAGTATTGATTTGTTGCATTGTCTTGAAGTGGGGGCGGGGAGTAGGAGAACAGCAGACGTAAAAAAGGAGGATTGATACTGAATCATTCTCAGCCATTAAAATTGGTTTCCTGCAAATGAATTACAAAACGTTTGTGTCACTGGGTGTTAGAACTCTCGCAGCCCTTAAAGTGAATGTTTGTGTCCATGTGTGTAGATATATGAGAGCCAGCATTCACACAGATAAATGAAAAAGAAACCGATAGTCCGAGCAAAGTCTGAGACCAGCACTACTTTATATTTCAATCAAGCCTTTTGTCGTAAAATGGAAATTCTGAACTGTGGAGTTCTGCCAGAACAATATATTTCAAAAGAAATGCTGAATCGATCACACTCAATGTGAAAATGATCATACCACAACACACATTTTTCACATCTACTGGTTTAAAATTACAGCTTGTGGTCGTAGCTCTGGTGATAATCAGCCCATCGCATGTGGTCAGAAATAGTCAATGCCAAATTTTCTCAAAGGATTGAGTGACCATCCAACAGGATATGTGTGCTTGGAAGCCAAGATGAGGAGTCAGAGTACATCGTATGAAATCCAACAACTCATCTCAAACCTTAAGCAGTTTATCCTACCTCAGTTGGTTGGCAATGCATGATCCTCTCAGATCATATAATCTAAAACATATATTTTCACACAGACTGGCCACAAAATGCTTGTGCACTTGCCGAGGACAAACAAATTAAGTTGTAAAGCTTTGCTGATCAGGGATCTACTAGGTGGAACAGTGGATAGTTGCACGTCTGTCAACTTTTAATTGAGTGTCAAATCACCACCCATTATGTCTTCACTTTGGAATCAGTACACACAATTAGGCAGCTTGTTTAAATTCATTGCGCATTTCTCAACTGCTTGAAAAGTAAAAAGGATCCTATTGATTGAACAGTGCCGTCTGCACAATATACTGTAGTGGGATAGGGCTGGAAAAATGTTTTCATTCCAAGCTGGGTAAGGAATTCTTATTAGCGCCTAGCTGATCAATCAGGAGTGACTATTTCTAGTAAAATGTTTATTCCCTCATCACTGTACGAAGATGCATTGTTTGAACTGAAGTGTAATAATAATAATAATCCTTGCATTTGATATAACGCTTTTCATGTCTTCGAGACATCTCAAAGTGCTTCACAGACTATACTGTAAAGTGAATTGACTGTATATTCGTGGGTGAAACCTGGTGGCCAATTGTGCACAGCAGTGTCCCCACAATGAGTCGTGGATCGAAATGACCAATTTTATTATTGTGTATTATTTGGTATTATACATGTACCTGAAACAATAACTTTCACAAGATTTGTCTGGATGAAGAAGGCCCTACAGCAGAATTGATCTCATGCTTCAGAACACCCAACCCGCTGTTCATCCCATCAGAGCATCAAGCCACTTTTTAAATGAGTCAGTTGTCCTGGCCTCTACCACCTTTCCAGGTAACCTGTTCCAATTATTGATGACCTACTGCATAAATAAAACTTCCCGGTGTCTGTCTTGAAATTACACTGCTCATCTCTAAACCTATGAATTCTTGTTCTACCGTTTAGTTGCATCCTAAAGTTTTGATCAGGGTTTACTTTTTCAAGCCACTTTAATGTTCTATACACTTCTATCAGGTCTGCTTTGAGCCACTTCTTTCCAAGACTGAACAGTCGAAACCCGATGTCTTTTTCCAAAACTCGACATATATGTTAATTCTCAGAGAGCATGAATTTTAAGGGCTTGATGATTGTGGACGCTGTGGGCATTCTCATTTAAGTACTCTGCGATGCCAGCCGGCGTGGAATGTGTTATATAAGCGTAAGTTGTTGATGTGGGCATGTCTGAAGAATATAGTATTCATACGAGGGAGGCGGCAGCGTTTTGTATTTCGCACAGTTAAAGGACCTTTAATCTGTAAATTATGTTTTATGGAATTATTTCCATTATGGAAATACAAATAAACAGCTCTTTACATGCTACAAACCTCTGCAACTCCCACCCGTTCCGTAGTGTCTTGCCCGCCTCTCTTTCCAAATCTGTTTCAAATCCTACCTCTTTGAATGGACCTATTTCCCACTCCCTACTCTCCCTTGCTCAGTGTGCAACCCCATTGCCATAAAGCAGCCTGAGACGTTGCCCTGTAAAAAGGACACTATATAAATCCAAGTTGCTGTTATTTATTGTGCATTTCATTGACGGTCAGAGTGATACATGGACTATTTATGCGAGGCAGTGCCAGTGATGATGGGACCATGGCTCAAAGTTTATTTAAGCACAGAATTGCTGGTTTGTGCAACAGATATTACCTGCCTGTAAAGCCAGCAAGTCCGGTTATTGGAACACATGACGATCAATCTTATATTTGTTGAGCTGACATTGTTATGAAGCAGGCTTGTTAGAATAACTCAGGGCACACCAGGATTTGGATGATGGGTTTAGTGAGATCACCCTGTGCACCAACGGCATATCGAGGATATTGAAGACCTTGCGCTTGTTTCCAATGGATGCTTTGCCAACAGAGAACAGCTTGCTGAACTCTGCAGTCGTGTCGAGGTTGTTGAAGATAATGCTTGAGTTGTGCCATATTTTCTGATGAGTTTATCTGGATAGAGCCCAACACTGTGTGTCTTTCTACCTCAGCTGTCTCTTCACTTCAGCTATTTTTCTTTATTTGCACTTTAGTGGTTGTAAAATAATTATATTTTAACTGTTCAGCCTGGCAGTTTGCAGGAACTTGTGCTAGGCATCAAAACAAAGCAATTATCTAGCCCTAAGGTCCTCCTTAGGCATTGCATGAGATTTTTGTGACTTGTGGGCTTCTTTGCTTTATTAGCCTTGAATAGTATGACATGTCATCCCAGGAGGTTGAAGTATGTCTGAAAACAAGCAATGCTGTAGTCAGGTGCTTGAAGTCAGACTTGCTGGCTTTACAGGCAGGGAATATTTAACATTCAAACCAGCAATGGTCTGATTAGCAGGCTTGAAGCCTTCCATAATCCTAACTGTTCAATTAATATTCCTTCTGGCTTCTTTGGTTGACAAAATTATCACATTTCCAGGCATTGGCTTTTTTTGTTGTTGCAGTTTTTGTACCTCACTTAAGTCGAGCTGAGGTACGCTTATTCTTGTAATGCAAATTTCCTGTCCATTTCACAGTTGGTAGCATTGGAATACTCTGGACGCTACCCCGCTTAAGGAGTCCTGTATAAATGCAAGTTGTTGTTGGATTTAAATTTTTCAGACGGCTTCTTTTCACAGGGTGAAATTCCTCCAGTTGCTTATTGCTATGACTTTGAGCTCCACTTGTAATGGGAAATATACCATTACCAGAGCATGTTATCAGAGTTTCCAAAATTAGCAGCAAGGGGCATCTCACCCTAAATAATCCATCTGTTGTGGAAGAAGACAGACAGCCTGATGATGCTATTGGGATTTCCTACAGCACCTTGAAATGGAGATTCAAAGGAAACAGCAAGTTTCTAATGGTTTAGTTTCTGTTGCTATTTCCCTTGCCACCAAACACTCCCCCGAGCTCTTGCTGAGATCAATTTATATTTCATCTTTAAGATGCAAGCATATGGTTCAGTTTATTTCAAATTTTAATCTCAATTTAAGGGAAAGAGATACCAGTTTTGAGTTCCACTGCAAAGCTGGATCCATGTGTCTACTAATCAGTCAGATGGGAGGCAGAGTAATCAGCAGCTATTTCAACAACAACTTGCAATTAATTATATACCTCCCTTCACAGTATCTTGGAGCACTTGTCACTGTTATTTCATGTTTCTGTAGCCACTGCTTGGATACATGAATGCATTGTTACTGTGGGATAAAGTACACCTTTTTCTGCAACCGATCCATGGAGACAAACACAAGTGGATTTGCGTTACAATAAAGCTAATGAAGAATTTGACTGCCCTTGAACCAAAAGGTGCTGTGACCACATATTTAGTCTCACAAACACCATGTCAGCTTTCAACAGGCTTTGCAGATCGTTCATCAGTTTTTTTTTCTTTGGACGTTCAATATGTCAAAAAGCTTATTCAAGAATTGGGATAATTATGTCCAGGATAGGAAGAAATATTGACAATGTGCTTCTCTCTCAACCAAAGAATCAAATCATTGGGTCATCACAACAGTAACTGGAATAAAGTCGCTGAGTAGCTTTGGGATTAAAAATACGAGGTATCATCAAACTTATGCCATTCAACAGTAGTTTGGACAAGCAAACAAATAATCAGATTTAGAATGAACGAAAAAAGGCACTGAACAGATGTGGCAGGGACATTAGCCAAATACATTAATGTTATACCAATAAGACTCTCGAGGAACGAAGGAGCACAGGAGGAAAATAATTGTTTGACAAAGTTTTTTTTATTGTCAGAGAAGGGGACAGTGATGGAAGAGTCAAGCTTCATTTCTTTCAAAATATCACACACTCGAGTGATATGAGGATTCACTTTGACTTACATAAGCACATAAGAATAAGGAGCAGAAGTAGGCCATTCAGCCCCTCGAGCCTGCCCCGCAATTCAATAAGATCATGGCAAATCTTTTACTTTAACTCCACCTGCCCGCCTTTTCCAATATCCCTTAATCCCTTTATCCATAAGAAATCTATCAATTTTAGTCTTGAACATTTGAAGGACTGAGCATCTACAGCCCTTTGGGGTAGAGAATTCCATAAATTCACTACCCTCTGAGTGAGGAGTGTTTCCTCAACTCCGTGCTGAACAGTCTTCTCTATGCTATACGTTCTCTGTGACTTCTTCCAGTGCCAAATGGAACCATGCAGTATCCAGGCAAAGGATATGAGGGTGTCCTCAGCAATCTGCTTCACTTCTCTTGATGGCTTTAAAAGGTGCAGGAATCTAGAATTTCTTTTTTGATAGCTTCCTTTTAGTCTCCCTCTAGGAAGTTAATGCATTAGCCAATGCTATATGAACCTGACTGTCCATATAGGACAGTCAGTAGGGTGCTCATGTAGCTCTGAGCACTCTACTGAACAACAACAACAACACAATTACATTAACACTTATGACAAGAAAGAGGTTTTGATCCACTCAAATTTCAACAAGAGCAAACTGTTCGCCAGCTGTTCTATGTGTCCTAGCTGGTTTTAGCTATAAACTTCTTTACAATGTATTCACTGAGGTGTCACCTTATTTTCTGATTTTTGTTTAGATGGATTGTATTGGGGAATAGTGAATCAGCGCTGCTTGTCTGCATTTGGCTCGGTTATGGATTGCTTCATTTATTGTATGTCCCCTTGGCATTTGTGTAGCCAAAAAATCAAAGTGTGGACAAGAGAGCAATTCCCACTGTGATCACTTTGCTATGAGAAATGCACATACTTTCTAGCTTCAATTCAATGCATACAGATTGGTAGAAAATTCAGTAACAGAGGATGCCACAGGAAGAAACCGAGAGAATAGAGCAATGCTATTTGAAATCCTTGCTTCAGCTACAAAATGCTGTGAAATGCTTTGAGATGTTCTCCCATTCCAGTTATCTGAAGTGTCGAGTTAAGCATTTGCATCGACATAAATTGAGTCCCCAATATTGACAGCAAGATGATCTAAGTGGCAGTGACCAGTTAAACTATGCTCAAGTTATTAGGAGTTTACTGATTATTATTATTTTTTGCTTCTCCGTTTATTCCCCACTGCCTGTCCCTTCTTGTACTATGATTTGTATTAACTAATTTTTACTAAGTAAAAGTAACTGTCCCCGGTCCTGTTTACTGTCCTCTCATTTATTACAATAATAATCAACTTATTAGAGGTATGTGCGACTGCAAATGGGATTGAGAAAGTAATCCAGTAAAATACTTTCCAATTCATAGGTTCATGGGGGTTGTGGGATAGACATTTGAAAGTGTTTATAATACAAGACTATTAATATTTATGTAACATTTTTTCATGTCAGGAGGATGCCTCAAATGCGCTTGGCATAAGTTTGGGGCACAAGAGCTGGGATAGGAGGTGAAGGGGGAGGGGAAAGATGACCGAACACCCTGATAAAAAGGTACAAGGTTGAATTCACTTAGAAAGAGGGTGGAATGTGTTGCAGGAAGAGGACAGAAATGTGGACTCATTTCAAAAATTGCTTGATGTTGTGAAGGTATGGTGATGTAGTGGATATTCAGGTGTCATGGAATTAAAGTGGCTAATTAAACTGATACATTTGGTAAGATCACAAAAGAGGTGTGGGTAAGGAGAAATAGACATTCAGACCACCCCTCATGGCCATTAACAACTCTTTAACGATGCCCACCCTATCGATCTCCACTTCGTCCAGAGAAGGAGACAGTGTGTAAACAGTTATTTCTTCTGATCTAGAGTCACTGAATTCAGGATGGATTGAATGCTCGTTTCCCTGTAGCCGTACTACTTTTGTGATCGTCATAGAATCACTGCTTAGTAGCCAATTTGTTAACTGAAGCTGACCCAGCTTTAAGTATTTCATGTTTTTCTCCATGAAAGGCTTTCAACTGGCACTCAAAGCAACTGTAAACGTCATGATTTCTGATGTGGCTGGGTTTTGGGGTGTTGTGGGGTGGGAGGGGGTGGTGGGGGGATAGAATATTAGTCAATTCTGGAACTGAATTGTAAAACTGCTTCTTTTGCAGCCTGTTGAGGTGAAATTTCTGAACAGTCAGCTTGCTCTTGGTCTTATGCATCAAACAAGCTGATTCAATAGCACTGTTGCAGTTGAATATAATGAAAAAGCCCTCGGGAGCCTGTCAACTCAGTGCCCATCAATCAAATGCTTCTCACTTTATTTGTTATGTGGTTCTCTGCCATAAATGATTGTTTATTGTTTGAACTAATCTGGGTGCTTACTTTGCCAAGGGACCTCTTCATTGTGGATATTGAAAACACAAGCAGAAATATTACAGAGATATTATATGATGAATAACACTCAAGCTCGTACACGGGAAGAGTGAAGTAATGAAATTTTATTTCACCTTAATAATACTTCAGCAGTCTGTCACATATCACCTGAAATAAATTGGTGATTGTTTTGTCCACCATTCAGTTTTTTTTTAAAATCCATCCCTTCTATCAGGGCTCATCTATCTCCAGCACAACATTTCAAATGACAGTTTATGTGATCTTTTTCGGTTAGTATGTACACCAAGCCTGTCACACTGGAACTCGGAAGGCTTCAGGAGGGAATCAGACCGTAATGATTATATGTTAGATCAAAAGTAGGATGGAACAGTGAATGGCTGCAAATACCACTTATTGATTTGTTTCATTTTCTAATCACTTTTCTTTTATTGCACTTTTTACCTGACTTTTCTCCCATCAAGTTGCCCAGAGAGTTTACACTTGCGTTACGCAACTTGTCACAGACAGATAGTAAAGATCCCCATGTTATTTTCCCTTTGGAAGTTGTAGAGTGTTTGCATTGGTGCTGTATAAGCTTAATGAAAAGTTCTTGCAGAAGCTAAAGGTCAGTGGTTTAACATCTACCTTCTTTAATATAAGTCAACTTTGGGGCAACCCTTAGGGCAGGACTTATTCAGTTCACATCAGAACCTCAGTAAGGTTAGAAACATAAATGAAACATTGGCTTTTCTCCTTCAAACCTCTTTATTTTGAGGTCCAAAGGGCAGATACGTGGACCAAAGACTGCTTTGCAGCTCTCGAGCGAATATTTCTCTTGAGATTCTGGTACAGCAGACAAATTCACCATGGATGAAGGGTTAAATGGAGCGTGAGTTATTTATTGCGATACAGTGTTAGCTTAAGGGTTTAAATGAAAGCCTATCAACCTCAGGTTTCAACATATTTGATTTTTGAGACATAATGGATAAGATACAGTCAAAATAATAATAAAAAATTCTTGCAGTTGATGTAGCATGTTTCAAATCTTCTAGACATCTCAAAGCGCTTCACAGAATATACTATAAAGTGAAGTGACTGTATGTTTGTGGGCAAACCACTGGCAGCCAATTGTGCACAGTGGTGTCCCACAAACACTTGTGGATTGAAATAAACAATTTATTATTGTTTTTTTTCTTGCTATTAGATAAGTCCTTTAAACTAGGCGGTTTTTTAAAATCCGTTATTCCCTGGTGATTTTGTACAAAGTACACAGTCACTACACTTACAATAAATCCTTCAAAGTACTCTGAAACGTATTTCTGACATGAAAGAGGCTATATCAAATGCTAGGAATATTGGTAAACTCTGCAGTGTAACTTTAGAATGAAATTCTAGTTTTGCAATTCTCATACCTGGATCAGACTGTGTGTGACCACTTCAGTGGCAATGTGTGAGACCATCACAGAGAGGCAGTCTCATCCTAAATCTTGGTGCTGTGGTTCTAACTTCAGTCGCGGCCACTTGAACTTCTAAACTTTAATGTACAATATTAAGTAAAAAGTTACTGGGTGCAGTGATGCCATTTAGTGGAGCTCTATTCTGATATACCAACAACTCTGTTTTAACCTATGTAGGCTTAGAGCCAAAGTGACAAATATTATTCTCATCTGCCCACTCTCAATGCTATTCCCTTGGCAGATTGAATGCTTGCATTACAACTCCCCTCATTAGGTTCAGCTTGCCCTAGTTAAATGAAAAGTTATGGTGACTTCCACTGAATTTTTCTCTATGGTTTTCCAACAGTTGTGAAATATCGACATACAATATTCTGCTATCTTTCCTGTTAAACATTGAGACAAAACCTGTAAAATGCATTGTAAATCCTCCAGTTGACAATATGTGAATGCTGGAGGGAAGGTTAACATTTCCTGCCCTCCCATTATTTTATCAGGAAGAAGAAAGAATTAAGTCCCGTATCTCCCGCTATTTCACCTTGCAGGCAAAATCCAAGAGTTTATTTTATTTCACACGGAGCAGGTTAAATTTGTAGAAAAATCTGCCCATGCAATCATCTAAGAGCACTGTTCGTTTACCAAATCAGACATGCTCCTGTCTGAAAAGAAATCAAAAGAAAAGATGAGAAGAAGGAAGCTTATTACAGATTTAATTTGTCATCTGGTCTCAGTTGCTAGCACTCTCACCTTTGAGTCAGAAACATGACGTGTGATTCTTTCATGCAGCGAGTTGTTTGGATCTCGAATGCATTGCCTGAAAGGATGAGGAAGCTGATTTGATACGTACTTTTAAGAGAGAAATAGACAATTATTTGGGAGGAATTAAATGTTTGCAGGTTACGGGGAGAGAGTGGAGGAGTGGGATGGATTTGTACAGCTCTTTCCAAAGAGCTGGTACATGCATGATGGGCTGAATGTTCTCCTTGTGTAGCTTATAATTCTATTATTTTATGTGGGTTCAAGTCCCATCTCAGCATTTCGAGCATCTGCCTGTTGAAGATCCAGTGACGCTTTTCGAAAAGAGTCCTGGTGACCTGGTTAAAAATCTCCCATTTAAAATTGGTCAATCACTTTATGGCTGTTTGTGGGACATTGCTGTGCGCTAATTGGCTACCACGTTTGCTCACATTTCATTTTAAAATCCAGTCTACCAATCTGCCTTGCTGTCAGTCTCTCTTTAACTTCTGAATTCCCACTAGTTAGTATTACAGTACCTATCGTACAACCTAACTTAATTAAAGCAGCATAATATTAACATATTGAGGTTTAATCCTCCTGACGCGAAAGGCGCTATACAAATGTAATTTTTGTTTGTTGTTTAATTTGTTGCATTTCTTATTGGGAATCTCCAATAAATAATGTAAGTCACACAGACAAAACCTCCTATATGTCACACAACTGCTCTGATGTGATCTGCGTTTTCAACCACTTTAAGAAATATTGGACATTACACCCCATTCATGAACATAAAAATAAGTAATGTTAATATCTTGCCTTATATACTGCAATTTTCATAATTATTATGCTATTGAGAATTATGCTTTTTAATTGAATTTCAAGCTTTTAAGCTTTGAACTACAAACAAAATTAAATTTAAATAGAATTTGTGGCAAATTAAATCTGATTGATTCGTCTTAAATCTTATCAGCAAATTACCATGTCACTGCCAAATATGAACAAGGTCAGTTGAAGCAGATATTCTAATGGTTGGAGGTGAAGTATGTTTTCACACAAAGCTCACTTGAGCTTACAGCAGTAAGAAAGCCTATTTCTGCATTTTAATTAAACGTCAAGCGGTGCAATAACAAGGTGTTCTGCAAGTGAACTTGTTAACTATTGTTCTTATTTGGGTCTTGAAAATTATGCAGTGTAATGATAACTTTTCTTACCAAAATGTCTGAAGCTTACTAATAGCTGTTGTGTGACCCACATATAACTGCTAAGCAACTTCTATGCTTCCTTTATATAACTGTGGCACTTCTGCCAACATAATTTAAATGACTCAAGGAAACTTGAACACCCATTTGCCTTTTAGTCTCTTCCAGCTTAAATTGTGGAGTACTGTAGCTCAGTGGTTAGAGCACTCGCCTCACAAGCATGAGACCTGTGTTCGAATTCAGATAGGTCAGGTCGAATCTGGAAAGAAATACAAATTTCCATCTGTTTAAAAGGGATGACAAGTGGTTTAAGCTTTAAGGAATCTGAACTGGCCACATTTAGGTCACTGAAGAATCTAAGCTTGATTCATAAGTGGAAAGAATATAGAAATGAATAATACGGGAGGAGGCCATTCAGCGCATCGTCGGCTCTCAGAGCAGGCACAATCATCAAGTACAGGATTAAGTGTATGTTATGAGGATTGCTATGTTTAATGATAGAAATCTATTTGAGGCAGGCACAGGTTGCGATCTATGAGCAACGGTTTTCAGAGAAGTTATGGTGCGTCGAAAAAGGAAATGCTTGCACAATACCAGGCAGGGTGTCCTGGTCTGTGACTGCTCTCTGAGCCTCTGAGCAGTTCACTGTTACCTGCAGCCACTTATCATTTACGCTGCATAATGAATGCATTATTTGTCATTGCCAAAAATGACTGAGGTTCATTTTTAAAGGATCTGTGACGCACATCTGGTTTGGTTGGTACATTAATTATCAGACATTGAAAGAGCGTTTCCCCTGCAGAGCTCAATTTCTTCCTGAAAACAGTTGCATGTGTAATTCACTGGAGAACTTCACAAAAGCAGTCGACCCCACCTCTCTCCAGTATATCAGCAGATATCTCAGAATCCTAACTACAGCAATCAGATTAACACACAATCACACGGTGACTTTATTGTATGCTGTAATGCCATTTGAAAGCACTGCATGTAAATGCTTGAATGCCATTTGAAAGCACTGCAAGTGAATACCCATGCAGTGAAACCCTTTAATTGTCCCTTTCAAATTACCTACTAAAAGCATGGAAACACAGAGGAAGCAACAATAATTGGCTTCACTCCAGTGGCATGATGCAGCTTTCCTCAGAGAAACATTCATGTTGAATCGCCGTGCAATAAAACTACAACAAAACACTTGTTGATGAAACATTTACTGCAGTTTTATGGAAATTGTTATTACGTTCCCCATATGCAGAGAGAGAGAGCTATAAACAATGTGTTGGTCTGGCTCATTAAACTACTGGGAAGAAGGAACAGCAAACAGAATACAGGATGCATCTGAAGACACCAGGCATAAATGTGTCAATTAGCAGAGGAAATGCAAAAGCTGCACACTCTTGGATTAGTTACGCTGCCTTAAATGATGCAACCTGCATGCCAAGACTTTTGATTTGTAGTTTTGTTTTCCTCACGAACCCATAGATATCCAACGACAATAACATGTCCTTGAACAAGAACAGGGTTGAATGAACAGAGTGACGGATGATCTGGAGTGAAGTGGAAAAAGATGCAGAGAAACCAACTATACACCAATCCAATGGACAAACGGGCACAAGGCTTATCGAATGTAAAGGGCAATTTTAGCACAGACACCAAAGAAGTGTATCCTTACACACTCAGCTCGCACATGTTACCAGGTCCAGTAGTCAAGTGCCATTTTAGAAACAGCTAGATGCTGAACACAGTAAAATGTTCATTACGAACGGATAATTTCAAAAGGCTTTTTTTCACCTGAACCTCTGTTGTGATTTTGTGAAGTGGAAATTCCAGAGAATTAAACATTTGAGCAAAGTAGGGAAATAGTTGGCATCAAACAATAGTTGTCTCACTGGTACAGAAGGATCTCATATCAGGGACACTATTGCTGGCAAACATAAATGCCATTTCAAAAGTCAAGTGGTCAAGAGAGAATTGAATGAAATGCCTCAATGATATACAAAAGGTTGGGCGAAATAAAACTGGCATCTGCCCCGCAAGGAAGAGATCCCACAGGGCAAAACATTCATCGGCAAGTCTCAAAGGGTCAGGAAATCTATTCCTGGTTTCCACCTGTCAGAAAATTTCAAGTACAAAACTTTCCTATGGAGCCAACTTTCTGCCGTGTGTTGACATGCTACTTTCTGCAATGTGAAAAACTACAAATCGATTGAGTTAACTGGGAGAAAGGTAGGTCTGATTAGCTTTAGCTCTTGGTGCATTGTTCACTATGATCTGCAGACTTCCCTCACAGGTGGAAATTAAACCTATTCAGACCTGTCATGAAAATGTACAGTTTGAAGATAGAAAAGGGAAACTTTGCCGTCAATCATTAATAGATTGATGTGATAGCTTGGATAATGCAACTTTTCCAACATCAATAATTGCATTTGTCATTTCTTCTGATGGATCACTTGGTTACCAACAGCAAATTTATACTTATATAATACCTTTCACGTCAGGAAAGGCCAAGACACTTGGTTAAGCTTATGCTTAGTGCGAAACTAAGCCGGGCTTATGATCAGTCACCTTCTAAAAGTATGATGTAGTTTGGGTTCTTATCAAAATGTCCATTCTAATAATAGAGCTTTTAGATTTGATGAGACACAAAGCTCTTACTGGGAAGGCTTGATAGGTATCATAATGTGTTGAAAATTAGGTGGTTAGCTTAATAGAATTCACTTTGATACGCTCAGAAACAATGGTCAGGAGCATATAGTAAAAGTATGACATTATTGTGTGTAAAAAAAGGATGGGAGATCAATTGAAAGCAATTAGAGAAAAGTGACACTTGAAGAGATAACAACAATTGTGCTGGAAAGTAATTCATGTCTGCTTTAAGGGAATGTATCAGAAATCTGATTATATTTAATTGAAGTACAAGTGAATGACACCCATGTCAGGCAATCTTTTCTTAAAACATAAATCACAACTATCACACAAAGAGGAAAGTATGATTTGTAGTCATTCTACAACCCATGTATTGATTGAAGGTAAAACTGAATTTGAATGAAGTAAAACTATTTCTCTTCAGTGAGGCACCTTAGGTTGGTGTTTGAGATGTGGGATATTTTGCTTACATATTTTCCTATATACAGTACTCTCAACACACAGTGGAGTCCTGTAGCTCAGTCAGTGGTAAGAGCACTTGCCTTACAAGTGTGAGACCTGTGCTCAAATTCAGGTTGGGTGAAACCTTGGCCAAGTTTCCTTACTCCACACGCCTAATAATAATCCCTTAAATTTTCTTTAAAAATTGGTCATTTCAATCAACGACAGTTTGTGGGATACTGCTGTGCACAATTGGTTGCTGCATTTCTCCCCCCAAAAAATGGTCAATTCACTTTACAGTATATTTTATGAAGCGCTTTCAGACGTCTTGAAGGCGTGAAAAGCGCTATATCAAATGCAAGGATTATTATTATTATATTCAAGCTGTCTGGCCTTTTGGTATTGAGTGCAACAATCTACAGTATTAACATTTTCATTCTCATGTCAGAGCGAATAATTTTAAATACGGTACCTGAGCGCAAATGTGCCACTCAGTTTCCTTAACTGTGACAAGTGAACAAATTAATGGTACAGTAAAAGCCCATTTATTCGTGACTCGAATCAACCAGAACTTCCATATAACCGGCACGTCAAAAAAAATCCCCATCCGATTGACCGGATGTTATCCGGCACAATCGCTGTGACACATTTAATGAATCGATTGTCGCACGAGAGTACTGTAACAGGTATTTCGACTTGCCACTAGTAGAGCCTTAAAGTCGCGCTACCGTTTTTTTTCCTCGCGTGGCGTCCGCCATTGCAGAAATTATCGATAGACTGTACACCTCTACCCCAGCATCATAGCTTCAAACCAAGCATCTACCAGCAAAGGTGATTTTTAGGTGAATAACAAAGGTCTGTTATTATCTGTTATTATTTAGTCTATTATTAATATGGTATGTGTTAAAATAAGTGTAAAAAATTTGTGTTGGGTTTTTGGCGTCGGATCCGACTGAATATCCGGATGTCATTTAACCAGCATTGGCCACGTCCTACAGGTGCCAGATGCACGGGATTTTACTGTACAAAGATTAAAGTAGACTAACTTCTGTTTAAGCTTCCCATCAACTTTTGTTCTAGGGCTACCTGGGTGAGACTGAAATCCCAATAGTGACATTCGTTATGTCAACCTCTAAAGTGAGGCCATGACTACTGCATGAAGGCCGATATATAGCGTAGAGATGAAATATATTCACAGTTATTGTTGCCTTTATTGTTGTTATGCCGCACTATCAAAATTGTTGGATAGAATTAAGCAGAACAGGAATTGGCTAAAATAAACAGTATCGGTTCACACAGCCCTCACCTTTCTATTCCCCACACCTACACTCATCTATTCCCTTCTCCTTCATGTATGCTACACAAATAGAAGATACCTGAATTTCAGCCCTGTGATGTAATTATTAAATCCAAAAGAATCACTGCTAATGACTCCAAGGACTTCCTGACTTTCAGAGTTATTGCTGGTGATTCTTTCTGTACTATTTAATATTTTTAGCGCATGATCCATTTGCTTCACTCATTGATGATCCATGTTTCAGTTTTCAAAATTCAACGCTGTATTTTAGCCATTGTGCTGTTTGAAATTTCAAAGTGATTTTCCCTCCCCACCACCAAAAACAGCTGGCCCGGTAGACTGCACCTTGGTGATTTCCTAACCAGTGAATAGCTCTGAAATGCACTCAACACAAGCTCCCTACATTAATCAGCTGCATTTTTTATTTATTATTCATAGCCTGACATAAGAGAATATGTGCTTGAACATCTATTAATGCTCAATAATAAAATGACAGAATTACAGGGGAGAAAAATATGCTATATTATGGTTAATGGAATATACCATTTTGTAAACATAGCCACCTTTGCCACATTTGTCTCCCCACACAGGAATAAGACATTTGGCTCATCCAGGTCTGCTTCACGTCTTTTCTCCTTCACATCTCATGCAGAGTGGAGGAAAGCACCTTATGCATGGATTGCTGTAATTTATCCACCACCGGTTTGATTGAAGATACCCAATTGTACAGGTACCACTAGGCCACTTGACAATTTGTGACAGATTTAAAATACTTCTCAAAAGTGTCCTAAAGCTGGTTGGTGGGTCACCGGGCCATGTATAATGGCTAAAGGAGATTAATCTTAGTATCCACAATTTAAAACACTGCTTTGAACTGTTAGTGTTTATTTGTGTTTCAGGTTAGCAGTGTCCAATTTGTCACAATGGATTGGGCAGTTAATTGGGTCATTCTTATTTATGCCATGTTGTTTGTTTGAACGCATTTTGAAGCAACCTTACATCAGTGTCCCACAAAATGCTATGCATGATGCAGATGTGATGAATTAAGGAAAAGATTTGAACAGAAAGCAAAGGCTTGCCACTGGAGATGAAGAGGAACGAAGGACAATGATAACACCTGAGTACCCGAGGGGAGCAACAGGTGAACGGCAGCAAAATAACAGACGAGAGATCAAAACAGAGGGACTGCATATAAATAAGCCTGTGATATTATATTACGTAAGGTTTTGTTATTCTAGTAGTTTAGCAAGAGGCTTAAGTTTCCATGGTGAAACCTGCCCTGAACCTTGAGTCTTGAGACCTTTTGAGTCTTGAGACCTTCTTTTGATGAGAAGAGTAAGTTTCTTCTGTTTTTTTTAAAAAAAACTCTTAAAGACACCTGAGCCAGTCTGTTATTGTAACTGATGTGACACATTACAAAGAAACAAGGTTATGGAATACTATATAGCTTGCTGACCTCAGCTACATATGCCATATCATCACCAACCTCCTGGGAACTTTGCTTTCCAGCTGCAGAGTTGATGAGCGATTCCACGAGTTTAACTGGGATATTTTTCCTAAACTAGACCTGGCAGCTCTTCTGCTTTCAAAGCATGATGCCGGAAGGAATTTTCAGATCCTTGTTTTTTCAGGATGTCTGTAGCCAGCACTGTCCTTTTTACTGCTGATATTTTTTCTCTCTCTCTCCCAAGACGATTTCCTTTACTTCTATACAATAACAATGATCGCCTCCTTCTCTACCCTGCCAGAAACCCTCCATTTACAGAAGGCAAACACAAAACCAAATGCTGAAAGTGTGATATGAACACGGAAAGTGCATTTGCGTCTGAAAGCAAAAGACAGGCAGGGATCCCCTTCATCAAGACTGCAGAAAATTGAATGGGGCAAGTCAATGAAAAAGAATACAGTACACCGTTTCACAACCAACTCCCTCTATACCAATGGAAGACATTTTGCTGAAGAGTTGTGAATCATATTGTTGTTTCACTTCATCTGGAAGGTAGCTTAATATACATATTGCTGACATATCTGTGTGTGGAGACAGAGGTAGTTTGTCCTTTCCCACACAGATGATAAAAATCTGTATTAAAGAGATCTAAGCAATTAAGACAAGGAAGCCTTCAGTCACTGGGGCTGACCGGAAATAATATAATGAAATCCTATTAATCCAAGGAAGTAAATCAAATTACATTCATTCCTTTTCTAATCAATTATTGGAGACCATAAGTTCTGAAGTGCACTAAGATGAAGTGGCAGAACAGAACAGAAATCAACCTTGAGACTTTTTGTATCTGCTCAGACATACGTCCTGTCTCATGAGTTATTTACAAGGAAAGCATCATTACACTGACAGCTATTTAAAGTTACTGCAGGGAACTGTAGTTACTTGTTTTGTGATTTTGAAAGGGATTAAACTCATTACAAGTCTGTAATTAAGTCCCCTTTTTCAATATACTTACAGGTTATTTAGCTGAAAACAAATCTTTGTACACTGTACACAGTAATTTGTGCTGCAGTAGTGTCCAGCATTTGCCAATAAATACGCAGCCAATGGTAATATCATGTGAAACGTTTGAGACATTTTGATGACGTTACAAGGTGCTCCATTTATTGGTAAATGTCATTCATAAACTGGATATATATTTATAGTCGAGTGATAAATTCTAACAGGAAATCTTGCATTAATACAGCATCCTTCACGTGAGGCAGCAGCTTGGAGTGCTTATACAGATCATTTATATTAACAGACACTGCATACTTTTACCAGAAAGTGCTAAAACAATTTATTAACAAACAATTGCAAATCTGCTCTGCGTTTTATACTGAAACATAGATGCTGCAAAGTGAAACAGTTACAGATCACCAGTGCTGATCGACTTTGATTTAAATGCTCGCATTTACAGCTTCTGCTCGATGAGGAGCAGTGCGGCGTAGATTTTCAATGAATGTTTCTAATGGTGAGAGATAAGAATAATACAACCACTCAAGCCTGGCAAAATGCAAAACTGCTTTTCAACGAGTGTTTGTAAATTCAAGTGCTCTTTAGAAACAAAGCTGTGGTTTTAGAGGCTCCGGGGTGGTATAAAGTAAATATTTGCAGCTCTGATAATTTGAAATGGTCTCACCATTTTCTCTCCACTCTTGAGAATTTTCAGAATGAGGATCAAAATTGCTTTGTGCGTGTGTGGAAGGGGTGGGGTGGGAGGTGGTGATGAGGAGGGTTAAAGTGGAGGAAGAGACTTGAGTTTGTTTGATTTAGAGTTCTTATTTTATAAGTTCATCTTTATAAACCATGTCACTGAGGGGAACGCCAACTGAAGTTGGGATGTTATTCACATCAGTAATAATGATGTCATCTGAACTGTACTCAACATAACATTTTAAAGTATTTGAATTGCAATGGAAGCAGTTGAAACCACTATCGAGATGAATATACTGCTGCAAAGAAGCTGCCTCGTAAGACACCTCCTGCTCTGAACAAGGGTCAAGACCTATTGCCTGCAGGTGTATAAATTGGGCTATAGGGTTTGTCAATACTTATCACTGCTGTGATAAGGTACTGATAGGGCTGTTATATTGCTATTCCATTCAGAATACTGGTGGCTGAAACGACTTGTTTCAGGAAGTCAGCATTCACTGTTGTGAATTATTTTCAGAGTTAATTTGTGTTGACGGCAATGGATTCAGAAGAATGGTTGGGTCATTTCCATTCTGATACACATTTAAACTGAGAATGTCAACCCGAGTGCTCTGTGAAAGAAAAAAATATTTGCATTGAATTTTAGGGCGGTGGTAAATTACACTGCATTTCAAACTGGAAGCAACGTCTAGAAGTTGTGAAAGGTGCTATGTCAAATGCAATTATTATTAAACTAAAACAAATTTAAAATGTTTTATGTAAAATTTGGATAAATTGATGGATAATCTGAAAGGAAATAACTTTCACACAGGCTTTAAGAAATAGAAAAGAGTCAAGAGTTAATTTTTGTTCGTCATAATAAGTTGATGTACCACCTTTCAAATTTCACTGGAGTTACTGTGTATATTCTGTGGGTGAACATGGAAACCATGGAAACCAATTTACACACAGCTATATCTCACAAAGAGCCATGAAGTGAATAGCCAATTTTATTTGTGAATTGTTGGCCAGGACACTGGGAGAAACTTGAAAGAGAATGAGCAGTACATGAACTAAATACAGTATGTTGATTGTATTTTATCAAATAACTTTAAAAAAGAAGAGTACAATATTGAAAATCAAGTATAGATAGATCCAGCTTACCGAACACCCAGTTAACGAAAGTTCACTGTTACGAGGGTTTCTATTTTACCACTTATCCACTTAACAAAGGCTACTTTCACTATAGTGAATGTTTACACACACTTTAAATCTTGCGGGCTTTTCGTGCGCAGCTTCTCATGGGTAGAGTCTCTTCCGTTTGCCCCAGCAACACATGCTCAGTCCTCAGCGAGCCTCAGTTAAGCAGTACAGTGCAGCCCCTCCCATATGGGTTTTGTATTTAAAGTTGTGTAACCTTCAATAGCAGTTATATCTACCTTAGGCCTTCGCTAGTACAGGTTGAGCGTCTTGAATTCGGGCCCTTAGCCGAGCCCAGGTTCGGGTATTTCCGGACAAATCGGAACGCCAGAAGCGCATTACGTGTCCGGAAATGTCTGGGCCCAGGTTGCGATATTTCGGTGCAGTGGCTGTGAAGACCTGGCCTGGAGCAGGTAGGATTGGCGTTTTTATTCTTGCAATTTTTGTCACATTCCGGATTCCAGAACTCCAGATTTTGGAGTACACTGAACCTGTATATTCGAATGTGTACAACCTGTACACCGAAAATGTTAGTGCTCGGAACCGCTAGGAACTAAACTGATGTTAGCGGGGAGGCTCGGGTCGGGGTGGCGTTTTGGCTGCGGCCAAATGCAGTAATACGGTTAAACTCTCGCTCAACAAAATTTTCGCTTAATGAACTGTTTTAAAGTCCCTTACCTCTTCGTTAAGTGGGGTCTATACCTGTATTGCTAACCAGTTGTAACCTTCACCCAATCAGATGCAACTCTTCAAGTGGAAATTGTTGACATCAATCATCCAGATATAAATTGATCGATCAAATTTTTTATGAAGATAATAAACATGTCTGCATGTGAATCGTACCCTTTGAGTAGATAACAGCAGACTATACAGTAATGAATACTTACATTATGTACACAGAATACTAAATTGAATCCTCACTTATGATCAGAGAAATTCAGATAAGCATGACCAGTTGGATTTCTGTACTCAAACCAAAAAAAGGTTGTTTGACCTCAATACTGATTCATTTTAATGGTTTGAAAGGTGTATTTAAGGAGTGTATTTGCAAACAACTTAAATGCACAGGAAAAAATGCAAAGCAAGGCAGTGGAGTTTGTTTGGGTGGGTGGAAGGTATTTGTTTTTTTCTTTCGCCTCTAGGCTTGAATCTGCATCTATCTCAGGATGATGGATGAAAAGCATTTCTCTTTCTCTCTCCTGCCAGTTCGACTGCTGTGTCAAATGGATCGGAGCAATCTTCATCTGAAGCTGTTGATGGTATGAATCCACTGCATGAAGCTGCTTACCCAACTCAAGAGAGGCCAGGAAGATGCCTCTGTGATGAATGGAAATAAAGTCAAACAATTCTTAAATTGAGTTCAGCATGAAGCAGGCTGAAAGTTGAGGGAGAATTACTTTGGCTGTATGGTGCATCACGCTGACACTGGATGACCCTTAATAATATTGCTTGCATTTGATATAGCACCTTAACATGTCTTCAAGAATGGTGGGAGTGGGAAGAAATCTACTTAATTTCCCCTACAATGAGGGTAGGGTGTGCGTGGGGAGGAGGAGGAGAATCTGCATCTCAGTTAATATTGTTGAGGACAAAAAAAAAAGTCACATTTTTCAGTTCTGCAAGTGAGTTAATGTTTGTTGAGACTGAATGCGAGGAATAACAACAACAACAACAACAATTTACATTTATATAGCGCCTTTCACGTCGGGAGGACGTCCCAAGGCGCTAAAAATAACAATGGTATAAGTCCATTTTTTCAAGAACAAAAATACGTACAGGGATTTGTATGAAGAAAAGTACCCGGACATACTTTTCAAAATTCTTTGTATGGTACATCTCCTTGACATGGAATTGACCACTGTGTAGTTCAGCAAGAGTGGCTGACAAAACGCTCTGTCATCATTAACCTTGATTCTACGTTCAAGGTTTAAGAGGTGCAGTCTCGGCATATCACCATTTTTATTCTTGTCAACATAGGCTCCTAGTTTTCTGGCTGTATAACACTTTGAAGCTTTCCTGGTTGCATAGTTGATACTTATTCCTGCAGGAAGTTCTTAGCAGATTCATTTAACACATTTTTATTATCATTTTAATGCATGATAATTATTGGGAGAGTTCATGCATGCAAAGTATGCTCAAAATCAACTGAGTGGGCTGCAAGATTAAACAAGCATTCAGCATTTAATACAAGAATATGTTACTTGAGAGTTCAAGGACAAGTGGTTGGTTATAATAAATAGTCCTTGCATTTCATATAGCACTTTCCACATCTTCCAGATGTCACAAAGTGTTTCACAGAATATACTCTGAAGTGAATTAATTGTATATTTGTAGGCAAGACGCAACAACCAATTGCGCACAGCAGTGGCCCACAAACAGTTGTGGATTGAAATGACCAATTTAGTAAAGGTTATTTTTGATGGATTATTATTAGGCATGTGAAGTAAGGAAACTTGCCCAAGGTTTTGCCCTGCCTGGATTCGAACACTTGTAAAGTGAGTGCTCTAATCACTGTTATGGGTAGAGAAGATAGTTGAATGCATTGTTTGGAGCAGAGAGTGCTTGCTGCCTTTATCGGCTGAGGAATTCAGTTGAATCCTTCCATGGAACCTTTACCTTTCCTTTAACTGATAACATGAATGAACTGGAATAATAAATTAAAGTAATTCAGTGGCACCTGACAATAGTCATGCCTACAGGAATTTGTCAGGTCTCTTTCAGTGAAAATGAAGATTGGATTTAGGATTGGACCTGAAATATCCAGCAGGCAAATAGCATCCAGTCTTGGATCCCTTTTACCGATACGATTGGCAGCCAAAATAAATTTAGCAACTACAGAATGCATATTGATATGGTCTGACAAGTTGCCCACATATTTAGGATGAAGAAAAGCATTCAAATCTCACTCTGTATTAACCTGAAATCTTTGCAAATATTGGTGGCATGCTTTGCTACATACGGTTTGGAAAAAAAATACCAATTTATTGCATTTCTCTAGCCTTGAATATTGCTATTGACAGAAGTGTAGTCAGTGGACAGCTTTTGGGAATTGCAGCCCCTGTTTCAAGATCAAAATAAATAGTCAGCTTGTTATCTCGCCAGAGGAGTCAACCTTTTCCTCCCCAGCTCAGCATTAGACTCCACCACTGTTAAACGCTCCAAGGCATGTGAAGGGCACTCTATAACTGCAAGTTGTTGTTATAGTGCATACACTTGTGCATCTCAGATACTAAGCATATGGAATTCATAGTAATAGTTAAGGAGCGCTGAATTCGACATTCTGTCCTTCAGATTTGACACAAAACTGAGGTAGGTTTTCCTGGAAACTGGCCGATAATCACCCAGGTAATAAATTGGCCATTCACTTCATAGTTGTTTATGGAAAATGGTTGTACATAAATTGGCTATTGTGTTTTCCTACAAGTGTCCACTCACTAAACTTTTACAGAAAACTGTGCGAAGCGCTTAGAGATGTTTTTGATGCGACGAGGCACTTTATCACATGGAAGGAATATCATCTATCTACTCCAACGCCTCCATCTGTCTTTACTGTGAAAACATAACACTTGGTCATAAATTAAGGGAATTGAAACCAGTCATACTACAAGTGCCAAACAATTGCTCTAATCCTGAATCTTCCTCAAGATCGGCAATTGCATTGATATTTGCAGAATGAAGAACCTTATTAAATGTGTTGATCTCCAAGTACGAAACATTCTCACCCACTCTCCAAGAAATCCAACAGACTTAATGAGTCAATGTGTCAGTGGCAGAGCCAGGTTTTGCAATTGGGGGAAGATAATGAGTGCTTCGTTGTGCTACAGTGCCAGCCAGCTGGGTATTGGGTTGTGTTGTGGGCCCCAACAATGTTGATCTTCATACATTTCCCCGTGCTCCTCCGACCACCCGCACAAGCTTGCAACCACAGCCGAATATAATTGGGATTTTATTTAAATCCACTTCAAGCAATCACCAGCATGCATGCAATTAATATGGAGTAATAAGCTTGAAAAGGCATCATTCATATACCCAAAGGTCACTAGAGAGACAGTCAACAACAACAACAACAACAACAAAATTGTACTTATATAAAGCCTTTCACGGGTCAGGACCCGAGCGGGGGCGGGGGAGGGAGGGTCGGGATAGGGGTAAGAGGAAGGAGAGTGGGAGAGGGGGAAGAGTTAGTGGGCAGCCAAAGGCGCGGTCGAAGAGGAAGTTCTTGAGACTAGCCTTGAAAGAGGAAAGGGAGGAAGCAAGGCAGAGGGGCTGCGGGATGGAGTTCTACAGTGTGGGACCAGAGCGGCTGAAAGCCTGGCCACTGATGGTTGGGCGGTTCGGGCGGTGGGTGAGGAGCAGGCCTGAGTCTGCTGAACGGAGGTGATGGGCGGGTTGATTGTGAGACAGTAGGTCAAAGGGATAGGCGGGGCAAGCCCGTGAATGGCCTTGCAAGTGAGAACAAGGATCTTGAATTCGATCCTCTGGGTGACGGGGAGCCAGTGGAGACGGGCGAGGGTGGGAGTGATGTGGTCGTAAAGTCTGGTGCGGGAGAGTACACGAGCTGCAGAGTTCTGAATGATCTGCAGCCTGTGAAGGGAGGAGCTGGGGAGGCCGATGAGGAGAGAATTCCTGTAGTCGAGCCTGGAAGTGATGAAAGCGTGGATGAGAGTTTTGGCGGCGTGGGGGTTGAGGTAGTGACGGAGTCTGGCAATATTGCAGAAGTGATGGAAGGCTGTGCTGGTCATGGAGCAGATGTGGGCGAGGAAGGATAGTTCAGGGTCGAACAAGATGCCCAGATTCCTGATTGGCTTCGAGAGGTGGAGAGAGCAGCCTTGAACGCTGATGTTGTCAGCGCCTGAGGTGCAGACGCGCTGACGTGAGCCAATCAGAAGGGCTTCCATCTTGTTCACATTGAGTTGTAGGAAATTTGCCCTCGTCCAGGACTCAATGTCATAGGGTGTCATAGTCACCATATCTATGCACTTACTCTCACTTCATTTAATGTGCGAACAGAATGTATGCGTTCAACAATATGTAAAATTACGCTTTATCTATGGTTTCAATGAAATATCACTCTTAAAAGTGGTGGAATTAGGTTGTGTAAGATTTTTTTAAATACTCCTGGCTGCATATCTCCCCGGGTTTCAGTTAAGGCTATATGTTTTCAGAATGAAAACATATAGCTCATCACTACAGTGTATGTTTTCAGAATGAAAACATAATACAGACTTCTATTTCTTTTTAATCTCCCTTGTAACTTTTGTGTCTGATTATCAGCCTGCAACAGAATTGCAGTTACTGAAACTACTGGTGTATGGCAGCACATCAAGCTCATGCAAGGCTCCAAGGACATGCTAACAACCTCTGGAATGGCTAATGTGGTCAGAGATGGGACTCAGAACTCTGTAAAATTTAAATCCATTGTTTTAATTAGACTCGACTCCGCGGTGTGTACTTCAGCATTTACCCATGTGTAAAAAACATCCGAAGGTGTCTTTTTATGATGCTATATCACTGGATGACAATGTAGGAATGTTAAACAACTCGCATTTCTTCATCGCGGAAAGTTTCCCCTCACCAACCTAGGCTCATCATTGAGCTTCTTTGAATTTTTTTGTTTCAACTCATTGATTCAATGATTTTGCACGATTTGCCACACACATCAAGGTTGGCTGTGTTTTCACAATGCTCAAAAACATTGGTGGAAAAATCACTGCAACTAAATAATTAAATAAAAAACATTGCCTCTCTTTTCAGGAAGCTGGTGAAAGTATTGACTGGTTAGGTTTACACTTGTTCTATTTTGACAAATGTATGCTGATAGAATTCTTCACCTTACATGCAACACTTTAGTGTGTGTTATTAAATAGTTTGGTCAGGTACAACCTGCTGCAAGGAAGACCAGCTAATGAATGTTCTTAAATCTTGGAACATTACCCGCATGAGCTGATTTACCTCGAGACCTTATTAGTACAAATGAAAGACAGATAGTCCGCCAACTTGCACCATCATTTAATTAAATTATTTCATGGCTGTAATGTTGTGTTTATTGCAGCATTTCCATCATCCACAAGAAGTGTTTTCATTGTCAAATGCCATCTCGCATTTTAAATGGAGTCTATCACCACTCCAGCACCAGTCAGCTTGTGTATACACTGTAGTGATGAGCGAAAATGATTGAAGGTATAACCAGGCTACATTATGGAATCATAGAATGTTACAGCACAAATTTGGCCCATCGAGTCTGTGCCGGCTTTTTGAAAAGAGCTAATCAAAGTCAGTCCCACTCCCCGGCTCTCTCCCTGTAACCCCGCAAAGCCCGTCCTCTCCAAATAAGCATCCATACGACACAGATAGCAAGAGCAAAACTATAAGACATAATTTGATTGAGCGTAAATGGATATGGGGAACACTCACCCTCACACACCCCACCTAAAAAATCATTGTTGAAACTCTACCTGATGATACCTCCTTTTAAAAAAAAAGTACTGGATGCTTTTCTGCTTGAGAATTGCATTAAAGCTATAACAATGGGTGAAGAATGAGATGAAAAGTCTTTCACAGGAACCAGAGGCAACTGTTTGAGAGCCTTGCTCTTATGTCTCATGACATGTTGGGAATCTCTCGATTGGATTACTATCTTGCAATTCACTTTGCCATAGCAATTGTGCTTTATATTTCCACAAGATATGGCATTCTTGGGACAGTGTTGGACTATCGATTGGACACCTTTCTTGTTTTCTTCATTTTTTCACAAGTTCATAACGTACTCTCGTTTGACAAGTTTGAAAAATCGTACTTTGTATTCTGGTTATTGGTGTGATTATAAATTCATCTGTTCAAAACAAAATAATAAAAGTTTAAAGATATTTACTGGGGTGTGAAGAATTGAATTGCATTTTTCAGATCTTGTTCGATTGATCCCCTAGAGTAAGCAGGTTATAAACCAGTTAAACGCCAGTGTTGTAGAGCAGGATAAGTACACTTTGTTTCATTGCGACTATCTGTTTTGAGCTTTTACATTCTTGTGGATCAGTTATATTGTTTTTCTTTGTCCTCTGTGAGGTCTTTCTACTCTGTAGAGTCCTATAGCTCAGTGGATGGAGCACTCGCCTTACAAGCATGTGACCTGTGTTCAAATCCAGGTAGGTCAGGGCAAAACCTTGGGCACGTTTCCTTACTCCACACACCTAATAATAATCCCTCCCCCCAAAATAAAAAAATTGGTCATTTCAATCCACGACTGTTTGTAGGACACTCCTGTATGAAATTGGCTGCCATGTTTTGCCCACAAATATACAGTCAATTTACTTTATAGATATTCTGTGAAGCACTTTAGATGTCCAGAAGACATGAAAAGTGCTATATCAAATGCAAGGAATATTATTATTCCTCCAACAGCAATACAAAATGCTAATTTGTACAAAACAAACATGGATGTTGACATGTGACAATAGTGAAACAAATGCCATTTCTGAATATATTTTTGAATGTATGTTTTCTTCTGGATAATGTTTTGCAGTACAGTGAATTTTTCGGACAATGATAAATAAAAATACACTTTCACTGGCAGTACAAAGCTGTAGGAAATGAGGCATGGGACGGAAAAGACATGGATTTCATTTTGTTAATCGAGTGTTCTCAAAGTTGTCAACATCTTTCCAATGGTTACAGCAACATTGAATTAAATGTGAGAACATAGTAACGTAAATATAAAAACCTTACAATAATAAGAATCCTTGGTTTGATAAAGCACTTTTCACATATTCTAGACATCTCAAAGGTTTCACAGAATATACTGTAAAGTGAATTGACTGTATATTTTGTGGGTGAATGCACAATGATTAACAGAAATGTAAACTATCATATTCCAGTACTTTTGTAGTGCAGACATTTTTGTAGCTTTGGTATAATGAGCTTTGGGATAATCAATGAAGACATTTTTATACATTATATATTCTGTGAGTTTCAGCTTGTGTGCATGTTGGTCATTTCAATATGTTTTGAGGTATATTTCTTTGGGTTTATGTGTGCCCAAGGGTAGAGAATTGGTTCCCATCCAGTCCAATTACAAAAACCTCAACTACAGCATCTGTTTTCTTAGTTTCTTGTTTCTGCTTTGACGTTCCAAATTTTTATTTTATATTTTAATGGGAAGGTAAGTAAACAGATGAATCCAAACCCAAATGTCATTGCTGTTAAAGCATGATGGTTATTAACACTTGGCAGTAATATCCTTTTGATTCAGGAATTGGCAGAGTGTATATTTTTGATAACAACATGACAGATGGAAATACTGCAGTTACAGTTCCTTCGTCAATATAGGAACTTTTGTCCACAAATATGCAATCAATTCACTTTGCAGTATATTCTGTGAAGCGCTTTGAGACGTCTAGAAGACATGATAAGGAGCTATATCAAACACAAGGATTATTGTCATTATGTAACATGCATTTAAACTTTGTTGTTTTAAACTTGATTCTTCGCAGAATAGTTTACAAAAGATACATTTAATTCAAATGAGCTGTAAAATTGGTAATGATGGAAATTTCCAATCATGCATTTTTAAGAGGTTTCTTTTCTAGATAAGTTAAATCTTAATATAATTCACTAGTAGATCCAGCTGGTGGTGCAAAATTATAGTCCACAGTTTAGTAAGAATCATGTTTAAGTTGTAAAAGTAATATGGTAAGAAATCGTCTTAAATTTACATATTTTGCAGATTTTATGTTGTATAATTGGTGCCATTAATTAATTTTTCCCCTAATGATGAGCTTAATAAAAATAGGAGGTTTATTTGAGCAGCTCATTAAACTATCAGTATCTTCTAATCTGCATATATCAATTAGACTACATTAATGTAATTCATTGCTATCTTATCTTCAGGATCATAACTGGTTCTGCTCTAGGTTTCAGGGGAAATCACATTTTTGCCTTGTTCCTGGACCTAAAAGTTTTTTAAAAAATATTTCTATAACTACTGGGAAGTCAATTTTAAATTTCATTCCTGCCTAAGAATACCATAATACTTTATTGGGTGTTCTCGTCAATTTTAAACACATTCCGAATAATAACCCTAGGATTTTAAATAGTGCCTAATCATATATAGAACGTCTCAGAGTTCTTTGCAGAGTTTTTTTTTAAATGTAGTGGCTGCTTTTGTAAGAAAATGTTTTTATTTTGCAGTTGTTTCCTTACGTAGTCCATTTGCCTTTAAAAACAGGCAATGACAGAGAACTCTGTGAAGCACTCTGGGTCGTTTGAGGTGCCTACCAACATTTTCTTTTTTTACCCGGTGACCTGACTGAAACAAAATTATGCATTTTCCGGAGGTGCTGATGACTATGTCAGACTATTTGCCGGTCACCTACGCTGAATGCAGTTTCTAAAATGGTACCGGCAATTTTTTGTTTGTGAATCCGATTACCAAATTTGCCACAGGGGAAAATAAAGTAATGACTGATTGCCAAATTAACTGTTCTCTTCCATCATTATAAAGAAGTCGCTTTCTGTGATTAATATGAAGACATGATGCTGCGTGCTTTGTTCTGCAACACTTTCTTGAAGTGTTATTAGGTTCATTACAGCTGCAACCACCCACGAGACATTGCCATTTTTCTTAACAAAAGCATTGTGTTGGTTGGCTAAAGAATATCAATTCTCCTGGATATTTCTTTCACTAATTCCACATTGATATTACTGAAGGTTCCTCAAAATAATAATGGAAAATTGCTATTCAGTGGGAAACAATTGCTTTGCCAGATTGTATTCATAAAGTGTACATTGCCCCAAATATTTTTTGTCCTGAATAATACATTCTGGGAATAACTTACTTCAAACTATTGAAACTGGGTTCCTGTCTCTTAAGATAGTAATTGAAGTTCAGGTAGAAATCTTTCTTCAGATGGGTCACAGCAGCACTGACAGATTGTGGCACCGCCGGCTGACCTGTCCGATTACCCTTTCTTATGGATCCAAAAAGCCAACACAGCGTGAGAGCTGAATTAATGTGCAGATCGGCTGGACTGCCGGAATTTGATAACTGAGCCTGTCAAGAACACACTGAAGGTCAGCAAATATCTGGACACAAACTATTGCAAACAATTTATTGGCTGATTCAGCATCCATCAAGGGCCATGTTGTCATTTATCATAGTTGTGCAGAACTGACAAGTATAAGCTTGATTAATTTGCTTTTTACTATTTTCAGAATTTTCCTCTGTAAATCATTCTGAAGTCAATACACACAATTTTATGAATTGTCCAATTGTCCAATTAGAAAATAAACAATCTGCATAATATATGTACTGTTAAATTTCTAGAATCGTAGCATAACTTTGCATTCTGTTTCAGGCGAAAGGCAACATTATATTAAACACATTCCTCATTTAAAAATATATATACAGTATATTGTTTAACACAGAGGTGGGTTGGTTTTGATTGAAAAGCCAAACTGGTCAGTTTTTGTTTCTAAAATAATTTATTTATGATGAGTTCAAACTCTTTGAATGGCTGTATGCTTATTTAACCCTCTAAGAGCTTAGCCCCTTCTTTTTCATCACTTTCTCCCTAACCCCCCTACCCCTCACCACAACCCCCACCACACTTTAAAAGTGCTCTGGTTTGTGATATAAAATTGATGCATTTGGTTTAAATCCCAGATGTTTTTCATGAATGTTCACTCATTGACATTCGTTTTTTGAACACCTTCAAATTAAATAAATTGCAGTAGAAGGAGAAATACTGGTGTACTGTAAACTGTACATGGGAGTGATAATTTTGAGGTTGAGATTTTTACATATACTGTATATATAATTTATATGTAACTATAGAAGTTTAATTGTCATTGTGCTATCATCTGAGGCATACTTTCTGTCTTTCCAGCTACCTGTGATTGTACATCCTATAGTTAATACTACTGGGCTTACTGTTCCACAGATCTGAAGGTTATAGAAGTGCTAACTATTGTCAGACATGCTAATCCATAGTTAACCTTGCAGTTGTACTAACTTTCACTATCATCCAGATTATTTTATTCCTAGATGTTTTCCACCATTAATGCATGTGTCACTTGTCAATTTTTGACATGTCTAATTTGCCGAGCTTATTAGGTTTTCTTTTTTTATTATATATACTGTATCTATATATATTTGGCTTTCTGTCTGGCCTTTTAGTGTAGTTGGTTTGACAGTTCTTGCATTTTTTTGAATTTCCAATTCACTGCAATATGTCAAGGTGATGCAGATTTTCATGTGAGTTGCAGTATCTTTAAACTGTAAGGTTAAATTGGACATGACAACTGTATCATAAAAGATTTCTAACTCAGTGTGCAGGATGCATTGCTGGAATCTGGAGGAATGGAAGAATTAAACTTGCTGGGCTGTGCTTGTTTGGAATGAGCCACTGTGTAATGTACAGCACTGTACCAAATGGCAATTTTATGTGAAGCAAGAGAAACTACAAGAAAACATTATGATCAGAGAGCAATGGGTATAGAAGCTGCTAAAAATATTCTAGAGAGAACACATTTTGTAAGAATAATTGTGAAATCATTGATGTAAGAAAACATTGAATGTGCTGAAAAATGCCTTCTTGTGCACACAAATTCACGGATTTCTCAATGTGAACTCAGTAACAACATCTGTTTACTGCGTCTTTACTGCACCCCACCCGCCCAATATACAGGAAGTTGTTCCATCTCTAGTTGGACGATGGAGTATAATTACTCTGTCTCTGAAATGCTGGAAACTCATTATAATTAGATCAATAACTGCATCAGATATGGTAATAGTTGAAATGCTGAACATGTTGCCTTCGTGCTGGACCTGGATTCACCTGATTTAAACGTGACTTATATAACATGTGTCTTCTGGTATATTACTCTTGTATTTAAAGAAATATACAGTATTCAGATATGTTACCTACACTCTAAATAATATTGGTAAAACTTTCAATATTTTATATGTGGTTAAGTGTCCCAGTCCATTTTCCGTAGTCTCCATCTCTAATTACCCTTGTAGCCTTTTCTCTCATTTCCCAAGTCCTGCCTGTGGTTAGTTATACTATTTGAAGTTTAAGTTTCTCTTAATGTATTCAGTTTACTCTGAAGTTCATATTCCCCCCACCCTTATGATAGATGTGTAGTCAATCAATGTCATCACGGAAATTAAATTCTCTGATATATTCAGGAAAGTAATTGTGTGTGAGACACTTTTTTTTATTTAGTAACTCTGAAGTGCAAGCTGCACAAGCTCCATAAAGAATAAACTGCAGATTTTAATGAAATTATTAAGCAACAGAAGGTTATGTACTGAGGCTGTCACTTTTTCTGGCAGAAGGGTGTACACAACCTTTTGCTTCTGATGACAGCTTTTGTACAATAACTTCCCAATCCTATTGCAGTGTCAACTTGGACTTAAGAAAGAGAATAAATTACCTTTAATATCGACTTCATGGAGTGACCTGATAGGCAGTCGTCTGAATGACTTCCCAATGAATACAACCAAGTCAGCTCATATTATAGACCCTGTTTGTGTAAAACATTTTTTGAAATAAAAAAAATTACAAAGCCACTTAATTAAAATATGGCAATTTTGTGTGATGCCCAAGAATGCTAAGTGTGTGCTAATTATTACAAATGAATTGTTGAATACGTGTGTAAATAGGCACAGGAGTAATTTGTTCACCTTGGAGTTAATGTGGTCCATCTCCAGTATTGTTCTTTTTTAATTATGTTCTTAAAATGTTCTCTGCGTTTCCTCTTCTGAATGCCTCTTTGGGCATAATTCTTTGTTATCTTGCTTATTTCTGAACCTATTTGTTGGGAGCATTGCAGTCTAAGCTTGATCTGCACACACACACACAAATTTTCCAGTGTGCACACTATTTTGCTGAGAAATACTAACATTATAACAATAAAGCTGTTCAAATATTTGGAAAGTTTTATTTTAATAAAGCCTAACAGATAATCTTTTTTTTAAAACAACTATTTTCTCCCTGTTATTCCTTCATTCCTTTCTATTTAAAAATTATAGTAAATTGGTCACTTCAGTCCACGCCTATTTGTGGGACACTGCTTTGCCCAAATGACTTTTCGCCCATTAAGATACAGTCAATTCACTTTATTGTATATTCTGTGAAGCGCTTTGAGACGTCCAGAAGTCGTGAAAAGTGCTAAGGATTATTATTATTCGTTTCTCCTTTTTTCTCTCTGCACTATTTGGCCAGATTGAAGTACAATATTGCAACAATATTGCTATCCACTACAAAGTAATGTAGTGGATAGCAATATAGCATTTTGTAATTCCGCATGTGACACTTCATCAAAAATAATATAAACCTCAACTTGTGCTCAATTGGAACAATTACAGCTGCTTTTGAAGAAATCAAATTTAGCATAATTTGAACTGTTTTGGATTAGTGCTCCAATCTGACTGTAATCCTTACTGTCAGGAGATTGGCATATTTTCTTTTGGAGTGGGATTGCTTAATAAATATTTGATGAGGCATATGGATAAAGATGTCCAGTTTGTAAAGATTAGTGCACGTGAAATTTATTATTGACATAATGTTATTCTGTGTTCCAAATACTGAAAAGTTTGGTTGCGATTCAAGAGGACTGAAACGAGGATCTGGCATGATTTGGATTTGTAGATGGAAGTAAAGCAAGCTCGCAGAATAAAGTGTTATGATATCCCGGTACTGGAAGTCTGTATCAGCTTTCAAAATATGCACAATTTTTTTCACATAACTGAGATTCGTTTTTTTAAAAAAACTTTAGATTTCCTGCTTCACCCTTCACTTTTATTTTGCAATATTCCTGATTTTTTTTTCTGATCCAAGTTAAGGTCAATTGTATAAGGATGACAATTGAGAGTATTAAGGGCAAAGATGAGACATACAGGCAAAACTGTAGCTCAATATTACTCCAGTGTGACAAAATCACCATTGTTTGTTCAGTTTCATTTTCTATGCTTGCTCTGCTGCCTCAGTCACCATGACATACCTCTAAAGCTTTACATGACATACATTATTATTGCCCCAAACTGTAATCTGGCATTAAAACATGGTACAAAAGACTGTCCTAAATTAGGATACAATTAATGTCACACAAAAACCCAAAGAATTCGAGTGATACATGATTTCTACAGTAAAGTAAGAGTGAGGACAGAGAATATACATGAAGCAGCTTTGTGCTTGACAAATTGAGATTGATGAATCATTAGTCCAAATTGAATTTTGATCGACTAATTGCTGTCAATGTATTAATTCCATTAATGGTAATTTAATACTTTTTTCCAACTACAGTACTTGTATTGGTCTTTAAATACTCTTGTCATTCCCTTTAAAGTGCTAATTTCTAACTGTACTCTTGTGATGTTGCAAAGTGTTGCTCAGAAAGGGAAAAACCATGAGCCTTCCATAGAAACATTGCAAATTCATATGTACTGTATAGTACATATGAATAGTACAGAAGTATGAATATGTTTTTCAAACATCTGATAACTCAACCCTTTATGTCAGGAGGATGTTTCTAAATGCTGCAAAAGATACACTGTAAAGTGTAATGATTATGTATTTTGGAGGTGAAATACCTTTCGGGTCACACAGCCAAACTATTTAATTTTTTGTGAAGAAAACACTCATTATGCTATTTGTCTCCCATTAATCTGACTATGATACATGTTGGCTTTTAGTATGTGTTGCTGCTGTTTTCTGAAATTCAGCATTTAAAATAGTGCAATGATCTCACGTAATGTAATATGTTGAATTTAAAGAAATTCGGAATTCATTTTTCTGTTATCTTTTGCTGGGAAGATCACCGTTTCAAAGGTCTTTGATCATTATGTAGCCAAAGTCTACATTTCTACATTCATAGAATGGGAAATCTCATTCTGAGACCACTTTGAATGATTTGACATACAGAGAAAATGAATCCTTCAATTTGTAAACAAAATTTGAGCCATGCTTGTCTCAAAATATTTGAATATTTCATAAATAACCTTTGCAAACTACATTTATGGAAAATAGACTTAATTTGGAAGATTATGGGCAAATCTATTTTGTAATGAATGCCTTTTAAGATGGATCACAAAGTTTTTTTTATCAAATTGGACATTTGTTATGTTTTTCCTATAATTTATTTATTTTACAGGGCAATTTGTTTGCACAAATGAATGCCTACATAGAACAACAAACTGAACTAGACCTGGATTTTGAATCTGTATTCAGCATATGATTGATTTCCAGATCAGTCACATTACATCTTCAGTCGGCTCTGATAGCCATCAAATACAAAGTTGACACAGTGACATTGGTCAAGCTGAGGCAATATATTTTGTCGGAAAATAACATTAAAAGATGTTTTGCAACTATTTACGGTTGGGTGACAGAGTGGGTAGGGTGGGGTTATGATAGAGAGATTAGTTCAAAGCAACAAACCAAATCAATGTTGACAAAGCTAAAGTTTCATTTTGTCAGTTGGATTTCTGACACATGACAAAACATATCACTATCAGTTACGACTGAGATTTTCATTAATGCAACCTAAACACCTGCGTTTGAAATCAGAGTTTAAAGAAGCATTTGAGACAACATGCTATATTGCTAAAAAAAAACTCAAGACCTATCCTTTATTATGAATAACGTAAAGTTTGAGCTGAAATAGCAGTTGAAATGTGAGTTCATGGGTTAGTTTCAGTAACTATCACATTGGTAATATATGCATTAGTTTTCACTATGAGCAACAACAAGACAATAATCCAGCACTTCCATTTCTGAAAAGAAACATCATGATGGAAGTGGTCTAAATGACATAAATGACACACTTCAGAACTGAAAGACCATTTTTATGAAACAGTTACGTACCATTTTTCTGCAATGATCAAGAGATATCTAACAACAGTCCATCCTCCAACAAAATTAAAAGGTGAGAAGCAATGGAAATATGAATGTGAACCCAGAAGAAGGATTCCGAACAGATATCTATCCCAGAATAAGGTCAATTGGAGAAAATCCTGAGATCCCTTTGTATAATATTGATTTTATAAATTGGATTAATTCCGGCTATATTTACCTTTTAAAGTTCACATATCACTAACACCTGAACTTTGGTAATGGGCTTTTTTGAACTCTTTTATTGTGTTAGAGAAACAGTCCCTTCATAGGTTTGTGCTCCAGTCCAGTTTTATTCATTTCCATTGTATCCCCAAAAATATACATTTCTCTATGAACCTACTGTGTGCAGTGTTGATTGACACAATGTACTTATAGGTTGATTAGAATTCCGAATCACGTTACAAAGTCTGGCTCAGTTGGCTTTTGCCTCTTAAGTCAGAAGGTTATGGGTTCAAGGCACATGTTGGGAATTTGAACATACAGTCTGGACTGACACTCCAATTCAGTGCGGTGGGAGTGCTGCATTGCCAGGTGCTGTCCTGCAGACAATAATAAAAACGAAGCTTGAGTTTCTATATGCCTGTTCAGGTGGCCATAACTAACTCCATGATACTGGTTGAAAAGAAAACAGAGTTTCTTCCAGTGTGCTGGCCAACAGTCCTCCAAATAAAATTGGTTACAAAATGGCTGTTTGTTGAACATTGCTGTGCATAGATTGGCTGCTGATTTTGCCTACAAAATACACAGTCACTGTACGTAAAATCTTGTAAAGTTCTTTGGGATGACCTCGTGATGTGAAAGATGCTATATATTATTCTAAATACCATAAATTAGACCCTAGAGTTGTGCTTTTATTGATTGATTTTGTGTGGAGAACTGCTGAACCATGATGACCATGGCTTTACCTATCAGCCGGTAAATGGGTGACCTTAGAGAAAAGATAGATCAAATGCAAATGATGAAACCAAGAGAAAAAAACTGCAGTTTGGAGATGATTGAAAATGTAGCTGAATGTAATTTGAATTTTGAACAATTGAAAATGGTGAATCCCTTCATTTAGCAGAAATTATCAGCATATTGGATTCTGTTAACAGGAGTGGCTGTAATTAGTGTAGACAGCCTGGAAAGTGGTTTAAGGTATTTGGAAAAAAATCTATTTGCTGAGCAGTATTATTCCCTGATCAGGCATTTGCTTAAGTGAAATTATCTCTTGAATGCATTTAAAGTCAATCTTATGTTCCAAGTGGTGTGAGTTTTCAACACAAAACAAGAATTATCTTACACATTGAATCTTATGAGGAGTGGCATATACATAAAGCTCTCACTTGGGCTGCAGGTGGCAGTATTACCATTCGGAATAGATACAAATGGAATGAAATGAAACATCAAAATTAAAATTAAATGGGTGGAAGATTGGACCAAAAAAAAGAAAGTTGAGCTGCGAATAACCTTTTGCAACATGTGAAGAAACTGTGATGTAAAGATTGCGAAAATAGATTTATAAGTGTGACATTGAAGACTGTCATCGTGTTGAATGTTACAGTCTTTCGGCAAGTAACGTCACTTGACATGCAAAATTAGATGCAGTATGAGTTGAATTCCTATGTAATTGGGCTTCTATTGTTGCCAGTTTGTAGAAGAAAGAATTATTGTCCACAATGCATGACATCATGTGCCTACACTTTAGAACCCATCGTTCAGGCTTATCGGCCATTTTGTTCATAAACAGTTAAATAAATAGCAAATCAGTGCGATCCATTTTCATTATTAAAACATGAGCATATTGTCGAAGCAATGTAAACAGAACTCGTATCCAATATTTTCCAGATAAAGAGATTTCTCCCTGTGCTTAAATGAATGCTGTCGTGCGAAGCAACCAGCAGAAGCAGACATAACATGGTTGTGTTGAACGGCTCCGTTCATTGGTGTTAGGCTAAGATTATTTATTTGGCAAGTTGCAGAATTGTTTTGCTTTCCTATTAAGATTGACTCTCTGTTCAGGCTGCTTGAAAAGTGAACAAATTCATCACAAGCAAACCTTGGCAATGTCGCTTCCATTATTGCTCTCCAGTGATTTAATGATGGTGGCATTCACCATATCATTATCCCTTTATCGGACAGTGTGCTCATCAAAATACACCTGCAACCTTGCTCCAGAGGAGCTAAAAGCACCTTTGAGTTAACTGACATATAGATCGATGGGATTTTTCATCTGTTTTCACTCCATCTCCTGTTCACTTCCTCTCTGACTTGCTTGGTATATTTTGATGTCAAAGTTCCACAAGGGATTATTTTAATACATTACTTGAAGAAAACAAGTTTCAAGAATTATATCACTTATCACAAGAACCTGTCCACTCATTATTTTTCTCAGAACTATTTTTTCCCTTCAGTAAAAAATCCGTTCATTTTAAGAAGATTGAGTGGCGTAAGCAAAACACACAATTCCTTCAAATATGACTATCGTGCTGCGAACCAATCGCTTCGATTAACAAGCTTTTGTAAAACAAACACACTATTTGTTGCTTTTCAAAGATTACGTGATGCAAATCCCAAATAATTCTATTATGCCGCTGATTTTCTCTTCATCGTGCTCACAGCTTTGTTTGAATTAGAATAACCACAATTCTAGATGTATTATTGTCAACTGACAATACGTGATATCTTCTCAGTGTCTGTGATTTTGTTGCTAATGATCTAACAAGCCTTATTCATGCTTCCGCTGCTATTTTGACATAATCAATTTGGATTTAAGTTATTTTAGTCCCATGTTTTCCCAAATATACTCATTTTTGAAAAGAACTATAGGAACGGGATAATTGCTGGACTCTTGTACAATCTGTTGTCTTAATGTAAACCTTTTTTAAAAAAAATCTGCTTTTATGATTGTTCTCTGCATGGTCTTTCCAGAATTCATTGTCCAGCAGAAGTAAAAGACAATCCTGCGTGATGCGTTCTGAACAACTCGTGGTCTATTGTTGACTGATTTGAGCTGTCAATGTACTGGTGCTTAGTGGCTTGAAACATTTCCCAAGGAAAGCTTCCTTAGCAATCATTCCACTTGAGGGGAAAATGTTTAGAACCAGGCATATGGCATTATGCTTTCACTGTGAACTGAAACATTCATGATCTATTTACCTCACTTTATATTTGTTTCAAATATTGCCATCATAATCCTGTTGGTTTCAAGAATTTTGTTTCTTTTCAAACAAGACCTGGCCATCCGGAAACGCTAAAACAAACCAAGTGAGCTGATCCCAGCTATTTGTGCAATTTGTATTTAATATGTCATGAGCCTTCACCTACCTGCTTGTTCGTGTACAATACCTGGTGGACTGTGTTTCCATGTAGAAAACACATATACAGAAAAAAAAACGACTAGTCAGGCAAACCTCTTGTTCTGCACACAATAGCACAACAGTGCCATTCCACACAGGATTGAAATGTTTCAATTGTGCATAGCAGTGTTTGGAACAAAGCGTGCGATCGAGAAAAAACACAACAGAATTTTTATCAGTGTGGATTGCAAGTAAGTATGGAACACCTTACCTATACTTTTCTCGTTCAATAACAACAACAATTTGCATTTATATACCTGCAACGACGGGCAGCATCTCAGAGCGCTTAACAATGGCGGAGTCTAAGGCCGAACCTGGGCTAGGGGGAAGATTACCGTAGGTGTGGTTGAAAAGGAAGATCTTCAGGTGCACACTGAAGATGGGAAAGGAGGGAAACAAGGCAAAGGGGTTGAGAGAGAGAATTCCAAAGTTTTAGAGCATGGTGACTGAAGCATGGCTGCCGATAGTGGAGTGGAGGATTCGGGGATCAAGGAGAAGGCTCGACCCAGTAACACAACAACAACAACAAAATTGCACTTATATAACATCTTTCATGTCGGGAGGATGTCCCGAAGCGCTGAACAGTCTGGTCGGGACCCGAGCCGGGGGGGATGAGGGGGAGATGGTGGGGGAGGGGTGATTGGGGTAGGGGGAAAGGGAAGGAGAGTGGGAGAGGGGGAAGAGTTAGTGGGGCAGCCAAAGGCACAGTCAATGAGGAAGGTCTTGAGACCAGTCTTGAAGGAGGACAGGGAGGAAGCAAGGCGGAGGGGCTACGGGATGGAGTTCCACAGCGAGCAGAGGTAGTCGGTACTATTGTGAAGAGAGAAGAGGTTAGAGAGATATAGGGTACCAAGGAATGGAGAGATTGAAGCACTAGAGTGAGGATTCTGAAGTTGATCCACTCTGTGATAGGGAGCCAGTGGAGTTTGGCAAGGAATGGGGTAATCGAGGTATGAAGCTTAGCACGGGTGAGAATGTGGGTGGCCGAGTTTTGAATGAACTAAATTTGTGAATGGTGGAGGATGGGATATCGGCAAGGAGGGAGTTAGAGTAGTCCAGCCAAGCATGGACAAGTCAATCCAACAAGGGGATGTACAAGAGTTTCGGCAGCTTTTAGAGTGAGGTATTTTCGGAGATGGGAAATGTAGTGGATTTGGAAGAAAGCGGTGCTGGTCAGGGACTGGATGTGGGGGATGAAAGATAACTGGAGATTGAACCTGATGCCTAAGTTACACATGAGTTCAGAGAGTTTTAAGGACAGGTTGGGAAGGTTGAGGAGGTCGGAACTGTGGGAGAAAAGATGTCGACGGGAGGCAAAGTCTTGCAACTTGTTGACATTCAACTGCAGGAAATTTGCAATCATCCAGCTCTTGATGTCCAACAGACAAGCTGACAGAACATCACTGAACTAGGAGTTGCAGCTGGAGGTGGAACAGTAGATTTGGGTGTCATCCATATATATGTGGACATTAACCATGTGTCTGCAAAAGACATCACCGAGAGGGAACATGTAAATGAGGAAGAGAAGGGGTCCTAGGTTGGATTCTTAGGGTACCTCGCAGGTGACTGGATGGAAGTAAGAAAAAAATGCATTTGCAGAGATGTATTGCTGGTGGTTTGTGAGGTAGATCTCGAACCAAGTGAATGCGGTCCCTTTGAGATGCATGATGGAAAACAGGTGGTGGAGGAGGATCAATCAATCAATCAATCAATCAATCAATCAACCAACCAACCAACCAATCAATCAATCAATCAATCAATCAATCAAACAAACAACAACAACAACAATTTACATTGATAGAGCGCCTTTCACGTCGGGAGGACGTCCCAAGGCGCTGAACAAGAGGAGTGTGACCCGAGCTGGGAGGGGAGTGTTTGGGAAGGGGTGAAACACGAAGGGGAGGTAAAAGAGTTCGGGGTGGAACAAAAGGCACGATCGAAGAGGAAAGTCTTCAAATTGGCCTTGAAAGAGGAAAGGGAAGAGGCAAAACGGAGGGATTGAGGGATGGCATTCCATAAGGTGGGAGCGGAGAAACTGAAGGCCCGGCCTCCGATGGTGGGGCGGTTCGGGCGGGGGGCTTGGAGCAGGCCAAGTCCTGTTGAACGGAGGGTCCGGGTGGGCGTGTAGGGGGAGAGTAGATCAGTTAGGTAGGATGGGGCAAGGCCGTGTAACAAACAAAACTTACATTTATATAGTGCCTTTCACGTCGAGAAGACTTCCCAAGGTGCTGTACAGTTAGGTAGGGACAAGAGCAGGAGGGGAAGGTTCAGGGCATAATGAAGAAGAGTAGGAAAATTGACTGGATATTTGTGGGCAAAACGCGGCAGCCAAATTGCACACAGCAGTGTCCCACAAACAGTTATGGAAGTGGAATTTGGGGAAAAGGGGGGAAAGGTGGCAAGGGGAGGGCTCGGGGTAGGGGAAAGGAGAGCAGGAAAGCCGACTGTACACAGGATGGTACATCCTGTGTACAGTCGGCTTTCCAGTGATCATCCTATGTACTGTCGGCGAACAGATGGAGCTCCAGTAGAGAGGATATCCTTTGTGACTTTCACAACGATGTCACTGTACTGTGGGCAGGGCAGAAACTGGACTGGAGGAGTACGAGTCGGGTGTGGAGAGAGAGGCGTGCTCAAAGTTGGTTGTAAATGCATTCCAGAGCTTTGGCAAGGAAGGGCAGGTTTGAGATAGGATGGTAGTCGCCCAGGTTGGGGGGATCGAGGCGAGGATTTTTAAGGAGGAGGGTGATGACTGTGGTATTGAGGGGGAGTGGGATTGATCCTAAGGAGAGAGACTGGTTAATAGTGTCTGCCAGCAGCGAACAGAGGGGGAGCTGGGTGTTCAGCAGTTGGGTGGGGAGGGAGTCAAGGCAGCAGGTGGTGGCTTTCATTGTGGTGATGGTAGATGAGAGGAAGGAAGGAGAGATGGGGACAACTTAATGCAGGATGGGGGTCTTGGTAAGAGCTGAGGGCAGGATGGGTGAAGGAGACAGAATGGTGGTGGGCGATATGGGGCAGAAGGTTGAGGCTGCAGGCGGATGTTCTAAATTTTTGAATATGACCTCTTCGTACTTGGCGTTAGATGTGGTGATTGAGGGTACTTGAGGGGGCACACGGAGGAGTTGAAGTAATAATTCAGAATGGTGCAAATCATGTGAAAGTCACTGAATTGACAAGTTCTAGCATGCAAGCTCACTTTCATGTCAGTTTTGTGTGGGAGTTGGGGTGGGGGTGGGGGAGGGAGGGGGACAGTAGGGGGTAGGGGGAGTTGATTATGTGAGTCTACTGAGTTGATATTACTATTAATAATAATTATCCTTGCATTTGATGTAACGTTTTTCATGTTTTCTGCATGTCTCAAAGCACTTCAAAGAATATACTGTAAAATGAATTGACTGTATATTTGTGGGCGAAACGTGGAAGTCAATTGCGCACAGAAGTATCCCACAAATTGTCATGAATTGAGTGACCAAATTATTATTGTTTATTTTTGGAGAGGTTATTATCAGGTGTGCGGAGTGAGGAAACTTGCCCAAGGTTTCGCCCTGCCTGGAATCGAACCCAGGGCTCTCGCTTGTAAGGCGAGTGCTCCAACCACTGAGCTACAGGATACCTTGGGCAGTGATGCTGCATAGATATTAAAGCAGGGAGAATTCTGGGCTGGAAATGAAGTGTCATTAAATGGGATTCAATAGCAAGCTAACTGACTCGTGCAAAGGCAGCTACTGAAGAAAGTGACTTTAAGAGTAATTTCTGTGATTACTACCATAGAAAGTTTGCAATGGTGAAATTACAAAGCACAGATAGATACTATAATCAATACATACCATCATTTCAAGAGGCAAGGATTAAACGTGTGCAGAGTCCAAGGTAGTTTTCGCATCAATAGTGCATCATTGTGCTGAAGACAATATTGTGTCAATATGACAGACGAACATTCAATCAACTTGTATACAAAAGCATGCGCTAAAGCATTTTCTAATAGTAATTGCCAATTATTGAACCTGAGAGGAGCATTTTACCACTCATTACAATGAAACCCTTTTCCTAATGAAAGTCATTTGCCATAAAAATGCTGCAATGGGAAATGTTTGATGTATTTACCAGCTGATGGTTACCTAAACAGAGAGAGAAAGTTCAAAATACAGTCATCCGCTCAGCTTAAATAACTTCACATTTTTTCAGCATTTTATCGCCTCGAAATCTCTCAAGCAGTTCACAGTTAATTATTATCAAGTGCAGCGTCAGTAGGTAGCCATTTGCAAGGTCTGAGACAACAGCCACGAGACACAACCAATTAATCTGGGGGTTGTTGATGGTCAGAACACTGTGTGGGGAAGAGGAAACCTCCCCTCTTCTTTTAAAATAGCATTAGGAGAACTTTACCATCCCCTAAACAAGTTGATGGAGCTTTAATGCAGCATTTTCCCTGTATTGCCAGTCCACTGTACTCTCTTGTTTTCTACAATAAAATATTGATGCTGTTTATCTTTGCTTGTCTTCACAGATGTGCTTTCACCTGGTACTAGCCGATCAATAATGCCCTTGTATTAATAATAACTCTCACATTTGATATGTAGCACCTTACCACATCATCAATAAATCAAAGTACTTCTCAGGCTACACTGTAACGTTGTGTGACTGTGTATATTTTGTGGCCAATGTTTTTTTGGACGGGCAAATAACTGAAACCAATATTGTAATATTCCAATGGCCGTGTGCAGTATAACTGTAACTGAAATAATTAATACATGAATACCAAAAGTGTAATAAGCTCCGTTCTAAAAGATTCCCATCCATCCATTATTGTTCCTTGTCACTAGGGTCTGTCGATATGGAAATTTTCCGATATCGATATATCGGTAGGCTCATATCGATATATACTGATATGTCGAAACGCCGGGTTTTTTAATCCTGTGTATGCACTTGCATTCGGAGGTGCGCACGCATTCGGAGGTGCGCGCGCATTCCGTGCTCCAGGCCCAGGAGGTTTGCAATGCCGGCGACAAGATAAGTCAAAAAAGTTCGCATTATACCTATATAACCAATATATTGATATATTGCCGGACACGATATACCAATATTTGCGATATACCAATTTTTAAAAATATATCGAATTTTTCGATATACCGCTATATTCAAATTTCCAATATCGGCATATCGATATGAAAAATTATACCGATATAACCGATACATCGATATATCGCCCGACACTACTTGTCACATAGATCACATAGCTTACTCCTAAGCTTTGATCTGGATGTGATTTACGTAGCTTGGAATCATAGTGGGTGATGATCCACTAACATTCCATTGCATTTGATGTAGCACCTCGTCACGTCATGTCATGTTTAGTGTCTGTGCCATTTTGTAGATGAACATTGCAGCCAATTTGTATATGGTTGTGCCCCACACACAGTCAAGACGTGAATGACCAACTATGTATGGATTTTTGGCCAGAACACCAGGAGAAACTACCTTCTCTTTTCCAAACGTACCATACAATCTTTACTACCCGGACAGGATTTTAATATTTCATTGAAAGGACCAAAAATAATTTCAGACGATTCATTTTTGTGAGAAAAATACCATTTTGTTTTCATATTGTTTGTCCTTTTCATTATGGTGTCTTTGCTGAGACAGCCAATGCATTGATTTTGCTCAGAAACCTGACATGATTTTGTAATGTAGAGTATTTTCCCCAGCATTACAGATTGACCTGTGCAACCTTAGAAATATCAATAATTAGTGACAAATACTGTCAATTGTATTCTGTTATTGATAGATAAGCCAGCAGAAAACTAGCAGTGTAAATTGGTTTATTGCGACAATGGATGCATAACATGTTTGTGTCGAAATATCAAATGTTGGTGCAGAGCATAACAGGTGATAATTCTTAAGAACGGTCAGCTCTCGGTTCCTGTGCATGAGAGCAGCTAACAGCAACAGCAGCAACAACAAAATTATATTTGTAAAGCGCCTGGGTGGAAGTCCCAAGGGGCTGAACAGTCAGGGACCAGGACCCAGCGTGGGGCGGTGCAGAGTTGGGGTGAGGGAGGGCAGGCAGAGAGGAAGAAGTGCGGCTGAAGGCACGGTTGAAAATGAGGGTATTGAGTTTGTGCCCTGAAGGAGGCAACTGAGGGAGCAAGGTGAAGAGATTGTGGGATCATGAGGGTGGGGGCAGAGAAGCTGATGATATGGATGGTCAGGGCCGGGAGACATGAAGCAGAGTGGAGCCTGCTGCGCAGAGGGAATGGGCAGGTTGATAGAGGGCCAGCAGGTCAGAAATGTAGGAGGAGGCAACACAGTGGAGGGTCTTATAATAATAATAATATTATAATAATATAATCCTTGCATTTGATATGGCGCTTTTCACATCTTATCAACGTCCCAAAGCGCTTCGCAGAATATACTGTAAAGTGAATTGACTGTATATTTGGGGGCGAATCGCAGCAGCCAATTGCGCACAGCTGTGTCCCACAAACAGTCGTGGATTGAAATGACCAATTTTATTATTGTGGATTTTTTTTGGACGGATTATTATTAGACGTGTGGAGTAAGGGAACTTGCCCAAGGTTTCGCCCTGACCTGCCCTAGGTCTTTTGGTGAGAGAACAAAGCACTCATGAATGGTGTTGCATTTTGTGTCAAAAACAAAGTAATCATAGATATTTTGACACCAGCAACAAATAAAGGTGCACTTAATATTTCCTTTGCAAATTTTTTTTCTCTCTGCTGTTGCCAAAATATCTGTGATTAGTGTTCTTTTTGGCACAAAGTGCATCGCCATTTGTGAGTGCTACATTCCACACCATTAAGGAAGTAAAACTGTACATAATGCTTGTTGTTTCTCCCCTTTAAATGGCTGTCATCAGTTATTCTGTGACATCAATCCATGGTTGGGAGATTTTCTTCAAGGTGCTTAAGCATACTTACGCGCTGCCAGACTAATCGAAAACAAATACTATTGCTTTGAAAAAAAATTAAGCAATTTGTCACAACGTTAAACTTGTAAGAGTAAAAAAATGCTAATTTCAATGCAGCCTGCAACTCTCTTTTAAAAAAAATCAGAGATCAAGTGCCACATCTGACATTGTGATGCATGGTATACTTTTGTCAAGATGTTGTTCAAACTGTTTATGCTAATCTGCTCAGGAATTCAGTTGGGCATCAACAAATCCTTAGCTATGTAAATTAACTTGGAGAATAATAAGACATTGATATTATTTTCAGTCAAGCAGCTATCAGCATTGGTGTATGCATTGGAAGAACTAAGGTAGAAATATTGGATTAAGTGAAAAGTAAACATGGGTAAATTAAGCTATGACATATTATTTGATTATTGACTAATGGAAGTTTAAACCTTTTTGTAGATAAAACCTTATGAGGGTTGGGAATTCAGTCGAAGTTCAGTCTCTTTAAAGCAGAACATTAATATATATTTTTTAAATAAGCTTAACTAATTGAAATTACCTCATTCACCTCATTGAAGAATATCTATTGCTTAATATTTTGCGGACTTGTTAAAGCGAATATATTGAATATTTCAGAAACATTCTGTTTATTCTCAGCATTGGCCAGCATAGCCTGTTCAGCTGCTTGTACTTTATCGAAGGGCTGAACTGGACACTTAACAGAGATATCAAAGAATTGGCTTGGATGAAAAATGTCCTTCAGCCTATCTGAACTCATTCTTCAGAAGATCCATTCCATTGTCCTCTCATCAAACTGTTTATTTTAAGTGAGTGCATACAGTGTTCCTGGCCTCAACTACCCTCCCTGGAAACCTGTCCCACTCATTAAATGGAGACCCGTAGCTCAGTGGTTAGAGCACTCACCTCACAAGCGAGAGATCTGGGTTGAATTCCAGGGAGGGAGAAACCTTGGGCAAGTTTCCTTACTCCACACGCCTATAAAAATCCCTCAAATAAAACAATAGAAAATTGTTCATTTCAATCCATGACTGTTTGTGGGACACTGCTGTGCACAATTGGCTGCCGTGTTTCGCCCACATACATACAGTCAATTCACTTTACAGTCCATTCTGTGAAGCGCTTTGAGACTTCTAGAAGATGTGAAAAGCATTATATCAAATGCAAGGATTATTATAATTATTAATTACAAAGAGTTGCTCGGGCGACTTGTCACTCCCCCCTTATACAAACAGTTTGTTTGTAAGGTAAATAGGATAGTGGCGTACATTGACAAATCAGTTAAGTTCAGACCAGTTATGCTCCAGGTCAGGTCAGGACACAGCTGGAGCTCCTTATGTAGGTCTTGCCATAGTCTGAGCAAACACCACAGGTGGTGAAATAATAATAATCATCATAATAATCATCATAATAATAACAATAATAATAATAATAATAATCTTGCATTTGATTAAGCGCTTTTCACATCTTCCAAATGTCTGAAAGCGCTTCACAGAATATACTGTAAAATGAATTGACTATTTGTGGGCAAAACACGGTAGCCATTTGTGCACAGCAGTGTCCCGCAAACAGTCGTGGATCGAAACGACCAATTTTTTTAAAGGGATTATTATTGGACATGTGGGGTAAGGAAACTTTCCCAACGTTTCGCCCTGGCTAGAATCAAACATAGGTTTCATGCTTGTAAGGCGAATGCTCTAACCACTGAGCTCCAGAACTCCTAAAATAAATGAGTTTCAGTGGGATGCGCTATGGAAAATGAAGAGATGAGCTAGGCTGGGCCATTTCAATCTCTGAAAGCGATGTCTTGGAGGAGACATTATATAGACCATGGCAAGTATGAGGCTTAACAGGATAGAGGAAGCAAACTTGAAATTACACACACAAAATCGGCAAATCAGTACAAAATTAAAATTGTGAGATCTTTGAGATTTAAATGAACATATGGTCAGTGTATATCTGATATTAGTGGCAGAAAGGCATTGCATTCCTCACCCGAATAAAGAATAAAACAAACGTTTTCATGAGTTTTGTAAAATTACTGAAACAAAACTTAAAAAAATATTATTGTATTATATAATTTGTAAATTTCTACATGAATACATTTCTACTTGACATCTTGTTATTCTTGATATTTATTCTCCTCCCAAGACGAAAGCATCTGTATTAAAAGCAACTTAATTTTCTTAAGCTATGTGAAGACTTTGTAGTAACCTGCTTTATTATTCCAGTGTCATTTGCATAATGTTAAAATGTGTTCAGGGAACAGATCTGTTCTGTGCTTTTTCTTTATTGCTCAGTTTTGATCTGATCTCTCAATTTCTCTCTCAAGTTCTGACATCAACCTTAACCCAGAGCATCCTAGTTTCCCCATCGATTTTGCTGACAAATGTTTTTAACCACAGTATTGTGGAAATATAATTTAACAGCATACTTGGACATCACACAACCCGGTCCAACTGATTAGTGTTTCCTTGGCAACCAGACTCTGTCAGTCCTATGATACTGCTGTTTTGCTTTCTTCCATGGTTGTGGCCCTGCCTCAACAGCTGAGACCACTGCAACAGTGATTGCTCGTTTAGCTCTGCTGCCTGACACTATTGAGTGATTGCCAGCCCACTCTGCACAACAGTGATTAAAAGACAAAATAACTACACCAACAGTAAAACTAAATACTCTAGTAATATTTTAGAAATGCCAGTACTGATGAGCCGATGGATAAAGGCAAGTGACGTCCAGTGTAATACCAATCCATTCTGACTGGAAGACTACAGGCTTGCACCCAGGCTCTAGGTGAGTTAGTTGGAGTAACAGTTGAGCAGGTAAAGCTCACTTCAGTAGTTCCTGAGAACAACAAAATACCAGCTTCAAAAATTGAGACAGAATGTCAGAACTTTCTCCAATGCTCTTTGAATTCTCAGGTTAACTATATATTTTTTGGGTTTGTTCACGATCGTTTACAAAAGTTTGACGTAGTTATACATTAGTTTGCTGGTCTTTCTTTAAGTCACTGATAAATTAATATTTGAAGAGAATGAATGATGGATGTATAAAAGGTAGCATGAACTTTTGATTTGCTTGGAACTAGGGAACGGCGATATATCGATATATCGCTAAAACCCGATATGATTTTCATATCGATATGCCGATTATAGACGTTTAAAAATATCGATATATCGAAAAAACAATATATCGAGGTAAAAAATCGGGATGCGAGCACAATCAACTACAAGACCCAGAATGCTCATCTCTATACACAATGCACAGACCGAGGTGCAAAGCCGCCATCTTGTATTCATAGTCCTCGAATACAATATACAGGTATGCAAGGGGTGAGGGGGAGAGAGACGGCTTGGGGGGGGGGGGGGTTGAGGGGGAGAGAGACGGCTGGGGGGAGAGGGGGAGAGAGACGGCTGGGGGGGTGAGAGAGATGGCTGGGGGGGAGAGAGACGGCTGGGGGGGGGGGGAGAGAGACGGCAGGGGGGGAGGGGGAGAGAGATGGCTGGGGGGTGGGAGAGAGAGACGGCGGGGGGGGATGGGGGGGGGGAGGAGAGGGGGAGAGAGACGGCTGGGGGGGGAGGGAGAGAGAGACGGCTGGGGGGTGGGGGAGAGAGACGGCTGGGGGGGGGGAGGGAGAGAGAGACGGCGGGGGGGGATGGGGGGGGGGAGGAGAGGGGGAGAGAGACGGCTGGGGGGGGAGGGAGAGAGAGACGGCTGGGGGGAGGGGGAGAGAGACGGCAGGGGGGGGAGGGGGAGAGAGACGGCTGGGGGGGGAGGGAGAGAGAGACGGCTGGGGGGGTGGTGGGGGAGAGTGACGACAGGGGTGGGGGGTGCGAGAGAGGGACCGCGTGGGTGGGGGGGTGGAGATACGGGGTGGATGTGATAATATACAGATAGATAGAGTTGGGGGGGGGGGGGTGAGAGAGGAGAGAGGGAGAGAGACATAGAGAGACACAGACAGAAAAACACAGAGATGGAGAGAGTGAGAGACACAGAGAGAGAAATATATTTACCTCCTGAGAAGATAGGCCCCGAATGCGCGCGCACTCCAATGCGCGCGCGCATGCGCAGTAGGAAAAACTAAAAATATCGATATTTCGGTATATCTCGATATGAGCCAACCGATATATCCATATCGGGAAATTCCCATATCGCCGTTCCCTACTTGGAACAGATTTTTTGTCTCTATGAAATATTTTGTAACTCCAGCAATTCATTTTGTTTGATCAGTTTTAGTTTATCAGTTCATGATGAACTCTTTAAACCATTCTAATTGGAAAGACAAATTGAACAATAAAGGTACAGTGGCACATTCCACCACTTTTAAACTGGTTGTGTAGAAGAAACATGAAATAAAACGTTAAAACCATGCAGTTCTTCATTATATAGATCTAGGACATCTATTTTAACTTTCAGTTTACAACACAAAGTTTGCTGAATAGAAGTCCTATTGGTGAAGAAATTCATATGCAGAGCTATTGGCAGCAATGCCATGTTATGTGAGTTTAGAGATATTAATATGAAGTTGCATTTATCAGAATCCTTATGTTACTTTAATGAATGTTAGTCTCATAAGCAATTTTATTCCTGCTTTCCACAAGCGTATTTTTAAACTCCTAGAATTTTGGTGTCAGTTAACCACTGCTTGACCCACTTCTCCAACCCTTTTCAACCTTGGTAGTGTCCTGGTTTGCTTCACCTCGGCTTCTGAATACACATCCAGAGGTCAATGCTGACCTCCTCATCTATTGTAAAGGGTGAAACATGGACAAGCCTGAAGCATTGGTCTGGTCACTGCTTGAATAATTCATAGAACGGAATTTTTATATCTGCTTATATAATTGGAAAGAACACTTAATTAAAACTGCTACTAACATGTTACAATTGTCTTTGGCAGCTTTTGCAGCATTTTAAATGTAGGTATAATTGCTTTATTAAAATCTACTGGGTGACATTTTCCGTGAATGACAGCAGATGAATTGGAATACAATTCTGTATGATTAGGTTATGAATTGACATTTAAAAGAAATAATTATTTGTGATGACAAATGAAATGAGCAGAATATTCCCATGCAGTTGAAATTTCTCCATATTTTCTTCGTTGAAAATATTTCCTATTGCTATTTTGCTGGAGTTTGTGAACAGAACTTATTGCAGACAAGTTAGCAAGAATTTCTTGATGGAGCGGGTAGTGAGAATATGGATTTATTTGTTACACATGATAGTTGAGGCAGAGTCTATTACATTTCTTAAAAAGGAATTGGATACATTCTTGAAAACATGTCAAAAAACTGTGAGAAGTGAACAGGAGATCTCTTAATGGGGAGAAATAAAGAACTGTGGAGGAGCAAAAAGATTTGGGTGCCCATGTCCACAAAACGCAAAAAAAATTGCTCCTTGGTACAAAAAGTAACCAAAAAAGCGAATGGAATGTTGGCCTTTATCTTGAAGGGCCTTGAAAACAAAGGGTAAGAAATTATGCTTCAGTTTAGAGCATTAGTCAGACCCATCTGGAGTTACTTAATGCATTCAGTTTTGGGCACCACACCTCAGGAAAGATATATTGGCTCCATAGGGGGCGCAGCATAAGTTCACCAGAATTTTACCAGGCCTAAAAGGATTAAGCTACGAGGAAAGGCTGCATAAACTTGGATTGTATTAATGGGTATGGAGAGAAAGCGTGAAATTGGAATTACAAGGCTTAGTTCAAGTACAGATCAGCCATGAACTAGTTAAATGGCAGAACAGGCTGGAAGGACTGAATGGCCTATTCCTGTTCCTTGGTTCCTATTAGATTGGTTTATGTGACAATATATCACCAGAACAGACCTAATGGGCTGAATGGCCTATTTCTGTGCTGTAGCATTTTATGATTTCTATGAACAAGAGTATTTCTCAGGTGATATGATTGAAGGGGAAGGACGTTTTTCGGTTTTAAGTATTCCCTAATACATATTCCAATATGATCTCAACATGAATACATCTCTCAACTAACAAAAAAAAAGTTCCATTCTAGCATTGTGGAGACTTCACATTCCTAATCACTTTCTACAGCCAATCTATTTCTGGGACATTGGTTTCAGAGATGATCCATGTGGAATATAGAGTTACTCTTTTCACTTTATTGGGGTGTGATATTTTGGATGTGAAAGGGATGTTATCTGAATCTTCTCAACCTTAGAAACTATGCTTTGAGTAAGAATTATTGGACTCAATTCAGGGAACCCAACCATCAGGCACAGTGAATCCCAACAGGGGAAAGTGAAGCATGCATCCTGTAGAACAGTTGTAATAATAATAATCCTTACATTTTGATATAGCACTTTTCACATCTTCTGGATGTCTCAAAGCGCTTCACAGAATATACTGTAAAGTGAATTGACTGTATTTTTGTGGGTGGAATGCCTGTTATAAAGCCTGTTCTTGCATCTCTATATTAGTAAGGACAGTTTTTTTTAAAACTTCCTGCACCATGTTGTACATGTAGTATTTCACTATGTACACCTAATTGTCTCCATCACAACCAAAAATAAATACATGATTCTGCATTATAATAATAGTGTGATTTAGTTGAGGGGCATTTAAGGCAGATGTGTGGTTCCATTGTGCAGTTAATGTTCCCTTTGAAACTTCCACAATAGTAAGCACAGCAGACAATGGTCTCGTTAGAGTACATCTTTTCAATGTAGACACTGGCACTTATATTTCTTATGCATTGCTATTGATTGGTTTGAGTACCTAGAATGAAGAGCTGTGTACAGGCAATCAGTCCACTTTCTCAAAACAGAGTTAATAACTGTGCTTCTGCCTCAGTGTAAATAATGGTTGGGGAGAAAATAATTAGCTGGTAGAAAATTGGACTTGTTCTTTGGTACACATCGATTGGATGTGAGTACATCCACTAACCACTTTCAATAATAATAAAATATGTATATGTGCATGATATTGCCAGTCTAATAATGGTGTATTGATTTTCTCTTTATGCATGAGCTTATTGGGGTTGGGAGAGGGGATAGAGAACAAAATAATTTAGAAAACTGGATTCCTATAGGGAAACAAGATGTTTCCCTGGTGTTTGTTTTTATCACAAATTATTAACCAAATATTTGGGATCAATACTGCAAACTTGCTCTTCCAAATGGAATGCAATTTATATTTATTTAGCACCTTTCATGTTGGAGGATGTTTCAAAATGCTTGCCAATGCTCTGGCACCAGAGCTAGTGGTGGGAGACGAGGAAGGGGAAAGATGACCAAAAGTGAAAGGGACTTCGAACGAGGGAAGGAATTGAGTCAGAGGGAGTTGGGGAACATTTTGTGCACTTTTCTGCTGTGGAGAAATCCCTGGTTGAACTTTTTTTCCCCCCTGATCCTCCTTTGTCATTGCTTTCTTTAAAGAAATAATGTTCAGAACTATTTCAACGGTTTGGTAAAATGTGATATTAAAAAAGCACCTAATTTTTGAAGCAACAATTATACCATGAATAATTTATTTTGGAGCAGTCACTTGAAATGCACTCAACTGTCAATGTGATCTATGAGCGAATAATACTTGGTGATCTTGTTTCTAAGATTAAAGCCTGTATTATTACCCTCATTATGAATCTGCTAAATGTATGTATATTTTTAGGAATGGACTAAAAGGTCATTTTTCATGATGCACACTTTATCACGAATAAAGGTAGAATTAAAATGAGAGTACATGGACATAGTATTACATGGAAAATTACAGTGACGAGAGAAGACATTGAGCCCACGAGCTTATATTTCACATGGGTTTCCACCCTTCTAATTGCCTGACCCAATCCCCTTTATTCTGCTCATTTGGGAAATATTTGGACCTGTTTGAATGGAGTGAAGTCATTTTAAAACACATGCTGCTGAAGTTTCCTGTGAAAGGCGTTATACAAATGTAATTTTGTTGTTAATTGACCTTTCAGGTGATTAGTGAAGGGTTTATTCCTCCTTGCAATTCACAGTGGCAGTGTGGAGCGGAGCGTTGTAACCTAAAATATTAATAACTCAATAAAATATATTGATGGGAACAAGCTTATAAAATATGGATGAATCTTTCCAAAAATTTCCCAATTTTCTTATAATATAATCCTGGTATTGCGTTTTATTTTTGCCTAACTGTTCTAATGTAACGGCATAAGTGATTATAAGCACTCTGAAATGCAACCCCGCGTGTAGGACACCATGCAAATGGTTGTTGTAATAAATTTTAAATTTAATTAAAAATCTTAAATTTTCCCATTTCATTTTTACCATGTGGGTGAAAGTAAGCACAACTGCGACTTCTGCGACAAGTGATGATCTGAATGGCTTTAAGGTAATCTTTCATTAGCCTATGTTATCCATATGGTAAAGGACGCATCTACCTGCAGAAACTACACAACCAGAACAGTCTGTGTGCTGATGAGGTTGATATATGATTCTGGATATAGGGCAGGCTAAAAACCATTATTTTCTGCATTGATCATTGCCCTAAGGAGATTTGCTTGATTTGTTATTTTCTCTTGAAACCACACCCTATGGGTTTATATGTGGTTTCCATTCAGGCCACTGCTCTTCAGTTTAATGCACTTCTGTTAGTATCTCTGGCTGTTGTACACAGTTGATGGATAGTTTTAGTGGTAGCTTGGAGCCGTAAAGGTGAGCCAAAGGGAATTAACCTCTGAAAGTGCCTGGAATCAGGGCAATAACTCGAATGGTAGGCTTGCTCTTGATCTTCCTCTTGATATGATAAAATGGTTGTCTGACATATACTTGAGGCGATTTTGATCAGCAAGGGAGCGAATAAATCATATGTAAACATCTGTCCACTCTCCTTAGGCTGTTCCTTCAATTTGATTTGTTTATTATTAAGATGCAGCTTGATTTGACTCTGGTTCTATACCCGTCTCCAGCTTAAATCTCTCACCGTTTAGTGTGATTTTATCCTTGCGTTAAGAGTGCAAAGTTCAAAACAACTTTAGATTTGGATTTTCTGACACGTTCAGCTGGTGCATTGTAAGCTCTTATTATTTTAGTGTTGTACCACAAGATTTGCTGCAATTGTACTTTTTGTACAAGATTTGTGAAAATATCTTTTCTGGGATTCAGCACAGTTCCCGAGTGCGAATTTTGTAGTTATCTGGAATTAATCTTTGTACATTCTTGGCAAACTGTATTATTTTGTTTCCTGTCCACTGGCAGCAGCCAAAAAGGTCACTCTATCAGGTCTTTTTGCCAATCATCTCCTGAACCAGTCACGAGGAGGTGGTTGAGAGCTGCCTAGCGATTGGTTCTATGTCTGGTGCTCTGCACATTCCTGTGAAGCTGAGCCAAATTCAGTGCTTCTCATTGATGTAGGCCAGTTCAAGAAGTCGGCAGTTAGGTGGACTTTAAGCACTAAATGATGTTCCAGTACTTGATATGCTTTGTGTTGGTGCCAACCATGTTCAAGTGTTCACCTTAATAAATATTTACTCAATCTGTGTACAATGCTTGATTGATTCTGTTTTTTTGTATTTGGAGTCATTCCACAAAGATACCAAGCAATGGAATGAATAGTAGACTGATTTGCTGCTCGTAAAGCTGTTCAGTGGATAATTTGCATTGACCTGGGGCCCTGTCAGCATTTCTTCCACTGAGAACCTTAGCACCATCGCCCTGGCTGAAAACCAACATTATGTCCAGGCAGAACTGGAGAATAGTGCTCAGCCTGTGAAAAAGAACACCTAAGCACCAATCATCCTCACCACATCTTCTGTTATATATTTCTAGCATGCAAATGTGATATTAATTGCCTGATCATTGAGATAGAAATATAATTATATTGCCTGTTAAGCATCCTCCAAGGGAACAGTTTTACACCAAGGTAAACGCAATAAGTGTTCACTCTATCCCCCAGTCACATTAACATTCATAATTCCGAAATAGTAGAAATATGCTATTTAGTACCATAGTGGACCATGTTCTTCCCTATCTCTTGTCATTTTATTATTTTAAACACCTCCACCAGAACACTTCCTAACCTCCTCAACTCTAGGAAATATAATTCCAGTTTACCCAGCTTCTCATACTTAAACCCCTTTAGCTCAAATATTGATCTTTGACCACATCACTTCCACCCTCACCCGTCTCCACTGCTCCCCATCTCCCAGAAGGTCGAATTCAAGTCCTTCGTCCTCACTTTCAAGGCCATTCAAGGTCTTGCCACTGCCTATCTCTCTGACCTACTGTCTCCCTATCAGCCTGCCCATCCCCTTCATTCAGTGGGATCTGGCCTGTTCCATGTCCCCCGCCTAAACTGTCTTACCATTGGTGGCCGGGCTTTCAGCCTCTCTGCCCGCACACTCTGGAACTCCATCCCGCAATCCCTTTAACCTTGCTGCCTCCCTTTCCTCCTTTAAGTCCAGTCTCACGACCTTCCTCTTCGACTGTGCCTTCTGCTTCCCTCCAAACTCTCCCTCCTTTCCTACTCTCCTTCCCCCTACCCAGACCCACCCCCCCACACTCGCTCGAGTCCCGACCTAACGGTTCAACGCCTTGGGACATCCTCCCGAAGTGAAAGGCGCTCTATAAATGTAATTTTGTTGTTGTTGTTGATCTAATGAATTGTGCTGGGTGCCTTCGAGGATAACGACCATTCCTGAGAACGAGTACCCAGAACTGAACACAGTTGTACAAGTTTCTTCTGAAAAAAATTCTATATAACTGTAGCATTACCTCTTTTTTATTGTGTAATCATATTGTTAATTTCTATATATTTTGACAGATAATGGGATCTGAGTGGCAGTAATAACGATAATCCTTGCATTTGATATAGTGCCTTATCACTCCCTGTGAGACAAGTGCTCCAACCACTGAGCTACAGGACTGCACATTGAGCTAGTATTCCAAATCCTGTAATGACTTACTCCGGCAGTTCAATGGGAATTCCAAGAATCCCATTTAGAAATACCTCAAATTAGATCCCACTCTATGTTTAATATAGCATCTTTTGTTAGTCAGCCTGGCTCAATGGTATTACTCTCATTTTTGAATCAGAAGGGTGGGTGGGGTTCAAGCTTCATTTCAGGTCTTGGACTCATTGTTAAGATGACACTCTGATTCAGTGCTGGGGATGTGTTGCATTTTTGAAGGTACAATCCTTTGTATGAGATGATAATTATAATAATCCTTACATTTGATTTGGCGCTTTTTACGTCTTCTAGATGTCTCAAAGCACTTCACAGCATATGCTGTAAAGTCAATTGACTGCATATTTGTGGGCAAAACGTGACAGCCATTGTACACAGCAGGTCCCATAAACAGTCATAGATTGAACTGACCAATTACTTATTGTTTTTATTTGAGGGATTATTACCAGGCGCGTGGAGTAAGGAAACTTGCCCAAGGATTTGCCCTGCTGGGAATTGAACCCAGGTCAATCAATCAATCAATCAATCAATCCTTACATTTATATTGCGTCTTTCACGTCGAGAGGACGTCCCAAAGCGCTGTACAGTTGGGTAGGGACAAGAGCAGTGGGGGAGGGGTCGGGGCAAGATGAAGAAAAGTAGGAAAATGGACTGTATATTTGTGGACGAAATGCGGCAGCCCAATTGCACACAGCAGTGTCCCACACACAGTCATGGAAGTGGGATTCGGGGAAAACGGGGGAAAGATGGCAAGGGGAGGGGTCGGGGAAGGAGAGCAGGAAAGCCGACTCTAACCACTCAGCTACAGGACTTCAGATGTCAAACCAAGGTCCTGTCTACCTGTTCAAGTAAAGATCTAATCGTAGAATTGAAAAAGAGAACTGAGTTTCTCTTGGTGGCCAGCAAGCCCCCAAATCAAATTGGTCATTCATTTCATGCCTGTCTGTGGGACACTGCTCTGCACAATTGGGCTGCCACATTCACCTAAAAATAGATGGTAATCCATTTCACAGCAAATGAAGCACTTTGGGCCATCTTCCCAGCATGAAGGCCCTGTATCAAATGCAAGGATTATTGTTATTGTTACATAATGAAAGCAGCAAAGCAAGTTGATATACAAGTGGTTAATGCAAAGCATTTCTCTATTTACTTGTGTTTGCCATTGATCTTCTATTTCTTTTAACTAATCAAGATAAAAAATGGGACTTTTGTTCTTTTATTGCACAAAATCATAAACACAATTGCTCTGTATTGAAAGAATGGACTCTCAAGTGTTGAGTGTTTCAAACATTGGATGTATCCTTATATGTGATGAGTGAACCAAAGGCCTTTTGCTACTGAAGAGGCGAAAGCAAAGCCATCTGAAATCTTTTATCGCGTTTGAGGATTAAAATATATTTTCATGATTTCACAGTTAAACCTTAGAGCATGTTTTCTTCTGAATGGCATTGCATTCATTTACAGGTCGGACTAAGCGAATTCAAAATGCAAACATTCTCTGCCCTCCTTTTTTTCCCGTTGATTTATGCAGAACCATCCTTACTTTCAGTAAATATCTTTGTTTTGTTTTTTGTAAATAACAAGAATATTCTCAAAGGCTTTTTCTTTCTTTATGTGGACATCACAATTTGAAATTGTAATTCTGTAAGTGCCTTGTTTTTTTTAGAAGGCACCATGTGAATGCAATAAGTTTACTATTTTACAGTTTGAAAATATATAGAAAGATTGGATGAACCAATCTAATTATATAAGAGCAATTGAGAAGGTAATGAATATAGCCCTATCCACTAAAGTAGTTCAACAACAACAAATTTACATTTCTATAGCGAATGATAGCAAATGTACAAGGAATAAATACAAGCAAGGTGAATAATAGTATAGTTGTTTTTTAGGGGATTCTTAAATGAGTTTGTGTGTTGTAAGATTTTGAACTTTGAACATAGATACTACAGATATGCAAGGATGTGAAACAGCTATTCCTCGAGTTAAGAAAGCAAACTTCAGATCATGAACGTACTATGCCAGCAAAATACTAGCCACCCATACACCCTAGAATTCATCTGTATTTGACAAGTTGGAATGCTAGCTAATCCTTTGTTATAACTCATTCCTCTAGCATTGAGGATCAGCATCTTTGCTCTCCTCTACACTGCTTCTTGGCCACGTGCAGCCCTTTCATGCAGTGGTGACTTAGATATGGCTTTGAATCATTTTGTTTCATTGTTGATTAATATTCAATGGAAGTTAGATTGGTAGTCATATGAATATAAATTAACATTAATTGGTCAGAATTGAGCTGAACAATTTGCTCAGTCTGATGAGCCATCAAAATGAGGTCTACAATTACAGGCTGTTGATCATTGCTCATACACTGGGCTGCTTAGGAGGGCTGCTTAACGCAATTACATTTGTATAGCGCCTTTCACATCGGGAGAACGTCCCATACTGTACATTTTAGATACAATTCATCTCAACATAAACATCAAAAATGACATATTTCTGCATGTTTGATAATATTTATTTGAGCCAAAAAATTGCAGCTGTCTTAAAAACACTTGAGACATTACTTACGCGCTAATAACTTTATCTTTGGTATATTATCAATGCAGTTACTGTTTGGGAGTGGTAATACCTGTGTGGTAATATCTGCCAGGTGGAGAGAGTTCGGTAACATCTTACACAACTTTATAAATTCCAGTCAACATAGTAAACCTCAGTATGGGCTGATGAGCATCATAAGTACAGCTTCCAAGATCACAGGGGATAAGTATTCAATTTGCAGATATTACTGTAACTGTAATAATACAGAACTGAAAACCCCTGGGATATAAATAATTGTATTTGTTCATGGATTAAATTATATGTTTCCTGGGTATCCATCCTGTGTGAGCAACCCATTCTGATCTCGTCTCTGATTATTGTCGCTTTCATCCGGCATCGATCCCATCCTATTCAAAACAGCCACCATCACCTCCACCATTAAGAAACCTTCCCTTGATGCATAGCAGGTTTCAAGCTACTGGCCCATCTACAAACTCCCTATTCTGTCAAAGGTCCTTGAAAGAGTCGTTGCCTCCCAGCTTTCCTCTTTCTTCTCATCCCACTCCCTCCATGAGTCCCTCCAACTGCTCTGGTCAAGGTCACAAATGATTTCCTGATCATTTGTGACTTAGGCTCCCCCTGCATCCTCATCCTCCTTGACGTATCTGCCGCCTTCGATACTGTGGACCACTCAATCCTCCTCCACCGCCTCTCCTCTCACCTCAACTTTCAAGGTTCTGTCTTTGAATGGTTCCGGTCCTATCTTTCACACCGCCTCCAATTTGTGTCCGCCAATGGCTTTTTCTCCAACCCCCACACAGTCTCGTGCAGCATTCTTCAAGGCTCTGTCCTTGGTTCTCCTCCTCTTCACCCTCTACATGCTCCTCCTCATTGACATCATCCAACTCTACCTTTCCACTTCCTGGCTCTTCCCTTTTCAAGTTACAGATGATATAGAACTCTGCAGCTCGTGTCCTCTCCTGCAACTAGCTCCGCGGCCACATCACTCCCACCCTCGCCTGGCTCCTTTGGCTCCACATGCCCCAGAGGATCGAATTCAAGATCCTCGTCCTAACTTTCAAGGCCATTCACGGCTTTTACTCCTCCTATGTCTCTGACCTGTTGTCCCCCAATAAACCTGACCACCCCCTCCGTTCAGCGGGCTCCAGTCTGCTCCATGTCTAATGCCCAACCCACCCTACTGTCGGTGGACGAGCTTTCAGCCTCTCTGCCTGCACACTCTGGAACTCTATCCCACAGTTTCTTTGCCTCGCTTCCTCCCTTTCCTCCTTCAAGGCATCCTCCTCTTCGATTATAAATCATTATGAATGATTATGCTGCCCTCGCAACTCTCTCCCTCCCCTCTCCCCTACCTGCCCCTCCCCTTTGCTTGGGTCCCAACCTGACTGTTTGGGATCTTGGGATGTCCTGATGTGAAAGGTGCTCTAAAAATTTAATTTTATTGTTGTTTGTATTTGTTGTATTGTAATACATGTGCCTCGAGCTGCACACAGACTCTATTTCAAAAGTTGTCATTGTCTCTGCACAAAACAAGGCATTGATGTCCAACTCACACACTGGATTAATGATCAAAATGATTAAATAAATAGATTCTCTAGATTAGCAATGAGATTTTCTCATAAATAATTGTAAATGATGTGATGGTCTTAGATCAGACAGGCAGGTTTCTCTGTCTGTATAATCATCACATTATCTCACGATCCCTCTTTGAATGTGTTTCTATTAATTTTAAGGGTCTACTGCTGAGACCACTAGCACCACCTTCAAACTAACGACACAGACATGATAACGTAAATGGGTATTCTGAGCTGTAAAGTTTTGTGTTGTGCATAGCTACACAATGGGTGAAAGCAATATTTGTCTTTGTTGAAAGGCTGGTTGTCATCCTCTTCATGGTGAGATAGCACATAGACAACCATATCTTGTTTAGGCCAGTGGAACTATATCTCATCATAAGCCATCAAGCTTGAGTAAAGGAAAAAGGGAGTGAAGCAACAACATTATATTGGTAAAACTGGATCCTGTGTTTGTCCTTTGTTTGTTTTCCTGAATGTGCTACATAATTAGAGAACAACTATTTTTAAAGAATCCAAAAGGAGCTACAGAAGAAAAAGATCTTTCAGACTATTGATCTAATTCCTCCAAGATACCTGCCTGAGCATCTTCTCACCGCAGCATTATGCTGCCATATCTGAAAGCATTGTTCTGACTCTATTTTCTTGATCACATTTAACATTTTAATTATTTCTAAAGCATTCCTCAAGATGCCTCCATTTGAAGCATCATTTAAGGCTCTTTAAAAAGCCTTAATTTACGTTGTCTTTCCTAATATTGCATCCATCTGTTGCTGGGGATCAGGCTCCGTGTTAGCTCTAGGGCCTTGGCAACTCTCTCTGGAACAGTTTGCAGTACTTTGAATAGTCTTTACATGAAAAGTTCTATAAACAATCAAGGTGTCAGCATCTTTTTGCATTTAAGTAAAATGAATACAGGGGCAGCCAAGTTTCAAGATGATTCAAAGATTGTTGAAATAAAATAATCTATTGGAAGTAGACTCTGTTTCCTCAAAGTAATATTCATGCAGCACATTTTCTTAAATAGCAATCTTTCAAACTTCCATTATCTTAAAAAAGGATGGTAGTTTCTTATCGGCTTCTCATCGAATTGTGACTGAAGCACACAATACAATGTAATACATCTCCATGGGTACATCAGGCAGCTGGATGATGATGTGCTTCTCTGGTGCTGCCCGAAATTTCTTACCAGAAAATGATTATACTTTGATGAATCTGACCAAAGCTTACATTACATGGTTGTTATCAACCAAAATTTTAGATCAACGTGTGCTAAACCGATGGCATGCCGGTGGAATTTTTCCATCAACATCCACTGTGATTGCAGAGTTTATGCAGTATTTTATGAATGGTATGGTTCTCCCCCACTTGTTTGGAAATACTCGGTGTAAATGTTGCATTACCTTTTCTCTTTGTCCTTGAATGGGTTTTGGGAAGCTTTCTGCATTTTGTAGATAATGTCAAGGTGATCTTCTGCCACCATTAACAATGGTGTTTTTTCTATCTGCGTCTACTTTAAGAGGAACATTTATTTTACTCCAAGAAAATAATACATTTTTGCATTAGTCTTTTTTTCAGAGCAAAGTAGAGTTACACAATTACCTAGAGGCTTATTGACTCTGAACTAACTACTGCTTGAACAGCTTTGAGAGCGGTTACAGCTTTGATGAAATTTTAATGTTCATTCGATTCAGGAACAGTTTGTTTTCTTTTCTCACCTACTCCTTGCTGTATTTGACATCTGAACTTTGGTCATTGCCACAAGTGGAGATGAATAGCTGTACATCTATAGCTGTGATTATTAAAGATGAGAAACAACTTGTCTGAGAAAGGCTAAATCGATACCTCTATGAATCAATTATATTTTAATTTTCTTTATTGGAGACTCACCCTCCCAATAGAGCAAAGGAGAGCTGATTTACCATCCAGTGCAGTGAATCTTTTCCACCCTGATCCATGCAGGTCAACACTAATCCTGTTGATTAGGTTCAAGACTGAATTGTGTAGCTGAGTCCAGTGCTGCCAACAAAGATTCATATTTCCCTTTTAGAACTGTTCACTAAATAGATCAACAACAAAAAAGGAAATTAAGAAAGGATAACTTAGGAAAAAAGCACTGGTAGGTGAAGATCAATGGCGGAGTCCCTCAGATTGAAGTCGATCGTCAGCAGTCAAATCCTAAATTAGTAAATGATTTTGACATAACTTAAAAAAAATTGAGTTTAATAAAAATAAATAATCCAGTATTGGGCTTTTCACATCAGCATGTCACCTTGCCTACCCTCAGGTTGTGCCCCCACACTGTCTGTAAAGCTCTGTGAGACAATCTCTTTGAGATAATTACCCAAAGCAAAAGGTGCTGTAAGTCTCCCAAATTCTTACACTGAGCAATGGTGAAAGGTTGGGTGTGTAGTAAATAGTATGGGAAGTGTAGATGATGGAATTGGAATGAAAGGTGTTTAGATTAAATTATAATTAGTGTTTACAAATTTGTAACAGCATGGATTGGTCTCCAGTGCCTAGATGTTAGCCACAAGAAGCTGTTTTTGTGCACAGTAGGCAGCAAACTGTGAGACACTAGATATTTGGAATATTTCTTGTGGTTACAGTAATAATGTCAGATTTTTATGCATGAGCCATTCCTACAAATCACCTGCCAACTTGTGCATTTACAGAATGAGCAGAATAGCATCAAGGCAGACCATGAGAAAGTAGGTGTGAAGTCTATCGAAATTGGAACCACTATGTTACAGCAGAAATTGTCTTTCAGATGAATTGCACTGATATCCCCAGTGGCCCTGGTCCTCCAGAAACATTATACTTTTCAATAACTGGGCTGAATAGGGACTCTTTTTAACGGTCTTTTAACTCCCACTTGGCTTTCTCATTAAGAAGATCACTAATTCAATTCCCAGGGCTGTTGCTCACCTGTATTGAGCTATCTTTACAAGGATGTGTCTTACTACTGTGTGCAGTGCAGTTCCAGGTAGGAAACTGGAACTCCATCTATTTTCCTATCTCGTGATGATTGATTTGTACATAATAATAATAGTAATCCTTGCATTTGAATATAGAGCCTTATAGGGTCCGGCGATATATCGATATATCGCTAAAACCCGATATAATTTTCATATCGGGAAAAAATCGGAATGCGCGCACACTGAACTACAAGATCCGGAATGCTCATTTCTATACACAATGCACAGACCGAGGTGCAAAGCCGCCATATTGTATTCATAGTCCTTGAATACAATATACAGGTATGCAAGGGGTGAGGGGAGAGAGACGGCTGGGGGTGGGAGGGGGAGAGAGACAGCTGGGGGGGGTGAGGGGGAGAGAGATGGCTGGGGGCAGGGGAGAGAGACGACGGGGCCGGGGGGGGGGGGCGAGAGAGGGACGGCGGGTGGAGGGTGGAGGAGAGAGGGACGGCGGCGGGGGTGGGGTGGGGGTAGAGACGGGGTGGATGTGATAATATACAGATAGATAGAGATGGGGGGGATGTGAGAGAGGAGAGAGACACAGAGACACAGACAGAAAAACACAGAGATGGAGAGAGTGAGTGTGAGAGACACAGAGAGAGAAAATACAGAAAATACGATAGGAAATACAGTACCTAGCGCTTGGAATTGGAAATGTAAGTACTGTAATTGGTTTCACAATTTGGATAATTTTTCTCATTGAATTAATTTTTTTTAACAATTTAATGTTTTTTGTTAATGCTTTAACAAATAAAAAACAAATAAAGAACATATTGAATTTGTTGTTATCATTTGTGAAAATTATTCAATGTGAAGGAGGGGGACGCAATGAAAACTTAGCTGAGTTAGGGGGATGCTGCTATTTAAAGTTTGAAAACCACTGCTGTAAAGTGAATTGACTATATTTTGTGAGTGAAAACAATTATAATACTTTTAAAATCTTATAGTGAATGCTCTATTTAAAAGTCTTATTCTTGCTCACTTATGTACATCCAGGAATCTCTTAATAATTTTTCCATCAAGAATGTCTGCAAACTTATGTTCATAAACCAAAATTACCAATTCATTCTGGAATTTCCCAACATCTGCTATGTCTGAAAATAAATGTCTGAAAACATAATTAGTAGTGTACTATTTTACACAGTTTTCTTTCTGCTAACAAATCTAGATACTGTATATATACAGTATTTTCCCAAAGTACGCAGTCATTCATTACCCTTAAAAACAGTGATCCATGAAGTTCTTTCAGATGCTATAGCATTGCAGGTGCTAATGCACTTGCAATGATTATTATTAATACTTTAATTATGCAATTATTTTTCCAGATTTAGTGCTCATTGCAAATCCAACCCTTGACCAAGAAATTCAAGTAAAAATAAAGTTTGTCATTAATTTCACCGCTAATTTGTGGGGTATTGCTGTGCTCAATTGTGCTGGTTTATCCACAAACACAGTCTCTGCACTTCACAGTAAGATTTCTATGCAGAGCTTTGAGAATTCTTGGATGTGACATCAAGGGGAAACCTTCAGCAGGGTTTCCTTACTTCACGCGAATCGGTTCACCAAGATGTAAGTAGGAACCTGGTTGTTAATCGAATGGAGGATTGCTTTCTGCAATAATTCCTTCAAATAAAATAATTAGTTTTCATTCAATCTATGACTCTTTGGGGGATATTGCTGTGCGCAATTGGCTGCTGCGTTTTGCCCAAAAATTTCAGTCATTTAATTTTACAATATATTCTGTGAATCACTTTGAGACGTCTCGAAGACGTAATAAAGTACAATATCAAATGCAACGATTATTATCATAAGGTGTTAGGCTGGCTCAGTTGATGGCATTCTCTTGGACCAAATATTGTTGTACTGGAATTTGCCTCTGAAACCCATAGATATGCAGAAAGATGATAACGCCTCATTTGTTGTGCTTATGAAACTGGCTGTCTCCATCGGCTTTTGACAGAATGACCAAATACTCGATTCGATTCTTCACCAAGCTACAACTTAAGCAACAGACCATCTCCAGCAAATTTATAACGTGGTCACTGCCATTCACCACTAAAAAGTGCAACACATTTACAATAACAACAACGACAACAACTTCAATTTATATATCGCCCTCCATGCCGGACGGCTTTTCAGAGCGCTTCAAAACATTTAAGCAAACAATACAAAAATATATTTAAGCTTTGTACAATTAATGTTCATTAATAATGAGAATAATCCTTTCATTTGATATAGTGCCTTATCATGTTGTCGGGAATAATTTTGGGGAGTATTTTTACGATGATCTGGTTCAATCAGTCTTCAATGCTTCCACTTTACATTGCCTGCAAAACTGTTTTTTAAAGCTTTAGGTTTTGGTCTGTCAATTTTTTTTAAAAAGTTACTTGCCTTTCAAAGTGGACAATGGGAATAAAATAAGAAATTTGGAGTAAAACTTTGAATGAATAATATTGGGAACAAAATAGTTTGATAGTGCAGTCGGTAGTTCAGTCGGAAGTAATCATGGAACATATAAAAGCAAAACACTAAGGAGTAAAGTTGAATGGAAGAGGAAGATAAATTGTTTCAGAACATTTTTTAAATGTCCCATTTATACTGTAAATTGTGTTTTTGATATCAGGAGGTGCATGTTTGTGGCTTTATTTAGGTGACAGTGGCATGAGTTGATAATGTACATAAGTACTTGGACCATAGAGTTTCTGTAGACTTGCTGAATTGTGAAGCACATTTTTATTCACTGTGTTCATTGAAGTTCATTGTTTCAGATGCTGGAGAAATTGACATTTCTATAGAGTATTTATTATAATCTCCTATCAGTTTTGATCTATCCTTTGCTGTCTTACAATTTTGGATTGATACACTTGATTTCCCTGAAGTCCATGGCATTTCTTATTGCTTCTAGGAGTAACCATCTGTAGTATAATTCTGCAGTGGTCCACAGGCCTGTCTGTCTACGCTTTGTGTGATTCCCTGCCAATCTGGTGAGATGGGAGCTATCCATCGATGGCATTCAATTTTTCTGCTATCCAGCATTGGACTTCAATCACCTCTCATGTCATTTTATGTTCTGGATTTCATTTTGGATAAAATGAATACTTGAATCTTCTGAAAGATTCACCACCACTGTCTGTTGAAAGGTCCTCGCTCTGGATTGTAGTGAGTGCAGCAAAATATTGACTCTATGTTTGCCAGTCAAAATACCATTTATTTTTAATATAGTCAACTCGCAGTTGCATGCATGATATTCTAATTCGGGTTAAATAATATTAAAATGGTGCAAAAGACACATTCACATCTCCATTGCATTTAAAAGCTGGTGTTGATAACCTGATATATCTGTGTATTTTCCAATAGATTCACACCTTAACTGTTTGATAATTCTGAGTGACAAAGGTGTTGAAGCTGCGTGAACATCTCAACAACAGAACTTTTTTCTGGGTAAGAAAAATATTCAACAAAGAAAATTCTAACGAATTGGCTGCTAATTGATTTATTCTCAATGTTTCAACTAATGCAAAATTATTCAACAATGGACCATTAGTCAAATTTTTCCACCCACATGAAAATCATTTGCAATTTAATAAAAAAGACTACTTGGATTATGGATAGCTGTGAATGATTTATACTGGTGTTAGGTATTTATTAAATGAATTATATGGACACAACCATTAAGCAATTAATCACCTGCAAATAATCATTTTCAGATAATTACTTGTTGCAGACAATCAATTAATCATAACTTGCATAGCTTGTAATCATTTTTCAAAAAATGTCTCTTTAACATCATTTGGTCTTTTGCTGTGAATATTAATATATATTTTTTTAAATCCTTGCATTTGATATCACGCCTTTCAAATTGAGAGGATATCTCAAAGCGCTTTACAGCATGCATTGGATGAGATACAGTGACTGTAATTTGCAAGGAAAAATAAGCAATACAAATTGTATACTTGCGGGTGGGGGGAGGGTTACACATTATAAAGCTTACTGGAAAGCTGTTTGTGCTCTCCCCATCCCATCCATAGCTTAACCCTCCCATCTTAGGGAGCTGTCAGTAACAGAACAAGTTAACTCTGCTGGGCAGCCACAGCCATAGGTTTCTGCCTGTTATTTTTCTTCCATAGTGTTATGGAAAAAAATGGTAATCAAGCCACAACATTATAAAGTTCAAGAGGTTAATTTTCAGTTGTTAAACTGATTAATTTGCATAATTACATCTGTCTTCATTAGGTAACTTAAATATCAGCAATGATAAATCAGTATGATAAAACACTGGTAAATTGCATGTTGCTGCTTGGCTGGTAATTGTTTGTTTATACCCTGTATTAGCTGCTCAATGCCCTTAACAATCACAGGACGATTCTAACTTTGAAGCTTCACAAAAATACATCACTATCTGGATTTAGGATGTGAGTTTACTTCACCCAACAATCCACAAAGTGGACAACTCAAAGTTAACTAGAACAGTTCGATTTCTTAGCAAGATGGGAGCGCAACACGCCTAGACACAAGAATATCGTGCTTAGGAATATTGGAACAGGGCACAGGTTGATGCACTCAAACTTTCACAGAAGAAACAAAATGCAGCACTTTCATTCTGCAGTTCTGGGGTGTGGATATGGGCACTACCTATGGTCACATGGAATTAGGAATGGAAAAAAAGATGAGCAGGAAAAGGCCAGAGATGCGAAGCTCTCACAATCCAGTGGGAAATTAGAAAATCACACCCAATGCAAGCACTCACACACACACAAACACAGTAACTCAATAACTGTGGGGCAGGAGAATGAGAGATAACGGCTACGAGAAAAAGGATACCAATAAAGAACGACAGCAAGTAGAGAAGAAGTAGAGAAGCTAAGAGTGAGACAGTGACTATAAATAATGGAATGATCTCCTGTGAGAGAAACCAGGAGAGCAAAGACAGCATCTGAAAATAGTAGGAGCAGTTTGGATAAGTAAGATGTATTCCAGACTTCTGGCACCAGGATAAAAGTAAAGGAAGGCTCATATGATGTGTAAAATGCAAAAAAAAAAGTAACCCTATTTATAAAGAGATGACATTTCCTATCTTCTCAAATACCCTGCCTCTTCAGTATATTATTGGTTCATTGGTACATGGCAGTAAGCCTGAAAAATGAAGCTGGGGTGGAACCACGCAGCCTTTCTGTGTTTAATACTACAGCTATTTTTGTGCTTTTGATGCACATGCAATCTCTTTCTTGCTTGGCCTTTTTGACAGATTCAAAAATGTTGAAGAAAAATAAATCAAGTATAAAAACTGTCCTTGGACTGCAAACATTGCATTTTTAGAGGACGAGATAAAACTTCTATGAGCTTTTGAATGCATTAAAATATGTTCAGTACTTAACATTCTATCGTAAGCACCTACAACATTTTTGTGTCGTATTTTTGGGGTTCTTTTTTCCCAAATGGAAGGTCATTTTAAAATATAATTTCAATTTTGGGGGGAAAATTGTTTCGATCACTTTCTATAAATATTTTAGGAATACAGTAAAATCTCGAGAATCCAACACTCCGAAAGCTGGCAACTCCTTAAAACTGGCGAGGTTTCAGAATACATACAGTATTATATATTTTCTGACGCTGGCAAATCTCCCGAAGTTTAGAACAGCTGCTTGAACCTCCCGATGTGAAAGGCGAGCTATAATTTTGTTGTTGTTGTTGTTCCCGGTGTGGCCACTCTGTCATCTGTTGCTGTGGGTGGAGCTCGGCTATCGTTTGGCTTCAGTGCTGAGTTTGCAGCACACGTGGTTTATGGGGCGTGGCTTCACCAGCCATCTCCAGGTACTAAACACCGGCAAACTCCAAAATCCAGGACCCAACCGTGCCGGATTATCGAGGTTTTGTTGTACTCGATACAATTAAAAAATATATATATATATTTCTAGGCCATTGTTCAGGAAAATATTCGATAGCAATTGCAGCCAATTGTTTACTGATATGACAGTGACCAGTGCAAAGGTCATCAGATAGATTAATTCAAAGTCAGTGTCTGCCTGTCTGCATAGGGTCAAAACATCTGAAAACGGCTAGATAAGAAATTGCTCTCATATGGCACAGGAAAGGACGATGATATTGGCTGAAAAGGGTCTCTTTCGGTCAGTGGTTTCCAGACGGTCGGACGCACCTCCCTTGGGAGCTAATGAGGGCTGCACGACAAACTGGCTGGATTGACGATTGTGATAATTGGGCACCAGGCCTCAGGCATAATTGAGCACAAATATAAAGCTGGGGGGGAACTTGGTAATGTGACAGGAAAGTGGAGAGAAGGTGAATGTACAGAGGTAGGGAATGTACAGAGGTAGGGAATGTACAGAGGTAGGGAATGTACAGAGGTAGGGAATGTTCAGAGGTAGGGAATGTTCAGAGGTAGGGAATGTACAGAGGTAGGGTATGTACAGAGGTAGGGTATGTACAGAGGTAGAGAATGTACAGAGGCAGAGCTTGTTTGTTGAACAAAAAAGAACCATTCTTTGTGAAAACTATTGTGCAAGTTTTGTTTTTTTGGAGTCAGTTGGTTCCACCCTTGCCAGAGGGCCTCCCGACCTGGCGGTCATGGGTGGAGCTGCGGCGGAGCCGAGGACCCGAGTGTGAAGGAGTGGGGCGAGCCACGAAAGCGTTGCTGAATTAGGTGGGGCGCTGCTATTCAAAGTTTGGAGACCACTGCTTTAGGGGATGGGTATCTCTGCAATTCTTTTTCCAGTTGAATGCCTTCCCTTCCCTTCCCAAGTGGGGCTATAGAGGACAAATGAAAACGGATGATGGAACTTACTGGGCATGCAATGGCACAAATGCAATGCAGTTTTATTCCTCTGTGCTGTACATAAAATATGTTTTAGGGTTCATAAATTTCCTGTGTACCAAACATACTTTATCACAAATACAAATAGAGATCTTTTCTTGTGTTAGACACATTCAAGTGTATCACTCCAAGGGGTAAAACAAAGTACCGGTACTGTACTATTTATATCACTCAGTGTTTATCTTGCTGTGTCTCTCTCACCTTTACCTCTTGATATCAAATCATTATATCTCCGGGATGCTGTTACTTTGCTTTCAAACTCTCTTTCAACTCACTCATTCTGTTTCTTTCAGCCTCTAATAGAACAGTTTATTACAGTAACGTGAGCTTGAAATAGCAAGGTACACTTACTGCCTTTCAGTGGTACTTTAGAAAGGATGATCAAATATGCAGTCATATGCAAACTTCTTAGAGTGCAAATTACTGGCTATCTGTACTTTACCTCCAATTTCATCTGATTGAAAAGTACTGATGGATTATTAATAGGGAGAAATTCCACCTGAGTCTAATTTTATTCTATTGATACAATATTTTAGAATTTCCTGAAAAATCATTCAATTCAATCTCAACTTTTAAGTTAGTTTTCTAAAGTTCTCTTAAAATAATTTACAGAAAACTGGCTTCAATATTAGAACTGTATTTAAGAAAGGACAAAAATCACCCAGGGTTCTCACTCCTGTGCCTTTTATTGTTTAAAGTTTAAATTCACACACCATGCAGATGAATGGGCGATTCATTTTATCACCTGTTGTGAGACGTTTCTGGTGCAAATTAGCTGCTTTGGCCATTTTCGTAATAGTCACAGCATGTCAAAGTAGCTTTGAGATGTTTCAACACAATAAGACGCTATAATAAATGCATGTCCACTAGACATGAAGAAGATGCCAGTGGGCAATCAGTGCCTTCTTGAAATTAATCCAGGCTGAGCTGGAGAATGGGAGAGAATATTGAAAGAGGTTAAGAAAACGTTAATTTCTTGCTTTATTTTAGATTTGAGTCCCACGCTTTCTGGCTTTGATATTCTCTTTGTCAGCAATCTCCTACCATATGTATGATGTGAGGTGTATTTCATTGCCTTCCTTTATGTCACATTGAAGAAATCAGAAGTGTTATTTCCTCCAATGGCTACTTTTTCCCTTTAACTAATTTCAGCCAAGGTTAGTCTCTCATATCATTTTATGTTATGTATTCTCCAATATTCCTCCTTCCTCTTCATTCAATTTTAATTTCTTTCCTTCTGACGCTATCTTTAATCTTCCTACTTTACCAATTTGTTCTTGGTTTTGATGGGCACCTCTGACATATAAATGGTAAGTGTATAATTTACATCTTCTTTAACATATTTCTCAATAGCTTTCCGGTTTCGCTTAATATTTTTTGATCCTGCCTTTCTTTCAATGTATCCTCTTCACATTTGCCTTGAAATCAGCTCTGCTGATCTCCAGTTCATTAATTTTATCATTGCATTTTTCAAACTACATCACCATATTATTCATGTGTACATAATTCTAAATATTATCAGTTGATTCTGGCCCTTTTTTTTGTCAAATAATTACTTTTTGGTTTAATTACTATTAGTGTGGGAAGAATTTAATGTCCACTGGAACATCAGGTGGAGATATTGTAGGTAGAAACCACAGGAAGTCCACCAGTTGTAAATCTTTTGATTTGCACTTGGAATTATATTTCTCAATGTAAAAGAAAAGCATTAATAAATTTAGTACTGTAATAATGTTAGGACAAGGATATCTGCGACACACCATCTACAACAACAACAACAAAAATTACATTTGTATAGCGCCTTTCACCTCTACAGAAACGGACTTTAGAAAATGGGATTCAAAACTGAATTGAAATTCTGGACACTCGAAAATTAATATGTTAATAATATAAATCCAAGTAGAATTTTAGCTCACGTGTTTCTATTTCATTAGAAAGCCACAAGTGAAGTTGGTTTTGAAGAAACATATGCAGTAATTTTTTTTAATTTCTCCTTCCTTTTTACAGTAAAAGCCTGTTTATCCAGCACCCGATCAACCATAACTTTCATATAACCAGCATCACAAAAAAGGTCCGCGTTCGATTAACCGGAATTTATCCAGAAAAATGCAGCGACTTTTTTTTTGCATTTTCGGACGAATTTCCGGCAGACGCTTTAACAGGCATTGGCCAGGTCTCAAGTGTGCCGGATAAACGGGCTTTTACTGTAGTTTGTGTTAATGTTATGAGCCAAATAAAATAGAGAACAGCGAATTCGCTTCTTACATATGCAGTTGTGCTATCACTGCGTGACAATGTCATGTTAAAATCGTCACCCTGAGCAAAAGGAAGTGACAGATGGATGGATATTTAAAAATGAATTTACTTCCTGGTAGAGATGTGTCAGAAGAAGAAATGGACTGAAGACCAGCAGAGTGTAGCTACTTGAGGTTAGCCAGATTGCAAGCGTTACCTGCTGAGACAGTAGAAGAAACATGGTTTGCCGTATGTAAATCTGTGAATAAAAGCAACAGGTTAACAAGTTGATCAACATATGGACATCCATTTAAAGGCAAACTTACTTTCGTAAGGACATGTGGGCATTATTTGGTCCTATTAATCTACATGACACCCATTTAGATAAAGTATATAAGACCAATCATTAAACAAACTTTCTTTATATTCATTGTGCTTTCCTGTTTCTTATGTTTCTTATGATGTCTTTACTTGTTTCAGTAATCCTGACTGTTTGGCTAAGTGTTACATTTGCGTGTTATATCCTGCAGTGTACTTAACACTGCTGAAAAATCGTGTTAATCATGGCACCTGCAATTTTTTAATTGCTAGTTCAAGTTTTAACAGTTTATTTGGTGGATACTCACTTGAGATTTTTCTTATATATAAGAAACATACATAAATAACAGATACAAGATGGAATAGATTTATCACGTGCTTCGGGGTGTGAAAGGAGCTTTTTTTAATACAGTGTATAATAATTATCAATAGATAACAGTTCAACATTGAGCAATATTGTTCCATTTCAGCAAAATACTTTCTGTTATTTCTCTGTTCCTGTGGACTGAACAGGATGCACATAGGTATCCAGATATGATTCTGCATTAGGCAAGCAAAACATCTATAATGAACAGCTGTTTGCTGAAAGATTTTCAGGTAACATTTCCATTCATCTTATATTATCACCAGCCCCAAAAGTGGATTGTTCACTCGCAAAACTAAGCTCTGAACCCTAAGGCAAGGAATCTTCTGTTTGAAACTGTGCATTCTTTCCCAGTGATGTGGCAGTTTGGGATGTATTTTCCTCTCTTTTGATGCTTTGTATTCTTGTGAAACCCATGCAATAATTGACTTTGAATGAGGAAGTTCTGTTGTGCCTACCAAGATAAATCTCTTTTAACACTGTAATTTGAAGGAATAGAGTGAAAGAGGGGATTAGGAGAGATGGATACTGTTGTAAAGTCTATGGAATTAGTTGCAATAAAATTGAGTCATCAGAGTCTATCTGCTCAGATGCACTGAAGGCTGATTATATAACCAGTAACAAATATTGTGTGGTTAATAATTAAATAATGAGGCATTGCCTGGAGTTCTGTTTGTCCAGCTTTGTTTCCAACTGCACAAAATGTTGAAGTGCCAAGCTTGTTGCATCTAAACTGGACTCATGGATCTCATGGTTTTGAATCTGATATTGATGTAACATATACGAATACTGGAAGGTGTGGTTTCCACACTGCAAGGTGACTCCAGGCATCCTGAAAATGCACTGCATTAGTTAATAACTTTCAAAATGGTTCACATCACAACAACTTGCGTTTATATAGCAGCCATTTACTTGCATGCAGGTAGAAAATGACATACAGAGATTGGCCGAAGAGCCAGTCGCAGCCAAACCAGAAGAGTTTTGTATGTATAGGGCTATTTCACTTCTCAGTCCCAAAACATTATGCTGTTAAATACATAGTGAGGGTAATTCGCAACGTGTGTGAGTTGTCATCCTGACATGTAAAGACTTTTCAATTATTGACTATAGTCTTGGAGTGAGTTCTACCTACACTGGAGAGTCATGTATTTTTAGAAGCTCCTGACAATGCAGAGCTCATGTATGGTACAACTCCATTATGGAGTCCTGCAGCTCAGTGGTCGGAGCGCTCGCCTCACAAGCAAGAAAAATGGGTTCTATCCCTGGGTGAAATGTTGGGCGGGTCGCTTTTTCTGGGATAATAATCCTGAATAAAAACAATAATAATTTGGTCACTCAATCCACGACAGTTTGTGGTACACTCACTGCTGTGCTCAATTGGCTGCTGTGATTCCTCCACATATATGCAGTCAATTCACTTCACAGTGTGAAACAAAAACAGAGATCGCTGGGAACACTCAGCAGGTCAGGCAGCCTCTATGAAGAAAAGAAAGTGAGTCAACGTTTCGGGTCTGACAAAGGGTCGTGGACCCGAAACGTTGACTCACTTTCTCTAGTTTATTCCGTGAAGAGCTTCAAGACTTCTAAAAGAAGTGAAAAGCTTTATATTCAATGCAAGGATTATTGCTGTTGATCACTAATATTTGGGCATCCATAGATTTGCTGCCATGCAACAAACTCTGAGACCTCATCATTGACATTGGGATGGATTCAGTTGAGTTACCTCATAATCGCTAAATTAGTTTTGCAATTGTTGAGCGTTTTCACCATGTGCCACACAGTAAAATGTTCCTCAAAAATAATTGTGTATAAATGAATAATTATCCGCATGTGCCCCCCACAATACAACACTTAATGACAAGTCTCATAAAAGTGTATGCGAGTGACCTCAAACTAAACATCGGTGTAAGATTATATATAAAAAAAACTCTTAATTCTCCCCAAATTGTTCAAACAATGCAATGGCCAATTCATTCCCAGTTCCATCATTTCTAGTTCAAAGCGTTATTACGTGATATCATGCACATAAACATATTACTGCAATATTTTACAAAATCGGATGTGGTACAGATGATTGATAGGGAATAACATTAGAACTGAAATATTCATAAATCATAAATAATGGATGAAAGAAACTCGGCAATTTAAAATGTCTTGTTTTTTTCGTTTGTGATGCTATGTGCATTGAGGAAAGGTAACACTGTCACTGGTTAAAGCAATGTAACAAAAACAGTCACTTTTTTTAAAAATGCTCGGAGCACTGTTTTGTCCACAATTAAAGAGAAAATGTGTAAGTTTTGTTTTGATACTCATTAAACAGTAGAATGGATGCCAGTAAATCTGTCACTTCAACTTTCCAGATAATGATACCATTCTGAGGCAATATACTGTAGGATCTTAACTAATAGCTAAATGGAACTGGTGATTTTCCCTATACTTGTGCAATTTCCCATTGTGATTTTTGCTTGATAAAGATGTACCAAAGTGATCTGTATTTTTTGCCATCCGTGTAAAATATTTCTCAGTGTGTTGAAATGTGTGTTCATAATAATACTAATTTCATCCAGTCATGTCAGCATGTTAAAAATGCAAAGAATATTTTGGTGGGAGTTTCTTCCTTCTTGCAAACCATAGATTATGATACCTATATAATAATAATAATAATAATCCTTGTATTTGATATAGCGCTTTACATGTCTTCTAGGTGTCTCAAAGTGCTGTAAAATTAATTGACTGTACAGTTGTGGGTGAACCGTGGATTGAGTTATCAATTTTGTTTAGGGATTATTATTAGGTGTGTGGCGTAAGGAAACTTTCCCAAGGCTTTATCCTGCCAGGAATCGAACCCAGATCTCTTGTTTACAAGGCGAGTGCTCTAACCACTCTAACAGGATTTCTAGATGGCATGATTACATTTAAGCGGACAGAGTTATTCTTTGGAATTGTACATTGTGTTGACAGACAATGCATGGACATGCCTGCAAACAAAAAGGATAAATACACGTCAGGTCAGTGTTGTATGTGAGCTATACAACACCCACAAAATTACATTTGTATAAAGCCTTTCACATCGGGAGGACACCCCAAGACCAAAAAAGCCTCAAATTCACTGTGCTGATTTAGATGACACTATATGTGACAGCAAAGAAATACTGTATTTTTGTCTAAAGACTAGGAGAAAGTCAACCACATTTGTGGCCCTCGGTTGCTATCCAATGATCTGTTTGTATTGGGTTTATGGGAAACCAGGCGGCTTTGGGGTTTAGCCTTGTTGTTACCCAGAATCACATTTCAAGATTGACTGCGTTGTTACGGTTCCAGTAGTCCAACAAAGGCAATACTGCTGTTCCAAGTTATAAATGGGGAATCGTGTATTTGGAGTGATCATTCAGCTCAAAACGACATCTCTCAATTTGGTAACAGTGGTAGGACAATGATAAGCAATAGGAACCAAAGGTGTGATAACCTGATGTGCTAGATGGATTGACAAACCCACAGCTAGACTGACTCACCCAGTTTATTCCAAAACAAGACCCAGCCTGGAATGAAACAAAACACTTGGACTCATGATTAGAAAACTCAAAATGACAGAACCCATATTGTCCACAAGTGTGGGGTCAGGGACATTATAACTCAATTTCAGACTCTGCCAATGGTACTTAAAGGATGCAGTTTGAACCCATTTGGAGCACAAAGGTAACATCATACATATTATATGCATGACCCCTGTACCATAATAGCCTGATTATATAATAGTATTATTATAAGATATGTAAGTAATAATAATATAATATTCCTTGCATTTGGCATAGCACGTTTCAGGTCAGGAGGATTTTCCAAAGCACAGGATATATTGTAAACTGGTTTGCAATGAAGCCTTGTTACATATCTAAATCTGTCAAAGTTAATGAAGCCATATTACATATGTGATCTGTAAAAGTTTGTTACAGTTCACCTTATACTTGCATGTATTACATTATTAATTTGATGCCGGTTGATGACACAAATAATCCCACTTCAGTTTACAAAGTCGAGGAAATTTGACTTTCTCCTCTTGACAACCTTACCTTTTAGATAAAAATGTAGATGCATGGGAAATAAAACCTACAGCATATGGCATCTATCTCTGAAATCTGTTTATTTTATGTTGAAAAGATGTACAGAAAATATCTGTCAGACTGGAGGCATAAAGTAACACACCATATCTCTCTGTCAGAGTTGTAGAATGGTTTGCTTTTTATGTTATCAACAAATAACATGTTTGTTTTGATTGATCAGATGCTTCCACTAATCTAGCTCATTTGATCTGATGAGATAGGATTCAATTAACTTTGAAAGGCATGTGGTGTCAATTTAACTCTTTCACTCAAGCATTATTGTTCTTACCCACTGAAGTGAATAGTTTCAGAAGATATCGCACATTTGGTAATTGTACATGATCTAATTATACTAAATATTTAGCTGCAGGGTTCAAGTACCTATTTGCAAACACATCTTTATTACTGTCTGTCATCTTCATATCTCAAGTAGAATTGTGTGATGATTTATTAGGAGATTCTATTTGGACTGTCATTCTCAGACGAACAGATGAATAAAGCATTTCACAGATCAACTCAATTATAGTCAGTTTAAGCTTAATCAAGAACATTACACACCTCTCTTTCTCCCAAGCTTTTCCTGGCTAATGAGCCAAATATGACTGACAAAAAAATCCAATAATTTCTGCAATTTCATTGTAGAAACATAAAATGGGTAGAATTTGAAAGGCTAAAATGTGAATCATATTCTGATTGACAAGCTGATTGCAGTCATCAGGATGAATAGCTTCTGAATTCCTTGAGAAACAAATATTTACCTTGAATTTAAAAATAGACAGAGTCTATTTCACTGAGGCCCTGCAGTGAATAACATTTAAGATGTTAACCTCTGCACGAAGACACCGTCCAGCGAGTCATATTCTGTGCGGACTGTGGTGCCCTTTACTATAACCCTGGAGCTGCATGTTTCTGCATATTTGTTAAATCTGGCTGAAGCAGGTTACCTGAAGGATCTAGATACATAAAGCGCACGAGTGGATGTGACCTGTTTACTGGGTACTGTATTATAATAATAATAATAATAATAATCCTTGCATTTGATATACCACTTTTCACATCTTATCGACGTTCTCAAAGAGCCTCACAGAATGTACTGTAAAGTGAATTGACCGTATATTTGTGGGCGAAACGCGGCAACAAATGCATAAGCCCTGCATTGTTTCAGGAATTATTGCTGTTCCAAAAATAAATACTTTTATTCCGTTGAGTTATCGGAACATCTGCTTGTTTGGGGATGTGTAAGAGGAAAACATTACATTGTTAAACATTAAACCTTCTTTGCTGAAGCAACATCATTCCCAGTAATTTTTTTTAATGGCCACTAAACTTACATTTGCTGTGAGTTTATCTTTCATTGAAGGTGCACTGATTTTATGTTCGGAGCAACACTGGTCCGCAAAAAGAGAACAGATAAGGGCGAGCTGGATCCATGTAACAATTTGTTCGTGTTTAGATCTTTGTCAGGTGCCTTTGTAAGTCCAACATGTTTCACTGTACACACATTTATTAAACTGCAATCCACCTCAGTGATCTGTAACCTTTTGTCATGTTGTTTACATAATTAATAGCTTCATAATGATTCAAAATCACACAATAAAATGCCTTAGAATGCTAATAACCTGTTCATAAAAGGTGAGAATAAGCTGATGAGACCTTAACTTCAACAGCACAGATTGTGATGAATATACGATGCTCCCACTGAGGTGTGTAGTTGTCTACCATCTGTTTGCTTTGTTTTTTTTATAAAAATACTTTGCTTAATCACTGAATATATCTTGAGGAAGAGAGGACAGTCACTGCATTTTACAGTAAATTCTGAGAAGCACTTTGACACATTCTCCAAGTATGAGACTTAAATGCATGCATTGTTAAGCCTAATGAACTATTGACGGATGTTAGGATATATTGCAAAGTGTATCCTTCATCTGGATTTCACAGGATATACCGTAAACTGATGTGACTGTGTATATTTTGAGGGTCAAAAGGACTAGTTTGAACATTTTGTGTTGGTTGCACTTAAAATGATACTAATTTGACTTGAGGATAAAAATAGTAGTTCTGATGCAGCTCCTATTTGTCTCCATTCCTCAGTTATATCCGAACATGAAACTTATTTTCAATCAGATATAAAATAATGCCTGGGAGATTATCAAACGTGTTCAAAATCATTTTCCAGGATGCTCTAGAATTCCCTAGTACTATCTGTCAGTCAGAGAGGCTTTATACATAAATTAAACAATTAAAACCTTAAACTTAGACATTTGATCCTTTCTTCCATAGATTGGACCATGATTTTTTGTTTCAACAAATTGGCTGGTCTATCTCCTTAAATATGTGTTTTAGCTAACTATCTTTTGGCATGCTGTTCCTCCTTTATCTCTTATTTAGCATCTCCTTTAAAAAGTCCTTTTTTAAATATTACTTCCATTGGCAAAACATTTCAAAAGCTGTTGTCTTCCAAAGTTGCAAAGACATCACACATGGATCTTTTACTCCTGTGTTCATTAACACTCCTTTCTGCATCATCAATCAGTTGGTGAAAGTCTTTCATCGACTTGTTTTTCCTAATTTTAGATGCAAAGCTTCTTTGATCATGGATCGGACGAAAGGAAGTATGTAAGTAAATTCTCTTCCTCTTTGGTGTTATCCTCTCGTTCATCACTCATTTGCCATTCCACTTCCTGCAGTCTAACGTTCTCTCTTTCATTAATCTTGGTCAGAACTCTTATCCACTTAGCAGAAATTGGTTTATTCATTTTAGATGGAAATCATATTTTTTTTTACTTCCGTTGTCTTTCTAAGCTTTAATAAGGCATTTACTTCTTCAGACAGTTTGGAAATGTGTGTCACTATTTGAGATCTAATGACCCTGATATTATATTATTCTCTCCAGAAAAGCGACCTGCCAACTGACTGAAAACAAGGCTCCTACTTACTGCTAGGTAAGCAGGGGAGTGTGGAGTAAGGAAACTGACTGTGGATAAGGAAACTTACTGTGGATAAGGAAAGCACCTCCGACAATGCAACGCACCCTCAACACTGCATTTGAAGTGTCATTTTAGACAATGATTCCAAATTTCAAAGTGGGGTTTCAGAGTCAGAGGTTAGAATGCAATACTGAACCAGAGTAAATCTAGACTTGGGAGAAATTTCAACCAAGGATTCAATTAAGAAATTTGTAAATTTGTGCATTTATTGTTACTCGTTCCTTCTGTTAACACAATGAATGGGTTTAGGAACAAAACAAATTGTGCCCCATTGTGTTAGATGCAAGTGGGTTCAGAGATAATATAATATTTATTAATAGGATAATTATTAATATCCCTTGTGAATAAACAGGCTGTTTGAATCAGAGCTTCCTGTAGCAGAGACCAAGGGGATTAAAATGGCTCAATTTAGCAATGTTGCATTCAATTTTGCAAAAGAAAATGTAACAACAAATGTGAATTACTACTGCCTTGGCTTTGTTACTACTAATAATAATAGTCCTTGCATTTCACATCAGGAGGATTTCACAGGATGTACTGTGCTCTATTATCAACACACTCCACTCTGTTTATGTGACTTTCTGAGAAAGATCAAAATTTATATCTTTCACATCCATAGTTGTAACAGAAAACAAGCAGCAAGATGTTTAATAAAATGAAATCTTTGTTTTTTAACATCTAGTTTTATTTCGCACATGTTTCTGTTGTTATTTGCCCCCCTGTTTTCTATTTTAATGTTATTTTTGTCATTATGCTCAGCCCTAGACCTTTATATAATGTAGATATAGGGTATAATTTACCCTTCATTTCTTTCCCAATACATATCAGATTTTAAGCAATTCCACATCTGGATGCATTGGAACAATCAATTTGTTCCAGAAGTGAGGAAGATTAATCGGGATGGTCATTCAACCTCCATGTACATTTGCTGATACAAGCAGCGAGGATTCATGTTTCTAAAATAAAGAGACTGTTCTTGATTAACAAAATCAATTGAACTGTGGGATTACAGACATAACTGAAGGGCCTTAAATTCTCTGCTCTGTATCCTATGAGCATACCCTCAGCTCTCTATTGATGTACATGGCCAGCAACTTGAAACCTCACCACACACAATCGATGAGAACAACACGGTATAATTTCTTATGTTTAAATCAATAAAGAGAAGTTATTTTACTTCTGCGGTGGTCAAAAAATAATTTGAAAGTGCTAGTTTTGATCCTTGGTCTGCATTCAGATAGTTCTCCGTTAGGTCGGAGTTGGGGGCCTCAGCATGTCTTGGGTTAGAGCTCAGCTAATGCCCCATTACTGATTGATACTGGTGAGCTCAGCTGGAAATGATTGTATGAGGATTGTTAAATAGATAGCTCACACATAGGAACATGGAACAATAGAGATTCATGGCGAAGTCCGTTCAGCCCATATGTCTAAGCCGTCTCCATCAAACAATCATTTTAGTCCCACTTGTCTTCCCTTTCCTCACACAACAACTTGCATTTATATAGCGCCCTCCACTCAGGGTTGTGTCTCAGAGCGTTTAACAGTGACAGAGGCTGACTCTGAGCTCGGTGGGGTGGGGGGAGCTGTACACAATCTTTCTGCCTTGCTTCCTCTCTCCCCTTGTTCAAGTCCTGCCTGAAAACCTTTCTCGTCTTCGGGCAGGACTTGAACAAGGGGAGAGAGGGAGCAAGGCAGAAAGATTGAGGGAGAGTGTTTTCAGCGTTTCGGGGCATAGTGGCTGAAAACGTGACCACCGATGGTGGGGCAGAGGGTGTGAGGGATTAACGGGAAGTCTGTGCCAGTCGAGTAGAGATACTGGGTGGTGGATTAGGGCGACAATGATTCTACTGATTTATTTCTGCATCTTTCATGAGCCTGAAATGCTCCGATAACATCCCTTCAGAAAAAGGTGAGTAGTGATTGCAGTTTATTTTCCCCACCTCCAAGCAGTGTTTGTTGAATCTTTCAGAAATCCTGCGTAACAGACTTCAAGATTACCAGATGCATGACATTTTCTCCTTTCTCGTGTCCTGCGATCGCAGTAACAGCGTGAAAATCAAATTTCTTAGTGTCTACGAATTTTCTGCTGTCAATATTCAGCAACAGATTTGGCAAATACAGCGAAATGGAAATAAGCTTCAAGTAAACTAAAGCCGTTGGAGTGCGTGACTGCCTTCATATCCAGTGTTTGCAGAGAGTCTGTGCGATTACCCAGAAAAAGTCCGCTCTTGATAAAAAGAAAAACACAAACAAACATTATGGATGATTTTTGGAAAAGTATTTTGGAAAATGAACACAAGTAGCCAGATAAGCATATGCTTTCAATAGCGATTATCTCTTTGATGGTCAGTTTTTTTTTTTTGTTGATCGCCATTTGTTCTGTTTTTCCATTTTGTTCTAATCCTGGCATAGTCCCTATATTTAACCAAGACACATGCATTACATGAACATATTTATTATTATTTATTAACAACTCAATGAAAATGCTGAAACCCTGGGTCTCTGCAGCAGAAGCTCTTATGCCTGACGAAAATGCAACAAGGTATCGGTCTGGCTCAGTTGACACCTACCTCACCATTGTGTTGGAGGTTGTCGGCTCAAGTCCCACAATGGAAATTTGAGCTCATTGTCTAAGTTGCAAGTCCAGTGTAATGCTGCATTGTCCAACGGAGTCCTGTAGCTCAGTGGTTAGATCACTCACCTCACAAGTGAGAGACCTGGATTCAATTCCCGGCAGGTCAGGGCGAGACCTTGGGCAAGTTTCCTTACTCCATACGCCTGATAATAAACCCTCGAAAAACCCCCCAATAATAAATTGGTCATTTCAATCCACGACTGTTTGTGGGACACTGTTGTGCGCAATTGGCTGCTGTGTTTCGCCCACATATATACAGTCAATTCACTTTACAGTATATTCTGTGATTCGTCAAGAAGACATGAAAAGCACTATATCAAACACAATTAGGGTCCGTCGATATGGAAAATTTTCCGATTAGATATATCGATGGGCTCATATCGAGATATACCGAAATATCGATATTTTTCATCGGAGTGCGCGCGCATTCAAGGTGCGCGCACATTTCGGGTGCGCGCGCATTCCGGGTGCGCGCGCATTCGGGGCCTATCTCCTCAGGAGGTAAATATCTTTCTCTCTCTGTGTCGCTCACTCTCTCCATCTCTGTGTTTTTCTGTCTGTGTGTCTCTGTGTCTCTCTCCCTCTCTTTTCTCTCACATACCCCCCATCTCTATCTATCTGTATATTATCACATCCATCCCGTCTCTCCCCGCCCCCCTCCCGCCGCCCCTCTCTCGCACCTCCCACCCCCGTCGTCTCTCTCCCCCACCACCCCCCCAGCCGTCTCTTTCTCCCTCCCCCCCCCCGCCGTCTCTCTCACCCCCCCAGCTGTCTTTCTCCCCCCAGCCGTCTCTCTCCCCCTCCCCCAGCCGTCTCTCTCCCCCTCTCCCCGCCCCAGCCGTCTCTTTCTCCCTCCCCCCCCCCCCCACGCCGTCTCTCTCCCCCTCTCCCCCTCCCCCCAGCCGTCTCTCTCCCCCTCCCCCCCCAGCCGTCTCTCCCCCTCCCCCCCCGCAGCCGTCTCTCTCCCCCTCACCCCCCCCCCCCCCCCCAGCCGTCTCTCTCCCCCTCTCCCCCCACCCCCAGCCGTCCCTCTCCCCCTCCCCCCCCCAGCCGTCTCTCTCCCCCTCCCGCCCCCCAGCCGTCTCTCTCCCCCTCACCCCCCCCAGCCGTCTCTCCCCCCCCCCCCAGCCGTCTATCTCCCCCTCCCCCCAGCTGTATCTCTCCCCCTCCTCCCAGCCATCTCTCTCCCCCTCACCCCCCCCACAGCCGTCTCTCTCCCCCTCACCCCCCCCCCCCAGGAGTCTCTCTCACCCCCCCCCCACCCCCCAGCCGTCTCTCTCCTCCCCCCCACCACCCCTTGCATACCTGTATATTATATTCGAGGACTGTGAATGCAATATGTCGGCTTTGCACCTCGGTCTGTGCATTGTGTATAGAGATGACCATTCTGGGTCTTGTAGTTGATTGTGCTCGCATCCCGATTTTTTACCTCAGCGTACCGTTTTTCGATATATCGATATTTTTAGAATGTCTATATTGGCATATCGATACGAAAAATATATCGGGTTTTAGCGATATATCGATATATCGCCGGACCCTAAACACAAGGATTCTTCTTATTTTTATTATGGAGTTCCTGTGGCTTAGTGGTTAGAGCACTTGTCTTGCAAGCTGGGGAGACCAAGCTGTGTTTGAATCCAGGCAGGTCAGGGCGAAACCTTGGGCAAATTTCCTTACTCAACATGCCTAATAATAATCCGTCCAAAAAAAAACACTAACAAAATTAGTCATTTTAATCCACGACTGTTTGTGGGACACTGCTATGCGCAATTGGCTGCCGCGATTCGCCCACAACTATACAGTCAATTCACTTTACAGTGTATTCTGTGAAGTGCTTTGGGACATCGATAAGATATGAAAAGTGCTATATCAAATGCAAGGATTATTATTATTGGCAGAGGTGCTATCCTTTGGATATGATGTTAAGCTGAGTATGTCTATCCTATAACCACCTGCTAGCTCAGATGGACATTAAGTATCCTATCCCAGTTTCTCCTGGGATGTCCTAACTAACAATCCATTTTACCTCCATTATTATTATTTTTTAAAAATTATTATTCCTTCACTTCATGGCTTTTTGTGTGCATGCCGTTACTAAATTGACAGCTGCATTTCACTAAAAATAACCAGTCACTCCACTTTGCAATAAATCCTTTGAGATGTTTTGACAGTGTGGTAAGGCACTATATCAAATGGATGGAATTATTATGATATCTATTCTTCAACCATTCAACCTGTTATCTGAAGACTCTTCAAAAGTTTGATGAGCAACTGTGCTTGGATCAGGCTTTCTGTATGCTGCAGGTTCAAATATTCAGATATTAAATCTTCATCTCACAAGGAATGCAATCAGCCATTCAGCAATTTTATCTGGAACAAAACTGAAAACACTCAACAGAAACAGATACAGTACTTTCATACAAAGATAATTAGACTTCTTCAGTGAACTATCATCTCCGGGTGTAATTTGGCAGCAGAATAACTAGAAGTAGTATTCTAAGCATTAACACTTTATAATTGGGGAACATTTTATGCTTGAATTGAACATTTTATGTTATGGTAGGATTAACAATTCAATATAGTTGATGCAAATAGAAGACAATTTGCTTTGTTACTTCTATCGTAAAATCATGTTTTTTTTTCCTGGAGCTGACTTTAATAACTACATGACATTTTTGTTTGCTTTTATACATGCAAGTTTCCTGTATTAATATCGTTAGCGGATAAAATATTAGACATATATTAAAGAACAAAAATATCTGCTCCATATGACAGTAAATTATTTGTGGTGCTTTGAAACATTCTCTCAAATGTGAAAGGCACTGTACCAAATGTAAAGATTCTTATTATGTTATTATCATTATTATTTCTTACACAACAGGCGGTTCTACCGTATCATATCTGAGCAATGAAGCTGCAACTATATTATAGCTGGTCATGTCTCTGATATGCATGAATACTTTATCAATACACTTTGTGTACTGCTTCCCCATAGAATGATTTTTTAAATTCACATGTAATTTGAACAAACACGTTCAAGGAAGTAGAGAACTATCTGTTACAGTCCAGTAATGGAGTTCAGCACATTCTGTTGCTAAAAATGCATGACTAAGGTTCTCCAAGGGTGCATGAAATATGCTGTTACAGTGGTTTCAAGGCCATTAACTTTACATTTGAAACCTTGCTGACTTTCATCACACTCCCTGATAAGATAATTGACAAGCTAAAATAACAAGGTCCGAACCTTGAGTTTGCATGGTTTGGTTTACATGCCACATACAATCCTATTGTTTGCACACAGTCCAATCGTGTTAAACACTGCCCAATGCAGCAATAATTGTACATCAGTTGTGCTTTTTTAACATTAAATTCCCTGTGGCTTTCGATATTTATCATTCTCAGTCAAAGATCTGGAAATGCTAATCGGCTTTTGGATGACTTCATATTACAAGACTCTGTGCTCCAAGTTCTGTGACGCCATCTCCCCCATTCTTGCCTGACTCCACTGGCTCCCCATCACTCAGAGGATTCAATTCAATATCCTGGTCCTCACATTCAAAGTCCTCCATGGCCTCACCCCACCCAACCTCTGTGGCTTCCTAACCCCCTTACGAATCTGTCTACTCCCTCTATTCAGCAGACTCCAGCCTGCTCCATGTCCACCCACTCGCACCACCATCGGCGGGAAAGCCTTCAGCCACTCTACCCCAAATTCCTTCCTTTCCCTCCATTCGACCTGATCCCGACCCCAGCTCGGGTTTGACACATCGACTGTCCAGCACATTGGGTTGTTCTCCCGCCGTGAAAGGCACTGTACAAATGTTACTTTGTTGTTGTTGTTGTTATACAGCCACCTAAAAATGGCCATAAGAGCTAATTATTATTGCAACTGCTGAGGGCAGATGGATTTGTTGTAAAAAAATTAAGTATAAATGGAAGAACAGAGAAATATGAGGCTTTAGTGTTGATACATGTGATACTTTATTTATATAAAAATCTCAACTGATGACTTGAAACACCATCGCAAATGAACTAAATAAAAAATAATAATTGCATTTGATACAGTGCTTTTCATACATTCTAGATATCTCAAAAGCTTCACAGAATATACCGTAAAATGAATTGATTGTATATTTGTGGGTGAAATGCCCCACAAATAGTTTAAATATTTAATCATGGGATAAATTTCCACCTGGAGCTAGATTCACTATCAACTTGATACCACAGAGGTGTGGAATTAGGACAATTGTTGAATTCAGTTTTAACGTGTTACAGAAAACTGGTTTTGGAATCAAAGACTGTTTAAGAATGTGCCTAGCTCTGGATTCTTTGAAATGTTACCTTCGTGGAATAAATGAAGACTCAGGTGGAATTTTAACCTACATATAGGTGTAGGCCAAGTAGAGGAATTATGAGTCCCCAAATCCACCTTCCTGGTCTTAGCCTGTGTGACATCTTTGTCATCAAATTTAAGATGACACGGAATAGCAGAAAATTATTAAATGAACATTAATGTTATAATCAATTATGAATGAATCATTTCTGCAATAACGAATTGTGTAATAATGGAAACTATTATTATCATGCAGGAGCTGTGCTTTTTTTAGGAACTGCAGAAAACTGACTTAAATGAAGGCAGGTGTTTAAGAAGCTTCATGTATTCTGTACATTAAATTTTTTTAGACAAAATGGTCTTCCAGGCTAAATACAGGTAGCATTTTAGGCTTTTTAGCTATTCCATACAAATACCAAAGTGAAAACATAAGTAGTTTACTTGGGTCAAATATGTGAAATGGGTCCTGAGGAAACAGTCTTGTTGCAGCACATTTTCTACTCAAATGATTACACCCCAATAAGTGTAGGAATTATTCAAATATGTATTATTTGTTTGCAAAGGTACTTTCAATGAAGAAAAAATGATATGGGCTGATGACTCAGCCTTTGATATTTCTATCATTTCCCCTCATTCATATCTTTCTCATAAAATGCTGCTTGTCAGTTTGAATAATTTAGAAGCAACTGACTCTGAACCTGGGTTGCTTTCCAGCATATCTTCCTGTATATAATAATAATTCTTGTATTTGTTACACTGTACTTCCTTTCATGTTGGGAGGACATTTCTCAGGATCCTGTGCAGCGCCTTGGGACGTCCTCCCGACGTGAAAGGCGCTCTAAAAATGTAATTTGTTGTTGTTGTTGTTGTTGATTAGTCGTCGAGTATATGTATATGACTGTATATGTGCAGTATTTTGGCACACACAAGTCTTAGCTCTTGTCAGTCTTTACCTCATGCTCTCTGGAATTAGTTAAGCAAGGTACATCTCTCCAGGGATAGAGTGAACATTTCATTCCAGATACAGGGACATTTCCATATTCCATGCCACATAGACATTGATACGTAGAACTGTTCTGACGAAGGGTTGTAGACCCGAAACGTTGACTCTTTTTCCTTTCTCCACGGATGCTGCCTGACCTGCTGAGTTTCCCCAGCAACTTCTGTTTTTGTTTTATGTAGAACTGTGTCTGGTTTACATGTTCTAAAGCATGGTGATGGGTTTCCACACCGGTCAGACACCTGACTGAATAAAAAAAGTTAATCTTTCTTCTAAGTGGAATGAATTGAAATTCTTTCAAAACTTTCACCATTGTTCCACTGAAAAATAATTTAGATATAATACACTAGGACCTTTAATGCCTTATGTTACTAAACGTATGGACCTTTAATGCCTTATGTTACTAAACGTATGTGTGGTTGAGGATTAGGCAAGCATCTCCTCATACAAAGAATAACACTGAAGAGTAATGCCACAAATCTCTCACAACAAAATAATGTTACATTTCATTCAACTGGCCAAACATATTAAATGGCGAATCATTTTAAATGCAAATTGTAATCATTATTAGAACGCTTTTTCAAAAGTTTTCAAAAGTTGTTGAATGAGATCCAATATATTTTTCTGCTAGTGCAGTTGTGGTTTGGTTTGGAGACATGATGTATTCGTGAGCAGCAGAATTGCTCAATTTGCGTCCATCCATCTGCAATTGTATTTACTGAACAGTCCCTGCAAAGCATTTCAATGGAGGCGTACCCCTTTTTGCAGGTTGCTGTAATATTTCACTATAGTTTGATTATCTGCAAATTGCCACTTTGTGGAGAATTGGATTACAGGGAGCTTGTAGCTTGTGTTATTTACTCACAAATAGTATAAGCACCAAACTTCAATCTTATTGATTTTATTTCTGACAACCCAGCTCTTCTTTTAATGCCCAATGACAGCAAGGAAAGAAATGCCATCAAACCCAAGTCATCAAGAGCTTCAGGTTCAATAATCAGGCAATCAGATACCTTTCGCATAAGCTCCAGGGCCAATCTTGCATTCAGCATTCTCACACAAATCAGGTTGTGCATCTCAATGTGTCGCCTGCATGAGCTTCAACCTACTTTGTCTTTGGTTTGTTCAGTTGGCAGCAAACAGTACCTGGTCAGGTGGATATGAAAGATACCTTGGCACTATTTGAAAAGAGAAGCGAGTTTCTCCCAGTGCCCGAGCCAACAGTCCCCCAAATAAAATCTCTCTCCATGGCTGTTGGTGGGTCATTGCTGTGCACAACAATGACTGCCGCATTTAGCCCATAATGTACCAAGTCAATTCATGTTACAGTGGATTGTAACGCATTTTGAGCCATCATCACAAGGTGATAAGGCACTATATTAAATACAAGGACTATTATTTATTTATTATAAGCACTGATATGACAGACACTGCTGCAGTTTGGCTGAATGGCCTGTTTCCATGCTATAGATTTTTCTGTAAAGTTTGATCCAGTTGCAAATTATGCTCAGGACCTGAATGACGATTGAAATTGGTCTGATTTGCAGGACCTAATAACCTCCGCTCCTAAACCTTACAGGATAAGTAGCCCAGGTCCAGCTTTTGCACATACTTGAATCTAGAGTAGGGTATATTGCCAATCAATTTAATCTATTTTAAATTATAAATAATGTTTAAAATGTATTGAGCTTGTATTTCTCTCATTTAATGTAGTAATTCAACTAGAAACAAGTAATGTATCTTCTGCAAGCTTTATTAATTTAAACCTTAACAGCATAAACACTCATTGTTGAGCTATATTGAGCTTCGAGTTATCACAAAAAATATCTAATTGATTGAAGGAATACAAAAATCAAATTGCAAAGCTATGAAGCACATTAAGACACAACTGATTTTATTAATATACTTTTCAATTTCTAAGATTCTTTAAAAAAAATTAACTGTTAAAGTACTGTATTAATTTTTGTATTTATGATACACATGCTCTCTCTTATGCTGTTTTGAGATTATCAAGGAGCAGTGATATAAATACTGTAGAGAGGAACTTATCTGCGTTTTTTTCACAATGCTATCAGCCTTGCTCATTTGGTAGCACTCTTGCCTGAGTCAGAAGGCTGTGGGTTCAAGCCACATGTCTGTACTTTGAACTCACATAATCCAAGTTGACACTCGAATGTAGTGCTGGGAGTGCGCTATAAGGTTCAGAAATTAAATCGAGCTCCCGTTTGCCTAGTCAGGTAAAGATTCCACAACATTATTCAAAAAGCAAAGGAAGTTTCTCTTGATATCCTTGCCAACAATTCCACAGATAAATCCTGTGCAGTCCTGCAGCTCAGTGGTTAGAGCATTCATCTCATTTGTGAGAATCCTGGGTTTGGTTCCCAGCAGGGCTAAACACCTTGGGCAAGTTTCCTTACTCAACATGCCTGATAATAAACCGTGAAGAAAAAACAAATTGGTCACTTCAAATCACAATGTTTGTGGGACTCTGCTGTGCGGAATTGGCTGCCACATTTCATCCAGAAATATACAATATAATCTGTGAAGCACTTTGAGAAGTCTAGAAGACTTGAAAAGTAATATATCAAATTCAAGGATTATTATTATAAGATAAAATGAGTGAATTTGGAAAATTATTGAGTTCAGTCTTACCTTCAAAGCTGTTTTTCATTTACAGAACTCTAGTTCCAAAAATAAGATTTGAGGTAAGAGTTTGCCAACTTTTAGACACTCTGAAATGTCACATAAATAGAGTAAATCTAGAGTTGGTGGAATTTCTCCACATAATATGGTTGGTTGGATCAAGTTGGACTTTCAAAACATTAAACAAATGAGACCTATCAAACCATAAACTCTTGCATTATCTACTAATAACCCAGGCTTAATTCAGGGTTCTACGAAACGCTTTCATAGACAATTCTTCCAAGCTAATGATGAAATAGTTTGATCAAAGTCAATCCAATCTAAATGAAAGTGACGTTAAACTAATGCAGTAAGTAATTGTTCTGTGTTGAAGAATTAATACAGATTACAAATGCACTGAAATCTGTCATTTTACTACAGGAACCATTTGGCACAGGTAAATTTCAGAAATCTGAGATACGATTAGATTATCATTATTTCAAACCCCCAAAGAAGTATAAATTGTCATATTTCCCAAAGCAATATAAATGAAGTAATTGAAATGAAATGGGGGAATTGAAAGTCAGGACTATTTAAACGGTAGTTCCAGGAGCCAATACTTGAGATAGTGTATTTGTCTATATGGAACAATTTTATACCAAAGGAGAAGTGTGCGTGGATGGATCTTTATGGAGGGAGGAGTTGGGAAGGCCGACATGCAGCACTTTGGCATAGTCGAGCCTGGACATGATGAAGGCATGCATACATTAACTGATTTCCATTCAACAACAAAAATATTACACTTGTATAGTGCCTTTCATGTCAGGAGGACGTACCAAGGCACTGGACAGTCATTATTTCAGATCCAAGCTGGGGTTGGTGATGGGAAGGGTGTAGGGAAAGGCGGAGATTTGGGGTGATGAATGGGACCATCGAATAGCAGGGTCTTGAGGCAGGACTTGAAGGAAGCCAGGGAGTGGGCGAGGTGGAGGGACTGAGGGATGGAGTTCCAGAGGTTGGGGGCAGAGTGGCTGAAGGCTCACCCGCCATTGGTGGGTTGGGTGGGTCGGGGGACGTGGAGCAGGCTGGAGCCTGCTGAGCGGAGGGGGCGGACCAGGTTGGAAGGGGGTTAGGTGGTAACAAATGTAGCTTGTGGAGAGGCCGTGGAGGGCTTTGAATGTAAGGACCAGGATCTTCAATTGGATCCTCTGAATGTTCGGAAAGAAAAGAGAGTTTGTCCCGGTGTCATGGCCGAGAATGCTCTATGTAAAGCTGGTCACTCACTCCATGTCTGTTTGTGGGACATTGCTCTGTGAAAATTTCATGTCGTAGTTTGCCTACAAAATATAACCCACATTACAGTCTATCCTGTGAAAAGCTTTGAGACGTTTCAACAATGTGATAATAATAATTCTTGCATTTTATATAGCGTTTTGCACATCTTCTAGACGTCTGAAAGCGCTTCACAGAATACACTGTACTGTAAAGTGAATTGATTGTATATATACATGGGTGAAACGCTGCTGTCAATTGTGCACAATGGCTTCCGCATGCAGTCGTGACTTGAAATGACCATTATTGTTTGATTGTGAGGGATTATTATCAGGCGTGTGGAGGCAAGGAAACTTGCCCAAGGTTTCGCCCTGACCTGCCGGAAATTGAATCCAGGTCTCTCACTTGTAAGGCAAGTGTTCTAATCTACAGGAGCTACAGGACTCCATATTAAACTGAGAACCTATTATTCACATTCACTACAAATACTATAGTTGCTATATCAAATGGAAGGATTATTATTAAATCCTTTCAAGTAGTTTGAGGCATCCTCCTGATGTGAAAATTGTTATATCAAGTGCAAGTATTATTAATAAGTACCATCTGTTTATGAATTATTATACATTTACTCTATTTACCCTGATCTTCTGTACCATTATTTATACTGCACTTATAGTAATTGCTTAGTGCAATTTTAAGGTGACATTGTAGTGTAACAGTATTTAAAATTGATCTGTTTATGGTGGAGGCAGGTGATGGGAGGTTTGAGAATATAGAAATCAAGGAACTCAAGAGATCATATTTGCAAGGTGAGAATTCCAGGTTAATGTGCTTCACTCTGAAACTAGTTCCCCTTGGCTATTTTTTTTTACTTCAAGCTGTTCAACTTCCTTTAAGTATAAACTGAAACACTGCTATTACATCTTCAGCATTGACAGAACAATTGGCCATTTCCATGTAACACTAGGAAATTGAAGCCTGGACATATATTTAAGTATGTTGCTGTTTGTAATGCATTTTGAGCTAAGCAGTTTCCATCCCTTTAACATATTCTCACAAATAATGAAAATTGATACGCTACATTGCTTGTGTTTAAATCTAAATCATGGTGAACACAATGAAATACAGATTCAAGGATCACTGCAGCATAGGAATCCTCAGCTCTGAATTATTTTGATCAATCAATCAAGTCAATCAAAACTTACATTTATATAGCGCCTTTCATGTCAAGAGGACGTCCCAAGGCGCCGCACAAACAGGTAGGGACAAGAGCAGTGGGGGAGGGGTCGGGGCAGGTTGAATCCCTCGCTCCTCTTGCATCCCTCTCTCCTCCACCAAACCCGCAACTGCACTTTTCCGCCTATGGAAAAGTCTCCCCCCTGATACCCTCACAGAGGCGCTCACGTTTTTGGACCTCATACCTCTCTGGCCTACCACCCACAGCGATCCTGAAGCAGCTGTTCAGCTGCTCCATGATCGTCTCTCCTCCACCTTCAACTCTCTAGTTCCCCCTAAAATCCAGGTCCATCTCCAAACCCGCCCGCTCCCCCTGGTACAACACTCATCTCCGCTCCCTAAAAACACAAACCTGGCTGCTCGAGCGCAGGTGGCAGAAAACCGGTCTCGTGGTTCACCACCAACTGTGGCTCGAGCATCTCCGCAGCTACCGCCGTTCCTTGTCGCGCACAAAAACGGCTTACTATTCCAACATCAATAACAACCCCAAAGTCCTCTTTTCCACCACCCACCATCTCCTCCATGCGCCCCCCTCAGGCCTCGTCAATTTTCACTTCAAACGCAAAGTGAGACGACTTCTCCTCGTCCAAAATTCTAAATATCCACCAGGTAGCGTCATCCTCTTGCCTCTCGTCGCCCACCACCACCACCCACTTGTCATCCCCTTCACCCTCCCCGTCATCAGCTCCTACCATGATCCCCTTCCTACACTCCTCCTTCCCCGTCTCTCCTTCCTCCATCTCAATGATGCCCACCACCTGCTGCCTTGACCCCCCCCCTCCCCACCAACCTACTGCTCACCCAGCTCCCCCTCCTCTGCCCACTGCTGGCTGACATCATCAACCAGTCCCTCTCCACAGGATCAGTCCCTGACCCCCTCAAAATTGCTGCCATCACCCTCCTTCCTTAAAAAACCTTCCCTTGGTCCCTCAAACCCGAGCCGCTGCCGGCCTATCTCTAAACTGCCCTTCTTTTCAAAAGCATTCAAACGCGTTGTTGCAAATCAACTCCGCGCCCACCTCTCCTCCCACTCCCTCTTTGAACCCCTCCAGTCCGGTTTCCATTCTGCCCACAGTACAGAGACTGCACTTGTGCAAGTCACAAACAACGTCCTCTCTATCTGTGACCAGGGCTCCGTCTACCTCCTTATCCTCCTGGACCTGTCCGCTGCGTTCGACACAGTCGACCACGCCATCCTCCTCCACCGCCTATCCTCCGTCATCCACCTCAGTGAGACCGCACTCGCCTGGTTCAAGACTTACCTCACAAACCGCCAGCAGTACATCTCAATAAATGTTTTTTCCTCCCGCTCTCACCTGGTTACCTGTGGGGTAACCCCAGGGTTCCATCCTCGGCCCCCTCCTCTTCCTCATCTACATACTCCTTCTTGGGGATGTCATCCGCAAACATGGGGCACACACCCAACTCTACTTTTGCACTTCACTTTGCGACCCCCAGTCCCCTGATGTTCTGTCAGCCTGACTGTCAGACATCAGGAGCTGGATGAGCACGAACTTCCTGCAGCTGAATGTCGACAAGACGGAGGCCATACTCTTTGGCTCTCGTCAACATCTCCATTCACACGGCTCTCACCTCCTCCACCTTCCCAACCTGCTCCTGAAACTCTCCGAACCTGTCCGCAACCTAGGTTGTCGCGTTCGATCCCCAACTGTCTTTCCTACCCCACATCTGATCCCTCACTAGAACCGCCTTCTTCCACCTCCGACGGATCGCCCGTCTTTGGCAGTACCTCACCCCAAAAGCTGCTGAAACCTTGGTCCATACCTTTGTCACCTCACAGCTGGACTATTCCAATGCCCTCCTCACCAGTCTCCCCTCCACCGCAATCCACAAAATCCAGCTAATTCATAATTCGCTGGTCGCCCGCATACTCACCCATACCAAGCTTCGGTCCCCCATTACCCCAGTCCTTGCCAGACTTCACTGGCTCCCTGTCCCTGAGAGGATCGACTTCAAGATCCTCACACTTGTTTTCAAGTCCCTCCGCTCCTCTGCACCCCACTATATCTCTGATCTCCTCTCTCCCCAAACCAACACCTGCTGCCTTTGCTCAACTGGGTCTGGCCTCCTCCATATCCCCCAAATCCTCCGCTCCACCCTTGGCAGCCGTGCCTTCAGCCACTCTGCCCCGAGACTCTGGAATTCCCTTCCTCACTCCCTTTGGCTTGACCCTCTCTTCCCAGTTTTCACAGCTAAAGACCTTTCTCTTCGACCACATCTTTGGTCACCGTTCTGCCAGGCTCGGTCCTGGGATCTGCTACTGTGAAGCGCTCTGAGATGCCGTCTGGTGTGGAGGGCGCTATATAAATAAAAGTTGTTGTTGAAAGAGAGTAGGAGAATTGACTGTATATTTGTGGGCGAAATGTGGCTGTCAAATTGAGCACAGCAGTGTCCCACAAACAGTCGCGGAAAAGGGGCCAGGGGAGAAAGGGGGAAATCAACTTATTATGTGCACACATTTTTTATATAGAATCATAGAATTATACGCACAAAAGGAGGCAACTCAATCCCACTGCCCAGCTTTCTCTCCATAATCTAACAGACGTGCTCTTCCTAAATAAAGATCTAGTTCCCTTTTAAAATCTGTTATGGAATCTGCCTCCATCACCTTTTCAGGCAATGCATTCCAGATTCGAACAACCCGCTGAGTGAAAACATTTCTCCTCAGCTCCCCTCTGCTTCGTTTTGAAACTATTTTAAATCTGTGACCACAAGTCACTGATTCGCCCACCAGTGGAAACAGTCTTTCCCTATTCACCCTGTCGAAACCTCTCATAATCTTAAAACCTCTATTAGGTCTCCTCTCAACCTTCTTTGTTCTAGAGAGAATAAGCCTAGCTTATCTAGCCTTTCCTTGTAGCTGAAGTCCCTCATTCCTGGTACCATCCTAGTAAGTCTCCTCTGCACCCTTTCCAATGCCTTAATATCCTTCCTAAAGTGTGGTGACCAGAATTGTACACAGTACTCCAGCTGAGGCCTAAACAAAGTCTTATAGAGGTTAATCAGCACTTCCTGACTTTTGTATTCTATACCTCTATTTATAAATCCTAGTATCCCATATGCCTTCTTAACGGCTTTGTCTACCTGTCCTGACAGTTTCAAAGAGTCACTAACACAAATCCCCAGGTCTCTCTGTTCCTTCACACCCTTTAAAATTGTACTATCTAGCCTATATTGCCTCCCCTCATTTCTTCTCCCAAAGTGTATCACCTCACACTTCTCTGTATTAAACTTCATCTGCCATGTGTCTGCCCACTTTACCATTTTATCTACATCCTCTTGCAGATGGCTACTATCTTTCTCACGATTTACTATTCTCCCTAACTTAGTATCATCTGCAAATTTGGAAACCGTACTCCCTAAACCCAAATCCAAATCATTAATGTAGCTTAAAAAGAGCAGTGGTCCCAAAACTGATCCCTGGGGAACGCCACTGCACACTTCCCTCCAGTCCGAAAAGCAGCCACTCACCACAACTCTCTGCTTTGAAAGGTTGTACACCTTGAAATGAACCCAATCAAGGAAAGAGTCTGACGAATTTTGTCTTCGAGTTGAATCGCTAAAAAGCATTTGTGTAAAACCTTCTGGACAGTTGCCTTTCTAAAAAGTTATCTTGAGTGTGCTGATAAAGCACTCCACTCTCTTCTAGCAGATTTTCTGAATCCTTCAGGATGAATCTTATTCTAATAAGTAGTATTGTCAAGGCTATGTAATGGGCAGAAGTTTGGATTTGAGAATTTGGCACCTAATTCCGTGGTGGAGAAGAAGATAAGTGTCCTTTCTCTTATGGGGTTTCATCTCGTTGCTGAATCTCAATTGCAGACTCACTATATTGTCCAATGTATTTGAACACAGATTATTTGTGTTAGGGTCACATAACTCAACTTTTGTCTGATAATGTAGCTCAATCAACTTCGAGAGTTTGCTCAGATTTATTTCTGTTTATTTCCGACAAATAAAAGTGGACTTTTAGGGTTAAATAATGCTTCCATCTCACATAATTCTGTGTTTCCCCTAGCAACTTATAATGATTCTAGCTGCTAATAACATGCCAGGAGGGGAAATGGTGTGTGCAGCATTAAGCCGTATGATCGGTCCCTGGTGTTGAAAGCTATTTAAAGTGAATAATCCTCCATGTCATTTTGTAATAAATGAAAATGTGCGCGAGTTTGCAGACTGAAAGGTTTTCGACCCACAACAGAGGAGGGTTCCCGAACACAGCATCTGGTAATCTCACCTAAATGTACAATTAGAATGCTCTGACCTCTGTGACAGCCTTTGCGGTTTTATCTGTGAGATACGTGCTGAAACGCTTCATTTTTGGCACATCTTAAAATGTCAAACCTGAGTTAAATATAAAAGCAGATCAACTTGTATATAAATGCTAAACTGGAATCAAAGAGTGTCATGTGAAAATAATACTCTGCACATCATCAATGAAGCCAGCATGTAGTCACCAGAGATTTAATTTCTCAATGACTGTGACGGGACCCCGAACGATCAAATGCTGCACACAGTTGATAGCACGTGTTTACTGCTTCTGCTTTACATGTGAGCATGAGAACAAAGATCTATTAGTGAAGATAAAACCTGAGAACTCTGTAAATCTTTAATAAAGATTAAATGTTCATAGTTTATTTCTAAACAACCTCAAACTTTCACTTACGGAATTTGTCGCAGCACTGAAAAACAATTTAAGCTAATTATTGTATAATGGGAAGTTTTTTGCAATGCGTGAATATTTGTATTTGATTTCCACATAGTAAACATGTAACTCACACATATACATGCACTTGAAAGCCTAAGGTAACACTTTCACAAGAACAAGTTGCATTTATTTTGATATATTTCACCAAGAAATGTGGCTTTCAGGTCCAACAACATAGAGAAAAATAGACATTTTCACAGTAGTTTTAATACATGTGGAGAGTGTGGTGTTTTTTCTCACTTCAAAATTGTTTCTGAAATCAGTTTGCAGTCCCTTATATTATGGAAGATTGCATCAATGTAATTAGTAACGAGTTCACAGATTTTAGTTGCTGATTCTGGTGGATCATTGTAAGATTTACTGCTAAAACAAATCTCCAACATGGGATGATTTTCACCCCTTTTACAAATCTATCGAATGAGTAGTTATAATCTTCTAAAGATTACTGGCTTCCAGAATTATACCAAAAAGATTTGGAAGGTAGCAAATGTGGCACAATTGCTCAACAAGGGAGGAAGGAACAAGGCAAGTGTAACTATAGGCTTGCGATTTTTGCATCAAGGACATAATCCAGATTCTATTTAAGGTTATAAGTAATAATACAGACATTTCTCATTCACATGCTTGATGACTTTGTTTCTGGAATTCATTCTAACTTCATGAATTTTATTTCAGCTAATTAATTTGTCATACGAATGCAAGATGTTGGATATCAAGGAGTTACACGCATATGAAGAGCTGTACCTGATCCAACAATCGTGTTTAACCCAAACTGCATGACTGTGGTACCTGTAAGGCAGTTAATATTTACACTGCTCTTGATCACTGGGCAGAGTAATGAGGAAAGTAATCAGTCAAACAAAGGAGAATGTTCTTCTCTTATGCTCCAACAATATCATTGAGTTCACAGACTTGACAAACATGGATGAGTACCACGCCAAAGAAAATCAAAGGTGTTGAATGGGATGTGCTACTCAACTAAAGTTGTAAAGATTGGTGAAATCGTCAACACTGGAGGTTCGTGGAAAATATATGAACGACTCTGTTATATCGTACTCTAAAAGCAAACTGCAACAGCACATCATTGCTGTACCAAAGTACAATGAATAAAGTCCATTAGTGCTCCAACCTATTCTCTATTTGTCTCTCATGTTATACTCCTTCAGATTTGACATGGGAATCGAAAATGAGTATACCCCCTGAGCATCACAACAGCTGCAACTTGAGAAGCAGTTTTGCAATATAAAGGGTTGGCACTGCTCCTTCCAGAGGCTGTTTGAAATGTTCCTCTAGGTGCAGGATTAGTACCAAAGGCAAATGCAGGTGCTTGCTTACTGCTACATGCTGCCATTTTTCTGACTGTGGCTAACAGAGCCAGATAACACATTCATTGTTCTCGATGTCTACATTGGAGACTATGTAAGATTGTGCGCACACAATTTCATATATGTTGCAGTGGAATTCATTCCGCTGAGTAAATGTAGTAAATTCCTAGCATTACACATCAGCAAGAATATAAAGATGTCATAAAAGGAATAGGCAATTCAGACTCTGTAATCTTGACCCTTTTTTCTACCAGGCTTATAGGGGCTTTACGACTCCCTGTGTTTAATAGCAATACATTTCCTTTTACACATTTAACTGAAGTTCCTGACTCACTTTTGCGTTTCATTCTTCTCGTATGCTTTTTTTTTTGCTGTTGACTGTCTCAATGCTTTTCACCATGATTGCAGAATGTGTATTATTGCAAATTCCACCTTTGATCCAAGATGATAATGCCCACGAATTTGAGGTGAGAACTGAAATGTGAGAACTTTCAAAATGAGAGCAAACTTTCTACCGCCTCCCCGCTCTCCCCTCCCCACTCCTCCCCCCCTTTGCTCCCACTCCCCCGTATGGCTTTCAATCTGCTTAAGTGGATCAACTCTCCAGTGATCCAGTGGCAGGGTGATTTTTAATGTTTCCATTTGATGGATTTGCAACTTATGCCAGATTTGCTTTTTCCCCTGGTGCTGCTGTAAGTGATGCAAATGGTGTTTGTTTGTAGTACTTGCATCATTATCCTTCCATTTAAATATTAATGTGGTGCAGTGCCCCATGGATTCAGCAGCTCGGTGAAACAGAACACTATTCCTTTGCTTCCGAGATGCGAGCTTGAGTTGAGCTGTTGGGTTGTCACTCATCCAATTATGGATCAGACAATCAAGTTTTTTTTCTTGAGATATTTAAAATGAAAACCAGGCACTCACTGATTTTCCTTCCCCCACCCAAGGATGTTTATTTGATTCTGTGAATTATGACTGGGGTCATGACTTATTCATCAATAATTAGTCATTTGAATGTAACTTCTCAAAAAGGTGTACACATCCATTATGGTCACGTGATTTCAGTGCCCCAACAGTAGGAATTATTTAGCTTGAATTTTGCAGGAATAAAATGGCACCAGCGTAACTACTGTTGAAATGTAGAACAGAAGAGAAAGCAAAGCAGAGAGACTCTACCAACTTCACAGTAAAGCATTTTGAACTGTATCTTATACAATGTTATTCAGAAATGGGCAAATCTCCTGCGATGGATTGTATTATTTTCTATATTATTTTACTCAATTCTAACAATTGGCACTCTGTGACCAATGTGTAATGTGCAAAAAACTTTGACAGGCAGCCTAATTGAAATTATTGACAGCATGCATTTGGTCTCCTGAACAGAGCAATGTTTCACATGAATTCAGTGTTTCACATGAGCTCATGGGAAGTCAATTTGGGTATGGCTGAGAAGAAGTAATTTTCTTAGAAGCAAAATTACTATCAAGGGCATTTAAAAAGTTGAAGTCGGTTGTGACAAGGAGGTAGGATATCATATGTTTGAATTCAGTCCAGACTTTCCCTGACATCTGCACAAGGTCCTATACTGAATATGTAGATATGCAGTTGCTTGTGATGAGGTGGCAGAGTGTGTTATAACAATTTCCTTTCAAATCTATTTTACACTGATGTGACACGCTTTCTTGATAATGGCTGCAAAAGTTCTATATAAATGGGTGTCTCAATTTCGTTCCTAATGGACATCAACCCACAGCACAAATCCTCTTGAGTTTGACACTAATTGGGTTTAATTAGGTAATCTCATTCCAAAAACCCATTAGGATGGGAGATATGAGAAATGGAAAGTTAGACCCTGCCCGATGTTCTTTTGCGTCAACCTTGTCGAGACAAGAGTGGAGTTTTATTTTTAACACATTCATTGGTTTCTTCTTCGTTTTGTGATTCGTTTTCCTGGGAATGGAATGCTTGTCTGGTCGATTCACCCAAATATAAAATAGGGTTACATATCATTTCCACATAAAGTGTTGTCTGATGCATCAGAGAGCTGCGGTAATGCCTGTTCGTTGAGGCCTCTTTGTTCAGGTGGCAGCTGCCTTGCAGTGGCAGAGGGATAACAGGGGGAGAACTTGAAGGTTGAGATATTTGAATGAGCAAGGAACCAATTACTGTGCTTCAATCAAATTGCAGCACCTGCACTGAGTTGACTTCAGCAGGAAAGTTGTCACTGATGTACGTACATTACTAGTTTTATATGGAGGTGTATCGCCCTCTGTAATTGAAGTTGCTCTACCCGTAGCTTTGAAGGTGAATGCTGTCAAAAGTTTCCATGTTGCTGGTTTCTTCCAGGCTTTAGGATATCATTACGCAGAGATTCCGGAGTTGACACCTACAATTGGATACAACAAGTTGCTACCAAACTGCACACAGGACCTTGTATAAATTTATTTAAGCAGAATAGCAACGGTTAGCTTTTTGACAACAGTTTTGCACCACGGTGGTTTTATCAAGAGCACTAGATGCCATTAACTGCACATATATGTGCAGATTGTTGGTGGTGTTGTTCGAGTGTGTTTCGATAAGTGTTTGCCAACAGGCTTATCTTACGTTTTCTCCATTCTGTCTCAATCTACTACGCCCAGAATGTTTGTGAGAGGTGACAGACAACAAGGATGACTGTGGGGAAATCATGAATATGGAATTAAGTCACGGCTGATGACTCAACTATATAACCCACAAGTGCCTGCAAAGCCTTGATATAATGAGCTGCTTAAAACCATACATTCAGTCACTGAACGATATATGAAATGCTGAAAGTATTTATCAGTTGTTTTTACATCTTGAGAAACGCTGTTCAGTGTGTTTGACAAAAGGTAATCCAAACCTCGATTGTACATAGTTTATTGCACAAATCCTTGAGACTAAGTAGCAAAGGAAAGAATATGGGTGCTAACCAAGTTCAGCTGGGCATCTTACTCAAACAGGTGATTGATATACTTGGAGGAAATCACTTGTTTTGACTCACTATTCTAGAATTTATTGCAGACGGATTGGTAAAAGAACAGGTGGAATGCTTATCATTGCATGTCGCCTGCTCTAATGGGAATTCCTATTTGCTGTTCGTAATTTCATATTCTGAATAATTAATTGAATAAATACTTGTCAAATAATGTTAAATAAATAAACTATGGCAATCACGTATTTTCTAAATAATGGTTGCCAATGCGGACGATAATGGAATGTTTACAGAATATTGCATTCATTGCATCTTCTAGCTTGGGAATTTCAAATGCATAACCATGTGGATAAGAAGGCAGTGCTGATTAAAGTGTATGCGTTTTATTCAATTTGAATACTGAATTTCCACCTTTGATTTAAATTTTATTCAACTGAATATTAACCGTCAAGTTTAGACAATTTTCACTTTTTTTAATATAATTTTTTATTTGGCTGCTATCGAAAGGGGAGAAATTTGTGACTTTGCACAACAACAGATTTGATGTGATAATTAACAACAATAATCACAGTGGCTTGCACTTACACAGCAAGAGACATCTCAAAGCACCTTGTCACATCAAATCTGTTATGAAATATCACAACATTCCCCTCTAGATTTTACGTTTTCCCAAAACATCAGTTCACGTCTTCAATAAACTATAAATCACAGAGCTATTTGTCAGTGCTGGACTCGAGAAGCAAGCTAGACACATCTGTCTGTCAGTGAAGCATCCAGCAGATAAGACCGACCCAACAGACAGTCAGTGACAGGCCCAGGAATGAAGGCAGACCCTGATGTCAATCAATGATCATGGAAGACTTGAAGGTACATCCAACTGACAGTCAATGATAGCAGACACATAATTTGATATTTTCATGTATGTGGCTTTGCAAAGTGCAAATAATGTGTTTCCTGTGGCCCAGTCCTTTCCTGGCAATCCTATCTCCAACAACAATGGCCATAATTACAAATGTTTTTTGGGAAGGTAAACGCAGTGTAAACATCTGATCAAAGACAACAATGGGAGCATCAAAATATGACTGGGTATCATAAGAATATACATTATTACATTTGGTATAGCCGTGTTCATGTCAGGAGGACAAAGCGCTTCACAGGGGGCACTGTAATGTGCAGTGACTGTGTGTTGTGTCGGTCATTGGCCAAAGTTACCAAAGAAAGGAAGTCAATGCGACATACTTTTGTGGGAGTCAGGGATTAAATAGCAAAGTACACAAAGTGAGATAACTTTCCGAAATATTGTGGGCAAAGTGTGTCCCATAAACAGCCATGGATTCAGTAAACAATTTATTATTGTTTTTTCCATGCTTCTTTACCATGTGAATATTACATTCTACAGTAAAAAAACACATCTTTCTACTCTTATCTACTATCCTTTAAAGGGTGGGTGTGATAATTTAAACACTTGAATGAATTCAATTCATGCTTTTTCTTAATTAAATTTTTTTAACACATTAAATTTAGTCACTTGCAACATACTCAGGGGAAGTATGCCAGAAAGAATAATCTGCTGTAACTGGGAATGTTAAACTGTGTTTTACGATTAACTATCAAAGTAAATTATTTTATCATTGGAAATAAAAGCAGAATTGTTTTTATAACGGGATGTAAATCCACCCTTATCACTCACTGGTTGTTAAGAGGCTGCATTGTGCTTTGGACGCAACCAAGGAGTTACCCTAATCTGGGATGTTTTGTCTCCATGTGGAGGAATTGCTGCTTGAAATTCAGATTCTATGAACGGTGGATTTCTATGGTTTTCTCTATCATTGCCACATGTTGGTCGAAGTTGAGAAAATAACATTTGGCAGGAAATCGATCACCCTCTTTCCCCCACCGTGCCCTCCACCCTGCCCAATCCCGACCCCCAGCTCGGGTCTGAGACACTGACTGTCCAGCACCTTGGGATGTCCTCCTGACATTATCATGAGTGTCGAAACGCACTATACAAATGTAATTTTCTTGTATTTTGTTGTTAAAAGAAACAGTAATGGAAGGGAATTGGGATAAAGGTACATAGCTCCAATGGAGGAACAAGAACCTTCACGGACACGATGGGCTAAATGGCCATCTTTTTCTTCTGCAATTTGTATAATGCTATGAGTTGGTCACAAGCATAGATGAGAGAAATTCCTGAAGTTAGAAGCTATAACTCAAGGCGTTATGCATCCATGGTATATCAGTGACAAACAGGGAAATTGCTTGATGCGGGTGGGCTGATCCAAGTCGAAGATTAGGGAATTGTAATGAGGTCATACTGGTCTTCAGTGCCTCAGAGGCTGCACATTGCTGTCACATTGTGTTCAATTTGTCTAAGCCTTTAAGACTCTATCAGGTTGGATTTAGAAATAAAACAAAGAAAAATTGGCACTGATAACTGTTTTACAGAAATTGCTTTGCAAGTTCCTCTGTGCTGTTGTTTTGAAGTATATTAAAAGTCTCCAAAAAACTTAACATCAGTGGTGTTTTCAAAAGTGACAAGGAAGCACATCATTTACATTTAAATAGGCAGTGTTGACAAAGAAATGTTTCCTTCTTTTTTATAATTTGTTGTTGAATAAAACATGTCATAGCGAATGAAAATTGTTCCACGGTGAGGGTTATGAGATACTGGAAACAATAACTTTTAATACACTTTATAGGATGGCTACTGCCGTAATCATTTGCATTTAAATTGGCATAGGCAAAGGTATTCTGCCTGAGCATATACCGTTGCTAAACCGGTTATGCAGAAAGATGTTTCTTTTATTTCTTTGATGACATGGTATTTTGTTTGATGGGGTATTATGTTCATGTACTTTTAACATAAGCAAGCAGGGTTGCTGAATTAACGTTAGCATTTATAAGAGTGGAAGTGACTGGAACAATAAAAAGATTGAAGCGCTAAATTGATGGAAAATTCCACGTGGTACTATCCTTCATTTACGCTTACATTTGTCTCAATGAGTGTGTCATTCACTCCGACATAAAAAATTAATAAAATGATTAATACCGTATCATTATTGAATTAGGCACATTGCTAATAGGAATATTGAGACGTGCAGATGTTTCTTATGCATTTTGCTACAGGTATAACTCAAAATGAAGGTGACTATATACAGTAAATGAAGGCTGTCTGGAATACTGCTTTAATGCTTACCATTCTGCACATGGCTTTGTGATTATTTACTGCAATGATTATGCTTTACTTGTTGCTTTTGTTGTCAATGGATATGTCAAAATCTGACCAGTATCTCCCCTAGGAAAATCATTGCATTGAGACTCTCCAAAAGTGAAGGGCACGCTGGCGAAAATTCCAGAACATTCACTGTCTCCAGCAGTCATGCACCCCTCTTCTGGAGACAGCATATTTCACATCGAACACCATCATTTGAAGCAAAAGATTTAATTTTTATCTGTGCCTTATGTGCATTACCTTAATCCACATTAAGCAGTTTATCAATCATTAGGCAATGAACTGAGACTTCTTATTCCCTATGAAGAGTAGCTATCTCCATCCACCATGCATTTTGCCCTCCCACTTAATTTTGTGTCAACAGTGAAGCTGAAAGTGCTTTCTTTAATCGATTGTTTTATTTAGGAAAAAAAATTAAATGGAAAGATCACTGATTATCTCCAATTACTGCTCTACTGCTTGAGCAGTATTATCTTGACTTATTTCTTATTGACTAGATAATTTTCAATCATATTTATGGGTTCCTTAATTCCATGAGCCTTGGTATCTCTGCTACCAGCCTGTTGCGTGCTCATTTTTTTTTATTGAATTGCTCAATAAACGAACTCAGCCATATCCTCAGAGAAGTCCACTAAACCTGAACGACTTAATCTCTCCTCATAAATCTGCATTATCTGCAATTTGGATCATTTTGATAAATGATTCTAACTTGCATTAATGCACTGAAACATAAATTTTTTCATACAGTATTAAAGTTAAACTAACTGGGATCATCATCCTGCCGTTCTTAATTCTCGGAAACCCATTGGCAACTTTATTATGTATTTCCCATGTTCTCAATCACGTATTGAAACTTTCCAATAAGACTATTTACGTACTTTGCTAGATTAATTATTTCTGGTAACATTCCGTCAGGTTTGGATACATTTATTTACCTTGAATGCCCAATGCTTCCTCTGTGTTCCCTTATTGCATCAGTGATTTTGCATCGAGGATGAAATTAGATTTCCTGAACCACCTTGTGGAAATGCAATAACTCCAGTTAGTAAAATCTCTGACTTACTTCATTATGTTATAACGATTATTATATAATTTGTGCCAATTTGCTGCTGTGTTCGCCCACAAAACACAGTCACTCTGCTTTACAACAACAACAAAATTGCACTTATATAGCGCCTTTCACGTCGGGAGGACATCCCAAAGCGCTGAACAGTCAGGTCGGGACCCGAGCGGGGGGGAGGGATGAGGGGGGAGGGGGGGGTAGGGGGAAGGGGAAGGAGAGTGGGAGAGGGGGAAGAGTTAGTGGAGCAGCCGAAGGCGCGGTCGAAGAGGAAGGTCTTGAGCTCGGCCTTGAAGGAGGAAAGGGAGGAAGCAAGGCGGAGGGGCTGTGGGATGGAGTTCCACAGTGAGGGAGCAGAGAGGCTGAAAGCCCGGCCACCGATGGTTGGGCGGTTAGGGCGGTGGACGTGGAGCAGGCCTGAGTCTGCTGAACGGAGGGGACGGGCAGGTTGATAGGGGGACAGTAGGTCAGAGAGATAGGTGGGGGCAAGGCCGTGAATGACCTTGAAAGTGAGAACAAGATCTTGAAGTCGATCATCTGGGTGATGGGGAGCCAGTGGAGACAGGCGAGGGTGGGAGTGATGTGGTCGACTTTACAGCATAGCTTGTGAAAGTACTTCGAAATATCCTTTCCCAAAGGGAAAAGCGCTACACGAAGTGCAACAATTAATATTTTTATTATTATGATCCCAAACTCCTATCTTTGCCCACTAACTTTTATTTGAGTGTGTGACTCTTTGCTTCTGTTTTCAATCCTTTCTCTATTACCTGGTTCCTTTTATACAAGCGCATTTTTCTCATTTATTTTCTTCAAATCGCCATTAAATTGCATCAGACCAAATGTGCATACAAACACTATGCTTCCCAATCCTGGGATGTTTCTCAGCCTCTCAATACATAACGTAGCTATTTATAAGTTATGATTCTGATTGATTTTCCGAGCAACATCCTTGTAGATTAAAATGTCCTCATCTGAAATCTGGCATTCTAATTGTGCTTTAATTTGGCACTAATCCACATGATTGCTTATTCCTAAATGTTTGTCCTCCACTGTCATTACTCAGAGTTGTTAATCATTCTGTTTTGCTACTAGAGGAAATACTAAATCTAATATGACATCTCTTCTTGTGTCTTTATGTAAACGCTGTAAAATGCAGCACGCGCTCATTAAAAGATCCCGTGCAAAAGGTGACCCTTATTCAGTGCAATTTATCACTAGTAAATTGAACCCATCTATGGTGATTCATTTTAAGTAATGAGATTTGATAAATATTGTTTTGTATGTCCGCTTTTAGATATTCAACCAATTTTATGTGAACAGTTCACTGCTTTTCCTGCACCATAATACTTATCCAATTGAAGACCTCTTTTGTTGCAAAGTTCCAAGCCTGTTTTAAAAAAGCTTGTTCCTGGTTTTTTTGTCTGCCTGGCATACTCTCGTCTCTGAGTCAGATGATTGTGGATTTCAAGTCCAATGCCGGGCTTCAAATCATTTGCAGTGCTGGGGGTACATACATTGGAGGTACTGTCCTTCAGATGAGACATTAAACCAAGGTCAAGTCTGCCTGTTTAGATTGACGGTTAAAGATGCCGTGCACTCTTCAAAAAGAGAAAGGAATTTTTCCAGGTGTCCCAACAAGACTCCAAATAAAAATTGGTCACCCATTTCATGACTGTTTGTGGGACATTGCTTTGTGACAACTGGCTGCTGCATTTTACTGACAAAATATACAGTCAATCCACCTTACAGCATAATGATTAAAATCCTTGCAATTGATCGATGACGTTTCAGATCTTCCCGGCGTTTCAAACTGCTTCACATCCATATACTGTTTATTGTGAAGCAATACTGCAATTGGGAGCTGAATTTTGCCGCCAAATTTACAGTTGCCCACTGTATATTTGTGGGCAAACTTCAGCAGCCAATTGTGCATAGCTGTGTCCCACAACCAGTCGTGGATTGAAGTGACCAATTTAATACATTATATATATTATATATATATCCAGAGATAACCTAATTAAAAAGTGTTTAATTTGTCATTTAAATCAATTGTGACATTTTTGCAGGTTACTTTCAGATTTCATTTGATGGCGTGAATGAATAATGCGAAAAGCAATTGATGTGAGTTGTGGGAGACAGTTTCATTATTTCTTGGTTGATAAATATTGTTGCAAGTTACAAATTTTTTAATTGATTGGATAGAGGTAATATAAAATACTTATGCTTGATGCAATAACAACAATGAGATTTTTATTTTATTTACAACATTTGTATAGCACCTTGCATGCCGGGAGGACGTCCCAAGGCACTGGACAGTCAGTGTTTCATACTCGAGCTGGGGTCGGAATCGGAGAGGGTGGAGGGAAGGGCAGGGAATGGGGATGGGTGACTGATGGGATCGTCGAAGATTTCACATCTGGTGGTTAGCTCAAAGTGCTTCATAGGATTCATTGTAAAGTGTGCAGGCTGTTTTTTTGTGCGGGAATGAAATGAATGAAAATGAGAAACCAAGAATAATCCTAAAGAATTGGTGCAATGACTGAGCGTCAAGCCCAAATGGTAAGATGGTTGTGGTCAAAGTCAATATGCGTAGGTTTGGAAACCTTTAGTAGCCACAATGTTTCTGTATTCAGCAGAGAAGCCGTCATGGGTTGCAGAAACAAGAAAAAGTGGAGAAAAGTAGGGAGGAAGCAATAAAGACAAGTATAATGTCCTTCACTAACTAGATTGTTCAGGGAGTTGAAAGCACTCTAGTTTGCAAAGGACATTATAAATGGGGCATGAATGGCTGTGGGAATTGGCCATTATTCCTGAATACTCCATCAACACCACAGTACCAACACATCTCTTAACTTCTCATGCATTTTTGGCATTCACAACAAGGCATTGGATCCTGTTAATTTGCATTGCTCCTATCAACTGGTGTGCCTAATATTTCTCCCATCCCAAATGATTTGATAGAGTAATAGTTTGGGAATGATCAAATGCTTCCAAGGGGGTACATGTTTCTGGTCTTCAGATTCACGTAGTGAGGATAAGACTCACCTGATCTGATGTTCCTGCTTAGTTTGGGAGGGATTAAAAAATGAAGTTATATTCTGCACAAAAGGGGGAGAAAAAGAATTAAGGCAAAAAGCGTACGACGTCTGGTGACAATTTAGAGCAAATCAGGGCAAGACGTCAGCAGCCGTAATTAATGGCAAGGGCACCTCCAGCATACAATGCCATCAGAATAGCTTTCAATGGAGACTTCAGCAATTGCTGAGTGCGAGTTGTGTGTTGTAAGTGATTTAACAGCTCAGGTTTGAACTTTTATAGAGGGCAAGAAACATAAAGAGAGCAGTGAAAAGAGGGCACAGAATACGAGACACTCTGAGTATAAAGTAGGCATGTTGTTTCCTTAAACCGAACTTGTATTTGCTTTTAATTCATCATGATTTCACTGACTATAAGTATTATCGATGGGTCCAGGAGATGAAAATGTGCGAGGAGCTCACAGGTGCTTTGAATTGAACTTGCCAATGAAGCATGCATATGAATTAGTTATTCAACTTGTTATGCGACTACTATCAAGCTGTCAGTTGGTAGCATTCTTGTCTCTGTGTCAGAGTTAAAATTCAAGCTCCACGTCTGGTCTTTGAGCTGACAATCTATCTTGGCTGAAACCTGTGCGAACTGCTGGGAGATGGCATTATTATCAGATTTGTCTTCCTTCGATGAGACATTAAACCAAGGTACTGGTATTGTCCTTTTGTTCTGATGAACCTTAAAGATGCCATTACACTTTTCGAAATGAAGAAAGGGTTTCTACTCATGTACTGGCCAGCAATCCTCCAGAGAGGTTGACCATTCGCTTCATTGCTGTTTGTGGTACTGTATGCAATTTGGCTGCTGAGTTTGCCCACTGCACTAGACAGCAATTCCCCGTGCTTTTCCACGTTACAGGCACTACAACAACTTCGATTTATATAGCGCCCTCCACGCCGGACAGTGTCTCAGAGCGCTTCACAATAGCGGATCCCGGGACCGAGCCAGGGGCAGGGGTAGAAAGGTGACCAAAGGCGCGGTCGAAGAGAAAGGTCTTCAGCTGGAACCTGAAGCTGAGAAAAGAGGGGGCGAGGTGAAGGGATTGAGGAGGGGACTATATCACTATATCAAATGCAGGGATTATTATCTGGGCACCAGTTATTTAAATCAAAGTTACTCGATGATTCTTTTACAATGCATTTCCGACGAGAGTGACTGTCATAAAACATTTCCAAACACACTTTTTTTTCAAAAAAACATAAATATTCAAAAACTAACACTATTTCCAATCAATTACATTGCATCCTCAGAAGTCTTTAGACCATTTTTTAAAAACATTTGTGAGCAGTTCAATAAATTTGGCAAACAAACAAGCCTAATTAACCACATCCCACTGAATACTTGCTGTCCTGATAGCTTTGAGGAACAATATGTTGAATAATGATGCAATTTAGCACTCCAACAAGCAAAAACAATATTTAAGTGGAATAAATACAACAAAATTATTTATGGCATTCAACATCATGGAAAACATTAATCAGCCTAACAAATGTCAACGCAAATATTTACCCAGCAACAATCAATCACATTCTCAGTGGAATCTTATTGGGCTATTTTCAGGCAGGAAGATATCAAGCTTTGTGAAAATTAAGCCCTCTAAAATATTTTATATGAATAATTACAATTATCTTGTAATTAAATGTCCATACAAATTAGCTGAAACAATAACAAAACTGATGTTCATAAATGTGCCGATAACTGGGTAAAGCAATTCCTTTGTTTGTATTTCACTAATTGTTCAATACTCATCATAATTCTTAATCTTCATATTTCAGTTAACCTCATGACTAAATGGATTGACAGATTTTTCAATGGTTTACAAAAGATGGACAGGTTTTGTTAACAATTAAGCCATAGCAGCATTAATGCAATGATTGTTAATATATTCGCCTCGACCCTCCTTTCCTATTTCAGGTCTCGGCTAAAGACCGCGCTTTTGGTCACCTTCTTCCCCCTGTCCCTGGCCCGGCCCCAGGATCCATTATAGGGAAGCGCTCTAAGACGCCATCTGGCTAAATAAATCCATGTTGTTGTTGTTGAATAAGAAATACGCTCTATTAATACGTCATTAAGAATGCATGTGATTTGTTTAGATGCTCTATGCTACAATGTAGCAATATAATAGTTCTTAAAATATAATTTGACATAAATTTCTGAAAATTTCAACCTAATGAAGAGAAGGCACCTGTTGGTTTATGTGGGTTAGCAGTACTGGCACATGTGTTAATATTCAGGTGGAATTAAAGAGTAACGTTCAAGTTGCAGGCATTTCGTTTACTGTGCACAAAGACACAAAACTGCAAAACTGGGACGATTTTCCAACAAACATAATTTGCTGTTGTTAAAAAATGGACCACAATCAGTTTCTCTGAATGAATACACTCTGTTATAGATTAGAAGTCAGACAATATGTTCAACTGTGTGCACAGAGAGAAGACTACCTTATTGGCGGGAAGTAAAACTTCCTGAAACAGAAAATGCCATGCATAACCTTATTAAAAATCAACAAAGAGATCTCATTGAACCAGTTGTATTTAACTTGTAATATGCCAAGTGTTCTCTGTGATATTTGTTTGCACAGAGGCAGAATGATGAGATACAGTGTGGTGTGGTCAGTCATCTTTATTGTTCTCCAAATCCATAAAACAAATAAGCACCTGAATCTTGATGACAAACTCAAAGCTGTAAGTACACATCTACTGTACAAAAGTGCCAGCAGAAAAGGCAAACAAAAGGGCCATCAGCTGGGTTAAACGCAATTTGTCCGTGCACTCCGCTATAAACAATGGTTCCTTTATAAACCCGCAAACAAATGTAGTTTCTAGCCCCAGGCCTCTCGGCTGCTTACTCAGCATCAGTGGGTCCTGAGAGGCAGGAGGTCGTGAGCTTCTGTAGCCCTTCAATCAGGACACTGGTCCTGAGTGTCTTTTTTGGTGGATCTTTACGCGCAGTTGTCCCTTTCCCGTCCCAAATGGGTCACTCACGTTTTTGTTAAAGTCAAAATTAATCAAAATGTTTAGCAACAATTTGATATGTGTTATTTTCTCAAAATAATAAAATTTAGTCACGACTGTTTGGGGTCACTGCTGTGGTCCCTGCTGTGGCGCAATTGGCAACTGTGTTTCGGCCACAAAATACATAGTCAATTCACTTTACAATGGATTCTGTGAAGTGCTTTGAGATGTCTTTTTTTTTCCCGCCATCTCAGGGATCATCCAGGCAGGCGGCGAGGACAAGGAGTGGTTGCTGGACGATTGTTGGTTGTTGTTTGTTGCTGTTTTTGTTGTTAATATTATTGCTTTTGTTGTTTATTATTGTTGTTTGATTCCCCCCCACCCCTGCCCCCATCTTCTTCTTCCCTCACTCCCTTTCCCCACTTTCTCTCCTCCCTTTTCCCCTTCCCTCCCTCCTCCCTCTTCCTGATCTTGCCCCCACCCATCTTTCCCTCCCTCTCTTCCTTACCCCCCTTTCTCCCCCCTCTTCCTCCCTAACCCTAACCCATCCCACCTTTCCCTCCCTCTCCCTCCTTACCCTCTTTTCCCCCTTTCTCCCCTGGCCCCATTTTCACGATTGTTTGTGGGGACACTGCTGTGCGCAATTTGGCTGCCGCGTTTCGCCCACACGTATACAATCGACTTTCCTGCTTTTCTTCCCCCTGCCTCGACCCCTCCCCTTTTGCTTCTTTACCCCCTTTTGCCCCGAGTCCCACTTCCATGACTGATTGTGGGACACTGCTGTGCGCAATTTGGCTGCCACGTTTCGCCCACTAATATACAGTTACTTTTCCTACTATTCTTCATCCTGCCCTGATCCTTCCCACCCTGCTCTTGTCCTACCTGACTGTACAGCGCCTTGGGACGTCCTCTCGACGTGAAAGGCGCTATATAACTGTAAGTTTTGTTATTGTTGTTGTCTCAATTACATGATGAGCGCTATATCAAATGCAAGAATTATTATTTATATGTTTAGCTTTTATTAATAAAGTTTATAAAAAATTGGATTTTTTTATAGCTTTAATCAACTCAACTCATCTCAATAGCATTAATCCACACCCTGCAATTTTTCGCAAAATTTCTCAAATTTTGCAGCAGTGTTTGGCAAATATTTTTGCACTTTTACATTGACCCAGGCCATCAGTTAATGAATAAAAGCACTTAAAAAGTTGCATGGTAAACACTGATCCTTGTGCCATAGTAAGCCTGTTGTTTTCGACATAGTTAGAATCCATGTGTTTTATTCCTGCTTAGTTTAGAATTTGTATTTTCCCAACTGCAGCACTGACATCTCCAGCAATAAGCACATGAAAGACAGAGAAGGTGATTTAATCCACTTTACCATTGAAATGCAGACACTGTTCATGCATGTCGCTGTGCGGAATCTCTTCCTAATAGCACACTGAGTGACTTTCACTGTGTGACTTTCAAGTAAGTAGCACATGCTGTTTGGGTGCTCTTGTTAGGGCCTATGATATGGCATCATTACTTTGAGATATTGTCAAAAGGTGAACAAAAACGTTTAATATTCATCAGCGAAAAGCAGGTTGTTTTGGATCAGTGGATCTTTGAATCAAATCTAATAATGAGAATTATAGTTGCCAACAACCGGGCTGATATGGTAAGGACAATATAGAATTCAAATTATGATTTGATGCACTGCTTTTCATACTCATTAAATCTGGTTCATGCATGACGCTCTGGAGAGTAACAGAACAATCTTTCAGATTGCTGTCATTGCTAAGATTAAAGAAACCCAAAGTCGAACCACAAGGAAAAAAAAAGGTTTGGATACCAAAAAGACTTTAGTGGAGATACAAGTTTCTTATGGCAGAGAACACCGACGCGTTGCCGGTGCTAGGAGGAAACTAGACACAAATCAATGTACAAGTATTTGTGGAATCTTTTATTGATCGATACTCTGGCCTTTCGAACAAAAATGCAAAGTTTGAACACTGATGCTGCCTCTGTGCAAGCTATCCTCACACTTCCTAAACCAAGGTTGATGGAACTTGGTAGCTTGGTAGATTAATTGCATTAATCTACCAAGCTAAGTGTACTGTTTACAATAGCTCGAGTTCTCAATTTCATGATGCAATCAGGAAGTATTAAACAGTTATGGAAAGAGTTAGTAGTCATTTAAAAAAAAATACAATCTTAATTCAAATGAATCCTAGAAGGCTGAAATTAATTTCTCGTGAATTCAGTTCAACTGACAAAATTGAGAATGATTTAAAGTATATCCTTATTGCAAACCAAAAATGAACATTTTTAATAGTGAGGCTTCATTAGCAGCCAATACATTTTCGGGCATACAATTTGAATTAAATAAATCAATCACGGCCACCATACTCCTGCTAGATCTCTTTTTTGCCAAGCAGTAATCAGATCACACCATCAGCCTATTGGAATTAGTTATGTGCACAAACTTTAATGTGACCTAAACACAAAAATGAGTTATTCTTAAGATTGATAAGTAAAGAAAGAAAGGGGTGGCGGGTGTGTGTGTGTGTGGGAGGGGTGTTCGAGTTATCATCTTCCGTAAAATCATCCAGCCCTTTTGATTTATTGACTGGTCCACAGGCATCTCTCCCCAACTCCAACACAACAATCAGGCCCGAGGATATATTCAGTGGCAATTGTACTGATCAATACCATTTATTTATGATTGTTTTATGCGTGAGCAAATCCTATTAACTTTGCCAACAAAATATACAGTCAATTCACTTTATTCTGTGAATATTCCGTGAGGTGCTTTGAGACATCTTTTAGATGAGTAAATTAAAACTGATTTAATATCATCTCACAACTGGACCACTTATGGTAAATGTTCTTTGCTAGGTATAATTTGTTTCATATTACAGATTCCAGTTGCATTCATTTGCACATCTTAGCTCGCACAATTTGCTTATTTCCTCCAAATAAAAGATTAATTCTTTGTAATTACTCTTTATTTATTCCATTGCATGTAAGAGGATTTTCTTCTAATATTAACATTGGAATGCAAAGTAATAGAGATTTAATTAAAAAGTCAATGCTTCAAATATAGAGATTAGTCTTGCACTAATGTAATTGTAGGTATGAATTTATTTTTTCATTGCATACACACACATATATTATAATATAATAATAACACTCGTCTTACTAGCAAGAGACCTGGGTTTATTTACCAACAGAGCGAAATGTTGGGCAATTTTCATTAATCTGATCCCCTACCTTTAAGCGATCTAAGATGCTACATGGTGTGGAGGGCCCTATATAAGTGTAAGTTGTTGCTGCACACCACACACCTCTGTTAACCTAGCAGTAAGTAGGAACCCAGTTGTTATGTGGATTGGCAAATTGCTTTTCCAGGGGGTAATTCCAGTGTTTCAATTGAAACCCTCTGCCATAGGCCCTGCTTACTAAGCATATCAGGATGTAATGTCCTTAACCCTTTGAGGATTTTATATATGATGCAGAATTTGCATAATGTTCTTTGTGAATGTACCAAGTGAGCACCTGGTATAATCAGACCAGAAAGAACCAGGATTAAACCATCAGCGATGCTGTGTGCTGATTGACCTAAACCAGAGCAGCAACAGGAGTGCCAGAAATGCCCTGGTCCTCGGGCAGAGGAGGGGAAGTCAGAACTCCAGTTTATCATCCAGAGATCAGGTCCTGGCTCCTTGTTGGTATCCGCATTAAATGTATCTGGCACTTTAATGGAAATCTGAGAGCCTAGTGAGATTCTCAGCTGCTGAGATTGCAAGCAATTGTATTTCTTCTGAAACTACCACTTCCAGGTGCTGTTTGGAGCGATTCTCCAGAGTGATCCATACTTGCTCCCTCCCAATTTATACCACATGCTTGGAGATGGATTTCTGTCAAATAAATCAGTGATTTAGCTGCCAAGGTTAAATTATAAACACAGTAATCTTGCGTATCGAGCAGGCAAAGCAAGAATGACTGGTTTCGAAACTGACACAGAGAGCAAGATATCATATATGCGTTGGTTGATTCCAAAATAGCCAAATTATACGCAACCTGAAACATTATGTTCCAGCGGGTTACACTATGTGACAGATCACTTAATATCAGCAATTAAGGACCTGTTGCACTCTATTCTATCTCCACTTCCAAGGTGGAAATTGTTCCAATATGTGAAAAATATTAACAATAACCTATTCTGAAATGAATTCAGTTATTCATACCTTGCCATAGTTTTCATTGTGCTACATTTGTCAAGTAGTACTGCCCCATCGCAGAGACAACAGTGAGATTTACAACGTACTGCAGCTAGATTGTGGAATGTAACCAACGGTAATCTAATAGAGCCAAACGTGGAACAATGAAACAACATTTACTTATCTCAAGAATGTCAATATAATCACGGGCCTTTAGCCTCTTAGTACCCATCCTCTGGAACACCATCCCACAATCGCTTTGCCTCCCTCCCTCTCTTGCCTCTTTCAGAGCATGCTTCAAGACCCTTCTCTGTGACCATGCCTTTAGCCACCCTTTCTGCCCTCCACCCACCCTGATCCGAACCACCACACCCACCCACTCTGTTTGGGTCATAATCCATAACTTTTTAATGCCTCGAAGCATCCTTACAATGTGAAAGATGTTTTACAATTGTCATTTTGTATTTTACGATACATAAATGATTCAAAGAAAAGCTTAGAATGGAAAAGGCACGAATGAGCATGTGGCTTGCCATAAATATGCCATATGAGTGTTAATGGCATCACGTTGGAAGACATGAAATACCACCTGTTTTTGCCAATAGAAATATTTAATCTTATTTTTAAGATTGTGCGAAACTGTCAAAAAGTCTTAAATGAAGTATTAATTTGGAAGCCAATTTACCACAGTTCTCACAAAGAATCAAGATCTAAATTAAAACAATTCTGTACAATTTTGAAATGTAGGACCAATATTTATTGGGTGATATAAGGTGGAATTCCAGGTCTGTAACATTTGAAAGATAGTAACTGCAAAAACACAATGAGATACACAATCTAAATTGGTTTGATTGAATTGCACCTTGTGTTGAATATGTGGTGGAATAAACTTCACTGCTTCTGGTCTCGTGACATTCAGCATTCCAAAGAATAAGAACAATGGTATCAATGGGAACACCACTACCAAATTTCCTATCAAGTCACTCAGCTTCCTGACTTGGACATTCAATAACGTTGCTTTTCCATCACAGGATCAAAGATCTGGATATCTTGAACAAACACCTCCACAATGGGAGAACTATTGCGACAAGGAATGTAATCGTAGCTCAGTTGGTGGTATTCTTGCCTCCGAGTCTGAAGGTTACGGGAACTTTGGGAGCTTGCGGAGATGTCAGGTTTTTGAATTCATATTGGCTATGTTGAGACTTTCCCATTCAACGTTGACTCCATGGCCATTTGTTGTACACTGCTGTGCTCAACTGGCTGCTGCATTTTGCTCACAAAATAACAGACAACCCATTTTACAGTATATTCTGTGAAGCGCTTTGAGATGCCTCAATGTCGTGATTAGGCACTACATCAAATGCAAGGATGATTACCATTATTCAAAAACGCAAAATACTGCAGATGCTGGAAATCTGAAACAAAAACAGAAATCGCTGGCAACACTCAACAGGTCAGGCAGCATCTAAGGAGAAAGGACAAGTGAGTCAACGTTTCGTCAGAACTCAAACGAAGGGTCATGTTGAGTCCCTTTTCCTTTCTCCGTAGATGCTGCCTGACCTGCTGAGTGTCGCCAGCGATTTCAGTTTTTGTTATTATTATGATGATATTATTATTTTAATGCTGGGAATGTGCTGTATTATGGGCAACGTCCTTCGGATGAGACGTGAAACTAAAACCTGCCTGCTCAGATGAATGTTAAAGATCTCATAGCATCATTTAAAAAGTGAAGGATGTTTTTCTCTGATGTGAGGACCACAATCCCGATATAAAATTGTTGATTTTCCACATCTGTTTGCGGGATATTGCTGTGCATAAATTGACTGCCTTGTTCAGTGACAAATCACACTTTACGGTAAATCATGCAAAAGGATTATGAGACTTCCTCCCAATGTGATATATCAACTGCAAGGATTATTATTATATTTACTATTATGTTCATTATTATTTTTTAAAGGACAGCAGAGGTTTGAAGAGATCGCCTACCAAATACCTCCTCATCAGGGAATCCAGGGATAAGGGAACCAGCAATAAAGACTGGTCCTTACATTTTTGCCAGCATCTAAAATGAGTAGAGAAAAGCTGATGTTACTATTTATAAAATGAGTATAGAATGTGAGAGATGTTCGTAAAAACCCAATTTGAGCAATAATGTTTAGCGTGTTTATGGTTTCCAATATTACTTTACAATATTCCCTTCATTCTTCGAGAACATTAACCGCTATATAACTGCATCACAAATGGTTTAGCTGATTCAAGAGACATTGCTTGCAAAGATTTCCAGCACAGAAGAAAATGTATGCTGATGTGGCCTTGCAATGCATCGTGTTAAAATGTATTTTTATTGGAAAGTGTGAATGGATTACAGTGCAAGCCATCTCCATGGGGAATAAGTTCCACTTCATGATAATTTTATTGTTCAGATAATATTGAGATTTATAATTCTCTGCATCTGGATTGTAAAATGTCTGCATTTTAATTATATCCTTGTTGAACCAAGAACATTGTATTACTTATGGTACGGAAGAAAAAATAAGCTTTGAATCTAATTACTTCCAATAGAGAATTTGTTCTTGTTGATGTATCATGAACAGCACGAGCCTGAAACTAACTGTAAATTACCATTATTAATGTAGTTAACAATTTGAGACAAATTTATGAATCACATACAAGATAACATATTCAGTGGCTTGCCTGCTCCATACTTATAGAGTGGAAGAATGTAAACAGACATTATACCAACTACTGTTTTATATAGTTATTTTCTGAAATTAATTGCAGATTAGTCGCTATCATACTAATTTATTAATTGATTGCATTCTTTAGTTATTAATAATGAATAAAAATCAATATATAATATCAGTGTATGGGGAATTGGTATAATGCAATTAAATTGAAAAGAACGCTTTTATCTTTCAAACTTAATGATCTTTGCAATTACAACCGAAATACACACAAAATAGCCATACACATGTAATTTTTAAAATATTAAACCAAACCATACCCTTTGTAATTTGGTCAGTTGCAAAAGGAGAATATTTATCACTGCCACCTCCAGATTCAGCACTTTGAGCTTAATTTGAACCTGTACGCTTGTTTAATCAGAGAAAACACTTGTTAAATAAACATAATATCATAAAGGATATAACAGATTTAAAGTTTAGATCGTTAGGATTCATTTATAAATTGTTCTGACTTGTTCTTATTAATTTCTGACTTGTTTTTGCTATGCGAGGTGTGGGTGAGCATAATAATAATAATCCTTGCATTTGATATAGCGCTTTTCAAGTCTTCTAGACATCTCAAAAGCGTTTCACAGAATTTACTGTAAGACTTATGTAAGACTGTATACTTGTGGGCGAAATGCGGCAGCCAATTGTGCACAGCAGTGTCCCACAAACAGTCGTGGATTGAAATGACCAATGTTATTATTATGGGTTTTTTTGTAGATGTGAAGGACTATTTTACAAGCTCATTTAAATGTTGTCAGCAAAGTCTTATATGGCATCTAGTCACTGGCAGGTGCTGTGAAGAAAAATCAACAAAGACTAGTTCTAGGCTAAAATAATATTTGCCTAACCATCAAAATCAGCATTTAGTTTGACTGTAGAAGTTATATGCAATAGCCAGAAGTTGGTCTGATTATCTACTTAACATTAATGAAAATCTGATGCGTGAAACAGATTGAGTTGCTTATTCATCTCTTGGTGCCCATCCCCACAACACCTCCCCTTCTCCTCTCTTGTCCTCTTGAACTTCCTCCCAATCAATGATGTATTTTGGTAGGAACACGTTTGAATTCTATATTTTTTTGAAGGCCAGAAAAGTCTAAAGAATGCACATTATTTTCTGGCAAGTATCTGAAAAGTGAAACTTTTAGATATTGGTAATTTTAGCTCGGTAGCAGATCTGTTCTATGAACGGTGTTTAGTCAGTGCTGTATTCAGGCCTTTTACGGGAGAGTTGTGATCACGTCAATGCAATTGATACCATCTTCAAAAATCAAGTGAGTACATTCCAGCCAAAAAATAAATTAAACAGGAGGTGTCTTAAGAAAAGCATTTGAGAGGTTGTTACAAAGCCATGATGTACAAGATTAGACTGAATTTATTTCTGATTGCTGGCAAGTTTATTTACCGCAGGAAGTGCTGAGTGGTAGACTTTTTGATGAATTCAGACATACATTCTGAAATGTCAGAGTTGCTTTGATTCTTGGTTCAAATGTGATATTCCACTCATTAGACCATCAAAGTGGAGCCCAGGCAACAAATTAAAAAGGAAGCATAATTGATTACAATACCACTGATTCACTAATGGTGGGTTAAAAGTGGTTGCGGAGTGGGAAAACACTTTTTTTCTTTTATGAGTCTATATTCCATTTGAACAACAACACTCAATTATATTTATAGAGCGCCTTTCACGTTGAGAGGTCTGAACAGTCAGGTCGGGACCCGAGCATGGGAGAGGGGCAGTGTAGGGGGGAGGGGAGGGAGAGAGTTAGGAGGGGAGGGAGAGAGTTGGAAGGACAGCAGAAGGCAGGATCGAACAGGAGAGTCATGAGTCTGGCCTTGAAGGAGGCAACAGAGGAAGCGAAGAGATTGTGGGATGGAGTTCCAGAGTGTGCGGGTAGAGAAGCTGAAAGCCCGTTCACTGATGGTAGGGCGGTTCAGGTCGGGCGGAGGACATGGAGCAGAGCGGAGTCCACTGTAAGGAAGGGCTGGGTAACTTCAAAGGGGGACAGTAGGTCGGATAGATAAGAGGGGGCAAGGCCATGAATGGCCTTGAAAGTGAGGATGAGGTTCTTGAATTCGATCCTCTGGGGGAATGGGGAGCCAATGGAGCCGAACGAGGGTGTGAGTGATGTGGTCATGCAGCTTGATGCGGGAGAGGACATGAGCTGCATGTGGATGATCTGCAGCTTGTGAAAGGAAGAGCCAGGAAGGCCGACGAGGAGGGAGTTTCCATAGTCGAGCCTTGATGTGGCAAATGTGTGGACAAGGGTTTCGGCAGCCTGAGGGGTGAGCCAGCGGTGAAGTCTGGCGATATTGCGAAGGTGGTGGAAGGCAGTACTGGTCATGGCACGGATGTAAGAGAGGAAGGACAGTTGAGGACGTCCAGGTTCCTTACTGGCTTTGAGAAGTGGAAAATGCAGCCTCTTGGACGCGCTGACTCAAGGCAATCAGGAGGGCAAATTTGAACAGAATAGTTTGTGTCACTGAATTTTTGTTTAGTGTTGATTTACTCCTTCTTTACTGTTGGCTTACTCCTTATTATAGGTGTGCTGTAAGAGGCCAGGCATAGGGGAAAATATCTGGGATGAATTTAGGCCTTATTTTTCACCAGAACTCAGAAATGTTTTGCTGAAGTTGTTCTGAAAGGGTCACAGGAATATATTGGCTCCAGAATAGTGAGCTACCATAATGGAGTGGAAGATAAGTGATGGTGAGTGTATCTGCTGAGCAAACGTTCTGGTATTTGAGATACTCAACTACTTTTCTCAGCAACAAAGCCTTTTTGATGCTGTAGGGAAAATTGCCTGCTTCACCAACTTGCTGGCTAAAGAGAGCTGACAAATGAAACCTGAAGCACAGATGCACTGGAATCACAGAGTTACTGGTCCATAGAAAAGCAATAGAAAAACACAGACAAACACTTCAACTAAATGTGGCATCTGGGCTTTTTAGAAAAAAAAATGCTGAAAGTTTAAACAGAGCAGTTCAGCGTATAGATTTTCATCTCAAGATAAGCGGCAAAGAGAGTTCCTGATTTGAAGCAAGGTAGCAAAGGCACATGAACAAAACTGTTTATGCATGAGAGCATTGTGCCATAAAACAAGACAAAAGGTTTACAGTGCAATGAGCTTGGACATCGGTGAATGCTGACAGAAACTCAATGGAGTAATCACTATTATTGGTCCAGCAATTCCTATTTAGTTCTAGGCAATTAATGCTTCGCACTTATGTATAAACCAGAGCATGCAGGCATCGGTAGTGCAGCTGTTGATGATATTCATTTCTGATTTCTACAAACACTAAACTTGCATTTACTCAAAAGAAAAAAAAACATTAAAATGTATAGGGAAACAACAACTTTTGCTTGCTAGTTTTTTCCTTTCATGAAGGTAATGGCTCTTGCTGGAGTGCTGCCTCACAAATGCCAGATGCCTTGTTTGGTTTTGTGTCCTCTTCTTAACATGTGCATTTCCTAAGTGAGATAGCCAACAAAAGCAATACATTGTAAAATGCAGCAAGATTTTTAATCATGAAATCTCACTTAATGTTAATAGGTTACTAATAATTGTTGCATTTGATATAGCACCTTTCATGTTGGGAGGATACCTCAAAGTACTTCAAACAATTTACAGTTATGTAGGTCACTAATTTGCACTCAACAATATTCCACAAACAAGCATAAACAGTCTCTCTCACACACACACCACACACACAGACACACAGACGCAAATCTTGGGAGTGGAGGAAACTGGTTGTTTTTGCAGCATGTTGAGATCCATATTATTGCACACATCCAGACATGTGTCACAGGTTATTTGTCTCCTACAGAATGAACTCTTCATCAATGATTCAGTGTGTTAAGAATAGTTATTTCCCCATTTCAGATGGAGACATGGCTGTTTATACATAAGGGGAAAATCTCTTCTGCCCAAAACATAAGGTTTTTGATGTGACAATTTGCATCACAAGAATGATTTTTGGCAGATCTGCCTCATAATTACGATCAGTGTAAACAAACGTTCCAGTAGACCTCTCATTTTAAATTGAATGTCCGATGTTATTTTTATATATGCAGCAATCAGGTGCAAGCAAGAGACCAATTTGCTGGATGGAAGGAAGGACACTAAATTTAGAACTAGTCAAAGTGAGGTGTTGAGATAGGATGTAATCTTTCCAAAATCTACCGTACTAACTGGTGAAGTCTTCACCATGTAATTATTATGCTTCCACACTGTGGAAGATGTTGCATCTTAAATATATTATTTTTGTGGCATTACCATGACTAATATGCATCCCTTTTAGTCCTACAAATAACTGATTTATCAACAACCTGTACGCATTAATAGCTTAAATGAAACAAAGGACAAATACCAAAAGAAGAATATGAACATTTATTTCCACATCTTCTATCCACACCAGAATTCTGATATGATGTGTTTAATATGGACCAATTAATCAATTCAATATATAATTATTCATCATGACTAATCAATCAGATTATTCATTAATCACTCCAACTCCATAAGAGTTGTCATAATACTGATCAAACCACATCAATAATTGCCTTGCTAGCTAGACAAAGTTCCTTGTGATGTTTATTGTGTTACTGCTCAAACTCGGATGACATTCTGTGAAAAAGACTTTTCCAGTTTCTTTTAATAAAAGGAAATGTTAGATAAAATAGTACAATTAAACAGATACAGCTACAAATATTGTGGTATCTGTGAAAAATATTGTTGTTTCACATTGACCTCAATTCCTACATTCAAGCATTTCCATGAATAAGATTAATTAGCAGACCAATGAACTTGATATTATAGGACTCAAACAAAGCTAGAAGTTCATTGATGTGGTTGGACAACCTACTGAGCTCAGAAATAGGACCGATTTCTAAATAACGACACATGCATCAGAAAGATATTAAAAATCTATTAATATCCATGATGTAAGATTTCTTCTGAATCCATGCAATGAGTCTCAGAGGTTCAGAACAGAGGGCGAATGTTAACAGCTGCTTAATGATTTGCAGTACTTACCAAATAATAAAAACAAAACTTGCATTTGATTTTAGTACGTTTCGGGAGGTCATCTTAAAGATCTTCACAGGATTTACTCTATGCAGTGACTATTTCCATTGTGGGCGAATACAGTAGCCAATTTCTGCACAACAATGAACCACAAATGGTCATGAAGCAAATGGCCAATTTTATCCTGAGTGTGAATTCAAAGTTCCAACACGGTGTGAAACCGCTATGCATAACTAACTCAGTTGATAGTAAGAGTGCTACCAACTTAGCCAGGCTGACAGGCAATCTACAAACATCAAAATAAAAACTGGCAGGTTGATAGACTTGTAACAAGGGTACATTATTTTATTTTTTAAAAAAAGGAAACCTCGCTCATTCATTGACATGATTGTATGTCAACCAGAAACTGTTGATGTCAATTGTGAGCAGCATTGGTGCATGAGATCTGTACTCAGAAGTTCCCAAAGTCAAGTGTTGATTTTATTCATAGCAGAACATAGCTTAAAAAATTCAGGGATGTATTCTAGTATTATTAAATGGAGTATAAAAGACAGGATTATATTTAGTGACAGTAATACTCAAAGTTGAATTAAATTCTTGATCACAATTTACTCAATCAAAATGTCCGCAATGTCTTTCAAAGGTAAACATTGAAGTTAGAGCTCCCAATGACTCTTTTCGTGCAGGCCTTTTCTTGAGTATTTATAACTCTTGGCTCGCTTTCCTCCCTCACATTCGATCCCTGACCAAGATTGCTTTTCTGCAGCTTTGTTATATTGCTTGCATCTGTACTGATGACTACTTTTATTATACTGTATAAGGTTCACAATTGGAAACATCACTTTATGTTTATTTAGATTCAAGTGTGGATCCATTTCTAACAAAGTTAAGCATTTCTTGGGTTATTGAGCTAATTGTAAGCATTTTAAATGATGTAACAATTGCTCAGAAAAATTATTTGTGGGATTTTTAAAATTTAAGGTAGCTTTATTTTTTATAGTTATTTCTATTTCACACAATTAGGAATTGGCAAAGTATATTGCTTTGAACAAAGAACATTTTGGAAGTAAAGGTGCCCTTGCAGATCAGATGAAATATCTCACTTAAAATCATGAACTGCCCTTCAAAATGTAGATTCTTGCATGTTCCCAAATGTACCTCCTTTTATCTGTCATTATTTTAAACTTACTCAGTGCTGTATCATTTTCGGCTATAATTAGTTATAATTTCACGCCACATCTAGTTAGAACTGGGACCATTCTCAGTTGTATCATCACCAAAACCTCACCCCAGGTCTTAAACATCTAGTGAGAATGTAATGGTCTTTAAGGCATGACACAAAAGCTTGATAACATTGCTAATTGGTCTCGCAGTGCCCAGTATGACTGTTGATAAACCGTGAATGAATGAGGGGGTGGGTGAGACCTGCTGATTCTGAGTATTGGATTTATTTGTTTATACATTGCATCAGGAGTCCTGCAGCTCAGTGGTTAGAGCACTCGCCTCACAAGTGAGAGATCTGAGTTCAATTCCCGGCAGGAAATGTTGAGCAAGTTTCCTTAATTCACATGCCTCTGTTTACCCAGCAGTTTGAAGGAACATAGTTGTTAGTTGATTGGTGGATTGCTTCTCTGGAGGTGACAATTACTTTTTTAAAAATTGGTCACTTCAATCCATGACTGTTTGTGGGACATTGCTGTGCACAACTGGCTGTCGCGTTTTGCCGACAAAATATACAGTAAATTCACTTTGCAGTATTATCTTTTCTCTTTGCGATGCCTCGAAGATGTGACAAGATGCTTTATTAAAGCAAGGATTATTAGTTGCTTCAACTCATTCTAGATGAGAACAAATAATAATAATCCTTGCATTTGATTTAGTGCCTTATCGCATCTTCGAGACATATCAAAATGTAGAAGAGAAGTAACCACATTCTTACTAGATACAAGGACCAGTCTTTCGGTACATTAATATATATATAATAATCAATAAATAATATAATAATAATCCTTTCATTTGATATAGCGCTTGCCACATCTTCTAGATGTCAAAGTGTTTCACAGAATATACTGTAAAATGAATTGACTATATTTGTGGGCGACACACGGCAGCCATTTGTGCACAGCAGTGTCCCACCTACAGTCATGGATTGAAATGACCAATTTTATTACAGTACTGTGTTTTTGTTTGAGAGATTATTATTAGGTATGTGGAGCAAGGAAACTTGCCCAAGGTTTCGCCCTGATCTGCCTGGATTCGAACACAGGTCTCACGCTTGTAAGGCAAGTACTCTAACCACTGAGCTACAGGACTCCACAGAGAGTGGAGGCAATCGGAGACATTCTCTTGAGAAATACGTACTGTTGTGGATTAAGTAATATGTTTTTCTGCAAGAACAATGCTTCGAGTACCTTAACCATCCAAATACAAATAATGTGAAATGTTTCTGCACAGGACACATTTGAACAATTTAAGCACCTTAGCTTATTCTTCGTACCTTCCCCCTTTGAATGCGCATCCACAGCTGACTGAATTTCAGTGTACTTTTTCTTCCACACCAATCTATGATTTAAAAACACAAGGATTATTTACGCTACCACCGTTAGCAAAGTCCAGCCATGGGAAGTTTTCGGTCCTTAGGAATTGGCCATTTTGTTACAAATCCTCTCTCAAAACCTTTGTCAAACTCACAACCTGAGAAATTGTTCCAATTTTCCACTCTTGATTTCTAGCTGGTTTCTGAAGCAACTTAGTCGTACTGCTAGAGATTTTTAATGGTGTGACTTTCACAATTTAGGTCACTCAACTGTTTAAGGCAGTTTTCAGATCAGCATTCTCGTATGGTCACCAGCTGTTGTCTCCGTATATTTTGCGCATGTAAATAGGTTCTTCTGTTGCAACACATCAGCATGGTATAAAAGCTAATTTGTATGAAGTGGAGCCGATGAATATGTTAATATAGCAGCATTCCTCAGCAGTGGGATGATTTAGTGACACAGATAAAGTGCATTACCGAGAAATGAATAGTGATTTTTTTTGACCTGTCTAACTTTCTATTCATTAACAAAAAGCTCCCAAATCTATCGTCTGCACTGTCTATCACCATACTGACAAAAAATACTTCCTAGGAATAAACTGATGGTAACATGAATTCCGGTAGGAAACCCTTTTTAGCTTAGAGAAGTATCTCTTAACTAATCTCCCGAGAGAATAACACCTTTATCGATGGCTTTGTTATCCATGCAAATAGTTACAGGAAATAATGAAAACATCTTGTTAGTATCTGCATTAGATGGAGTTTTAAGCTGTATATTTCTCTTGCATACCATTTATAATCCATCTTTAACGTAATGAATTTGCGAAAAGCTCTTTGTCTTCTGACTGTTACTTGAGTAGCTGTAATCTGTTGAACCAGATGTGTCTAATGCTGTCTGAGGCTTTGGGTCAGTCATTACCGGTGTCAATGTCATACAGATATGAATGGCACAACGAGCAAATGCAATTTATTGTGTTGGTGTATTTAAATACAAAAGGAACATTACCACAAAACTAGGACAATTGTGTGCCTTTCTTCCAAATAGTGCATCTCCAGAATGGAGGATAAACCTGGATTTTAATGCATTGTGTTGGCTTAAGACTGCTGTATAATAATAATAATAATAATAATCATCATCCTTGCATTTGATATAGTGCTTTTTACATCTTCTTGACATCTCAAAGCGCTTCACAGAATATACTGTAAAGTGAATTGACTGTATTTTTGTGGGAAGATTTAACAATGAAGCATTCCCTTCATACTGAACCATAATCATCTTATGCAGGGGCAAAAATTCTACCGGTTGTTTTATGCAATTATCTTATTCTTTAAATCTTTACTGTCATATGGTGCATATAAATTTCAAAGTTTTTTTTTCACAATATTACATATCAATTTACAGTTATTTAACTTGTTTCTTTTAAGATGTTATTTGACACAATAGGTCCAGCTACCCGCAAAGGAATACCATTTTAATAGTGATGTTGAATTTGAAATTGGGTAAAACAACAACTGAGAACATTATATGTTATTTAATTTAGGCTTGTCATTTTAAGCTTCAATGTTAATCAAAATGCAATGAAATTAGACTTAGTAAAGGTCTTTCAATTCCTAATCTCAATTCACTTTATTTTATAGTTCATTACTTTGTGCTGTCCAAAACCTTTCCCATAGGCTGGAAAAGTGCTGCTGATTCTAACTCTTAATAAAAATTGTATTACATTGAAATTACATTCAGAGTCTAAGGATTTATTAAGAAATACTAAAAGTCGCATGTTGAACTTGACTTCATGGCCTGTTAATAGCTGATTCTTACATCTGCTGCTTTACATCTAACAAATTGCATTCAAAGTTTTATCTATTAATGTAAACTACAATTGGGCTTACAAATTGGCTCCAAAATGTCAATGGAATATTTTGTTCCAATACACTTAAATGCAGACTGAATTATAACACCAATCTGCAGGACAGTAAGTGGAAATGGAAGACAAATGGAAGACAAAACCAGCAGAGATGGAACACCAGAGTTAGTTTGCAGTGCACATTGAGTCACTCTAAATCAATCTAGTCATTCAAAATAAACTAAAATTGGTGCTTGATCATCTTGGGTCCATGTGTTTTTAAACTAAAATGGAACAGGTGATATATATATTGATTTATTTTTTTCTAACTGCCTTAAATATATATTCATACTGTATATATGTATAAACAAATTTGGTGTATAAATGTGTATAAATGTTTGCTTTCATAATCTTCTGGTTTAAAACATTGAGGACTAATGAGCTGCAACAAACAACATGGTAAGCTTGGGAACTGTTAGAGTGATAGAAAGTGAGAGCAGGTTAAGTAGAATATGCTCAATGGTCTGAATATCCTCTTCTGGTAGGACTGAAAAGTTAAACACAGAAAAATATTTTGTGATGCACTTAGACAGCAGAACAAAAAGGACTCAGGTTTAGAGTTGCAATTTCCCAGGGAGGAAGGATGGTTGAAGCTACGACACTGGACTTAATAAAAACAGCTTGATGCTGTGCTTGGAAATTGGTAGGGCCAGATGTTCTGGAAGGTGTTCTGAGATCAGATGGGCTGAAGGGCCTTCTTCACTTAAATTGACCTTGTGGTCTTGTTTCCCTCGGTTCATGGACACTAATTTATGGACTGTTTATTGCAGGTCAGTAGAAAATGTATAACCCACTTATCATCTTCCATTTTATTGCAGCTTTTCAAATTTTGGCATCGATTTTCATTATCTGTTCATCTGTCTGAAAAGTATGAAAATGCCCTGTACCACTGCGCTTTCCACAACAATTTTTTGTTCTTTTTATAAAATAGTCAATAAGACATTGAGTGACATGGTTTTGCAGTTAAAGGTTTCAGTGCTTTCTTATAATTGAGATGTTATCATGCACTTCAACAGTGATTCAGGAGATTATTTTCAGCTTCTGGAGAACTTGTGAGCATCATTAATATATTCAGACCAATTAATTTCTAACTGATTCTGTTGAAATATTAAAATCAATAACCAGGAAAAAATACAAAGTAAAATTACTGGGGTATAAGTTAACTATAAAATTGACAAGGACAAATAAAATTGACAAATGCGGGAGCCAGTTTTGAAAGGGTACCAAAAATAATAATTACAGTTATTTTGTGATATTTTCAGGTGATAAACAACCCAAATGAGCTGTGCTTCATTTTAGGTATGATGCAGAAGCAACATCGTTGAACTTTCTGATGTGAGTACAAAGCTGGATCTCTGGTAAAGCAAGCAACACAGCATCAAGGATTTTCTTTTTTGCTATGTGGCAGTTGTTATTAGCAGCAGCATTGCCTTTCTCTGATGCATGACTTAATCTAACCTCTCTGCATTCTCCTTCTCGGAGTAGTTTTATCAAACTCTGTGATGTGGAAATCGCAGACATCTGAACCAAATGACCCTTAAGACCATATAGACACTTGGATTTCATTCTGGTTGGACTAGGTTGCCATTAGTGCCATTGGAAAATAAAGATTTTCCCGACTTGTTTGATTGTAATGTGGGATCCACTCCCAAGGAAAATAGCTCAATAAAAATGCTAAACATACTGGCTTTATAACAGTTATCTAGAACTGTAGCATTTTGTAACTTGCCACGGAGCCTATCGTTGAATTAATGTTCCAACTGCTGTATATTGAAAATACATATATAGTCAAAAAAAGATAGAAAATACAACTCAATTTTAATTTGGATGGAAGAAATCTGAATACTCTTCAATTGCAAAATTCAAATAAGGGTGCCATATGGATTTCTGTTTACACTGCCATGAATTTCATTATATTTGTTTATATTTTTGTATTTCTATTTTTATTGTGCCAAGAATACAGGTTATAAAGCAGAATAACCTATTGCCAAATAGTTGCTATTTTTCCCCCTGATTTGCTCTTGAAAACAAAAATCCTTGCTGGAGTACAACTCCACAGTACTTTCTCCAAGGGCCATTATCTGTACCTAAGACAGTGAGTATCAGCAAGCTTTTTGATCATTGTAGCCAAACCTGTCAGCGTCTTTTAGTGAAGTAGCTTTTATGGCTGGTTTGCTCCAGCCATGTTATTCACTGTATACAAAGCCAACAGTGTACAAAAAACTAGGTCAGCAACTGAGAGAACTAATCGTAAGAACAGATCAAGTGATGACCAACAAGTATTTCTGAACAAAAAAAATCCACAGGATAAATTTATTTGTAGCATTAAATGCCTTAGAGACCATCGAAATTTTAGTGGAGATGCACTGTGGTCCAGCCAAGTGGAATTGACGAGGTGTATTTGGCTAGTCAAGGAATGAGCATCTTGGTCTGGGGAGCAATAGTGAGTATAAACTCTGTATTTTCGGAGATTGGAAATGTTGCTGCAAGTGATCTGCAGTGTGCAAATCTATGAAACTGAATTGTCTTTTTTTTTCATTACTGGTTCAGAGAATTTGACATGTTCTATTCCAGCCTGAAGTCAGTCTGCTTGTATTGGTGGAAATAACTTATTTTGACTGTCAGACTTGTGCTTTTTGTTGGACATAAAATTAATCCGGAAAGATTATATGTTGGGGCATCTTTCTGAACAATTAGTTGCTTCGTGTTTTTTTTATTGCATAATGCACCCATGATGTGGTACCTTCTCTTTATTCTGTAAAGGGCGTCTTCAGAATATTTTTGGGGAGAAAAGCTCAGAATAAACATAGTTAGTAGTCAAATGAATAAATACATTTAATATTGACAAGTTATTCAACTGAGGTGAAAAAAAATTGGATCAAAAGATTTAGTACTCTTGTCTCTGGGCCAAAGGTTGAGTGTTCATATTATCTCATAGTCGAGGCTGACAGTCCCATGCAGTAGTGAGGAGTGCTGCATTGTTGGATATGCTGATGTATGGGTGAGTGTTAAAGATCCAATGGCTCTATTTCAAAAGAGAATTTCTCCAGAGCTAAGAATCTCTCAGATCAAATTATTCACTTCATATTTGTTTGTGGGATTTTGCCATGCGCATTATTGGCTGCACCTTTCCCTCACAGATGCAGACTTTACAGTAAAATTTGATGAAACAATTTATATGAATTAATATAAAGAATGCCATTTTTCATCCAAATTGGATTACAAGTTTTCAGAATTCACAGAACATACAACACTTTTATTTTAGCAGTTTACTATTCAATTTCAAACAGCTTCATTTGTTTTCTTTATTAAAAAAAGTATACTCAAATCATTTAATCAGGCAAGTGATTAAACTTAACCTTCGTATTTAATGAAAGGGAAAAACATTGCAATGCTTATAAGCTGCCTTAAGATTTGGGATATAAGAAAACGCTTAGATAATAATAATAATACTCGCATTTGATATAGCGCTTTTCACGTCTTCCAGAAGTCTCAGAGCACTTCACAGAATGGACTGTAAAGTGAATTGACTGTATACTTGTGGGCAAAACGCGGCACATGCAAATGGCACAAGAAGCATCTGAAGGATATAGATTTATTTTTCCCTCTTTCATGAAGATTTTCTTGTTTTGCTTGTTAAGAGTACAGCTATTTTTCAACTTGAATAATCATTTTGAGTTAACATTGTGGGAGGCACAGCTTTTCAGTTGCAAATAATTGAACAGTGATGTTCCACACTGAAGAACTGGCCTTCATTGTCAACAAGTATGACCGAAACACATTCTCACACTTAATTAACCATATACGCGCTGAATAAAATGAACCACTCAAAATGATTCACCGGTGAAATGTCTTGAAGGTGACTCCTTTGCAAAATTGTTAGAATACAACAATTGAACTGAATCGCTCAAGGGATTCAGCCTGAATGACAAAGTTAGATAATAGGAAGAAATAAAGATATCTGCGCAAGAATAATGGAGAGCCAGTCAAGGAAACTTTGCCACAGGAAAGGTGAAGTGAGTTTAAGTTAAAAGTAGGATCTTCAGTTCCAATAAAAGTGAGGAAAATAATTCAAAGGAAAGAATCAAATCCAACGTTGAATGTGTTTGAGTAGGTGAGTTAGTGCCGTAAAGTGATGCCTTCATGTTGGTTAATCACTGGGTCACAGAGCTTTGTTTTGGAGCTGCCCTGTTGGTTGACAGTAACTTAATGTTCATATTGAGTGCGCTTATTTTACATCCAACTAAACATATTGTTTATGTAATAATTTGGACCATTTCCTAGTAAATATGATGTACAGTTATTTGTTATTTTAAGCAGCTGTACGTATCTAAAAGTAGCCAAAATGAGTATTATACCACTCCAAAATGCAAAGATATTACCAAAAAGGACAATTCTCTCATTCCTATAATTCTGAAGGAGATACTTTGATTGACCAGAGAGGATGTGCACTAATGTGAAAATGCATAATTTAGTCTTCCATTCCAACACAGCTGTGAATCAATCAGTCTGTACTGAATGTAGAATATACAAATCGACTACATTGGAGCCAAATTCACACGTCAAAGGATTGAGCATTTACTAACAAATCTGTGGCACCCACCTGTAATCCTTTAACATACTACCACCATCATTACATGAAATTTTTAAAGACAAAGTCGCCTCTATTTGTGAGAAAATGCTGTGTGCAAATTGGTTGCCATGCACGCTCAGAAATGCACTGAACGGGTTATATTTTGCAATAGATCCTTTGAAGGCTTTGGAGACGTTTCATCAATGTGATAAAGCGTTACATCAAACTGAACGATTATCATTATTATTATTACAGCACTTGATTCTGATCCGCATGAAATGTAAGGTGTCTACCTGGCAACCAGAAGACATGCTAGCAAATGTGTGTCGATTGAAGGACACATGTGTGATAACGTTGGAAGGTTACTGAGGGTTTATCTGAATGATAATAATAATAATAATAATAATGATAGTTTCCTGTTGAGAATTCTTCTGATCTTTCAAATACAGTACAACTCCATTTTATGAGACACACTGGGAAAGCATGTCAAACAAAATTCCCTGGACACTAACCATTATCCTAGTCATTCTGCAAAATTGAAATGCTATTGTAATTATCTTTTTTCTAATTCAAATGGGTTTGCTCTAACCATCTTTCCATTGTTTTAATTCAAAAAGAGAGCATTTTGAACACATTTTCAATTTTTTTTCAGGAGGTTTTGTGACAAAACAATCAATCTCAATCGTATAAGTAAAATCTACTGCTACAAGAATCACATGATAATTAATAGATATTTAGGGAGCCATTTTGTTCATATGCATAGAAATTCTGTCCTTATTATCCATGTTCTATTTATTCTTTTATCATCTTTTCTTCCCTGGTAGATACATTATTTATGTAACGGGAGTTCTAGATGTGCTTTATTATTACTCATTTGTGTTTTATCATTTCTCATTAAAATGCAATGTGTATTAACATAAAATGTATTTCTGGCTAGCCTGAGGTCAAAAAATACTCATTTTTAAACATCAATAAATTGACATCATTAAAAATGTCTTTAGATATTGCAAACTTTTCATTTTGTTTCTTCACCATTTTACCTCCTTGGTGCAGAAACACATGGATTTAATAGGTAACAAAGGATTTTCCATTTAAAAATGTTCTACTTTCTTCAGCTTTTATATTCACAATTATATTGAATTGTGAATATTGTCGCGGATATAGTGGCATCAGAGGAAGCAGTCAACACCGACCATAGTTGGTGAATGGATAAGTTAGCTTTATTATGGTCTATTGCCAACAAATCAATACAACTGTGTGTGGAGTAGACTCATAGCAAGGGACAACAACAGCTCACTTCCTTGCACCTCTGTAGACTTCAAATTGCTGAGAGTGGGAAGACCTCTTATATCCTGCTAGGCAACTCCCAAGGAACATCCACAACCTTATCCCATCTGGACAGCAGTGCTCCAGAGTGGAAAGCATTATGCTGGAAGTCCGAATGACCACCGAGATTCTGTTGGCAATACATGCCAACTTTGGTTTTCGCTGTTACAAATAGCCATATTTGAATGTCACTCTCAAAATGAGACAATATCCTAAATAATTAAATTCTTCCAGGAGAGATATATATTTCATATATATGAAAATACATATGTATACAATGGGCTGAATAAAGCGCAAAATAAATGAAGGCAAGAAATGCTTGCACGGTGCAAGTTGTTGAGCAAAATATGGTGAACTATATTTAATCTTTAGTGGAACAGCAGAGATTGTATTACTAATATATTTTTGTCATACTATTTCGCTTGCCAAAAAAAGTTAGGAATTTAAGATTAATCCCTGCTGTTTCTATTTCATGACTACAGAAACTTTTATTCTTGCAGGCCTTTAAACAACTATGTATCATGATATCTAAAAATTCAGAGTTGCAGATATAAATGTGGTCTCTTTTGAGTGATGATGGCAATAAATCAAATTAATTCTAGTTGTTCATCTTTGCTTTTTGTTGTGGAGCATTCCTCCAAGACAAAATTTCTGCAACAGTGATGCAACGAGGCTAATTACTTTCCTAACTACAACAATGTGGAGTCCTGTAGCTCAGTGGTTAGTGCACTCGCCTTGCCAGCAAGAGACCTGTGTTCAATTCCAAGCATGGAAAAATCTTCGGCGAGTTTCCTTATTCCACACAGTTAATAATAATCCCTCGAAAAAAACAATAACAAATTGGTCACTTCAATCCACGACTATTTGTGGGACTACTGTGCACAATGAGCTGGGGCGTTTCGCCAACAAATATACAGTCAATTCACTTTACAGTATATTCTGTCAAGCGCTTTGTGACGTCTAGAAGACATGAAAAGAGCTATATCAAATGCAAGGGTTATTATTAACAACAACCAAATTACATTTGTATAGCACCTTTCACGTCGGGAGGACGTCCCAAGGAGCTTTTATTCTTAAATACAATCCAGTTCAATGAATGCCATGCAGAACTCCTTCTGCAAGCCATTCAATGAGAAATCAGCTCCAATATCTGTAAAGGATTCTTGTGACGATGATCTGAATTTCCATTTTGCAATCAATCTGTTCCTGAATCTTGCTTTGCGGAGCACATGATTACAATGCCACTTAATTTACTGGCAAGTAAGGTGAACCTGCGTTCCATGGATGAACCCACACACAATTTAATGCCCCGTAATATTATTTCAGACCTTCAACAATAGCTGCAAAACATTTACCTAACCAGTGTTTTGGTTTGGCAGAGCACGTGTTTGTAGTGCCTACAGATGTTACCAATATGGGTCTTGGTGCAGGTAATACCAGCCTATCAGTAAGAGTTGCATATGTGAATTTGTATAACTGGATTGTGATTTCAATCAATTGATTTTGTCCTGACTGTAGTGCATATGTATAAGCTATATGTAAAAAGGAGCACAAGCCCAAACAGACAATTTGTTTTACACCAGGTAACACAAATTCAAGTAGTGAGGCAGAGTGAGCAACTTGTAATAAATCATGCGTTAGATAGAAATTGCTGAAACATTACTTCAGTTCTGTTGAATAAATTGCTTAGAAAGTGATCCATTTAGAAAGAATCGCTTTCATATTATTAGAGAATTTGAAGAAATGAGACAAATATATGAAATATATATATATAATACTTATATGAATATATATTTGTCTTTCAGGAAAATGAGTTATTTGCACAACACTATTTTATATATTGATCTTTTAAAGTTATGATTTTGTATTTTGTGATTAGCTGAGGCTGTATTCATCTATCAAATCTGAAAAACGAGGTTTGCCAAAATAATTCAGTTGATGAATTGTCCAATTGTATTCAGTGATTGTTCAATTTGGAAAATAGAAGCATACAATGCTTTTCAAGAGTTTGTATGAATATGTGTGCTGGCTAAAATGTGATTTTCAGAGGTTGTGTTATTGCAAGATTGGTTTGGATGAAGAAGATCCATGTGATCTCATCCTTCCCGAATGGTCATTTTTACCAATTTGCCATCACAGCATCGAGCGACTTCTTAAGGCTCATCGTTCTGACTTCAACCACTTTCTGGTAACCTGCTCAAGTTGTTAATTACTCTTTAGAAATATTTGCTGCTGTCCGTCCTGAAATTACACTTTGCAACAGTGGAACCTATATTCTCGTTTTCTACTGTCTTTATGCATCTGAAAATACTGTTCATACCCTATTCCTCCACTTGGCTAATTCACTTGCTTCAATTCCCATGTCCACTGCACCATCATCGGTGTCCAAGCTTTTAGGTCCGATGGGTTGTGCGTTTAAGGCCTAGGTCTGGACTTAGAACTCATTTAGTCTACGCTAATCTTCCAGCTCTGCATCTCATCCCTTCTCTGTGTATCTTTAAGTCCCTCCTCAAAGAATACCTTTATGAACAGGTCAATGGCCACCTCCCTCTTCCATTTCTCCCTTACACAGAGTCCGACCCTGGTTTGTATAAAGTTCCCTGAAATATTAGCCTATGTTGTTCCCATTTGAAATCATAACTAAATGAGTACTTGAACAGAACGCACACCTCCCTCAACTTTCTCTCGTTCATCAAAAGATTATGTGGAACTGAACAAATATATAAATCCAAGGAATATAATATTCTTAGAATAGAAAAAATGTTTGGAGCCGTGCATTCCAAATTCTCACTCGCCTCTGTGTTAAAATGCATCTTTGTGAAGCTTGTAAATTAACTGGTGCAGTACCTCACAGCTGTTTCTGATATTTTAAGTTTAGAATTAACATATTACACTGTATGATTCAATCATTGATGAACCAGATATGAGGCTTATTGTCAATTATATATCTCAAGCCTTTTTAATGGATTTTGTGAAGATCAATTCTTGAGTTTGCTATTTAAATTTTGCTTTCGATAAGTTTCTGTCCTCAGCTAAATGCACACTCAGAACAGAAGCTTTGTTATTTTCAGTTAATTCACTCAATTGGTTAGAAGTAGTGGGCATATTCATTAATAATAGATAAATCTGACTCCATGAACTATCAACATTTGTTTGAATCATTGTAGCTATGACTTACTGTGTGAACACGTGTATATTTGTACTGTCCTAATTAATTCATGAAACCTTTGGGGAATAAAAGTTTGCAGGATATTCAATTTAAATATCTTAAGCAATTTCGTCCCCTGAAGCTCTGATCCTGGCCCCTCACTTTTTAACATCTACATGCTCCCACTTGATCCGCAGACATGGGGTTAACTTCCACATGTACACGGATGACACTCAACTCTATCTTTCTGCCTCTACTCTCAACTCCAGGACAACTACTGTCCTGATAGCCTGCCTGTCAGACATCAAGTCCGAGATACGAGCTAACTTTCTACCGCTGAATGTCAACAAGACCAAGGCTCTCTTGATTGGCATACGCCAGTGCCTACACACATCAGGCACTGGCAGCATCAACCTCCATGGTTGCACACTCAACGTCACCAAGCCAGTCAGTAACCTTGGTGTATTGTTCGATCTCAACTGTCTTTCCTCCCCCACATCCAAGCAACAACTCGCTCTACCTTCCCTCACCTCCACTATATTGCCCGACTCCGCCATTAACTCATCCCCCCTCCCCCCCCCCCCCCCCCCCCCCCCCACCAGGCCGCAGAAACCCTCATTCATGCCTTCATCACATCCCAGCTCAACTACACCAATGTACAGCTTGTCGGCCTTCCCAATTCCTCCCTCAATAGGTTGCAGATAATCCAGAACTCTGCGGATCATGTCCTCTATCAATCCAAGCTTTGTGCCTCACTCCCCATCTCCCCCATCCTCGCCCGACTGCATTTGCTCCCCATCGCCCAGAGGATCCAGTTCAAGATCCTGGTCCTCACCTTCAAAGCCCTCCATGGTCTCGCCCCACCCTTCCTCTGTGACCTCCTAACCACCTACCAACATGCCCGTCCCCTCCACTCAGCCTGCTCCACGTCCCCCGACCCACCTGCCTCATCATTCGCAGGCGAGCCTTCAGCCACTCTGCCCCCAACCTCTGGAGCTCCATCCCACAGTCTCTCCGCCTCGCTCTATCCCTAGCCTCCTTCAAGTCCCACCTCAAGACCCTCCTCTTCAACAGTCCCATCAGTCATCTCAAATCCTCCCCTTTCCCTCCATCTTCCCTGTCCCCAACCCCAGCTCGGGTCTGAAAGAATGACTGGGACATCCTCCTGTTGTGAAAGGCGCAATACAAGTGTAATTTTGTTATTTTGTTGTTGTTCTTGACAGTATTGACAGTATTGGGAGGTCTGATAACAAACTAAAAACAAGATTACTGAGATATTTTACAAATGCTTGTTTTGAAGTAAATTGACCCTTGTCAGACAGATCAAGGAATTTCTGGTTTCTGGGAGGCAATGAATAAACATTTTGACTGTGCTTCTTTAATCTGTGTAAAAATCTGGGTAAAGCTAGCAAGCAACATCTTCTCAATTTGTGGTTAAAGGATCGCCACACAGTTCTATTACCATCATGCTTTCAATGAAATACACTCTGATTGGTATTTCATTAATGCAGAGCTGCTGAGAGGCTTGTGAATCAAACAAGAGTTTCTTTGGATGGTATTGGTGATCATCACTTCCATGGCAGGTCCACACCAGGACAATAATTGTGCCTTTGAAATTTATAAATTCTTACGGAATGTTATGAATGCCTTTTATTTTTATTGTGGTTAATCAAGAAACTTACCTCTCTCACCAAGTGTCTCCTCTAACCTGACACAGGCTGAAACTGAGAGCACCTGCAGTTAGATGTTTTATTGTCTGACCTTTTCTTTCTTTTTTCGGAAGAGAGCTTCAAGTAGCCAAGGGTGAAAATCTACAAGTAATGAGGAGATGATTTAAAGCCCTGCTGATTAGAAGAGCACCGTGTTATTCTTCATACAGAGACTCTGATTTTATATGACATTCACATTGAAACTGGGATTTAGTTGATCTTATTTAAGATCTGAATTGCTCACACATATGGGCAGCCCCTCTGCATCATTTTACTGAATATCTGTTACATTTAAACATACTGATGATGAGAATAAGATGCAAAGACTTTTACGCTGACTTTATACCAGTTGTCAACAAAATTATAATCCACATAATCAACACTGAAACTAAATCAAACGTAATTAGACTTGAATGTTAATGGTCTTCTTTGATTCCAATGAAAATCAATAACTTTGAAGTCAAGACAAGGTACCAAATTTTATCTGACATTAAATTCAGAGATTGAATTCCAGTATGAACTAAGGTTTTTCCAACCTTACATCTGATCGGTTTACCCAGAATATTGAAAACAAACTATTTTGTTTGCTATGATTTGCTTAATTTCATGATTTCCATTGTTGATCAAATCCTAGCTTGTTCCAAAAAAAGGTAAATAGCACTACTATTAAATTAAAAACAAGATAAATAAAATTGTAATTTTTGATGGATTTCCTACTGCCATTTAGTAAGCAGTAACTGAAGGAGGAGGGCATTTCAGGATTTGTTGCTTAGATTTCATGTCTTTCATGTCATCATCTTTGCCTCCTGATGCGAAGCATTCAAAAATGGGGTGATACATGGGTTACAATCCAATGTCTTTTCAATTAATCATTAGCCTTAATGATTATTGATGGAAGCAATATAAAAATACATGCATTTGGCTTCGCATCTGATCATCAAAATATCTAAAAGAGCTTCACAAGTTTTTACTGGGAAATGTAATGATTTATAGGTGGATGTGACAGACAATTTGTGCACAACAATGTCCCACAAAGAGCCAGAAAGTGATCCTTGGAAGTCTTTCTTGATTTAAAGCATGTTAATTCTGATTGAGTTTAGAGCTACAAAATTTAATCAGTCGGCTTTTACTCTGGAGCTAATAATATCTGAAACGAAAAGGCTATTCTGCTTGCCTCTGAGGCTATGCAGTAAACCCCAGCACAGAAATCTGTCATTCACTGAGGGAAATTAGGCTTTTGAGTATATTTATTTATAGAGGGGTTGGTTGTAAAATCAGGTTAAAAATTAAAGTCACACCAATGACGCCATCATGTGTCAGTTGGGGAAAAACAATCAGTTTAAGATATTATTACTGAGTGAGATGCAATTGGGTAATAAAAAAAATGTGATTGTAAATATAAGAGCAGTTTTAACCTAGACAAACTCATTTTTTCTTTCAGCAAAGACTTTAACATTCCATTACTTTTTACTTCAGAAAACCTACTAATGCGCCTTTCAAATCTTGCCCCAAAGCCAAATTATTGTAGAGAAAGAAACGTTCAGAATCCTAGTAAAAAGATGATAATGGGGAAAAGATAAGTAGGATATCAAGTTCCCAATGAATTTGAAATCAGATTTGTGGTGTATGGATTGCAATACGCCATCAAATGAACAACAATAGTCAATTTACTAAAGGTAGATACATAGAGTCATACATACATTAACCTTAAATTAAATTTGAAGTACAGTAATATGATACAAAATTAATTGAGATTCATAATGGAATATTTAAGCATTCGGTTATAATATCTAAAACCAATTATTTCCTTGTGTCACCATTTGCAGGAAGTTTGAATGTTTTCAACTCCAAAAAATAACACTTTGAATGTGCTATGTTAGCATTTTTTAAAGAAAACATGTTAAAAGCTGTTAGCTTGAAAGTGGTGAAATGCATACCTTATGATTTGATATAGTGCAGACTCAAGGGGCAAACCAGTGTCTTAAAATACTAGATAATTGGAAATTAAATTAAACTCTAGAAGTTTTATATCTACTCTAAGTGGTCTGATGCAATGATTGGGCCTAAAGGGTTACATCTTGGAATTACAGACACAGAAAATTCATCAATAAAACACAACAGATTTATCTTGTTTCAATCGTATAATATTTATGGGCTAAGCATTTGCTGTGACATTTGTGGTTTATAAGTTGGAAAGCACAAACTGATTCGAAGAAGGTTTTAGCTGTTATAATAATCTTTAAGAAGTGCAACAGAATGGGCTGAAGTTTGGGGAGAAATGCCTATTTTCTAACAAGTTTGCAATGCTTTTACATAAATAATGCATGTTAGTACAATATATACAATATATACAATATATGCTTAGAAAGCAATCCCAACTGGAGAAATTACAGGATATGGGAATATTTTGTTTGCCATGAAGATGATCAATAAGATTGTACATTTTTATTAGTTTGAAAATAACCAGCTATCCAGCACCTCGGGACATCCTCCCAATATGAAAGACGCTATATAAATGTAATTTTGTTGTTATTTTGTCTTGCCTGCAGTGGATGTTATGTTGATAATTACGTGCATTATTTATATAATACCAATTGCCCTGCAAGTCATGACATGAATAGAACATAAGAAATAGGAGGAGGATTAGGCCATTCAGCCCCTCGAGCCTGCCTCACCAGTTACTAAGATCATGGCTGATCTTCTAACCTAATTCCATTTACCCGCCTTATCCCCATATCCTTTAATCCCTCTATCCTTTAGAAATCTATCAATCTCAGTCTTGAATATGTTCAAGGACTGAGCATCCACAGCCTTCTGGGATAGAGAATTACATAAATTCACTACCTTCTGAGTGAAGAAATGTTTCCTCAACTCTGTTTGAAAAGGCTGACCCTTAATCTTGAGACTATGACCCAGTTTAGTCTTACACTGTCTACTCTGTCAAGCCCCTTAAGAATCTTACAGGTCTCTATAATTCTTCGATATTCTAGAGAATATGGGGCTAGTTTACTCAACCTATCCTCATAGCTCAACACCCTCACCTCAGGAACCAACCTAATGAATCTACGCTGCACTCGCTCTAAGGAAAGTATGTATTTTTTAAAATAAGGAGACCAAAACTGCACACAATATTCCAGGTGCAGTCTCACCAAGGCCCTTTATAGTTGTAGCAAAACTTGCCTACTCTTGTACTCTAATCCTTTTGCAATGTATGCCATCATGCCATTAGCCTTCCTAGTTGCTTGCTGTACCTGCATACTAACTTTTTGTGACTGGTATACAAGGACACCCAAATCCTTCTGAACAACCTTGTCTCTCCCCCTCTAGAAAATAATCTGCTTTTCTATTTTTACTACTGAGATGAATAACTTCACACTTACCCACATTGCACTCTACATACCACCTTCTTGCCCACTCACCTAGCCTGTCTGTAGCCCTTTGAATTCTTCTTGTGTTATCCTCACGATCTTACCCTCCCATCTAGCTTCTATCATCCATAAATTTAGATATGTTAATCTCTATTTCCTCATCTAAATCATTGATATAAACTGTAAATAGTTGAGGCCCAAGCACCGATCCATGTGGCACTCCACTAGTCACATTCTGTCAATCTAAGAAGGACCCGTTTATCCTTACTCTTTGTTTTCTTCCTGATAGCCACTCTCCAATCCATGCTAATATATTATTTTTAATTCCATGGGCCCTAATCGTATGTAACAGTCTTTTATGTGGCACCTCGTTGAATGCCTTCTGAAAGTCCAAATACACTACATCTACTGGTTCCTCCACCCATCTAACCTGCTAGTTAAATCCCCCAAAACTCCCCCCAAAATTGTTAAATATGATTTCCCTTTCATAAAGTGTTGACTTTGCCTAATCATGTTATGATTTTCTAAGTACCTCACGACGACATACTTGATTATAGATTCTGGAATTTTCCCAACCACTGATGTCCTCCCGACGTGAAAGTTGCTCTATAAATGTAATTTTGTTTTTCTCTCTCACCTTTCTTAATATGGCCTTATGTCTGCGACCTTCCAATCAATGGGAATCGTTCCAAAATCCAAGGAATTCTGTAACATCAAAAACAAACCATCCACCATCTCTGCAGCCACCTCTTTTAAAACCCTAGGATGTAGACCATCAGGTCCAGAGGATTCATTAGCTTTTAAACCCATCAATTTTCCTAGTACTGTACTGTTTCTTTACTGATGTTAATTTCTTCCAAGTTCCACACTATCAGTAGCATCTTGATTCCCCACTATTTTCAGTAAGTTTTCAGTGTCTTCTAACATAAAGACAGCAGCAAAATATTTGTTTAATGACTCTGCCATTTCTTTATTTCCCATTATAATTTCTCCTGACTCTGCCTGCAGTGGACCTACATTCACTTTTGATACTCTCTTCCTCTTTATGTATTTGTAGAAACTCTTACAATCTGTTTATGTTCCTTGCTTACCCTCACATTCCATTTATTCCCTCTTCATCGGTTTTTTGGTTTTCCTTCGCTGATCTTTAAAGCCCTCCCAATCCTCTGGCTTACTGCTTTTTATGGTAAAATTATAGACCACTTCATTTGATTTTGTACTTTCCCTAACTTCTCTAGTTAGTCATTGTTGAACCACTTTTCCCACTGTATTTTTATTCCTCAAGGGAATATGTGATTGCCGGGAACTATGTATTATATACCTTTAAACGTTTGCCATTGCTGGTCTACTGTCAGATTTTTAAATCTAATTTCCTCGTCTATTTTAGCCAAATCTCATACTTGCAAAGTTGGCTTTATTTAAATTTAAGACCCTTGCTTCAGACTTAACTACATCACTTTCCAACTTAATGTTGAATTCTATCATGTTATGGTCACTCTGCCCTAGAGCCTTAACTTCCAGATTGCTGATTAGTCTTATTTCGTAAAACAAAATATCTAGGATAATTTGTTACCTGGATGATTTCTCAGCATACTGTTCTAGAAAACTATCTCTCATGCATTCCATAAACTTATCCTTTAATTTACTTTTGCTAATTTGGATTTCTCAGTCTATATAAAGATTGAAATCACCCACTATTATTGTAATACCCTTGCAACATTTTGACTTCTTACTATTTCCCCTACTCATTAGTGTCCTATTTTCTGTGTTGAACTTTTTGTCCCTACTTGACACACTCTGTTCCTTTATCTTCCAAGTCGCTGCTCTGCTCTATAGCTTTGACCGTTCTATGTTTTGTCAGTTTACTTTTAACTGTACCCGTAACCTTCCCTCCCCCCACCACCTCCCATAGTTTAAAGCTCTGCCTACCTCCCTAGTTATACAAATGTGTTTCTCGCAGATTAGTTCCATTAAACATGAAATCTGTAACAAATCCGAGTTGCACTAATTGCATAAAATCAGGATGAAGAAGGCCTTTCAGCCCATTTGATTACATCAATACAGAATACATTAGGTCCATGGACAAAATTCTGCATTCTTGCCTTTAAAAAGCTTGTTGTGCTCAAATAAATCCTCATCTGGCTGTCATTCAGCTAAAATCCCTGCAGATAAGATGACATGTGCACTTGAGTGTTAGATGCTACAAGTTTTAATGCATAGATTGACATTGCAGTGCTGAGACCTCAAATGCCTTAACTGGCTCCAATCAGAGACCAGTTGTTTTGAATATGGTTCCAACCTTTCAAAGCGATGATGTGACTAGTTTTTCAAAGAAAACAAGATTATTGTACATTATGTTTTTCCTGCAATTAATATGTAGAAAGATTAGAACAGGTTGGAAAAAGTGAACAACTGGGTAATGGAATAGGAAGAGAAAATTAGGTGAACATGTATTTAATATTCAAACAAATATGACCATAACTGCTCTTGATGCCTGAGACAGCAAGGTGTGTTTCGATGTTGATGTGTGACCTAAAACATTTTTGTGAAACAAATGGCTCAACAAATCTGAACTATCACTGACGTTACCAGCACCTGAATGGGAATCCATTGGGAGGGTTATCATAGATTTAGCAAGCACTGATGTTATTTGATGAAATTGAATAATGTGTTAACCTTTTCCATTTCACAAGTTTCATACTGTGCAAACCATTTCATTGCTGTCAATCAGAATATACAGTATCAGCCTAATTTTCTAGCTCGCAGCCATCCAGAGGTTTGTAAAATTTTATTTTTTATTTGTTTACAACTGAAGAAGTTATGGCTGACTCCATCATAAAAGTTTGAATTCAATGAGATGCCTTTTGAAAAGTCATGACTATAATCTGCCTCAACCTTTGAAGTCTACACAGCATTCCCAAAGGATGACAGATAGGCTTTTATCTCAGTACAACAGAAGTTGTGCACAAGCATATCGAAGTTTCCCAAAATGCCAGTGAGCTTTCAATGTATTGCTATCCTCTTCAATCTACATCTAGCTTTGATTTCCTTTGTGCTGACAAAATACTGAGGGCACAGGACAATTTCCAGCTACAGCTTTCTGATGCTGAATCGTGCTGTGATATGTGATTTATTTCATAAAATCATATTTTATTTAAACTGATTCTAATCTGGGATACCTGTTTCTGACTTAACTCTCACAAAAGCCCTATAAAATTACCTAAACACATTCCATAGATCTTTCCTTGAGAATCACTCGGATGTCAAACTGATTTTGGCGTCAATTTTACAGCATGGTTCAAGGGTTTGGAATTTCATTATAGAACCATCTTAGCATTAAAAATTATCCAGGAGTCTTCACAAAGAAAATAATCTTGAAAATAACAATCCCAAGGTCATAGCATCTAAGATTTCTTTAAAAAACTAGACATAATGTGGTCTATTTAGATGGATCTGGAATAAAAACCTTCACAATTTCATGGACTCACACAAAGGCTATATTTCCAAATGAATGACACAGATTCTCTGCTCCAAACTGAGATAGCAAAGGTGAGTCTTTGCATTGTATTGCGGGGAACTGAAGTCTTTGTTATTTCAGCTGTTTTGATATTGGTTTGATCTCAAGTTAGTGTCAGCGAAATGCTCAATTTCAAAGTTTTTATTAAAAATGTTTGCATTGGTAAATGATAGAGTTATAATGAATGTTTCAATGTGCTTCATTTTGGAATAAGGGACTGGGAGCTGATTAAAATGGAAAGTACAGCCAAGTGCTTTCATCCACTCAACATCTTAATTTCAACGTATAACACACTAGAGAATTCATTATAACCATTCGTAACTGATAAATAATAATAATCTTTGCAATTGATATATAGTACTGTAATGTCACAACTTTGCAAAGTGCTTCACAGTGATTTACCGGCAAGTGTTGACTGTATTTTTTACATGAGGTGCCACAGAAAGCCATAAAATAAATCTTCAATTCATCTGGAGGATTGCTGACTAGTGCATTGGCCAAATTCATTTTCTTTTCAAATAATTTATTGAGATCTGTAATATCGATGTGAGCAGGCAGATAAGACCTTGTTTTAAAGTTTGATCTGAAGGATGACATCTCTAACAATTCAGTGCTCTCCTTGTACTACACTGGAGTGTCAAATTTGATTCTGTCAATCAATGTGATTGATTGGGTTCCAAAATCTAACATCTCAATTCCCCTTAATATGTCACCCTAACTCAGGTGGTAGGATTCCTCCCTGGGAGTTAGAAGGTTCTGAATTGAAGCTTCTTCAGGTTCAAGGTCTTGAGTTCACAGTCTAGAATACCTGGGGGAGAACCACATTGTTGGGAGTCGTCATTTGGATGAGAAGTTAATCGCAGCTTCCATGTTCAATCGGGTAGATGCTAAAGATGTCATCAGTCAGTTCTGCAGTCACACTGAGTACAAGAGAAAGGGGCTGAGGTACTCCAGAATGGAAACGTTAGATCTGTGAAATGAAAGATGTCTAAGAGTGAATAAGACCTGCAGAGCTGAGAGAAAGAATGAACACTGCTCATTGCCCAATAAGTTAAAACAAGCTTCATTATAGTCAAGGCCAGGGGAATGTCACAGCATGGAATCACGAAGTATAAAACAAAGTATGTTCAACAGCCATGGAAGTAAATCACTTACCAAAGGGGATGTGACAGCCCAGCAAGCAAAATAGGTTTTACTGCCCACAGCGTTGGAGGGTTTAGTTTCTCAAAGCTCTATATGCCCTTGATTCCTGTGGAATTAACTTATTTGATGGTAAATCTTCTGCTGGGATGTCTCACGAGAAGCACTGAAATTTGCAATGTGGTGCCTTTCTCGGCATCTGGTGTAAATGTATGAACTATATTTGACATATCAAATGCCACACTAAACTACAACCAAAGAAGTGAAGGAAAGGGTAATTCGCATCGACATAGTACTTTGGAAAATGCCCATGAATAACATGCTGACAGGATAAAATAACAGTCAAGCAATTCTTCATTTATCTTTTTTATATCCTCCAATCTTGAAATCTTGTCCGGTAAATTCAATTCATTTCGCTTTGATTATCAAGTAAAAAGCTAGATAGGAACTCAGCTTGAATTTGATCAAGACACCATTTTTGCTTGGTAAAGCAAAAATACTGAGATCCCGTCAACAAAAAATGTAATTGCCTAAATTTGTCACAAAATTCATACAACGCAACAATAGGAATTGGCAAACAGAAACCTTCTGCCCAGCATCATGCTAAAGAAATCCAAAAAACTGATGGTCAGCTTGTTATGCCAAAGCCATCAATATAAATTTTGACCTCACTGTGCCGAGAATAGGTCACTAAAGCCAGCAATACAGCTGCTAGTCAATCACTTGATTGGCACAGACTTTGGGAACACCATTAACGGGATGGAATGTACTCTATAGATAGGACTCAGATGGGAGATGGGAGAGTCCGAGGTTGGTTAGTTGGTTTAAACCCCACATGGGGATTTTGAGCAATAGTCTAGGCTGACGCTCCACGACATTTCTGGAGCAGCGCTGCATTGTCAGAGGTGCCGTTTGCTTGTTCAAATTAAGCAGCCTATGGCACTGTTCAAAAGGAGGAGGAAGTTTCGCCCAGTATCCTAGCCAAGGTTCATTGAATTCATTAGTCATTCACTTCATGGTTATTTGTGGGAATTGGCTATGTGTAAATTGGCTGCCATGTTGGCTTAAGAATACACACTCACTCCACTCTACGGTCAATCCTGTGAAGAACTTTGAGATAGCTTGACATATTTTCAGGTTCTATATGAAATACAAGGAAATTATTTGTTCCCAAACTTGACTCATTATTTCAAATCTTGTTATGGAGATTGAAAATACAAAAATACATGTCATAAAGTAATCAGCACCACATAGAAGTGAAGTAATATCTTTGAGAATCGGCGTTCTCAGGTATCAATTCAACTGATGGTAAGTATATTATTTGAAGCGCTTTGAGACATGATGAAGACATGATAAGGCTGTATCAAATGCAAGGATAATTATTATCAACTAGGGTCCGGCGATATATCGATATATCGCTAAAACCCGATATAATTTTCGTGTCGATATGCCGATATAGGCATTTTAACAATATCGATATATCGAGGTAAAAAATCGGGATGCGAGCACACTGAACTACAAGACCCAGAATGCTCATCTCTATACACAATGCACAGACCGAGGTGCAAAGCCGCCATATTGTATTCACAGTCCTCGAATACAATATACTGGTATGCAAGGGCTGGGGGGTGAGAGAGACGGCTGGGGGTGGGGGGAGAGAGACGGCTGGGGAGAGGGGGAGAGAGACGGCTGGGGGGGAGGGGGAGAGACGGCTGGGGGGGGAGGAGAGGGGGAGAGAGACGGCTTGGGGGGGAGAGGGGGAGACAGACGGCTGGGGGGGGAGAGGGAGAGAGACGGCTGGGGGGGGGGGGGGAGAGGGGGAGAGAGACGGCTGGGGGGAGGGGGAGAGATGGCTGGGGGGAGAGGGAGAGAGAGACGGCTGGGGGGTGGGGGGAGAGGGGGAGAGAGACGGCTGGGGGGAGGGGGAGAGATGGCTGGGGGGGAGAGGGGGAGAGAGACGGCTGGGGGGGGGTGGGGAGAGGGGGAGAGAGACGGCTGGGGGGAGGGGGAGAGATGGCTGGGGGGGGAGGAGAGGGGGAGAGAGACGGCTGGGGGGAGGAGGAGATGGCTGGGGGGAGGGGGAGAGACGGCTGGGGGGAGGGGGAGAGATGGCTGGGGGGGGAGGAGAGGGGGAGAGAGACGGCTGGGGTGGGGAGGAGAGGGGGAGAGAGACGGCTGGGGGGGGAAGAGGGGGAGAGAGACGGCTGGGGGGGGAGAGAGACGGCTGGAGGGATGGGGAGAGAGACAGCGGGGGGGGGGGAGGGAGAGAGAGACGGCTGGGGCGGGGAGAGGAGGAGAGAGACGGCTGGGGGGAGGGGGAGAGAGACGGCTGGGGGGAGAAAGACGGCTGGGGGTGTGAGAGAGACGGCTGGGGGGGGAGGGAGAGAGAGACGGCGGGGGTGGGGGGTGCGAGAGAGGGACGGCGGGGGGGGGGGGTGGGGGGGGGAGAGAGACGGGGTGGATGTGATAATATACAGATAGATAGAGATGGGGGGGAATGTGAGAGAGGAGAGAGGGAGAGATACACAGAGCCACACAGACAGAAAAACACAGAGATGGAGAGAGTGAGAGACACAGAGAGAGAAAGATATTTACCTCCTGAAGAGATAGGCCCCGAATGCGCGCGCACTCCGAAAAATATCGATATTTCGGTATATCTCGATATGAGCCCGTCGATATATCTAATCGGAAAATTTTCCATATCGACGGACCCTATTATCAACAATATATTAAAAATTATTTATTTGCACATTTTAAACAATCAATACCTGTACACAAAGGAATGATAATGAAAGTTGTTCCCAAGGAAATTAACAAAAATAATTCAAAGCTCAATATGGGCAATAAAATGATTAGTTTATCTCTCTTTGCACGTATTTTCACGAGAAAAGTAAGTTGGCTAAAATTGTTCCTCAATCATGACTTGATGACTCGAAACTGTACCTTTCAACCTGTATAAGTGTCCCATCTGTCCAAACCCTGTGCTTCACAATCAGTGAAAGTGTTGTAAACAAAAAGATGGCATATCAGGTGAGATGATGACTGCCATTATCCTTTGATAATATGATCTGAGTTTGAAAAGTAAACGATTATGTTTCGAGTGTTCCATTTACATTTGCTGGCCATAAATAGTCCTACAGCTTGCTGTTTGGCCATCTGTTTCAATTTTTCTAATTATAATGTGAATTTTTGTGGATCTTGGTAATATTACACAGCTGTGACGTTATATCAACCCCCCCACCCCAGCCCCCAATGTGATCAATACTCATTGCGCCCTAGATACCTGTAACATAATAGAAACTCAGATGGAAGATAAAATTGAAATCAGCTATTTAGAGTTTTGGTCCTTTAGAAAGCTACGTAAATGCTAGCATCATACAGAAAAACTTTAGAAAGCTACGTAAATGCTAGCATCATACAGAAAAACAAATGAATGTTGGGTCACGTGTACTGCGATTTAGAAAATATGCTGACATACTTTACCACACAGAATTACTCTTGTTAAGATGATGAATTAAATGGCCCAGTTTTTGCGGCAATTAAGGCTTACTTGCTTAACACCATCATAATAAAAGCCTTGGGATAAGATGCCCAACGATTTTGTAGAAGGATTTATGAAGGTCAGCAGCTGCGACAGGGATAAAAAGAGAAACAAGGGGGAAAAAATAGCCACCATTGGAAGTACGAATACGATCACACTTTCGGGTTTGAATATATTTTCTTCCAATATTTTGCAGTGACATGCCCTTTGATTATTCTAGAGATGTCAAAATTCAGGTTAATTCAGGCATTAGTTTAAAAGGCCAAATACTTAGCACTTCTGTAACATGATCCTAAATTGAAGATCATACCACTGCCAGAGAAGCATTATATACTACAGGCTTGTGTCAATGAGCAGTGCTCAATTGGGTGCTCTACAAATGAATGATTTGTTTTCACTCAACCACTTGAGATTAATGGACATCTGCTTCTTGCATGACACTGTCAGGAATTGGACACAGCCCTTCATTGTTTGGCGTGTAGGAGTTGACTGCATAGTATTGGTGATGTACTCTGATCATGGTCAACCTGGGATCAGACATCTCATGCAAGATCCTGAGGAAAAAAAAGCTACGTTGTTATAAAACGAGAGACAAACTGTCCAGTCGCTGACTGTTCACATTGTGTGTAAGCCACATATGCCAGATGGTATGACACTTGCAATATGTTGTCCTTCAACTTATGAATGGGCTATTTTTCTGTACAAAAAGATGTGTCCATTCCCAATAATAACCTCAGTCCAGTTGAATTAATATATTGGTATACATGTATTGCATTACTCAAATTGTCTCATTTCAGAAGTATGATTTACCATTCATATGCTGATTGTGAGTTGTAAAATACTCCACAAGTTATTTCCATTAAACGCCCAAAGCAAAGTATTTTCCTTTGGAATCAACATTTGTTTGCGCAGCCTTTTCTTTCTCAGACAACAGTAAATCATATGAAATGGACATTGTTAGTGATACATTCCTACAGCTATTTCACTTGAGGATATATTCGACAGTGAGTTAAAACTGTTGAAAACAATTCCCCTCTTCTTGTGCTTGATGGCTGTATGTTTCTCCATCCAATAAAGACTCAATCAAAGGCTCAGTGCTGAGGTCTATTCCTTCAGAATTGTGATTCACATAATCACACGAGCATTTGATGTACATAATGGCACCACTTTTGAAAATTCAGACTGTGGCAAAAGGCAGAGGTACACTTTGTCTAGCGCGGTGGTGTCATGGGAAAAAATAACCTTTTAAAATATCTATTTTGGTACATTTTTTGCTTTGGTGTAATCATTATGGTATGTCTGAGTTCAAAGGTCTGATTAGATTAGTTTGGATCCCCTGTCAGTTTCAGAAAACAGCAATGGGAGCACAAACATGTATTATTTGACATTGACAACGATTTGAGTTAAAAAAACAATCCAAAATAATGATAATTGGATTAGTTTGATTTCTGAAAGTGAGTCTTTTCCCATTTCATTTTTTAATTTGAAACCACTGGTCTCTTTACAAGTAAATACCTCATTCCTGTTCACATAGTCTAAGTTATTATACAGTATTAAAATGAACCCTCTCTACATAATTCAACATGAAGCCAGGCATTCACAGTAAAATCATACTCAGGGTTCCAGAGTCACAAGAGCAGCCATTTATCAGTTTCTAACACAAAGACACAATTTCATTGCAATTCTTAATCATTGCTGCAGAAGTGCTATTTGTAAGTAAATAACAGCTCTTAGAATTTAATATAGCTTTTGTAAATGATATAAAGGCTTGGTTTTCTGAAGATGAGAGGTGCTTTATAGTGTTGAATGATTTGTTTTTGCGTTAGTCCCCTACTGATCATAAAAGGTACGGAATTAACATTTCTGTAACGCATGTGGATCTTCGAGTATTAACTACATGCAATTTATGTTTAGTGCTTTATTTTAAGAGAGTTGTCAGCCTGGCGCTGTAGCAACAACAACTAATTTCATTTATGTAATGCCATTCACATTAGGAAGATGTCCCAAGGAGCTGGGAGTTGGTTGCAGTCTTGCCTCTGAGTCAGACGATTGCGGGTTCAAATGCCACTTTGGGCCTCTGAACTCTATGTTCTAGGCTGAAACTCTATTCCAGCACTGGAATGGAACCATGTTGCATTGTTGGAAGTGCCGCCCTTCCGATCAGATGTTATTCCGAGATCCATCTGCTTATTCAGGTTGACATGGCAAGAGAAGGGAGTTTCTCACCGTATCCTGGCTGACAACCCTCTAAATAAAATTGGCCATTCACTTCATGGGTGTTTGTTGAACATTGTGCTGTGCAAATCAGGTGCCACATTTGCCTACAAAACACAATCACGTCACTTTAAGCTCTTTGGGGTGTCCTCCCGACGTGAAAGGTGCTATACAAATGTAAGTTTGTTGTCGTTGTTGTTTTATAAGTATTCTGAGCATCCCCGCTGATGGAGATTAATACAGAGAGTCTATTATTTCTTTGATTAGGGACCTGTGCTGGAGAATGAAATTTATTTTTTCCCATTGCATTAGTGGTAGCATTTTGTACTCTCAGAGCAGCTGCATGATTAGGATCACTTTTAGACTTTTTGGATATGATCTAAATGAATGGCTTTAACTTTCCATTTAGCAAAAAAATGGGAAATCTCTACAATTCATCTTCTCACCAGATTAACAACCGTAATCTCGGGAACAGCAGTGGGCCACCGGCCCATTGAAACTATTTTTGTTGCCTTGGTTCATAGAAACTATCAAATTCCTTCTACCCACGTTTTTCTCACATCCTTCAGATGTATTCATCTCCCTCTTAAACACCTCAATTCACTCTGTATCTGAAGCCTTTGGAAGGGCATTTCATATTCTCACAAATTCCTCACCATTCAACAACTGTCAATTATTTTGTATATGTTATGCCTCCTCTCATTCTCTTTTCTAATCTAATTAGATTATCATAAAAAGTAATCCTTGCATTTGATATAGCACTTTTCATTTCTTCTAGACAACTCAAAGTGCTTCACAGAATATACTGTAAAGTAAAAATGACTGATTATTTATGGGTGAAACGCAGCACCCAACTGTGCAAAGCAGTGTCCCACAAACAGTCATGGATTGAGTGACCAATTTATTATTTATTGTTTCTTGAGGTTATTATTATCAAGTGTTTAGAGTAAGGAAACATGCCCAAACCTGCCTGGGAATCGAACCCAGGTCTCTCACTTGGCGAGTGCTTTAATCACTGAGCTGCAGGACATTCTCATCATCACTGAACAAACCCAAACCTAAAAGGTGTCTATATTCTGTAGGTATTTGTATCATATTTTCTATTCTAATATGCATACCTCACAATAAAATCCTTGCATTCCTCTAACAGCTTAATTGGTCTGATATCTTTTTAAATGATACATACATCAGTTGGGACTGTACCACATTCAGTGGTAATCAAAATGTTCCTCTTTGCCAGCAACTGCAGACGTAGTTTTCATTAAAAGCGAGTTTTGCATCAGAAAAAAGTGTTGTTTTAGAAAATTGCTGTCCCAAACAAAAGTTTGTTCAGTCTCTTGTAGACTTAATAAGTCAAAACGTATTCCAGAAATCACTGGGAATAATCAGCTGCTCAGGCAGAATCTATGGAGAAAGGAAAAGTGGGTCAACAGTTTGGGTCTATGACCCTTCGCCAGACCTTTTCCTTTCTCCATAGATGCTGCCTGACCTGCTGAGTGTTCCCAGCGATTACTGTTTTTGTTTCAGATTTCCAGCATCTGTAGTATTTTGCGGTTCTGATGAACTATTCCAGGTTGGCCAAACTGAATCTGGCTTTGCTTGCTATTAGGTGAATTTAGCAAATGATGAACACCACCTACTGGGACAGTTACAACCTGCCTTGTATGCATTTCTTGACTGGAGTGTGTGTGCAGTTGGAGCCCTGGTTGATGCCAATGATACAAGAATTCAATCTGCCCTCAGGGAAGATTCCCTATGCTACTGCACCTGGCTGCATTTATCTGCATTACCTCATGATGTTGAGACATTAGTGCACATTTACCAGCAGTAACTGGAACAAATCACTCAGTAATAATCTTGAAGTCAATCAATTATCAATTTTCATGGAACCAATAAATCAGGAGGATTGGCTCAGTACGTAGAACAAAAATATGCTTTGTTTTATGATAATCATCCTCGGGACTACCACTGAAGTGCAATTTCTTACCAAAGAAAGATAGTACTGCTTGGTCTAGTGTTTGCATTCAACAACAACAAATAACATTTGTAGAGCCCTTTACATGTCAGGAGGACATGCCAAAGTGCTGGTCAGTTAGGCATCTGCATACTGATAACCCATTCTGTCTTATAACGCATGCATATTGCCAATAGTTGTTATTGTTCCTCTTACTCCGGTATATTTGTGATCTATTTTATGATATTTTCTGAGTTGATATGCTTCTAAGACCTCAGTGGAAAGAGGTTACGGCAAATTTTATTCCAGGAAAAAAGGAGTCATGATTCTGATCTGCATGTGTAACTATTCAATTTTTGCGTTTATGCTTAATCTTTATAGATTAATCACTCAGTGAATACAGTAGTAACCAGAAAATGCTGAACATTGGTATAGCATTTCCTGTTTTGGGAAAGGCTCTGTGATAATTGGCAATGGAATGACAATACAAAGGAGCATATTAAAATGGATAGTGTCATAAACATACTGGAGTAAGAGGAGCAGTAACAACTCTTGCGAGTTGGCAATATGCATGTGTAAAAGATGTAGCAATCAATAGCAATGCTTAATAAATATAAATATTTGGTTGAGAAGTCTAATTTAAATAAAACTAAAAAAATGTTCTTAGAAAACGCAATAAAACCACTAAATAAATGGAACTGAAATTACAAAGCGTTTACAAACCAAATACTATCTTTCCTTAAGCGTTTCTTTTAACAAAATTAAACATAACCTTAAAACAAGGTGATTTAAAAGAAAAAACTATTACAATAAATGTCTCACAACTTAGTGGCAATAGCAATAGGTCTCACCTATTGTAACTGAGTTTTACTGAGCAGAATAAGCAGAAAATAAGAATATTTTCAGTTGCCACCGATGTTAGTGGCCTAATACACCATGAGGGTTGGTTGTGTGGTGAAGGTGCGGGTGAATATTCTGAGTTATGTTTGGATTCAAGAGTATCTATGATGAGCTTTACTTGTGAGATAAAGTGGATGGGTTAAAGTCTGTGATAGCTTTTCCTTCATCTGCAAGGAGAATGGGCTTGAAGGACCAAATAGCCTTTGATAAGTGTACACTCGTTTAGCATCCTTACCCCTCCATGGGTCTGATCCATGTAAAACATTTGGAAGTTTTTAGTTTGGACTCGAGATTCAAAAGAAAACGATGTTATCAATGTTTGAAAACGACATTAAAACAATAAAACTAATAGGAGTTGCAGTGAGAGGGACCCATCATTAGAGGGCAGCAGTAAACTCTGCACCAATCTTACTGCACTGTGCTCCGAATTGCCCAAGGGATGGACACATTTCCTTGGACTCAGGGAAATGAATGCCTCACACACTTAATCACAAGACCACCATATAAAAAAATACAAGGATCAGATGCAAAGTCTTTAGATTGACTCTGGGAGATCAGAAGGGTTGAGAAGGGTTGAATATATTACCATTAAATTGGACAGATGAGAAAATTCAAACCCTCTTTTGTATGAGAGTACAAACAAATAAAATACAGCCGATAAACTGGGTTTAGGAATCTTTAGCCCCTGCAACGTCAGGAGATTGAAAGCATGAATTAAATCTACAATTGCTACACTTTAAATAAAAATCATTTGCCTTGCGCTCTTGGCACATATAGCTCAATACAATACAACATTAGATTTGAATAGCGCTTTGCACTATACATCCCAAGGTGCTGGAATGAGACACGCGAGTATCCTGACATTTACCCGTGAATTGATAATATGCACACAGGTGGAAAGGAACAGCATGTCTTTAAATTTTATTTTGTTATCAGACAACCTTAAAATTGCTTAATTTGTTAATGACCAGCCATTGGAGTATATTTTCAACTACTCTGGGAAAATTGGGTTTGCATTACCTGCATCAAGGGTGCTATATAAATGCTAGCTGTTGTTGCTGCTGAATTCAATGTTGACCATATCTGTTCAATCATTCAAGATGCAGTTTTAATTTGTTTCATCTTGGTGCCCAAGGAACTAAAATATACTCACACAAACCCTTGACTTCCTAAAGTCCTACAGCTTCTAACTATGAATTCAAACTAGCCATTCTGATCAATGAAGGACCAGAACCTAGCCATTCTATTCAGTTACTCTGGCGCGGTCCAGAAACATCATTTTACTGAATTGACGGAAGGTACAAGGAAGCCAAAACAATGTGCTAAAGTACTGTGTAAAGTTCTGCTCCTTGGCAATTGGTTTAATTAATTAAACAAAGAAAGCACGTTGCCACCTTTTCATTTAAAGCTAAGTTTGCACAAACTGTCACTTAAAATTACAATAAAGAAAAATGGGTGTTTCACCATAAAATGCTGAGGCTTTTATTCCCATTTTCTTTTCTCTACAGTAGGGGGAGACAGATTCCACTGATTCTCAGTCAGTGATCATTTCTGAAAATAAAGATTTGTTTCAACCTATTTCAGAAGAGGGGCTTTTTTTGATATTAATAAGTAGCCCCAATTTATCAGATCAGAATTGCCTACTAAATCACAAAGCTAACTCCCTAAAGGCAACCTCCAGGTATTTGGAATTTTGAGTTTTATCATGTCAGTAATTCACTTGATGCATCAATAATTTATGATTAATTTCTTCTTCGGCTATTTCTACCCAAAAGATTTAGGAGCAAGATTTTAATTTTGCAACGGATAGAGTCCATTGTGCCTTTTTTGAAAAACAGAAATCTTATTTGCAACACTGAAGATAAGGGGATCCTACTGCTTAATATGGCATCTCTACTTACCCTGTTACTTAAAAAATACATTTCACTGAGGTCTTACCATTTGATACATGACAGGTTGTCAAAATGAATTCAGTAGTTATATAAATGAAGATCCAAATAAGATTCGTGAAAAAGCTAATTGTGATTCAGCAATATATTCAGAAAAATGGATCATGTTTGATAACAGTTTGTGAACACCAAGGCACCATGTAGCCATGATACTGACTTGGGAAATAAAGATATTAAGGGGACATAGAGAAAAGGTGGGGAAATGGAACTGAAATGCCTGCCAATAATTAGCAGATCACTCTTTTGATCTACTCATGACCTAAATATATATAATTTGGGTCAGCCAGGTGTCTTACAAATGTCGAAATCCATCACCATGCAAACTGAATACCTACACATGGAAATTGGAATGGAATGTGCACTGCTCTCCCTGTAGAGAGCACATCCTGCTTAAACTAATTCCAGATAATATTTGATGCAGGCTGGCAAGAGTCCAAGCTTGGGAGTCCCAGATTGTATGTTGGGGTACTGGATTCTAACCAGCTAAATCCACATAGCTTACTGTGGAAAGCACTATCTTGCATAAGGTTCTACTTTGAATGCAATGATTTTTAATTTATTGTTACATAGTCCAAGGTTTGTCTTGGTTTCTGATTTAATAGTGCAGAAATTAATTCCAACTTGATTTTGCAGCAGGTCACAGAGTAAGTGTGAATAACAGATGTTCAATGTATTTTAAATTCATGGGTATTTAGTTCTGTGCGAATATTTAATTATCTGCAATACACAGTTCTACAAAATTATAAATCTGACACCAAATTGTATATTTTTTTCTCTCACTGTCATACAGATTCATTCATACATGAATAATCCAGCACTTCAACAAGTTACTGCCGCTGGTGTCACTGTCACTGTAAAAATGTTAGTTGTCTTGCACCTTACAATCTGACCCCATTCTACAACTCCTTGATGCAAAATCAAACCTGATAATAAAAATCAGTTTCAGGGTGGTTTGCACTTCCGGTCAAATTTTTTAAAATATGAAATATTTAAAAAAATATATTAAATATAGTACAGTAATGCTTATTTAAGCAATAGCACAAACATACTTGCAATGTGTACTCTTGAGTTTCAAAATATTTTGCATATTTTGGAATATTTTGACTTAGGATTCAAAACATATTATGTTCACAACTGTTCCTTAACGTCAGTAGTGAAATTACTGGTGAGTAGTAATTTCCGTGCGTTTTGATTGTAGACTTACAAGCATTATTTGATATGATATTCTCCAATTTATAGTGGTAATTTCTAGAGGTTAATGGTACTAAAGTAGAGTCTCTGTTTCAAGGAAATATGTTTGGAGACATATAGATTTAGATACTATCGGTGAAATATTAATCCAAAGGTCTTCTCTGCTAAGTGCAACCTAGTCATAGGAGATAAAATAAGAAAGCAACGGGCAATTGACAAATTGAACACATTGGGGGAACAAACAAGAAAAGGAAAATGAGGGTATGATACAAATAAGGAAACAATCCATCTAATAAGAACCAACATGATGGGAAGACATGCTGTCACCTATTCCTTTAATTATAAGACAAAGATGTTAAAGTTGCCAGCGAGTAACTTGTGCACCTGAGATTTATTATTGCTCTCTATACAAGATCAATCTGTCATCAAAGAAAACTGCAATGAGCAAGTTCCCAAAAGATAGGAAATCCATATAGCTGACAGATATAATTGAAGCAGCTGGAGAGACTTGCAAAGTTCATTCATGTGGTCTGCCATACTGATAGATTGGACTCCATAAAGCAATGAAAGATAAAATGACATACATGTGGATTTTGTGATCAATAGGATTTGTTCCTTTACCCAGGGGAGGTAAGTAAAGCACTTGGAGCTTACATTTTTCTAGAAGTTTCATGTTTACTGTAGTTGAACACATATGAACTACGCATTTTCTGCAGTCACAATTTTAAAGCTCAGTGCTCCTCTTCAAAAGGGGACTCGATAAATATCTACGAAGGAGGAAGCGACAGAAATATCACGAAAAGGCGCGTAAATTAATTGAAGGCTTAAACAAGCCAGAACAGACATGAGTCACTGAATTGCCTTCTTCTGTCCTATACATTGATATGGTTTATATTGCCTTACAAGCATGAGACCTGTGTTCGAATCCAAGGAGGTCAGGGCGAAACTTTGGGCAAGTTTCTTTACTCTACACACCTAATAATAATCCCTCCAAAAAAACACAATAATAAAATTGGTCATTTCAATCCACGACTATTTTTGGGACACTGCTGTACGCAATTGACTGGCGCCTTTCGCCCAGAAATATACAGTCAATTCACTTTACAGTATATTCTTTGAAGCGCTTTGAGACGTCTCGAAGACATGAAAAACGCTATATCAAATGCAAGGATTATTATTATTATGGTTCTAAGGCCCATAGTGGTTTTGAAGTTTGATTATAATTCTTCTGCGAATTGAATTGAAATTTCCAGTCGCATTTGACATCACTGAATGATAAATCTATTATTTTGGAAAAGATTTTCTGGACTCCAATACTTCTGCTGTTATGTCGCAGTGGTTTGAATTTGATCATATCGATGTTAAATCACAGTGTCCAAATTTTAAACTGATTAAAATAATATTAATCCTTGTATTTGATAGAGTGGTTTAGCATGTCATTGAAACATCTCAAAGCACTTCAAGGCAATTGGACCACAGTATGTGTAGGTGAGCACTACAGCCAATTTGCACTCAGCAATGTCCCACAAATACCCATGAAGGGAATGACAAATTTTATATGAAAGTTTATTGGCCAGAATACCTATAGAAATTCGGCATTGCAATTGAACAACTAATAACTCGAGATTAATAATTCTGAAAATGTGATATATTTCATAACTGTGACTGATTTTTAGTCCTAATTTTGTTGGCAAATTAGTTGCAGTAATATAACCACAGGAATTTGATTTTCGTGTGGATTCTATTGCTTTGAAACTATTGAATTTGATAATTATTAGATCTTGAATTCCCCCCATCCAACTTCTATTTAAAATCGGGCATGATCTGATCCAAGAAAATTGCTGGTGGCACTTTCGTTTCCTTGTGATTGCAGTAACCCTAGGTCAATCAATCATTACCAAATTTGATATGTGATTTCCCATTAGCAAACCCTTGATTCTATTTGAAATTTGACCATGACTAGATGGAACGCAAATGACAGCCAGCAGCATATTGATTTTCTTGTGACCACAGTAATTGTGAAACTGTTGAGTCAACTAAATTTCATGTGTGACGTTGTACTGTCGGTCTTAGTTTTGCTGCATTGATGGGTTCAATCTGCTGATAGAACCTGTTAAACTCAGGACACACTCACAGTAACACGGGCCATAATTGGTTTTAAGAGGGATTTGGACTGCTAAATGAAAGACGGAGGCTTGAAGGGATATCTGTAGCTCAGTGGTGAGAGCACTTGCCTTACAAGTGTGAGACCTGTGTTCAAATACAGCTAGTGTGAAATCTTAGGCAAGTTTCCTTACTCCGTGCACCTAATAATAATCCCTAAACAATATTGGTTGAAATATTGGTCATTTTAATCCACAACTGTTTGTGGGACACTGCTATACGCAATTGACTGCCGTGAATATTCTCTCACAGTATATTCTGTGAAGTGCTTTGAGACATCCAGAAGACGTGAAAAGCGTTATATCAAATGCAAGGATTATTATTATGGGGATAAGCTAGGGTACAGTGATTGATTAAACAGTTTACTCCGAGAGCCATTGCAGATTTGATGGACAGTATGGCCTCCTTTTTTGCTGTAAATGTCTATAATTGTATGAACTGGTTCAGAGTTTATAGTTTACAGCAAATTGCTTTGCAGAAGCATTTCTTTAGAGGGTTAACTTGAAGAGAATCAGATGAATATATACAACTGTAATTAAACTGGTACGGCAACAGATGTTCCAGGAGAGAACTCACCTTTTTCATTCCCAAATTGGGAGAAACGTTTTTACGATGGAGCTATGAGCTATGCCTGGGCTGTGCTCCTATAGATTTTAGTTGACAATTGAAGAAGCAAGCTTAACAAATGAAGGTAATAGGTCTTCACCCAATGTTAAATGTGTGCTAATATCATAGAATCATAGAATTATACGGCACAAAAGGAGGCCATTCGGTCCATCTAGTATGTGCCGGCTCTTTGAACAGAGCAACTCTATCCCACTGCCCAGCTTTCTCCCCACAACCTAACAGACCTGCTCTTCCTAAATAAAGATCTAGTTCCCTTTTAAAGTTGTTATAGAATCTGCCTTCACCACCTTTTCAGGCAATGCATTCCAGATTCGAACAACCCGCTGAGTGAAAACATTTCTCCTCAGCTCCCCTCTGCTTCGTTTTGAAACTATTTTAAATCTGTGACCACGAGTCACTGATTCACCCACCAGTGGAAACAGTCTTTCCCTATTCACCCTGTGGAAACCTCTCATAATCTTAAAACCTCTATTAGGTCTCCTCTCAATCTTCTTTGTTCTAGAGAGAATAAGCCTAGCTTATCTAGCCTTTCCTCGTAGTTGAAGTCCCTCATTCCTGGTACCATCCTAGTAAATTGCCAGTAAAATAAAATTGATCATTCACTTCATGGCAGTTTGTGCGACATTGCTGCCGGAAACTGTGCACTAAAAGTCACAGAAAATACACACTGAACTTCACAATACGGTATATCCTTGATCGTGACATGTTGCTCACTCTATTGCACTTTATCGATCTTGATCCGTTGCCTCTCCCGCACATTGAATATCATATCAGTAAAACAATTCAGTGTGTGTATGATTTTGAGGGGGCGAGAAGAAAAAATATGCATCTCCCTGTGCAGAACAATTAGCTTGGCTATCCACATGCAATCATCCCATGTAATACAGTTGCCTTTGGAGTTAATACAAGCTTCTCCTCTTTATCTCACAGACCGCTTCAATTCTAAACTTCTTTGGTCCATAATGCTTAAAAGCATATTGTTTACCAGATCATTATAAAAATGAAATGACCCCAGGGGTAGAATTTTCTTTGTATACTTCACAAGTTGTAAACATCAAGCAGCAGCTTCTACTGATCCTGACTGTAAGAAGCTCCAACATTTTGTGAAAGATGTGCAGCTGCCTGCACATTGTTATGATAAGATGTCAGACAGTAAAAGAGGCACGAATACATTTTAGTGCAGGAAACATCGCACATCCACAATTTCTCCATTTCCTCTCAATGTTGCTTTTCAGCATGAGAGCCAGAACAGTGGGAGGATACAGGTATAGTCTCTATAAGAGGTGACATCATTCTCTCCGGAGGATTTATAGACTAAGAACTAACATACATGGCTTTGATGACTGTAGCTGACCCATTTTCATCTGACCAGAAATGTATTTTCCAATACGTGTCACATACTGAATATTTGGTTGAAAGTACGCTCCCCAGTGACAACCACATTACCTGTTGCTCTGAGGATAATTCCAGCCTTCAGTTTGTGTTATGTATCCTACAGGCATTTCATTTGGCATCAGTGATCTGGGAAAATGCTTCACATTTGAGACTCTTCATTGCAGTTTGTTACATCAGGCTCCACAGAAAATGCTTGGGACTGTTTAAAAGTGATAGTAAATGCTATTAGTCAGGTAACGTCAGCGTGCATTATTTTGATAGCACGATAAATTATCAAACTAGAAAGAGGCAACTCTTGGGAACTTGAACTGAGGAGGAAGGGCAATGTAAACTTCATGTATTTTTGAGCAATTGAATAATGCGATCAGCTGTGTGATTAAAGAAGGAGTTTCTGAGGTAGGGCACACAGCACAAGCTGGAAACTGTCAACAGTTAGAAGGGAGCAAAGTAAAATGAGACAGATACCAGTAGTTGATGGGAGAATGTTGGAATGCAGAAGTCGATAGAGCTGTCTGGTTTATCCTGGTTCCTTTAAATGCATTGTTTTTTTTCCCATAGAGAATTTTTTAAAAAGAGCATAACGTTAATCTTCATGGTGCAGAAATACAAAGATATACGTTCTCAACTGAAATGTGTCTGGTCTTTTTCTTTTAAAATATGTCAAATAGAGTAGACTTTCATAAATTATCAGCCACCAAGAGTGATATCAAACCACATTATAGATGGTCCATGGTGGGGAAATATAGATTCCTGTCGTGAGCAAAAAAATATTTTCCTGCTCTATTCACGTTTCCTTGAGTTGCAGTTGGTAAAACATTTGGTAATTACTAATTAAATTGGTAATTATTCATAACATTTCTGTTACTTTATGTATTGAATATCTTCAGCTTCTCTTAGATGCCATTTATCACTTAGTGTTTGCAAGAATGATAGCTTGTCAATTTGTAATGCTGAAGTTTCTATTATTGGTAACAATAAAATATGCAACAGGCGAGCCATCTTTAAATAAAAATGTGCAATTTTCCACAAATATACAGTCAATTCACTTACAGTATATTCTGTGAAGAGCTTTGACACGTCTAGAATACGTGAAAAGCATGATATCAAATGCAATAATTATTATTAATTAAAGTGAAAATCCACTTTTTCATTCATTTGATTTCCTTCCAAGCTTTCATTCTACTTTATTTTATTTGACTAGAATTTTGATAACTATATTATCAATAACAACACTAAACGTACTAACCAATGCTCACTTTAGAAGCTGCTCTTGGAAGGTATTGCCATATGTCAGTTACTGTATTATTAGCATATTTAATGTTGCTGATATATTTATTCAATTGTCCACCCCATTCTCTAGTTACATGCTTTTCTCCAACAAACCATCTCTATGTTGTTTCACTTCACTGATGCCTCTCCCTCCCACAAAACCAACAAATAGATGAATTCTCCCTATCATTAGGTCACTCAGTTTTTCACTATAAACCAAGTCTGAAACCACTTGGAAACTGTGGTGCTTACCCATCAGTGAAAACATCTGTTTAATCTTACTTTGGCCCAAAATATTATAATACTAAAGGCAAAATATTGTAAGTGCTGGAAATCTGAAATAAAAACAGATGTCGCTGGCAACAGGCAGCATCTGTGGAGAGAACAGGAGCATGAGTTAACGTTTCAGGTTGATGACCTTTTGTCAGAATCCAATATTATCCTGCACCCTGTTCATCTTAGTCACTCCTTTCGGCCAATTTGTTACTGCCGAGTTTGCGTTGATTCAATTAAAAAATTAGAGTCACAATTTATTTCAGTTTAACAGGAAATGGTGTGCGATCAGTTAGAGGTGATAGGGTGCCATCGCTTCATCTTTACAGTGTCACTAAAAACCTAGTGCTACAAAACTGGTGGTTTGCTAAAAACAAATTTGATGATTTTGATAACTTTGAAAGGACAGAATCACTGTTTGAACCCTGTTTGGAAGGAACTCCACTATGTCTGGGGGCACAACAGTTAATGATTGGGGGCTTAAGGCAATGCTGCCAACCCACCCTCTCTACAGCAGCCACCAATATCAATTTGGGCCAAACATCCACAAACATGGAGACAAGGTATTGTTTGGGTTTGGGTCACATTTTACCAAGAGGCAAGTGCATGGGAATCTGAATTGGCACCTTCAGTAAAATCCAATGTATTTTAATTGTTCTTGGCTTTTCACACTCATTGCTATGAAGCACTGACAAAATACAGGGTGTTGAACCTGACCATCTGTTAGAAAAAATAATTTATGATTGATCTGATCTCCAGAGAACCACTAGGCACTCAATCTGCATACAAATAATACCCAATGCTAAAAAATCCTGCAAAATGACTGATTCCCATCCTAAGTCAATTTGAATAAGTGTTAAAAATAGCATAAACAACATTGATTTCCTTTATTTGTATTGAATAATTAAGCAAAGCAAGAATCTTCTGGTTCTATATCTAAAACTCTGCTTAATTAATAATAATAATAATACTCCTTGCATTTACTTTTGCACCTTAGACATCTCAAAGCATTTCACAGAATATACTGTAAAGTGAATTGACTGGATTCTGGGAGTGGATAAAAAAAAAAATCTGAGGTTATTGTGATCAGAATTCACTGTGCCTCCTGCAGGAGGTGGTTTAAAATATTGCAAAGGTTTTTTTATTGAAGCAAAGCAGTCTGTCAAAAACTATGTAAATCCTCAGAATGCAATTCATTACAATTAGCTCATTTTGCACATAAACATTCAATGTCTAGCTGGTTCTTATCATGTTGGTACAATTATAAATACTTATAACTGAAGGAAAGGTGAAGCAATTGAGACTTGGTGTTGCACTCTCTCAGAACATTTGGTTTGATTTAATATTTAATGGGTTCTCTGCCATTATTCAGGCATGATATACATTTGTTCCCCCTCCTCACTGCAGGATCTGGGTAAGAATTGATGGCTGCAGTTTAATAATGCTGAGTCTTTTTGTTTCTGCTGTATGTTTAATAATGGATTCTAGGGCAAGGATCCCTGCTCTCAATAAAACTGTATTTTCAGCAGTTTGGGAGTCTAATACACATAATTTCTTATAGGATTGTTTACGTTAAGAAATACAAGTGTGAGTGTCACTCCAGATATGAAAGGCGCTATACAAGCGTAATTTGTTGATGTTCTTGTTACCGGAAATGTCCCACACTTGTCCCAACTCAGCTTTGAATGTAGAACTTGTAAGTGAAGAAACCCCAGTTATCAGATTGCTTTACTTCCAGTTTCCTTAATTAAGGAAGCTTGGTTAGAAATGATCATACATTAGATCCTTTTATATCCACCTTTCATTTTGCTTATTTAATTCTCATTATGGGGAACGGGTCACTTTTAATCATATGACGCAAGTCTTAATCCTCATTAACCCGCATTACCTTTGAGATGTCTCGAAGACGTGACAAGATGCTATATCAAATGGAAGGATTATTGTTATTACCTTATCGACCACACTTTTGGAGACCTTGCTTCCCTCTCCCTCCTCCGCTCCCCTCCACTCTTACTTGAGCACCCAAGCAGCTGTGTGAAGAGCTTTGACACATCATCCGGATAACAATGGCGCTACATTAAATGTAAATTGCTGTGTTACAATTCCGCGCTGGTGCTCAAGCAGAATTTCTGCGATGCTGTAAATCAATTTTAATTAAGAAGCCACAGTTATCTTGTATTACATTTCTATCATTTCACCACAAACTTCCAGTACATTTCATCACTCTGTTCATTATCACTATTCAGCTATTCATAAAATCTTAGCCAGAGTTTACAAGACTCATCTCCTTGTGCAATGTGAGCTCTCTTGATTGTGTTCAATGACACGTTTCCCCGCTGATGGTTGGGCACTAATTCTCATGGGTATTATGATTAGAAGAGTGCAAAGAAGTTGAAAAATCAGTCTCTCGTCGAAGCACAAGTGGGAAATATTAAATGGGCAAGTATTGTCCTTACACTAACCTTCCTCTTCAATCATGTCTTTTAAAAAAAAAACTTTGTTTTTGTTCGCATGCCAAAAGCGGCTAGAATCAGAATCACGTTTTTCAATATTATGCAGCAGCTTGTTCGAGGTCAAGCTGGCAAGCTGAACAACTGAAAGTCACAACACTTTCTTCCGAGAGTCCTTGAATCATTGTTTAAACAAATGCAGAGGATCCAGAAATTTCAAGCTAAGATGAGTATTCGCCGTAGCTGTACTTGAATGTGTACAGCCGTAGCTGCCTCAATAATGTCACACCGCCACATACAGCACAAACCTGTAATAAGACAGCTGGCTGGGGTCTATGAAATTCCCAAATGCTCTATCATTGGTCAGCGCTCCAGATTTGCTTATTGTACATAGTGGCCAGCTAGATGGACAGCGTTTGCCCTCGCTAGTCCTGTATGTTGCTCTGCTCCTATTTTGATTAACAGTAGAATATTTCATTTATTTACAATATAATTGACTTTTAGAAATGAAAACAACTCGCATTTATGTAGCGACCTTCACACAAGATAATGTCTCAGAGCGCCTTGCAGGTCAGGAGGACACCTCAAAGAACTTCACATACCTGGCTGGGCACCTGGCATTACACTGGACGAGAGAGGAAAGATGATCGAAAGATCAGTCAAAGAGAGAACATTTAGAATAGAGTTTAAGTATGCCGTCAATATACCAAACAAGCTGGACCCTATTTAGGTGCTCTGAGACGTGAACTTAACCATGAGTCATGGTTAACTCATGCCATGATCTGAAGACATTTAGACCTCCAACATTTGGAGATGGGATTTGGATTGCAAACTGCACTCTTTAACTCCCGTTTGAGTGTAAATAACAGTGCTTGAAGAGAAGCAATTACAACGTTTCAGAATTTTTGTCCAATGAATCTCCTCTCTCTCCATGTAAAATGCTCTTCAGCATGTTCAGGGAGGGAGAAACTATCTGTTTTAGGAAAGATAATCCTTTCAATTTTACACACAGGCTGCCCATCAATGTTATTGGAGGCATGCGACGGAGATAGAGAGAGCTTCGTTCCAAAACAATTAAAAGAGCCTAGTCTTTCGTAATTGTGCATTTGGTTTATTAAAACAAGTGTCTCTTGTCATGGTTGAGAAATGAAGCGGAGAGTACAACTTATTATGCACAAGTTCAGCCCTTCCATCGAACGTGTGCGGTGAAAAGTGAGAGGGGGCTGCACTTCAGCTTTTCTTTCAAAGTGTCACAAAGAGTAGATTTTACAATTTGTATGAAAAATATTAAGCTCTTGGGTATGCGGCATGTATAGAAATAACATTATGATTGATTTGATGGAGTTACTTAGCATTTTATTCATGGAGGCTATCTTCCACCCGAAACGACAGGTTTTGAATTCATTAATCCATTAACTTCATATTGCTTTAGCAACCTCACTGCTTTTCTGCCATAATCTGACTAGGCAAGTGAAATTATGTCACATTTCATCATTTCAAGTTTTTTTTAAAATACTCAACTCGCAAACAATTTGTGTAAAAGTATTAAAATGTGGGAGCCGAAGTGTTCAGGTTCTCATTGCATTTTCTGATCCAATTCAAGTGTTAAATCATGACCAGTTCACAAAACCAAAGGTTCTTAAAACAAACATTATATTGGTATGAAGATTGGGGATGGGTTCTGACTTCTTTGGCCAGCCTCCCACCCTCCCTGATCCTAAGCCCCCCAGCTCGGGTCCAAATCCCTGACTGTCCACGTTAGGAAGATGTCTCAAGGTGCTATAGAAATATAATTTTGTATTGTATCATTTAGTTGTCTGTGATGCAAATAAATACTTGCCAAAAAACACTCCAAATGGAGAATTATTTCAACATTTGCTGCAAGAAATGTAACTAGTTAACCAAAGAAAAACCTTTTCTTGCAGCTGTGGGGGTGATGTCAAATGAACCCATCTGAAATAACATGCTTTTAACCTTCTCGACCAAATTGTCCCTATATATCATTGGTCTTTTACTTCATGGCTGTTTGTGGAACATTACTATGTGCAACAGGCTGCTGTATTTACCTGTGAAAGAATATACAGTCTCCACATTTGACAGTAGAATTCTCCGAAGCACTTTGAAACAACCCTGTGGTATGATCAGGCACGATATTAAAAGGGAACAGAGCTGTATTGGAGAGGCAATTATGAGAGGTGAAGGCAAGAGGGAATCCATAGACAAGCTAATTGTTCCCACCATTAGAATTCCTAGGTCCTGTGAGTCACAGTGTATACGGATGCATCTTTAATGCGCAATATTTCAAGTAGCATGTTTCACTTTACTAAAGTACCCGTACACATTTGTGACTGTGGGTCACAAGTCTGCTGATCTAGGAATCAGTTCAATATATTGGAGCGATGTAGCACTGTAAAAATGTACGCAATGATTTGTGAAACAAAAAATAATTCCCAGCAGGACAAACAAAGAGTGTAATGACTTCCAGCAGGAAGCTCATTATAATGGCAATCTCTTTCTAATGAAATTTTTATTTGCAGCAAACATTTGTTCAAAGAGAGATTTAAAATAATTTTCCAGAATAAATATTTAGGCATCATTTATTATGTTTGCCTCTTGTGTACTGAGATAGTTTGCCTGCAAACAACTTCAAAATGATTTTGTCACTTGGACCTTATAGCTTCTGACTTTCCTTAGCAGGGTAACACATACTTATCTGATAATGAGCTGGCGAAACCTTAGGCCAGTTTCCATATTCCACACACCTCGGTTTACCTCCCAGTAAGTCTGAACCCTCATGTTGGTCGATTAGCGGATCGACTAACTGCCTTTATTGAAGGTGCTGTCCTTCGGATGAATCAAACCAAGGTTCCGTTTGCCTGTTCAGATGCTCGGTAAAAAATTTATGGCACCATTCAAAAAGTGAAGTGAGTTTCTCTTGGGGTCCTGGCCAACAAACCCCTCAGATAAATTTAGTCCTTAATTTCATGGTGGTTTGTGGGACATTATTATGGAAAAATTGATTACCATGTCCACCTAAAAGTACACACACTTAACTGTAAAATCCTTTTAAGTGCTTTAAGATCTTCTGATGACTTAATAAGATGGTATATCAAGTGCAAGGGTATTTATTATTATTGCACTTGAATTAGTTTAGCTTCTTGGCTAGCTTCAGATTGCAACTTGCAATTAAGCAAGTGGGGAAGGGTGGTTACTGTTGACCTTTGTTCAAAAAGTGGTATGCTCCATAGTGCTATCTGGGGAACTTGCCTGCTAATCTCATATGCTTTGATGGAAGGCTGAGTTGGGAAAGCTTGGTGGGGAGGGAGGAAGGGGTGGGTGAGGAGGGTGGGGTGGTGTGCTGCGGCAGTGAGAGGATGCTGCAAATGAGTTATGGGGCAACAAGGATATGGGTTGCTTGAGGAAAGTTGGAACCCATATCCATAGAATTCTCATGCAGATAAATGCATTGTATTAATTCTGAGGATTATTATGCAGGGATTATTGAATGTATTTTTTTCGTTAGGAGTACTACATAGTCTTAAAGTCCTGTCTCAAGACCATCCTCTTCGACGGTCCCATCGCACACTTCTCCTCCCCTTCTTTCCGTCCACCCTCCCTGATCCCAACCCCATCTATCTCACCCCAAAGGCTGCTGAAAACCTGGTCCATGCCTTTGTCACCTCTTGGCTGGACTATTCAAATGTGCTCCCCACCAGTCTCCCCTCCGATACCATTCATAAAATCCAGCTCATACAGAACTCCGCCGATTGCATTCTCACCCGTACCAAACTCCGCTCCCCGATTACCCCAGTCCTTGCCAGACTGCACTGGCTCCCTGTACTGGAGAGGATCGATTTCAAGATCCTCATTCTTGTATTTAAATCCCTTCACTCCTCTGCACCCCACTACCTCTCTGACATTTCTACTCACAACAGTACCTGTTACCTTCGCTCCACCAGGTCTGGCCACCTCCTTATCCCCTGAATCCTCCGCTCCATCGGCGGCTGTGCCTTCAGCCACCACTTCCCGAGGCTCTAGAACTCCCTTCGTCACTTGCTTCGCCTCCCTACCCTCCTTTACTGTTTCCAGGTCTCGGCTAAAGACCTTTCTTTTCGACCGCGCTTTCGGTCACCTTCATCCCCCTCCCCTGGCTCAGCCCCGGGATCCATTATTGAGAAGCTCTCTGAGACGCCGTTCGGCTATATAAATCTAAGTTGTTGTTGTTGTTGACCCACTGACTGTCCAGCACCATGATGCGTCCTCCCAATGTGAAAAGGGCTATACAAATGTAATTTGGATGGTGTTATTATGAAGAAAAATGACTAACCGCAATGTTGAATTCCCTTCCAATTTCTGGTCCAGGGTGGAGCCAGCCAGTAACTGTTCTGAAAATAGAGACTTCTTGTGTTTGGGACTGAAACAGACAGTGTGATATTAACAATAATAATGATACAAATCCTTGCTTTTGATATAGCTCCTTATCACATGGTTGAGACGTCTCAAAGCTCCTCACAGATATTAAAAGGAACCTAGATTTCATATCCGTACTCTGATATTGTCTTAATTTTGCTTACTTTGTCACGTTCACTGTTCTTTTTTTTGTGTGGTATGCCCAAGGCCCAATCCAATGTCTAACAAATGATTGTGTTTAGTACATCAACAAATGTTCAGAGGCTGCTGCAATTCAGAACATTCTATCAAAAGAGCAATGTTTGAAACAAAATGCAAACAATCTCTGGGAGTTTACAAAGGGTTACTATCAAAAATGTTGCAAAGTATGAAGTGAGGGTTTTATCTCTCTGTAGTCAATATTCACTTGTTCCTTTTCAATCCATCACCTGAAAAATTCTAAACTGATGGGAAAGAAGTCATGTGGATCTATGCCATGAAACAGAGTCATTATTTAAACATTAGACAACTCATAGTGGCAGCGCTTGCATTGATTCAGTGTTTTAATAAATTCAGTCATATTGCATCAGAGATATGTACCCACTCATTTATAACCATTTCTGAGGAGGATCAGTTTCCATATGTATTGGGTATTGTAAGAAGATGTGTTCAGCCTTGCATACTTTATAATAGCATCATCTGCATTCATATTATCTCTTTGAAATTCAGGACCAAAAATTTACAGTTCATCAAGATTCATGAGCGTGCTTCCTTCTTCAAGAAAGTTCTAAAACAAATAAGAGAATTGTCCAGCCAGTCAGTCTAACGTCGGTAGTGGGCAAAATTCTAGAGTCCATAATCAGGGACAAGGTAGATCTTCACTTAGAAAGATATAGGCTAATAAAGGACAGTCAACATGGATTTGTTAAAGGCAAATCTTGCCTTACAAATCTGATAGAATTTTTTGATGAGGTAACGGAATGGGTGGATAATGGTAGCGCAGTTGATGTAGTTTACATGGACTTTCAAAAGGCATTTGACAAAGTGCCACATGAGAGACTTATTAAGAAATTAAAGGCCCATGGCGTAAAAGGGACAGTGGCAGCGTGGATCCACAACTGGCTGCGAGACAGAAAGCAGAGAGTTGTAGTGAGCGGCTGTTTTTCAGATTGGAGGGAAGTGAGCAGTGGTGTGCCACAGGGATCGGTTTTGGGACCATTGCTGTTTGTAATCTACATCAATGATCTGGACTTGGGTGTACGGAGTACAGTTTCCAAGTTTGCAGATGACACTAAGTTAGGGAGAATAGTCAACAGTGAGGAGGATAGTAGCCATCTGCAAGAGGATATAGACAAATTGGTAAAGTGGGCAGACACATGGCAGATGAAGTTTAATGCAGAGAAGTGTGAGGTGATGCATTTTGGGAGAAGAAATGAAGGGAGGCAATATAGGCTAGATAGTACAATTTTAAATGGTGTGAAGGAACAGAGAGACCTGGGGATTTGTGTTAGTGACTCGTTGAAGGTGGCAGGACAGGTAGACAAGGCTGTTAAGAAGGCATATGGGATACTAGGCTTTATAAATAGGGGTATAGAGTACAAAAGTCAGGAAGTGCTGACTAACCTCTATAGGACTTTGGTGAGGCCTCAGCTGGAATACTGTGTTCAATTCTGGTCACCACACTACAGAAAGGATGTGAAGGCATTGGAAAGGGTACAACGAAGATTTACTAGGATGGTGCCAGGATTGAGGGACTTCAGCTATGAGGAGAGGCTAGATAGGCTAGGGTTATTCTCTCTGGAGCAGAGAAGATTGAGGGGAGACCTAATAGAGGTTTATAAGATCATGAGGGGTTTCGACAGGGCAAATAGAGAAAAACTATTTCCACTCGTGGGTGAATCTGTGACTCGTGGTCACAGATTTAAAATAGTTTCAAGGCGCAGTAGAGGGGAGCTGAGGAGAAATTTTTTCACTCAGCGAGTTGTTCGAATCTGGAATGCATTGCCTGAAAAGGTGGTGGAGGCTGATTCGATAACAACTTTTAAAAGGGAATTAGATCTTTATTTAGGAAGAACGGGTCTATTAGGCTATGGGGAGCGGGCAGGGCAATGGGATTGAATCGCTCTTTTCAAAGAGCCGGCACAGACTAGATGGGCCGAATGGCCTCCTTTTGTGCCGTAAAATTCTATGATTCTATGATTCTATGATTGTAACAAGTGCATGGCATCATGGTAAGGCATCCCAATGACAGGAGAAGCTCACTCGAACTCACTCAAACCAAGGCTCACTGTGTACTTTTTCTCAAGTGGGATGCTGGGGAGAAAGAGTACACTCCATTTCAGACAAAAAACCCATTTGCTTACAAAGGCGTCATGCACACATGGAACTTTACTTGAATACTCTAAAGCAAGACAACTGGCTTTCTTGTGTGTCAGAAACCTAACTGCAACAAAGGCAGCCACGCACTATTTGCGACTTAATAGAAATTGTGTGCATTTGCAATTCTAATTTGGATTTCTTCCTTTGTCTTCAGTGCTCCACGTAAATTCTAACACAAAGTTTTGTGTGCCAAGTCCACCTTCATTTATTGTGTTTCATCAAAACATAAGCTTCAGTTGACTCTCTCACTTTACAGCACCATTTCAATGTAATGAAATGTTAATTTCTGATGCATTGGACAGCTGTTTTGAGTGTATGTATGTTGCAGGTTACTGCTCATAGATTAGTTGATTTGAATCCTTTTGTACACATTCTCCAGGGATTCTTCTTTGGAGTTGGTTGCTGTGAATTAAGTATTGATTTTTGTACAGTACAATATTAGTGGTTATTACCTTGTTAGTCCTTGAGGGAAACGTTGTTATTTAATCTCATTGATGTGTCTGTGGTATTTGCGAGTATCCAGATATTTGGACTATTGGTAATCTTTTGCAGATTCTATTCTTGATAATTTCTTGGATAAATTGTTGTCCAGTTCATCCAGAATTAATGGCTGTTGAGAGAATCAATGTTTTATTTTAAGTGAACACTTGAATATATTTCCCTGTTTTTAGAATAATGTTTTTCGTGTACTTTCCTACCCCATCTGGCCAAACATAGGATTGTGAGTGGATTGCACGGCTTTGGCTCAGAGTTGCCAGTACTCTGAGTAGCTGGCGGCCAGATGGGATTCTCAGTCACAATACCACATCATACTACAGTGTTATTAACTCATTGAAATAAACTTTAACATTGATTCTACATGAATTTAGAACTTGCTGAATGGTAGAAAGACGTTTAAATTATTCTAGCATTGCTCCATTTTGAGTTTTATGAAACAAAATTAGATTTTTGTACGATTTCAAAATGTCTTTTCGCATCAACTAATCTCAATGCTATTGAAATATTCCACTGAACTCAGTCTGAAAAAAATGGAGAAAAAAAATCAGTTTTGCAGGTTAAATGTTGCTATGCAACCAAAGTAATCATCTGCAAAATTTGTGCTGAACACCTGATGGGGTTAAATCTCTTTCAAACATAATTTCACCACCCATATTAAGATTAACCTGCATCCCCTCACCTTCTTTAATTGTGATTCACTCCTGAATTCGGTGCGAGACCAGAAGAAAATAAATAAAATGTTGTACAAAACAGTTTGCACATAACAGGATTACCTCTTAGACACAGACTGGAAAGAAATACTCTTTTATGAATGGGAAGCATTTACAGCAACAATTTGTATAACGTCAGCACTGTTTAACAATAGGCATCATGGCCTCCCATTGAACATAAAGAAGACACAATAGGATTAGTTTGGAATAAAACATTCACGCTACTCTGTATTGTTCTACAATTCTGAAGTCTGGGGGAAAGTCTGAAAGGATGGTAAATATATGTTGTCACGAGTAAACATATTATGTGGAAATTGATTGATATACAACTAACTATTATTCTCAGGCAGTGAATACATAATATTGTGGTTGTTGAAGTTCTCAATGTTAAAATATTTCTGTATTTGTAATATTCTTCGCTCTATTTCTGGAATATGTATCCCAAAGGTATTTAATATATTGATGTAGGTGTCCGCCTTTTTGTATTATTAATCTTCAGCCTGAGTCATCGAAAGGGTACATAGAACATAAATTTACACTGTTAATAGAGGAGATGAATAGGCAGTGCAACAGATACATTTAAAATTTAAGAAGGACTTAGGTCAGTGTTAACCTAAATATGTAAACCATGTAATATTTGATGCCTTCCAATTTCTTAAGTCCACTTATGCCCTTTAAAAAAATAAACTTTGTAGATATATATACAGTATACTAGGGAACGGCGATATATCGATATGTCGCTAAAACCCGATATAATTTTCATATCGATATGCCTATATAAACATTTTTAAAATATCGATATATCGAAAAAACTATATATCGAGGTAAAAAATCGGGATGCGAGCACACTGAACTACAAGACCCAGAATGCTCATCTCTATACACAATGCACAGACCGAGGTGCAAAGCCGCCATATTGTATTCACAGTCCTCAAATACAATATACAGGTATGCAAGGGCTGGGGTGTGAGAGAGACGGCTGGGGGTGGGGGGTGAGGGGGAGAGAGACGGCTGGGGGTGGGGGGTGAGGGGGAGACAGACTGTGGGGTGGGGTGAGGGGGAGATAGACGGCTGGGGGGAGGAGAGGGGGAGAGAGACGGCTGGGGCGGGTGAGGGGGAGAGAGACTGCTGGGGGGGGGGGGGTGAGGGGGAGAGAGACGGCTGGGGAGGGGAGAGGGGGAGAGAGACGGCTGGGGGGGGGGTGAGAGGGGGAGAGAGACGGCTGGGGGGGGGGAGAGGAGGAGAGAGACGGCTGGGGGGAGGGGGAGAGAGACAGCTGGGGGGAGAAAGACGGCTGGGGGTGTGAGAGAGACGGCTGGGGGGGGGGGGAGAGAGACGACGGGGGTGGGGGGTGCAAGAGAGGGGCGGGGGGGGGGGGGAGAGAGACGGGGTGGATGTGATAATATACAGATAGATAGAGATGGGGGAGATGTGAGAGAGGAGAGAGGGAGAGAGACACACAGACACACAGACAGAAAAACACAGAGATGGAGATAGTGAGAGACACAGAGAGAGAAAGATATTTACCTCCTGAGAAGATAGGCCCCGAATGCACGCGCACCCGGAATGCGCGCGCACTCCGATGCACGCGCGCGCATGCGCAGTACGAAAAAAACAAAAATATCAATAGATCGGTATATGTCGATATGAGCCAACCGATATATCCATATCGGGAAATTCTCATATCGCCGTTCCCTACAGTATACATATATAAACAGCTATAAAAAGTAGCCTTTACAAAATAATAAAGAAGCTCTACATTAAGGAGAAATTTGCTTCTTTGGAGGCAAAGAATAATTGTATAATTTTAGCCCCAAACTTAGTGTAGCAAGGTCCATGTGGTGTTAGAGGTCAGTATGGATGTTTCAGAACTTTGCAGGAGCCTTTTCAATCAATGTGAATGAATAAGAATTGAAAGAGAATGTTTCAACCATTGGAACTAGAGATCATTGATGGCCAACGTGTATGGTCATATGGTTTCTGGATAAAATATGTCTTGATTTATGCCACAATCAATCAAAAGAAAAACTGCAAGTGCTGTACTGATCACACACAAACTTACCGAGACTTATGTGAGTATTCAGAGGGCTGATACTTAATGGACCACTTCCAGTCCACTGATCACAGGTTCGCCATCACTGCTGCAGATCAATAAGAGCTTAGAAATTCTGTCAGAAGGTACACTCTGCACACTTGCTGTTTTATCTTCAAAAGCCGACAAAACCTTTGCTACTTTCAATACTTGAGCATCTGACTCAACTTCAACTGACAGACAGTTTTGGTAGCACATACTATTTGGTAGCATGTACTATTGGATGACAAAAGTATTCGTTACTGAATGTCCCATAATTAATATGTATCCTTTTAAGAATGCATCTGCACTTTTCAACTCCATTAACTGTGGGCAGTCATGCAGCTAATTGAGCCATCACACAAATATTTCAACAGTTTGAAGCTGTTCAACATCCCATTACTCATGGATCTTCAGTTATTGTTTCTATATAAGTAAACCTACAGTTGACAAGCATTTTATTGATGTTCTAATTTCAGTAGCTTTCCATCAGTTTCACTTTGCAGTCACCTATAATATGGCTTTGCTAAAAATCATTCAGAGTGTTCTTTTTTCAACTTCAATTTGTGTGGATTTAAGTTATAAGCTTCTTAAGATGGTCAAAATCAATAATTTAGTCATTGCAAGAGGCAGATGCCTGTTGGCTAGCTTTTCACCATTGACCTTACTCCCAAGTAAGCCTAAGCAGCATACGTGCACATAATACAGCGGGCGTTAATCAAACGATGCATTACTTTTGATGAAAGTGTGTTTTAACACAATCAGAATTTCACCTTAACTTTGCAATCCCCCAAATATTGTGCCCAGTAGCTAAATTCATAGTCTGGAGAAAGCAATAGGGATTAAAGGGTTTCCTACGTGGTAGACATTGCTTGTGGTTTGGTGTCACAATCTTTACCTGTGACTATCAAACACAAAAGAAATGTTTTGACTGCATGTTCCTATCCATTCATAAAACACACAAAGCAAAATAATTTAATTGGTTTCCAGCTAAACCTTCATGCTCTAATGATCTGTACCAGAGTTATTATAAGAGAACGTAGGAGTTTTGCAGTAGACAGAACCATTAACTTGTGTATCTTTGATGACTCTACAGGCATCGTATACCATTTGGACATTCTCAGAATACTATTGTGGAAATTGCCTCATTCAGTTTTAATACTTGCAGGTGCATGTGGGTGCAGTAGATGGCTCCAGGATGTTTGGTAATCTTGCAACAAGGTGGAAAAGAAAGTCCTACTTTGCCCTCTGTTAAGGGTAAAAGTGGGAGTGTGGTTGTGGTGACCGGCTGCCCTTTGCAGAGTAGTAACGTCCATGGAAATGCAGTTTAGCACTGGGAATGGGCTGGGGCTTTCAACAGCTCCAGCAGGAGGTTAAAATATGTTGGTGGCACAGAAAGCAAGTGTTACAATCACTTTCAGTGACAATGTCAAAGCAAACTGTTATCGCCGGGTGGTGGGGAATCAGATTCTATAATATAAAACATATGAAAAGGATTATATTGGGATACTCACAAACATCCCGGTTTATAAGTTTGTAACACGCGACCTTCGCAGATTCTATCATCTGCTTTATAATTTTGTTTGAGATATTTACTTTTCAGACAAGTTTGTCATCCCAGCTTAATCTATTTTCAGTTTGAAGTACACATTGTACTATGTGCAGATTTTGGTGAAATGCCGCAATGAATTTAAAGGCTAAAGTGAAAATGTTTACCGCAATGTTGTAAATTACGTTGATTCACACAGGGTGCTTTTAATACTGTAATTGCTTTGATTGTGGTTTCATCCCACTATGATGGATGCTTAAAGCTGAGACCTGATGCTATAATCCAAGCTTAGCATTCAAATGAGCTACCGTCTGTTTCAGTGAAACCTCTTTATAGTATGAGACACCTTGTGTGAACCATGAAGATTTCAAATAAAGTCTAAAACACATGCTTGATGCTTTCTGCAATTCATTCTTCCACACATCAATTAAAAAAAAAAATTGCTTTACTGGAGTAACATTAACCTTATAAAACATCAGCATGGGTGCAAATCAATCTCCCAGTAATTGTGTTTTAAAAATCTGAGGCACTGCTATGCAGAGAGGAGGCATCTTGATCTGAATGCTATAATGTGGATAATAATAATAATAGCTAAAAATTACATGTTGATGCTATGATGGAAGGATAGATATTCAAGTCAGATAAGGTCAAATGGGCTGAAACTCCTTCTGAATCCGAACTGATCTTGTGATTCCGATCTTGTATATATTGAAATTCTCTCCCTTCAACTCAAAACAGTGATTGTTACACAAGAGATTATAGAAAACCAACTTCATGTTCACTTCTTTCTCAAGTTAGAATGGAAACTAATTACATGGGGAGAAGGCTGTGGCAGCTTAAAAGTTTAACGTAATTAGATTTTTTTTATCTTTTGGCAAGTGGAAATAAATGAAAAAGTGTATTAGTTCACGTAATTTATTAATTCGTATAAAATAACAATCTTTCCCTGTTTCCATATGAATAGTCTTCGTTTTTGAAAACAGCTTTTTTTTTGACATGTGGCTGAATCCTTATTGTCTCCTTGGAGAGAACGGTTACTCTAGTCAGCTGCAGTCACATTATTCACATGCCAGAGCTGCCACTTCTCCTGTATGAGATTTCAGCTTAACAGCTCCAGGGGCTCTGAGACGGTGTATTACTGTACAAACTGGCTTAGGGGGTATTCACTTCATTACCTTGCTGGCAACACAGTGACACTTGACAAGTAAAGTCCATTTTTAAGTAGCTGGCTTGCCCACAGAGAACAAAACTTCAGTGCTTGCGGTATCTGTTGAACTGTGGCAATAATATTATAGGTTTGCAGCACCCTCGCACCATTTTCTTACGAGTATCACCCCAGGCAAAAGTGTTGTATTCAGATGAGCATGGGTAGCTATGCCGGATCACATGCTTCAGAGTAGAGTGTGTGAAAAGCTTCCAGTTAAAAAAAAAGCACAAATTAATATTGAGGTCACCTGCATGACAAAAATAGTAAGCCAACAATTGCAGTTCAGTCAGCACCACACTCCAGAATGACAGCACCAAACTGAAGTAAAATAGATTTTTAGAATATTTTGAAATTTCGTACGTCTACTTTGATTCACAATACAACAACAACAACAACAACAACAATTTACATTTATAGAGCGCCTTCCACGTCGGGAGGACATCCCAAGGCGCTGGCTGCAATTTGACTGTGTTTTGGATTTCACAAGTTGCACATTCTAGAAATAATTCTAATCCATCAGGGTGTGACCAAGAAATACCTGATAACAGTCTTAAGCATCTGATAATTATGTGCCGCTTCTGAGATTATTGGATTTATTAATGTTGTTTCAAAGTAGATTACCTGATACAAAAAAAATTGAATTCATGAATAAAAATGTTTGCTGAGCCATGGTTCTAATCATGTTGATTGCCTTGCTCAAGCGCCCATTCCTCATGTGGGCCTTGGCAGTAAGAATTACCAAGCTATTGAGTTGAGCAAGGTGTCACAGATTGATTCCGTTCTTGCCCTAGGTCCACTCAAACCACTTTTTAGAATGATTCATTGCATACTAATCAGGGGTCGATTCTTAATCTCAGTTAAGAGCACAAATTGTAACCCAAAAGTAACTGCCATTCCCTGGCTGAGGTCTATTTATTAAATACTAATTCACCACAGTAATTAGACCAATAAACTGTTAATATAGTATACTGTTGTACAACCCTTCACCCTTTGAGTCCAAAGTGCATAACTATTAATGAAAGCATGTAGTTTCAAACTCCCAATTTTACCTTGCCTTCGGTTTAAGACTTTCCATAAAAACCAAATTTGCCAGTTGTGATTATTCACAACTGGCAAGTTTGGTTTTGGAATTGGAATTGAAGGAAGGTGTCTCCTGATACATTGAACAAAGGACTACATTGACAGTGTCAATGTTTGAACATGTTCCTGAACTGGTGAATCTGACACCCTTGCTAACAGTAAAGAAAAATGTGGAAAGGGTAAAGGACATTTGCACTAAACAGCTGTTTGCACACACAATTACCCATTAAAAAATATTGTGGATTCATTGAGGACAACCTATCTGTGCTTCTTCTCAGCAGAACTGAGACAGTGCTACATTGTGTTGTGTTGTCGCTCTTTGGATTAGACATTGAATCATCATTCCCTCTGGCTGTCAGCTAGGCAGTAAAGACTCCACGACACTACTTAAAACAGAAACGTTTGAGTGTCGTGGCCAATTATCCTTCAAATTAATTAGTCATTTACTTGAAATCTAACTGTGGAACCTTCTCTGAGTAAATTGACTGCAATTTTTCTCATGAATATACAGTCACTATACTTGACAGTAATCTAATCACCTGTGAAGTGTTTTGAAACATCTCAATGTTGGAGGCACAATATCAAATGTCAGGATTAATATAATAATTATTATTATTTTACAATTGTTTAAGATGAACGGAGAATACTGATTTTAAATTAACCATTTACAAATCAAGATAAACCTATCAATCAAAGTTTCTCTCAGATTTTTTTCTGGGGATGTATAGCAATGCATCACCTACAGTTGTCAAGTCAAATGGCATGTATTTCAAAGTTGTCAAAGAACTCATCACATATAGCCTGAGCACAGTGATGCAGATCCTTACATATATCTCTCAGCTGTCATCTGTTGATCAGAAAGCAAAGTAATCCACAAGCCTTTAGGTTACAGTTAACCTCCATACAAAAGAAGGGAACAAGATTCACAAGCTACCAATAAATAATTATTATAATTTATTAAAGAGTTGGAATGCTCCTTTACGTGTCCTACAGCAGGGTTCCAGTGCTTTTTCTTTGCACTTACCCGAGCTGGCTAAAATACTATCATTTGGGATGGGATTTAACATCCAGGGTTGGTCTGCACTCAATATCATAGTCTTTCCACATTCTCATGGAGTTGACCAGCTTAGAAACATGGAAACTAATAATTTGGTTGAATTTGGATATCCGGTATACACACAGGCAATCACTTTCACAGAGTATTTGGAAGATAATATATGTTACCTTTGCATTTGATATAGCCCCTTTCATGTCGGGAGGACATCTCAAAATGCTTCACAGGGTTCAATGTAAAATATAGTGACTGTGTATTTTGTTTTATGTTTTTATTAAGCCACAGGTTTTACAAATTTGAATGTGCATGTTTGGCTCACAGCAAATTTGTAACCTATTTGTCACTGTAAAGTGACACGAAGGCATGACGGGAATTATCAGAAACGTGCCATATAACTCTTTCTATCCTCCTTTAACAGTTCACATGTCTTGTTTGAAAATGTCACTCAGAAATAATACGCGAAACCTACAAGCTCAGCACCTTGGGACATCCTCTTGTTGTTGTTGTTGTTGTTGTAATGGCATATCTCTCTGACTCCTGCTCTGTCAGAGCAATCACACTGTTAAAGCCATAAGGGGAGGGAAGAGAGGGAAGTTAAGTGGTATCTTTCTGGAGTTGAGGTGGCTGGCAAACATACCTGGCGAAAGAACAGTGGAACTGAACCCACTGTTGGTGATTGATTTACCTGCCTGGCTCGCCATTGGATAATAACTATTTCACATGGTCATATTTGGTTTTCTATGGTGTGGTGGAACGTGATGGAAAACCATTGCAAACAGTACAAAATTGGCATCACGCAGATTATTCAACATCATTCATATCGATGAGCACTAGACGTTAAACTTCATGTGATCTCGAAGGGGGTTGAAAAGGCACAAGTTTTCAAAAGTTTTGATGAGAGTTCTGAGGAAGATTAACAAATGTGTTAATAATTTAGCCCACTTAATTATTTTAATGCTGTTAAGGAGTATTTGTAGTATAAACATGTCAGAACTGTTTGAATAATTCAGTATGTTTATGCATGATATTTAACCAAATGTATCACTCAATGCAACCGAATAGATCATTTTCCTTGCTCCAATTTTCTGAAAATTTTCACAGAAGCTTGTAATGCAATCTACGCTTTGCTGTTCAATGTAAATTAACCTAACTGCTGCAGATTTATTATATGTATACTTTCAAAACCATGTTTGTCATTCCTTCATATCCAAGTTTAGATAGGAGGAAGAATTTCAATTCTTACGATAATTAGCTGCGGGATTTTCATTAATTTTAATGTTAATAATTTGATTTCACCTTAGGCATTTTTGAGGATCTCAAGCACAGAAAATGTCTATGATAGAAAGGGTGACCAACCATCAGTTCTCAAACCACTAGAAACGTGAAACCAGAAACAATTTGTAGGCATGGAATTTATAGTTCGCCAATTTACAAATGTGAATGGCATTCATACTTTGACTTGACATGAAGGCTTTGTAACATTTGTTACATGTGGATCAATACGAAGCTGGACACTTGTTTTTACTTCAGTGATACCTTATCTATTAATTCAATTCCACATCCTTTGAATCAATTTGAATTATAATAAATTAAATCCTCTGACAAATAAGAACATGTAAATGGAAGTCTTTGTGTTGCCACATGTATTTACTGAGAGATCATAATGTTCTTTGAGCGAATTCATACACACTAGACTACTCTCGCATTTCTATCAGAAAGCAAGTCTCCATTTCACATGACCTATTTTACATAACTCACATCTCAGTATCCGGTGTGCTGCAAGTTCAATGTCACTTTATCCATTTTTCTTTGGAAGCACTGAATTGATTGTGTTGAGGTTGGCCTACAATGGCATTAATTATACTCCACAGCTTCACTATTTTTATTCAGGAGAATGATTCTTTTTACACAGATGGTCAGACATCCCTGTAAAGCACTAAATATATGAAAGTTATGCAGGAGGTTTGATATACACTCGAGTGATAGAACAATTATTTGGAATACTGTAGCTCAGTGGTCAGAGCACTCGCATTACAAGTGTGAGACTGTGTTCAAATCCAGGCAGGTCAGGGCAAATCCTTGAGCAAGTTTCCTTACTCTACATGCCTGAAGTACCTAAAAAAAACAACAATAATATAAAATGGTCATTTCAATCCACAACTGTTTGTGGGATACTTCTATGTGCAATTGGCTGTCATGTTTTGCCCACAAATATACAATCAATTCACTTTACAGTATATCTTGTGCAGCATTTCTAGAAGATGTGAAAAGTGCTATATCAAATGTGAGGATTATTAGTTTATTACTGTATTATTATATATGTATGTAACTGAGCATTAAACTATGATTAATAACCAAGCACTATAGAATGCAATGTATTTAGTCATATAGTAAGCTATTTAATTTCTTCTGTAATATATGTTATTACCTGTTCATTTTGACACTAAACATCCCACAACAAGAAGAGAATGGAATTTTTCCCACTACCCTGGCTAACACTCCTGCAGATTAATCTACTTTATGACATTTTATCGGATGCTTACTGGCATAAATTTCAGCAATGTTTACCCAATTAAAATGGTTTTCCTTTCATATTTTGCTTGTGCATTAAAGTTCAGTTTAGCAAAAGAAGCAATTGCCAGTGATAACAACTGGCATTAAATAGCTGAAATTAAATAGCTTACTATATGATTAAAGTTTTGAATAACCGTGCATTTTCACTTGGGCATTAAGATACCATGTAATAATAATATTAATAATCCTTGCATTCGATATAGCACTTTTCACATGTTCTCGACATCTCAAAGTGCTTCACAGAATATACTCTAAAGTGAATTAACTGCACAGTTGTGGGCGAAACGCAGCAGCCAATTATGCATAGAAGTGTCCCACAAACAGTCATGATCTATAGCAAGACTCAAAGTGATCCTGGGATCAATTTTTCTGTGTTGGTGTTTAATCCTGCTTGAGCCTCCACCTTGCTGTTGCCCCTTCCCATTCCTTCCGTTCAGTGGGCTCCGGTCTTCTCCATGTCCCCTGCCCGACCCGCCCTACCATTAATGGACAGGCTTTGATGAACTCCATCCCACGGTTGCTTCACCTTGCTTCCTCCCTTGCCTCCTTCTAGGCCATTCTCAAGACCCTCCTCTTCGACCATGTCTTCAGCTGCCCTCCCAACTCCCTCCCTCCCCTACTAACTCTCTTCTGCCCCTCCCCCTTATACTGCCCCTCTCTCCTGCTCGGGTCCCGACCTGACTGTTCAATGCATTGGAACATCCTCCCCATGTGAAGGGTGCTCTAGAAATAATTTTTTGTTGTTGTTGTTGTTACATTTAAACAATCTGGGATACCGTCCGGTGTGGAGGGCGCTATATAAATCCAAGTTGTTGTTGTTATTACATCCCTAATTCTGGACTTACCAAAAAGTGCACATCTCAATCACCTAAGGTGCTATATTAAATGCAGGATTATTAAATGGAAACACCTTATCACCATCTATCTTAGCAAATATTTATTGTATAATATATTACATAATATGTTACCAATTTACCGCTGACGATTAAATTAGTATTTTTGCCTATAATTGCTTATTTTAAATACTCTGTTGTTGCAAAGTTACAAGCGAGTTACACAGAACGCTTTGCTTCATGATTCAAACAACAATTGAAAGAAAGTCAAAATAAGTTGTAACACACAGCAGTTGTTAAAATAGTAATCTTTTCACTGCTTGATTTTAACCAGCTCCCAAATTGACTGATGGGTCAGTCACTCCTTAACTTCAATGCTGTTTAAATAGCAGGTTTTCATGCTATTTTCAAACATTTGAATGTCACTGAATGGAATCAGCATTTGGAGAGAATAATGGGAAGAGAATCTTAAAATGACTAAAAATTCTCCGTCGTAAATTGGATTGACTGTGCATTTTGTCAGCGAAAATGGAAAGAGATAATGGACAATTAGAAGTGGGAAATGTTTGAATGCATTAAGTAATGAATTCAAACATCGTAAGCAGTCAGTCAGCGTGGATTTAGAAATGCTAAGTAATTCCTCACAAATCTGTTGGAATCCTTTTGAGGAGGTAGAAAAGCACTCAATCAGATTTATCAAGTGGTACAATTCATCTGTTTGGTTTTTTAAAAGGCATTTGACGGAACTGCACACATCAAACCTTTAAAGAAGGATAAATCTAACTGTATTAATGGAAATTAACTGGTTAGCTTACAAAAAAAAATGATAAGAAGCTTGCAGCCATGAGGGAAGGCAGTTAATAGCCACGTTCTGCCAGATATCTGTTTTGAAATTAATAGTTTTAAACAAATTCATTGTAAGTAGAGAGGACACGATAATACTCTTCATTATCTCATTGATCTATGAACCCACTCTGCAAGCCAGTCAAGTAACAAACTCGTAGTCCCCTCAGTGGTGTAAAGTAATCAATTTTCCACTGCCAACATTGCTGAAGTCCCTCTCACTTTTTACCTCCCTCCCCACTTTCAAAGCCTGCCTCAAGATCCTAACTCTTAACTGGTCATCTTACCTCACTGTGGTCTTCACTTCCCCACTACCCCAGCTCAGGGGTCCAACCAACTGTGTTAAACGGCTTTGAGATGTCCTCCCAAAATGATTCAGCACAGATACTAATTGTATTATATAATATTTTCTCTTTCACATGGGAGATTGTGTAAAAAAAAATGCACCTCCATGAGTCCATATAAGGACAAGAAGGTTATCAAGGCTGTGAAACCAACCTTTTTATGGAACAAACTCCCATTCTTACTACCGTATTTCAGTTCTATGACACAAGAACTTGCATTTATAAGGCACCCTTCACACAAGATAATGTCTTGGAACAAGTCCTAGAAGAGTCGAATAACTGTCAACTCATGACAGTTTGGTAATAATAGCAACAAAATAGTACAGTAACATGAACAATTCAGGCAGACTTATAATAAAAGTAATAATCCTTGCATTTGATATAGTGCCTTATCACATCTTGAAGACATCTCAAAGCGCTTCACAGAATATACAATACCTTAAAGTGACTTGACAGTATATTTTATATGGCTAGTTTACCAGTCTCAATTTCCCAAGTTTCCTTGGATACATCTATTTCTAGTCCAATAACCCTGAATTGTTGGTGACATAGATTCATTAAGCTTTTTGAAATTGTTTGTAATTTCTTATTACTGCACCTGTATATTATGTATATATCGGTCACCCTTCCATTCATTGGAGTCCTATAGCTCAGTGCTGGGTCACTTGCCTCGTAAGCGAAAAGACCGGGGTTCAATTCCCAGGTAGTGTGAAATGTTGGACAAGTTTCCTTACTCCACATGCTGCTGTTTGCCTAGCAGTAAGTAGGAACCCAGTTTGTTAGTCAATTGATAGATTGCATTTCCAGGGATATAAAACTCATTAAAAAAAATTTGGTCACTTAATCCACAACTGTTTTTGGGACACTGATGTGTGCAATTGGCTGCTGTTATCTGTCCCCCCAAAACAGTCAATTTATTTTACAGTATATGCTGTGAAGTGCTTTGAGACATCTCAAAGTTGTGATGAGGCGCTGAAATAGAGGGATTATTATTATTATTAAAATAAATTTGGCTGCATTTTCTGTGCTTTATTTTGTTTATTGTTTTTTTTAAATAAATAATCCTTGCATTTGATATATCACCGTATCAGATCATTAGGACATCTCAAAGCACTTCACAGAATATATTGCAAACTGAATTGACTGTGTATTTGGTGGGCAAAACGTATTACGCATTGTCTTTGTTCTAGAATCTGGATCTTGTACATGGCAGATGAAATTTCCCACTCTGCAACCGCCCAGCACTCTCCCCTCTGCCCCCACCGTCAACCGTCACTTGTCAAGCTTTTCTCATGCCACTAACTATGTCTTTTAATTTCTGCAATTAATCCTGTAACTCCACTGTACCTGGAGTGCTGATTGCCAATATCATGTGATAGATTTTGTCTTATCCTGCAGTGTTACCAGCACTATTTATTTAACAGGATTTATTGAGAAGCCTGGTGTATCACAGAACAATTAAACCTACTTTCATCAATGCCCTTCTGTCATTGACTTGAATTAGTACATGGGAGGATAGATTATGTTCCATTGTGTATGCATTTTGCAGCCAATTTTCCAAGATTAATTTCATTAGAATTCCAGAAGTTTTTGACAATGCAATTCAAATTTTGCTCTTGTTCTGATGATGAACACAATGAAATAAAAATCCTCTGATATGAAATTGTTAAGATTTAGAATGCATCCAATGGATTAATTACATGAGTAATTACTTCAATTAGAAAGTATCTTCATGTTTTTTTCTATGTGTAATATGTGTTTTTTGTGCAATTTCATGTTAGCATTCCAAAACTTAATACTATATTATACAAGTAGGATGGGTTGCAATATTATTTAAATTGTTTATGAAGTGACTGCTCTTTGTTGCCTCTGAAGTAGAATTATTATTCAGCACATTTAGTGAAAAAGTTGAAAGATGTTTAAATTACTTTGAATCGTTATTTCATGTACACTGTGAAGTTCTGATGTGCATGTTATATGGGGAAACATAATCTTCTGAGATTTTATCCAGCTAAGAAAAAAGCAGAAGATAAAAGAGGTAAGCATAAAATTTTAATTGCATTTTTCATTGATAATTAACTGTTTGCACAGTGAGATAGTAGTTCTTAATACTAGAGTTTTGACAGGGTGAGTCAGCTACTTTCAGTAAAACTGAACAAAAACATGTAAGGGATCAATTAACTATTTAATTCCATATATTCTTTGTAATAGGCAATTCAATAGTTAATTGAGTGCTGTACTTAAGGAATCAGGTGGTGTTGAAACCATAGTATTTTAAAGACATTTTCAGTAGAATATAATTGAGGTGTATATCTCTTCAATTTGTTTTCTGGATATCTTGTTTATACAATGTTTAAATAGAATGTCCAAATTGCTCCAAATAGACCACACAAGTTTGACAGCAAGATTCCACGCTGGTGAAATTCTACCCTGACGGTTTGAAATCTGCTATGTTTTCAATGTCTAACAGACATTGAAAACACAGAAAGGTATAAATGATTCATGAGGTACTTTTAAAGTTTCAACACGGAACCTTGGAGTCCTGTTCGACCTCAACTATCCTTTCTGCTCCACATCTGTGCCATGACCCGCTTCTGCCATTCCCCACCTTTGCAACATCACTCAGCTCTGTCACTATCAGAACCCAATTCCCCCACATCATCAACTGACTCCACTGGCATCCCATTACATAGAGGATAAGTTCAAGATCCTGGCCTTCACTTTCAAAGCCCTCCAAGGCCTTGCTCTCCCTTTCCTCTACGGCCTCCTAACCCCTACCGACCAGCCCACTCCCTCCGCTCAGCAGTCTCTGGTCTGCTTCACATCACCTATCTCGTCGACCCCACAATCGGCGCACGGGCCTTCAGCCACTCTTTCCCATCCTCTGTAACTCCATCCCGCAGACTCTGCACATTACCCCCTCCCTTGCCTCCTTCAATACCCATCTCAAGATCCTCCTCTTCGACTGTGCCTTTGGTCACCTTCCTTCACGCCTGCTCTTCACCCTCCCAGATACCGGCACCCCAGCTGAGGCCAAATCTTTGATTTTCCAACACCTCGGGACATCCTACCAATATGAAACTGTATACAAATGTAATTTAGTTGTTGTTGTTAAAGAAAATACTATGCAGATAAAGAATAGCTGATTCACTTCATGGCACAAATACAATCACCACATTTTACAGAAGAGTTCTGTAACATTTTAAGTAGATCAAATGCAAGAATTATGGCATTCATACTGGCAGATTTGGCTAATTTTAAAGCACTTATAATGAAAAATAGCATAATAACGTAACCTGTGAACACCTAAATATTTTTTAAAATCCCAATTGGAGACTACAAATTTTTGTTTTTATCCAGCCTATTTTACCAAGCAGCAGTAAGTCACAGAACATTATAGATTTTGCTTATGATTGCAAAAAATCGATCTATTTAGCAAAAAGGTCAAGTTGGCAATGAGCTTCACAAGAAACATTTCAACCTTTTGTTGGTTAACTCTGATAATCAGAAGCTCTCAGTCACGCATTTGTGAAATGATCTTTGAATGTTGTTTTATTTCTGTAAATTATTTTCCAATTTTGTTCGATTTCCTGTGAGTTGCATGTGGATTGCATCAATACTGTGATATTGTTGAGAGAAAAGCTAATTTATAATGTGTACACTATAGGTTTTGAGGTAGTCTTGAGCAATTGAGACATTGCAATTTATGCCTCTTAGCGAATAATCCATGCATTTCAGGTCAGATCCACTTCAAATCGACTCACTCCCTGGCACCTCCATGTGCCTCCAACCTCCTCACTCCCTAATCCATCATCCGGCACTTCTGCTCGACTGGCACTAGCCTCCTGCTTGCCCCTCGCACCCTCCACCCCACCTTTGGATTTTGCACTTTCAGCCACTACACCCACAAAACTCTGGAATACTCTGCCTCAATCCCTTTGCCTTGACACCCCCACCTCTCACCCCGCCTGAAACCCATTTTTCCGCTTCAACTGTGCTTACGGCTACCTCCCTGCACCCTGTCCCCCCGTCCCACCCGTCCGTCCTCTGGCAGGACAGACACTTGTATAGGTACCGGCAGCCTCGTCAAAGCACCTGAGCAGCAAAACGATTGAGTGTTTCTCAATGATTTACCAAGAATCGCTGTCAGATACGATTATTTAGGATTCCCGAATGCATAGAGGTTTCTCCTGGTATTATAGAGAGAATTGAATCAGCAGGAAACTAATAGGATTTTAATGCACTTTTTCTGCTGATTTTTATCTTTTTTGCACCATGAAGAGTATCAAAGAGACAATCATAAACCTTACAGAGATGAATGCCCAGCCTGCCGTATTTTTGTACCAGACTGATGTACTTCTAATCTGTGTAACATTTTTCATTTATATGAGCAATGTTATCTTAAATAGGTGTGGACACGTAACTATTTAACAAAATAATAGAAAGATATATGTCCTTTGAAAATTGTTAGAATTGTGTAGGCGTTTAACATAAAATGTTGCACTTTTTTAAAACACTCCATTGCAAAGAAACAGCAATGTACTGCAGAAGGTTCTCTGCTCATTGGATCTTTGACCTGAACGAAAATGGCATCATCGAGATGTTTCTTAAATGAATCCTGGTGACTGTCCTAGAATTCTCCACATAAACTCTTAACCTGTGACCTTATCCTGTTGCTTTTGCTTATGTGAGCAGAGCGTATTGCAAGTCACACTTTTGCAACAACTAAACATTTGTGGCAGTTTATGTGGTATGTATTATGTTATCCCAAAAAAATATCCTTTGAAGAATTTACAGTAAACTGACTTCAGAGTTAAATCTGAATTCAATAATTTGCCAACTTCTTGACACTCTCAAACTCTACGTTAATACAGTAAATTTAAACCCAGGAATTTTACCACAGTAGCGTAGTGAGTCTTCTTAAATATGAAGACTCCTGTTAGATACAGCTGCTTATATAGCCACCACTCCAGTCTTTCTTATACCAGGTTACTCTGAAACTATTCATCTGGGATTTATCAATGTTTTGGCTGTTGAAAGTTTTGCAGTTGGAATAATGTCTACATTTCTTACACCATCTTCCTAAACTGAGGAGATCCTAGTGTCAGAACTCGGAAACAGAGAAAAACACGACATTTTTTCAAAGAGAAATCAAAAGGATTTTTAAAAAACAAAACTAGTTTGGCTTTAAACAATTTTGATTTCTCTTTGAAAAAATGTACTGTTTGGAAGACGTAATAGCTTATGACAGACTTCCACAGTTCTTTTCAAAAGTCGTGCCACATCTCTTTGAGGTTTCCTGCACCTTTAGGTGATAACAGATGCCAGAGTTCCCACTTCAAACCAGTGTCAATTTGATCAGTTTCCTTTGTGTTGGTGATCTTAAAGGGTAGAGTAAACACAAGCACAGTTGTTTGGGTTACAGTATTTAATTTGGGTTAATATTTTCTGCCACACTTTTACCTCTCTTCAATGTAATTGTATTTTCCTTTCTCAAAGCATGTTGATGTTCCTTCCATCTCTTTGATCTATTTTTTTTACACACACTTGCTTAATCTTCTCTTGAATAGAAAATCTAGTCAAGCGCTGGCCAAGTCTAGATGAGAGCGAAACTACAGAAAATGAAGCTGCTGTACTTCTTTTCTTTTATTTCATGCTTACTTGGACATTGATCTATAAGACAAGGCAATTCTAACCGAGTTAGCTAATTTTAAATTCAAAGGATGTAGACACAGAGCCCTGGCCAATATACTTGATTCAAACTTGTTCTGTTGGTTCTTTTGAAATTTCTCAACTTACTGGTACTGCTTGAAAAATTGTACAATTTAATTGAAAGCGTCAGTTCAGTCAAACTGCATCAAGGTGAACCGGTGCCAGGAAAAGCTCAGCTGTAACCTTTAAAAGAAGACATCCCAGCAATTTGCTCTCTTTTTTCTAAGCTTTTTAGCTTCAATCATTACTCTAGCTTTGCGTTTTCGCCAAGATTGGTGGTACAGTATAAAGGATATTTTAGTACTGACATATAACACAGGAAAAGCAATGGGTTGTTTGGCCAATCAAACCTGTCTCACCATTTTATAAGTCAATCCCTGACATCTTGTGGGTCAGTTGGGCTCAGTTGGGAGCGCTCTTGCCTCTGAGTCAGAGCGTTGTGGGAACAAGCTCCATATTGGGATTTGGAATTCATACAGTTTATGCTGACATTTATTGTGGTGCTGAGGAAGTGCTGCATTGTTGGAGGTAAATAGTAAAATGTGTTACTTCAGTTCTCTTAAGACCAATCTTCTATATGCAGAGTTCTACACGGACCCCTTTGAAGAGAGTGTGGGGAGCACCTATCTAAAATGGCATGAAGCCAGGTAGATAATAGGTATATCAAACAAATAAGTCATGTTTCAGTGAATGTGAGCTGAAATTTCCTGCTGAAACAATTAATTGCAAGGGCAAAATAGAAGCAATGAGACTCAAAAACAGTTTACCTAGTAACACTACTCGGGTCAAAATAGGCCTCAAAATGAGCATTCGCAGGACTGTATCAAGAGGCATGCAGAAAGCATTTTGGTGATCTGAAGAAGAAATAGATGACATGTCAGTAATAAAAGATCCTTAATAGTGCCTGTCCAAGAATCAAAAAATGAAACAACCTTCAAATTGCTTGTTGTAAGATCTGATTAAATAGCATGAGAGTATTTTTAAATTAATGGATCTGACTGATAGCAGTAGATCTCAACCAATCAGCTGGAGGCACGCTCAATTTTACCACACAGGTTATGCTATTGATCAGTGTCACTTCAATTGGACTTCAGCCTAAAATCGTATCTTACCCATTCACCTGCCCATCCACCCATTGGATACATTTAGCTTACAGTCTTTGAAAGGCAATGATGATGGTATGCATAGGTCAACACATGAAGTCAAAATAAGTAATCAGTCAAAAAAAAATATTTTAGTATTATTCCATTCCCCCACCCCCACCCCATTCAATCATCTGTCACTCCAGATGACATCTTAATCTGACAATTAGAATTTAAAAGTGTTGAGTGCATTCCGATAAGTGTCACCTGTGAAAAAGCAAACAAATTGCAAGGCAGTTCTGGGGAATGTGCAAAAGTTAGATATAAGCAAATATTTGAATAATGGTTCCTTCAAAATGCTATTGGTCCATTTTTAACAACATTTCCTTTTCAGATCACAAAAGATGCTTTCTGCATACCTTTTGATATGGTGTTGTGAATGCTCATTTTCATGGCTCTTTTGACCCAAGCAATAATGCTAGGTAAATTCCTTTTGGGGCCCATAGCTTTATTTTATCCTTTCAATGAATTGTTCAGAAGGTTCAAAGGGATTACTTCATGATTTTGAAGTTTTTCTTGAAGAGGATTGCATCAGATGGCTTAACTTCACATCAGTGATATAAAGCTAAAATATATCCTTAAAATTCAGAGGTTAATCTGCATGATTATCACTTAGCCATGATGCCCCTCACCCTTTAGTCTCTGTAAATTTATTTCCTGTGGGTTCGTTATTTCTGCTTCCATTGCTTAGTCTCTCTCCAAGTGTGGAATCAGTTGGTACTTGTTCCGTAGAATGTGTTCCTGTAGCAACAACCAATTTACTATTAGCCTAAATGCGCCTAAGTGATTACAGTCTGTGCACTACGCAAGTATATCATTCTAAACTATGTACCCACATAACATTTGGACCCAGCCATAGCATGTTTCTTTCCCAGGATATTTCTAATAGTCTCATAAAAAAAGCCTTATTTTATTGCCTGTTGCTCTTTCTCTGAATAGTTCCCTCTATGTGGCGCATTGTGCCTATTAGGTGGATTAAGTTGCCATCAAGTGCTACAGTATGACAGAGGTGAGCAATCAAACTGTTGGATTGCCCAACATTAACTCATGCATCATGAAGGCATACTGCAATCAATTTAGAATTGCAATCCTTCTCTGGTACACTGCTGCCTCCAAGCATTTCTCGAAGCTGCAAATTGTTGGTGATGAATGGCCATTACCAAGCTTTAAAATGCTCCAAACTTCAGGAACACCTCAAATCAGCTATCAACATACGTAATGTACACAATCTCATTTCACACCATGTAATATCCTCGCAGTTCTCAATACCTAGATACGTAGATTTTGGTAATAAGAGCTTTGCATTCTTTCCTTGTTGCATTGTTGTTCCTGTCCCAGCTGGTGCAATGATATAACTGTGATGAGATGTTTTAGGACATTACACTTGCAAAAGCTTAGCCTTTAATATGACGGTTGTTATTTTAGCAATTAGATAATCATGTTGACTTAAGTAAAATGTTAATAAAGGAAACTCATCTTTCCTCTGACAGGTTCATGACCCAGCACAGTACATTCAACTCTGTTCAGAATTCACCTTGAATCACTCTTCAAGCTAACTATTAATGGACTCACTTGTAAGAGTTAAAAAAAACAGTTACATGAGAAGTAATAATTATCACCCAATTCTTTCGCAGTTTGCATCTCAGCTGCTCTTTTGTTCACTGGAGCAATTATGTTCATAATTTCAACAAATCTACTCGTTTCTTTGCCCGCTATTTACTGCCCCAACACTCATTTGTTAAAAGGATGTATTTTAACTTAGTTCAATAATAAAACTAAATTGTAATCTCGGATTTTGGTGCAGTGCCTTATAACGTAAATGTGTTTCAAAGCCCTGCACAAGATTTACTCTGAAGTTTATTTCTAAAGAAGCAAAAGCTATATTTCCTAAAAAATATATACCGTACATATTTTTTTTAAAAGGCTGAAGCTGAACTATCGACATCTTACTGTGCAACATTTTCATATAGTATATTTATCAAATATTTTGAGCTGAATGGAACATGAAAAAAAGAGTAATTTTGAAATATAGCTGAACGAAAAGAGAAGGAAAGATATTGTCTGGTTAATTTCCCTTGAAGGGAAGTTTAATTTTATTCACAGAATGCCCTATTGCCAGCTTCATCCTGAAAAATGACCGTAGACTATGACAAAGCCTTTTAACAAATAGTGCTATTAAAAATGAATGAGATATTAAACTGAACTTTCAGTCTATCAATATTTTTCAGTAGGGACGTGTGACCCCATGGGTAATTCATACTGCAGATATTTCTCCATTCGGTAGATATTTACATGACAAATAATATTTTTTAGATTGACTATATATCTGAAGAAATAATTATTGGTTATTCTCAGCTATTACATTTGTGGAGGAAACAATTCCCCAACAGAAGCATTTAAAAATAGAAAATTGGCAGAATTAGGTTGTAATGCAATATTCAATCCTAGTTAATTAGAATATTCAGTTGACTGGCCACCAAATGTCCTCAATTCACAGCTGAAGGACAGTGGAGATGAAATAAGAAGCTCACGTATCCACAGATTTTATAACACAGTAGCATAGTAAACTTTGACATTGGTCTTAACCTTATGGGCGGGAGAGACCATTCACATGTGCACAGGAACACGAACACACTGATGAACCCATCAAAATAAAATTAAACAACAATAACAAAAAAGCCAACTATACTTAGATTAATTCATAAAATACAATGATAGCTTGTAATAATAATTATAATAATAGCTTTGTTCACCCAGAAAAATGTCTCAAAGAGCTTTACAGAAAATGGAATGTAAGAGGTGGTGGAAGTAGATGGGAGGCGGCCAAAGGATTGGTTGGATATTTGCTGAGTGCTCAAGATATATTTTGTATTTTTAAAAATAAATTATGATGAACCACAACAGGAAAAAATATTTCACAAGTGAAATCACTAATGCTACCATAGAGCCTCTCATCTCTTACTGAAGTCAAACATTGACTGAAGTTATCAAGGTTTATGCATCCAACCTGAATATCAGCTGTAATCTGGCATTTCCAGACTAGTGAAGAGCAGGCAACTTTCTTTTCTGTTAAGTTCTTTACATTTATTGAGCTGCAGAAACTCCATCTCAGATTCCACATAATAGATGGAAGTTAAAACAACACATTTGTACAGATGAAAGAAACTTACCTGTATGGGGCAGTATTTGATGGTCCCATCGGTCACCACACCCCACAGTCCCTTTCCCTCCACCTTCCCTGATTCCGACCCCAGCTCGGGTCTGAAGCGCTGACTGTGTAGTGCCTTGGGATGTCTTCCAGACATGAAAGGCGCGATACCAATGTAATTTTGTTCTTATGATTGAAAAGGGCATCAACAGTTATTCTGGAGGCAAATCTTTAACTTTAGAACCTTTGTAAAAATGGTTACTTCCATGTGGGAAACCTTCAAATGTTGATGCATTTATAAACTCAATGAAGAATAAGTGCACAGCCTTACTTTCATAAGGACAAATAAACTCTAATATGTATATTTATTTCATACAAATAGGATCTGTTTTACCATATGTCTTTTGATCAAAGATACTCAACATGGCACACTAGTTCATGAAATCTATACATCCTTTATCTACTCGTCACATATGAATATCTATTCAGTGAACTGATATATCACTGGGGGAAAAAAAATCATTGCAAGACATTACTAATAGGCACATTAATGCTAAGCACAGCAGCATTTATGTCACACTTCCTACAAGGGACACTCAATGACCTAATCCATTTCAATATACAGTAACCTGTGAGACTTCATGAGTTGCAGATAATAAGACATAAATGATACCATTGGAGATTAAAGGAAATGCAGAGTATAGGAGAGAAACTATATGATAAATCCTATTCCACTTTGTGTCCGTCAATGGCTTTTCTTCCAGCACCCACGCTGTCTTGTGCGGTGTTCCTCAGGGCTCTGTCATTGGTCCCCTCCTTTTCACCCTCTACATGCTCCCCATTGGTGACGTAATCCGCAGACATGTGGTAAATTTCCACATGTATGTGGATGACATCCAGGTCTACCTCTCCGCTTCCATGCTTAACTCCAGGACTACTGGCATCTTAACAGCCTGCTTGTCTGACATTGAGTTCTGGACAAGGGACAACTTTCTCCAGTTGAACATCGGCAAGACTGAAGTCCTCCTCATTGGCTCGCGTCAGCGCCTCCACACCTCAGGCACTGGCAGCATCAGCATCCAAGGCTGCACTCTCCATCTCTCGAAGCAAGTCAGGAACCTGGGTGTCTTGTTTGATTGTTTGACTCTGAACTGTCCTTCTTCCCCTACATCCACGCCATGACCAGCACTGCCTTCCACCACCTCCGTAACCTTGCCAGACTCCACCATTGCCTCATTCCTCAGGCTGCCGAAACCCTTGTCCATGCATTCATCACATTCAAGGCTCGACTATGCAATCTCCCCTGTCATCGGCCTTCCTTACTCTTCCCTTCACAAGCTGCAGATCATCCACAACTCTGCATCTCGTGTCCTCTGCTGCACCAAACTCCGCGACCACATCACTCCCATCCTTGCCCGGCTCCATTGGTTCCCCATTCCTCAGAGGATTGAATTTGAGATCCTCATCCTCACTCTCAACCCCAGCTTGAGTCTGAAACAATGACTGTCCAGAGCCTTAGGATGTTCTCCTGACGTGAAAGACGCTATACAAGTTTAATTTTGTTGTTGTATATATTCTAATTTACGTAACCTCACTTCCAAACGGTATTTCATCTTAAGACCTGGGTTCGATTCCAGCCAGGACGAAACTTTTGGGCAAGTTTCCTCACTCCACATAACTGATGATAATCCCTCCAAAAAAACAATGATAAATTAGTCATTTCAATCCATGACAGTTTGTGGGACATTGTTGTGCCTAATTGGCTGCCACGTTCGACCACAAATATACAGTCAATTTACTTTACAGTATATTCTGTGAAGTGCTTTGAGACGTCTAGAAGACATGTAAAGCACTATATTAAATGGAAGGATTATTATTATTATTATTCCCTGTTTCTCCTCTTGTCGGCCTCCCCAGCTCCTCCCTTCATAGGCTGCAGATCATTCAGAACTCTGCAGCTCATGTACTCTCCTGTACCAGACTTCACGACCACATCACTTCCACCCTCACCCATCTCCACTGGCTCCCGTCACCTAGAGGATCGAATTCAAGATCCTTGTTCTCACTTTCAAGGCCATTCATGGCCTTGCCTCCGCCTATCTCTCTGACCTACTGTCTCCCTATCAGCCTGCCCATCCCCTCCGTTCAGCAGATTCAGGCCTTCTCCGCGTCCACCGCCCTAACCGCCCAACCATCGGCGACCGGGTTTTCAGCCTCTCTGCTCCCACACTGTGGAACTCCATCCTGCAGCTCCTCCACCCTGCTTCCTCCCTTTCCTTCTTCAATGCTGTTCTCAAGACCTTCCTGTTTGACCGTGTCTTTGGCTGCCCCATTAACTCTTCCCCCTCTCCCATTCTCCTTTTCCTTTCCCCTACCACTCCCCTCCCCACCCCACCTCCCTCCCCCACTCGGGTCCCGACCAGACTGTTCAGCACTTTGGGATGTCCTCCTGACATGAAAGGCGCTATATAAGTGCAATTTTCCTGTTTGTTGTTGTTGTTGTTGTTGTTGTTGTTATTCTTATCACTGTTGTTAAAAGTGATAACTTACATTGGGTTATTGCCTCACAATCAAACGTAGCTCTGTCTTTCTCTTGAGCAAGAGATTGTCATTGAGGTCACTTCTGATGCATAAGCCAACAGAGTGACAACAACAGGCTGGTGAAGCCTGATACCATACTCACTTGCGTCTCTTTTTTGGGGGCAATTACTAGATAGTTATGTGGAACAGGAGCCCTGACTGTTTTTCCTTTTCTCCCCATAGCCCAGGGCACTGAAGTAATTTTAAAAAATTTCAAGGGAAATTATAGGAACAAAGAGTTGGTTTTGAAACATGTTTCAAGACTGTAACATAACCAGTTGGATATTTTGGATGTAGTCAGGGCTTATTCCACAAGCCCTCCAAGTTCATCAGGGATTTTATTTGTAATGGAGTCTCACATAATATGGTTACTGCCCATGTAGACAGCAAAGAGGAGAGCAGTGTTTCACAATGTATTATCAAGAGCTTTGAACAGCCCACACTGTGAGCCTGTCAGTGCTATTTCCTCTCCAACAGCTTGGCTCAGAAAGTAGTCAAAGAGAAATGTAAACACTTCCATTCAAATCAAATTCAGGCAACCTCTCCGGAGATGAAGGATTGTCCTGTAAATATTTTATAATGTTAAGTTAACTCTCAAGCAAGAAAAGGTGAGTATCTTTGATTTTATTTTGCAGCAACTTTTTTTTTCATTGTACATCTCTAACTTGCATTAAATTTGGGGTGTAGGAATAAGATCTGAGTAGGAAAGCTAACTCGGGACTACATATAGTCACTTTAGGTAGCCCATTCTATATTGCTAATCTTCCGACAACAAATCTAGTGGCACTGTACTACATTCAGTAATGTTGGAGCCTGGGTATAAAAGTCACATTGATGTTAGCATATGCTTGTTAACAGAAAAATAAAACCATTGCAGATTAGAGTAGACTGATCTGAGAGCAACATTTTTTGATAATTGACATGGAAGTTGAGCAGTGGAGAGCTTGTGTGATGGCAATGTGGAAAAGAAAACCAGTAAAAAACTGAATTACCATTGGGGATCCCAATATGTGATACTAGCCGTATCAAGATTCTTGGAATTATACAGGGTTGAAATCATTACCAACCAAATCTCTGAAGGATACACTTTAAATATTTTTTTTTTCCTATTTGAACATTTCCCAGTAAATAATATAAACAATCAATTCTGGTCAAACATCTATTATTGAATGTTATAAAACAGGATCAGGGAAATGAATCACTCAGACAGTAGCCTGAACTCCAATTGGCAAATAGATTTAACATTGTTGTCGTGATTTCATGTGTAGTTATGTCTACAGAATGTTCTATTCCAGGTTAATATCTGGTGGTAGTGTTTATCAGTGGAAATACTAAGCTTTATTTGAATCAATAAATAAAGAGGAATGAGATGTAATGCTGCTTGATTTTGACCTTCAGATAGTTTTCAGTACTAATTCACCTTAAAGACCATCAACAAAGCCTACTCAAAGTTGTAACACTCACTACTGCTTTTTTTGCGAATAACATTTGGCACTTTTATAGAAGACAGCAACAGCTATACTTCTGGAAACCAGATAAAAGAGGATTTGTCTTTGAAGAAATTTGTTAGCAGAGAAGTAATGATCTGCCTTGTTTTCAAAAGGCAAGAGCCCAAGGAGACATACGCTCACTTAAAAAAGAGCTTTGACTGACCCGTGCCACTAGTTTCAAAATAACTTACAAACTCAATCTTTATCTTTTGTGTTTCCATTAATCATGAAGGTCAAAGCAACTATCTGCTTCTAGGCTTTGAGCTTCTTCCAGACTCCAAGGATTATGGCAGAATCAGTGATTGAACCATGTTGGATTATGTACAGTGAGTCACAAATGTCTTATTTCAAGAGGTCTTGTCTTTACATATAGCTTTATATAAGTGAACAGTAAAATCTGGAAAGGCAAGAATAGTTTTAGACCATTGTTTGATTACAGTACAAACTGGGTTTTATCAACTGCACACATGTCAACCTATCTGTAGTGTCCTGCCATGGGAATGCAAAGAATTACATTTTATAAATATGCAAATAATGTATAATCCCAAAGCACATTTGTCAATGTTTGCCAATTACTCTGGCACCAGATATAATTCCTTCATTGTGACTCAATGATCTCTGACTCAAATGTTTGAAACAGATGAACTGTTCCAGTATTGGCTGATGTGCAAGAGTGCAGTCAGAATCGAGTGAAGCTGATGACTGCTTATTTCAGGAACAATTCTGATCACAAATAAAACCAAGTGAACACCTGCTCCTATGATTACAGGTGGAATATTTACCTTATTGAAGATTTCCTCTAGATAACTACACAAGTGAATGTAATTTTTTTCATTATTCTCCTGTGAAGGTCTAGAAATACTTCTGGGTTGTGGTACCTTCCATATGGTTATCTTTAGACACTGCATCACAGTGTACCATAAGAAAGTTTGTGTGCTTTATCAGTGGAGGAATGTGGTAGCTGGGTCAGAGAAGCAAATGTGTACCAGTAAGATTAATGCCCTGATTGGCTTTCTGGAGTGATCGTTATTTGTGCTTTACATATTTGCCTTTTAACTTCATAAGTTCAATTGGAATCAGAGCATGAACAGTATTGTTTCAAAGGTTGTCTAAAACGATGAGCGACTAAGTCATCTGTCATTAAGAGTTGCAAAACCTTTTTATTGGTAGATTCTGAGATCTTCCCCACTCCTTTTAATTGCTCCCAAGAACATTTTCTGTACCCTACTTTCCTAATATTATTTCAACATTGATTCCAGTTCTGTTTGTTGTTGAAGATGGTATTAATTGGGTGTTCTATGGCCTCTTAAGCAAACTGAAGTTAGATAGATTGATAATGCCTCTTTCAAACCAAGTTCAGTGTGATGTCAATAGAACTTTGCTCGGTAGAGCGTTTCCTGAGCCAAGCACGTCCACAGTATTCCAGAATTCCAGTATTCCATTTTGTGCTGGTTTTACATAAGGCATTACAGAAATGTGTGTTATTTTCATACTTTCGCCAACAAAATGTACAGTATGTCACTTTACATTATACTCTGTGAAGTGCTATGGGACATCCTGAAGATGTGATAAGGCTCGATATGAAATCCAAAGATTATTATTACTTTATCCTTACAACCTTTTGTTCCCCATTCTTAACCAGATACAGCAGTATGAACAGGTATAACTGACAGCACTTCAATACCAATTGGCTGATTTTAGGCCTTGGGTGGTGGTTCTGAAGTGAGAAGATTAGCTTCTGGGTGGCACAATAAGCAGCAATTCTGAGTTACTTTTTTATTTAATACTGTTCACTCCTTTGCTTGTGACAAGTTATGCTTTAAAGCCATGACTCCAGAAATTTGCCATAGAAAGAGATGATTTACTTAAAAGTTCAAGAAAGCCATTGCCAGAAGGAAGAATATGTTTTACATAGAATCTATGATCATACATCTTTTATTGTAACAGCTACAGGGAGTTGAGAAACATTTAATTCACAGACATTCTGAGAAAGTTTGCTTGCCATATGCATGAAAAAAGTTAAATACAAAATTGTGGTAAAACAACTTCCAAGAATAGTATAAAATCATATGATATATAGCAGTTACAAAAATAGTAGTTACATTGAAATATTTAGAATGTACTTTGGGTGCCCATTCAGCACTTATAGAAGTCCTTAGATTGTTTCTGCCTCTCAGCTATAGAAATTCCAAGTTGCTCTAACTCTCATCTGTGGTCTTTGATACATTCATTCCAAATGATCACCTTAATAAGACTATTTGATCTTAAACTTGAAGGTTGTGCAGAATTGTGGACATGTTTTGAATTTATAAGCTACCTTTATGCTTTTCTAACGCAGAATTGTTTTTTAAATTCAGATTGAATTGAAGAATCTCAATCTCTCTGTGATTGCAGAGGAGACTCAAAAATATCTTAACGTGGAATTGCTTGAACCATCATAATCGAGTGCTCCAAAATATTTTTAAAAAACAGATAAAAATTAAACAAAACACAAAATACTACAGATGCTGGGAATCTGAAACAAAAAAAAACCCTATGTTATTGCAAAACTATGTGATGTCTATCATCCGACTATTCACACAATGAAATGCAAGATATCCACCAGATTGGTAGCACTGCTGTTTTATAGGCAAATGTCTTCCAAAGAACATTTTATCTGAAGCATTCTGTACAATGTGAAATGTAACTTCTTGACAAACGCAATGGATAATTTTATCATTTTGCTTTACTCTCCTTTCAACAGAGATAATGCCACAACCTCTGTCTCAGGATGATTTAGCCAGAGCAAATAATCAAATACCATATTTTTTGATTTGCCACGAGCTTTAATATTATTCCTTAATTCCCTCCATTTGATTCAGATCATAACGCAAATCAACTTTTGACACTTTTGTTGCTATTTTAAGCTGGTTATCATCTAGTCACACCCCAAGGCACAATGTTAACATCAGAGAATACCCTTAGGGGTCCTCAAAAGTCCGTTCTCCTTCTCAGCTTTCCCTTATCTATATCAATTATACCAACGTTCTCAAGGTCTTATGTTTAAAATAACCAATGTCATTATTTTATAATGTACTTGAAGCTTGTGAAGCTCTTTGAGATTTTCTGTTTTATCCAATGTGAGATAATCATACTGAATTTGAAAGAGTTTCAAGGCTTCATAAATATAGAATTAAAACAAATTCCATACGAAAAGACAGTGGGGGGTGCTGGGGGAACATTTAATTAATCCTAAAGCGTTTGTTGAAAGTGAACCCAAAGGGATTTCCAAGCAACATCTGAACCCTGATATTGGATTGCAACTTTGAAATCGCTTCAGGTTTCTCTGTTTCATTATTTATACCATGGGGTGATTGGATTGCACAACTGATGAGATACAATTTCATTGTGCTGTTTACATATACATGCTGGATGCATGTTGCTACTGATTTGATCTTTAGCTATTAATTCCTGAAATAGACATGTTCTGAATAAACAAAATTGAGGACTAAAATTTATTCAAAACACAGGGTTATGTGACATCATACGATTTCAATCCCATTCTGTCAGCATCTGTCAATTGTTTTCTGACGTGATGGGATAATAACAGAGATGGTTATCCAATGGGTTAACGAACGTCACAATAAACCATACAGGTAGATTACTCTAGAGGAGGTGCCACCTCCTATTAGATAAAAACAGCAACATCAAAATTACATTGGTACAGTGCCTTTCACGTTGGGAGGACATCCCAAGGCCGCTGGACACAGTGTTCCATTGATAAATATATATCAATGGGTACTTCCCATTCTTTTGACGCTCCCTGATAATCATAGTAGCAATAAATTAACACAATCTTAGCAATTTATAGGTACTTGTGAAGAAGACATAGTATTCCTATTAACAGTTGAATATGTAACCAGTCCATTGCTAAAAAACGTAGTGCACAATCACTTAAGATTGATTGTTGATTTTGTTGTTTATTGTTGTTGTTTGATTCGCCCCCCTTGCCCCCTTGGTCTTTTCCCCACCCTCTTCTTCCCTCACTCCCTTTCCCCACTTTCTCTCGTCCCTTTTCCCCTTGCCTCCCTCTTCCCTCATACCCCACTTTCTCCCTGATCTTGCCCCCCCCACCCACTTTTCCCTCCCTCTCCCCTCTTAACCCACTTTCTCCCCCTCTTCCTCTTCCTGACCTTACCCCATTCCATCTTTCCCTCCCTCTCCTCCCTTCCCCTCTTTTCCCCTTTTCTCCTCTGGCCCCATTTGTGGAGCTCCTGTGGCTCAGTGGTTAGAGAACTTGTCTTGCAAGCTGGGGAGACCAAGCTGGGGAGACCTGTGTTCGAATCCAGGCAGATCAGAGCGAAACCTTGGGCAAGTTTCCTTACTCCACACGCCTAATAATAATCCCTCCAAAAAAAAACACAATAATAAAATTGGTCATTTCAATCCATGACTGTGTGTGGGACACTGCTGTGCGGAATTGGCTGCCGCAATTCGCCCACAAATATATACAGTCAATTCACCTTACAGTATATTCTGTGAAGCGCTTTGGGACGTTGATAAGATGTGGAAAGCGCTCTATCAAATGCAAGGATTATTATTATTATTATTATTATTATTATTTCCGCGACTGTTTGTGGGACACTGCTGTGCGCAATTTGGCTGCTTCGTTTCACCCACAAATATACAGTCAATTTTCCTACTCTTCTTCATTCTGCCCCAACCCTCCCTCCTTTTGTCCCTACCTGACTGTACAATGCCTTGGGACATTGCCTCGATGTGAAAGGCGCTATATAAATGTAAGTTTTGATTGATTGATTGATTGTATAATTATTATTGCCATGTCTATGTTATAGAACCTCAGTCCTGTATTCTTGTATACATTTCTGTGATATTGTTTAAATAAGTAGTAGTCAGGGATTATCAGTTTGTAGCAAAATGCTTTTAATTACTACATTATTCCTCCATTGCCCCAAACAACTTTAACAACAGTTCTGAAGAGGATTCTAGCAGATTCCAGTTGGTGAAAGTCACAACAACAACAAATTACATTTGTAGAGCGCCTTTCATGTCAAGAGGACCTTCGAAGGCACTGAGTAGCTGGGGGTCGGGACCAGCGCATGGTGAAGTGGGTGGGCTCAGATGAGGAAGCGCAGAGAGGTAGGAGAGCGGTTGAAGGCACGGTCAAAAAGGAAGTGATCCTATTAATTCATACCATGCAATTCCTGCACAAAACTGGAAATATGAGGGTCTAACCCACTGAATGACTCTTCTGACAGTGATCTCCTCTAAAGAGCTTATTTTATCTGCAATCAGGCTTCACAGAGGTTTGGTATGAGATGGGCGCAAATTATTCTAAGTCGTTGACTAAAATGAACTACATGCTTTTTTTTAAATGTAAACTTATAGAAATGATCATTCTCTTAAAACCGATGGTTTTAATTTTATCAAATCAATGCATTTTCTTAAAATCTTGTGCAATGTGAAGCCATGGTGCAAATAAAACCATTCCAATCTGGCAAGAATCTACTGTTAAAATTATAACATAAAGCAGAATAGTTAACTGCTTGTCAATTTCATTTTCTATAAATATCAACAGTAGCCGATACTGCAGCAAAGTAGTTTCCATGGTAACCACCATTTTATAGCATAGCTGAAGTATGTCTATGAGTATGTGCATTTTTTAACTGTAAATTAATTGATAGATCTGAATTATAACATTGCCCTTAGATTGAATTCTATTTGATATATTGCCTCCTTCAGACATGCAGTGTTTTGTAATAGAGCACAAAAAGAACAAAGCACAGCCTTTAATCTTCTCACAAAAAACAACACCAATTTGGGACATTGATAGAGAATGCCCAACACTTCAAACATTTTCAATATATAATTTTAAAAAACACATCATGTGCACCACTTGCACAAGAAAATAGGATACTTGTATTTTAGCCGACGTTTCTTAGCCTTTGCTGCATTCACAGACAGCAATTAGAACATCTAAGGTAAGTGTATTGATTGTTCCTGTTGGACCTCAAAAGGCCAGACAAAAAGCAGTACGGATCCAACAAGTGTAAACTCCACAGAGAGAAACAAATCATATTGTGAAGAAAGTATGGAGAACCCACAGGGTGGAAACAAAACTACTGAGTCTGTTGTAAACAAAAGTTATCATTGCAAAATGTCAGCTGGGTTGAACACAGTTGACTGAAGCTCAATGCCAATAATTGGAGGCCCGAGTATAAAGTGAGAAGGCTGCTCATGAACAATTTCAGGACCTGACTGCAAGCCCAGTGAAGAACTGCAACAGATTCAAAGGTGAGTGAATTATGAATTGGACACAGGTGTTGCAGAGATAGCTGATACCTTAAGGGTTGCAGCTCTCCTTGCTGTGATCAGTGATGGAGCTGTTGATGTGTGTAGCTTTGAAGTGTGATAAGGCGGCTGATGAAAATGGGAATCCAGTAACTCCAAGACAAGTTGAATGCTTTTTGCAGGCCAACAAAGTGACACTATCCATTGTATACATGATTATCTCAAGAAACCAAGTGAGAGATGGGTTGATTGATCAATATGTTCCTGTTGTTGAAGAACCCTGCAGACCCAAGATTTGTGGTAACCTAAATAGTTACAGATATCAGAGTGAACTGTGTCTGGTGTCAGAGAAAGCCATATGAGAGGCTTTTAGAAGCATTTAAGTTCTATTGGTCAGAAATGTATCCTCCATGAACTCACACATGCAATCTTCAGCTGAATTTGGTTAGGTAGATCTCGTTCTACTGCTGAGTGGAGATATGTGTCAGAAATTATAAAACAGGAAGAAGTTATTTGAACCATGGAATTCTTTGGAAAGAACATGTCACCTGGAATTAAAATGGTGGAAATGCTGATGCAGCATTTAACTGAGACTCCAATCCACATTGAAAAAGGGTCTTTCGGAAATTCTCGTGTCTCATTGGCAGCAGAGTTGTACCCACCTTTGAGTGAACCAAGCAGACTTTTTCAGACCACGTACTTGTGGTCTTCCACTGTGGATTATTAAGTTACAATGCATTGACCCACATTGCTTTAAATCACTCACTTCTTTTCAACACTTGTACAATCTTTAATGAAAGACATCAGATATGATCATTAGATTTAAACAAACAATTTAGCTTTTAAACTGCAATTCAATGAAACATGTATCCAAACAATGCACAGAACTATCTTAATCTCATAAATGTCTAATTGTAGAATTGTGTCTACTTAAAAAGTATTTGCCATATCACATGCACAAATGATTAGGCATCAAATTGAAATAGATTATATATTAATTTAGACTAGGGCCTCATTGCCTTTATTTCAGTTTAGTGTTTTAGGCTAAAGAACAACATCAACAACAAAATTACATTTATAGAGTGCCTTTCACATCGGGAGGATGTCCCAAGATGTTGAACAGCTAGGTCGGGACCCAAGCAGGGGGGGATGGGCAGGGGGAAGGAGAGTAGGAAAGGGGGGAGAGATAGAAGCGGAGCAGAAGGCATGGTCGAAGAGGAAGGTCTTGAGACCAGCCTTGAAGGAGGAAAGGAAGGAAGCGAGGTGAAGGGATTGCAGGATGGAGTTCCAGAGAGTGGGAGCAGAAAGGCTGAATGCCCGGCCACCGCTGTAGGGCGGTTCGGGCGGGGGCATGGAGCAGACGGAGGAGACGGGCAAGCTGATAGAGAGACAGCAGGTCAGAGAGATAGGCGGGGCAAGGCCGTGAATGGCCTTGAAAGTGAGGACAAGGATCTGTTCTTCCAAACCAAGCCAAATCAAAGCCAAGATATAACAAACAATGATTTGCTAACTTTTGTTGTATTCAACAAAAAATATATTTAGGTATTGCTAAGAAAGAATCCAACAATGAATTGATATTTTCCATTCTGTTTTTTATGGAACTCGAAATCACATCAGTGAAGGACAGGGAATGATTCAAGGTTTGCTGTGCCAGGCCAGTTCAATATTCTGCGGATGTAACTTTTTGGAAAAAATGTACCCGAGCCAAGACAAAGTAGATGATAGCAACTTGCAGAATTTCACCAGCACAAAAACAATACTTATGACCAAAACTTCTTAAAAAATGTTGCATACTGTGAAATATAGGAATAGAAAAGTAATCTCCAGGTCTGGTCAATCAAATTCAGATTCATCCTGATTAATGTGTACCTTATAAGAAGTGGCAATCCATCTATAGGTCAACAGCTAATCAACTCATATTGAGAGTATGTAGTGCATTAATGTTCACAGTTTTGAGGGAAAGCTTTCTCAAAGATTTGGATTACAGTATTAGGATGTGTCTGAAAACGGTCTATTTTACAATTGATGACTTTCTTTAATCAAACCCCAGAAAAGACAAATATTAAGAAGCAGTAATAAGGAGTTTGACAAGAGGAGGTCCATTATATAAAAATAAACAGTGAGTAATTTAATGTTTGAAGGAAAATAATGCAAAACCTAAAATGAAAAGGTTGCTTACCTCATTAAAATATTCAAATCATAAAACTCTTGGGAGTAATTACTTTTGACCATGGTCAAGTGAAAAATTATCTATATTAATAATTGTCTTTATTCCCATCAGTTGTCTGATTCCAAAAAGAAAATTAAATTTTCAATATGGGTAGTCTTGTCCAACTTTACTTCTAAAACTTTAAAGATGCAGCTAAATCTCAAAAAATTGGAACTCTTAAAAAATAGTGTTACATTGACATAGTTACCTCCACAAACAATTGAAGTTGTTCCAGTGTTCCAATGTTAAGATTAAAAGAAAGGCAAGATGTTTCCTCTGCTCCTAAACCTGTTACTCATATTTGCTGGTCAGGTTTGTATTTTTAAAGCCTGACCAGCAAATATGTGAACTCATCTTTCCTTACCATTGTGTTGTCATTCAGATAATGGAAAGCTCTTTAAATATAACTTCCAAAACCTAGTTCAAAACTTAACAGTAGATGGACTAGTGCCTTGATACAAAGTGCACTAATATAATTATTAACTTTTCAAATCTGTTATATATTTATTACCAATGATTTACCAGTGATTGAACCTATTTTGTTCACACTTATTAATATTACCAATGCTACAATCAAAAGGGATATGTATATATTTCCTTAGATAAAATAAGCTGTTTAGACTTGTTATATTCCTTAGAGTGATGGAGGTTAAGTGGTGATCAAAATAAGGAATTGACAAAATAGATTGACAAAATGTCACGTCAATCTGGTAAGGAGTTCCATAATAAAGAGACATTATTTTAAAGTCAGAACTAAGCCAGTTACAAGCAATCAAAAATATTTATTCACCAAGAGAAAAGTGAAGGCTTTGCCTTAGAGGCCATCGATACAGAAACAACTGGATGTTGGAAAGCAAACAAGAGAAATTCTTGGGGGAAAGTAAGATATAAAGACATTTGGGGAAATTGATTTTAGCAGAACAGACGTGATGGACTCACTGGTCTCTTTCCTGTTGCTAAATTCCTAAAAGATCCTCTTCCATTTTCTTAATGTGGGAAGGAAATGTTTCCTGCACTTATATCATTTGGACGTCCTCCTGACCTGAACGTCTCTAAACAAGTGTAATGTTGTGGTTGTTGTTATTGTTGTTGTTAGCAAATGCAGCTGATTCAGATAAATGCGGTAGATTATACTATTTGCCATCCCAGCCAACAATCCTCCAGATCAAATCAATCTTTTTCTTTATGGCTGTTTTGTGGAACATTGATGTAGAAATTGGTTTCCGTGCACACCAGAAAATGGACTCCACTTTAAAATAAGTAAATCCTGTGAAGACATTTGAGACGTTTTACTAATTGATAAGATGCTTTGTTGAAAGCAAGGATAATTAAATTATTGCAACATTTTTTAAAAAAACTCGAGTGTGGCCTGTGGACGGGACATGATATTAGTGTCTAATGGACTTTTTTGTGGGACTCCAGATTTTATAACTTCTTGAATAGGTTAAAATCCACATTTAACACACATCAGCCCACCCTTCTCCTCTGTTCAGCAGACTCAAACCTGCTCTGCGTCCACTGCCCTAACTGCCCAACCATCAAATGTTTTTGCTCAATAGAAATGTATTGATGTTAAACACAGATGTTTTTAAAAAGTATTTACGTGTAAATACCACCCCCCCACCTGACCTGACTGTTCAGCGCTTTTGGACGTCCTCCCGACGTGAAAGGAGCGACATAAGTGCAATTTTGTTGTTGTTGTTGTTGCAGTAATTCCCCATTGGCTGAAGAAAGTCACATTGATGGTCTACAAATATTTTGCAGATAAAGAGTTAAAGCTTTCAGACACAAACTGTTTTGATGTTGTTTTCAATGCTAAGATTTATGATGACTACCGTTGGGAAAAGGGTTAATTATACTTAGTTTACACTGGAGGCCAATGAAGAACTCACAATGGGAACAATTCTCAACAACCAAGACACAACAATACCATCAATGGTGAAGGACTACTAGTGTTGATGGATGTGGCAATAAAAATAACCAATTTTCATTTTGGCCTGTTGACATCAGAACAGAAGGACAAAAAATAATACAAGTAGCAAGATGTAGTGCAGAAACAGAACTTCATCCATCTAGGTGAAATATTGCAGTTATTATCAGTTTTGATTGTAGGCCCAGCCAGAAAAATAGCAACACTTTAGTCATGAATCCCTACAGGGATCATTTAAAAATAATGATTTGTTCATTTGGCCCTAAAATCATAAGAATCAATAGAATAGCAACGATAAGTTTGGATTCCTTTTTGTCAGCCTCTCGCAAGGGAAACAACCTTTGAACTCTATCAGATGGGAAAAATTTACATCTATTTTTGCTTCACACAACTCATCGGGTGCTGGTTATTACTTTCTCTATGAGTTTGGTTCTGGTTTGAATGAGGTGATCTTGCCATAAAAATGTCTGTCTGCCAGAGATTTATGGGGGGAAACCAACACACTGTATTTCTATTGGATATTAATGCAACAAAACCTAAACACTGTGTTGAAGGACAAGACCCAGAATTTAGTGGCATGCCGGCAAAATATAATTTGTCTTGCTCTTCTTTCCACACCCCCACACCCCCTCAACTCTGGGTTTCCCCCCAAGCATTGTGTTTATTTTAAAAAATGTGTTTAAGCAGCATTTTATTTTGTGCAAATCTATTTCTAACCAATTTGAATAACTGTAAAATAAACTGTGAACTGTAACAGCTCCCAAATGCAATGTAAAGTATTATGAGGCAATCATCAATGCAACGGGGTGAGAGTTTGGGAATGCAAAGCAACAGGACTGCATCCCCTTTGACCAAACAACGACAAAATTGCCTTTACAACGCGTCTTTCACATCGGGAGGACGTCCATGTTATTTCTTAACGTAAATGACCATTTCTTGCAATTCATTATTTTTGTTTTGTGGCATTAAAGGGATCCAAGGAACTCAGGTCGCGCCGATCTGCTAGGCGTCCCCTGCCCTGCCTGCGCCATCATTGGTGTGTGGGCCATCAGCCACTCTGCCCCTACCCTCTTATATTCCATCCTACAGTCCCTCCACCTCGCACCCTCCCTTGCCTCCTTCAAGACCCGCCTCAAGATCTTCCTATTCAACCATGCCTTCTGTCACCCTCCGTCTATTGTCCTCCACCCTCCACGATCCCGGCCCCCATGTCGGGTCCAAAACACCGATTGTCCAGCACCCTTGGGATGTCCTCCTGACGTGAAAGGTGCTATACAACTGTAAATTTGTTGTTGTTAATTCCTGTTAATTCCTGGTGATTCCTGTGTAACCATTCTTTCTGAGCATTTGAGGATAATTGCCACTGAATAAAATACATTTGAACTCTCAGAAGCTAAGCCGTGTTGTTAATATCAGTGCCAAGAACCCTGTATCATGAAAATTAAATCTTAGCCATTTCATTTTCAGTTAAATTGGATTTGTGACATTCTGAACTTTTTAACAGACAATTTAGTTCAAACACGATTTGTCATACGTTGTCACAAATATTTTGCAGTAATCCAATTGAAATAATATTGAATCTTAACAGAATTAAATAACAAGGACATCCAGACGTAATGTCAGTCTTAAAATGTTTTTGCTCAATAGAAATGTATTGATGTTAAACACAGATGTTTTTAAAAAGTAGTTACGTGTAGTGAGTTATTCTCCACTTGCTGGTAAATTGTTTGCAATGAAAAGGTTTACTGCTGATTCATCAGCCTTTGGCATTGATTCCAAACAGTTGGAATCTGGTTGTTGGTCAATTGGTGAATTCTTTTCTGGGGGGTAACAATCCCTCCCCACCAAAATACAATGTGGTTACGCAAAGTGCAACTATTTGCTCAATTGGCTGCTGCATTTAGTCCACTAAATGCACAATCAATTCACTTTACAATATATTCTGTGAAGCACTTTGAGAAGTCTCAACTATGTGATGAGGTGCTTTATTCAATGCAAAGATTATTACAGTATACAATTTTGGGATAATCGCAAAATAAATGACACTTATAATAAGACAAGAGTGGCATAATGCGCAATGGCTCAGATTGATAAAACAACAACTTGGTGTGAAATTGACCATCCAGCCTTCTTCTTGGGTGAAAAGTGAAATAGCTGATCTCAGCCAGGGCAACATTAGGAACACTCATGTGCTTACCGAAGTGCCCATCATTTAGGGAAGGTTACAATTATCCAGCCTTTACTTTGGATTGCTATCTAATAACCTCTGCATGAAAGTACTCATGTGTGGATATTGGATGAGGACAGCGTTTGGCTGAGCTTTGATGCAAATAGTGTGTTGGCACTCAAACGTGATGAATGACCACTTGGGCAAGCAAACTGGAGAATTGCCAAAGCCTGTGGCACCCCAGCATGAGCCAAGACCTTGAGGAAACACACACAAGACAAATATTTACACATCTTTGATTTTCTTTCAGTAACAGACTTGAAACTGATGCTGTATCGCTTTTTTTGTGGCAATTAAGCAACAGAATAGATCTGTAAATTTTGACACTTTAGACTTGGCAAGAATTTGATGGGTCGATTGTTTGGCATTTATTACAGGTAATGAATGTACCCACGTGCATGCGTGTGTCTGCATATGTAGAAAGAAAACAATTATTTTTATAGTAAATCGACCATTAATTATGAATGAAAAATGATGCTGCTGTGTGCTGCCAGGTACAACTGTTTCAAGGGATATTTGAAGTTGCATTGAACCATACATTAATCTTAGAGAAATAGAGCTTTGTACTTGGTGTCAAAAATGGACGTTTGTGGGACGTTGGTGTGCTCGAGGCACTGCCAGGCTTTGCCGAAAAATACACAGTCACTCCATTTCACAGTAAATCCTGTGAAGCAATTTGAGGCATCCTTCTAACCTGATAAGATGCTACACAAAAGTCAAGGATTATTATTATTACTTATATGCTTAACAGGGTCAAGAGTCAAGACCACCTTTCTAACTTTCTGGATCACAAGCTTACATGCAAAATAAGTTCTGATTAAAATCTGCTATGCCTCCCTGTCCCCTATAGGCTATAATTCATTATTATTTAAAATTAAACTGCATAGTATTCCCACAAACGAACCAAGATCTATAGAGATGTTTTGTTAATAATGTTACAGTTAGTGCTGGCACAGATTCATGTTTGTAATATTCCCCAGTGCTTCACATCAGCACTAATCTATTGACTCCTTAAAGTTGAATCGTTCATGGAAATATTCTGTTCTCCAGAATCTGATCTACAAGTTTGGGGAGTCAGGCAATTGAAGTCAGTAGTCAGCGTTTAAAAGCTTTGTCCCAGTGACCTCACCTGCAAAGGCATGACAACATCCTTAGATTTGCTTTGAAGCCTTGGAGACTGCATAGTTTATTTGAAAGCTTGTTGCTGGTCGATAAATTGGGTTGGAAGAGGAGATTGCATCTCCATTCTTGAAACAGCTAATATAAGTGTCAGCATTCCAATTAAACGTTCAAGACAAAAACCTCAAAGGTCTTTAAAATTCCCAGCTGAGTATACACATGCAGAGATACTGTACAGATTCAGGAGAATGGTTTTGATTTTCATTGACTTGTGGAGTGCTGCAGCTCAGTGGTTAGACCGCTCGCCTCTCAAGCGAGAGACCTGGGTTCAATTTCTGGCAGGGCTAAATGTTGGGTAAGTTTCTTTACTCCAGACAACTCTGTTTACCTGGTATTAAATGGGAACACGATTGGTCACTTCAATCCACAACTATTTGTGGGACACTGCTGTGTGCAATTGGCTGCTATGTTTCGCCCCTGAAAATATATAGTCAATTCACTTTACAGTATATTCTGTGAAGCGCTTTGAGACGTCTTGAAAATGTAATAAGGTGTTACATCAAATGCTAGGATTAATAATAATTATTATTGAGACGTCTTAAAGACATGATAAGGCGCTCTATCAAATGCAAGGATTATTATTATTTTATTACTGGTAGTATTTTATTATATGCTATAGGGAGCCCATTCAGAGTTAGGATGCCTGGCTGTAAATTAAAATTTTAACATATAAACGTCTGAGTTCAGTTTGTGTGTTTAGTTGCCGTTGTGATTTGAGAGGAATTAGGATATGTGAAACCCCGAGGCATTTGCCATCCTTCTCGTCATATTATCTTGGAGGTAAAATTGAATTATTTACTTGTGAAATATGAGTCCTATCTTACACTGAGCAATTTTTCACTGCTTATATTAATTTGGCGTATTTCCTGACCAAAAATAAAAGACACTCGACACAAATGAGATAATGGTCATTCTTAGCGAACCTTCAACTCGTGCCAATAAAAACTTGAAGAAACAGAGTCGGGATCAAATTGGAGCACATGTGAGATGTATCATGGCGAATCGATCAGAGGTGGACCAGATGCCCTTGAAAGGTAGGTCAGTTAGGGAGGATAATGTAAGCGCTCTGTAACACATGGAGGGAGATATATAAGTGCAAGTTGTTGTTGTGTTCTTTCCCAATTCAAAAGTATCGTTTCTCCTCATATATTGGCGAGAGGACTCCATGTGATATAGGTTGCACTTGGACACACACAATTGAACCTATTCCATACATATATTAAGCTATAATCATAATTCATAAATTCCAGTTGGTTAAACTGATGGCATCTGATTACTTTAGCGATAGCTCTAATAATTTACATAAATAACACTTGCATTTGATATGGTGCCTTTCACATCAGGAAAACATCTCACAGCAATTCAAGGATAACAATAATCCTTGCATTTGATGTCGTGCTTTTCACATCTTCTAGACCTCTCAAAATGCTTCACAGGATATTACCGTAAAGTGAATTGCCTGTATATTTGTGGGTGAAACGCAGCTGCCAATCGTGCACAGCATTTACCATGAAGTGGAGTGACTGTATTTTGATTGCAAACTTCATGGCTAGCCTTTCACCTCTCTGGATTGAGAGATGAATTGTTTGGCTCTGTCATTTTTCGACCAGTGCATTTTCCACTTATAAGATGGAAATTGTTGGATATTGTCGGATCTGTGCGAGTTGACTTAGATATTCCTAACTAAGAACCTTGTTGTGCTGCTAACCTGGTGTTTATTCTCTTTTGACTCTGGGTGTGGGAAGGCTGCTTTTTAAATGCCAAATGGCCATGTTGATGTGGAGGGGAATCAATAATGCAGAAAGACTCATGTCGGGAATGGGTGGGTTGTCAAAAAAATTCAAATGGTTTTCAAATGAGATAATCTGAAGCATGATGTACCTGTAAGTGGTTGAGAAGATAAACAAATGCTGAATTGTGTGCAACCATCAGCAAAAGTTTTTTTTAATTTGCTTTGGAAAGCAAAAACCTGACGTAGCGGTAAACACAGGGTCAGTTGGAGGACATCTAACACAGCAGCTATGGTTTGAAATGTATCTTAATTTGCATAATAATGATATTTTGGAACAGCTTGAGAGGTGCAATTTAGATGTTACCTTGATTACTTCCGTCAAAAGCATCATTACTGGGAAACCGCAAAGGATTCCAAGCCATTGAAACGTTGCAGGCCAATGAATTGGCTTCTTATCTACAGCCATCAGTTTCTGAAAGAAACCTTTAAGCTTTGCCTTGTGTATGAGATCCCAACAGTGTCAAACAGGTCATTGCTATTATCTGTCACTTGTACTGTTTTCTGTTTGAAGGTGCCGTTTCTGTAGGAAATCAATGGCATTTAAATCTATTGCTTCACCTTAATGAAATGTATTGTTTGTTGATGCGCATATTCTATGCCAATTCAGATTGTTGCCAATTCAGATTGTTACCAATCCTACCAAATGCAACCCTTTTTGCGTAGTGCTGAGTTTAGTTAAAAGTAACCTTTTTTTGTGCATGAGGATTAGAAAAGAGAAGCCGCTCCATCTTTTTCAATAACTTTGCACATTTATTATTTATACTCAATATCAGTTTAATTGGATTTGCATGTTTTATTGAGACGTGCGATAATGGCCATTCGAAAACACGTGCAACAATCACAAGATTGACTCGGATGCCAATTTTCAGCCCATTTGATCTGATCACACCAGAACATTCCCACTGTCGTCTTTCCATCAAAGCATTCTGTTGTTCTTTTTAAAATTAGTTCAGTGTTCTACCGTCAACCTTCCATTCTGATAACTTATTTTTAATTACCATTCTTGGTGAAGATATACTTCTTGATATCTGTCCTGAAATTGCCCTTTGCAACCTTTAAACCTGTGTCATTCTTGTTCTGCCAGGGTGCATCTGAAACCTTCTTAGTTGCTTTGCTTGATGAAACTTACAGTGTGGGTAATCATGTAGAGAAAACTAGTTACATGATGGGCTCTTTGACGTCATTGAAAGATTAACTAGCATTCAGTGCCATTTGCCAGAGATGTGTGCCTTGAGGTTCTCGCCTCTTGTGAGTGGGAAATATAAATCTGCTTTCTCACTTTGAATCACATTACAGGAAACAAGGTCATTAAAGGATGAAGATCAGGGTTTGGTGGAGAAGGATTGATGGAAAGCAAATTTCAGAATCATTGGAAAGAAGGTCATTTGATAAGGTCACATGCAATTGATGTGACATTGATTTGTTGATACCGTCAATTTTGAAAACTTAAACTTTCCGAGTTAAGTTTCGATTTCTGCCATGTTATAGAGGGAATGTAATTCTGGTCAGTTCTCTTTAAAATTTTACAAGTACAATCTGCAAACTAATTTAGTTTCAATTTCACTGGTTTTATATGACAAGTGGGGTCATCTCAGTTTGTTTTCAATATTTTACTTATATATCCAGATAGAGCAGATCACCCATCTATGAATATAGAGATTGGGTTCCATGAACCATAGTGTAATTGGAGTGAAATTAGATTTGGAAACTTTATTTCATGTGACGGAAAATTAGAGAGGTTTCTTTAATAATGTTTGATGCAGATTGGAGATTGTCTTTTTAAGATGCTTTGTCTTGTGAAATATTCTTTCATAACTTTTTTTCACATAACCATTATTAATTTAAGGTTATGTTTAGACAAATTTAGGCACAGCACACTGTAGAACTTTTTATGTGTGTTTTGTTTTGGATCTTTTCTTTTATATTGTTTCAATGGACAAAGTACAGCTAATCTAACAGATCCAAACACTGAACCAGTGTATGACATTTAACTTCAAATTACTGATATGTTAAGGTTATTATAGGAAAACAATGGGATAATTAAGATCAGAAAATTTGTGCACACCATGAAGCGAATGACCAATTTAATCTGGGGATTGTTGTTTTGGAAGAAACATCTTTCTGCCCATTTGATCAACAGTATTACTTCACAGTTGTCATGTCAACAACAACAAATTGCATTTATATAACACCTTTCATGCATCTTGAATGGTTGTGCTCTGGCGCTCATAGACTATTTCAAGACAAAAGTATTTTTGAGGTCTGTCAATGTTTGAGTGATGGTGATCCCAGATAATGAATCAGCTTCCCCAATGCAAGGAGCAATTTCTTTTCAACTAAACTCATTCTTTTCTCAACCAAAAGAAAATGCCACCATCAGATTTGTTGTAACTATTCGTACTTTGGATGAAATAAAACCAGTCCAGGTTCAAAGAGCTTTAAATGTTCTTTTCAGAACCTTGATCTGAACCATATTTAGATAATCGTACAGTTGGGTTTGAGCTGAAATTCATATTGAATTTTATACGGTGGGCATTCTCTATCTGAATCTGTCGAATTATTTCTTAGAATATCCGGTCATTTTTTATTGATCGTGCAGACAATCATTTTCATGTAGGCATCTGCTTATCATTGCTGACTTTCGGCAGTTTCTTTTTCCTTTAATTCCCAGCACTTTGGGAGCTGAGAACTCTTCAGGGCCCACCTGATGCTGTTCCATTGTAATGTTTAATTCACTGCATATAATGAGTATTTCAAGTAATTACAGGAATCGTAAGATTCTTGTCTCAAAATACTCACTACAAGCAGACAATTCCAGCCAACAGCTTTATCTGCTGATGGTTTCCATGTCTTTTGTTTGTACACATTTTTGCTTTGTGTTGTAAATTTGCCTTTGTTTTTACTTTCTAATTATAGATATTTTTTCTCTTACACTAAATATTGATTTAGTCAACGTAGCAATTTTGGGAGGAAAAGGTGATTGTCATTTACTGTTTAATTGAGTAGAGATTATTGGCATTGTAATTATAAAGCGCCATTTTAGTGTATGGCGGAATGGAAAGATATCGGTAAAATTACAACAATAAAAACAACAAAATTGCACTTATATAGCGCCTTTCACATTGGGAGGACGTCCCAAAGCACTGAACAGTCTGGTCGGGACCCGAGCGGGCGGGGGAGGAGGTGGAGGGGGAGGGTCAGGGTAGTGGGAAGGGAAAGGGGAAGAAGAATGGGAGAGGGGCAAGAGTTAGTGGGGCAGCCGAAGGCGAGGTCGAAGAGGAAGATCTTGAGACCGGTCTGGAAGGAGGAAAGGGAGGAAGTGAGGCGGAGGGACTGAGGGATGGAGTTCCATAGTGTGGGAGTAGAGAGGCTGAAAGCCCGGCCGCCGAAGGTTGGGCGGTTAGGGAGGTGGACGCGGAGCAGGCCTGAGTCTGCTGAACGGAGGGTGGGGGCAGCCTGATAGGGAGACAATAGATCAGAGATATAGGCGGGGGCAAGGCCGTGAATGGCCTTGAAAGTGAGGACAAGGATCTTGAATTTGATCCTCTGGGTGACGGGGAGCCAGTGGAGAAGGCCGAGGATGGGAGTGATAAAAAATATAGTTTTCATAAAGCAGAGTTACTAATACCATATGCAACATGAAAAGCTGTTTATGAAGTTTCAAATATTGTAAAATTCAATTTGCATACATGCGCAAACACCATTACCATGGGAAACAGGTTTAAAAGAATAGATATTAGTTGAACTGCTGTAAATTTGTGATTAATTTGCAAAATCATTTATGAAATCCTGAAAAAGCAGATTAGAATCATGAAAATGTATACAACTAGAAAGGACCATAACATTGCATATGGTTAGATCCATCATAATAGCCTGTCATTCAGACTGTAAGTTTGCATCCCCCGACAAATATGAAAGTGGAGAAGGATCAGTTTATTATTCTTTACAGAGTCATATAAAGTGAAGGAATACTGACAGAGAATAACAACAACCACAACAGTAATTTGTATTTATATAGCGTTCTTTGCATGGGATAGTGGCTCATATTAATCAGGCCAGGGAATAACAAGGTTTCCTAAAGGTTGCGTGACGCACATTTGGTTATCAACAGTATTTAATATTTAGAAATCTTTGTGAATATTGTGTTTTGAATCACAATGTCTGTTTTTTGTAACAAAGCAATATTAAGAGATACAGACTCAATACTTCCCATATCATTTGATAAAGTCCACAGCAATAGATTGCACAAGAAGAAAAGAACCAAATCTTCCTGACTATTTTGTGTGTATGCTTGACTATTCCCTGGCCTGAATAATATGACTCAAGTTTCCATCAATCAGAGCTGGGTTCAAGGCTTCCATTCATTTGAAGGGCTTGCTACAGTCTGATGTAAATATCTCATGTAAATTTCTTTGGCAAAGAGAATAACATTGCGCTTTGGGTTTGTAATTTAATACTTTTTGACCCTTGAACTGAATAAGAGCAGAGGTGAATGTGTCTACCAAAGTGGTATATTCATTTAGATAATCCAGTTTCATATTATTAATGCTGTAAATGGATCTTTCATGCTAGGTCTTGAAGTCTGGAATTTGTAATGATTGCTGTAATGTTGTTATATATTTCAAATTGCTTGTTTAATCGCTCAATACATAGCTCTTCTCTTTTAATTGAGTTCTACTACAAACCACTCCACTCGAGCATGACAGATAACAAGAAATTCCACTTCAGAGAAAATTTGATCGATGCATAGCTTTCCCACCCAGCCCCCACCCCTCCCCCATTCATTGGAGTCCTGTAGTTCAGTGGATAGAGTACTTTCCTTACAAGTGTGAGACTTGTGTTCGAATCCAGGCAGGGCGATACAAATATACAGTCATTCACTTTACAGTATATTCTGTGAAGCGCTTTGAGATGTTTAGAAGATGTGAAAAGCACTGTATCAAATGCAAGGATTATTATTATTTTCACAGTGGTGCCAAGTTGCAATAAGATCATTTTAATTACCAACATGATTTTATTTCTTCTCTATATGAAAGACCTTGTAGCCAAGATAATCTTCTGAATGTTTTCAAGTTAGTGTGCATGTTATATATATGTGTGTGTAAATTTATATTTAACAATGGAATTCAAATTAGGCAATCGTCCATGTTAAAAACTTCATGGGAGAATATGGACCCTTGAGGTGATGCAGTGGATGTACCAAAAGGAAGAAGGATAATTTCAATAGTTATTGGTATGGTGGAAGTAATGTCTTCATTCATTGTAGCTTCATCCCCAATAGAAGGCTAAAGCCATCAAAGTGAACTTGTTATGCCCAGTTTTTACCCACTTATTTGCTTATTCTATGCAATAACAATTCAGTTTCTGTGTTTTGAATATCGGTGGAATCAGGAGTTTTGTTCTTCAAGGACAACAACAAATACATGATTTAACATTTAAAATTTGATTGACGGAAAGGTGAAATTTCTGATCAGAATCAAATGGAACTGAAATCATTCTTAAATGAATATCACGTGCTTAATAGCTAACAAGCAATTGAAATCTACCGAAAATTGTCTTGAGTGATTGAAACAATCTCTAAACACCAGGAGTAATTAGCAAATTAGTTAATCTTGTCTGTGTTTTACTGTTAATGTAATTTGGATAGTTTTATTCAGCAGATTGATGTTCTATTACCAGTATCTCTGGGATCTGTCTATCGGTGAAAAGGCTTGAGAAGCTGTACCACCACACAGCTGGTAGACTCAGCAGTGACTTCAACAAATTAAATGAGATCTGTTGAAAACATTATTTGAGGGTTAGAAGCAGCAATATATCACTGCAATTTATTTGCCATTCTAATTTAAATACATTTATCTCTCAGCGATATTCTGCTTAACAACTTGTAAAAATGGAGGCAACGGACATTTCACAAAAAGAAAAAAGTATTGTCAGATCTGGAAAAAACTAAAAGGCAATTATATGTGATTGAGGGATGATGCATTTTTACGCTGTAAAATGTGAACTTATAGGCAACAATCATTAATTTTCTGTTTTGCGTTTTATAAGTTTAGGTTAGTCTAGTTTGATTTCTTCTGATTAATGTATGAAGACTAAGTAGAAGAGCTTGCAACAATATCCTTTGATGGTTTGAATTTGGGTTTTGGTGCCCACTAGGACCTGGGGTAAAAGCCTTCAATCCTGGACCTATTTTGATGGAGCAGATCTGTACAAGATGGTTCAGAACAAATGACTGATCATCTAAGGGCGGGGTAGACAAGCTTATAGTTCTTCAGATGGGGTGGAGAAAATTGCATTGAAACTCAGCAAGACGTGAAACAACAACATGCACTTATATAGTGCCCTCCGCGTTGGGTAGTGTCTCATTGTGCTGAACAAGTTGGGAGTTGGCTGCGAGCATGGTCGAAGAGGAAGGTTTCCAAGCTGGACTTGTGAAGGGGGAGGGAGGGGGCAAAAGGTCACACTCGCATCCACAGCAGTTTCTTCTGCTCTGATAACCAATAACTCTTGACAGCTGGTTTTATATCAGGAACATTCCATAAAGAAACCCTGTTTCACAGAGCATGGGATTTTTCCCTTCCATCAGTTCCAGATCTCAAAGTTTCTCCCATTTGATAACTTCTAGAAAAAGAGTCTGAGGGATTATATAAATTTATCCCAGTTAACAGCTCAATAAGTAACCCTGTTAATTATTTAATGAGCTTTTCCCTCAGCGCTCTGTATCATATTAAAAGCCACAATGCCATGGGGATCCTCCACTGCCCTTAGGTGGGTGCACTGAAGCAAAAAATCACAGCCAGCTTTTAGGTTGTTGTCTGTCACATCACATGATTTAAGCCTCCTTAGCTTCCAACTCCAAAGAATATAGGATTTAAACAAGTGTACATATGAAAGGTTTGCACACGGGAAGATTCAGAATGATTATGATAAGTAAGAGTCAGTGTCCTCTCCGTTCATTGTTGTTTGAATTTCATTTTATTGTTCAAGACAACACTGCCTATTGAGCTTCAAAAATGGAATCTAATTTACAGTTTGGGTTCACCATGTGCTAGACATACGTGAAAGAGGAAAGGGAAGATGTGCCAATGTTCTATCAGCTTCAAGGCCTTCAAGGCCTGAACGAGTGTAAACTTCCTACAACTGTACATGGACAAGACGGAAGTCATACTAATCCCATCAACGTCTTCACACCTGTGGTTCTAAACTCCTCAACCTCTCTGGGCTCTCCCTCACAATCACCGAACCATTGTGCAATTTAGGCATCCGGTTCGTCCCCAGGTGTCCTTCCTCGGCCACATCCGGTCCCTGACCCGGACCGCTTGTCCCTCACACCCTCCGTCCCATCATCAGAGGTCGTGCTTTCAGCCACTGCGCCCACAAATCCTGGAACACTTTCCTTCAATCCTTCTACGTTGCCCACTCTCCCCATCTTCTCTCCCTGAAAACCATAAGCACGTTTAAGGTCAGCTTCCCCCAATCTCCCTGAGCTCGGAGTCAGACTCCATCACTGCAAAGCATTCTGAGATGCTATCCACTGTGGTGGGGGTGCTGAATAAATGTGAATTGTTTTTCTTGCTGCTTAAATTTGTAACTAGCAACCAATGAAGGGAATTATAGCAATCACTTGATTATCTAACCTATAAATTGGTCTCTGCTGTCAGTCCATAGGTAGGAAATGGTTTAGGTTTGGTTCCCCAGTTGGTTTACATTTTGGTGAAGAGAGTTGAACTCAGCAGGAGCTGTTCCTCTCCTTTCTGTAGAAATGTTTTACTTGTTCAGTGCGGAGGATTGTCTCTTGATCAGTTGCGAAATCTAGTTGACAGTTTGATTTTGCATGCAAGAGTTATTCTATCTGGTATGACATTAAATGGGGGAAAAAACTACCAACTGTTCTGCTGTTTCGGAAAAAGGAAAATGTAATGAATTGCAGGTTCAGGATTGTTTCTCCATCTAACAGAGAAATGTGTTCACAGATTCAATTCACAGATTTGGGAATCAATGTGGTTTCACAATCGAATGAAAATAAAACAAAATGAAATTGTTAAATAGACATGACATCAGCTCTCATTCCCTAAATGCATTGAGTATAAATGTAGAAACTGATTCATTCGTTTCTCATTTTCTGAATCCAGAACAAAGGCTATTTCATAGGAAAAAGTTATTTCCCCAGTCCAAAAAACGACTAACTTACTACTACACACAAAACAAGTCATTGTTTAAGATTTTCCAACTAATGATCACAGTGTCTGATCATTCATATTGCTTTTATAGTCAGAAATTCAATATTTCTATTCTGGATGCCCATAGTCTCCTAAATATATAATCATTGGTTCGAAAGCTTGATAGCCAGAATCTTTATAGAAAAAATATGTGGAGCCATATTTTGGAGATGAATGAACATGTTGAAGTAAGCTGTTCGCTTTCATTGTTCAAAGTCATTGGAGTTTCAAGCTGGGTTGCATTTTTCTGATAATATTGGTTGGAGTTGTGCTTTAAGAACTGATGATTGAATAAAGCAAGCCGTTTAGGTCGACGTTATTAGCATCAGATAGATTTTAAAGTGCAACCTGGTTACAGGCAATGATTAGTAATTGACCATTGCACTATTCATTTAAAGGGCAGAATCTTTTTGTAGAATAAAGATTCTATTTGATGAACAAGAGTGATATCGAGGATGAAGGTGACTTTCATTTTCATCATACGGTATTTGGAATCCTAGCATAGATATTCAGCAGAATTTCGTTTTGTGCTACCTCTCCTTAGCATAGTGTCAGCTTCTTTCTTTGAGTATGATTTATGGGTCTGCATTGAAATCATTTGTATGTTTGGGATTCCACTGATACCTCTGCCCTTTTACACATGTTTACCAGCATGACTTCAAACATATTCATTCACTCTTGATGGTCGACTCAATCAATATTAATTACAGTGACCTGTCAGAAGTTACCAGTAATTAATTTTTTTAAAAGCCTTTATTTTTATGAATTGGTCCATCATGATAATTTCATAATAATATAATAATAATCCTTGCATTTGATATATCATGGAGTCCTGTAGCTCAGTGGTTAGAGTACTCGTCTTAGAAGCGTGTTCAAATCCAGGCAGGTCAGGCCAAAACCTTGGGCAAGTTTCCTTGCTCCATATGCCTAATAATAATTATTACCAGGCGTGTGGAGTAAGAAACCCTGCCCAAGGTTTCGCCCTGACCTGCCAGGAATCGAACCCATGTCTCTCGCTTGTAAGGCGAGTGCTCTAACCACTGAGCTACAGGACTCCATTGTATAATAGTTGCTCTTAATCTCTCCACTTGTTGAATGGTGCAAATATAGTCACTTCAATCCATGATAGTTTGTGAGATACTGCTGAGCGCGATTTGCTGCAGCTTCTCGCGTTTCACAGTGCAGTATACAAAACGCAAAATACTGCAAATGCTGGAAATCTGAAACCAAAACAGAAGTGAGTGTGTCTACAGTGATTTTTGTTTTTGTTTCATTTTACAGTATATTCTGTGAAATGCTTTGAGATATCTTGAAGTTGTGAAAAGGTGTTATATCAAATGCGAGGATTATTATTATTATTGTATTATTTTGCGCATTGGCTAAATAATGTTGGATATGATCAAAAATGGAATGTGTTACATAATGTTCACCAGCTATAATGTTGAGCCCTATATCCTTGAGCAATCAGAAACGGTAAATTTTGTAACTTCTTAAAAATCTCAAAAGAAGCATTTGCATTTGCTAACTCAATATTGATGGCTACAGGTGCATTTGATATTACAATCAAATGAAACACACTCTTTTTTACATTTCAACCCCTGGTTGAGTGAAGAACACTATCTCACTGCAATCAAGTCAAAGATTGATGGCAGTTTAACATAAATGTAATGGTTTGTAACAGACGAGCTCTCGTCTGCAAAGGCAATTCACAGAAGGTCACTTAGAAGCTAAGTGCCCTCATTCGCTCCTTTTAGCAAGGAATCCTGAAGTTGTATCCAGACGATAGAATGAATCTGCTTTGGTCGATGCAAAAGTAATAGCTTTTCACTAAAATGTCTTTTAGCCTTTTGTTCAATAAGTTGCAGCATGATCCGCACTGCAAGGCCTTCGTTCCTTTCACATAAGCCTGTGAATTTCTTTTTTAATATGTATTTATTTATAAATATATTTGGTATAACAGAAATCCATAACAAAATACAATATCTTCTTTTCCATTTTCCAATACAAAAATACCATTCCATTTCTTATGCAACTTAAAAATAGGTTGTGCGAGCATTTTTTCAGAGACGCTCCTTTTAAAAGTCAGAAATTGCCCCTTTATGCATTTCAACCATGTGCGAGCCCACGCAAACCCTGGTAAGGGACCCCGATGTGCACTATATGCGCATGTGCTAACTGTACATACATTTTCGGGATGCTCTTTGGTTACGTGTTGAGCTTCCTTCTGTACCTTTATGCTTATTTAGGATCATTCAGGGTGCTCTCGTGGGCTGCCTGGTGGGTGAGCCCCAAGCTGTTTGCGCAGGAGCGTCTCCTGCCTGTTGTCAGGCTTTATCTGGCCTTTGTCACGGTGGAGCCAAACTTCAGCTTTCTTTCCTTACGTAATCCCTGATCCTCGCATGCGCAGGCCTGAGATTAGGTTCTCACTGTCTCCTCATTCTGCTAGAAGAACACCTGGTTTGAGGAATACCAAAGTATCCGCCAGAGTATCTATACATCTTTCTCCAAACTGCCTTTGCAAAACTACACTTCAGGAAGAGGTACCCTGAAGGCAGCAAGCACCAAGACTGGCACAGACATCGATTGCGCGTGAACGCACTAAGTGGGGTCAGGCCCCTTTAATCTCCAGCCAGGTCATGTCCTGATGTTTGTTGGTCAGGGCTGGTGACAAGGCATCTTGCCAGACGTAGTGACTGTCCCAATCACTTCTGCCCTCTTCCCCTTTCGATCCATTTTACCTATTGCATGGACCACTTGGTGATTATTTGGAATGGTATTTTTCAGAAATATCTCTGTATAGGACAAGTGTTTCAGTACTTCAACTGTGTGGAACGTTTCGAGGCAGTTCTGCTAGTCCCACCCTTCTTACCACCGGTTACAGCTAGAAACACAGCACGTAGCAGCATTTGTTGATGACGTAGTGGAGATCCAATTACAGCCTTCGACCGCTACACACAAAGGATCAGGGCTACATTGGGGATCACTTTTCCCCCTTTTTCCAGAGCTTTGTGTATCATGTCCCTGTGGATACGATCTATCTTGGACCTCTAGATCAGTTGGAAAACCTCTCTGGTGACTGCGGTGGCATTGTCCTTGGTCAAAAGCCAGAACTGGGCCATGTACAGTAGCACTGAGAGGGCTTCACACTTCATAACTAGGTTTTTTTTCCCCCACGATGAATATTGAACTCGTGGAAGTTCACCAGGATTGAACTTCCAAGGGAGGAAATTCCCCCTTTGGCGTGTGAAAACAGAGGCTGACAGGAGACTCAAGCACTGGCACCACATCACCAGTTTTTTTCTCACTGTACCTAGATGCACCTCCCAGCTTTTTTGGCACACCCCATCAGCCCCAAACCAGATGCCGAGGACTTTGATGTAGTCTGGCTTCACCGTGAATAGTATGTGACTGCATCCTTTCCAGTCTCCAAAATGCATCGCCTCCCTTTTCTGGCCATTGGAATTTCAAGGACATCCAGTTGAAGGGCCTCTAGAACTACAGAATCTCTTGGTTGCCAGAACTTATCAAAGCCTTGCACATGTTCTCCTTATGGTGAATATGACTCTTTACCAATACTGTGTAAACCTTAATTATCTTGCAAATTCCACAGTCTTGATGGAATTAATAATATGATGATGATAATAATAATAACAATCATAATAATCCTTGCATTTGATATAGCGCTTTTTATGTCTTCTAGACGTCTGAAAGCGCGCCACAGAATATACTGTAATTTGAATCAACTGCATATTTGTGGGCAAAACCATGGTGAATTACCCAGTTGGAGTTGATGAACATTGAACTCATGGAAGTTCACCAGGATTGAACTATGGAAATTCCCCTCTTGGGCCAAGGGTGTGAAAACAGAGGCTGACAGGAGACTCAAAAGCCTGGAAGAAAACAACAGCACTGACAGACAAGTCACTTCATCATTTAGGATATGGTTATGGTTGCGTTGTAACATACTTTTCAAATTTTAATTTAGCACTCGTAAATAATTCTTAATCCTTTCTGCCTGTTGTGAATAATTCATTAACCATGTCTAGATAAAAAAATTCAAAGGCAACCAGTTTGATTTCAGCCACTCTATATGGCGATATCACTGCCAGGCATTCACTTCTTGGACAGGGTGCCAAACGTTCTTGCCCTAGAAATCTAGTCTAACATATTTCACTATCATTCTCTTACAAACATTTGAAAGTATGCATCATTATAATGTACTAGATGTCACTGATATAACAAGTTACTTTAAAACTCTAAGCTGAATTTTGCAGTGTTTGTTAATTTTACACAGGAGTTATTGTCAGGTTAAAATGATTTACTTTGCAAATTTTACCACTTTTTTGCTGTATGTCGCAATGTTCTGAATACAGATTCTGCCAGATGAAACACATTTTGATGGACAACCATTTGGACATCTTCGTTCCCCTTTTAATTTCACACTAGTCATAAAATGTTTGATTTGTGTGCTTTATTATTATTATCCTTATTATTATCATCATTAATATTTAAATATGCTTAATGTACTGCTGGTTGAGTTCCTTACCAGAGGAATTTCACATGGAAGTCATATAGAATATGCACATACATTTGTTTCCTCTGGGAAGCTCTGTGACATTTAGCAAACTATTTCTGAACTGAGATTAGAGTAGCAATTTCCATGGTTGAGCTGGTTCCATTTTAAATGCAGGAGGCTGAACGGCTTCCTCCAATTCTATAACTTCTATGCCTTTCTGATTTCCCTTTGAAGCCAAACCTGGAACTGAAGAACTAAATGAAAACAACTATCAATGGGTGTTGTTTTCCTACAAAACCAGTTGGAAAAATATTCACCAAGCTCCACTATGTGACAAAACCCATTTTTGCTTTCCAGTCCCAAGAGATCCGACTGAGTTTAGAGTATGTGGATTCCTTCAGGATTCATACCATCCTGTGTCCGTTCATACTCTTGAGAGGTGATACGTTATTAGGCTGATATATGCCGTGAGTTTTTTTTTATTTTAAATTACAAGAGATTTACATCACACATTTACTTTCGTTTGCAGCCACAGTCAAAATTCAGAGGAAAATATAGGGATTTAAACTTGGAAGTCTGATCATTGATTGCTTCCCCAGATGCAGTTGCTCAAGTATAAAGGCAGCATAAGTCAATTCTGGAAGACTCGGGTTTATTTTTGTATCCCTACAGAAGGCTCAGTATTTTTTCATTTGTTCAGATACCAAACGCTTGATTGATACACAGTGCACTAAGTGTTCACAACCTGCATTAACAGTGATCTTTGTTAGTGCACATTATCAAAGCTTTGATGTTCAGTGAAGTAAAAATATTGTTTTACCCTAATCTCTACAAGGTCACTGGGCTAGACAGGTTCTTTGAATAGTGTCTTCTCCAGCTGGACCAGGACATTTTGCAGCTGGCCGGATGATGTGACCTCTCTTGATATTTTTTGTTTGAGACCCATCTGACCTCTCCTGATAATCCAAAATTAAGGTGTTAAATATGTCGTGGCACCCTTGACTTTGGTGGAATGCAATTGAAAGAAAGATTGATAGGAAAGATATTAAATATATTTAATTATAAGTGTAAATATAGGTTGGGTTGCTGTACAGAACAGCTCATAAGGTCTTATTTTGGATTTGAAAGGGTTAGATCTGTGTCAAACACTATTTAATAGTGTTGACCTTATTAACATCAGGTTCACCTTTAACGAAAGCCTCTGGGACAAATGGGTTAATGTTATTAATTATTGATGCACATTAATAAAATTATTAATGTGACATTATTCATTATAGTGATTCATTATAATATTGCCGAGGGCATGCCACAGCTACTTGTTTCAAGTCGAAAAGATCTCAAAGTTCAAACAGTAATAAAAATTAACACACATCAGCAGGAATTTATCTGGACATTACAAAATGGTGGTTGGTTTTGATGGTTTACAATAGAAGGATTTGCATTTCATTGGGCACCTTATCGTGTTGAAAGGTCACATAATGCTTCACAATTAATGACTGTCGAGTATAACAACTTTCTTACAGCAAATTGTCTTTGCCATTGAGGTCCCAGAAACAGTCCCAGGACAGTATTAGTCCGGAGGATTGCTGGCCAGTTCCCTTCTCTCACGTTGTGTCTTGGGGCCTTTAATGTCTGGCTGAAAACAGGTAGAAATAATCTCAGTTTTACCCTCTCCCTTGAAAGATGATGTTCCTCCAAGAGCGAATCATCCACTTATTACAATTTGTGAGAATTGTTACATTGATATCAATGGTATGTTTTCCTCAACTACTTTGTGAATATGTTCACATCGATATTTAAGATGACATAACTGTAGATCACCTGTCAGAAACTACTGGTTTATAATGGCAGTAAAGATTTAACCGTAAATCTGCATGACTATAGTACTTCTTTTAAAAATGCTTAATCCCAGTCCTGGAACTGTTAATCTGTGAAGCCTCCATTGTCTCCAAGATGCCTGAAGTATCATTTGTTTTGTAAACAGGTGATAGGTTTGGATATTGTTTTATCTATGCAAAGATATCATTACTTTCAGTTTTGTCTCAGCCAAATAGGTGGTTCATTTTTTTCAACATCGTTGACCTTTGCAAATAAATTAAATATAAATGCTGTTTTCATGTTTTGGTATTGCAAATGCATGGGGAATACAATGTGTACTGAGCATCATAAACTGCCCTTTAGGGTTTCCCTGCTCTCTTTGTCCTTTGTAAAGTTTCACCAGTGTGGTAGATCAAGACAAAAATACAGATACAGCTCAACAAGAACTTTAAAGGGACATTGTCATCACTTTAAGAAGGTGAGGGATTATGCTTGTGTAATTGTTTAGAACAAATCTAACTGTTACCAATAGCAACAGTATTCTACTGAGTGTGGCGACATGCCTGACAGTCTTTCACAATCTTTCTTGTAATGCTATTTTTGAAGAGTTTAACTTAAGTAGTCAATGTGGAAATCCCTGAGCTCACAAGGCAATAAACACCTCCTCTGCACTGGATACATGCTGAAGTCACAGGCCAATCTGTTTATTAAGGTGTATGAGCCAATATTTAATAAAGTTCACTACGGAATTCTGTCATGTATTATTAAAGATGCTGCAGACTACATTTCTTCCAACAGAAAACATAAGAAATGTTTGAAAGTAAATAAAATGAGACTAGTGATTATTGTGTATTGCAGTCTGTGTACTACAATATTAAAAATACAATATTATTTTCTTTTATTCAAACTATCACTTTCCATTGATGCAAACCTGTAGTTTGTTTTTGAAATGCAACATGTCCAGTTATTCTTTCTCTGATTTTCTCCCAATTGGCATATGCTGTGAGTGGGAATCGGAAATTTAGGTCTATGTCGAGCACATCTCGATTGGCTTGCAAAAGTCTCGTCTGGTTATCGTAAAGTGATCGAGCACAACATCAATTTACATTTATCCACCACCTTTCACATTGGGAATACATCTCAAAGAGCTTCACTGGGACCCTGAGATAGTGAGGGGAAGGTGGCCAAAAATTTAGAGTTGACAAGAGGGGTCAGTGCTCACAAGATGGGTTTTGAAGGTGGGGAGGTTGCAATGTGGAAACACAGTCGTGATGGAGTTACAGAGAGTGGGGATAGAAAGCTTAGCTACTGCTGGAAGGAGGGATAATAACAGTATTAAATCCTTGCATTTCATATGCACTTTAACACGATGTCAAACTGTCTCAAAGCACCAAAGCACTTCACAGAATGTTGTGTAAAGTGTTATGACCTATATATTTTGTGGACAAATTGGGAGGGATGGACATGAAGCAGTTTGCTGAGAATAGGGAGGCGATCAGGTCATTCACCTTTGCTTCATCTCGGTGATATGAATCACGTTGTCTGCCCTCTCTGACTTTTCAGAATGTTTTAATTGTTTTTAGCGCCGCTTTTCTGATGCTTAATTTAGTTCACAAAACTGTTCACACTTTAGACCTTTATTTGATTCCATCTTTCAGGTGTGAAGTGCAATTTCAGTAGAATTTAATCAAAGTCAATTTAACTTAATGAGTTTACGAGTGGCACCTGGTTGCACCTTGCTTTCACAATGGGTTCTCTTGTATCCATATTGTTCTTTGCTGGTAATGGAATATTTTGAGCTTCCCAATGTATCCAGTGTTTCTTTCGACTTTGAGCTGCGAGTGTTTTAATCTGGATGGCACTGGATCCTGCTGCAAATAAGCGTTCAGTTTAAGAGATTTCTCCACCCCATCCATCCTCCCCTCATTCAAAGTGTTCACATCAACATTCTGTAGTCTGCTGTTGCCAATGCATTTGCGGTGCTCACTCAATTTCCACAGAGCTCTGCTGTCTTCCCAAAGCCATAAGTAAGCAGAGGTTATGCAACAGGAGATTTTATACCAACAGAATACAACATTTTACATTTATAAAACACTTTTCATAGGGGAAAACTGTGGAATAGCAAATAAGAAGAATATTCTGGGGGAATTGTGAGCTATGCTGAATTTATGAGCTATTCATATGAATATCTGCTACTCATTGTTTGAGCTTTTGAAGATTGAGGGAGAAGGGCTGGTTCTTTGATGTCCATTGTTCTTATATCCGGTGTGTTCCACTCTGAAGGCTAGATATGGCAACAAGGTTTCTTTTGACTTAATGCTAAGCAAAAAAGAGTGACAAATGCAAAGATTAAAAATAATTTTGGCTTCAGAGAATCCGCTTCAACCCAGATTTCGGAATCTCGGCCCCACTTGAATTATTTTAAATTATCCTTGCTTTCATTTTGGCATGTGGTGGCAGCAGCCAATTTGCATACATGGATGTCCCACAAATAACAATAACCCTTGCATTTGATATAGCGCTTTTCACATCTTTTGGATGTCTCAAAGCGCTTCACAGAATATGCTGTAAAGTGAATTGACTGTATATTTGTATATACTGTATAATGGAATGAGTGACCAATTTTACTTGGGGAAATTGCTGGATAAGTTTTATAACCTATATGCACCATATCCAAAAGAATGAGAATTCAAAATCTTACCCTCCTTCTCTGTTTGGTGGAATTGTCATTTTCACTTATGTGACAAAGTAAATGCTCTGTACTTAATTCCCACCAATACTTCATGGTGGGAGCTATTTCTTCTGTTAAATACTGCAATTTTAATGTCACTAACTTCAGTGTAAAATAATGAGTCCAGGAGAGCTTCTCTTGCCTCATATGAAAGGCTCTTGTTAAAATGTCACTTTCTCTATATCATTCTGTAATTACAGTTTAATGCAGAATACTGTATTTCAGCAAACATGAAATGGTCGAATCTCTTATTTCTTTTAATGCCACACTCTTCATCCCAGCACTTCAGTTGGGAGCTGAATTTATGCAGACACAGCCCTTCCTAATGGAAAGAAGCTAGTGAAAATGCCAGGTTTTATGGAAGCATGACTGTGCATAATTTTTAGTCAGCACGGAATTAAGTTGACTTAGAGAAAAGTGAACAAATTAAATAATCTTTTGAACCATATTTGTCTCCTCGTGATCTGTCATTGAAAAATTATTTTGCTGCCTGTCACTTCAGAGCAATTTTAATAGAGTTCTAAAATATGCATATGTAAGATTGTATTCCTCCATTATGGCTCTATTCTTCAGGATCTAGGAAGCGCGTCAAAGCTCCAATATGAATGTAAAATATTTAGAATTTCATAGCATTAAATTGTTCACTTAATGTCAATATGCCTCTATGTTCCTTTTCCCTTCCCCCACGTATTCCAAAACTGAATTGTAAATAATATCATCTATATTCACTAAAGCTTCATTTGTATTATCTCTGACAACAGTTTGGAGATTTACATACACGAGTGGAACAGATTCACAGTAATAATACCTATCATTACCTCAATAAGGGTGGCACTGAGTAAAATTCACCTGCTTACAACCTGTACTGTTGACTCAATAGGATGTGGGGTCAATTTGCTTTCCCTACTTTCGTTTCTCTTAAGTACAACTCAAGCTGTTGTCACGAAGCAGGGTTGCTTTAAGCAGATAGAATTTGCGATGAAATCTTGAGAAGGAAGACAATCTACATTCAGGAGAATATTTTATCAAGACAATTGAGTGTGGTGAGAACAGCCTGGAATATTTCCTTCCGCTGTCTTGGCAGTCTTGCTGTGTAAATTAAACCACCGCAGGTTTTGCTGTGCATTTATATATGGAATATTTTTGTGTGCGCGAATAGAAAAGGTCACTCTCAGCTTCCATCGAATGAGTGTAGACACTGCACAGACAATTCAAACCATAATGCTCAATTCACAGTCCAACCAAATTCGACCCTATCGTGCATTGTAGATAGCCTACACGTGCACCTTGTTCTTGTTTGCCTTGTACAATGCATTTCTTGGCAAACAGAACATTGTTCACAATGGCTATGGCAAAGTTCAAAGCCCAAATCACTCGATCCTGTTAGCTCTAAGAAGAGACAACAAGCAGTAGAGATGAATAACAAGGTAAATGTCTTAAGAGTTTGTTGTGGGTGGGGAGACGGATTTCAGTTTGAAATGGCAATGTTGGACATTTTCTTCTAAAATGTATTATCAATAAAGACACTACTTTTCCTGGATCAACAAAATGCAGCAGAAATTATATCCTTTTGACGAAGGGTCGTGGACCTGAAATGTTCACTCACTTTTCCTTGCTTCATAGACCTGACCTGCTGAGTTTTTCCAGCAACTTCTGTTTTTGTTTTACACCTTTTTGGTACAGCTTTAATTGAGATGCAATTGTATAATTTGGATGATAGCTTCATATGATTGCTTCACTGAATCTACCTTTATAACATAAACACTTTTCACATTTGGAGGATATATAAATGTGCTTCACAGAATTTACTGTAGTGTGCTATGAATATGTATTTTGCACATGAATGCGAAAGTTAAATTATGCACAGTCGTATCCCACAAATGGCTGTCAAGTTAATGAAGAATTTTATTTTGTGTTTTTTTTTTTGCAAGGCCATGAATGATGTCATGCGTTCTTCAACATCCACCTAAACATGCAGATGGCACATTTGGTTTAATGTTAAAGCACCTTTAACAATGCAGCATTCCGCCTGTATTACATTGACTGTGAGGTGATAGTGCTGATGTAGGGCATAACGTGTGGAACAAAGACACCAACAGATGTTTTCTTGGCATAGAAATGATGACAAATTCTCTGGTGGTTGAGAACTGGAAGAATTGTCCTACTTGAGAATGCAACAGTAGGAAATGCAAAGAGCCTCTTTATACTCTGCAAATGGCTCCATTATTGATGCTATGTCAGCATAAATGAGACCCTAGATTTCTTACAAGCTTTTTTTGTGTCCTTTTATTATCGTTTTCTCTATCTTTGTTATTTGAGAATACTTGCATTGATTTTCTGCTAGACTATTGTGAACATTGGCATTAAAATAAATGGGATATGGGATTGATAGGAAATTTGAGGCTGTAAATTTTCTTTTGCTAATATGATGCAATGACATTTTTCTAACAGCTACTTTTATATCAATCTCAAAACACAAAACCATCGAGTCTAATCCCTGAGCTAACCTATAATTGAAGTCATTCATAACATAAAAGGTTAGACTTCAGTGTTTTAATATAATATTACTGTGCTGTTGAGCAAACTGAAAATGAAAAGTTCTGGAAAATAAAGAGAAGGATAGGAGGAATACGTATATTTTGTTAAATGCTTATGTTTTTATTTTAGTTGCATGACATGCATTTACACTGGTCACCAGAAACAACAATTTATTGACTGATAACTTTACTGGTTTGAAACTACTTGTAATCCCCATGTTTTCATAAAGAGTCAATGGGTTATGTCAGTTGTGGCACTGAGCTTCTCTGAAGCTGAGCGACACTGGCACATTTTCAGGGATGCACAATCTCCTAGTTATTAAATAAAGTGCAAATATTGTTTTTGTTCAGAAAGAACCAAGTCAATTTCAAAACTAATTTCTGCCTGGTGACATTCTACTGGATAATTGTTTTTGTGTGAATTTAGAAAGAAAGTCCGACTATATAGTGCAATTTATACAAAAAATCCTCTGTCTACATGAGGTTTGGGTTATTTGATCACAATCAAACAGGCTTGGATACCTTTGGTTTACCCAATGGGAAACTAAATGGTTGCTCACCCTGAAAATTTTAATTTTGCTTATGTATATTAATGCAGCAGCTTTGTCATTTTAAGATACTTTTCCAAACACACAAAAAAAAACTGACTTCATTTGCAATTAAATTTGACAGCTGAACACTTCCAGTCATTCTGTGTCTGTACATCTAATAAAGGCTTCATTTCCAACATCATTTTATTTTACCTGGGTTAAAAACTGCTGTCGCTTCAATTTTTCTAAAGTTCATACCTGTTGGTTTTAAGTACTCCAGTTGATAATGGAATGCGTGCACATGAATTTAAACAATGCAAGACTGGTTTAATTTTAATATTCATTAAAATAATTAATGTTTGGAAAAGACCATAATTTGAGATTTACTGTTACTGCAGGTGAATGACTTCACATCCCACTTTTTGTTGGGTAGGGGACTCTTAACTCAAATAAAATGCTTTATTTGAATTAAGTTTCACCTCCCCAACCAAAAATAGCTTAATTTGTAAATTCGTTTGAAAGCATTGTCTGCTTGCATTTTACAATGCATTCACTGCTGCCTAAAACCGCTATCTTTGCTTTTATCACTTTGAGGGGTGGATTTTCTTATTGTCTCATGTCAGAATCCATGGCTGCTTTTTCCAAGTAGTGTACCTCCAATTGCATGAAATGCTGTTGTATTATACCACCAATTATGGGATAACAATACAAAATCAATATAGGATATACAGGTATCCCTCCCCAACCCCGAGGCTGATACGTTCCTCTAAACCTCCGCTGTTAATAAAATTGTGGTTGGAAAATGCAGGGTCCTATAGGAAACATGGGGATAGGGGAAGTAAGTTTGCGTTTCGTAGAACTAAACACAAAGAAACACATACAATTATAACATACATGGGGATAAAGGGAGTAAGTTTGGGTGCATCTGCAGCAATCCGCGAGGCTGTCTGACTGACTGACTGACTGACTGATCTACACAGAGAGAGAGAGATATGGAGGGTGGGGGGTGACACGGAGGCCTGAGAGGGCTGTCTGACTGATCTACAGAGAGAGAGAAATCAACGGAGAAGGTGTGGTGGGTGACACGGAGGGCTGGGGGTTGGTAGGGGGTTAGGATGTCGCAGAGGTAGGGTGGTGCAAGGCCATGGAGGGCTTTAAAGGTGAGGACCAGGATCTTGAATTGAATCCTCTGAGTGAGGGGAAGCCAGTGGAGATGGGCGAGAATAGGAGTGATAGGTTCGTGGATCTTGGTGCGGGAAAGGACACGGGCTGCAGAGTTCTGGATGATCTGCAGCCTATGGAGGGAGGGATTGGGGAGGCCAACAAACAGGGCATTAGCATAGTCGAGCTTGGACATGATGAAGGCACGAATAGGAGTTTCAGCGACCTGAGGGGTGAGATACTGGTGCAGTCAGTCAATATGGCGGAAGTGGGGGTAGGCAGTTTGGGTCAAGGCTTGGATGTGGGAGAGGAAAGACAGTTGAGCATTCAACAAGACACCTTGGTTCCTGACTGGCTTGGTGAGGTGAAGTGTGCAACCATGGAGGATGATACTGCCAGTGCTTGAGGTGCAGAGTTGTTGGTGTGAGCCAATCAGGAGAGCTTCCGTCTTGTTGACATTCAACTGTAGAAAGTCAGCTCTCATCTAGGATTTAATGTCCGACTGGGAGATTATCAGGACAGTAGTGGTCCTGGAATCAAGGGTGGAGGCAGAAAGATAAAGTTGGGTGTCATCCACAAACATATGGAAGTTGACCCCATGTCTAAGGATGATGTCACCAAGGGGGACCATATAGATGTCGAAAAAGGAGAGGGCCAAGGACAGAGCCCTGGGGGTTGCCAAATGTGACTGTGTGGGGGCTGGAATAGAAGCCATTAGTGGTGCTACTACTGCGAATCCCTGCATTTGATGGAGTGCCTTATCACATAACTGATAATTCTCTAAGTGCTTTATAAGATTTACTGTGTAAAGCTTTACTGTGTATTTTGTGGACAAAACAAGGCAGCTATTTCCACACAGCGGTGTCCCACAAACAGGTAGGAGGAGTGACTGATCAATAATAAATTACTGAGAGCTGCTCTTCAGAAATACTCTGTAGAGAACTGTAGAGACCTCCTTTTAGCCCTTATAATGTTAGAAATTAAGGCAATGACCAGCCACGTTCATGAGCTTTATCTGCTAAAAATATGGTAAGATAGCCACATTTAGCATTGAAGAAGACCATTCCTCCACAGTCATACTTTCCACCAAACATTGTGCTGCATTGGTCTTTGACCTGAACAGCATTTTATTTGATTACTTTCTCAAGCGGCAGTGTCAATTTACGTAAATACATAAGAAAATAAGAAATGCTAGACAAAAAAGACCAAGGTCCGTCCAGTTTGCTTTCCACGTTCCTGGCAGCCACGTGCCCAAACTATGTACTATTTCCCGTAATGTTATTTCCTAAAAGAAAATTATCCAATCTGTGTTTGAAAGAATCAACACTTCCTGCTTCAATCATCTCCCTAGGGAACCTATTCCACAGGCTCACTATTCGCTCATTGAAATAGTGTTTGTGTAAATTTGTTCTGAATTTACTCCCCTTCAATCCCAGGCCATGTCCTCTAGCTTTACCTCTGGAATTTACATATAGATTCGTGACATATGACTGAGAATACTAAGAAGCACTCATATTTCAACCCCAAATTATTCAGATAAACATTTTGCAACTTCCTGACAAGCTCTGCACGTTTTGACCATGAAACATATCAGTGTTTAATGTACTTACTGCAATTTTTGCAGGTGTTTTATTCTGTGGGCTACTACTATACTCTGCATAATTACAGCTATATATAAATATCTGATTGCTTCAAAGAAGCGATGCATATTTCCAAACTATATGCAAAGACATGAAAGCTGTTTTTTGTGGTTAAGAAATATTACTGTTAGAAAATAATAACAATTTTAATTGGTGTATATTCCAACACAGGTCAAGCTGTCAGGACAAATTTAACTTATGTAACTGGCCAGTTAAATTTCCATTCAAAGTGAAATTGTCTGTGCTCGACATTTTAGGATGATATTAATCACTGAAACTGGATCCACTGCTTGTGCAGCCGAACTGGGAGGCACAACATTCTCTCATTGTGTTATCTTCTGTCTTCTGTTAGACTCTTTGTTATGGTAATTTCAATCTCCTTTCCTTGGCCTCCCACTTTTCCGAGTGTGCTGCAAATTTACAAGAAGCTTTGTTTCCGTTTCTTTGTATTCTAGCCTAACTCTGTGTGTATTAAATCTTGGCAAGGGGGTAGGACCTCTTGTGTCCCAAACCTGGCAAGGACACAATAGGACTTTCGGGGCAGAGGGAAGGATCATGCCCTGAGTCCTGATATGTTGAATTATTGATTAAAACTTAATAAAGTTTATCAATTAATATCTTGATGTTCTTTATTCTGAAGTAAATCGGAAACAAATGGCCTCCAATGCTTGGTCTTCATTTTGTAAAAGGGCCAAACTCAACAGCTATATTGCCACCTAAATTTGGATGGGCGACAAGTGTTTCATCTAACTGGTTTGCACATTTGTAATTTCTGCTGTCACTGTAATTATTTAATTATCCAAATAATTAAAATAAATAATGCTCAGTAAATAATGACTCTGTAGACTTGATTGTGGTTGCATTCTGGCTTAAATCGGAGCTGGAAATGAAACATTAACTGTTCTTGTCTGCAGTCCCATCCACATGCTACGAGCAACTAATTCCCAAATGAATACATAAAATTGTCAGAGTTAATTTTCCCTTCTATTTATTTTTATTTTGGATGCAGAGTGTAATTTTGACTGTCAGGGAAGTGAAATTTTTCAGCGCAGGCAAATAAATATTCATTAAGTCATTTGAAATGAATTTGCACTAACCTTTTGCATGAGCAGAGCAGAGCTGCGCCAAGTGCTGGAGAGAAGGCCTCATACAATGCAACCAAAATAAAGAGGTTATTTCCTCCCTGGGTCTGAGCTGCAAACACAACAATAGCAAAATTGGAATAGCATAGCCGTCAGAAAGTATATTATACAATTGTTTAAATTAGCACTCGTTTCTGTTATCTGCCTCCAATGTGTGCTCCTCGGTGACTGCAGGGAATGAGGTGGGATCCTATTTATAAAATAACAGCAGCGATGTCTCGGATGGCACATGAACGCTTCCACTGCTCTTTCCTTAGAGACAGGGCACAAAGATTATGTGCACACATAAAAGAAAGAGAAGACAACAACAACAAAATTACATTTGTAGAGTGCCTAGTAATATTGTATAGAAATAAAATGGAAATGTGTTTGTTTCCTCTAAAATCACATTGATCAAGTGACCTCATTTTTAAATGAGGTCACTTAAATGAGGTTCTTTTTTAAATAGTCCCTTGATGGTTCACACGGAGTGTAACTGTTTGAGAAAGTTGTGAAGCCCAGAAAATGGAAGCATTTGTGATGGAGTAGTACTACATGACTGTAGTAGTAATGATCGGGTGATCATTAGTAATAATATTTATTATTTAATCTACCTATTGTAGAATAATAGTCAGTCTCTCCTAAATGATAACAATGGCTTGAAAAAAATAAATAAATTGGTCACTTCAATTCACGACTGTTTGTGAGACACAGCTGTGTGCAATGCGCTGGCAAGTTTTGCCCTCACATATTCAGTCAATTCACTTTGAAGTATATTCTGTGAAGCACTTTGAGATGCCGAGAAGACCTAAAAAGCACAACAACAAATGTAAGAGTTACTATTATGTATATATGTGTACATACACAAAAAGCTATCAATCCACTGTATATATTAATACTGTCTGGCAAGCTTCCTGCTGCTTATCCAGCTAGGACTGTGCTGTGGTATTTGCCTTTGGCCTTCTTCGCACTTGACTCACAGTCAGAATTCCTGCTCCCAGCAGCTGATAAACCCTCCAAATCCTTCTTGTTCCTAATGTACATTTCCTCTAAAAAATTCCATAAATGTTAATCTTACTGATCATCTGCCAATCACCATGTGCACATTAAAGCTCCCATGACACGCATTGCAAAGAGAGGGGACTTTTTCTCGATGTTCTGGCCACAATTGTGCATTCTTGATCATTCATCTGTTTGTGGGACTGCACTTCTGAAACTCGTTCCTGACCGTGTGTGTGTGAGAGAGAGTAATGAAAGGTAAGAGCAAAAGGATTAATAATAATACTGTACTAATCTTTGCATATGATATAGTATACCTTAATACAACTTTGAGATGTCTCTATCTGTGTAGAGTCATGGATTGAATGATCAAATTATTATAATAATTATTATTTTTTGAAGGGATTGTTACCCCCAGGAAAAGTGACTCCAATCAACTAACAACCAGATTCCTACTTACTGCTAGGTGAACATGTAGGGTAAGCAAATTTTCCAATGTTTCGCCCTGCTGAGAATCAAACGCAAGCTTTCATGTTTGCGAGGCAAGTACTCTAACCACTAAGATACAGGATTCCACAATTGTGTTACATTCTATTCTGCCATAATCATCTGTGGACCTAGTTCAGACAATTGCCAGACAAAGCCACGATCGTCTCCATGTATTCCAATTCAGCGAATTCATCTGTGCGCAGTGATCGGCGTGCTGTCAACTGTTCATGAACTAAGTAAACCATACTCAGTTGAAAACAAGCAAGGCAAGTATAACAGGAGTCTACACCTCCAAATATCTAAATATTGAATGCAGGGAAGAAATGAAAATTTGCAATTTTATTTTGAGACTTCCTGGCTCCCCTGAGAGCTTCTGGATTATTGAACCACAATTGTTGCCAAATATTTAATTAAAAACCCTATGTATTAAACTCCCAGATATTTAATCTAGTTTTGAATTTACCAAAGTTCAAGAAATGTTAGCAAGTTCATATTTTTCTAATTAAAATAACCCAACTAATTTAACAGACTGTCTTATTATATGGTTGAGCAATGAACAGATCTGAGTTAGGTGTTTTTTCCACCCATGAAAGCCTTATCACGTATCCATTTATCCTATTATAGCTGGTCCATGCATTTACCCAGAAATGTTGTTCCCTATTTAATCTTTGGGGGCAAAATTATAGTGTAAATTTATTTTTCATTCATCTCATGGGTCATTGAAACAAACAGCAGAAATCATTAATTTCTTAAGGAAACAAGGTAGGAATCCATGTGTTTAAATGCATACCTAAATTATCAGATTTCAAAAGCAATTACAGTATATGCTGTGGCATAAACAGATTACACTTAAATTATGAATGTGAGGAAATCTATATCCAGGGCAATTGCTGACCAGGAAGTGCAATCTCATTGCACCAAATGACGCACTTCTTTGCTGTAATTGTCTATACATTAAATGATTCTTGGTAATGGATTGATACTTTAGGTATCACTATAACGTTTCAATTTTTGGTGACATTTTGCTGATCTAAATTGTCAAACCCACCTAAAAACTGAACAGAAGGAAATATTGTGGAGTGTCAAAATGTGTTACTTTTTTTGAAAAACGATTTTACTTTGCTACTGTACTTGTCCAGCCGCTGGAATGTTTTCTGGCACTGAGCAATCGCATGTTGAAAGACCTGAACCAGATGGCTCGCTTAAATGGATGTGAAAGTTTTTGTTCTTTTTGTTGTATCATTCACTTTGTGGCTGTTTGAAAGACGTTTCTGTTGTGGTTGCTGTGTCAAATGCAAGGATTGTTATTATTTTTCATAAGTTTGCTGATAAAAATAAAAACTGAAGCTGAAGGATATTAAATTCTCTCACCTGGTGCATGGTCCATCTAGTGACTGAACATTAAAATCCTTAAGCTTTTATCCATTTTTATTCATGGTTAAAATATTTCCCACTTTATTCTGCACTCCTCATTAGGCCTGATTTAGTTCTCTTCTGAAGAACTTTAACAAGACGTTCCCAGGCCCCAGCAGGAAATTGAGTTGCCCATCAATCCATCTGAAAGTAGATTCCTAAGGGAAACGCATTCCATTATCTGTAAATCTCACAATCCCGCTAATTTATAACAATATAAATGGGTGTGGGAGGGAGCTGGAAATAGGATTAGTTATCTTCAGAGCAGCAGCTGGCATCAGCATACGCTCGATGGACTGAACAGTCTCCTTTGTTGCAATTTCTACAATTCTATAAGTGATTCCGCAACTTGAAGAAGGACTGACTGATGTGTGGAAAGTTGTGTTGAATTTTGAAATGAATTATTAACACAGGAATAGCCACTTGTGTGACAACAATTTTAATGCATGTTAACCAACTACAACCACAAAATGACATTTGCATAGCACCTTTCACGTCAGGAGGACGTCCCAAGAAGCCAGGCGATCAGTGTTTCAGACCCGAACTGGGGTCAGGATCGAGGAGGTTGGAGGGAAAGGAGGGATTTGGGGGTGACTGGTGAGTCTGCCCTCCTCACCGGTCTCCCCTCCTCTCTGGGATAGGGAGCCCTATCCCAGAGAGGATCGACTTCAAGATCCTCACCCTTGTCTTCAAATCCCTCCACTCCTCTGCATCCCCCTACCTCTCTGACCTCTCTCTCCTCAAACCAGCACCCATTGCCTTCGCTCCTCTGGGTCTGGCCTCCTCCATGTCCCCCAAATCCTCCGCTCCTCCCTCTGTGGCCGTGTCTTCAGCCACTATGCCCCGAGGCTCTGGAACTCCCTTCCTCACTCCCTTCGCCTCGCCCCCTCTCTTCTCAGCATCAGATCCCAGCTGAAGACCTTTCTCATCGACCGTGCCTTTGGTCACCTTCCTTCCCCCTTCCCCTGGCTCGGTCGCGGGATCCGCTATTGTGAAGCGCTCTGAGACACCGTCCGTTGTGGAGGACGCTATATAAATCAAAGTTGTTGTTGTATTTGTTTTTCATCACTTCTTGATATTCCTTTTGCATCCTTCTCTTCTGGTAAATCCTTTTCAAATAGCCTAAGTCAATGGTTTCCAAGCCGGGTGAAAGGCTGTACATCAAATGCAAGAACTCTTATTACTGTATATTACCATGCACCCATAATAGGTTGCAATGTGCAGCCACATCCATCCTCCTCCCCTTTGGCAACTCTGTGTACTACACAATCAGCTATGGTCTAGTCCAGTGGAATGGATTAAGACATTTGAAAAAGGACTTCAGTCGGTTACCAAATGTTCACTCAGATTTTTGCTGTTGTCACTGAAAAAATGAGTACGATGTCTTCCCTGAGAGTGAAATCACCTCATGACAATGGGAGATATCCTGCTGTTGCAGTAATAGTTTCTAATATACCAATGCATATATATTCTCTATATCTATATAAAACTAGATTATACAGAATAGTCTGACATATTCCGACAAATAAGAATACAGATGTAATCAACCACGCGTTGCACGTTTGCGACCAACATTCTGTCATCAGCTCTTGTTCCACTTTATTGCACCACGCAGGAGTGTAAAAGACAATCATCAGCTTTCTGGGAATCAAATGATGTCAACATCTAAGTGATGCCCTTGTAAGAAGTTTTCTGTTTCTTCTGAATGCGGTAGCTTCTAGCTTGCGTAACTCTGATTTCTCGATTATGTTAGCCCTTCAGCGTTAGGCAAAATGTATTCGGTGGAATTAATACTTATTAATGGCACAAAGCTCGCCATATCACATCGCGTAACGCAGGTTTGAGGTTTAGTGCTTCTTACATCCACAAAATGTTTCATGGTGAATTTGATTGATGCAAAGAATAATTGACTAATTTCATATTTATAAGATTTATTCTCTTGATTGTTAGTAAGAGTCCATCTGTTGTATTTTGGAAGACAATTTAAACATCCACTGGGTACAGGAAGATTCACAGCTATTTCAAAATCAATTTACTTCTCTTTAGCTTCCACTTACTGGTAATAGATAGGAACAAGAATTCAGATATATTAGTTTCAAGTTTAATTAAAAATCTTCAAATGTCACATAATCGCCCCATTATTTAATTACAGCATAAATGCTAATACATAAATGCACTGTAGATTTGATCACTGAGGAAATACTTCTGGCCCTATAGCCATAATGGAATACACAGCACTTTTTCAATATAAAGTGCTCAGTTGTAAAGATACTACAAATGAGGATAATAGTTGCACAGATATCACATCAAACTTGCCTTAGAGCATTAGATTTACATTTGCTGCATTTGAAATCTGCCAAACAATGGCAAAGCCCATCAACAGTTGCCATAAACTGAAGGTGGAATTAGTCTGACAGAGTGCATCGTGCAGTCCAGGCTGCTGTGGTCATCTTTTGCTTAACAGTGGACCTATATTGTTTCATGCCATGCTTTCTCTCCTGTTGAGAATGTGGTGACATTCCACACAGACTGTGAAGTGTCCTAAGATTTATATCCTATGCATTGCAATGTTTCTTCCAGTGAAATAAATAGAAACAGCCTGAGTGGCTGTCACAATTGGCAAACGAGACAACGCTGCATTCATTTGAGATTCTTTGAAATTAAAGATTCTCAGGGAGCAAAGTCTTGTTACGGATGTTTGGCATCTTCTGAATTTGAATAGAAAGCTACAGAGAAGCCTGTAGCATCACAGATATTGGTGACATCACAGATACAAGCACTCGGAGATGCTGTCCGGTGTGAAGGGCGCTATATAAATTATTGTTGTTGTTGGTATTCAATTTACGTGCAGCGTCTCTGCAAACCCATATGCAGTGAAACTTACCTGAAATTTATCTTTAATAGAGGTCAGTGTTTTTTTTCATAATCAATCATTCTATTGTATTTATCTTCTGTGTTCTTACACTGTCTCATAAATATATATTATTAAAGGAAATGTAGATTAATTTTATTCTAAGTGTACTTAAGTTGAACCCCCATCAGTTTTGTTGTGTGTTACATATTTGTAAAACAAATGTCCTCTTATATATCAGACAAGGTTCAGTGGTCATTTAGAAGGCTGCTTGTAAAAGTATTGTTTTGCAATTTAACAAAATTAGAACAAATTAAAAATGATGCAAATGTTCCTTTTGCCCCTATCTATCTTGCCAGGAGATCAAGAATTTGATTCAAACTCTATTTTTGAGTCAACGCAGTGGATTATATTTCATGTCCTGATAACTCAGTGACATTTACCCAGATAAATGTCATTTGATATCAGAAATCTTGAGAATGGCATTTGATTTCCTTTTCATATCATGGTCATGACTTGTACACAAGCTGTCTTAAAAGACAACGTATGGAACATTTACCAGCCACGTGTCTGGATGATGAAATGCTGATTGACAGTGTTGCCTTGTTTTACAATCCCACATGGACCCCAAAAAATCCAGATGGGTACTACACCAAAATGAACTCAGACCAAATACCATGACAAAGTCCGGAAGCTAGCCTCCATGCCTGAATCTATCCCTGATTATATTCGCTGTACTTTAGTCTGAAAATGAAATAGCCCATTCATTATTTAACAGTTAACCATGTACCAGGTTTGCTTGTTACTGGAGCTGGTGTGATGCAGAACAGCCAACAAGATGGTCTCTTGTGCCAATAGATGGCACAGTGTGTGTAACCTTATTGGAATGTGAGTTACTTGTTGTGCACAGTCTAACTAAGTGGGAGAGATAAGCCAGAGCAAACTCAACTGACAACTGTCTTCCCGATGTGAATGGCACTAAACAAATGTATTGTTGTTGTTGTATAATCATGGCAATTAGCAGTTGATCAATAGGCCATTGTTGTTACATTGCACGATTAGAAGCTCACATAGGAGTCTTATAGTACCACATCCTATACAGGCTTCTTTAAAAAAATACCTAAGGCAAAATGTTATTACTCCATTATAAGTATAAATATTTAAAGATGTCAACACTCACCACCAAACTTTACTTTGACAAACAAAAATGTATTGCACTGCCCAGCGCTAATAATTTTGTTTGAGGCTAAGCAAAGGGGTTATCAGATTTTTCTTATTTCTTTCTGATCTTGTAGGTAACTATTTCTGATGGAACTTCTTCAAAAGGAAACTGAGTGGGGACTTCTTCAGGTGCTCGGAAGTAAATTATGTTGATATGCACAAACTCCAATCAAGAAGTTGATCAGAGCAGGTTTCCCATTGCGTCAGCATGCCTTCTTTTTGGTTCCCAGAAGACGTCAGTTTCTTTATTAAAGAATTTTGTGAAAAACAGTTTTATTTTAGACTTCATTCATTTCTCTTTATGATTATCCATCAACCTGCCTCAAAATTGTAAGTAAGTCTAACCTGTCATTAATAAAACCCTTTCCAGATTTTCAGAAAAAAACACATGAACCCACCGACAAACCTCCTTTGCTATTTTACACCTTAGATGAATCCAAAATCTATTACACCCTCAAAATCCATGCCTGCCCTCATCCCTCCACCCCCATCCTTGCCATTATTTGTGTTGAGAATCCATTGCCATTTGCCTCTGCGTACATTTCAAAGGTGGTATTGCACAATGCTTTCACACACATGCTTGGCTGTCTGGCTTATTCCTGGGTCATTCACTTTATTCAAACATCTATCCTTGCTGCCCTTTGACAGATCTACAGTGCCACGCTGTATTGCTGTGTTGTTGTGCTAAATATGAGAGTAATGAAATATTCATAAACCTTCTTAAGGCTGTATTATGATCTATCACCTGTGAAATCAAGCTTGTAAACCACATTTTCAAAATGTCAAATGTATGTTCCATGACCATTAAACGTCTGTCGCCCCTGAGAATAGTTTGCTTTCATTAGTAATGACATCACTAATGACTGAGCATTTTAACGTTGTTTTTTTGTCCAACAAGTTCAGAATCTCCTCCATAAAATCTTGGCGTCTTACAACACAGAAAGAGGACATTCGGCCATGTTGGCTCTTTGAAAGAGCTACCAACTAGTCCCACTCCTCTGCTTTTACACCATAGTTCTGCTTTTTTTTTTGCTTTTTTAAGTACTTAAAGCTATCACCAAATCTACTCAAAATGTGATCACCCTTACGTGCAGTGCTTTCCAGACCATAATAAATCTTTGGGTAAAACAAATGTCTCCTCTTCTCCCCTCTGGTTATTTTGCCAATGATCTTAAATCATTGTCCACTGGATACTGACTCACCTGCCAGAGGAGCCCAATTTCCACATATTGCACTGTGTAAAGAAAAACAATGGGAGCAGTTAACCTTTTTTGCATCTAATTCTCACTTGGGGAAGAATGTTGGCACTATTGTTGTGAACAAAAGTAATTGTGGAAATGCTGGTTGCAGAGTATGTTATATTTTGGGCATAATATCTGCTAATATCGTCCAGTGTTCTGGCCAACATTCACCAACTAAAATTGATCATATTCTTCATGGCTGTTTGAAAGTTATTGCTGTTTTGGAAATTGGCTGCCAGCTTCATCTACAAATACAGTAATTCCACTTTATGATAAATTCTTTGATGCAAATTGAGTCATTTTGACAATGTGATGAAATGCAAAGATTATTATAATTGTGAAGTTGTTGAACAGACAATTGCAATGACTAATGTGTTGTCAAGCACATTACTTTCCAAGTGTATGTATTTTTTTTTAAATGTCACAAAACCCAAACATTCACATAAATTTGGGTATTAAAATCCAGTTGCTCGAAATCTGAATCCTGATTAAAGCAAAATATAAAACTGAATATTTAATTCAAGTTTTATTAAATCTGAACATTTGAAACAAGATATACTGTATTAAATCCAAATATTAATTCATTCTCTTCCCAAATTCCACCAGGAATTAATAACATCAGAAACTTCTAAGCATATATTTAATAAAAATTGAACCTTTCAAGATTCAAATATAATTGGTGTAGCCTTAAATAAAATGCAATTATAGATTTAGGAGATAAAGGAAATATGATTTAACAAATTAATTCTTAGATCTCTGTTTGGTCCTGGGAAAATCTGTTACCCTGGGCACAGTGACTGAGTAGCTTTATTATTGTATGATTTGTAGGATTCCCATACATTATGATATTAATCTTAAACCAATACAACAAATGCAAAGAAAATGTTTTGAGGACATAAATATATAAGTTATAAAAGTAAGCTTTACCTGTGTTCATCCTGTTGCATCTATATTTATATGATGAATAATGTTGTATTCTTTAACAAGTACGTTTTTGATGCCCATGGCAATGTATATTCAACAGTTTATTGAGTTTAGATTCTATTTTTTAAATAAACACTTCTAGCATTGTGCATCCAAATGCTTACAAAGAATATACAGCAAGCAAACAGCCCCCAGAGTCCAATTAGTCCATGCCAGTGTTCCATATACTCTACACAAGTCTTCACCCATTCCTGACTCTGTCCTATACCCTTCTGTTCTCCACTGATCCCTCACATAAAGGTATAACTTCTTCTTGAATGTGTTTAAGGTACCTCACTGCTTCAGGCAATAAGTTCCACAATCTCTCTACCCTCTTAGTGAACCTTTCTGTAAGGAGCTGAAGTATTTATGAGTGAAAGGCATGGTCCTTCCTGAATGTTTCTTCATCAAAGATCTAAGAATAAAAAAAAACTATTAGCATTTGACAATGGAATAATGGTTAAATGTCAATTAATTAAGCACCCATTAATATTGACCATTATTGTCGGAACACTTATCCCACTGACAATCTCTGCCGAGATTCACACATGAAGAATTCACAGATCGACAAGACACCGATGCACGAGGTGTAGCAATTGCTTTCCCAAAACATCCCCCTGGTACAGCAGGTTCGAACACTGTGTGACTTGAAGCGTGTTAATATAATCTCTGACCATATCTCCAGAATTCTTGTTGCTGTCACAGTTGCTCTAGATATCAGATGCTTTGATATTGCTTCTCACTGCAGTCCCAAACATAAATCAGAGAAACCAGCTCCCACACTATCTGCTGATAAAGTGTCAAGAAAGAGATTGTAAAGTTCAAGTTCATTCTCGTTCTGAATGCAACTGGACTCTAAAATCACTGCTAAATTACTAAGCTTTGTTGTTTCTATGACTAAGTGCAGCTTTCTGAGAAGTATAGTTCATTTTATAAGAGAAATGTGATCCTCTCCCAATACTGAAGGCTGAAGCTCTTTGTACTTATCATTCCACAGTGCTACAAAGTGTAGCGCTCATTCGTAGAACCTACCCAGGTGAATTTGCTGTGGACCCCAATCTAGGTATCTGGTTGGACCCCCAGATGTCCTTCCTCCCCCACATCTAGTCCTTGACTAGGACTGCCTTTTTCTACCTTGGCCACATTGCCCACCTCCGATCGTACTTTACCTCAAATGCTGTCGAAACCCTCGCGCATGCATTTGTCACCTCCTGGATTACTCAAGCATATTCCTCAGCGGTCTCCCCAGCTCCATTGTTCAAAAAGAGCTCATTAAGAACTCTGCTGCCCGCATACTTACCTGGACCACATTCCATACCCACATCTTACCAGTTCTGGCCAGGCTCCATGGCTCCCCATCACTGAACGGATCGACTTCAAGATCCTCACACTCATGTTCAAATCCCTTCACTCTCTGGCACCTCCCTACTTCTCTGACCGGCCTCCTGCTTGTCCCTCACACCTTCTGCCCCACCATCGGAGGTCGCGCTTTCAGCCACTACCCGCTGAAATTCTGGAACACTCCTTCAATCCCTCTGCCTTGCCCCATCCCTTCTCTCCCCTAGTTCATGTCTCACCTGAAAACCTGCTACTTTGAGTGAGCTTACCTCCCTTCGCCCACCTCCCTCGCAAATTTGTGCTTATGTTACTCTATGACCATGAACACAAGAAGTTGTGTGAAGCTTTTTTGAAGATCCTCCTTCATTTGTTCCTTTTTTTTAATATTCCCTGGTGCATGGAAGTACAGTACTCACTGACCTTTAATAGAAGCCTAGAGGCAGTTTCAGGATTAGAAGCACTGCAAGTGCATTGTCTTTTGCTGCTAGATTTTTATTTATGCAACTAACCTTTCTTAAAAATCAACACCTAGGAATGCAGTGTGTGTTTCTCACCGAATGACGCACTGCAAGGAATGAGAGCGTTATTTAGCACTCCAGGACAGCACTCTGATATCACTATTTCAAAGGTTTATTTTACATTGTATGCAGAAATATTCAACCATGGTAATTTTGTGCAAAACACCTGACATTTACAAGAGAGAATTTTTTCTGCAGATCCTCAACAGCTCTGTTAATAGTAATATTTATAATAAAGTAATAGAAAGAATAATAATCCATGCATTTGATATAGTGTTTTTCACATCTTCTAGTCATCTCAAAACGCATCACAGAATATACTGTAAAGTGAATTGACTGTATATTTGTGGGCAAAACATGGCAGCCAATTGTGTACAGCGGTGTCCCACAAACAGTTGTGGATTTACTGACAGTTTGGTATAACTTTTCTTTGAAGGAATTATTAACTCCGAAAATGCGATCCACCAAATTGACTAATCAGGTTCCTACTTATTTCTAAGTAAACAGAGGCATGTAAAGTAAGGGAACTTGCCCAATGTTTTATCCTGCTGGGAAACAAACCCAGGTTGTTTGCTTGTGAGGTGAGTGTTCTAACCAATGAGCTACAGTACTCCACCCAGTTCGCCTTCCATAACATGGGTGTCACATTCACGTTTCATGTCCTAAACTACTGTATCACACTATTATTTCCTAAAATAAACCTAATTTTCTTTTGTGTAAAATTAAAATGGTTATGCTAAGTGCTGCAAGGAATCAAGTGAATGGTGGGTGAAAAGGTTCATGCCTTAAGCAGTTCCTCAACATTTCTGATGTCTTTGATGTGTTTGTCTATGCATGACTAAATGGTACACTTTATTGTCAAAAACAATATCACCAAAGACAGTGTTAGGAAACTGAGGAATGTTCATGTGACATGCCACTCAGCCTTCCTAAAATTCAATACAGGTTCAGTTGCAATTTAACAGAATGAATTTGGCAATCCCATGGGTTGTGTTTTTGTTGTCATGTTGGATTTACTTTTGCTCTGCAAAGGAAGATATATTGTGGCATGATTTGAAATTCCTCATGGAAATGTACTTCATGCTTTGTTACACTGGATCAATGGGATTGCGGGGTGGGGGGTTTAATAATGCAACGTTGGTATTCATTACCCTGAGTCTAGGTTATAGAAACAAACAATAACAGTGAAAATCCAATGTGTACAGATCCCTTGCAAGGTGTTCACCATGGAGGAACCCCATTATTAAGGCTGAATGGGAGTCAAGGAGTGGGTGGATGGTATCTGTCAAGAGAAGGCATGAATCAGGGGTTTGAGGAATATTCCGAAATAGTCACTTTATTGCTTTAGGGATTTAGGGACTATTTATGCAGACATCTTCCCCCAGGATAGTATATAGTGGAGTAGGATGAAATCCATTATTGGACAGGTTTTGCATGGTATGTGAAGGGATTGATGTTCTTTTTAAATTGCAAAGTCACGTTCAAAGATTAGCAGCAACAATTCACTCCTTCCTTTCCTTCAGAATGTTGTTTGCCTCAGACTAAAGCAAATCAATGCAGAATAGCACTTAATTCATAGCCCAACACATAGTCAAACACCAAATATGAAGTACATTCACACTGGATAAGCATTGGAATGGCTGACTCTTGAGTGTCTTATTTTTATGGAAGACTTGATTATAAAACCTTTGGAAAATCACTGTCTGATTAATGAACTGAGATTCTCCATTCCACCTGAGAGGACAATTAGTTTTTAATCTTTTATCAACAACCGCAGATTGGAATCCTTGTCCATTTTCTTCTGCCTATCATTTTCAAATGGGGTGGGGGTGCCTGTACAATATTAACAATTAATCCGCTGCTATTTATTCATATGGTAATTAGTTCCTTCTTGTGGTGACGTTTTGAACAGACAGCCGATGACCACATTGAAATATTGTACTGGTTATTCAGCAGATACTGAAATATATGCATCTCTAGTTAAGATTTATGTTGAGCACATTCATTACATGAATCAAAATGACTGCATTATTATTCAAAATCACAGTAAGAGGGGGCATTGCAGTGATTCCTAGATGTGCTTCTCTGAAGCCTTACTTTTTAAATTCCATCTTGTCGAAAAAAAAGTCACAGTGACAGACATTGATAGGGCAAGACATTAGAGCACTTGTAAACTGTAAGTTCACAACTATTTTTAAACATTAGGCTATTACAGTCATATGATTAAGATAATGGTGAACAATAAAATAAGTCACTGCCATTGGAAAAATTGCATCATATCTGCTGTTGATAATTAGATTGTGTTCACCAATGTGTTTTAAGATCTCACTTTCTCCGAGTCCCAAGATTAAGATTGAGGAATCCTATAGCTCAGTGGTTCAGCGCTCGCCTTACAAACGGGAGACCTGGATTCAATTCCGGGCAGAGCAAAACCTTGGGCAAGTTTCCTTACTCCAAATGCCTGCTAATAATCGCTCAACAAAAACAATAATAAATTTGTCATTTCAATCCACGACTGTTTGCAGGGACACTGCTGTGCACAATTGGCAGCTGTGTTTCCACTGCAAATATGCACTCAATTTACTTTACAGTACATTCTGTGAAGCACTTTGAGACATCTAGAAGATGTGATAAGGCCGTTGAAAAATTTATATGCAAATATTATTTTTAAGATAGTCACTGAGATTCAAATGCATCTATTATAAGTGGGAAGGTTGCACTCTCGTGACTCCATACAATGAGTTGTTCAGAAGATGCAGAGAAAAAGTTATTTTTCTTGAGATGTGAAATATGGAGGGAAACAGTATTGGAAAATTGAAAAATTATATTTTGCCCCACTTTTCATTTAGTTTATTCTTGTAATAGTCATTTACATGCGCTTGACTGAACTGTTAGTTTTATGTTCTGGTGTGCCACAAATGTCAAAGAAGATATTCACTGATGAGTCCATTACTGTCACATCGTTTATTTCGAGATCAATTCTCATGTAGTGCCGGTAAAAAGAAATAATTCCACTAATCATGGCAGCTCTCTGGAACTTGTATCACATCTCTTGTTTGGATTTTCATCTTGACATCTCTTAACTACATCACTGTCAATCTCATCTTGTGGAAACTCTCTCTCTCCATCTCCCCTGTGTTTGCCATTCTAGTAGACAGTATGAAAGTCTGTTGTGAGGCATCTGTGCCATTTAGCCGTAAGCTCAGTGCCTGAATCCTGATCAGATATGTCTGTCTGTCGCGTTCTTTTCTGCAGGGTATGTTCTACCAGTGCAATCAAGCAGAATCACTATGGTAGTAAATTATTTATTTGTATCTATTGTTGGATGTGAACCAAATCAAGATCCATTTAGTAAATTTGCGAGAATTTGGTTATTAAACAGGTACAAATGGTATGTGGTTAATGCTTGATTTTAAGCTGTGTATTCAGAAGAATGCATTGAATTTGGAGTAACTAATTATTCTCATAATAGGATACAACAACAACAACTTTGATCTATATAACGTCGTCCACGCCGGACGGCGTCTCAGAGCGCTTCACAGTAGCGGATCCCGGGACCGAACAAGGGGCAGGGGTAGAAAGGTGACCAAAGGCTCGGTCGAAGAGAAAGATCTTCAGCTGGGACCTGAAGCTGAGAAAAGAGGGGACGAGGCAAAGGGAGTGAAGAAGGGAATTCAAGAGCCTCAGGGCATAGTGGCTGAAGCCACAGCCGCCGAGGGTGGAACGGAGGATTCGGAGGACATGGAGGAGGCCAGACCCAGTGGAGCGAAGGCAACGGGAGCTGGATTGAGGAGAGAGGAGGTCAGAGAGGTAGGCGGGTGCAAAGGAGTGGAGGGATTTGAAGACAAGGGTGAGGATCTTGAAGTTGATCCTCTCTGGGATAGGGAGCCAGTGAAGTCTGGCAAGGACTGGGGTAATGGGGGAGCGAAGTTTGGTGTGGGTGAGTAATCGGGCGGCAGAGTTTTGAATGAGTTGGATTTTATGGATTGTGGTGGAGGGGAGACCGGCGAGGATATACAGTCTTTGGATACATTCAAGAAGGTCATTCACGTCATGGCTCATTGTGGTGCATTGCTGTACAGAAATTGTTGTGTTCACCCACAAAACATGAACGCTGCATTTTACGCTGCACAGTACATCCTGTGGAGGTCTTTGAGACATCTTCCTGATGTGAAAGGCACTGTACCAAATGAAATTTATATTATTATTAATGTGTTTCAGTAAAAATAAAGCACCACATAGTCCTGTACTATATACAATCACTGCTTGTAAGTTATTTCATATTAAAGTTCCTGTTCCCGATAATTTAAAACCAATTCATATTGTAATGATGTAAATTAGGATACTAATCCCACCTTGTACGATAATAGAGCCATGCAAATGTATGACACAGAACGATGCCATTTGGCCCATTTTGGGGGTTACGACTTGCTCCTCCTTGAAGCCATCAATCCTAACCCTTGCTCTTTCCCCCGTATCCTCTTCATGTGTTCGAAGGCTCTGAGACGCCGTCTGGCGTGGAGGGTGCTATATAAATCAAAGTTGTTGTTGTTGTTTATCTAATTGTCTTAGACAGTACTTCAGGGCACTACTGATGACAGACAGATTAGCCTAACTCATTGGCAGGATTTGGAGGTCGGACTGGTCCGGTTACTGGAAATAAGCAGTCTCCTCACTAAACTCTTAAACCTGCAAAACAAAGCCCTGACCGGTAGGGTTGCCCGAACTCAACAAGCAACAGGAAGTTCTCAACTACTGTGCTCTCAACTTCTAAACTTCACCGTTTACTTGACAGGCATTTTAGCTGATTAAACTCCATAAGGACATATCTTGGCTATCACTAACCTGTGCTTGAATTAACTACTACATCTGGAATTTCGTAAGCAGGGTCTGTCTCTCCAGTGAGAAAATCCATATTCCATTCCAAATACAGGCAAATTGGCAGCCTTACATCTGAGTTTGTCTATTCTGGACAACACTGGAAAGCACTTAGGAAGTTTTGCAGAGCTCAGTACATTCACTATTTGTTTGAATAACCCACTCCACGTAAAAAGGGAAATAATGAACTGGAATACAAAGAAGGAGCAGAAAACATTGTGTACACCTCTTTTTGTATTTGGCATAATAGTTTTCGAATCTTTAAGTATGTTTTGAAGTACCATGCCACCTTTTGCCCTGGCCGCGTCCTTTGCTTCCTTTGCTTTGAATTCCTTTGAATTCCTTTGCTTAGAATTCCTTTGAATTCTCCTCTTTACTTTCGTCTTTCAACTTCTCCCTTCATATTAACACTGCCACCCACACCCACGGCCATCCGCTTGATCTGGTGATCACCCGAGGCCTCAACGTCTCTGGCGTCACCATCACAGACAAGGCCATTTCTGACCATTTTTTCATTTCCTGCAACACCTCTATCCCTCCCCCCTCCACTTCCAAACCCACCACCATCTTCTACCGGCCCTGGAAGAAGATTCCCCCTCAAACTTTCACCTCTGCCCTAGAAACCTCCGACCTCCTCCCACAATGGCACTTTTTTTGCACCGACCCATCCTCCGCCTCCACCGCCCTCCACAACACCCTCTCCACTACCCTTGACACCCTGGCCCCCCTCACCTCCAAAACCGTCTCCCATTCCCGATCATCACCGTGGTACACAACTCAGCTCCACTCCCTTAAAAGCCAAGTGAGAGCAGTTGAACGCACCTGGCTCAAATCTGGCCTCACGGTCCACCGGCAAATCTGGCTGGACCGCACCAAATTTTACCGCTCCGCCCTAGCCACCGCCAAATCAGCCTTCTACTCCAGGATAATCCTGGAAGTGAAGGACAACCACCGCCTCCTCTTCGCCACCACCAACCAGCTCCTCCGCCCCCCCCCCCCCCCGCCTCACTTCGCAGATCCTCTCCTCAAACGTTCGTTGTGAGGAGATGCTGGACTTCCTCGAGTCCAAAATAGAGAGAATCCGCTCTGCGGTTTCCTCCCCCCACCAATCCTCCACCTCCGCGCCCTCATCAGTTACCTCAATCCCTACTCACCCCCCATTTCACACTTTCAACCCCACCACCCCATTTTCAGTCACAAAAATAATTACCTCCATGAAACCCACCACGTGCTCATTGGACCCCATCCCCACCCCCCTCCACCGCACCCAGCTCCATTTTTTAGCCCCGCTCATTTCTGACACCATTAACCTTTCCCTCTCCTCAGGCACTGTCCCTACCTCCCTTAAAACAGCCACCATCACCCCTATCCTGAAGAAACCCTCGCTTGATGCGTCGCAACCATCAAGCTATCGACCCATCTCCAACCTCCCGTTTTTATCCAAGGTCCTTGAAAGAGTGGTTGCCTCCCAGCTCCGCTCTTTCCTTTCAACTCATTCACTCTTTGAACCCCTCCAATCAGGTTTCCGCCCAATTCATAGCACAGAAACTGCCCTGGTTAAGGTTACAAATGACATCCTAACCGCCTGTGACCAGGGCTCCCTCTGCCTCCTCGTCCTCCTTGACCTGTCTGCTGCGTTCGACACAGTCGATCACACCATCCTCCTCCAACGTCTTTCTTCCCACCTCAACCTTCAAGGCACAGTCCTTGACTGGTTCCATTCCTATCTGACCCACCGTTTACACTTTGTTTCTTCCAATGGTTTTTCTTCAAACCCGCGCGCAGTTTCTCACGGCGTCCCTCAGGGCTCTGTTTTAGGTCCCCTCCTTTTCACCCTTTACACGCTCCCCCTGGGCGATGTCATCCGCAAACATGGGGTAAATTTCCACATGTATGCGGACGACACCCAGCTGTACCTTTCTGCCTCATCCCTCAACCCCCAGACCATCGATGTTCTGACAGCATGTCTGTCCGACATCGAGTCCTGGACGAGGGACAACTTCTTGCAATTGAACGTGAATAAGACCGAGGCCCTCCTGATTGGCTCAAGCCAGCGCCTCCGCACATCGGGCGCTGCCAGCCTCAACATCCAAGGCTGCACTCTCCACCTCACAAAGCCAATCAGGAACCTCGGCATCATGTTCGATCAAAAACTTTCCTTCCTCCCCCACATCCGTGCCTTGACCAGCACCGCTTATTTCCACCTGCGCAACATTGCCAGGCTCCGCAACTATCTTACCCCCACCCCCCCCCGCGCTGCCGAAACACTCGTGCACGCATACATCACCTCGAGGCTGGACTACGGAAACTCTCTCCTCGTCGGCCTCCCCAGTTCCTCCATTCACAGGCTGCAGGTCATCCAAAACTCTGCAGCCTGTGTATTATCCCGCACCCGCCTCCGCGACCATATAACCCCCACCCTCGCCCGTCTCCATTGGCTCCCCATTCTCCAGAGGATCGAGTTCAAGATCCTCGTCCTCACCTTCAAGGCCTTACACGGCCTTGCCCCGCCCTATTTCACCAATCTACTTTCCCCCTACAAGCCCACCCGGACCCTCCGTTCAACAGGACTTGGCCTGCTCCAAACCCCCCGCCCGAACCGCTCCACCATCAGAGGCCGGGCCTTCAGTTTCTCCGCTCCCACCCTATGGAATGCCATCCCTCAATCCCTTCATCTTGTTTCTTCCCTTTCCTCTTTCAAGGCCGGTTTGAAGACTTTCCTCTTCGACCGTGCCTTTTGTTCCACCCCGAATTTTTCGACCTCCCCTTTGTGTTTTACCCCTTCCCAAACACTCCCCTCTCAGCTCGGGTCACACGCCTCCTGTGCAGCGCCTTGGGACGTCCTCCCGACGTGAAAGGCGCTCTATAAATGTAATTTGTTGTTGATGTTGTTGTTGCTTGGCAAACATTGACTGTTTTATAACCGCATCCCCAGCCCCTCATAGGATCAAACTCACCATCAATGTGTGAGCTTTCAATCTCTCTGGAATTGTTACCTTGGAGTCCCTCTGAATTGTACCCACCCTCCTAAGCTTTAAAGTCCATTTTAAAATCTATCTTTTTGACCACGCTTTTGGTCGCCTTCTTCTGAGCCCTTGTGCCCAAACCTAGTTTGAATTTTTAGTTGGTTGTGTGAATCCCTTAGAGATGTCATCCTCACATGCAAGGCACAATGTAAATGTGGTTGTAGTTTGCTGCTGTTGCTTCGATATTTTCAATTAGAACATGCAGAAATGAATGGCACCTTAACATTCTGTAATCGTGGATGCCTGGAGGTCTACTTTCTTACTCATATCAAACATTGGAGAAACCTAGGTATTGCACAGAGTTTTCCATCCCACAGTTCCAGCCCCATAGGGTGATGCCTATTGAAGCTGATTTATCGCAGCACCGTTTACTTGACAGATATGAACAAACCTAACACAAGACTCATTAAAACAACCTGACAGATGCGTTAAAGGTTTCAGTGATGCATTCAGGCCCAGGGCTTCAAACTGAGCACTTCCATGATCGCATTCGGCCTATCAACATGCCACACATTGCGTGCAGGAGGTCACAAATCAACAGAGTGCTTTAGAAACCATGCTCAGCAAGAAAAAAAAACACGACATTGGACACGAAGGTTCGATTGGTCACAAATGCAAATGTTTGTTTGTGACCTGTCTAGATGATGACATTGCACATGAGTGACCATAAGTTCAATGGCAAACAACAAGTGATCGCAAAGTGACAAAAGAAACCGTGGAGAATAAATGCCGAGGCTTTGCCAAAATCATCCTTAAAAATTGACATAAATGGTGAAGCACGACTAGTTTTAACAACATGCAGAATCTAACAATGGTGGGGAAATGTGCACCAACAGTTGGTGTCCAAAATCAGCCAATAATATTAACATATGGTAGAATTGGGAAATTTGGTCAGGGCAGTGAAGACATTAAAATAATCCCTGCCTTTCATGTTAGGAGGATGTTTCAAAGTGTTTCACATGATTTTCCTGCAGAGAATGTACTTGGAGGCAAACTGAGTCATCTGAAACAAAATTTAAATTCAGGCGTTCTGGGACGCTACCCTGCGAGAGGGGCACTATATTAATGCAAGTTGTTTTGTTGTTGTTATAAATCTCACCAAAATGGAACAAAACTGTTTCGGAATTGAATACAAACTCCCAAGACGGGAAGGAGGACCACAGTGTGAATATTGATCAGCCTCCTTCATGTGGAAAAGCTGCGACAAATAAAATAAAAGAGACAAGCTCCATGAGAGGCACATCTGCATTAGCATTATTTCTGCCCATTACCATCATCTAACTATATTGCCAAGCACTCATCTCAAGAGTATCAACCTCATACAAGCAACCAATGTTATAAATATAAATATCAAATCTGTATAATGTGTTGATTTGACGTTTTGTCCCTTTAGTGTTGTACATTCAATTAATTCTGCACCATATGTCTCCACTGTGTACTTCAGAAAGGTATTGCAAATTAACGGCTCAAATATTGCCATCTAAAAGAGATGCTTTCGAGAATGAAATGGTAATTTTGTTTGAAACCTTTGCAAAACATTCTTTATGAATTCTGGTGTAAATAGAAAGTCTATTTTCCGAGGCGTTTTGGAACATTTGGGCCAACTTGATAGAGAGTTGATGGGTATGAATGTGTTACGCCAGAGGTTTATAAATAAATTATGTTCTACTGATGTTTCTCAGTAGATTCATTATTATACAAATGAATGGAGATAATAATTAAGTTAAATTGACCTTGGATTGCTGCAGTTCACAAAAAATCAGTGCGCAAATTCCCCAATGCCTTTCTCTGGTCAGAATAAGAATAAGAAGCGAGTTTGCTGCATTGTGGCTACATTTCCAGGCCATGGTAGGACAACACTAGTTCAAGATAACTGATCAAAATCAGAAGCTTGTGGTATATGGGTATTAGATCTATGTGGGTTGCTATCCGAGTGACTGCCTGTGGATGTCAGAAGATGATGTACAAGGCACAATTACATGGTAGAATCGCAGTAGCGTGCTGTGTGTATTGTAATCGGGCAGCTTGAGAGACTGGTTGAAGGGAGAATGCTACAACCAGCAACCTAGTGCCAATATCTTTTTCTTTTAAATAAACATCTGCTGCAGCATAGATTTTCTTTTGCATACTTAAAGACGTGATTTGTTTTATCCACTGATTTCCTCCCCCTCCCGATTCTTCCAACTTGTAACTGATGTTTGTGCTTTTTTCTTCATCGGTACGTCTCTCTTCACCTCAACTCTAAATCTCTCCTCTATCAACAACAACTTGTGTTCTGCATAGCAGCCCTTCTGCATGGTAGCCTTCTAGAGTGCTTGAAGCATAGCGCTCCTCTCCTCTTGCAATGCAAGTTGATCTATTTCATGCCTCGAAGGCAGGAACTCATGTTGGAATATGAGTGAGTTGTTTCATAAGCAGTAATGACTCTGTGACACCTCACTCCAATGGCTACTCTTTCAGTTTTCAATCTGAGGATTCATTGCTAATAATAATAATATCATAACCCTTGCGTTTGATAAAGCACTTTTCATGTCTTCTAGAACATCTCAAAGAATATACTGTAAAGTTGATTGACTGCATATTTTCTGGCAAAACGTGGCAGCCAATTCTGCACAGCAGTGCCCCACAAACAGTCGTGGATTGAAATTACCAATTTATAATATTTTTTTTAGGGATTACTATTAGGCGAGTGAAGCGTAGGAAATTGCCCAAAGTTTTGTCCTGTCTGGAATTGAACCCGGGTCTCTCACCCGTAGGGTGAGTGCTCTAACCACTGAGCTACAGCACTGCACTATTTGGCCCTGTGCTTAAACACAATTGAACCTAATTTTGTCTATATGTACCCAGACTGAGTTATCTTGTGCTAAGGAATGGTGACACTATCCAGTTCCCACCCATCACAAGATTCTGAAGGTCAAATTTGAAACATAGCTTCAATAAAGTATCTTTTGCTCTGATTGAACATGAATTTTGCTCTTTCTCGCATCCTAAAATATCAGTAACCATGGATCAAAGCTAGCAACTAGTAGATAGCTTAATAAGTTGTCAATTCTAGGCTTTTTGGCTCCCCAAATATTATCAAGCAATATTCGGTTGTGGAAATACAGGTTTACCCTAACTGTGTGTGACAGAGGCACTCACGCTTCACTTCCTTCCTGAACTGCCAATTTTAAAATATATTTATATTTATAATGTCTCATGAGTGATTCAGACAGAAAATCTGACCAGCACCGTGACAAATTATTAAAATATGCTGTTCTTGGGGGAATTAACTGAGGCACATTCTGGGGCTGAATGCAGTTGAAAATTAGTCCCAGTCTGCATTCCTGAATACATCATGTAAATATAAAACTGTTCAACAACAGTAATTTAGCCAGCAGTCTGTACCTCTTACAAGCATCCTATCAGTTGAGAACATCAACTTCGAAATGTGTTATTGCTATGTTGATCAAATGAGAAAAAACCCACTAATTTGCACGAGGAACTGAGAACTGGAGGAGCTGTGTGCAACTTGAAACAGTTTTGAGTTTTCCATTAATTATATAACTGTGGAGTTGAATTTCAAATAGACTATTTGAACATCAAGAGATGATATAGGGCTTAAGGTTGTCTAAATCACAGACATTTACCACAAAGGTGGAGACCATTTGGCCTATTGCCCCTGTGCTGGCCCTTTGAAAGAGCTATTTTGTTTAATTAGTCCCATTCTCACTAATATTTGAGGTTTCTTTTTACCATTTGCTTTTGACGGGTATGAATACATTGTGTATATTTTCTTAATAGATGAGGAATTAAACATTTACACATCAGGCCAATAAAATTGAGAAAATGGAGTCCTTGTGGAGTCCTGTAGCTCAGTGGTTAAGTGCACTCGCCTCGCGAATTGGGTTCAATTCCAAGTCAGGGCGAAACCGTGGGAATGTTTCCATACTCCACATGCCTTATAATAATCCCTCTAATATAAACAATAATAATAAATGGGTCATTTCAATCCATGACTGTTTGTGGGACGCTGCTGTGCGCAATTCCCTGCCGCATTTCGCCCATAAAATGTACGGTCAATTCACTTTACAGTCTATTCTGTGAAGTGCTTTGAGATGTCTAGAAGACGTGAAAAGGGGGTATATCAAATGCAAGGGTTGTAAAATGTTATAAAATGTTCCTCTAGTGACTGTATTGCACTATATTTGTAATAAGATTAACCAGCTCACTGTTACCAAGCAATTAACCAAGCAATAATAAGTCGGTGTCAATCAATAACATTACACTTATTCTGAGTAAGGCAATGCCTCTTTTAATTGAAATGTATTGCAATGATTGATAGGTCTTCATCTTGATAATTCATTTTGATCTAAGTACTATTGCAATTTTGTTAAATAAGATTGAAAGAACAAACATTTATTTGGAATGTTGTGGGAAAATTCTACTGAAAATTAAAATTTCTGTTAATTTCTCATGTTCTTTCAGTGTAAGTTAACATAATAAATCAATTGATGAGTCCATTTCGTTAATATTGTTCTCAATATGACCGCAATGCCAAATTTTAAATTATTTGAGGGCTCAATGGAGGTTTGGCTGATAACATCCCTGGATTGAATAAAGGAGGGAACAATTAGGTTGATAAGAACATACATCTTTTACTATCTTCAGTTGTTATCACTATACAATTGTTATAGAAAAGGACAAACACTATGGATGTAGGTGAATCCATTTGGTACAAAATCTACTTTTTCTGAGACCTTGGATTCATACCAGGATACAGATAGAAATGGCAACTCTAATTCATGCCACAGATGTTGGTAAAGTGAGTGCTGATCAGTACTGTTAAGTGCCTTGGGATGTCTTCCCGATATGAAAGGCATTTAAACATCTATTTTGTGTTGTTGTTGTTGTGCTGGATCACTGGGCAAGTTTGTCAAACTACATAGTTTCACCCAGTTTGGTATTCAAAAGTCGATTTCCACTCTCAGGAATTGAAATGCAACCTGAAGACTTTAGTATAAAAAGGAAACAAAGAATATTCATAAGTCTATTGTGTTTCAGAGAAAGGATTATAGCAACACTATTGACATTGCAAAGCAATCAGAAACCAAGAGAAGCTGGTGGAATGAAGAAATAAAATATGAATTGAATAGATGTTGGTAGTGGTATACAAAATATATTATAAAGTGCATTTTATTGCAGTGACAGCAAACTTAAGGCAGGTGTTTTTTCTATATTCTACTTATAAATACTGATGAGCCAGGTAAAATCAATTTCCAATGTGAGAGTTGGCATCCCTGGAGAATAGGACTCTTTCACTTTGAGGCATTTTTTGTCAATGTTAGCCGTTCGCAGATGATGGACCAAAAGGTCAGCTGTGGAATAAAGCTTAAACAACTTGCCTCATCAGAAAGTAACGTAATCGCAGAGAGACTCACAGTTTTATTTTTAAGAGAATGAATGGAATTGAAATAAAAAGAATCTTCTGAAGTAACAATGGGAATGGCAGCCGACAGAAATAACTATTCCACAATCAGGAGCACAGTTCAACCTATGTGATCAATATTTTATAGTGCCACATAAGCAGGTTTCAGTTCATGCATAAATTCATATCTTACCGGTAAATATTGTTGGGAAAAGGTAAGGTAAAGGACAAAAAACGAGGGAGAGGATGCATCATAATAAAACCGATTGGAAAAACTTATTTCAAGCTATTGCTGGCTAGGGAAATGTCTTTACGGATGAGGAAGACTATAAAAAGTCCATATCAAGGGATCATTGGTGACTGTGCTTTGAGCCACTATACCACGAAACTCTGGAACACTCTTCCTCTATACCTCAGCCTTCCTATCAAAGTACTTCACAGAATTCTATTGTGGATTGACTGTGCATTTTGTGAGCGAAACGTGGCAGTGGGTGTACATCAAGAGAAATAGAGTGCAAATGTATTACCATGAACTATAATGAGCTATTGGAATAACTTGGCAGTTGAATCTTTGGTTGCTTGCGTTTTTCTCCAAGAGCCATGTTTTAGACCTACTTTAAGGAAATAAAAGCAGACAGTTTGTGCCTCTGATCTTAGCTTGCTATAAAGAAGCTTAATTAATATCTAACTCTATGATTTCCACTGCTATCAATTTACAGTTGCTTTCTCTTTTTTAAGAGAACATTTCAAGCCACCTACTGTAATGCAGTTTCCTTTGAAAAATAACAGATCTTTCTAATCATTTTCAATATCCCTTTCCTTCTGAAGGATATCACCAGCAGTCTCAAGGTCAGTGTGTTGAACCTGCTGAAGACAGAAGTGAGGCTTGCATACTTTCTAATGTAATGATTCTTGGCTCCTGGCTGCTATGTTAGTTAAGAAGCCATCTTTGAGTAAAGCTAACCACATTTACACTTTAGAACCTTTTGGCAATCCAACCACTCTAAGATTATTCTGACAGCTACGATTTTCAGAATCATCAATCTCGTGAACTAGAAAGGTTGGTGTCTTGTTCCTCACTGCTTTTCTTAACTCCTAATCTTCTATACCAGATAGGCAGCATTTTGCAGTCTCTCAGAACTGAAAGCTGATAGAAATCAGTTAGTCCTATATATTTACAGATGTTGCCACTCTATTTGGCTGTAGAATGCATTTCCAAGATGAGTTATATCTAAAGGTCTTTGCTCTTCCACCCTGAACTCAGAGACTGCTCTGAAACCTCCACCCCTATGAAAAGATACTAAATGTAGGATGGGGGTAGGTGTACTTTGTTCTCGCCAGTATTTCTGACAGGTTCTTGCTGCAGAAATACCTTTGATCATAAAAGTTGCAGTGGAGATATTTGGCTAGGGCTGCTATGACTGCGGATGAGAACATTCATCCCCTGGGAGATCTTTTGTTAGACTGAAAGATCACAGCCGTAGACTGGTGGTATCTTTGATGCGTACCTGTTAACCTTACATCCAGGCGTTCATTGACTGGAGAAAACCCCCAACCCACCCAGCCCTTAGAGTTCATTCAATTATTTCAACCTAGTCTCACCTCCAAAAAGAATGCTGGATTGTGTGAGGCTCGCAAAACAAAACAAGATAGGAAAAACTGATAGAACTAGTGTATTACAATATTAGTCTAAGAAACATGCAAGACGCATTTAAAAATGGTACGAATGGAGAGAAAAAGTAAGATAAAAGTGTTTAACATTGTTTCTTCTGAATTAGAATTTTGTACTGTTTGTTGTAATATTCTACAAATACATTAAGACTGTTACCCTGGCATCCAAGTAGTATTACTTTTCAAAATAATAATTTATTTATTTAATTATTCACATACAACACTCAACTGACTCCGTTTTTAAACCAACTATAGTAAAATGTTGTCCCACTGAAGTTTTCTCCAGGAGGAATAACTGTAATTATTTGTTGTTGTTGTAACCATGTAGCCTTATGCAGAAACCCTCCTTTACAATGTAAACCTTTACATTTTCTTAGTCAATTTTTGATTGAATGTTGTATCAGTTTTCTGAATAGCTTAAAGTAGAGGAACACCTCCACTCGGATTTAAATTAAGTGATCACGTTGGTGGCTTTCTCACCTCTGAGTCAGAAGGTTCTGGGTTCAAGGCCATGTCGGGACTTTGAACTCATATAGCCTAGGTTAAATTGATACTTCAACGCATTGCTGGAGGTTCCATCCTTCAGGTGACACATAAAAAACGAGGTTTTGTTTAACTATTGAGGTGGACGGTAAAGCTCCCGTGGAACATTTTGAAGAGAAAAGTGAGTATCTCCAAGTAACTTGGCTACCCAACCCCCGGGTAAAATTGATCTTTCACTTTATGGCTGTGTGTGAGACACTGGCTCATTGGCTGCTGCGTTCACCTTCAACATTTAGTCATTGCACTTTGCAGTGAAGTGAAGTGCTTCGAGGCATCCTCCCAACATGAAGGTCGTTATATCAAATCAAAGATTGTCATTATTCCTATTGAAACGATATGCCTTTGCATCTATTCATAACTAGAAGATCCGGTGGTGGACACAGAGACTTGATTGCTGGAGCCAAATCAGCCTTGGGTTGCAAAAGCAATCGTATTTCTTATTTGATTTGGAATTATTCAGCACAAGTAGGAATTTGATTTCTGTCCAGCCAAACACAGGATTGTTTGTTTATATGTTCAGTTCAAACTGATGCTACAAAGGCAATGGTGTGTGAAGGAAATCATAATTAAGATGCTAAATATAGTATTGTGTTGTGCAACTCTTAATACTTCATCCTGAATTGTTGCTGACAGGATTAGTCCCTTGACCACTCCTGAGTTTCGAGTAGTCTGGTTAGCACTTATTTTAGTGGATGCAGATGCAATCAACAAGATTCAGTTTGTCAGTGACGACAAGGCTGATATGAATTGAGAACGTCAGCTTCTTTTACACCTGGATCTGGGAGAGAATATCCTCACAAAAACTTTGTACAGATTTATTGCCTAACATTCTCATGTGAGCGATGTTTAAATAGGAACAAAGAGGGGGATTGCTGTATAGATTTTTCTTTGAAACTTGAGTCACTCTTTGATATTGAGAGCTTATCATGGGAATTTTCCCTTAACAAACAATGTTATTTTGTCTCAGTAAAACAAGATAATGCCAATGTCTTTAGATTACAAAGCAAAAGGCATTATACATCTAACAAATCTATTTTGTGTCTTTAACATAACAATATTCTGTTTTTTTCAAAAATGTAATCACAGCAATTCAAGCTTGATAGTTACTACTCTAACTGATACTGTAATTCTTAGAAATCACCACTTACTGAGTTTATTAACTAGGTTGTTTGCATAATAGCAACCTATAATCTGCTTGATTTAGGTTTAGGATATTCAATCAATAGGGGAAAAAACGTGCCTTAAACGTTACTTCAATGCATAAAAACGTGAGCAAGAATGTGTCATTGTAGCAAAAAAATGTGCCTTACGTTTCTCTCCAATTATCTTGAGTCAGCTTCAGGCTTCACAGCTGAGAAGGCATTTAGTGATAGGTGGACATTGGTGACACTGGGTAATTGTTTCTCAGCTTCATTTCTTCTCCACTTTATACACTGCGGTAACCATTTGGCGACTTTCCCATTGTACTGCAAATATTACCGAATATTAATTAAAGTACTTAAGGGACTACTTGCTGGAATTCAGATGTTCCTTTTTGGAAGTCAAGGTCATTCAACCCTTTCCCCATGGGGTGACCAGACCATTTAGAACAGCCTCTTCTATCATACCACAGTTACATAATAGAATCAAACAACAACAACAACAACAACAAATTACACTTATAAAGCGCCTTTCACGTCGGGAGGACGTCCCAACGTCCTCCCGACGTAAAAAACGTCCTTTTTTACCGATTCCGTAAAGTGCATTTTGCAGCAAGATGGATAAAAACTTTCTCAACTTTGCAACTTGCTAATGGATTGCTGCTTGGAGATGAATACGATTTCTCAATATGTCACACAAAAAGACATAGTGGCATTGTGAAGAAATGTGCACAATGCATTTAGGACTCAAACATCAGATAAAATTATCGATTTACTTATCAGCACCTTCCAGTTCCAGAAAGCAGTGAGTGATTATTTGCTCAGTTAGCACTTGGGATTTCTGGGATGCAACCCATTTAATTTCATACAGCACTCATTATTGTTCTTGTTAACTGCTTAATCATTATAGAACAAACGTACCATATCCTTTTCCCCATTGTTGAAAACTTGACTGCATAATGTAAGCTTGACTATTGATTTTTGATCTTGCTATGCCTGGTTTGTGTTCATCAATGAATTTTCAGTGCTTTTTAAGGCTTAATAAATAAATAAGGGAGTCTCGCTCCAGAAACCGACTATATCAAGGCAGAGTTCTGGATGCTTCCAGTTCCAGTTGCTATCACATACTTGATGTTCCCAAGAAAATGTTTTTATTTGCACGACAGCAAATAGTTTCTCAACAATTTTCATAACTATTTCCTCCCCGAAGGAGTTGATTTTTTTCTCCCCATGGTACGGTTCGTCCCGCATGGTGCCAGCATCTGGTGAAACAGAACTGTTCAAATGCTATTCACCCACCTTGGTTTTAATTGCTCTCCCACCTTGAATCAATGACCAATTTTAGTTGGGAAAAGCTGCCAGGGACTATGGGAGAAAACTTACTTTTCTTTCTGAATTGTGCCACAGTTTCTTTAACGTACACCTGGGCAGGTACACATAGGACCTCAGTTTAATGTGCCAGCCAAAGGATGATGCCTCTGACAACGTAACTCACCCAAGCACTAAACTTGCGTGAATTCAAAGTTCCGATTGTGGACTTGAACCTCCAATCTTCTGACTTGGAGACGAGAATAGTAATTATCCTTGCATTTGGTATCGCACTTTTCACGTCTTTTAGATGTCTCAAAGCACTCCACAGAACATACTATAAAGTGAATTGACTGTATGTTTTTGGATGAAACGTGGCAGCCAATTGCGCACAGCAGTGTCCCACAAACAGTTGTGGATTGAAATGACTGATTTATTATTGGGGGTTTTCTTGAGAATGCAACCATCTGAATTACATCCTGATAATAAAGATAAGCAATGTTGGAGGACGACCGGAAGGTCAGGAATTTACAGTGCCAAATCCCATTTCTAATTTCAGGATCATCCAATGCTGGGTAGTTCAAGGCAAAGTTTTTGAGTAGAGGTACAAAAAAACTGATAGAAGAGATGGCTAAAGGCTCTTCAGAATAATAAGCCAGTTAAGCAAAAAGAGATTCAATTAATCAGTGGGGGATACTGGGTGGCAGATTGGTAAATAGTTCGAGGTAACAAAGCATAAAGCTGCTGGTCCTAAAAGAAGACTCCCATTTACAACTTCACTAGTGTGGTGAAGGACTAGAACCTGTTTTCACATTGTTTCTTGAACAAAATAAAAGATAACTGGAACTGACATTCAGGCAACTGCCTTTTACATGTGTTAAATGCATTTGCCTAAACTTAATTCAATGCAATATTTAAACTATATTTATAATATTCAAGAAGTAACTTTGAACAAGATAATTAGTTAAAGTAACTCAACACTCTTCAGAATATGAAAACTAGAATTGTCAGCAGACTATGGAGTGAGCACTAAAGTATATGCGACGTGCACTTCAAATGAACTGTGTATAATGTACAATGAAATGCCAGTGATTCTCTCTGAAGTTTATTTAATCTGAAATGTGCACATCCAGTAATGAAACTAATGTCAAATAATGCATTCTCTGTCTTGGTCTGTTATACATTAATACCGGTGTAGTAAAACGTTTAAAGTGTCAAGAGAGGGACACTGGGAATGGTGTCAGAAGAAACCAGTGTGAGCCCTTGACCTACTTATTTCCTACAATCCTGCATATGAACATGTGTATGTGTGTTTGTGAGAGGGAGAGAATATTAGTAAACAATGCTGCATAAAAGCAGGGGAAGGAGTATGATATATCTATATCTACACACAATCTACTCCCTCATTTCTTTATTCCGTATTGTTCACACAAATCCCCTCAAACATTGAAATGAAGAAACCTTTTGTGATCACTCACTCACACAAACACTAAAGAGGAAGATATAGATTATATTAGCGCATACTCTGCCTTCAATCAATTCATCTGAGAAATTGTTGACTGACAGCCCAAATGACATCAGAAACATTGCTTAAAAAAAATCTAATAAATCTTTACATCAGGGAGTGGAGATTTAAGAGTTTTATTATAATGCTATTTCAACATTTTTCTTTCCAATCTTGGTCGATGGGTAAAATGCCCTTCAATTTTCAAAGCTATTATTATCTTAAGATGTGAAATAGGCTGAGTTTGAGAAATTTACAGTACGTATTGGTTCTATTTGATTAAGTGACCAACCAGTGACTGGTAGGCAGATATGTAGAGAATACTCACTCAAGGAACAGCTGCACCGTTTTGGAAATGGTTTGGCTGAAATATGCGATTGAAGACTGAAGCAAAGTAAATGACGACCAATTAGGTCACAAAGTAAGAACAATTTATAAGTACAGTACTGTACCGAGAGAGAAAGTAACAGCGTCTTAGTTGTTATGTTTATTCAAAGGCATCAACTGATATTTGTGCAAAAGGTAAGCACACCAAATTGTATGGTCACCCCTGGCAATGTAAACCAATTTATGCTTCTGTGTAATTTAGCAAGGGTATGTTGTTGCTGTCTGAACTATATTCAAGTCAACATAAATAGAAATTTAGCTGAGTTTAATGATACCCAGAAGAGGGAGGCACAGACCAGGAGCTGTGCTTCCGTATGCTCTTGTCAACAAACATATCTGACCATTTCTGGTCTCACAGTTATCATCTGGGGTGAGATCCATTTTTGGCTTTTTGGTGATTTTATTTTAACTGTTGCAGAAATGGGAAAATACTTTTTTTTTGTAGAAAATTGAGGTCGCTTAACAATCGAACACAGTTGGAGACACTGCAGCAAGAACAGATGTCTCCAAAATTACTCTGGTGGTTACAGGATTTAAAAATTCCTTAGAGATTTTACTGGACATCAGCCAGTAACATATTTCCCCTAGCCTACGCATGTTTCAGCAGTGCTGTTTCAGCAAGTGATTTAGCTCTTTGTTTACATTAACATATGAATTTGCGTCTAGAAGGGAGTGAACCATATGAGATGTAATTTATTAACTCTTTCTTCTAAGCTTGCAGCCATTTTAATTTTGTTATGAGGGACTCTTAACATATTCCCGACATGAATGTGGAGGTGTATAATTAACTATTACAATACCATAAATTTAGCCATTTCTTGGCAATGATGGACTCATTGTAACAAACAAGCTTTCTCTGAAGCCTCCTCAATAATGTTCCTTCACTGGGTGGATGGTGATGGTGGTGAACACTGAACATATCAATTGTATCAAGCAAGGGTGAGCATCTTATTGAAAGATACATCAGTAAAATAACTCACTCCTCCTATCCCGATTGATTATCTGGCTTAATTTTCCTTTTATTGCATAAGTCCTTTCTGTATTTAGGAAGCCCAAGTTCAGATTCCTTTTCAAACAATCATTCTTCTCTGGCAATCTCTTTGGTCAACAAAGTTGGTTTTAGGAATCCTGATTGGGAGTATTTAGAATTAGTTTAAGACACCCAACAACAACAACTTGCATTTGTATAACGCCCTTCACGCCATGTCGTATCTCAGAAGGCTTACCCATTGTAAGTCTCCCTGGAAGAGAGCTTGTGAGGAACATCATTGGGATATTCTGAATATTTCACATGCCTAATAATAATCCCCCCAAAAAAACAATAAGAATTTGCTCTCTCAATCCACGAATGTTTGTGTGACATTGCTGTGTGCAATTGGCTGCCGCATTTTGCCCATAAATATACAGCCCATTAACTTTACAGTATATTCGGTGAAGCTCTTTGAAAACGTCTAGAAAACGTGAAAAGTGTCATATCAAATGCAAGGATTATTATTATTATTCCAGTATAATTGGCATCAAGAGGTCAAGATAGCTATCACCAGATATTGAACCCTGATCAAAACCATTTGAATGGAAATACATTTTGATTGGCATGGGAGCATTACTGTTTCTCCATCTGTTACCTTTATACAGTATTGCTGCTGTAAACTCATATCAGTTGTAACCGTATTATAATTCAATATTAGCATTGAGACAATTAACAACAGAATGCGACTCCTCACGTAACCTTAAAAAGGAGCAGATGTGCTGCCATCTGTCCATTTGAATCTCCCCGTTGATATCCTTCACCCCAAATTTCCCTTAAGCATATTGAAGAGGAATCTACACAATACTCTAGGAAATGCAAAACATTTCATGGTGTATTTCTTCACTTTTTAAAATTAATTTCCTAGATAATTCAAACTCGGAATTCCCACATCATCTCTGTTCTCTTTCTGGAGACGCTAAGCTAAGTTGCTTCAGTATTTTATATTGGCATGTTGAGATTTATTTTTACCAATACCATTTTTCATTCCCAAAGAAGTTGAAGGTAACAGGGTTAATACTTTTGAATACATTTCAACCACATTCCGCTGCTTTCAATTTATTTTCCCCTGGTGGTAAAGAAAGCTGTATTTGTCTCATGGAGTGTGAGATGGTAGCAATCTAAGGGCAGTTATTAATAGGTAACATGCAATCTGTAGTGCTTCATGAGCTAACAGACGACATGATATTTTCAGGTATATGTACTTGGAGCTTGAAGGTTTAGTGTGTAAGAATAGCTGCTAAGATTATTCACTGGGAAGGAATTTAGTAGTAAGTAGATTAACAGAGAAGATGGGGGCCATTTGGGTGATAACAATCACCAAGATATGATGAAAAGAATACCTGTAAAACCTTTTAATCAATCAATAATGAATATCTCTCCCAAGTAGCTTATAAATACTTGAGGGTTTCTACTCAACGGACATTTTCAAAGGAAATTAATAATTCACATAAAATGCACCAAATCCAAAACACCCACAGGAATATTTCCCGATGCAGATTCCAAAATTACTCACAAGATCTATTTTCACGATTAAAAAGCAAACAAGAAATCTTATTGAATCTTCCCAAATTAGCATGGTGTTTCCATTGATCAGCTGGTTTTACTTATCTGTATGGAACCGGGTCTGAACTGAGCTGCAGGCAGTAAAAATCATTAGCAACCGAGGTAGATAATGAAACCAGAGGGTTGTATTTGCTGGTTATGACATCTGCTCAGATGCAGCTTTTGATCTATCTTAAAACATATGGTGTTGGTACTTTGCAGTTAGCAGACAGAACCGAGAGAATCAATATCAATGCATAAATGCGGGACATAAAATTATCTAGAGCTTAATAATGGCTAGTTGCAACTGATTCCAGTGTTACAGCAGTTCCAACTGATTCTAGTGTTACCCCAGTGCCTTCCCTTGCAGGTTAAAGCCTTGGTTTAAAAAAATGAGAATGGATATCAGCTGACAAAATAATCCATTTGATATATTTTCTATTGTAGGTTAAAAAGTTTATAGAGCAGATGATACAATCTATTTTCTTAAATGATGCTGGATAGTTTTTGTATGTCTTGAGAGCAAGTTACCTCTTCTCTTTTCTGCCTCCTCCAGTTTCTTCTCTCCTCAAAACATTGACTCATGCCAAGATTTAATTCCACAGTAGTGGTATCTCAAACAAATATTCACAAGCGTGGCTCGGCAGTGAGTAGTTGGTAGGCTACATGAGCTGCGGCGAGGGGACCATGGTCCATTCTTGCTCAACAGCCTCTCAAACGTTTTGTCCAGGAAGACTAAGAGCCTAATGCTTATTTTCACGCGGACATTGTTTGAGTCCAGTTTCACTGGGCTCACTGCCACGTTTAACAAGAACACACTGAGAATCTAACTTAGTATCTTCTCCACCTTTGTGGGCAAATGCTTTTCCAACTGAGCCATCAGAGGTGCTTTATGTGCTCATCTCTTCAGCAGAATAATTGGAGGAGATTCAATGCAGTTTATTTGCACAATTTGCTACCAGGAAATGAAAAATCAAGAATTATGCATGAATTAGTGAGAGATGAATCAACAAAAGGGCTGTTTGGACATCACAAGAAACAAACAAAAGTTTTGAACATGTACAGAAGATGAATAATCTTTGTTTTACGTGAGATGTTTCTGTTGGTTGAGTTGATTGGAGATTATGTGGCTTAGTGGTTAGAGCACTTATCTTGCAAGCTGGGGAGACCAAGCTGGGAAGACCTGTGTTCGAATCCAGGCAGGTCAGGGCAAAATCTTGAGCAAGTTTCCTTACTCCACAAGCCTAATAATAATAATCCATCCAAAAAAAACACAATAATAAAATTGGTCATTTCAATCCATGACTGTTTATGGGACACTGCTGTGCGCAATTGGCTGCCGTGATTCACCTACAAATATATAGTCAATTCACTTTACAGTATATTCTGTGAAGCGCTTTGGGACGTTGATAAGATGCTAGGATTATTATTGTGTCAGAGAATGAAGAGTGAGCTGCAATTAAAGTTTAAAGCACTGAATTGAAAATTGCTCTTTTGATAGCTGGAGTAGAAAGAAAGACCAATTTGCAAAACTAGTGTGCCAATGTAGTGTGCAAGCTGTCAGCAAGATGGAACATTTCTAACACTTTAAGATCTGTTGAAGCATTTTCAGGAATGGAATACAGATGCTGACACCTGCAATATGTAAGAGATGAGAAAAAAAAATCCTTTTCAGATTTTGAAATCAAATTAATTGCGCTTCCTTTTGAAGGACCAAGATTCCTTAAAATGCAAGCGCTTTACTTTGGGATTCAGAAAAAAAGTAAATACAGAGAACTATACTTTACGATGCTTTGAGAAAGTAGAACAAGAATTTCCAGACAGATCAGAGGGTGATTAACCGCTAGAAACGGCTGCTAGGGAGGGGGACTTGGGCCATGTTATAATAAATTTTAAAAAATAATAATCGTTGCATTTGATATAGCACTTTTCACGTCTTCTAGATGTCTCAAAGGGCTTCACAGAATATACTGTAAAGTGAATTGACTGTATATTTGTGACAGCCAAATGTGCGTAGCAGTGTCCCACAAACAATCGTGGATTGAAATGACTAATTTTATTATTGAGTTTTTTTGGGAGGGATTATTATTAGGCGTGTGGAGTAACAAAACTTGCCCAAGATTTCGCCCTGATCTGCCTGGATTTAAAACACAGGTCTCACGCTTGTAATGAGTATGATTTGATCACAAAGATATTCTTTGCTCGGGTTATGATAAAATAATGAGAATTCTTGTCATGCTAAGACACAGAGTAATATGTAATCGTATGTTCTGTCTCTGTCAAATATAAATTATTATGATTATTTTTAGGTGTCTCTTACGATCACTTTCCCCTCTCTTCCCCTGTTCTGTACTCATCCCAACACCGTAAAGACCTCTGAGTCATTATTTCTATGTGATGGGTGATTTAAAAATAATAATCCTTGCATTTGATATAGCCGCTATCACGTCTTCTAGATGTCTTAAAGCGCTTCACAGAATATACTGTAAAGTGAATTAACTGTATATTTGTGGGTGAAACACAGCAGCCAATTGCACACAGCAGTGTTCCACAAACAGTTGTGGATTGAAATGACCAATGCATTATTGTTTTTCTTTGTGGATTATTATCAGGCTTGTGAAGTAAGGAAACTTGCCCAAGCTTTCACCCTGCCTGGAATTGAACCCAAGTCTCTCACTTGTAAGTCGAGTGCTCTAACCACTGAGATACAGGATTCCACAAATTAATTAATATCAATCAATCAAAATTACATTTATAGGGCGCCTTTCATGTCGAGAGGACGTCCCAAGGCGCTGATCAGTCAGGTAGGGACCAGAGCAGGGGGGATTGGTCGGGGTAGGGGACAGGAGACTAGGAAAATTGACTGTATATTTGTGGGTGAAACACAGCAGCCAAATTGCACACAGCAGTGTCCCACAAACAGTCGTGGAAATGGGGTTAGGGGAGAAAGGGTGTAAAGAGGGTAAGGCGAGGGGTTGGAATAGGGGGAAGGAGATCAGGAAAACTGACTGTATATTTGTGGGCGAAACGTGGCGGCCAAATTGCACACAAAAGTGTATCGGAATGTGAACTGTTTTTCCATTACAAATCCGATTCACTCAGAATAGAATAATCTGTTCCAAATAAAATATTCCTCTATGTTTCTAGATGATATAGGTTGAGAGATAGATCACAAGACCACAAGAATTCATGTTAAGTCACAAGCTCATTGTATCCAATGCAAGGATTATTATTATTATTATTACTTGTAACTGTATAAATATACCTTTCTTCAAAAAACAAATAATATCCCTGAATTATATAGAGACTGTTTTGTAAAAGTAATGCAAGCAAACAAAACAAAATTGCCTTTAGTGAGGCCAGATGATAAGGAGACATTACAGAGTGTGTGGTTAACATCAGTCCATCTCAAAAATAAAGTTTACCTGAAAAAAATTCAAATTAAGAAATCTGTGTGGCAAACTCTCAGGAACACTCCAAAGGAATCTGTTTTGAGAGCAGGGTTTCCCTTGAGTCATTGTGACATACTTCCTGTTACCAAGAGATGTACTTATTTGGATTTCTTAATGAGATCCTGGTTAGCAATATCGCAAAGTTGACCCCGCTTGCTCCTAAATTTCATACCAAATTCCCACAGCAGTGTCTACTATACATCGTACTGTATAATGTGTTGGAACCCTTGTAGACATGGAACCGTGATTCACTGTGTGCATGGTTTCACTCTGCAAGGAATACCTTACAATTCTAAACTGCTTTTGTCTGATTCCTTGGAATCTCTGTTGTGCCTCTAAATTTTTGCTTCTGACATTGAGTAGAAACATTCTTTCATAGACAGAATGCATTCTATGACATCTTACAGAATAAAGCAACTAATTTTATATTTAGAAACAATTGTCTTATACAGTATAATGAAATATCATGCAGGACTATTTTCCTTGGAAATATATATGTAATACAGTACATATTTATACAATAGGGAAACATTTATGAAACAAAGGCAAGCAAGTCTTATTCCAAATGATTGCATTTAAGATTTTCATAAATCTCCCTTTTTAAAAGGTTCCAGTTATGCTCTGGTATTTTACAGCCATAAAATATTTACACAATAAATATTGTTCATTGAATGTGCAGCTTTGAAATAATAGGCCAATGGAGATATTCACAAAGAATTCCTATGTTGATACTCTGACCCATTGAGACACATTTTGTTGGTGTGTCAAGAATTGGATATTTGTGCTGACTTCAAAATGTTATGATGTATTTCCAGTATTACTCCAGGAAATCAAGACATAAAAACTCTGTTTTCATAACCAGTTCTGTCTGCAAAGCAAGCAAAACCCAGAGCTTCCGTTTTCTTGCCATTTCAACTCTCCTTCCCACTCGCACTCTGATCTCTCCATCCATGGTCTCCTACGCTGTTCAAATCATTCACAGCTCGAGGAATGGCAACTCATCCATCTGCTAGGGACCTTACAGCCCTCCGGCCTCAATTTTGATTCAAACAATTTCATACCATAATAGCTCAGGTGATGGGGAAGGTGAGCTGTTCTGTGACCATTGCCACATCATCTGGATCCCAGACACACCTTTTCTCTCTCTTGTCTGTCTGTTCTGTTGCAATTTCCCCCCTTTTTGCTTTAACACCTCTTCTCTCCAGTTTTGTTGCAACCCCCACCACTTTGTTTTGCACCATCAAACACCCTTTTAACCCATCATCTCCTGTCCTCTACCCCATTTTCTCCTTTGTCTTCCTTGCACTGCCTCTCCGCTCTCTATTAGTCCTTAAAGGACTCTTTCTCCCAACTCTCACTTTTCTTTCTTCATAGATGCTGCCTGGCCTACTGAGTTTCCCAGTGTTTTCATTTTTTATTTTGTTTTGTTGTTTCAAAAATACTCAGTCATTGACTGGCTTTGATGAGGGAATGTAATTAACGCAAGATGAAAAATGCTTCAGTATCAATCTCAGGTCATAGTATCTGGTGTAAATTACAGTACCCCACTGTACTTTATTAAACTCCAAATAAACTAGCTTTGCTGTCAGACACATCCACTGCCTTCGCCAGACAGTGCCACAGGTCTCGGTGGCTGCACATCCAGCCAGCATTTTGATAGGAATCGGTGTGAGTGAGACATCTGCTGAGATTAAAACTAAGCTGAATGCAGTACCATGACATTCAAAACCAGGCCGAATAACATTGAAATGTTTCGCAGCATTTTACTGATTATTTCTGTCATGTGTAATGACTGTGTATTTGCAGGCAAATGGTGCTCTGATTTGGAACAAAATGTTCAGATTTAAGTTATTTATTTCCAAACCTAATACTGATAAACTTTCACTGAGCAATATGATAAGTAAATGTTCTGCCTTCATCAGGTCTGGTTCACATCCTTAATTTGTGAGATCTGTGGTACAGTATTTTAAATATCTATGCCCAATATTAAAAAGTACTGTAACTTTCAAATCATTCCAACAGATGGAAGTGCTTTATCAAAAGCATGTTTATACCAACTGTTCAGAATTGTGACACACGTTTCACAGCGAAACATTTCTTATTGTAATTATTTTGTGTTTGGGAATAAAAGGTTTTTTCTTCTGAAATCGCTTCATTGTCATGTATACCTCATTAAGAGACGTGTTCACTTGCTTTGCCAATTGCTTCTTTTGTTGCCTGTGCCACCAGCAATCTGTTTCTATTTTTATAAAGGGACCAACATACAAAGGAGAAATTATTTTGTAGTTAAGCAAGATCACTAGAGAGGTTTGATGAAGAAGGAAGATCCTTCGCTTTCATCCTACCCCAAATCAACCCAACCATTTTCTTGTTACAGCGACCAGGATCCTGGACTTAAGTGTTATCTGGAAACCATTTGCGAATAGTTACCAACTCTGAAACAGATGAAACCCGATCAGGCCCTTGGGTCTGATCTACCAGTTTGGACAGAGCCTTTAATCCCCATTTCCCACCTTTTCTCCATACCTGATAATCCTCCTATGTCTGAAATATCCATCCATTTTCTTTAAAACCTTCAATCGATGTTACCTCTCTGGATAAGATGTTAAATCGAGGTCCTGTTTGCCTATTCAAATGGACGTTAAAGATATCATGTCACTGTTCAAACAGAGAAAGGTATTTGTTGTTAACAATCTGCCAAATAAAATTGGTCAGTCACTCTATGGCAGTTTGTGGGACATTACTGTGTGCAAACTGGCAAGCACATTTGCACACAAAATACAATGAATTCACTTTATACCCTCACTTCACTATGAAGTGCTTTGAAAAGTCTTAACAATGTCATAAGATGCTATACCTCAAAATGAAAGGGTTAAGTGATTATCCTAACACTTCTTCTCTCCAGCTTTGCTGCAACCCCCCCACTTTGTTTTGCACCATCAAACACCTATTTAACCCATCATCTCCTGTCCTCTACCCCCATTTTCTCCTTTGTCTTCCTTGCCCTGCCTCTCCTCTCTCTGTTAGTCCTTAATCCTAACCTAATTGACTGTATATTTATGGGGCGAAACGCGGCAGCCAATTTCACACAGCAGTATCCCACAAACATGGATTGAAATGACCATTTCATTTATTTTTTAGAGGGATTATTATTAGGCCTGTGAAGTAAGGAAACTTGCCCAAGGTTTCGCCCTGACTTGCCTGGATTAAATCACATGGAGAAAGACAAGGAGTCGTGTAAAATGAATAGCGTTTTCAATGAGCCATTAGGCATAATAAGCTGAAAAACCTTCTTCTCTGCTGTAAAACTGTATGATTCTTTGTCAGTATCTATTGCTGCTTGACAATCTTGTACTGTAATCTTTCCTGTGCACCTCTTCAGTGACTAAGTAATTAGAATATAAAAATAGATGCACTGCAGGAGATACTATATATTATCTTAAACGCAGTTGGAAATCATATGTGTTTCAGTTATTAAGAATGGATCATTTAGATTTACGCATTACTTAAATAGCTATGGTAAGCTTGTAAAAATAAACAGTGAGAATCTAAGGTTAACTTGAAGAGAGTACATCTGCAGGTGGCTGCAGCAATTCCCACCGGTTTCACTTTGAAATGTTCAGCATATATTTTTGCATACAGCAAAGCATTCAGGCACACCAGCAAGGAACATGTAAATGAGTCAATCTGGTGCATATAAAGGTTTGCATATTGCTGTTGAATTCTTGGCTGAAACAAATCAGTTGAAAAATGATTCAAGAGGTACTTAATTGCTGATTTAGTCGAATGTTACCAGGGTCATTCTCCACTAAAATATTTTGTAGATGCTCCTTGTTGAAAAGGGTGATCGGTGAGTGCTGCTTTATTTGCAGCATTTTAGTACTGATCATGTGTTATTGATTTGAAGTTCTAATAAAGTTCACATGGAAAGTTAAGATTAAGAAAGCTTGATCTTATCATTGCAGATACCCACCCAAACCATTTCCTATTGGAGCTTCCAGCTGCTTCTTAAATAAATCCAATAACCTTGCCTTTGCCACCCTCTCTGTTAACGCAATTCCAGCTGATAATCACCCTGTGTGCAAATACAGGGGGAAATTAAAATTTCCGTTTGCTTTTGTTTTGGGTATGTAACAATTGTGTGTTCATCAATTTAGTCAACTCTAGCTAAGTACCGGAGCTCCTGTGGCTCAGTGGTTAGAGCACTTGTCTTGCAAGCTGGGGAGACCAAACTGGGGAGACCTGTGTTCGAATCAAGGCAGGTCAGGGCGAAACCTTGGACAAGTTTCATTACTCCACATGCCTAATAATAATCCCTCCAAAAGAAACCACGATAATACAATTGGTCATTTCAATTCACAACTGTTTGTGGGACACTGCTGTGCGCAATTGGCTGCTGCAATTCGCCCACAAATATATACAGTCAATTCACTTTACAGTATATTCTGTGAAGGGCTTTGGGATGTTGATAAAATGTGGAAAGCGCTATAGCAAATGCAAGGATTATTATTATATTACTATAGTTTCTCTAGCTTGGCAAGAGTTCCCGTTTTAGAATGAATAAACTTTGTGATTTTATCTCAATTTAGAACCCAATGTGACATTTCCCGGCATACATAATGAGACAGAACTCAGGTAGAGGGACAAAGTAGGTATGTTGCAAACGTAACAAAAATGCATTTAGGGGTTCACTTACTATTAAAAGGGAAGCATCGCAAAGATTTTTACTTGATATAACTGAAGATTTTAAACTGGCCAACCTACAGTGTTGAGTCTGTAAAATTCTACCTTCAAATCACTTTCATTGAAATGCCTTACCAACTGCTTGTAATTAAATCGGTGTAATTGTTTCATAAAATATACCAATTGACAGCACAATTTCTCTAGTAATGATGGACTTGCATAAATGATGATGCATTTGTTGAAGTATATGATCCTCCTTAATGTCTTTAATTGCTGAAAACCATAGATATTCTATTAACTTTAATGGACCAATTTTCCTCGATTGTGCTACAGATGCACAGAAATTTACCAAAATATCAAAGATTAAATAATTGCCAATTTACTGCATTTTTGGCCGCATGTCCATCTCTCCCTTTGCTCAAGTTATAATATAATTGCTAATAAAATGCCCATCTTCTCATTGTTGTTTGTGTAGGTTTTAGACATTAAAAAGTGGCAATTTCTTTCCATAAGGATACAGTTTTAGATTTGTACCAAATTCTTAGCTCACATATTCATCCGGAACAAGAAACTGAATTTCTAGATCGTTGTTAATGACTTTACTGCTGTTAAAATAGAACAGGCTGTCATTAAGAACATAAAGACCTAAGAATTAGGAGCAGGAGTAGGCCATTCGGCCCCTCTAGTCTGCTCCGCCATTTGATAAGATTATGGCTGATCTTCTGACCTAACTCTAATTACCTGCCCTATCCCCATATCCCCGAATCCCTCTATTTTTATAAAAAATCTATCAGTCTCAGCCTTGAAAATGTTCAAGGACTGAGCAGCTACAGCCTTCTGGGATAGTGAAGTCCATAGATTCACTACCATCTGAGTGAAGAAATATTTCCTCAACTCTGTTCTAAAAGGCTGACCCTTAATTTTAAGATTATGACCCCTGGTTATAGATTCTTCTACCAGGGGAAACAGTCCCTCAGTGTCTACTTTATCTATATGTTTCAATAAGATCCCCCCTAATTCTTCTGTACTCTAGAGAATACAGCCCTAGTTTATTCAACCGATCCTCATAGGTCAGTCCCCTCATCCCAGAAACTAACCTAGTGAATCTATGCTGCACCCCTTCTAAGTCAAGTATGTCCTTTATTAAATAAGGAGACCAAAACTGCACATAATACTCTAAGTGCAGTCTCACCAAGGCCCTAAACAATTGTAGCAAGACTTTCCTGCTTTTGTACTCTAAACCTTTTGCAATGAACGCTAACATGCCGTTTGTTTTCTAAGTTGCTTGCTGCACCTGCAAACTAACTTTTTGAGACTGGCGTACAAGGACACCCAAATCCCTTTGCACACTAACACAACCCAACCTCTCCAGGTCTAGAAAATAATTTGTTTTTTTATTTTTGCTACCTAGGTGAATAATTTTACACCTCCCCATATTAAAATCCATCTGCCACATACTCGACCACTCCCCTAGCCTATTCATATCCCATTGCAATCTTTCACCTCTACATGTTGAATTCCTAGCCAGCCTGATTGAATTTGGAAACTCACATACAGCGAATCACAGGAGGATGCACAACTGCTAACCAATGAAATCAACAGGTTCCACTTATAGTTTAACCATCGAAACTGAATGCATTTACAGTGACAACTTGCAATTATATAGTGCCCTTCACACAGTTTAGTTGTCATGTAACAGATAAAACTATTCTGCTTCAGAGCTCTTACACCAAGACAAAATAGTCTGCTTCCAGTATTGACTGAAAAAGTACTCTTTCTATCTTTTGCAAAGATGCATTAGGAATAGATGGATGGAGGATAAACAAACACTGGAGCAAAATATGACCTGCATCTGCACCTCCATAACTTTTCATCATAATGCAATTCAAGTCTGAAGAATGCACGTTATTATGTTGACATAAGTAATTCATTTTACGGAATCATAGCAATTTCATTATACAAGAAAAGCCCTTTGGCCCATTGAGGCTGAACTGGTGCTAACTCACCCATTGGAGTCAACCACTCTGATCCCAAATCCATTCTCGTTTCCAATACCCTTTCATATTCTTTTTTCTTTAAGTGAATTCTTCTTCATTTTGTTTGTACTTAGCAATGATGCGACTTGTGGGGATTAAAAAGAAGCGAAAATAGGTTTAAACTGACAGCGATCGTTGCAAATGCACCTGGAGGTATATGACGCATATTATTCACATTGAGATGAGATGGTTTCACGTTGAAAATAGTAAACCTTTTACAATGGAAGAGTGAACGTACAATATCCTCGAGCAGATTTCAGTGTGTTGATCATTCTCTTCATTCAATATCAAGCAGCCAAAATGCAGCTTGTGGTCAGCTGTGTATCACATAACCGCTATTTTGATTTCACCTTCGCATAGAGCCTAATATGCAGCATTCACATAGGATTTGCACATGATGAAGGGTGCAGGTACCCAGATGTGTGTCTGTAGAACTACATCTGACTTTGATCTCAGTTTTTGACTTCTGAAGCAAGAGTCCTGGCACCTATCAAGGAATTGACATTCACGCAGATTTCCGGATCCACTGTTTACAAATCCTGTTGTGAAATGTTGAGAATAGACCTCACAAAGCAAGCTCAATTTTACTTTGAATTAAAAACACAACTTCCCCAGAGAGGCTGGAATTCTCACAGTGGTAGTTATCTAGGGGTTAAGATTTTTTTTAAATCCATTGATATGAAATAATGAGTCTTGTAAAAAATCTCATGAAATGTTACATAAAATGAGTAAAATGATCTCATTCATAATTTACACAGGAATATGCTGCTGCGGATCTTGTTTCATCTCCTGCAAGCTTGTATCGTTGGGATTTTAAATGCTGACCTTGATTCTAATTATTGAGTGCTGTACACTGAATCTGATCAAAGGGAAGTAATGCTGATTCCTGAAATAAATTGTACAGGATAATTTCTGCTTATAGTGGTGTACCTTTTTCTTTGCCAATGCTAACTTCTGAGAGTGAGATTCAACTGTCCAAAGTAGGTCACAAAATAATTTGAAAAGAATAGGAAGACCATCAATTCAAGTGCTCGGTTATATTCATTTTTAGGCAAATGGTTATCAGTTTCTCTGCTATTTTGCCATTTGCAGACCTGTTTACACTGAGTCCTCCTGAAGATGTGTTTAACCTGAAGGATTATATACATACTATAATATTTGTACAGCACCTTTCACGTTTGCTGCATCGCAAGGCTCAATGCAACAAAGGAATATTGAAATATTTATATATTAAAGGATTTAAATCAAACTAATTCTATGGCCTGGTGTTAGATAGTATAGTTACTAAATGAAAAAAGCTTATGTTTGAAATTGTTTGCTAATTATGCTGGAACTTCTCCGAGGCAGCCTTTGCAGTTGATGTGGAAACAATTTTACCATTTCAGTTGCTTAAAACGTTCAGTTCACCATTGTAAGTATTCCCATAGTTGACTGTTATAATGATGGATTTGGGGAAAAAGCTGAACCATTCTATAGTTTCCGAACATGATCCAATAATGTGTTATTTTATGTATGATAATATATGGACATGTAACTTATTTTTAACCATTGAGTAAGAAGTGACGCAATGCAAATAAATGATATTTATTCAAGGGCCTTTGATTCATTAAAAGAATTAAAAGATTTTCTCCACCCAGTTTCCATTACATTCAGATCTGCAACAACATCACGGTCGTTCATTACGTCCACCACCTTCCTTATTTCAATTAGACACACATCATTTTGGATGAAAGATCTAAGCTCAAATTCAGACCAAAATGCATGCAAGGTTCAACCTCCTCTTAAATTAGCACTTATTCGCTTTGAGAAAAGGATCTGAAGTGTGTTATTCATCAAGAGAAGTGGAGTGCTGCTTGGTGAAATGCTAAAAGAGCAGCTCAAAATACAAGACCTTAAATGATAGGTATTAAGATAATAAATGTGTATATGTATATATCAAAAAATGCCTCAAATGCAAATATTCAATAATTCAATGAAATAGCATAAATATAAATCAGATCAATTTTTTTTCTCCACCAAATCCTGTGATAAATTGTCATGAATTCAAGCAGTGTTTGCCGTTTCACTTTTATTGTTTGAACAAAAAAATCTTGCCTCCCATCACCTTTGGCCTAAACTTAGGTTTGCGTCAACCAGGCTCAGTTGGCATTATTCTTGCCTCTGGGCCAGAACAACAACAACAACAAAAGAGCGCCGTTCACATAGAGAGGATGTGAAGGTTGTGACTATGAGGATTTTGAGCTCATGGTCTAGGCTAACACTCCAATATCATACTGTGGTGCCCTGTATTTCAGTGCATTCTGTCAAACTAAATGATAAGCTGAGGTTCCATCTGCCTGCTCAGGTGAATGTTAAAGATCTTAAGGCACTGTTTACAAAGAGAAGGGAGTTTCTCCCAATGTCATGGTCAACAATTCTTCAGATAACATTTATAATTTGCTTCACAACTGCTTTATGGGATATTGCTGTGCACAAAGTGATTGCAATGTTCACTTACATTTACTTAAGCATTTTGCAGTAAATCCTGTAAAACATTTTGAAATATTAATAATCCTTGCATTTGATATAGCGCTTTTCATGTCTTCTCAACATCCCGAAGTGTTTCACAGAATATAATGTAAAGTGAATTGACTGTATATGTGTGGGCAAAACTCAGCAGTGTCCCACTAACAGTCGTGGATTGAAAATTATGAATTTATTATTGGATTTTTTTCAAGGGATTACTGAAAGAATACTTTCAGTTCCACATTGAGGTGTACTTTGGGAGGTTATTAACATGGATTGGTCATAGTTGTAAATATGTGCTGGGAACAACTTTGGCCTTTAGGGAGCTCATTCTTCACTTCGGGTTGGCTACAGAGAGGCCAATAAATTACAGAGTTGTGTGGTGCAAAGCGAGACGTTGTACATTGGGGCTGGCCTGTTCTTTTCTTGATTTGTTCTGCAAGGTTACTCTGTGAAATGTTTTCCTTATCCTCCTAACATGAAGGGCATTACAGTATATCAAACGCAAGGATTATTACTTTCCATAATCCACTAGACTGGAAACCACGATATAATTTATTTCTTGCGTTTTTCTCGCTAGCAAGCAGACACCTAATTGGGAGATGTGGATTGTGGGGGAACAGAACCCAGGAGCAGTATTTTGTTTACAACAACAACACAATTATCCAAAATGCAAAATACTCTGGATGCTGGAAATCTGAAACAAAAACATAAATCGCTGGGAACACTCAGCAGATCAGGCAGCATTTATGGAGAAAGGAAAAGTGGGTCAACATTTCGGGTCCGCGACCCTTCGTCAGTTCTGATGAAGCAAGTTACGGGGAACTGTAGCTATGTTTCTCTGTAACGTTTCCCTGTAATTACATTTGGATAGTGCCTTTCATGTTGGGTCGACGTTCCAATCTGCTGGTTTTCAGGTAAATATTACTGCAATACCTCAAAATGATCACATTACATATGTTTAACACCCATTCCTTGTGTTAAATCACACAATAGATTTGTTGAGAAGCAATTCACATTTTACACAATGTTTCACGTAAAATAAAACTTTTTCAAACCATGAGAGTTTCGCTTTCACCTTTTGGTTCACTTAATTTGCCAATTACTTTCAAATATAAAGTTGGCAGCTCCCATGAATTACGTAAATCAGAAAGGAACATTAAAAACTTTTTCAGAAAACTTCAGGTTTATATGATTATAAATCTGGTATCCAGTAAAGCTGATCAGATCCAGATTTATATCACTTATCTCTGACAAAACACATTTTATGGCGGTTTGCTCTGGTCTATAAATTTGACTGGCAACTTAGATATGATGAAAAGAGGGTTCCACTGTGTGCTTTCAAATTAGATTTATCAGCAGCATTAAGTGCTGCGACAGTATTACATTTTATAATATATGAGCTAATACCCTTGAATATTTAGATCATAACTAATGACAATATTCTTGTTGAAACAGTTTAATACGAAAGATTTATTTGGACCCAAGCGTTCAACAAATGCATCACAATGGCAGTGCCTGGACTCCTTCTGGTTCTAGTACAGTTCTCTGTAACTTGCTTGTGAGCAAATGACTCCATTGACACTGAATTCAATCTACATGAGGGATGAAGAAGAATTCCAAGTCTACTATTCAAACCAAGAACCCAATGAAAGAGACAGAATTTTCTTTGGAATTACTTGGTGGTGGGGTGGTGTGGTGGGTGGGGGGGGTAGGCAGGTAGGCACAAGATTACATCAAGACCCTAGAATATTTACAAAGGTCAATAAGGAATATATTACAATGAAACTCAAAGATATCAAATATGAACCCCCGGGACCTGATACTTGGAACTTGAGATACAACAGCATCTTGGAGAGTGAACCTTCAAAGGTTAATATCTCGGAGCGCTGGTTTAATGAAATACATGAGCCTGGTAATAAATGAGGTATTGTTTATTCATTTTAGGATCATAAATACATGAGCTGTACCTGAGAATTCTAAGAGAAGCAATGATATCATGGTATTCTAGAGTGCTCTCAAATTGAGGCATTATAGACAAGTTTTTCTAACATCAATAGTGGAAAACATGCTTGATGGCATTTTGTTCGATGCCATCGATGGCATTTTATCTAAACAAAATCTAAACTTGAGATACAACAAGTTTAAATGCTATAACTAAGAAGTTACAGCATATGGTTTATACAAGCGATGGGTCATGCCTCACAAAACTACTGGATTATCAGATGAGATCTGCCTGGTAATGATAAAAGTTTCAGAAGATCATTTATGAACTTCTGCGCATCAAGATTTTAATATTTAAAATATTAAAAGATGAACACAATGTAATGAGACATACATGTGCAAATACAAAAGATGAAACACTCAACACGGGGTAGAAAAATGTTATAAATGACATCAAAGAAACCAGGAACATACATGGATGGGTGAGTTGTACATATGTAGAGGGAAAAAAAAGTATCTACTGAAAAATAAATTCCTCTTCCCATATCATGTACGCTGCTCTAATTTCTAAGTGAAAGACATTGAGTTTGTGTCTCATATCAAGCTCATATCACAACAAACGGAGGAGAGACGATAGAGAGTTTAACCCAGTTGAAAGTAGGGAACGGCGATATATCGGTATATCGCTAAAACCCGATATGATTTTCATATCGATATGCCGATATAGACATTTTTAAAATACCGATATATCGAAAAACGGTATATCGAGGTAAAAAAATCGGGATGCGAGCACAATCAACTACAAGACCCAGAATGCTCATCTCTATACACAATGCACAGACCGATGTGCAAAGCCGCCATCTTGTATTCATAGTCCTCGAATACAATATACAGGTATGCAAGGGGTGGGGGGAGAGAGACGGCTGTGGGTGGGGGGTGTGAGGGGGAGAGAGACTGCTGGGGGGGGGAGTGAGGGGGAGAGAGACGGCTGGGGGGAGGGGGAGATAGACGGCTGGGGGGGGGAGAGGGGGAGAGAGACGGCTGGGGGGGGGAGAGGGGGAGAGAGACGGCTGGGGTTGAGGGGGAGAGAGACGGCTGGGGGGGGAGGGAGAGAGAGACGGCGGTGGGGGGGGGAGGGGAGGGGGAGAGAGACGGCTGGGGGGAGGGGGAGAGAGACGGCTGGGGGGAGGGGGAGAGAGACGGCTGGAGGGGGAGGGAGGGAGAAAGAGACGGCTGGGGGGGTGGTGGGGGAGAGAGACGACGGGGGTGGGGGGTGCGAGAGAGGGACGGCGGGGGGGGGGGGGGGGAGAGACGGGGTGGATGTGATAATATACAGATAGATAGAGATGGGGGGGGATGTGAGAGAGGAGAGAGGGAGAGAGACATAGAGAGACACAGACAGAAAAACACAGAGATGGAGAGAGTGAGAGACACAGAGAGAGAAAGATATTTACCTCCTGAGAAGATAGCCCCCGAATGCGCGCACACCCCGAATGCGCGCGCATGCGCAGTACGAAAAACCGGAAAATATCGGTATTTCGGTATATCTCGATATGAGCCAACCGATATATCCATATCCGGAAATTTCCCATATCGCCGTTCCCTAGTTCAAAGGCTGTTTCCACATAGCTCTTTTCCCAAGTAATTCTAAGCATCCTAATCCCTTCAGAACTCCTTTGTTGAATGTGCCACAAGGGTTCCAGCTGCAAGCTATAAGAGGAAGTAAGAAAGAAAGGGGTCAGGTAGCAAAATCCATCTTTCTGACCCAGAGATTAGCAGCAAGGAAACATTTCTATACCATGAATCAATCTTGCTGCATCCATTTTGTAGAAAATGGATGCAGTAAAACACAGCAGTCACTTGCACACAACAGTGTCAGACAAATAGTCGTAGATTGAAAATGACCCATTTATTATTTGTTTCTGCAGAGATTATTATTATGCGTAGAGTAAGGAAACTTGTCCAAGGTTTTGCCCTGCCTGGAATTGAACTCAGGTCTCTTGTTTGCAAGTGAATGCTCTGACGATTGAGCTACAGGACTGCACAAGCAAAACAGCTGTTTCAATCGACTGTTTGTGGGACACTGCTGTCTGCAATTGGCTGCTGCATTTTGCCCATAAATATACAGTCAATTCACTTTACAGTATATACTGTGTAGCGCTTTGAGACATCCAGAAGACATAATAACATGCTACATGCAAGGATTATTATTATTATAGTTGAAGAAAAAAGGCAAGAAGCACAGGCAACCTTATTCTGATTGAATCACATGAGTGTGTTAAACGCACAGACTGGCTAGGGAGGCTCCTTCATGTACAACATGTAATGCAGCAAAATGGAGTTTGTTCCAACCCAATTATACCATGTGTCAGCCATCAATGGCAATAGTACAAGTTTAGTAATAATGCTAATTTGGCTGCTATTAACTAAAATTAGTTTTAGTGAACCACAGGTCAAATATACTATTTTATCTGCTTTGCTTCTAACCTTCTGCCATGTAAAGTGACATTTCAAAATCAGTCAAATTATCGCTGGTTGAGATCAATCTTATGGCAGCAGAAAAATGTTCATGAAATATTTGAAGCACAAAACAATCTCTTTTCAACCATCGATTAAAAGTTCATGCCTTCTGAGAAATAAGTGCCGAAATACGAGCGCACAAAGGACATTACAGACAATGAAGTTGTTGGGACCAACATTGATTTTAATAATAATAATGATTATCCTTGCATTTGATATAACGCTTTTCACATCTTATCGACGTCTCAAAGCACTTCACAGAATATACAGTGAATTAACTGTATATTTGTGGGTGAAACGTGGCAGCTAATTGTGCACAGCAATGTCCCACAAACAGTCGTGGATTGAAAATGAACAATATTTATTATTGGGGGAAAGGATTATTATTAGGCATGTGGAGTAAGTAAACTTGCCTTAGGTTTCGCCCTGATCTGCCTGGATTCAAAACACAGGTCTCACACTTGTAAGGCAAGTGCTCTCATCACTGAGCTGCAGGAGCTCCATTCCAATTTAAGTGCCTGACTTACACATAATAAATTCCAAAGCACCAGATGTATTGTGAACATTTCAACATTAGATGACTTTCAATGATATGATATACCCTGAACATTTTCATACAGTGTTATTGTAAAATGATTTTCTCCGATGCTTTAGAAAGCAAGCGAAATGCTCATGAACCGTAGAATACATGAGAACACTGGTTTTGTTTAAATTAGTCCTTTCCGAAACTAATTGCTCATTTCTACTTTGGCAAAAAAGCTCATTCCCTGGAAATAATTCACAAAGGCATATAATAAAAACAATAATAATGCCCAAAGTAATTTTAATACTTAATTGAAAGTAATTGGAATCCCCATCCTTCGAATGAGATGTAAAACCGACAATACATCTCTGTGTTGAGATGGACATTAGAGATCGTATGGTGTTATTCGAAAAGTGAAAGGAATTTCTCCTTGGCAACAATCTCCCAGATAAAATTGATCATTCATTTCATGGTTATTTGTGGGGCAGTGCTGTATGCAAATTTCCTGTCACGTTTGCCTGCAAAATACCCTTACAGCACGTCACAGTAAAATCTGGATTTAACTAGCTCCTGCCACAATAAAGCAACTCCACTGTAACCCAAAATATTCTTGATGGTTCTTCACCCTATCTTGTTTGTCAATAAGACTTGGAGGTAAGGAAAAGTACCAAAAGCTCAGTGAGCTAAAAGCCCTAACTGGGTGAGAGCTCCAATATTCACTCATGCAACAATATAATAATGATAATCATCATCCTTGCATTCAATATAACGCTTTTCGCATCTTCGAGAATAATCCGTGCATCTGATATTGCGCTTTTCATGTCTTCTAGTGTGTTGGTAAACTATATGTAATTTCACGCTTGAATATATAAAAACATAAGCTGACTCCACTCAAAGTGCCTTGTTAGTGGCTATTTGTTGCTTTTTTTTCCAACCAGGAAAACAGCAATGGTTCCTTTAACCATCTATCAGTTTAATGGCCTTTAGCATATCACCCCATGAAGTAGCACCAGTCTGCAGAACAAATCACAAATTGAATATTAACACGCCGTGGCCAAAAAAAGAATATTCAAACACGATTGTTTGCAGCATCTCTTTGTTGTTTCCTCCGAAGTGAAATTACAGCATGTGCCCTTCGTTCCATTGACAAAAGTCCACAGAGCAATCCTAGATTTGATCTATATTAATAAAAAATATGTTTCCACTGGCCCACTGACGTACAGAGCAATGACGTTCAAATTGACAATTGAGTGTGTCTCACTCATGCATCAAATAAAAAGTGACCACTTTAAATCCATTTCAACATTAAATATTCTCTTTCAGACATTAATTGTCAGGAGGATACGTTTTGCATCTATTTATGAAGCATATTGGGCGTTTATTTTCTTGAATTTGGATTTCACCCGATATATTTTGTGGGGATGGAATCAAAGCGTCAGCAGCAACAACAGAACAACAGCAAAACAACACACTCCTAATGCCAGTGTTTTGCCCGCAACTATTGATGATTCTTGCAGGAAGCTCCATACAGATCAGCATTGCAATATTCTATATTGCTTGAGCTCTAGGAAATCCCCTCTACCCTTCCACCCCCCACCCAACACAGGTTCACTTAAAGTGCTGTGGACTCAGCAATCACGAACTTAACAAAACCAACAATGTGTACCCAAAGCTAGATAAATGTCAAACCATAACTGGTGACATTTTTATGTGGAAGCTCTAATGACAATCACACCCAGGTATCAGTGTTCTACTGTGTATATGCTGGTGACAGGGTCTGGAGGAAACAGTGCTACTTTGTACAGTAGATATTGTAGTTTTTCCATCTCTTTTAGCAAAGTAATACAAACAATGTCTCATCCACTTCAGCTCTCAAATGCCTGAACCTCTTAATGCTCAATGCAATGTAAGTGCTATGACAATAGCATGAATGACATATTCACTTCATTACTTCATTAATTGCAATGATGATTTCTCCTTAACCAAAGTCTGTTCTCACCATCGAAAAATGGCCTTTGCTAGCTTTCCAGGTTTTATACTAAATATGAAAGATCTCTAAAGGATTGCGTTAGCAACTGTATTCACTATTTAGTTTATAAAAATGATCACCTTGTTCAGTTTAAGCAGGTTGATTGTATGCTCTTTGGAATTCATTCCTATTTCAATAAGTTGAGTGGAATGCATCAAGTTTGATGGATTTCTTTTTTTTTGCTTCCCATTGTTTGATACAAAGTGAACTTTCCAAACACTGCATAACCACGAACCCAAAACCATTACAAAGTGTAATAACAGATTGAATAGAATGAAATGACAGAAGGTTCACAATCTAACGCTAAATGTCTGAAAATTGGAAGCATTGAAGTTGGAATTTTACAGACACTGCTCATTTTGCTGAGTGCTATTGATTTCAACAGCAATAATCGAGAGGAAATGCAGAAGTTACTGACATTTATGGTGCAGAAGTGGAGGTCAGCTTGTCTGCTCTGAGCTTTTGTTGGTACAGGTTAGAATCATATCAATTGAAAATCTGTTGGAAGTGAGTGAAAGAAAGATCAACACAGAGGATTGTTTCCCGTGATTCCATTATGAGATTTCTTTCAAGTGGTGGGTGACTGTAATTCAATTGATTGTACTTGCAAGGTAATCACCTGACATTGAAGGGAGAAACCTGAGACCAACTCAAATCAGAATGGCACTAAGTACATTCCAGAGAAATGGCTTCATAAGGAGACTAGGACAATCTTCAGTTGTTTGCTTTTATTTTTTGCCCATCTTTCGTCCCGTGCAGTTACCCAAATACCACTCTGCACTTTCAATTTTCGAACAGCAACTTGTTTCCAAATCTCAATCCTACCTAAATCAATGTAATCAATACCACTAGATGTCTACAATGGTTTTAAAAAGTTTTTTTGGTAGCTTGGGATATCCTCCCAACGTGAAAGGCACTATACAAATGTAATCTTGTTGTTGTTGTTAAACAAAAACATAATTTTCTTCAAAAGGTTCAATTTCAGCAGAATAGTTAAAATGAACATATTTTTGTAGGTACAGTATTGAGTTCAGAATTGAGTGTCGAGGTTTCTGAACTGGATCTTTTACTTGTTTCTTTTTAAAGTGGAATTCAGAATTTATATGTGATGCAACAACAACAATAACTCTGGGAGAACTGTAGAGTGATGAAGGCAAACACCGTACAAGGGTGAAGGGAGCAATGACCATTGGCACGGTCAAACAGGTATGTTTTAAACAATTATAGAATGACAGATAAAGAGGCGTAGGGATAGAGCAGAACATCCTAGGGGTTAGGGCATAGCTATATGTATAGCTATTATTACTCTACAATGTGCACTATGCAACTTGTATATATATTCCACCTTGATCCATGTCATTTCATTGCAGAATCGGGGAATCATAGAATGGGCAGTTGAACTATTGCTGACACCTAATCAAGAGCTGGAACCAACATCATACTTTATGAAACTCTGGTCATTGATTTGTGATAAAGTTTTAATTTATTTTTGGTTCAGGATGCCTGGCTTTGTCAAGTTAGGATCCTCAGAAGCAGATCTTTAAGCCCGAATTGCTACAATTCAGTTGTGTTGTGGCTTCGAAAGACTTTATCTGTGAAGGAACTTCAATAATCTCGAGGCCACATAAATTGGATGAATTGATTTTTTTTGCAGAAGCTATTGGAATACAGACTTTCAATTAGCTGGAAGGTCATTCTCTCTCTCTCTCTCTCTCTCTCTCTCTGGAAGACACTGAAATGTTTAAGTGCTAGTTCTACAGTACAGTATTCATATCATTTATATTCCCTCTCTCAAGGTCAGAACAGGCATTTAATCTCAGATCTCAATTAATTAAAATGGATTTTGCTCTCTGTCTACAATATGGAATCCTATAATGACATTTAGAATTTTTATTATGAAAAGTGTTTAAACTATGACTTTTTCAGGTAGTGATACAAATTAATTTTCTACGGAGTAGAAAAGCAGTCATGGTTAGTATTGGTCAAAGAAGCCATATTGCTCTGTAACATCTTAACGTGATTTAGAAGCACACAAGTACCTTTTCTTCATAAAAAGCAACGACATTTTTATTGATGTAATTTTTCTCTCCTGAAGGGTCCAACCTTTCATTCCTCCATGAATTATTTTATCTGCATCCAGTCCCTTTTGATTTGTTAGATAAATGTTTTCTGGGTTGTTTCATTACAGCAGATTTTCAATACAGCAGAGGACAGTAGTGGTATGTTCTGACTGCGGGTTTGGGCCTGAATAATTAGACATGGGAATAACTGTATTTGCCACGTAACATTCAGAAGTCGGGGTGAATAACTCAGCTACAGAACATCACTATAAAGCATTATATTCAGTGCAGTAAATCAATATGCCCATTCAGATGTCATCTTTGTTTTAGTTTCTCTCTTAATGGCTGTGAAGATATTCAATAGAAGCTTTCTTGTACAAGGTCCTTATGGGGAAAGAAAGGTTTACAGACATGAGGAACAGAGTATTTTTCTTTGAGCTGTGGGCAATTCTCTTATTCCAATAACAGCATATCAGGCAGAAGGGTATTTATTTAAGAACTACACTTAAAAATGGTTATTGTGGTTGCAGCTTAAAAGCGAATAGCATTGAGATTGTTGCTCGCTGATGCTGGAGGCATCATGCTAGTTTGATGTTCTGCCACTGGAGATGGAACAATATAATGAATGTGTGAGCCACACATCAAGATCTGCCAACGCTTTATTCACAAGGTGGTGCTAGACTGATTTCGGAATATGTTGCTGAACATTTGCATCAATAAAACACATACACACACACACACACATGCACACAAATAGCACAGCCTGGCCAGAAGTGCATCCATAAGTTAGTTTATAAAAATTGAATTGATGGCAGAATTATTTTTGCTGAGCCTTGTACAATGTAAAGTTGTCACTATATGTCATCAGAGTTAGATTGATGGTCAGTGTGTCACTAGGACCACCATTTCTGTATTAAATTAAATAGCATCAGTGGGGTTGAAATGATTCAAAGTGTTTTACAGGGAATTGTGATCAAGTATGGCTGAATTTGCAGGCAAAATTATGCATATTAAGAGTATTGATATTCATCTAGGGATTCTGTCGTCTGAGGTATTTTAAAATAAATGAGGGAGAAGGAAGTGTTTTCCTCCACTCAGTTAGCAACCTTTAATGCTGGTCCCATTAGATATGTTGCAAGTCACCTCGGGAGCTGTCCAGTGTTGTACAAAGTTTGCTAAACCAAGATACCAATGTAAAGGCAGCCATGCAGCGCAACATTGCTTCATAGTAAACCAATAACGTGGTCATTAGTGAATACAGAAGGGGATGTAAGGTATTTATGGATGGTTGCTCTTATTAATTTTTGACGCTCTACTCACTCAGAAAGCTAGCGAACCTGGACCCAGGGATTGGTGAAGGGAGAATTGAAGTGATAGCTGAAGTGAAAAGAAACCCATAACAATGATTTTCATGGTGAAAATGTAGAAGTTTGTCTTGTAATTGACTGGGAAGGTCAGGGCTGCTGCCAGCAGAGAGTTCCTGATTCAGATACAGGCGAGTCACTGGTAAATACTGCAATGAAAATCCTGTTGAGACGAAGGGATTTTTAAGAGAGAAAAATCATCTGAGGTTCACTTGATCATTTACACTGAACTTTGTTCAACTAAATCAAGGCTGGACTGTGCGTCCATATTTTGAAATCGTTTTTCAGTGGTTCTTTTTATGGAAACTTGCACGAAAATCTTTTAAGTTAAAGTTGTAGATTTATTTGAATCCGTACATATCTGTGCTCCATGATAAATGATGGGCCACAGGCAAGACACTCCTTCTCTACATCACTGGGGAAATCAGCCTTTATAGTGACACCAGACTATGATACTCACTAGTTGTGGGTATCATACACATTTGATTACCACAGAGCTTAACCACGACCATTGACTGATAGCCCTCAATGCACCAGGGAAATCTCCATCTTACATACCAGAACATAAAATAGTGAGATTTAATTTGTTCCATTCCTTAACAGATTTCTTAATAATAATATATATAATATACATATACTGTATATATATTTATGATTTCCAAAAATATCAGAGCTGCTGAAGAAATGCCATCCATTTTAAAGGAACTGGAATTACATGTTTCATATTAAGAAATCTGTTTAAAAAACAGTAGCACAAACAAATCCCGGAATTTGTCTTTAAATTGCAAAAAAGCAAAAGCCAATGCACGATTGCATATGAAAAGCTGCTGTTGTAAGACTTTTATCAGTTGAGACAAGACTGGAAAAGTCAACAATAGATCACAAAGCAAAGCAGCCTCCGGGATCTGGATTCCATTTCCTCTTTCCCCCCCCCCCCCCCCACCCCAAATGTTTATTTTATGATTCAAATTTCTTGGAAAATACCACAGTTTTATCTGCATTCCTCTCTCTGTTGATCAGTGCCGCAACCTCAGTTGGTGAACATTGCACCTTCAATCCAATTATTGGGGCAAGGTACAAGACATTGGTGGTGCACTTTGGCCCAATGTGAGCAATTCTCTCATAGAGTCCAGGTTATAAAATTACTCCTTAACTCATCAGTCATCTCTCCGCTTGATGAACTCGAATTGAAACACGATATACATATGAAGGTGAGAACGACAACAACAACAACTTCGGTTTATATAGCGCCCTCCACGCCGGACGGCGTCTCAGAGCGCTTTACAATAGCGGATCCCGGGACCGAGCCAGGGACAGAAAGGTGACCAAAAGCGCGGTCGAAGAGAAAGGTTTTCAGCTGTGACCTGAAACTGAGGCGAAGGGAGTGAGGAAGGGAGTTCCAGATCTTCGGGGCATAGTGGCTGAAGGCACGGCCACCGAGGGTGGAGCGGAGGATTCGGGGAACATGGAGGAGGCCAGACCCAGAGGAGCGAAGGCAGTGAGTGGGTGCTGGGTTGTGGGGAGAGGAGATCAGAAAGATAGGGGTGTGCAGACGAGTGGAGGGATTTGAAAACAAGGTTGAGGATCTTGAAGTCGATCCTCTCTGGGATAGGGAGCCAGTGAAGTCTGCAAGGACTGGGATAATGGGGGAGCGAAGCTTAGAGTGGGTGAGTATGCGGGCGGCAGAGTTGTGGACTAGCAGGATTTTGTGGATTGTGTTGGCGGGGAGACTGGAGAGGAGGGTGTTGCAGTAGTCCAGCCGAGAGGTGACAAAGGCATGGAACAAGGTTTCAGCGGTTTTGGGGGTGAGGTATTGCTGGAGACGGGCGATCCATCGGAGGTGCTAGAAGGTGGTGCTGGTAACGGACCGGATGTTGGGGAGGAAGGACAGTTGGGGGTCGAACCTGACACCTAGGTTGCGCACAGGTTCAGAGAGTTTTAGGGGCAGGCCAGGAAGGAGGAGGAGGTGAGAGCCGTGTGAACTAAAGAGTGGAAGCTGAGAAGCTCCAAAGGACTTTAGGTCAGAATAATAAGATAGGACTAAAAGAAAGGACTTGCTGCTGGGTCACTGTGTTTCTGTTTAAAGGAAGTGTACATGACTAATTGGGTTTATGTGTATGATAGTAAGCACAATTCATACCATATCTGGTTTGTGAAGGGATTAACATGAAAGCAGAGGATTTTCTCCTGATATTCCTTTCCAACATCACATCACAAGTGCATTTAACTCAGATTTCGCTCATTACATGAAAATCAAAGCCCACATCAGGCAAAACTGATAAACCTTTTCTCATTTATGCACAGTTTGGGGTCTTTGTGACTTTGTAGAAAAAAGATTGTGTTGTGTTCAGTCACAGATGTGATTAAAAGCTATTCGTGTCGCAAGCAGCAGTGTGATACTGTTGGAGGCAATTGATCTATTTTTTTGTCAAGATATCAACTGATTTTTAAAGAGTTCCATGGTACCGAAAGTTTAATTTGTCACTTTGTGCCATTGCTATAGCAACACATTCAGCCACTGAACATCTGACAAATTCTTTTTGGATGTTCCTGGCATGCTCAGTATGTACAATGCTCAAAAAAATCAATATTGGGTGCATCTCAAAATCAAATATGATAATTGAAGCATCTGAAATAACAGTTTGTGGGACTGTGTTCTAGTATTCATGTCAAGAGATGCTTAATGATAGGTTTGCATTGTACTGTACTTCGTTTGGTGACTTGCCCTAAAAAATAAGTGCATCTTAAAACTAAAAGAAAAACATAACACTTTTAAATTTCCAGCTCAATTGCTTCCAGAAAGGATAACCGAGGTCAGTCAGGCTGTTGATCTCTGATTGCCTATGAAATCAAACCTTAATGTCTACCCATTAATGATGGAGTACTACATCTAATACCCCAAATGGCAGTGTTTTTAATGGGAATGACACTGAATGTTTAGATATCTGCTGCAAGGAAACACTTTGAGGCATTCATCTTGTGAAAGATGCCATAGAAACACAACTTTCTTGATTTGTTTGATATATTGAAGACCGTTCTTTTAAGTGGTCCTTACCACTGACAGAGGTGGGATATCCGAAGAGAAGATGAAGTCCAAACAATGAGGGTGGCTGTGATGGTGGGACATTGCATTTGCGGTTTATCACAATGAGTAACACGATTATTTGGTTTTCTTGTGATGGGAAAGTTCAGTTTCTTTCAACACGTGGCTCCTAAACGTTTTGTGTCCTCAATTCTGCATTTCCGCACTCATCCACAAAATACACAGTCACATTACTTTAACTTGGGAAGCACTTGGAGGTGTACATCTGAAATGAAAGGTGAGATTTCAAATGTCAGCACTATTGTTATCCTCCTTTGGCAGGAGGACAGGGCCTTCAGACAGTGCAACTTTTGCCTGCCACGGAGCTTGATGGACAACGATGATCCCCTCCCCATTGTAAGTACCGATGCTTCACTTAGGCAAAGTGCCACAACTCATTTCCCAGCTGAGAGCTGATGAGTCTCGTCACATGTGTGGCTGACAGATGGGCCATTAAAATGCCCTGTAGTTCATCATTATGGACATGAGGATGTGAATAACAAACGTCTTCCAATTAATCCTTTAGCCATGCAACTAAGTGTCTCCTGAGTTGCATTTTAGATACGGAAAGTGAAAAAAAACACTCATAGCAGACTGAAAACAAACAAGGTGAGCTGTCAAAATTTACCATCTTCCCAAAATCAACTTGAGTTTGAAAAGGCAAATTCAGATAAGTCAGTGAGGTTTTTCCATTGCAGTCCATTTATGGAAAATAGTTTTTTCATTTAATGCTTTCAGCCATGCATCATAAGTGGATGTGAAGGTTGGAGGGTAACATCTGACTAAATAAGAAATGATTTGAGAGCTAGAACAAAAGCAGTTTTCATAGAAGGCATCAGAAACACGTTGCAATAGATTGATTGTATGAACGGTTGATTTTCACTGTGAGCCTTCAGATAAACCATCGAATGATGTTCAGTACAAAGTGGAGAAAACAAGTTTAAAAATCTGTTTTCTGTACACAGATGTGCTTTTTTTAACTGACTGTTCTTTTATTTGAACCTTACTTTGAGTTAAGGAATGGTTCGTTGGTTCCGTACATTTGAAATGTTTCAGATTCTGATCATCTACAAATTACACATTTTTAAAAACTATGTTTAAGCATGTCTATGCAGAGAGATACCCTTTTGGAGTAAGCTTGAGTTTTGGATGGTGGTCTAATTCATTTATAAAATACATTCACTCTACTTTATAGTAAATAATTTGAAGCTTTTCGAGATGGTCCTCCCAATATGAAAGGGTCTATGTCTAATGCAAGGATTATTATTATTTCATTAGCAGTTTCCTGTGCGGTAAAACTCTCACAAGTCATATCAGTTGGGACCATAACATTTAATGCTAACATTTAAGCGCTCTGAGACGCCATCCAGCTTGGATGGCGCTATATAAATCAAAGTTGTTGTTGTTAATGTGACTTATGCAAAGCAGCAGGCAAATGGTGGAAGTCATACAAAATCTGATGTATCAATAATCCACACTGCTCATGCATAATTCAATGCAGCGAGTGACCAAGTGCACATGCCCTAGTTGGTCATTGCAGCTGATAAGTGCACAGTTGGTTGAAGACTATGTTTCCTGTGATTCAATGCATCTTGACCTGTTGCTGCATCTGCACTTAACATCTGAAGTGCTTCTGCACGTGCATCAACTGATCAAGACCATATTTGTCAGGCTTCAATGTAGCCGGCTGGTAAATCTGCGTGCATCCACTGGTCAGGACTTTATTGCCAGCGATTCAATGCAACCGAGCAATGAAGGATAGGGGGAGCAGCAATATGAATTAGGAGGTGATTAATACAAATAGTGCAAAGAAAGCTGAGTGGTTTTGACAAGAAACTGAATCAGGTGCATATATAATATAGGAGCTTAGCCGTTTTAGAAAGATAAGACTTTTACTGTAGTAAATGCAAATTGTGATAGCTCTTGTGCTCTTCCTGTCCCTCCTGCCTTTCAAAATCATAGGAACCATAGCAATTTACACTACAGGAGAAGGCCATCAAGCCCATAATATCTGTGCTGGCTCTTTTAAAGATCAATTCTTTCAGTCACATTTACATATCTTCTCCCCATTCTACTGCTTTGTAGATATCTCGCTTCCCTGACGAATGAAAATATGGATTATGCATCCAACATAAATTAACTCATTGTTATAACCTGCTATAACCTCACTTTTTTGAAGATCCTTGTTCTGAAAAACTAATATTTTATCTTACAAAATGTTGTTACGTCCAAAATAAGAGGGTGCAAAGATAGATAATAATTCATAGGAGGAGTTCAGGAGGAGCTTCTTCATTCAAAAAGTGGTGAAAATGTGAAACCTGATACTGGAAACGGTGGTTAAAGCATGAAGCATCAATGAATTTAAGAAAAAACTTGACGCAGAAGTGTGGGAGAAGGAAGTGGAAGAAGCAATAGGTGATGTGAGGGCTCATGTGGAGCATAAACGCAAGCACAGAATAGTTGCGTGGAATGGCATTTTTCAGGGTCACATCATCCTATGTAATTTTATGTAGAGTGCTGTGGTTAAATTGGTTTCAAATAAGACCACTGTAAAATTGAGGGTATCAAATAATATTCACATTATTTGAGTGATGTACCAGTGCTCTAATGAGAGGAATTACAAACTAATTGAGTGACAAATCCAAATTGCCTAATCGTCTTTAATTATACAGTATAACTATCATTCAGGATACTTTACTGATCCATTTATGCTTGAAATCTTTGATGTATTAATTTGTTGTACTCTCACTCGAGGATGTAATGTAGTAATACTCCAGAATATAGTTACAGGGTGGTATGTATGTGGGGGTTTGGTAGATGATGGTGGGGGGTAATAGCTTCTGCAAGTTATGCTATTAATTTAGTTCACTTTCTTGAAAGACACTTATCAGTGAATCAATTCTTCTGTGTTTGATAATCAGGGAATCTGATCAATATAATTCAACCCTCCATTGTGATTGGAATATTCTTTTAAGAGCCAGAACATCGAACATTGTTCTTATTAAACACTTTTTCACCAGAGTCATTACCCAGGGTATAAGAAACAAACACTTGGATAGAGAAAGGCCTGGCTTCTAAAAGAAAAATATCAGATGCCATTATCACGCTGTCCAGTACAGCTACCAGTGATAACTAACCTTTCAGCTTTCCTACTGCCATGGTGATTCGAGGGATGTTGCTCAAGGTAAATTAGCTTAGATCTAAAACCAACACAAGTCATTGGCTTCTTACATTAACCAATCTCAGCTCAGATGCTTTTTCATCTTTGTTCTGTCACCGTTTCTTAATTGGACCATTTCATCTGTCAGTAGTTTGTTTCGGAGGTCTATAATTTCCCTGTTTTCACAGAGTAAATCTGAACTTTTTAAATAGTTAACATTTTGAAATTTGTGATTTCTTGTTACCTTGAGCCTAAACCATGTATGTGGAAATCAACACTCTGTTCTCCATTACTACACCTGGTACCTTAACAGAAAAACTATAGTTTACTAACTGCCCACAAAATATCACAGCATAGATATTACGGTTGTTTGCTTTGGAAAATCTTATGTTGGCATTTCCTGGGGAAGGATTATTTTTATAACATTAGTCCTTGCATTTGATATAGTGCTTTTCACGTCTTCTAGACATCTCAAAGTGCTTCACAGAATATACTGTAAAGTGAATTGACTGTTTATACTGTACTTGGTTGGAACGTGACAGCCAATTGCGCACAGCAATATCCCACAAACAGTCATGGATTGAAAATGTCTGATTTATTTAAGGATTATTATTAGGCTTGTAGAGTAAGATATGGAAACTGGGTAACGGGTGAGTTTGGGCATTGAAACGGTAACAGCTATACCCTAAGTTAGATTGCAGAAACATTGAGATGATATTTCACAATATAAATTAAGAGAAAAAGCTATAGTTTGTTCATCCAGTGTTACATTACCCTACCACTAATGGCAGTTTAAAAATTGGTTCCATTATTATCATGAGAAAGAGTCCAATTATTTATAAATTTTCACTTGTATGATATTAACAGTCTGACAGGAATAGAAAATCACTAATGAGTGTCTAATGTAAAAAAACAGCATGAATTTCTAATTACCAGTGGCTGCAAAACTAAACAAGAATCACTAGGGGTTCATCTGGGAAGAATACAATCTTTTCCCACAAAATATAGACAATTACACGTGCCAATTCGATAACAACTTTTAAAAGAGAGGTGGATTGTTATTTGGGGAGGATGGGTTTGCAGGATTTGGGGGAGAGAGCTGGGTAGTGGGATTGACTTTGAATAGCTTTTTTCAAAGAGCCAGCACAGACTCAATGGGCCGAATGGTCTCCTTTTGGGCTGTAAAACTCTATGATTTTATGAATTCACTTTACAGTATATTCTGTGAAGTGCTTTGAGACATCTCAAAGACAAGGTGATAAGTCACTACATTAAATGCAAATATTCTTCTTATTATTTTTATTATAACTGGGAAATGTATAAACAAAGTTGATATTTCATAGTGAAATTTCTGATGTCTCCTCCCAAACCTATCATATGAAGTGATCGTAAGACGTCATGCGAAGGGCATCATATAAATGCAAGTTGTTGTTTGTCAACTAATTTCAACTAATAATCATCTCTCCTGCTTAACGTTCAGCCACCTTAAACTATTTAATGTCAAATAGCAATCATATGATATTCCACTGGAAATAATCAATGTTATTCCAATATTATAAGATGGTTTTATTCAACAAGAACATCAACAAGTTAGATTTGTATCGTGACTTTCACATTGGGATAGTTTTGTTGGACGTGCCGTCTTTCGGATGAAACAATTCAAACAGTCTTTGAGATCTTATCTGTACTTCAAGGACCCCCAAAAGGCATTCTGACTTATGATATCAGTACATTTCCTACATTATATCAAACAAAATCCATATTCCAGGGTTTCAGATACTTGGAGCGGATATTAACCTATTTTCTTTGTTTTCACCAATGATCTGTTAGTAGACTGTTGTTTAATGACAGTGACCACTCATGCTGTAAAATATGTCATGCCATGAATATTTTGTAAATCACACATAAATGGTACACATTGCGCTTACACGTAACTGCAGCCTCACCGAGAGTGCGCTAAACAGAAAGATGATTTAACAAATTATCAAATCATGTTTATACTTCAAGAGACCTAATGACAAATGCACAATTACAATAAAAAGAATACTCCAGACAACAAATTTTTAAAGATTCATATCAACAAAAGGATACAAACATCTAGCCAATGATTTCTTAACATCAACCGAATTTCGTGTCAGCTTGGCTGAGTTGAAAGCATTCTTGCCAATAAGTCGGAAGGGTGCGGGCTCAAGCCTCACCTTTGGACTTTGAGCTCATAGACTGGGACGATTCTCCAGTGCCATTCATTCCTACGCTATTTCCCCCTCGTTATTTTCGATCACTTTCCTCCACCATTTCCCGACAAGCAATTCCAATCCCTAGCTTCCAAGTGGAAAATGTGTGTAGATTGATGTCCGCTCCAATTTTCCTTATCTAAATGTGGAAAGACATCTTATTTCCACCTGTCTCATCTCTTAGCTGAGAAGCTTTGTCTCTACCTTTCACCTCTTGTTTGCAAGACATTTCTGTGCGTAAATTGGCTGTCTTGTTTGCCTACAAAATACACGGTCATATACTTTACAGTGAATCATGTGAAGCCTTTCAGACATCCTCTCCATGTAAATTGCACTGTAGCAGATGCAAGGATTGTTACTTACGTGCATATTTCTAGCAAAATTGAATTGAAGCCAGCATGCAATATGCTACAGTGCATCAAGCAGCAGATCTCAAGATAATCCCATCTTCAATAGTATAATTAGGAAACTGATGATTACAGTACCACATTTTTAGCATTGGGATTTATTTTTACACAATTACTACATCATCATGGGAGGAAGGAAGAAAGCTCCCATTCTATCAGTTACTAAATTAGATGAAATCTGCTGGGCAGATTCTGACTGATTCCTGCAGTGTGCAAATGGATATGACTTAATTAGCATTCCCTCTTTACACTTTAATTTTGTTGGAATGAAGTAATGCATCACAAGACATAATTCTGAAGTTTACCCTAAGCAGTTGAAGAAATGAGCCTTGTAATTTCAACACACTTCCTATAGCTATCTTCCAAATTTAGCAATCAGAAATGCACATACAGCAAAAGATATCACCAGTAAATATAATGACATGCTGATTTATCCCTAATTTTCCAAAAGCAATGAGACTCAAATTTGTGTCAAAAAGATGATGAACAAATCTAAAATTATATGAAAAGGAAATCAAATTGATGGGACTCTCCTGCTGGGCAGCTTTTTATGAATTGAATTGACTGGTTGAAATTATCATTGGTGTTAAGGATGTACGTTTGGGGAACTTATATGAGGGATAGACTTGTTATGAGAACAACAATTGAATGTAACAGAGTATGGGGGAAAGACAATCAGGAAAATGGGCAACATTTTGATTTGGTGATGTAACCTTTACCTGATGCTTGGTGAAGAAAGTATTGTTTTAAAAAACATTTTCCATACATAAAAGAATAGTTTGAAAATTCACACAATACTATACATTACATGGCATAGGTATGGATGCAGTTAGAAAATATTATTGAATAATGTTGGTTTCAAATTGTGTACAGTATTAGCTTCTCTGGCAGCAACTACACTGAATATACAGTGGAGAGCTGTGGAACAGGTAACTCATTCTATTTGGAAGATATTCAGAAGCCAGATTAAAGAATAAAACATGTGTTTGTATGTGTATGGTGAAATTTGATGAGGACTTCCTACTCATTTTGAAAAGTGCCACATGACAGGACAAGCAGGTGAGACCTTCATTTAGCGTTTTACCTGAAGGATGGTACCTCCAGTAACGCAAAACAGGACCACATTGTAGGGTCAGCCTAGATTGCATGAGTTGAATGTTTGTTGTGGGGTTTAAATCCATGATCGTATGGCTCTAAAGTGAATGTGCAGAAAGATGAGCCAGATTATACATATGGTGACATATTCTGAAACCTATAGTTTATTTCCAATGTTTCTTTTGAAAAAAATTAAATGGTTTTATGATTTCTATACAAATTATATAATATATAAATATAAAATGGATTTGGACCTCTGAAAGAAAACAGAGACCTGGGTTACAATTATTTCCAATTCATTCTTGCAAATACAATACATGTGCAACCCACCAGTTTTACTTTACAAAATGGTAAAAGCCTAGAAGGCTACAGAGAGAAAGAAATAGCAAGTACTGTATTGATTGGCTAGTTGGCGAGGTTAAGTAAAAGGCAGATGAAGTTAGCATATAAAAACTAAGAGAACATTCCCCAGACAAGGATGTTAAACACATCTCAAATCTCCAGAGAATTCAGCTGGATTTCAAGGAGATGTGATTAGAGAGGCTAGTTAACGCATTGTTCTTTATTGCTATGTTTTGTTGATCGTGATGGTAAATAAAGCTTATCAGCTTCTGAACTTCTGGGATCTCGGTGAAATAATTTTAGCTAAAACAGACGAATGGCTGCAAAGTGATACATTGTGAGTGATACACCCCATGTAAATCTTATTGGTGTGTTTGGGAGAATTGGACTCTAAAACATGTTTTAGTGTCTTGGTGTGACTCAACCTCCCTAAATTGAATTTTTTTTGTTGGTTTTGAATGTATTAACTACATCCTTTTGGAAGCATCAGCTACAATGGGAACGTTGATATAGGCTTGTGGCAATGGCTAAAGCTACATCTTTTGTCTCCAAGTACAGTAAAAGCCTGTTTGTCCGTGACCTGATCAACTGTAACTTCCATATAACCAGCACCCCAAAAAAAGGTCCCCATTCGATTAATCGGGTCTTGTCTGGCACAGTCGCATTTTTTTCTCTTTGTCAGTATTTCGGTATGCTGCTACTAGTGCCTGAAGGTGGCGCTTTCCATTTTTTCCCTCACAACGAGTACAGGATAATTACTTTTGAATCCTCGGTGGGAGAAAGAGAGGAAAGAGTGGACAGGAGAGAGAGGTGGGAGAGAGAGAGGGTGGGGGAGTTGATTAATTTAGATGGAAAATGAGAGAAGTGGAGGAGGGTTGGTTTTGGAGCCATTGACTGTGCTTGTGTGTGAAAGAGAGAGAGGGAAGGAGGGAGAGAAAGAAAAAAAACCTTTGATTGTGTGCTGTGTTTATAGACTGTATTGATATTTATTGCTTTATTGGTAAGTATCCATACAATATTCTGTTATTATTTAGTCTATTATTAATATGGTATGTTTTTGTTAAAAATTATTAAAAACATGTATTTAAATGTTTTAAAAAAATTTTGGGGGGGATTTCGGCCGAATATCCGGCACAGGCTTTAACCGGCATTGGCCAGGTTTCGAGGGTACTGGATAAATAGGCTTTTTACTGTATTTTGAAATCACGTATGCATTAAATACAATGTAAATTTACATTGGAAAGGTGCACAAATTTGCATATAATACATAAATGTGTCACTAACACCCCCTTTTCTATTTTGATGTCCTTTTCTATTTTTACACCTTGAAAATGTGCTCAGCATCCAATCCACCACTGAGTCATCACAGCACACTGAATCAATATGCCAAAGTGAAGGGCACCATATAAATGCAGATTGTTTTTGTTGTGTCCAAAGTTTACGAGGGTGTGGAGAAATATGAAACTCAGTTACGTAAACGAAGAGAGGTTTAAACCCTCTTTAGAATAGTATATGTAAACTGTGATTATGTCAAGCCGATGCTATCAAAGAAGATATCAGTGTACTGATCAGAAATGTATGCTAAACAAATTGACTGAGTCAAACAACACTGACAACATGAGGGAAAAATATGATTAAACATTAAGTGAAAAGCAAGATTCAATATTGTGGAGCCTATGAACCAATATGAAAACAACAATGACAAGTAATAAGAGTGCAGTTTTCATTGCTGGGCTTTACAGAGTTTTTATTTGCAACCTTCAAGTATCATAGAAGGACAAGTATCTTTTTATCTTTGTGGTTGGCTACAGGTAAAGGCTCCAGAGATGGAAAGAGTCTGTTTCACAATGGCCTTTGAAAGCACAATGCCAATGTGCTCAGAATCATTCAGAATTTATTTCTTTGTACGTGCATGCCTGTGCGTTACATATAACCTTCTCATTTTATGAACACATTTGTTCCCTTTGGCTGTTCATCTCGACCTTCAGAGACTTAGCTTTTGTCCATCTCTAAATCTGTATTTTCCTACTTTTCTTCCTTAAAGTCATGTAAGGATTGTTACATCCTGAAAACAGAAAAGTATTGTTAATTCCAGGATTGTTTAGTTTAGATTGTTTTATGCATTCTGGTAGACTCTAAGTAATCGTTAAGATTCCCTGTGAAATTTGAAACATGAAATGTACCTGCAATTTGATATAATTCCATATATTGAAAGGAAATCAATTAAATAGCAAATGAGTGATTCAATATATACTGCTTGAGAAAAGACACAACAATGTGTTGTGTGAGATAGAGTTCTTCAATGCACTTGAATGCAAGATGTATGAAGCACAATTCTATAGTTGATTCTAGAATACCTATGATGTGATTTGGATCACAAGGCATCATGAGGTTTTCACTCTGCATTTCTGTACTTTTAAAGTGATTTTCATTCACTATTATTGCGTGAATGTAATCCAATTGCATACAATATTCTCTGCTAATGAGCTTAGCACAATTAACCAACATCATTCCTAACGGTTCAAGATGTCAGTCATCCTAACTGACACCACCAACCTCTCCTTATCCACTGGCACTGTGCTCACCCCCCCTAAAAACAGCTGTCATCACCCTCATCATGAGAAAAATGCTTTCTCTTTCTCCCATTCCTATCCAAGGCCCTGGAGCGATACTTCACATCCCAGCTTGGCACTTTTCTTTCCCGCCATTCCTTCTTTGAACCTCTCCAATCCAGCTTCTGTGCTGTGGGCAGTAGGGAAACAGTTCTGTGATGACATTCTAGACATCTATGACCAGGGTTCTCTTGTCTCCTTGTCCTCCTCCACCTCTCTGCTGCCTTCAAAACTGTCAACCACTCCATCCTTCTACACCGCCTCTCCTCTCAGCTAAATCTTTGCAGACCTGACATTGCCTGGTTCGAATCTTATCCCTCCCACCATCTTCACTTTGTCAATGCTAACGGCTTCTCCTCCAGCCCTCACACCATCACATGTGCTCTGTCATTGGCCCTCTCCTTATTAACCTCTAGTTGCTCCCCCTTGGTGACATAATCCGCAGACATGGATCCAAGTTCCTTATGTATGCGGGTGACACCCAAATCCATCTTTTTGCCTCCACCCTCGACTCCAGCACAAAACTGTACTGATAGACTGCCTACTCCGTGGACATCAAGACCTGGATTAGAGCTAACTTTCTACATTTGAATGTCAGTTGAATGGGGGCAAGGCAGAGGGATTGCGGAGGTTGGGGGCAGAGTGGTTGAAGGCTCGCCCGCCGATAAACAGCCAGGAGGTGAATGAACAACATAACCAGGACAATTATTGGCCAGCACACTGGACCAAACCTACAGCTCTCTTCAAACTGTTTTTAATGGCCACTTGAGCAGCCAGATAAGACTTTGGTTTAACACCTCGTCTGAAGGATATGCATTGCCGTGCATCCACAGCTTGAACAATGAGTTAAAAGTTCTCAAAGCAGGACTTGAGCCCACAATTTTCTGACGAGTGCAATACTAATTGAGCACCGAAGCAGTTTTTGCCTTAAAGATGCAATCCATCAAACAGCACAGCCCAACTATTTTTGCAGTTTTTTTAAAAAGTTTGCATCAATAGTTTAAGAAGGTCAAATGATTGCAAGTTAATTTTAGTGTCCTTTCTACACAGATGAAAATCTTATTTCAAAATGAAAGGATTGAACTGCAAGTCGAATAGCAACCAATTTTACTTATCATTGTTCACCCAATTGACTTTTACCACTGAAGTCAATGAAAGGTTGAGTGGGCTGCTCAGTCATTATTTTTCAATATGGATTTTCTGACCAAGCATGCATAATTGCATCTTATTCCACTTCTTCAGTCATCCAGAATAACAAACACACTTTATTTGCTGTGGGTGTGATACTTTGTCCTATTATACTTAAAAAAGCAACACTAAAATTATCTGATATTAATATGTTTGATAACCAAAGTAGTGTCACATGTCAATGGATGTCACTGAACTCCTTTTTTCAATGGGAATCCCTTGTCATGGAGCATTGGAAACTGTTAACACTCAGGATTTTCTGAGATGACAACACATAAATTTATTGTGGACTGTCTGAACACTAGATTGAATAAATACGCAGGACAACCTGTTGTTATTTGACTTCCTGTAATCCAAGTTCACTTATAATGCTGTGGAATATGACATTTTATTATCCCATCATCATCCTGCAAATGGGAGAAGAGAATAGAAGGATATGATAGGGTGTCAGGAGTGGGTGGAGACTTAGTTTGAGTGTTATTTCAATGCACGACTGTTGTTGGGACACTGCTGTGCGCAATTAGTTGCTGCATTTCGCCTGCAGATATGCAGTCAATTCACTTTACAGTATATTCTGTGAAGCACTTTGAGACATCTAGAACGTGTGAAAAGTGCTATATCAAATTTTGAGTGATTATTGTGTGTGGGGTAAGGAAACTTGCCCAAGTTTCACCCTGCCGGGAATCAAATCTAGGTCTCCCTCTCGTGAGGCAAGTGCTCTAACCACTGAGCTACAGGACTCCACAATATTTCATCATTGAGTTGCATCAATGAGGTTTATAGACCTCCTGTACCGATTGATGTCACCAAATCTTTCAAAACCCAAGAAAATCAGAAAGAAACAAAATAAGGATGAAATATACACCATATATGTTCATGATAAGATTCAGAAGACATACGCACTGCAAGGTTTAATATATGTTTTTTTTCTTTCGTGGTGATGGGAATCCAACAGATAAAATACTAAATCAAAACAATATATGGTATCAAAAATTCCAAGGCTAAGGCATCTCCAACAGCATACATATTTAGATAATATCATTTTAATACAGTATATTTAAATAATACATCCATGAACTGAGATGTAGGATTAGTCATTCATAACCCAAAGGAAAAGAGTTCATTTCCCTTTGAATTTTACAATACAATTACAATGAATGCCATCAATTCTTAACCAGGTGAATAAGGGTGTCAAAGTGAAAAGCATTAGTTTAGTTCAGGTAGTATTGAAAGAGCCCACACCACCCACATTTGAGTAAATTGAGCTGGAGTTATTTGGATGTACAGAGAACGGAAAGTTGAAGGAAAAATACATTAAATAGCCTGTCTCCGGTTCATGCTAATTAATAACAATTAATATTGATCCTTGCATTTAATACACCACCTTATTGTGTCTTAACAGAATATACAGTAATGTGCAGTGGGTGAAACGTGGCAGATAATTGTGCACAGCAATAAATTGCTTGGGATTGACATGTTTTTATTTTACAACAACAACAAATGATACCACGCCTTTCACATCTGGAGGATATCGCAAGGCACGTTGCCTCAGAAATTATTTCTGGTTTGGGATTTTCTGAGCTCTCAAATTGATGCAATACACTGCTGTACAGATGCCACTTGCAAACATTTCTGTTCATAAACACACCCATTCAAAGATATTTATCCTGAACATGTCATCTCTTGAATTGGAAATTCAATGCAGGCTGTCGTTAACTCTCAAGGGAAATGACCAAATTTCTATTGGCTGTTTGCAAGCTAACATGGATCGCACTGAAACAGTGAAATAAAATGATTATTGTCTGCTTTGAAGAAATAACTAATGAGTAAATTGCTCCTGCACAAGAATAAATCAGAACTCTGTATTAAAAGCTGTTCAGTCCTATCCTATTCTCCCATCTTCAAATGGGAGAATATTTGCATGTTGGCATTGATTCGGACATCTGCATTATGAACCCAGCCGTACGGAAAGGATAAAGCCAACAAATCCATTCATACTCAGAAACATTAATGCATTCCAGGCAGTGTAAAACTTAAGAAAAATTAATATGAATCTCCAATGGACCTAATATTTATGTAGCAAATGCTAATTGTATTATATCACCTTTCTGCCCCTGCACCTGGCTCGGTCCCGGGATCCGCTATTGTAAAGCGCTCTGAGACGCCGTCCAGCATGGAGGGCGCTGTATAAATTGAAGTTGTTGTTGTTGTTATATTTCATAATAGGGAATTGGACTGGGAACTCCTTCTGTTATGAGGTGTATATACACATTTTAACAACAACAACAAAATTACATTTATAGAGCGATTTTCATGTCGGAAGGACATCCCAAGTCGTTGAACTGACAAATCAGGACCTGAGCAAGGGGAAGGGCAGGGTAGGGGGGAGGGGAGGGAGAGAGTTGGGAGGGCGGCAGAAGGCATGATTAAAGAGGAGGGTCTTGAGACCGGCCTTGAAAGAGGCAAGGGAGGAAGCGAGACAAAGGGACTGTGGGATGGAGTTTCAGAGTGTGGGGGCGGAGAGGTTGAAAGCCCTCCTTTAGATATTGCTGCATATTAAACACTTTGTTAAAGATCTATGCAGTCAGCCATTGCTAGAAAATAATTATATCATTCTGTGCTTAATTACAATTTGATTACAGGTGTGTAAACAACAACAATAAAATTACATTTCGGTAGCAACTTTCACATCAGGAGGATGTCCCAAGGAACTGGACAGTCAGTATTTCAGATCCGAACTGGGTTGCGATTCGAGAGGGTGGAGAGAAGGGGGTAAAAGGAGGTTCACAAATGGCACGGTCAAAGCAGAGGGTCTTGAGGTGGGACTTGAAGGAGGCTAGTTTGGGTGTGAGGTGAAGGGATTGTGGGATGGAATACCAAAGGTTGGGGGCAGAAAGGCTAAAGGCTTGGTTGCTGATGGTGGGGGGAGGTGGGTCGGCAGACATGGAGCAGTCCGGAGCGCGCTGAGCACAGTGAAAAAACAGGTTGGTACAGGTTTAGGAGGTTGAATATACTGATTTTCCAAAGACGTTAAACCAAAGTCCCATCTGCCCGTTCAACAACAACACTGCACTTGTATAGCGCCTTTCATATCGGGAGGACATCCCAAAGCACTGAACAGTCAGGTCGAGACCTGAGCGGGGTGGGGAGGGGTGGGATAGGGGGAAGGGGAAGGAGAGTGGGAGAGGGGGAAGAGTTAGTGGGGCAGCCGAAGGTGCGGTCGAAGAGGAAGGTCTTGAGCCCGGCCTTGAAGGAGGAAAGGGAGGAAGCAAGGCAGACGGGCTGTGGGATGGAGTTCCACAGTGTGGGAGCAGAGAGGCTGAAAGCCCGGCCGCCGATGGTTGAGCGGTTAAGACGGTGGACGTGGAGTCAGGTCTGAGTCTGCTGAACGGAGGGTGCGGGCAGGCTGATAGGGGGACAGTGGGTCAGAGAGATAGGCGGGGGCAAGGCCATGAATGGCCTTAAAAGTGAGGACAAGGATCTTAAATTCGATCCTCTGGGTGACAGGAAGCCAGTGGAGACGGGCGAGGGTGGGAGTGATGTGGTCGCGAAGCCTGGAGCAGATGGACACTAAAGATTCCATTGCACTATTTGAAAAGAGAATACACTTTCTCCCAGTGACTAGTGCACCAATCATCCAGATAAAACTGATCAGTCACTTAATGACTATTTGTGGGTCCTCGGCATAACAGTAAATCTGTGAAGCACTTTGAGACATTTGACTGTATAAGAAGGTGCTATATTAAATGTAATTATTATTAATATATTGTCAAGAGACACTGAGTTGGTGCAATTTACTTATTTGATCAATTGCAGTGTATGGGAACCCCAGCAATCTTTAATCAATATAATTATATAATAAGTTTATTGTCTGGATTAATTAATTGTAATTTTGCGAAATGAAAACATAGCAATTTTGGTTGTTACAACGTGTTCGTGACAGCACAGCACAGAATAGTTTGAAAGGAGTGCATCATTAGTCTGCTACGAGGATATATAGCTTCAATTTGTTAACGGGACCCAGGTTTTGGATTCAGGGTGCTTTGCAATTGGGTCAGTAATTAGTCCTGGAGGATTGAAACTCAAAGAATTCCAACTTTCAACCCACATCAATTAATCCACCAAGCATTAAAAAATTCTGAGACATAAGCCAAACAGGCATTTGCTTAAGATTCTGCGGTATCATCTTCTCAGCGTAATGCTGGCTGGTTGAAAAAGTACAAATCTAATGTATCCCGGAGGGAATTTGTGGTTTCGCACTACGTACTGAACAGTCTGTACAGCAGCACAGATGTTTTTTTTCCAAGCTCCTCTTTGTAGCTTGGCTCAATTTGTTCCATTCTCTCATCTGAGTTAGGGATTGTGAGTTTAAGTCACGTGCCAGATGCTCACAGTTGACCCTCCAGTGTATTACTGAATGAGTGCTGCAACTTGTTGAAGGTGTTATTTCTTTGGATGAAACGTTGAACCAAGGTTGTTTCAACATGTTTCTAGTTGGACCTTAAAGATCCCGTAAAATTATTCTCTCTTATTTTTGTGTGTTAAACTGGCTGCCGTAGTTTGCCTCCAAATAGACTGCCAATCTACTTCATTTTACATCCTGTGAAGAGCTTTGATACATCTTGTCAATGTGATGAGGCACTGTATCAAATGCAAGGATTATTGTTGTTGAAACTGTTCAAAGGGAGTGGTGTTTCTCATGGTTTTTCTGGCCATATCGATCCTGGGTCCTCTTACTTGTGAAGCCAGTGCTCTAACCAAATTAGCTACAGGCCTCCACATAGTTTATAAGCCATAAACTACCTTTTGACTTGACTTATCTTTGCAACATTGAAGCTAGAGCATTTGAATACAACTGTCTTTCATATATGTTATTCTGAATTTCGGGCTATTTGGAGACTTCCTTCTGGCATGAATGGCACCGTATGAAATGGAAATCTTATTGTATGTAAAAACCTTTGGATTTTGTAGCCCCTCAAAACCATTGTAGGCCTCAATAATTGTACCATATTGTTGTGGAGTCTTGTAACATAGTGGTTAGCACACTTGGCTCACCAACAAGAAGACCCAGGTTTGATTTCCACTGAGTCATGGATTAGGTGACCAGTGATTAAGTAAATGTGTGGTTAGACCACTCGCCTTACAAGCGTGAGACCTGTGTTCGAATGCAGGCAGATCAGGGCGAACCCCTAGGCAAGTTTCCTTACTCCATATACATGCCTAATAATAATCGCTTCAAAAAAAAACCCAGCACAATAATAAAAGTTGGTCATTTCAATCCACGACTGTTTGTGGAACACTGCTGTGTGCAATTGGCTGCCGCGTTTCGCCCACAAATATATAGTCAATTCACTTTACAGTATGTTCTGTGAAGCACTTTGAGACGTCGATAAGATGTGAAAAGCGCTATATCAAAATGCAAGGATTATTATTATTATAAACCTGCAGCACAGCTCACATTTTCTCATGTTTTTGTTTGAACAGCATCCTGCTAGAAATAGTGAAACTCATAGCTTTTTAAAAAATGTTTCAAATCTTCAGTGAATACATATTCATAATGAGAGCTCTAGGTTAGTTGTTGACTGTAAGGCTGAAACACGTAGCTTAACCTTAAAGACTTATCCAGCGCCTGTGGATGTCCTCCCGAAGTGAAAGGCGCTAAATAAATGAAATTTGTTTTTGTTGCTGCTGTTGTAAGGCCCAATTGTGGGGCTTCGACCAAAAAATATTAGTGCATGCTTTGCATTGTCACTCATACGTTTCTGACCTGAAGTCGTCGGGTTATATGAGACACCTGTGCTTATTGTATATCTCAGTGGCGACAGCAATGCCAATGGCAAAATGAAGCCAGCAGCACCACAATTAACTTGTGTGATCAAAGATGTCTAGCTCTTGCAAGCTGCTCAATTACTCAAATAATGTAAAACCACAAAAAAGCTGAACATTGCAGGAAAAATGCAGAAATGATGGGCGACGGTAAGATGAAATAATGCTTGGTTTGCTACTTTATGGCTGCCATAATTTTTTAAAAAAAATTCTAGGCTTCGGGCTCTATTTCATTTTTTGGATATAAATATTTTTTCCTGCTGACTTCTGTTTTTTTCCCCATATGTTTTCGATCCTGTTTATTTTTGTCTGAAGATTTGCCCAATTTCCTTTCTTATCTCCTTCATTGTGTGCCTTTGTCAGCCTCCTTTCCCCATAATCTGTTTTAGCAATAAAACAAACTTTCTCTGAACTGTTACTTCAGATCAAATGTTTTTATATGAACATGCATAATGCTGAATAAAAATATTGCTTGCATTTGGTACAGCACCTCATCACGTCGGAATGAAATCACAAAGCGCTTCACAAGAAATGGAGTGACTATTTGTAGACAAATGCTGTAATTGCACATTGCAGTGTCCCATTAACAGCCATAAAACGAATGACCAATTTTATTTGGAGGATTGCTGGCAGTGGCTAGGATACCGGGAAAAACTCTCTTCTCTTTTCAAATAGTGCCATGGGATCTTTAATGTCCACCTGAACAGGCAGATGGAACGTTGGTTTCACGTCTTTGGAAATTTAGCATATTCGACAATGCAACACACCCCAGCAAGCATTGCATTGATGACACTGTGTGGATGGCTGCCATGAGTGCTATTGAATGAGCAAGGTTGACACCTGTGCAGCTCAAATTTATTGTAAGTACAAGTATATAAGGAAATGATTGTAATCAAAGGCTAGTAAAGATAAAGAACGAGTCCATAAGGACTGAGGAAAATGAGGAAAATGGTTTGGGATCTTGAAAAATAAGCAAAATGCAAAACAAGAAAAAAAATAAAGGGAAAAGAAAGCAAGGAGAGAAGATACTACAGGGTGAGTTTCCAACAAATGGATTGTTAATCTCAGCTGTTTAATATACAAACACTGGAACACAGAGTTCCCTGTCAAAAGCAATGTTACACCTGCTATTAAAGAATTTAAATGACTCAATCAGAAACAAACTGTGACAATCACAATTTTGCACCTTAACAAGCAGCAAATGAGCCTGCTAACTGATCTGCCCCCCATTCCACATGAGGAAACTGGTCAGTTTGACAGGCATGCTGATTAGAAATGTGGGATTAGCAGCCAAAAATTTGGAGCAAATCAATGTTTTCTTTTATATTTTCATGGCATTCTTGTGTTAAAACTGTGGAATTTAGAGAGTTCAGGTTATTTGTCAGGTTATTGAGTCCCAGAGCTATGCAACTTTACTGACATGAACCCAACAAACTACCCAATGGCTCCTGCAATTCCATTGATCTTTAGCTCAAGCAAAGAAAGATTAAGGCAAATCTACTCAGCATCTTCAGCATTATGTTCCATATTGACATGTTGTTTTATTTTTTCTGCCTTAAGGTCACTATTGGGGTGTTTTTTTTAAAAAACAATTGAGTTTGAAAAGCAGGTGGTGAAGTGTGTTTGTGTGAGAGAGATTTTCATTTGTAACGTGTGTTGGTTTGGAGGCCAGATTGTGTTCTATATCACTTCCCTGTTATCCCAGGATATAAAACGGATCAAGGATTGAAATGGGATTGGTATTCGGGGACTGTTTGTAGACAGAATCGCCAAACACAACTTACAAGTGTTGTCTTTCCAAGGAGGATGTTTCCCTTGTTTATAATAATAATAATCCTTGCCTTTTGATATAGCACTTTTCACATCCTCTAGATTTCTCAAAGTGCTTCACAGAATATACTCTAAAGTGAATTGACTGTATATTTGTAGGAGAAACATGGCAGTCAATTGCTCACAGCAGTGTCTCACAAACAGTCATGGATTGAAATGACCAATTTATTATTTTTTTTCTTGAGGGATTATTATCAGGCGTCTGGAGTAAGGAAACTTGCCCGAGCTTTTGCCCTGCTGGTATTCAAACCTAGGTCCCTTGCTTGTGAGGTGTGTGTGCTAATCTTTTCATGTCACCTGACATTAAGTTGTACTAAATTCTGATCCTAGTCATCTGAGTGTAGCTGAGCTTCATTTGTGCTATTGACTTGAGGCATAAACAACATCATTATTTTGTGCACCTGTGAGATATTTTGCAGGTCTTTTTATTTTAGCAACTCTGGCTATGTTAGTCTAGCTCAGTTGTCTCTGAGTCAGAAAGTTCTGGCTTAAAATGCCACTTTGTGAATCATGGCCTATGCTAACAACCCAGTGTTATCAGTGTTACATTATCGGGAGTGCAGTCCTTCAGACGAGACTTTCAATCCCATCTAGGCTTGACTGTGGAAACTCCCTCCTCGTCGGCCTTCCGAACTCTTCCATTCACAAGCTGCAGATCATCCAAAACTCTGCAGCTCATGTCCTCTCCCACACCATGCTCCGCAACCCCTTCACTCCCACCATCGCCCGGCTAGATTGGCTCTCCATCCGCCAAAGGATAGAATTCAAGATCCTCATCCTCGTTTTCATGGTTGTGTATGGCCTTGCCCTCTCCTATCTCTCCAATCTGCTGACTCCCTACCAACCTGCCCGCTCCCTCAGTTCAGATCTGGTATGCTCCATATCACCCGCCCTACCAACAGTGGCCGGGCTTTTAGCTTCTCAACCCCCACCCTCAAGAACTCGATCCCACTGTTCTCCCACCTCGCTTCCTCCCTTGCCTCCTTCAGGGCCAGGCTCAAAACCCACCTTTTCAATCATGCCTTCAGCTGCCCTCCCACCTCTCTGTCTCCCCTCACCCCTACCCTGCTCTTCCCCCTTGCTCAGGTCTCAACTTTAATGCCTTGGGATGTCTTCCCGATGTGAAAGGAGTTTTATACATGTAATTTTGTTGTTGTTGTTTTCTGTTTGTTTGGGATGTTTTGTTACTCAAAATGAAAAGGGGATTTCTCTTTGTGCACCTTCCTGTGTTCTGGCCAATAATCCCCAACAAAAAAATGATCTTTCATTCTTGACTGTTTGTGAGACAATACTGTGTGCAAATAGTTGCCACGGTCACCTAATCCTATGAAGAACTTTGGGACATTTCAATGATGTGTTGAAGCTCTATTTCAAATAGGGGGAATGAATAGTTTGGTACAAACCTGGAGCTTGTGTTTAAAGTGTGTTATATTTGGTATTGAATTAATGCAAGATCATTATCAAATTAATTGCAAAGTTACATTGGGCCTAAAATTCCATTAAAATGTAATATTTTGCCACGCTTTCAGAGAGAGTAAGCTGAATTTCTGTCTTCACACTCATAGGTTGAGAAAAACCCTTAAATTCCAGTACTGCAGAAAGAATGATTGTTATTATTGGGCAAAGATAAATCATGTGGTCATAAAATTCAGTGTGGTCATAAAATTGGTCATTCACTCCATCGCTGTTTGTGGGACATTTTTGTGTGACAATTGCAAGCACAAAACACACAGTCACTCCACTTCACATTATATCCTGTGAAGAGCTTTGTGAAATACTCTTGACAGTAAAGGTACAATACCAAATATAAGAATTATTATGGATATTTTGCAGGACATTGCTGGACACAATATTACTGCTGTTTTCACGTACATTCACAGTTACTACATCATTGAGCAAATTCTGTGAAGCACACTGAGGGATCTCAATGATCTGATGAGGGAATATATCAAATGCAAGGATTTGTTAACCTCTAATACTAGAAAAATTCCTGCTCAATTGAGGATTTTATTATACTCATTTGTTTTGTACATTTCATTATCTATTTCTCAAACTTGTCTCAATCCCAGAATTGGCTTTACATTTAGTATAATTTCTTCAATGTAAACTGCATCTTACTGCAATCATTAGTCAATATATTGCCAGGCTATATGTTCTAACCATCTAAACTGACATTTTAAATGTGCTGATGAGCTTGCTTGCCTGTATTTTCCAGGCAATTGTGCACATAAAGTTGATTCTGTCACTCAAATCATATTATCACGGAAAAAGCTAGGAAAGAGTACAATTATCCTAAACTACTTTTGAAATCCTTAACAGACATTGTTTTGATACTATCAAAAGGAGCGCATGAAGAAGAGATTAGTTATTGAAGACCAGTACCACAAGACTGTGAGTGCAAGCAACCATGTATATTTGTCCAGCTTTGATGGTTGGTAGAGAATTAGTCAGTACAAAGTGAAAAAGGCACTTGTTATCATTGCAGCCCCATCTGCCATAGATTTGTTCAGATAGTAAACTGAACCTACCAATCAATATTCAAGTAAAAGAATATTTTGCAACCCCTCTATTGATTCCTTTTTTGTCCGCTTTCTACTGCGATAAGACAGGAAGCAACTCATCCAAAGCTCGTTACTTTCATACAAAATCTGTCCTGAATATTCTCGCATGAACAAAATGTCCGGTTTTCATCTGTCACTAACTCTTGTTTTAATGCATAGCTGAATGTGTTTTCCTTTGTCTCCTCTCCGTATTACAATCTGAAATCTTTATTCTGCAACATCAAACTTGAGACATCAAACACTTCAATAGGACTTTGTGGGGACAATATTTATACATCCGATGCTCTAAATGCCTTCAACACAATAGGGTGCTACTTTCTTTGGATTCTCTGAATTATTTCTCCTGACTATTAAATGAGACTTTTTTTTCTGTTGTTCAAAGAGCTTTGTGGGTTTGTAGTGATCAACAGCTATAGATTCTCATTGTTACTCGTGGACTGTGCATGGGCTGATAATGAAAAACAGATGAATAATGACAACAAGGCGACAAAAATGATGCTACTGCAACATAACAGTTGGCAGTTGCATTTCAGAGTGGAGTAATTGAGTGAAATGGAAACTCATGAATTTCAGTTAATGTTATTCTTGCGTTCAGTGCTTGTCACAACCACAACACATTTATACCTGTTTTATACCAAAGAGAATATGTATTATGATCAACAGGCTATTAACCTCTTTGCTAAATGCATTATTTTTAATGTCTTTCAGCAGATTTGTTAACCAGTATAATTAATTAGAAAACAATTAGTTGAAACATAAGATCTGCTCTGGCTCGATGTCTGTGGAAGAATTGATGGTTTTAAACAACAATGTTGCATTGCGCCTTGAGAGAGCCATGCTAAACGTCAAGCAGAAACTTTGTATAGTGCAGAAGTAGTCTTGACGTGGATTTGCTGGTGGTGAAGCGTCCAGTGTTTGGGTAGTCTGAATACAGTGTTGGAAAGATTTCACTGTGACGAAATAACTTTATTATGTGAATAAAAATTGACTGCACTTTTAAATCGAAGCAATTTGATAAGGCCATTCTAAACTTACCTGTTCAATGTTCAGATCGATGCACATCTGATTACATTTTAACTGGGTTTACCTTACATTGCAACTTTTTCCGTGATTATCTTCACTCTTCATACCTGGAAAGCAAATGAATGGATCTAGTTTCCAATCACATTAATGTTTTCAAAGATGAATCCATCTTCAATGATCCCTATTTGATTTCAGATATTTCTATTGACATTGTGTATTTGGGCTAATATAGATACTCGTGACACAAAATTAGCTTTTTATAATATGACTTTTAAAAAATCATCTGAATTTTTAGCAATGCATACTGTCTCTGTAGGGAAAACCCATTCTTCACGAGTTAGTGAGTGACTCAGTTAGTGAATCAGTTAGTGACTGTCATCATGCTATCAAAGCCAAACACCACCTTGTCCTTGCATGATATTCATGCTGCTTGCATTCCAGGATGGCCACGGTATTATAATCAGGTGCGAAGCACAAACCAATTTTTGTTTGCTCTTCACACCCCCGCCCCCCCCACCCCCCCCACCACCAAAATGGCCGTCCCCTCCTAACTCTCTCCCTCCTCTCCCCCCTACGCTGCCCCTCCCCAGTACTCAGATCCCGACCTGACTGTTCAGCGCCTCTCCCAACGTGAAATTTGCTCTATAAATGTCATTTTGTCGTTGTTATAGTCCTTAATCAACTCAGTACAGTTTGTATGCATATTACCAACTAAATCATCAGCGAAGCAACTGAACCACCATTTACTTATCTTTATTACTGCTGTCAATGCATCTTCACTGTGGCTGGAAGAAATAAAGAACATGAAAGACTTTGTTCAAAAACACTCCAAGCCAACTTGGGTCTCGTGGAGATGATGATGATGATAATAATAATAACAATAATAATCCTTGCATTTGATATAGTGCTTTTCATATCTTCTAGACATCTCAAAGCTGTTCACAGAATATATTGTAAAGTGAATTGACTATATATATGTGGGTGAAACACAGCAGCAACAACAACAACAAAATTGCACTTTTATAGTGCCTTTCACGTCGGGAGGACGTCCCAAAGCGCAGCAACCAATTGTGCACAGCAGTGTCCCACAACCAATCGTGGTTTGTACTGACCAATTTGTTATTGTTTTTTATGAGGGATTATTATCAGGTGTGTGGAGTAAGGGAACTTGCCCAAGGTTTCACCCTGCTGGGAACTGAACTTGAGTATTTTCCTTGTAAGGCGAATGCTCTAACCACTGACCTACAGGACTCCACAAAATAAATCATCTCCACGGATAAAGTAATTTGCAGATATCTGGCCAAGATCCGATACAACTCACCCATTAAGAGTTCAAATGACAGTCAAAGCTTTGTTTTGGATTTGTTCCAAAATGGCCTCATGTATTTTTGGAATCCGGGCATTCTGTCTGATGGCCTCTCACTGCTCAATCTCCTGGGGTGCCTCATTAGCGTTATTCTTAACATATCAAAGGTTCAAAACAAGATCCATTGCAATTGTAACTGAACATCTCTATAAAGAAACGTTGTTGGTTGTTAACACATTCTGGAATTAAGAACAACTGCAGTGTTTGCATGTCAAACACTTGTGAATGTTAACAAATTGAATTTTAAATTTGTTTTAATACTCAGAATAAGTTTGGTGCTACTTCCTCAGCCTGCACTGGGTGGAATATTTTTTTTGCTTTGGCTGATTGTTCTCATGGACTGCAAGACTTCCATTGTGTTACGTTAAATTTTCTGTGTCACAAAGTGGAGTGGAATTGTTGGCATGAACAGACCTCAAACCTGCTATTTCTTGCCATTTGTCTACAGAGTTGTTGATGCCACTGGCTTCGTTCTAAGTCAAAAAATGTTATTGCAAATTAATAATAATAATAATCCTTGCATTTGATTTGGAACTTTTCACGTCTTCCAGACATTTCAAAGTACTTCATAGAATATACGATAAAGTGAATTGACTGTATATTTGTGGGCAAAATGTGGCAGCCAATTGCGGACAGCAGTGTCCCACAACAGTCGTGGATTGAAATGACCAATTTCTGATAGTTTTTTTTGGAGGAATTATTATTAGGCGTGTGGAGTAAAGAAACTTGCCCAAGGTTTCACCCTGGATTCAAACACAGGTCTCATGCTTGTAAGGCAAGTGCTCTAACCATTGAGCTACAAGGCTCCACAAATCCTCTTTCACTTGAGAGATTTGCTACAAGCATGGCTAACACATTTTCTTTGATGGAAGATGTGTGTGTGTCTGTATATAAAATATATGTAGAAATATATATGTTTTGGTTTGTCTATTAAACTCCTACACCCAAGTTGTTGGGATAGCCAACTGTGATTCATGCCACTTTAACAATCTTTTATGATAGCTTTTGCCCTCATGTATGGTGTAAGGGCAACCTCAGGTATACATCTCTCTCTGATACTTTTGCCCAGCTTTTATTATTGAGGTACATGTGTCCAAATTGGCAAGCAGGAACGGATATTGTTTGTGAAACTTAGTTCTGTTTTTGGCTGTTCATGTATCAAAAGGTTTTGAATGCAGCGTGTGTGAAGTGTTGCTTGGTATTTTATGCCAGGTTTTAAAATCTCTAAGAACATAAAGCATTCCTTCTCTCCTTGCAGTTCTGTGAGCTTTCCTCCATTGCCCGTGAAACCTATTCAATGGCAACAGTTATGATTCAACAAAGATTTTACATGACGCTGAAATGGAGATGATTTATGAAACTATACAAAGATGGGAGGGTTGAGGGATTATTGAGAAACAAACCTGGTAATCGGGTTGCACTAGGATATCAAAATCTGGCAATATTCGCACATCCAACTTGGGCAAAGATCAGGTAAACTGGACCATTAAAAATGGCCAAGAGCCATTATTTTCCTCTCCCCTGCAGTGCAAGCTCTGACATCTTGGCAGTGTCCCAGACATCAACACTTGTTTTGGGTGTGAGTCCAAGTTGCTACAATCAGCAGTATTTCTGTCACTACATAAAACCTTTGTTTGTGTATGAATTAAATTCTGTGGGTTTTATATGGTTCCAAACTGAAAGAAGAATGAGCTCAGCAAAATAACAGAAGAGAGAGAACTAACATTAAGTCCATCACATCCCATGATGTCTGATACCTGGCACTCTTCTTTCCTGATCTTCTTTGAGACCTAATTTTGGTCCATGCAAAAAACGATGATTTTTGTTTTAATCTCCCAAATAGTGAGTTGTGCAATGCCAATGCTGTTCATTTTCAATGTGTTGAATTGGTCAGATTAAAAGTTTGAGTATTCAGCTCATTTGGGACTATTCATGTACATTGCAACTGGGAAAGTTTACTGATTGATGTATCAATAATAAACTTGAATTTCTGCTCTATTAAGTAGATTTGTGTCATTCATACTAACTCCCGGCCTGACTGTTCTGCGCTTTGGAACGTCCTCCCGATGTGAAAGGCGCTCTATAAATGTAATTTTATTGTTGTTGTTGTTAGTTGCTTACCGGTTGTCTAAATTACAGATATCTGATATTCATTTGATCTGTTTCGTTAACACAATTCCACACAACTATATTTTAAATGGCCTGATAGTATTTTAATCTGCATTATTTACCATTTTACAGAATGTACAGTATGCGGGTTGGTGAAGGTTGCGAATGAAGCCATAATTAGCTATTCGAATTCCATTTGAAAAATATCCCAAATCAGTCCCCTTTGTTTCTTTGCGTTCTGGTAATCCAAAAGGCAAATGGAATGTTGGCTTTTATCTCAAGGGGCCTGAAATACAAAAGGAAGGAAATTATGCTTCAGCGATATAGAGCATCAGTCAGACCCCATCTGCATTCAGTTTTGTGAGCCACACTTCAGGAAAGATATAGTGGCTCTGGAATGGATGCAGATTCATCAGATGTTACCAGGCCTAACAAGGTGAAGTTACGATGAAAGGCTGTGTCAACATGGATAGTATTCCCTTGAGTTTAGAAGGTTGAGGGATGATTTGATTGAGGTATTTAAGATAACAAACAACAAAAATAACAGCAAAATTACATTTTTAGAGTGCCTTTCACGTCGGGAGGACGTCCCAAGGTGCTGAAACAAAGGGATTCAATAAGATAGATACTGAGAAGTTACTTCCTCTGGTGGAGGAATCCAAAACACAGTCTTAAAATTAGAACCAGGCCATTTAGGAATGAAATCATCATAGAATCATACAGAACTGAACGAGGCCATTCGGCCCATCATATCTGCGCAGGTTTCCTTTTTACCCCAAACTCTCCAAATCAATCCCATTACCCCGTGCTCTCCCCGTAGCTCTGCAAACGTGTCCTCCCCAAATAATGATCTACTTCTCTAAAGTAGTTATCAAATTGGTTTTCATCACCCTTTCAGACAATGCATTCCAGATCTAAACAACTTGCTGTGTGGGGAAAAAACTATTCTTCTCAACTCAGATCATAATTTATAAATGTAATATATATGTCTTCCTCATGTCAGTCTAATTCATGTACGAATTCTTGAGCAGTAGGTGAGTGAGCCAGTTGAATATAAAGTTAGCAATGTATTGTGAAATTAGCTCAAACTATCCATAAGCAATAACACAATGGGGACAATTGTTAATAACCTGTGCATCATTCTGTAAACATTTTCTGCCTCAAACAGCATTTCTCTTGAGACTATTTTGTCAACAATTTACTACAGCATAGTATAAGTATTCTCCAAGAGGTGATGAAAATATAAATATAAATAGATGTTCATTGCATTTGATAATGCGTGTCATGTCAGGAGACATCTCAAAAGAGCTTTGAGGATTGTTTTATATAAAGCTGAGTGACCATCCATTTTGATAGGCAACATTATGAGTCAATTTGTATTCCTCTTTTGTGCTGCAAATTAATTTCCACCGAAGGAATGAAGTCCAAACGTTTATTTCTAGTGCATGGATGTTAGAATATAATTAAACTCCAACCACGTAATTTATCTATCTTCAGTAATCCAGTCAGAGTTAACCAATGGAGACATAATGATGTGGCACAAATTCGACTCTTGACAATGTCTAGAAGCAAATGAAGAGGGTGAAAAAAAGTTTGAGTACTAATGGGAAACATACTTTCCTATTACTCACTCCAACAAAACCAGTTCAGTACGGGATGCCTGATGGTCTGGAAGAATATTGTGCAGCATGGTAAATGCCGGGTGAAGTCTTACCATTGGTATTCCATGTGTATATGTGTTAAATGAATGAAATGGAGCCAAATTCTGACTTTGTGCTGCTCATTGAGACAATCACTTTGTGCAAAGAGCATGAGATTGAGAGCATCACTGGCTTGGTGGACTTGTTCTGAATTCAAAATTGGAAAGCCGGTGTTTCTGATCAAGATATTGCATCTCAGTCGTCTGTGATTTCCACCAGTTGTGACATAGCTAAAAATGATTACAACTTTTCAGATTGCAGTGGCTGACATCTCTAACTCTACCCCGCATGAACGGGACAATATAAATGCAAGTTGTCATTGTTATCTCAGTTCACTTACCAATTGTTGAACAAAAATATTTTTTTCTTGCCGTTAATTTACTTTTTCCTCTGGGACAAATGGTGATTGGAGAAAGGAAAAGAGGTGGACAATGTGAACCAATGGGTAGCTTTTCATTAAACATCCACCCTTGACATGAGCAAGCAGCCTCAGACACGTTGACCGTAGACAATTCCTTAGAATCTGATATATTCTCTTTCTTTTGAAAAATAGTATCCATTTATTTTCACATTCAGATCCTCATTTCTGAAACTATTTCTTATCCTAAAATAGGGCAATGTAACCTTAAGCTCACTGGTGTATTACTTGTATCACACAGATAAAGTTGATGTATACCTACAGCATCTTAGGGAAAGGATTGAGTTGAAGCCTGCCATAGCATGCACTTAATTTTTTAAAACTTCACACTCATTGAGGAAGCTGTCGCTGTGCCTTTCTCACTGGCGCTTGCTATTTACAAGATGACACCGCAGCTAAAACTGCTTGATGGGCAACATTTTTAAAATGAAAAACTAGGCCACTTGCATTTATAATTCTTCAGAATCCTGCATAGAAGACGGGCTTTTTGTCACACAAATGTATACGGTACCTATGACTGGGTATCCTACATTTTTTTTTTTAAAAATCAACGTTCACTAACAGACTTGCAGACTAATCCACTGGGGACAGTTTCCTGCTATTTTAGTACTCATCACAGTAATGGTTGACAATTCCTAAACAATAAAATATTGTTTGCTTACAATCCAATAATCCTGTCTCCGCTCAAGTACAATGCAAACCCTACCAACCACCATTTCCCACAACATTGAGAATAGAATCCGCCTGAATTGGTCCTCTTTGTGTCAGATAGAATGCATCTTGCACCAATTTGACCCTGCCAGGTCAAGAACAATTCATTTTGATGCCTTCCCGATCATGTAAAATGCACCCCTAATAGTAAAGGATTATACATCAAGCATTTATCCCTTAAGGGTTAAAAATGGAAATCTTTCGAGCCCTTCGTCATTTAGACTCCAGGACAGTTGATGCCTTTTACAAATATCAACAACAGCTTGCAATTATCTAGCGCCCTTCACATGGGCTAGTGTCCCAGGGTGCTTTTGTGCCTATCAGAAAACAGTGATGGGAGAGGGCCTCTGAAACTGCTTTAATCTGTAATCATCCAGTTTTCAGCTGGTGAATGATGGCCACCATTACTCCACAATAGATTTGATTGTGGCTGAGTGTGTGCACCTGATAAATAATTATTTCTGATCAGCAGGATTATGATTATTTCACATAGGTGGGTGGGGAATAGAATTACATTCCCATGAAATTGCATGTTTTCTGTTTCCTGATTGAAATTGGGGCGGAACCAAATTGATTACATACTCATAAATGTGCATTTCAAGCGATACTGAAATGAAGATCAACACGTTAACTGTATTCAACGATTTGAGAGGAAATGTTCTGCTTGCTTCAAGTGACTTTGGTTGTGTTTTGTTAATAATCTGCCGGAGCTTTGTTGCACTATTTGTGGACTCCGATATTAGTTTTAAGCAGCCTGAATGATTTTCTGAGTTGTTCTGATTGCATTATTCTGGCTTACTCAGTAGTAAGACAGTTTCCATTGTGTTTTTTGTGTGTTTATACCTATTTTTAAATGAATTCTAGGATTGTAATTTGTGTGTGAACTGAAACGTTAATGGACTCTGATGTATTGTGGAATACAAAAAAAAACAGTGATTTAGTTGAGCACACAAACAAAGCAGAAAACTTCAGTTTACGTTCAGTGAAGCTTCACAAATTAACTGAAAAATAATTCAATAAATTGCAATGTGAATTCCATCTTACAGTATTTATGTGACTGTTTTCTAGTTTATCAAAAGAATGACTCACAAATGCAGATCTTTATGTAACTCAATTCACTGATACATATGATGTTCTATAATTTGATATTATTGCCCCATGTTATTGTTGGCAAATAATTCTGGTAACACAAATGCAACATTACCCATAGATAAGAAGGAAATGGATATAAAGGTTTTCTACCTATTTTGTCTGAGTATCATTAGCACCAGAATTTAACCAAGTGAATTGTATTAAATAGAAAACATAATAATAGAATAGGTTAAAAATGATTTTAATGTCTGCAAAACGACTGGAATTGTAATGTGCAATAAGACTTTGCTTGCAGACAAAATGGAGTAACTACACTTTACAGCTAATATTTGAAGTGCTTTAAGACCTTCTCGTTATGTGAAAGGTCAAATAGAATTGTTATTTAAACTGCAATAAGCACCTCGAATAACACTCCCACAGATCAAGGCTGTTGCTTTGGCTGTGCTGCAAGCAGGTTTCAGAAGGCCGAGACTTGCTTTGCAATAAAATGCTCAGCCAAGCCAATCATGTTCCTTAGAAACTAGCAGATGGTGTTTTTACCCCGTACGTTCAAAATGGCTTCCAGGTTTGCTTCTTTTCATCAGAGACAAATGGAACCACAGTGGAAACATATCAGTTTCTTTTTAAACTAACTTGAGAAAAATATAGGAGAAGTATACTTGATGCCTTAAATCTATCATCAGGCAAGCAACGCGTTCATATCCCCAAATACATATGAGCAATTTGTAAACATTATTGGAATTCAATGAAAGATTGGTGTCTGGTGTCGCATCACACTATAGATTTGGTGACGAATTGCTTGAGGTTGGCAATGATTCACTGCCAGTTGTGCAGGTAAATACGGGGGCTAAGGCAACAGAAATAGTTCCGGAGTGCTACTCGTGGCCCTACCCAGAGGAGCTGGGTTCTGTTGCAGTGTCATTAATTTATGATCTTTTGTGGTATCTCTCAATTAAGATCCTTTTTTTTCAAAACGAAAAACAATCTCTGGATTTTTCCTCACAGGTTCACTTTGCAAATGAATCATATCACATTGCTCATTCTCCTCTTGCCCAGCATCGTTTGCAACAATTTTACTGGTCAACTCAGTAATATCCTCCAAAAAATGGCAATGAGTCATCAGGGAGCTTGTAATTTTGCACCATAAATTTTAGTTTTGTCTCCAAACATGGACCTCACACTGCCAGCAAATATCACTGCAATCATATAGTTTGTTCTTTGTCGACTGACATACCACATGATTAATAAATTGTAGGTTTAGAAGCTTCCACAGAGCGTAATGCCTACTGTTCTTCACTAATTAGCTCAACCAAGACCGCGAATGATCAAGATCAAAAAGAAACCAAATCGGATCTGTATCTTACAATAATCCTGACAAGAAAGGATTCCGACAACCATTTCCTAAAAACATGAACAAAAATAATTTATAATACATCCATGGTATCGATTCCAAGTGCTTAAGGCAAAAATACTCAGGTTTCTTACCAAACAAGAATTCAGCAATGAACACCACCCAAATAGTTAATAATAATAATCCTTGCATTTGATATAACGTGTTTCACATCTTATCGATGTCTCAAAGCGCTTCACAGAATATACTATAAAGTGAATTGACTGCATGTTTGTGAGCGAAACGCGGCAGCCAATTTGTGCACAGCAGTGTTCCACAAACAGTCGTGGATTGAAAATGACTAATCTGTATTATTGTGTTTTTTTTGATAAATTATTATTAGAACACCACACCCTCCCACCTACTCTCGTCACACGCACACGTACAACTGCAACTCAGGCTTCTGAACCATATTACGCTGTGTCCTAATGACCCACCTGAAGTGTGTGCACCATAACTGACTCTGTAATCCAAGTCAACAAAAACTCATTGAATACAATTTTAGTATCTACATGGCACGATTGCTTCATGGCTTATTAGCTGGTATTACAATCTCGAACTTTAAATATCAAGAGTGTGTAGCCCTTGATATCTGTAAGTACTGGGTGAGATTATTTGTGATGTTTTATTTGTATAATGAGGCATACTGAATATGTTACATTCATGAGTTTTGTTCAACTCTACTAGTAATTCTAATGGTGCCAATTGATCTTCATGTTGTCTGCTATATACTGTACCTTGATGGCTTGGCTTTAAATGGAATCAGTTTGATCTGGAATCCAGAAAGATGCACAATCTTCAACAAGCATACTCTATGGATTGAATCGAAGATGGGCTTGAAATCAATGACATGGCCACTGATGATTATTCTGCCACGTTAGCTGGGGCAAATGATGCTACACAAGAGGAGAATGAAAATGTAATAACACACATGTGGGAAAAAATATGGTCAAGTAGCTTTGCCAATATTTGGTTTTTATAATAATTCTGGAAATTATTCTAATGTCTCAAGGCATTAGAATAATTGTCTAAAGCAGAAAAAAAAAGTAAATATTGGAATTGACTTCCTGTTCTGTGCATATTTCCTATTCCCATGGGGGGATGAATTTCCTCTTGCTCTCAAAACTCTGCAGATCTCTTCATCCTGCATGTCCACCTGACTCCTGTTTTGCTTTTTTCATCTCCCTGCTTTCCCACTTCTTGTTAATCCCACAGTAGAGATGAGGAAGTGCACACTCCTATGCCCCCAGCCTGCAGTGCGGTGTCTGCATCACTGTGGGGTTCAAGCTTGGTTTGGCAGGGGAGAGTTTTCTCCTGATCACCATCCCGAAAAACCCGTTCCAGGAATCCACTCCAAAAACAGTCTATCAAAGAGCCATAGTAGCAGAGAGAGCAACCCCCACCTCTCGCTGTCACTTCCAGTGAGACCATCACTTCCCATCTTGCCCCAGCTTACTTTAACAATTCATGGGTGTAGAGGATCAGAGTTCCATTTCCCACTGTTCATTGGCGCAGCGACATGGCGTGAAATTATCCCGTACTTTATTCAACAGCAGCAACAACTTGCTTTTACATAGTGCCCCCCCCCCCCCGCCCCCCATGCACGCTCGTGTTCTGGAGCTGTTGCTAACTTTCTGGCTTTTTGTTTTTGCTGTGCACGTTCATGGAAGAGTGATCATGGAAGTAAGCCAAGTACAGGATATCCATTGAAAGATGAAGAGTTAATAGTAGTGGAGAAGTATGCTGAAATAATAATGGAATTGCTGTAGATGTAACTGATAATGCGACTATTTTGTCACTCTTGGCAGCTCTGAAAAAGCTATTACATTGATTTTGTGCTGGAGGACTTTAACACTGCAGCAGTAAACACTTGCCTCACACTTCTGTGGCTGCAGATTGGTATCCCCGCAGAGTAAATATTAAACCTACAGTTCTGCTTGTGTGCTGAAGCTGGCATTGCTTTCAGCCAGCTGTACAGTGAGGGGATGCAGCAGTGTTTAATTAATAGCTTTGGTTTTGCCACCATAAAATACCAGTTGGGAAAAGATGAAAAAAACACATATTCTCCAAGCTATACTACCTGCCTTACAAGAGAGGGCAAAAAAATCCCCAAGACTGATCAACTCAGGGGAAAGCTTGTGAAGAAAATTAGCATCTAGCTATATGTATATATAGATATAAAAGCCTTAGGTATGTTTCCGCAATTGTAACAACGAACTTGTAAAAGGAAAGCAAAAACCAATACAGCTTAAAAAAACAAAAAACAAAGAAAAATAACCCAGTGATTAAAGCTCACCTTTTTTTTGTAAACAACAAATACATTCTTTTTAAAAAGTTTCAAAATACTGTATATGAATAAACGTGTTCAAAAACACTAGGCCACGTATGTTACGTGGGGGTATAGCTAGTTACCTATATTAGCACTGAACGTAACACTCTTTCATTATCCTAACATGCTCAGAGCAGTAGCAATGCAAGCAGATCCTGGATCAATTCAAACATACGGTTTGTGCTTGTAGTCTCACTCCCGATCCAACTTTATGTATTCAGATGCACTGACTCCTGATAAGGACAGCTTTCTGTTAATCCAGCAATGAATCAATGTGAAGGGTAAAAAAACTGCAAATTTTTTCCCAGTGGGGAGGGTGCACAACAACTCATTACCTCTTATCTTATCTTTTAATAAATACAAGCAGTAACTTGTCTACTGTTACAGATTCATATAGAGCATCAATAGACAAAGTGAAGTTCATATAAATAATAATCCTTACATTTATATAGTGCCTTTCATGTTGGGAGGATGTTTCAAAGCATTTCACAGGAATAACTGTAAAGTGGAGTGACTGTGTTTCTTGCACGGGAATAACTGAATTGGAGTTTATTTTTACCATTGTTGATCATCATCCTGTGATACTCCTGGCATAATTCGATCTTTCAGCCATCTTCCCCCATCCGCTGTCCTTCTGAGGAACCCCTCTCTCTTTCATCTTGAGAATGACCTCTGGCTGTGTTTTCTGTCATCTTTCCCCTCCCCTCAAAAAGCAGCATTGTGAAGTGCTTTGGAAGGTCCTCCCAAGGTGAAAGGCGTTATACAAAAGTTAATTGTAATTTTAATTTGATTTAGCACTTATAGCATCAAAATGCTTTTGCGGGGAATTGCTATCAAGTGTAGGGAATGTGTATGTGTAGACAAACTCTGTAGCCAGTTCTCTACAGAAAGCTCCCTGAGTAGCCTTAAAATTGTTTTATATTATTTATTTTATTTATTATTTATATATATACAGTATATATTTTATATGAAATTTGTTGTAAGAATATTGATGGAAAAACGTGTACACTTCTACAACTATAGTAATCCTTAAAAGTACCTCACTTTTGCTCTTTTTCCTTTAATTCTTGCAGGTTAGAGTTGGAATTGGAGGAAGAAACAGTGAGGCTTCACCATCAAGGGAACAACACAATCCTGAAAGTGACCCTGGGCTCAGATAATTCCATGATCAACAGCTCCGTAAAGAAAACGTTCTCACAAGTTGGCCTCCTTACCTCCTATGTATAATGTTCATGGATTAATTATGCAGTGACTGGGACACTGCAGGTTTAATCAAATCATTGTGTCAACAGGAGCCATCATGTTTGCAGATAACATTTTCAATCAATTAACATCAGCACAAGAACAAAAAGGTTTGTTGACTATTGTTACTCAGCTAACATTTAAATCAATGTCAATGTTAAAACCCATGAGATTCTATTCTTCCTCAGGTTTGTGCAGATGTATGCCATTACACTTCAAGCTGCACACTATGTGATCGTCCATTTAGGTGGCAAGGTCCCATTATATTTGTGTTGGTCCTGGAGTAATAAATGCTGTGCACTCTAACCCTTGGCTCAGACATGAAGAACTTAATTGATGTCACTCAATTTTCCAGGGGCTGTTGGTTCTTGTGAAATGTTAACATCTTCAGTGAAGGAGGAGCAAACTGGAGAAGTCTTTGTGTTTCTACTTCTTACCTCCCCAAATAGCACAAACGTATTAGTACCAACTCACCTAATTAGTGGAACCCTGTAGCTCAGTGGTTAGAGCACTTGCCTCACAAGCAAGAGTCCTGAGTTTGATTCCTGTCACGATGAAACCTTGCGCAGGTTTCCTTACCCCACCACTGAAAAAATCCCTCTGGAAAAAAATAATATATTGGTCACTTCAATCCATGATTGTTTGTGACACTGCTGTGCATAATAACACTGTCGTGTTTTGCCCACAAATATAGTCAATTCACTTTACAGTATATTCTGTGAAATTCTTTAAGATGTCTAGAAGACTTGAAACAGGGTTAGATTAAATGCAAGAATTATTATTTACTCTACTTGTGTGCTCACTAACCTGAATCTCAGTCTCATATGTGAGTGAGAGAGAAAGATCATAACCTCCGATAGTGTATCCCCACATTAAAAGGGGAAGGAAGGGGAGGTGAGGGCCAATAAATAGAGCCCTATGTTTTTTTTGCAAATGCAAAATAACACAAAATAAGATAAAAGGTAGTTTTTAAAAAATTAACGAATGCAAGAAGACAGTAAAAACATTAGTGGATATTGTGAACAAATATTTAAAAAGTAAATGAATTCTTGCAATAGATTATTGCTCAGGTGCAAACCCATCTTGAAAAATGTGTAAGTTCACAGATTTGGGGACTGAAGTTTAAAATGCTTTAACCAATAGATATCATTCAACATCATAAATGTAATACTGTAACAAGAAAAATCAACAATGTTAATGGATGACACAAAATAACAAGAAACTCCCAGAAAAATAAAAATGATAAACTTCACAAGCTCTGCCAATGACTTCACCCCTTCATAGCTTCAATAACTCCAGGACTGTTTGCCTGATAGAATTTCGAACCTGTTATGATTTAGACTGAAATGAAAGCCCCCACTCCCTCACTGGATATACCTGATTGTTGCTGAGTGACGGAACTGAGCATAGTCTAAAGTAGGCAATAATAAACTTATCATTGAGGAGTCCAACTGCTGGAGTTAATTGTGTAACTGGGTCAAGCTAACAATGAAACTACAAAATGTGAATCAGTGACATTTTCTCAGCAGACGATAACACAATGACATTGACAAATCATTTTTGACGATGCGTACTCTGCCATGAAGATCTGTACTCCAATGTCTAAACACTGTGTGGATGCACTGATAAGCTTGTTTTTCCTGAATTTAGTTTGTCTTCAGTCATTGGTCACACAGTAAAGCGTACTGTGTTTTTCCAGTGACATCACTTGAAAATACAATTTTCTATTATCCCTGGCAGTGAGGTAATGAAACTGAGCTCTTACCTTGACAGCCCTCTCTCAGCAATGCCCACACAAACAGCTCTTAGAAAGTGTGATTCAGTGCCTAGCAAACCCCTTTCAGCACCTATCAAGAGAATCTGATTGTTTTTGGAAAGGAAGCTGAAGGTATTTTGCAGAAGGCAATACTGAAAGAGCAACTTTTGGAAGAAACAGTGATTCGTTCTCATTTGTGTAGGTAGAATGTGCCTGACATTAAAGGGTAATTTGCAAACGAGTGTTTTATCTGTACAGTGATGTGTGGTTGTTATTGGTTTCAATCTGCATTGCAGTAGATTTTCAAACACTGAAATAAACAATGAAAACACTGGGGGCTTGGAGCTCAGGTGTAACCTCTGAAATCAGACCAAATCTAATCTCCGTTTGACAGTATAAGCGCTCAAATAACACATTCTGAAACTTGTGCTCGTTTCAGCTGAACTCACCATAAGCATATCATGTCCACATCAATTTAGACAAATGCCAGCAGAAGCTGGATGTGGGATTGATGTAAATTTTGTTGGCACTTTTGGTTTGCAACCATGATGCATTATTGCTTAATTAATGCATTTTTATTTATTAAGGCTTCCTGTTTAAAAGTGCTCCATATGTGATGTATGATATTCACATGTGAACAAACATGAGACTGAAGTACAATTGTATAATTTTGTCCATGTGGCTTGGCCACTCCACTACAAGGAATTCAAAATCACAGATCAATGATTATGTATGAACTGCAAAGGGACATTATGTCACAAAATCATAATGGAAAGTATTACTAAATAAGTCATACCTTCTAAATCTAAAGTTTACAGAAATTGAGTGGCACCATAGCCTTAGAGTATTGATTTTCCACTGTTAAAAACTTTCTTCCCCTCTCTCTCTCTCTCTCTCTCTCTGCTGGCTATAAACATCCTAAGTGAAGTTTGGCAGTGCGGAAAACGTTGCAGTGAACTGAAGGCCACAGCACAACATACACAGAATTCACTATAATGTAATGAATTTACTGGGTGAAGTCTTGTGTATAAAAGGAAGTCAGACCTTGTGCAATAACAAATATTGTTCAGGGGATGCAGTAAAACCCTGTTAAGAGGTATGAAGAGAATGTTTTTCCTTCTTGCCAGTTTCATAGTTCACGTAGGAGTGCCTAATGTTCTGTTATTTTCAGGACCAGTTCTAGCAGTATTTTAATCAAGCCTTGGCTCTTGCCACCTAATGCCAAAATGGTGTCAACAGTGTGCCTCCACCCCCTGGCGAGAGACAATACGATGCATCCCACTCTAGACAAGGATGTTTCCATATAATAATAATCATTGCATTTGATATAGTGCTTTTTATGTCTTCTAGATGTCCCAAAGGGCTTCACAGAATATCTTATAAAGTGAATTGGCTGTATATATGTGGGCGAAACACGGCAGCCAATTGTGCACAGCTGTGTCCCACAAGCAGTCATGTGTTGCAATGACCAATTTTTTTTTGAGAGATTATTGTTAGGCATGTAGAGTAAGGAAACTTGCCCAGGGTGTCACCCTGCCTGGAATTGAACTCATGTCTCTCTCTTGTAAGCCGAGTGCTCTGAAAGACAGCATTTCCAACAATTCCATGAACTCCCATGTTTGCATTTGAGTGGCAGCGTGGCCTGCTGAGTTTGACTTTGTTAAGTGGGGTCTTAAATCCACAAGCTTTTAACTCAAAGGCTGAGCCAGTAGCTAGGACACAAAAATATAATGTGCTTGGCTTTAATATGATTTGCAAAATTGCATCAGAGCAGGATTACCATCCCAATAACACACCATCAGTTGAGTAATGCTACTCTATTTGAATGGTCTAAACCTAGCTCACATTCCCTATTAGTGGTTGAACAGTCCAACGCTCAGTGATTTCTGCTTTACAATGGGAAGATGGGAAGAGCAGACATCAAATGATCAATAAGCGGTGTATCAGGTGTAAATTGTTCACCTATGAAACACAAAATCACTCTTCAGTGTATTGTATCCTATGAAGCACTTTGAGATGTTCTCCTGATATAAAAGCTGCAATATCAAATAGAAATATTATTATTACTATTATAAGAAGCATTTGCCAAAACACATTTTTGTGAAGTTGATGCCTTTAAGTCTGATTAACTATCATTCTTATTTGAACTCCCCTTCAATTGAAAATCAGTGTATTTTTGTGCACAGAGGTTGGTGAATTTACTGCAGCATTAAAAAAAAAGACAAATAAAGAGTACCTATGCCTCCCTGACGAGTCCTTTAAAGCAGAGAGGAAATTCTGATTCTGCTGTTCATTTGATTGAGCAGCATTCAACTGAGGTTAGATTCTGCATCAATAATCTTGCTGTGAGAGGGTTTAACTTGTGAACCTGCAACAGGTTAAAAGGAAATGCATGTCTCAGCTACCCGCGTTCCAAAGCAAAAGGTATATATCATTGCCTTGTACTTATCCTGCACATTTTCAATGGATTGAGGTGAATGATGTGCTTATACTATTTGTCCTTTAGTTTAGCCCTTTTCTTTAAAACATGCTGCACTGCCTACCATTTTATCCTCAGTGAGACTGTCTTTCTTAGCACCTTGGGACGTCCTCCCGACATGAAAGATGCTATACAAATGTAATGTTGTTGTTGTTGTTATTTCTCAAAACCAGGATAATTTAATTAAAAACTGTTTTCATACTTATGTAGTTATGGCTTCGGAAAATTTAATACGCCGCTTGAAAATTGAAAATTGTGATGTGATAATCATCACTGGTGATAATTAGAATGCTGTGGACTATTGATGGCAAGTCAGTTGATTAAGTAAAGACTTGCCCATGGTCATGCTCCCTCCCCCATGTCTTGTTCCCTCCCCAAGTTTAGAACTAGACTGAGCTTGTGTTTAGCAGGATCTCAGAGTGAGGCATTTTCACATTGGTTCATTTGGAGTTTAACTCCAAATATTTTTGTTATATTCATCCATTTCCCATGAACCAAATCCAACCTTTTTCACATCGAGAACGTCAATGCTTGTTTAGGCTCAACCATTGACAAGAAGTCTGAGGAGATTGCATATTTATCAACAATGTGTTAATTATCACATCTCACACACACTTATATACATATTTAGTTTTTTTTAAAAAAACAACCTTATATGGCCATTGCAATATATGAGGACACTACACAATTCCTGCACTCAAGGCTTGCCTTACACTTTTGTAAGTCTAACGTTTTTGTGCAATGTTAGGCTTAGAAAGATGTTAATGTCAAATGGGTTCTGTGCAACCCACGGACTGGTGACAAATGAATTCAAGACTGTCCTCCAAGTGTGACATCTGCACATTTACAGACTGATGTTGAAAACCATAAACAACAATTCAGCATTGATTGAAGTTGCGATAAAAATGTAAGGTTCAAGATGATCAGCACATTTCAAACCTCCAATTAGGTTATCTTCTTTATTCCATTTAGCAAAAGCATCAAGGAATATTGAAATGCTCTTTATTGCATGAACCCAATCGGTAAGCATGTTGCAGAGTTCAGATCATCGCACAATGCTTTGGTTTATGTGATAGAAGGGCAGATGAAGGACTAATGTCAGAAAAAAGGATTCAGGTTTTTCATGGCTGTGAATACAATATTCTTCCAATAGTAAGGATTAAATGTTAATGAAATCAAGTTTCTTCTGAACAACGTTAGACCTGAATTGGAATTCTCGCTTTATCCATTTCCACTATAACCAAATAATCATAGTATCTGCTGGCTCAAGCGCCATTGTAAACAGAGGGAAAGTCAATTATTATTTGCAATTCATTTAAAACTGTTGGTTTTGTTACCAACTCTAGGATATTTTTGTGTGGAACACAGTATTCAGCAGTAATAATGTTTGCAATTCCTTCCAATTCATTTGATTGTAATATAAGTGCACCTTCTGAGGTCATTGAGTAACAGCAAAGATGCTTTGATTGCATTGTGATATTGTAAGATATTCACAGTTGAAATACAGACAATTTTTCTCTTAGCAATATATTGCCCTTTGCTGAATCAGAGTGAAAGAGGTTCTAAATGATATGGATCTTACTTGCACACAATAAGCAGCAGCCCATTACAGAGACTAGTGTCATTATTTCAATGTATTTTCTCCACTTGTGGTCAATCTTTGTCCATGTTTACTGATGAAGAAGCTACCTCCTGGACTGTCATTCCTGACCAAGACGCCACCCACAAAAATAAACACTCACAGCGTATTCTGTGAAGCGCTTTGCGATGTCCTCCTGACACAATAGGCACTACATCAAATGCAACAATTATTATTAAACACGACCCTGACTGAGGAAGTTGCCGAAATAACAGAAGAGAATCAGAAGAGTGGAGAATAAGCAGCAGCATCGATGAGCTGGTTAAACCGAATATTTTGGTACCGTGCAATTCTATGCAATGCTTCGCCTTTCAAATTATGCCAAATGTCGCTCAGGATATCTACTGAAGATGTTGGTTAATTCTGTGGAAGCTGTTTGGTAGAATTCAAGGGAGATGCTTAATGAAATTTGACGTAAAATTTTTCCACTGATAAGTATTTTTTCCATTAACAAGACTGATGCGCCATATGTTGTCAATAATACAAAGCACACAGAATCATTAAAACAAACACTAGACTAATTTATTAATCAAGCGCAAACTTCACAAACCATCACATTTACATAGATTAATTTGTTCAGAGAAGCAATTAGCAGTCTTCATTAAATCTCACTATCCAGGATTTGACATTGTTGATTGCCAAATATTTTGCAGTAGAATCAGTCTGAGCAGGGGCTAGGTAGATTGGAGGTACAGTTAACCTAGACTATTATTCATACACCAGACTACAGATGCATCCTCCGTCTAGCTTTGTGGGCTGTAAACAAATTTCTGACAATAATAATATAATGAGCCACTTGGAGAAGAAATTAAATATCACAATTATGTTTGATCATCAGTTTAAAACCTACCATGCGTGAAGAATAAACAGTCCATATGACAAGAAGTTGAATGTAACAGGTTACATTCAACTTGAGGTTATTTAGGATATGTCAATCATGTTCTGGTGCTTTAGTATATAGCCAGTAATGTAGGATTTGGCTCTAATTTGTTCATTGAACATGCAATGCCACAACAATTAGTTGACTACAATTTCTAGAAGTTAACAGAACAAATAACTTTCACTTTCCTACCATCGTGGTAGGAAACACTAGTGTGGTGAATGCAAAATGCATATTCCACCGGAGAAAGTGACACTACTGGACACAGGAATTTTCGTGTCTTTGCGTAAGATATCAGTTTACCCAGTGGGATACATAATCCAGCAAAAAATTAAAACTTCAAATTTCAAAGCCACTCCTTCGGATAATTAGATTAGGCAATTCTATCTAATTTATTCTGGAGGTTTGTTGACCATCGTATTGGTGAATTACATGATTTGGGATACCTTTCCGTGTGTGTTTTTTTTAAAATATGTTACTGTATTTCAATATCAGCCTAGACTTTGAGCTCAAAGTCCTGGTGTGAATCTCAGTGTTAATATCAAAGTCCTGGTGTGAAGCTCAGTGTTGATATCGCTATGGTTAAACGAGCTAACTGTTCAAAAGTTGGTTTTCTGAAATGTAGGGGTGAGAGAGTTATGCTTCCTGACCATGGAAGTGAACTGTCCTCACTGTGTCCTTAACTTAACTTGAATGACTTACGTTTTTTTGTTCTGTGCCAAACTCTACTTTAAATGTTTCACAGCTGTCACGCCGGCTGGTATGGTGCATCAACACCAAACCTGAGAGATAAACATTTACTGGCATGTGCATCACTAGTTCAGCAATTTTAAAAGTCAGGTTGCCAGCATTAACAAATAGCACTATTTAGAGAGATGAGAAAACATTGTATATGACAGGGAATAGTGTTGTGATTTGAAAGAGGCAACTTTCTTAACATATTTCCAGATGTCACATTTAGCACTGTTCAGAAAGCCAGCTTCCGCTGTTTGCAGACTTTGCTCTGCGGTGGGTTTGGGCCCTGTGAGTTTTTTCAGATTTTGCATGTTGGCACCAGCTTAGTCCCAAACGTGCATCTTCTAAATCGTGGTCTTGCCAGCATTTCTTCACACAGGTCACAGAATTGATTTGGAGGAAGAAGGAATCTCAACTCATTCTCTCTCATCCCACCAGAACACCCATCCTGCTAGCCCTCTATCACATGATTAAGCTGTTTTTTTAAAATGAGTCCAGTGAGTCCCATTTGAATAGTCATGGTGTATCAATGTGAAAGGGAGAGATATTGAGATTAAAATGATCTGCCAAGATCCAATAAACTGGTGGAATATACTTAATGGGCTGAACGGCCTCCTCCTGTTTCTGTTTCTTATTGTCCTAAATCATACTGGAGCCTCGCTGGTGGCATGAATATGATTCATAGCTTCCTGCAGTCCAAACACTCCCTCGTGGATCATTGTAATTTTTGTGTCGCCCTGGAACTTTCAGTGAACTTTTTTTCAGTTATTTAAGATCTTATCACATGAAGAGGTCTTTAATAACTGTTATAAAGGTCTCCAAGTATGTGAATATGATGCTAAAGTATTAATAGTCCCAATGTAATTTGATGCATGAATTAGATGTTCGTGAAATTGAAAAGACACTGACAACAGCATTCCCTCTTTTAGCCTTTTTAGGCGCTTCTCTTATTGAGCATCGCTTTGGGATTTTAACATCCACTTTAAACACCACACAGGACTCAGTTCTGCATTTTATCTGAAGGACAACACTTTGCCACACTGACTCTGCATTGATGTGTAAACCTACAGTAGATGTGTTTAAGTCCAGGTGTGTGGCTTGAACTCACAATTTCTATCTCAAGAGGTAAGCATGCTACCAACTGGACTAAACATTCTTTTCTCTTGCATTTTACCATCTGAAGGTGCATGAACCCCAGATTAAATTTTACACCAAGTTTACAAATAGCAAATGTGATTTTTGATCAAACCGAAGAACAGCTCCTTCCCTTTACTGAAACGGGTCTCTTTCCTTATTCTGTCCACCTCATCTGAATATTTCCAAACAAAATATATCAAGGTGTGACTACTTCTGTGCAGTTTTGATTGTATGAGAGATGCTATGTTATGAGAGCAAGATACAAAGTGACGCTTCTCCTGCACTCTGAAGAGCATAATATATAACTTGTTGAACAGATTGACATCTTGTGGGAAGCATAATTTCTTGTTTCCATATTGCCTAATAAACAGATTTATAATCTACTGAAAATTAAGTAATACTGTATAATCCATTTCAAAGGGCGTACTTTTACAATATATTTAAGCAGTTTTTATCAATGAAGAATGTTTGTCTTGATCATGTTTACCCACATAATACAGTCAGTTCACAATAACCCGTGAAACGCTTTGAGACGTCTCAAAGATGTGATAAGGTGCTGTATCAAATGAAAGGATTATTATTATATATATTTTTCTATGTAGAATGCATAGCTGTTTGAGCAGTTGTGTATCTGCTAGATGGCAGTGCAATGCAACATAAGGAAGCACAGAATTAAACAGTACAATAGTTAAATGAGGCTTTGCTTCCTACATATCGTTTAATAAAAGCTTTCTATGTGGAAATCAAAGCAAGTCATGAGATGAAAAGACAGATACACAGTGAGACATTTATATGCAAAACATTTTGGATGAAAATCTTTCGCAAATAAGCAATGGCATTGTGTTGCTGGAAAGATCTATTGCATAATGCATTAGAAAACGCGTCTTCACAGGCACATTATGCATCAAATAAAAGACAATGCCAGAGCAGCGGAGGCCAAATTATAGTATCACTTAATTGTTCATAAGAGAGGAACGTTCTGTCCTTTTCTAGAAGTTAGATAATTATTTTGGCTGAAATGTGCCTAAAGATTATTGTCAAGAGAGGCAGGGAGAGTGAGAGAGAGAGAGAGAGAGAAAGATGATGATCGCCCACAAATGAGGATATCTCATCAGACATTACTGAAGAATGTTGGCTGACTCTCATGCAGCAAGCTGAAACCATTTGTGCTGTCTTTAATACCACTCGGCTGAGATGAGCTGACTTGGCAAAAACTCGGGATCAAACTGAGACTTTTGGTCTCCACAGCTTGTTGCCCATTGTCTATGATATGTAGAGTGAAAAGTGGGATGGTTTGCCCATCTGACATCTCCATAAATGGCATTAGTGTGCAGATGCTTGATCAATTCACCACGGGAACCATGATTTTACTTTTCTTCCTCAAGCTGCTTAACTAAGACCCAATCCCTTAACAAAATTGAAGTGTGAGTTTCACATGAGAATCGCCCACAAATATACAGTTGGCTTTCCTGCTCTCCTACCCCCTATCCCAACCCCTCCCCTTGCCATCTTTCCCCCCTTTTCCCCCTAGTCCCACTTCCATGACTGTTTGCGGGACACTTCTGTGCACAATTTGGCTGCCGCGTTTCGCCCACAAATATATAGTAAATTTTCATACTCTTCTTCACCCGAACCCCTCCCCACCTGCTCTTGTCCCTACCTAACTGTACAGCACTTTGGGACGTCCTCTCGACGTGAAAGGCGCTGTATAAATGTAAGTTTGGATTGATTGGATTCATTGAATGAGAGTCGTATTCAGGTATTTGGTAATCTTATAGCAGAAACTAGACCAGTAATATATATCATGATACAAAATGTTACGTGAAATAACATTGTGACTTGATACTACTGTCCATGGAATTTATTGAAAGTTCCAAAAGAATAGAACACTATTGAGTTGTAAATGACCCATGAATTAAAATTACACTATGGAACACTCTGTCTTTGTAATTTAATACTCAGTTATTTTTATGCTTCTGAATAAAGGAAACTAGCATCTAAAGATAATTTCTCTACTTGGAATGGGTTTGTGTTACAATTTGCCCTGATGGGTTATTTTGAACGCAGTGGATAATTAAAAATTTCAATGGAGTTTCAAGATTTCCACTTTGTAATGTTTGCTGCTTGCACTTTTTGATTTTTAAATGCATTGTCGAAGTTTCTGGTTGAAATTTTACAAAATAGACGTGTTTCCGGTTAAGAACTTTATCCTTAAACTTGACAGCAGGGATTTCAAAGTAAAACCCATGTGTTTGAGTTTACTGCAGTATTTCTTAAACATCACTTAACTGCAGCTCTGAGTTGATCTGTTAGAACAGTACCAAATGTTTCAGGTAGCGAATATTCTGATTAAAGTTTGCTGGAAGCAAACTCATGCTGTCCATGTTCTGAAACAACACATTCTTATTCAATTAATATCAGCATTGAGCATATGGTGAAACAGGACATTTAAATCCACATAATCTTTTATCTTTGCTGCACGATTTGCAGGATTCTAGAAACTAAAATTGATTTACATGGTTTTCCCTGCATTATGCTGACATTTAAGGTATTCTAAGTTGATCCAGCTCTTTTCCTGGTGATTTTGATTGAATTATAATCTTTTCTGTGGTAATCTATTATTGAATCTGGAGGCAAAGATGGTCTTTTAACTCAAGACTATCGTCTGATTTGCTTCAATAGCATTGCAGTGGTTAGAACCTGGACTGTTAAAATTGATATCGCCCAGTCTTTTCAGTCCTCATTTGTACAGATCACCTTCATAGTTGCTCTCTTTACCTTCATTCCTTACCACGTTCAGCAGAAACTTTGGCTGAACTTTTCCCTTCATCCTACGATGCTGAAACCATTCATACTGCTCTTTATGCCGGGGGTAAAGTCAGCTAATTCAGCACAAAACAGGTATTAAACCTGGGAGCTTCCAAGTCTATATGGCTCAACAATTCACTCAATAAACTCGATGAACGATTAGAGAAACTCACTAACATTAACACAAAATCAGTATGCTGCTATCATTTCTGAGCTGTGATTTGGTTACAGTGCTGTTCTTTCTGCTTAACATCCATTATCATTTTATGTATTTTCAATATGGTATTAAATATTTTGAAATTAGAGTTTTTTAAACCTACATCACAGGTTTTTTTAGAATAAACAACAAATCATTTTTCTCGATGTTAAATGACAGCCCATGTGCACACATTTAAATTCTGCAAAAATGCATTCATGGGAAATGATTCTGCTGCTCAAAGGCCTTTGGCTATTGTATGAAAGTGCAGAAATTATAGCTCTGTAAGGATTAAAAAAAACTGAGCATTCTGAAGCAACAATGATTGGGTGGTAAGAAAAATTGTATGGACAAGAAGCACCAGATCTTTTTTGAGTGGGGAGAGATATATACTTTGACTGCAATAACAATGGAACATTGCACATTCAGTTAAGATGTGACTTTCAAATAGATTAGTTAAATAATTAATCTTGCATTTGATATAGCACTGTATCACACCAAAGCATTGCAAAGGGGCTTCACAGGGGATTTCATTCTCTATAAAGTATAACTTGCATTTATAAGCAAACTAGTAGCTCATCTTGCACAAACCTAATGTGCCATGACCAGCCAAGAAGTAAATGAGTAACTTAACTGGAGGATTGTTGGCCAGAACATGAGGTGAAAGTCTCTTAAAATTTTGAGTAATGACATGGACTCATTTAACATCCAGCTGAACAGATAGACGGGACCTCAGTTTAATGTCTCATCTGATGAATGGTACTTTTGACAATGCAGTTCCCCCACTATTGTGCTGGAATGTCAGCCGAGACCACGAGTTTTTACTGTACCTTCCACAGTGTGAGCAAATTGCTTTCCGCTGTGCACCAAATGGTCATTTAAAAGGTCTTGGCAGTCCAATGGGCTACCAATGAGCTTTCAAGGAACTTTTTTAATGTTTGCAAAGAGTCAGTTGCATGACTATTGTGTTGATGGAGAAATCCGACGTCAGATGCTAGTTTAACTATGTGACGCGATGACAAAAGCAGCATTAATCAGACTTGCTCCACATCACTCCACTGCTGGATGTCTGATAACTGGAAGTAATTCACGCTGATGCATTGCACTTTAGCTTTGTTGCAATCTACTTACAATGTGGAGATCCACTGGGTTAACATTGTATATTGCAAGGTAGTCCTCGATATGTGGCTTCACTAATAAGAAATTATAGCTTCGGAGGAAGCCATTAGGACTGTCAATGCTATACAAGTGCCAATGCTTTCACTTAAATCTCAATTCCCTGTTCTTTCCTCACACACTTTTATGTTTCTGTTCCAATCCTTATCGAATACGCAATTTAAATGCTGTCATGGTCTAGAATTATGCTGTATTAATTCACATTCTAAAGGTCTAATAAATTCTATGGGAAGATAATTAGAAAAGAGCAGGGGAAGATCATCATTTTTCAAAGTAGACAGTGAATCTGGAAGCCTCCCTACCACCAAATAACAGAGACCAGAGCAGCTTGTTTGTCGGAGTTAACAAAGATATGGTTCAAAACACTATAAATTTAAAAACAGTTCACATTGAGCGAACATTCCAGTGGGAGGCCCCCATTGCTGGATTCATTCCGACTTTTACCACTTCCATCAATGTTGCCCGCAGGACATAACCTCCAACATTTCTTGTCTGTTTTGAAAACAACAAAAAGGTCACAACTGTTGGTTTGGATTGTTTTGCCACGTTTCCTCATACGAAACTTCAACAAATTTGTATTTCACTGGCTGAGACGTGGGCAGAAAATCCATTCTCTAACAAGCCTACACAAACAAAATGTGCAGAAGTCTTACAGTGCAGCACTGTTCACGAGTGCTAATGGTGTTAATAAGACCACACAAAGGCTACTCCTGCTGTGTTTCCACCAACTGCAAGTTTAGTTTGTTTTTCATCTTCAATTTGTGCTGGCATCTGATACTTGATTTTACTCAGATGAAGGCTATTCACCAACGGGTGACACTAAAACCAAGGCTTTGTGTGCCTGTTTGGTTGGACTTTAAACAAAAAAAAACTATGTTGCGCTATTCAATAAGGAAAGGGAACTTCTCCAGTTAAATTGATGGTTTAATAGCAGTCTTCCATCGAAGGCTTTACTCAGTGGTGACCATTTTCCGGATGTTATATACAATGCAGCCAAGTGGGAGAATTGAAATGCCCTAGTTGAATGCACCAGGCTTTATAAAAAAAATGTATCCTGTGTTATTCATGTTAAAGGTTGTTCTAATTCCATTTCTCATCTTCCCCAAACTGGAAATGTGTGAAATAAACAAATTAATCACCACACTGGCTGACCTCTCACCAAGCTAATCTTATGACTGTAGATTGCTGACATCTCTAACAAAGAAGGAATCAGTGGCTTTTTAACTAGTTTTTTTTCCCCCAACAACCGAACAATTGTAAAACATGTTTCTTATTAAGCTGGATAAAAAAACATCCAGGTGTAGAGCACATCTTATGTAAAAGAGGCTATTCAAAGAAATGCAGCAGAGATCCATTTATTATGTAAAGCCAAGTCAGCTTCATTTGAACTCTGTCATGTCATATTACGGTTCTTACATTCGCACCATGCTGCACACACTGAAATCTAAATCGGTTAACAATGAATCTAACTATGATAAGTAATATATGGTAATGAAATAAACTGAATTAATTAAATGTGCAGTAATGTAGTCTCGTGAATTATCATACATGCCCTTTATGGCCCTTATTTCTTCTTACTTGTTGAATTAATGGAGGTTTCTTGTGTGATCTTACATGCCCTTTATTTCCCGCATGCTGCCTTGCCTGTTGAAGAAGCATTTGTACAACACACATTTGTAATTCGATTATCTGGCATTATGAAACAGTCGTGCAGTGGGCTACTTTAAAATGCCACTTGCAAAGAAGTCTACAATCCAAAAGGAAATTTGTAAAGTGAACTCTGTGCAGACAGCAAACAAAAAAATAAAATGACAATCATCTATCTCTGCTGGCAGAACACTAAGCAGAGTTTGTGCATTGCTTTTCACGTGGTGCTAGTGGATGTATGAGACTTGATACAAATCCGACAGGCATTGTAGATGGCATGCTACAGTAAATTGTTTAACTTTTGCATCCTTCTAGTTGAGGTATTCACTTTCACAATGTATATAATATAATATACGTATGTATATAATCAGTTAATTCACTTTGGGCTATATTCTGTGAAACGCTTTGAGACATCGAGAGACGTGAAAAGCGCTACATCAAATGCAAGGATTATTATTATAAATACTCCTACTGAAATGTTACATATTTCTCCCCTACTGGGCTTAGTTTATAACTGGGAAATGAGAGGGAGTACCAGTATTGCATTCAGGTATTGCAATCTCCATTTTTATGAGTTGCTATATAATGGATTGTCACGAGCAACAATCCTGGGTCAGCTCAGCCCTCGGTCTATAGGCATATCATCAAACTTGAGACAAGAGAAGGTTCTCAGCCCTCACATGAGTACAGCGAACTGTGCTCGAAAGCCTGCATATAAAACAACACCATCCATAGTTAAAGAGCTGCCAGCATATTACCCTCTGCTTTGTGGTTTACTGCCACTTTGGTGCATAATTAATACTCTGATGTATCATATTGGAAAGGCAACAAATGTCCTTTTTAATCAGTTTTTTTTGTGGACACTGGCACTGGCAAGCTTACATTAAAATCATTTATATGGATTGGAATTTCAGTGTTGATCCCCCGTCTGCCTTTTATTGGTTCTGTCAAAAAGGTTGATTCATTCAGTGCCATGCTAAAGTGGTTGAAGAGTTGTAATTGTACAGTTATTTAAAAAAGCACGTTTTAAACTTCCAAAAGATTAAATCAATGATTTAGATCAGTAGTTACAATCTCATTCCAGATAAACATTTAAAACTGCTGCCTATATTTACAATTGTTTTCATCTGTTTGCTGTCTGAGAGCTGGTTGCAGCAGTAAGTATCCGAAAGAAATGTGTTAAATACAGATTCTAAACTGCAGTTTCAGCAACAAATTCAGATTTGACATGGATTGACAGCTTTTTCGCTTACACAGCATAGTGCTTGAATGTTGTGTAATTAGATAGCTTGAAATGTTAGCAATCTTCCACCTCCCCAGGCATGTTTTTACCTCCTCCAGTAAAATCTGATTTGAAAGACGCTGGTAAGACAGGCTAACTGAGATTGCACTAGCCTCTCGCCTGCAATACACTTGGCTCAGACTTCTGATATTAGACCATCTGGTGTTTATTTGAATTGAAGGCTGCAGTTTAGCGCAAACCATATTTGAATAAAAACTAAATCCAGACCGCAATATAAATGTGGATCTGCAACTACCAACAAAGACAGACCTTCCACATAATGCTCCTGGAAATCAGCAAACAGAAAGTAACATCAAACAGTATGTGCATAAGATATTGTTAGCAAGCAGAAGGTTATCGAAGTAAATAAGCATCTGCCTTTGTTCAGTTGACATATAGTAAATGGTTTTGATACCCAGATGTCCCCAGATTTACTTAACATGCTTTAATAAATCCAAAATAAACCATGACCCTTCAAGATGCCAGATTTTCTTCCTTTCTGCTGGTGAATCAAAATGTAATGGAGCGATTCATTTTTAATCCTTGCATTTGATATCTCGCTTTTCACATCTAATCGACGTCCCAAAGCGCTTCACAGAATGTACTGTAAATTCAATTGACTGTATATTTGTGGGCGAATCGCAGCAGCCAATTGCGCACAGCAGTGTCCCACAAACAGTCGTGGATTGAAATGACCAATTTTATTATTGTTTTTTTTTTTGACGGATTATTATTAGGCGTTATAAGGAAACTTGCCCAAGGTTTCTCCCTGACCTGCCTGGATTCGAACACAGGTCTCCCCAGCTTGGTCTCCCCAGCTTGCAAGACAAGTGCTCTAACCACTAAACCACCGGAGCTCCATTTTGACTTGCATGAGAAATTCCTGCACTTTCTTCCTTTAAGAGTATTGTATTGCTGTTCCTTCTTCACATGTGCAATTTTGTGGGATTTTGAGATGTTTTGGCCAGCAGTATTATTGTTCATGTTTTGTAGATGGACTTCCTTACTGTGAAATGTGCCCTTGACCACTTTCTGCATGTGTAGAGATTGTTTTCAAACACAGTCACTACAGTTCTCGGTCAACATCCCTTATCCACTGTTGTCTGCAATTCTGCTCTCTGGCATCTCAAATGCTGCCACTGAGCCCCGGTAGTTTGTCTTAAAATTTAAGATAGTGCACAATTGCAGAAAATTCTTAACTTCAGTCTGAACCAAAAGAGGTAATTCACTCCCTGGCTGTTTGTGGGGTGTTGCTGGTGCACAAGTTAGCTTCCACATTAGTCCACAAAATACAGTGGGCTGTGTGTGTGTATGTCGCATCACTTTTGAGTGTAATGCTGTTAAGTGATCTGAGACGTTTCGACAACATGACAACAACAGATTATATTTGTATGGCGCCTTTCACTACATTGTTAGTAATTTCTTCCAGAATTGTGAAAAACGACTTTCAAATGGAGACTTAGTTTAAGAATTTTACACAGTTTTGCACTGTCCTGAATATTAAGATCTTCCAAACTAAGAAAATTAGAGGGTATTACAAGCCTCTAATGTTTTCATTTCTACAATGAAGCCAAGGACCTGCAGAATGCCTATAAGTTAGACCTTACTCTTCACAGTAATATACATCCTGTGAAGCATTTTAAATCATTCTCTGGATGTGAAAGGCGCTGCATCAAATGTAAGGATTATTATTGTCAATGATAGTTTGCGCATCTATTTAGATCCTAGTTTATTCCTGGTAAAGAATTTTAATCAACCTTGTACTGTACTTACATTTAATGTAACTATTGGTTTGGTTGCATGTTAACTTGTCTGGAAATTGTTGTACATTGGACAGTAATAGAATTCTCAAACTGTACTGCTACACCGATACACATCTCAGCAAATGACATGCCCTAATACAAATGTATTAAAGAATCAAATCTGCATGAAATTCCTTCTGACATACTTTAAGTATCTCTGAAAGGTCTGTGTAATTGTAATTGCATTCCATCTTAAATGTTGCAAGGATGTCTCGGTACACCATATGGTGATTTATAACTCATCCATTTGTTCACCAATGTCCCTGCGTGTCCACAGCACATGTTGCGAAACTTGCTGCACGTGTTTATAGAAATTTAAACAAACCTCCAAAGATAGTCTCAATGGACAAGAGCCCATTCTAATGGAAAACAATGCTTTTGCGCCATTTGGGTGTAATTGGCACCCTTCTCATTGGGTGCTTTCGGTACAGTTCATTTCCACAATGTATGTGTACTTTCACATTGCAAATCCAGCAGGGGAAAATAGGGATCGGTGAGCCAATGGACCTTCTCTTGTGTCTTTCTGAACTGGACACAATTTTCCCCTCCATGAGTAGTGTAAGTACATCAGCAATGCACACAAGTCACGTAAGAGGAAAATAGACATAGGCGTGTCTCACAGCCCAATGCTTGATCACACATTTCCTCTGCAGATCAGGGCAAACAGTGCTGAAATAAGAACGGCAAGTTCACTCAGGCTTCACTTCTTCACAATCTATACTTTACTGAACACAAGCAAAGACTTAATGGAAATTTGGATGCAGATCATGTTGCAAAAACTGATTGGTAGAATACAGACAGACAGAAGCTGCACACACGCCTTGTGATACAAGCTGAAGTGATATTTATCAACCATTTGCTACCACGAATCACAGAGGTGTAACTTGATTATATTACAAAGTAAAATGAGTGAATTGCGAAGCGTTTCTTAATTCACAGTATTCAGTGGATAAACAAAACACTTGTAATCTCGTTAATCTTTATTTTGCTGCCACAATGCAAGCAGGCTTCTTGAAAGCTTGATTTAATCATTATCTGAGAAATTGTCAGTTGGTTGTGTATGTAACAGTTATATCCCAATATTATGAGTACATAATACATAATACATGTAAGTTTCTGATTGATCTGAATTATCTGGAAATTTGCATTTGAGGTTTACATGAACTGCATTTCATATTCTCCTAATTTTCCCATATCATGCTTTTAAAAGCAGAACAGAGAAGCAAAAAAGCTAGACTTTGATTAGTTGATTGGCAGGTACTGATAACCAATACTTGAGATTTGTATATACAAATATAAATTGGGGCTTACTTGTATTGAGTTAATGCCACATAATGGATGCACAAAGGCCCCAGCTGTGCAGTGTTGAGACCTGCAGTTCTCTATCCAGCCAATAGAATTGTGGTTACATATTCATGCTGATATCCTTTCTACAACAATAATAAATTGGTCTTTTGATCAACAACTGCTACTGTGTGCAATTGGCTGACACATTTCGCCTGCAAAACATACAGTCAATTCACTTTACAGTATATTCTGTGAAGCGCTTGGAGACATCTAGAAGATGTGATAAGGCACCATATCAATAATAATTTATATTAATAAATGTAATAATAATCAAGTGCAACAATTACTATTAAAGTGGTTTTCAAAGTACATTTGAGGTGCTGTATAAAATGAAAGTATCTACTTTCACCCACAAATATACAGTCAATTCACTTCACAGTATATTCTGTGAAGCACTTTGAGATGTGAAAAGCGCTATATCAAATGCAAGGATTATTTTATTTATTTTTATTACCATATCTATTACTAGAGCTCTCATTGCATCTTTCGTAAAGTGACATCTGTTTTTACGATCTGGATTGAAAGGATCCATTCACATATCAGTTGTGAATGTAGGTGCTCTCCAGCTTTTGGGAACTGGAAAGCAAAACAACGTGGCAGCTTACCCATCGTTTGCTGATTCATCACAATTTGTCTTGTTTCTTTTTTGCTGCACTTTAACCTGTGCTTTTGGGACCACTTCCCTATTCCACTAAAACCTACAGGTTGCTTCTGAAGATTGTTCTATTATTCCTCATTGATGTCTTTACACAGGTTGATGGTAGGCTCAGCCAGGTTAACTCACAAAGAGTGCGCAGCTCGCTGTGAAAGATCGTATATTAAGAATGCTTAGTTGAAATACTGGAAGGCAACATGGAAACAAGAAACCTTAAAACATAAATATACCGTAGTTGTTAATTAATCTAATTGGCAATCCGGAGAGACAGGGAGGAAAAGGAATGGAGGGGAGGGGATTTAAAAAAAAATAAGGATACAGTAGCACAAAGACAAAGGGACACTAATGTTTTTTGCAATGATTCCATGCAATTGACCATAACTTAGAATATTGTGATTAAAAATGATTTATCTATTGGTCTTTCACTTCATGGCTGTTTGTCAGATATCGTCAAATTGTTGCATTAGTATGCAAGTATAGTCCAAGGACTTTGAGACACAGCATGAAGGGTGCTATATAAATGGAAGTTGTTGTTGTAGTTTGAGAACTCTTAATGACATAATAAGGCTTTATCAAATGTAAAGGTTATTATTCTACCACCACACAAAATTACATTAATACAGCACCTTTCAGAATGGTTTTATCCTATTCTAATCCCTTCCAAGAATGCAACTTAGATAATTAGCAAGTGGTGAATTGAGAACTTGTCTAGAAGTAAACACTTCCAAAATTAGATTCATTAACTGTTGTGTGGATTTATGTTTTAAGGTTTTGTTGCTTACAAATGCAAATTGATCCCTTCCCTTTTCTCCTGGGCAAATAACCTTAATTTGTCTTCCTCGACAATCTATTAAATCAAATGTAATCAAATGTTCAACTGTTCCATATAATTTCAGATTTATTCCATGGAGGGAATGGATCTTGCTCTAAATCAATGCAGATACAACACAGGCTTGACAGGTGAGGGGTTTGGTCTAAACTCCTTCAAGGTTAACAAGCAGAGGAATGAAACATTGCAGGGATCAAACAGGTGCTCCGTGACATGTTGAATGTGTTTTTGCCAGTTCCTGTATTATATTCCTCCTCATCCTCCTGTCCAAAGTACAACAATAAAAATAATTACATTTGTAAAGCACCTTTCACATCGGGAGGATGTCCCAAGGTGCTGCAAACCCTGTAAATCTGGATCCCTAGCCAGTTGCTATCCTGAATCTGAGCCAAGTTTTACATGTAAAGGCCATCATCTGTTTCATAATTGTTCCCCAGAAAGCGCCACTGTTTTCACAGCCTGCAAAATCGCAGGAAGAAATTAGGAGACAAATTGTTAGTGTTGGTTCCATTCCTTTGGCATGCATTGCCAAACATAATCTGATTGACGGGCTGGAGTTTCAGTGACATAAAAACAAAAAAAGTGATTGCTTTAAATGAATTCCTACGACGACAAGGATTTCATTTGCAACTCTTGCTGGAGCTGTTTATTGTGGTTAGCACAATTGATTTTGAGCCCTAGCAAATTATGGCACATATAAAATAGCACTTGCAATAGAGCTATTCTGAAAGTGGTTGATCAAAGCAGTCAAGCGTGTTCATGTTAAATCCTGTGTGTGATTTGTAGGAGTCTGTTGCAGGCTGTAATAGAATCTTGAGTTCATGATGATTGTAGGAAGCAGTCGAGCTTTAATCTTAGGGGTTTTGCTAGTCACTGGAAATTCCTGTGATTGTGTTGCAACCTTATCGCACACTCTTGACCCCCTTTTATTATCTGTGTTACAATTGGGCTTACTTCCACAATGAAAATTGGTAATTGGAGTTCTGTGTGTATTGCTGAGTGCGGTGATCACCCAGTCATGTTAAGGGGGCAGTAGGAAAGGGATTAAATATCCCATTCCTAATCAAATTGCCCCGGGTTGTTTAAAAGGGAGCAACAAAAACTGCTCTGCAAATGTGTAGCGAAACACACGCCAGAACTCTCATTGGTGAGTTAAGGAACTGGCTCTTTTATATCAAATACTCAACCTATGAAAGATATTTTGACCATACAGGAATACAATTTTCCAGCATCTGCAGTACATTGCCTTTTGCTTAAGAATTAATTTTGTTCATTTGTGGATATCAACTGAAACTGTATCTCCTGCTGTTTTATTAACAACTCTTCCACCCCCCGGAGGCAACAGTGAAAATCAAGGCACCACCAACCCCTCCTCCTCCTCCTGTAATTGATTTGGGGGCTCGAGTGTGATTTGGCAGTTCAGCACAGATTTATACTGGACTTTTCATGACAATTTGTCAGAGAAATTGTGAAAATTGCAGTGCATGAAACTTCCATTAGCGCTGAATTAGGGAAGGTCACACAGTGAAGTGCAATGTAAAGAACATTAGAACATGTTCTATGTTCAAATCCATTGACGCCTGATGAAAAGAACATCTTCCCCTCTCCCTAACATCTGTAAATGTTCAATCCTTGATTTCCTATCGTACAAAACTACCTCTCAGGCACTTTGAAACATCCTTCTAATTGGGAATGGTCCTCCGTGAATGCATATACTATTGGATTTCTGACTTGAATAGCTACAAGCAAGTGATATAAGGTATGGAAGTAGCACATGGGTATATACAATGAAGAATGTTCTAAATTTGGAGGTGAAGACACATTTTTGAGACAATGTAGACGGACTTGATATGAAGCTGAGATATTGTAATGTTCAGCCTGGTTTTTGAAGGTTCCTTGCACTTAGAAGATCCATTGCTTGGACTTACAACTTTAATTTAGTCCTCCTAAAATTCTAAAATGCTAAAAAAAATGCATCAATTTAGTGATCAATGTGTGGAGTGTAACAATCTTTACTGACAACTCATGTTATTTGTATACATTTAAAAATAAAAGTTGGTTAATTCATGTTTTATACACTGAACAACGGAACACTTCATACAGTGTGACTGAAACAATAAGGAACTTAGATTTGATCCTATTTATTTTAATTAGCAAGAATTTCCTTCAGTTTTCATACTCTGGAGGCTGATTTTGTCAGAAACACTCCTTACTGTGTTTCATTGGCTACGGTATTAATGCTCTATTTAAATGCATTTTATGCAGAACCAAACCTGTTAAAATGCTAATTGCTTGCTCTTTCTTCAAAAGAAAAATCTATACAAGTTTAACAATTTAATTGTTCTACTCTTGGTTTGACTGCAAAGTGGCTATTGATATTTTACAGTTTTCAAAATCATCTTTACAGATGATGATTCTAATGCTGATTTAAATTTCAGCCACTGTGCCCCAAATCACTGGAACTCCCAGCCTCAATGCTTCCACCTTGCTCCCTGTTTACCAATCTTCAAATCGCACCTGAAGAGTTTCCTCTACAGTCATACTTTTGGTTGTTACCATACAATTTCACTTTTCTCTTCTCCCTTGTGGCCTTATCATGTCTTTGAGACAACCAACCTATCTTCCCTTTCCAAATCGGCATTGAACCGTACTGCTGTTAAGTACTCCAAAACTCTAGCCACGTGAAGATTGTTGTGTAAGTGCAATTGTTGTTTGTCTGGTTAAATGAACAGTAGTAATAAATCAGACTCCATTAATCCACATCATACATTACAGAGATGGTAGTTTGAATATTCTTGATAAAATGCATGCTTGCTCACAGATGCAGATTGCTTCTGAATCAATGAATGGAATAATTAAGTTTTATTGTTTAATACTTCAATTTGAATGTCAGACTTGCTCAGTTGGTAGCACTCATGCATCTGGGATCAGATGGTAGTGGGTTTAAGCCATATGTCAGGAATTCACATTTCAATGCACTGCTGGGGGTGCTCTGCATTTTAGAGGTGTCAGCTTGGATGAAACATTAAACTGAGATATTGTCTGTCTGGTCAGGTGGAAATAAAAACTCCCACAACATTACTTGAGAAAAGAAAGGAGTTTCTCCTAGTGTCCTTGCCAACAGTCGCTGAGATAAAATTGGTCACTCACTATTTGTTAACCGCAAATTGGCTGTTGCTTTTGCCGGCATCAGACAGTCACTCCACTCCACAGCAAATCCTATGAAGCACGTTAAGACATCCCCTGATGTGAAAATTCCTATGCAGAATGCAAGGATTATTATTAAGTTCTGCTAAAAAGATGGAAACCTGTAAGCAAAAAGAAGTACACCTTGCCAATGGATAACCACAAATGGCAATATCAACGTCATGGAAAGGGCTGATGAAGTCCATTTAGGGCATTTTGAGGCAGTTGCAGTAGACAATGATTTTGCTCCTGATCACGGGCTAGTGAACTTAGTTGGGTCTCAAGTGAAGACAATATTGGATTAAGGTGCAAAGATATGATGTGCAGGACCTTACTCTGTCCACGATCACAAATGATGACCGCTTGCATGGGGTTCAAAGGAACTGTCATCCTCAACAGAACTGAACACAGCATGAGCTACCACTGTTGGGAGAGGAGAACTTAGAAGTGGAAAAACCCCCATAAAAAAACCCCTAAAGTATACAGTGATATAAAAATTTGTTTATTCCGGTGTGAAAAGAATCATCAATGAAAGTATGGACAAGTTTTCACAAGTAGCATTCAAACTATCACTGCCTACATCAATCATTATAACTTGAAGAAATATGTGTGGATAAGTGGTACTCACTTTAAAAGAGCATGAAACAGCTGTCCAAAATTAATATCTGCGTCCTGCATTTAGCAGTGACTAACTTGAATGTAGTTGGAAGTTCATTTATCAAGAGTTAATGACATATGACAACGACAAATTTGAATTTAATATGTTGAAAGTTAAACAAGATACTGTTGTCATATGTGATTTCATCTGCTGCCTTTGTTTGATTCAGGTCACTACATCAATATACCTACTTGAGGATACATTGTAGTTATGAAATCCTTGTCCCTTATATGTCCTTTCACTTCTTCATGACAACACTGGTGGTTGAGCAGTATGAAGTTATTATCTCAAAATACGTAGGTGCCATTCACATATGAACTCTGCTCTACTTACATTTTAATGTGTATACTTTTTAAAAAAATGTGTATATATACAGCTGAACTTTTATTGTCACTTAAAATGAATTGGTTTGCGCATAATTGAATGCCTCCAGCAAATTTCCTTTTTCAAGCTATTTACAATTGCTAGGAAAGAGAAATAGATTGAATTCATGATTATCATACCTTATTTGAACAACAGGTAAAGCATTTAACAAGGGGTGAAAATCAAGAGTACATGAAGGTGAGCAAGACTTGAGCTGTTGGACAATTTAGCTGGAGAAGAAACATTATTTGGGAAATTAGGAGCAGCAGAAGTAATCTGTCCTTCAAAATATTCCTCTACCTGTCTCCTGGAATACCTCCAATCAATTCTGCTGATCAATTTTTGTCCTGTCTCCCTTGTAACTTGCAATCAGTATAAAGAAAGATCAATGTAGAAATGCACAACTTTGAGTGCATTTCCCCACAAGGATCACGGGTCATCAACTCTTCAGCTCCTCTTCCAGTCAATTCATTACGCAGAAGAAAGATGGACAAAAATCAATCATCTCCCACTGCGCTTCAAATGCACAAGTTTATGTATTTTGTCGTGAAAGAAGCCACTGGCTCTCCAAATCTAACTTTAATTTTTAATTGAAGCACTTTCAGGGATGGACTTCCACTGAGAGAGGATGTTCCAGCATTCTCGATGGCAAACATATTTTAAGTTCACTGCTTGGAAACTAATATTGGCTGAATATGTCAAACTTAATTCAACTTCCTTCCTCTGGGTTTACTCTGCTAATTTTCAGTAGATGCACATCATGTTGATTGTGTTTTAGCCTCAATGACCGCCCTTGAGTTATCTACTCACAATTGAATCAGTACAAATAATTACACTGTAATTTGAAGAGGTAGTAGTCTTTTTATTGACTTGTAATAATAATACTCCTTACATTTAATATAGCACTATTCACATCTTCTAGACGTCTCAAAGCGCTTCACAGAATATACTGTAAAGTGAATTGACTGTATTTATGTAGGCGAATGCATGCATGCAAAATAAATAAAAATAATTTGGTCCTGCAATCCATGACTGTTTGTGGGACACAAACAGGACCAAATTATTTTTTATTTATTTTGCATGTATAAAATATACAGTATAGTCAATGCATACTACAATTTATTCTGTGAAGCACTTTGAGACTTCTTGAAGGCGCGAAAAGGCGATAAGGGGGAAAAGTTAAATTGTTCAGTGAAGTTAGAACTAAGATTGATAATGAAACAAAATGCAGGAAGATAGAGAGTTTTTTGGTATCATCGTTTACTGTGCTTTATCGATGTCATGTGCAGAAAAGCCTATTTGAGGGAGCTTTGGCAGGAAGTTTTCCATTTACTGATCTGAAGGCCTATTGAAATTTAGGGCTTAGAAATAGAACCTTCAGGTGAATGGCTGAAACATACCAATAACAAGTTAAAGGGCACCTCCCTTTTACTTTGAATCAAGGTTCAAACCCTTGTGGGTACTTGCAGCACAAATAATTCTTACATCAGTGGCTGTTTACTTGCCTAAACCATTTGTTTAACAACAGCAACATCTTTGACCTGATGTACTAGATGATGTGAAAAGCACTATATCAAATGCAAGGATTATTATTATATATTATAGTTCCATAAAATCTAAGGCAAGGCTTTCGGCTGAAAAAGTCTTGTGTTCATATTTCAATTATGCTTCCACCCAGTTTAATGTCCCTCTCACCAGCCCCCATTCCCTTCTCTCATATGTATACTTGCAGGGTACAACAAGAAGCTTTTCCAAATGTACACCAATCACATTTTGCCCACTTATATGTGTACTCAATTCACTTTACAGATATTCTGTGAAGCGCTTTGAGATGACTAGAAGCCGTAAAAAGCACTATATCAAATGCAAGGATTATTATTATTTATAATTATACAGTTATGTCAGGAGGAAATCTCATAGTGCTTGATACTGCTGGCTGTGCCAATGTGGGAGCTAAAGAGGGCGGGGAGGGGGAAAGAAGACTGTAAGTGCAGGCAAAGTGGTAACTACTGAAACAGGACTTGAACTCAGGGATAGAGGAAGTGAGTTGGAGACACTGGAAAGGAATTTCAGAGAATGGAGGCAAAATTAATTGAACTCAAAGCCATTTTGTAGTATGTCTTTTAAGCTTAAGACAATAGATTAGTGATATTTGTGTTCTTAACCATTTCTTTCTCTATTTATTTTAATATGTATGATCTATTCTACTTTTTTAAGCAAGCTTTCAACAAAAGAGTTTCTGGTTCTATCTGTGTATAATTTTGACAATTACTGGACGAATCTCCAGACACCTTTCTGTAGTACAAAGAGAAACTGGGAATCAGACAACATAACTGTCCATCAAAAGAAACATTACAACTTGTTTCTGAATAGCTAGCTTCATGTTGCACAAAGCAAAACATTTGCCCAGTTTCTGGGAAAATGTTCAAAAATTACTTCTAAAAGCTTCCAAAGGTTCAGTTCCCAGTGGGCAGAAGTCAAGAGTACAAACTTCCTTCAATCTAAATTCTCCTTGGCACTAATTCAACAATCTTATTCAGAGAGCCCAGAGAAGTAAAAAGTTTGAGAACTGAGCTTGACATACCAGTGGAAAGGGCTGCACAGTTGCAAAGTATGGCAGAAGTTGCATTCCAAAGCAAATGCTTGTCTGAAATTGTCTACTTTGTTTTTGTTCTCTTAAGAGAGGTGTGTGGGAAGACTCTCAGTACATTCTAAAACATCACATTGAATTGATAATTATGGGAGGAAATTATTGACGTACTTATTGGGTGTGAAGATTATAGCAAACATTACATACATCTAGGGTCCGTCGATATGGAAATTTTCCGATATCGATATATCGGTGAGGTCATATCGATATATACCGATATATCAATATCACCGTTTTTTTAATCCTGTGTATGCGTGCTCTAGGCCCAGGAGGTTTGCAATGCCGGCGACAAGGTATGTTGAAAAAGTTTTATATTATACTGATATAACCGATGTATCGATATATCGCCGGACACGATATACCGATGTTTTGCGATACACCGATATTGTTTTATATACCGAATTTTTCGATATAACGATATATTCAAATTTCCAATCTTGGCATATCGATATGAAAAATTATACCAATATATCGCCGGACACAACATACATATTGTAACCTGAAAGCTTGGGCAATACAGAGGAACAGCTAATAGATTTGCTATCGTTCTAGCAATTCTGCAGGCAGCAGGATATAGGTGTATATTAACACCAACAACAACAAATTACATTTATAGAGCGCCTTTCACGTCGGGAGGACGTCCCAAGGCGCTACACAGGAGGCGTGTGACCCGAGCTGAGAGGGGAGTGTTTGGGAAGGGTTGAGACACGAAGGGGAGGTCGAAAAATTTGGGGTGGAACAAAAGGCACGGTCGAAGAGGAAAGTCTTCAAACCGGCCTTGAAAGAGGAAAGGGAAGAAACGAGACGGAGGGATTGAGGGATTGCATTCCATAGGGTGGGAGCGGAGAAACTGAAGGCCCGGCCTCCGATGGTGGGGCGGTTCGGGCGGGGGGCTTGGAGCAGGCCAAGTCCTGTTGAACGGAGGGTCCGGGTGGGCTTGTAGGGGGAAAGTAGATTGGTTAAATATTGGGTATTTTGTAAAAAAAAAATCAGTTTCCACTTTGCATTTTTATCCACAAATTGATATATTGCTCATGAATTTTATTTGGAATAACCGACTATTCCAATGGTAGGACAATTCCAAAGTTAACCTTTCCCGCACATCTCCACATTTACAAAATGAGACTATCCTTTCATTTACTGAAACGGCTATTTTTCCAGTCTTCAAGCACTTTCTTGTTGCATAATGTTTTAGCAAAGGTCACTGATCTGAATGCATGCATCTGTCTGTATTTCCATCCCACTATATTAACATCAACAGCATAACCGAGAAGTGTATTTTAAATATCAAGCACAAATATTGAAGATTTGTTTAAAAAAACTGAAAATAGTATATTTTGATGAATAATGGTTAAGAATGACAAGTAGCTGTACAATGTATGGATTCAAATTGTATATATTAAGTGTTTAAGCTGTGCCTTATATCCTTTTCCTGTATTTTGTAATGTTTGAGTTCTCTCTCTGACTTGACTTGTACTATATAACACATATATATTTATCCTTGCTTTTAGTGTCACACCTTTCATGCTGGAAAGAGATTAGAATGGAGTGATTGTGTTCCTGTGAGTTGGAATGCTACAATTCTGGTTTCCATAATTAAAGGGTTCCTTAGAAATTGATGCATTTTAGGTCTCAGCGTCAACCCACATGTTTAAATTTTGATGCATAATTTCATCTTGATGCATTGAGTAGATTCCGTAGACATGTCTCTGGCCACATCGCTGATACTTCCTGAATGGTTGTGGATCTGAAGGATATGTCTATATCTGTCTAGAATAAATGATAGAATAATAAACAATTATCGGTTCAATGTGGTGTTTTAGAATGTACTGAGAGTTTAATCTCCACCTTAAAATCTTTGATCTGAAATATAAAGCTCTTACTGCAGTCGTGAATAGACTGAGTATTATATAGAAGGCTACTTTCCAAAAGAGTGAAAAGGATGCATCTACTCTTTTTGATGTACTGTATACTCTTTCTGTTTTAAACTTTAAAATCATTCTTCACTGCTATTTCCAACAGTCAATCAAATTGTTGATATAAATCAAAGAAATCAGAATTGCATAGAAATGCCAAGTCAGTCAAGCACTGTCTTTTTAAATATAGCTCACTGAAATGTCAGGAGAAGGTTATCATGAGAAGGACATTTATATTGCATGACATGAGACGGAAGTACAATATGCATCCCTCCAGGTAACTTTACCACAGACAGTCTTATCACTGGGAATGAGTCTAAATTAAAACTGTATTCATCAAGAAATGAATTAATCTATTGTTCCTCATTTGCTCTGGTTTGTGTGTGTGCTACAGTGACATTTTCTATACTCCTGTTACTTGCGTGGAAGGTGATGTGGCCTTATGTTTCAAGTCAATTTCTTTACAGAGCGCATGTGACAGAAACATTCATTTTATATCTTCAGCAGATAGGGACAAACAGGACTTGCTTGTTCATGAACTATATTTGTAATGATGTATATCGCCTTTGATGTCCATGATTCTAAGACATCACCACTTGACAAAATATGATGATGCTATGATAGCAACTGAGAAATCCCAGATCAACCTGCTGTAACCTCACACCATCAAACTGAGCAGCTTTGGTTTCTGAATCCTGAGGTCAGATTCCAAATAGCCTTCTAAAAATAGGCAACGGTATTTCCTTAAGGCAAATATAAAGTATTATTAAATCACCTAAAATAATATTTTCTCTGATAGTCAATATTGTTTTATCCTGAGGCAATGCTTCAAATCAACTCTAAACTGAGGCCAATTGTGCTGCCCCTATCACTACTCCAGTTTAGATTGGGGATTGAACCTACAGCTGTCCGAATCAGTTTTATCCTAGGCAATGGATTAGGAATTCTGGTTTCTGAAGGAGGAAATTTATGCAGGAAAATTACATACTATAAAAGAGTTAATAATAATAATAAGATTCCTTGCATTTGATAAAGTGGCTTATCATTTTGTTGAGATGTCTTGAAGCTCTTCACAGAATATATTTTAAAGTTGAGTTACTGTGTATTTTGTGGGTGAAACGCAGCAACCATTGCGCACAGCAATGTACCACAACAGTCATGGATGAGTGACCAGATTTTTTTCACACATCTTTATATAGTTATAATTGTTGATTATAGATTGATATAGATTGTCTGCTTTTCAAATTTAACCTGAAATAACAATGCCTTATCCTTCGAGCAAGCCTTTGAATAATGCAGTATAGGTAATATTTGGGGTTTCTATGTTATTTGGACATGTTTCTGGTTCAATATTTAATGCTCAAGAGATTTTAAGGCCATGGATGTGATTTAACATGTACATTAAAGATAGTATTCTGGGTATTCCTGTGACTAAAAGGTTAAAGCTGTGCTGTACACAAAGGCAACATTGTTGAAGTCAGTGCTAATCATTAGAATGAACTATAGTTCCTATTAAATTTGAAACTTGGTTCTTTAGGCAATATTCATATTTACGCTGGCCAACCTCGCAGCAACAGGAAAAAATATGTATGCTTGTACATATTAACTTGCTGCATTTGAAATTATTTGTTGGATAGAAAACCGCCTCCAAGCATTCACTGGAAATTCATATCAAGCAAAGTCATTGTGTATTTTGCAGGCAGTCGTAGCAGCCAATTTGCACACATCAATCTCCCACAAATTAATAACAATGTCTTTTAGTTTGAATTTGGCAGTTTTTGTATTTGTTTTTTGTCCAGACTGCACAGTTATGCAAACAATATGCAAACAATATGCAAACAATGTACAAGCAATGTACAAACTTTCAGCAATGTAAATTGCCCGCAAGCCAAATAACCATCAGCTAATTCTGTGGTCAGTGGAAATGATGTACAAAATGCATGTTAATTTTACACAGCTTCATATAAAAACAGCTGGATCCACTGCAGAAAATAAGATTTTTTTAAAAAAAGACAAGATTATATTGTTTAATGTAGCAAGATCATTCAGAATATGATAGAAAAAGGAGACATGGCTATTCGAGTTTGGTTTTCCAGCAAGAATATTGAATACGGACTTGAGATAAATGAACATATCCATATTTAAAGTTCTGATACATTCTATCAGAACTTCTTTAGCACATTCAGGCGCTCCCAAAAGTTCCAAAGGTCCATATTATACATTATATCAGAAGTTCCTTAACACATTTTGTGCTTCCGAAAGTTCAATTGGTCTAAAAGACAATGGAGGAAGGAGCCCGGGACATCAATGAAAAAGACTTAGAAGGATGACACAATGTTTGTTGTAACCCAATGCTGAAGTGAAGCTTGCTATGCCTATAATTGATGCTCAAACACTAAGATATTACTGGCAGCACTACAGGAAACCAGGTAATAAATCTAACATAAGGAAGTTAAGCCTTGAAATAGGGCATCAGTGTAGCTGATAGATTGTACGGGAATTTCATCTCAACAGAGTGTGTTCGGAAACCAAATGGAAACTATTCAAGGTAAATTAGGAGGAGCTACATACTGTCACAATGTACAGCACAGCTAAAACGTGGCTTATATTTCAGCAGTCTAGTGTCTTAATTCAGGCAATCTCGTGATTTTACAATCTTGGTAAGTGTCAGACTGGATTAGTGTCAGACTAGCATCTTGCCTCTGAAGGTTGTTGGCATTCGCCCAAAGTCCCTTGATGATTGCAGTGTAGAGGAAACTTGTCTCCTGGCCCACGCTTTTACCAGATGTGGAAGTTATTTATCTTCACCCGTAGTTGACAAAAGTTATCTTTTCTCCAGCACCAATGTCTATCACTATAACAAATGATTATAAATTCCAGTTGAATGCTACATCGCAAATTATTTGCTTTCTTGTAATGTTTCTAAATTACCAGAGAGTTCACAAAGCTCGAAGAAAATACACTTGTCGGGGCTTTTGAACAGCTCTACCATAAACCACTTTGGCCAAAAGTATTAAGAAAGTGTTGTCAATTTACAAAATACAGCAATGCTCTGAATGTCGAGCATTTAAGTGTTTCACATGATCTGAGATGCCATCCAGCCTAATTTAATAAGCTAAAAGCAGCTGCTTAGCTCAAGCTAAACATCCACGCATATCTGCCCAGCTGTGCAAAATGTCACATTAAATTTATAGGCAGGGAACTGAATTGTGAAACAGTGTGTTCCACAGCTGCATGTTAATATCCTCTGATACTGACTTCTGCTATTTTACTTTAACTATAGGTGTCTCACCTATTTCTTACAAGCTGCATTTAAAAACTTTGATTCAATTTCTGTCGTTCACACTCATTCTGATTCATGGACTGATCACAAGTTTAATTAAATGACCTTTTATTGTTTGTACTACTAACCTTTTTTATTTAAAAGCAACAAAACATTTATGGGAGATTTTTTGAAATTGTGTGGGATAAAATTTGTTGCACCATTTTTGTGCAGTCCCTAAAATGAAATCAGGTTTAGATGCAGTATGGCACTATGTGTATTTTCAGAGTTCACTTGTAGTGATTGGCAGCTATTACAATAACAACTCTTGTTTTTTTTAATATATGCTACAAGGAGATGAAGGCTGATGACAGCTATTTTTAGACTGAGAAAAAAGGTACCTTAATAGCCAGTTATACATCAGGAAATGCATTAACTTACTGCCTCACCGTGAACACTGCATATTTCAACATATATCTTATGTTGGTGCCAGCACCAAGATAAACCTCAAAGTGATGCAGAGTGGTTCACTCGTCAGCTCTCGACAACTCCTGACATGTGTGCTCACTTGCAGATTGAACAGAAATTCATATCGGTGATTGACAAGGTAAAATCAACAGAGTGTCCGTGTGAATTTTTGTAACTTTTGGGTTTGCATTCAGCTTATATTGTTGGGATGGTATAGTATACATATTAGTATGGTGGGAGCTGAAAAAATTAATTAAAAAGTTAAATAATGGATCTCCTAGTTACAATAGTCAAATGTACAAGTTGAAATGATAGAAAGCCAATAAGGAAAAAGAACAAACATTTATAGTGTTCTTCAATGGCAATGCATCAAGCACTTTACAGGAAACCTTACAGAAATTGTCGAGTGTATGGACTGTATTTTCCTGAGCAAAACTTGATCCGCATTCATTCATACAACACCCAGACTCCAAGCCACCTTACTCCTGGTAGTTTTGTCATCATCTGTTTCCAGCCAAACATGTAGTTTTCTTAAAGTACATTCTCAAGTTCGATCAATATGGTGATAAAGTCTGTAACCTGGGAACACTAAAGCCATACTCCAGAATGGAAGTATGATTGATTGAAGCAGTAGAGAGTAGTGATTAAAGCTCATTGAATTGTATGCTTGTGTACTACACACTATAGTCTATTTTGCTTGTATTACGTTTTGTTGCACTTTATAGCTGTTTAAAGAACAACAACAACTTGGATTTATATAGCGCCCACCACGCCAGATGGTGTCTCAGAGCGCTTAATAAAGCCGAGCCTGGGATGACATCACCAAGAGAGAGCATGTAGATAATGAAGAGAAAGTGGCTAAGGATGGATCCTTGGGGTACCTCGCAGGTAACAACAACAACAACAACAACAATTTACATTTATATAGCGCCTTTCACGTCAGGAGGACGTCCCAAGGCGCTAACCAGGCCAACAAATAATCTCTGCCCACAGTGCAGAGATTGGGCTTGCTGGTAGGTAGTGAGGTAGTACTTGAACCAAGTGCCTGCGGTCTCACTGAGGTGGATGACGGAGGACAGGTGATGGACAGGCATGATTGACTGTATCAAAGGTGGCGGAGAATTCCAGGAGGACAAGGAAGCAGAGGGAGCACTGGTCACAGATAGAGAGGATATTGTTTGTGAATTTCGCAAGCCCAATCTCTGCACTGTGGGCAGGGCAGAAGCCGGACTGGAGGGGTCCAAATAGGATGTGGAGGGACAGGTGTGCGCGGAGTCAATGCAGAAATGCTCACTATACCAAGGGGATTGGGTTGGTTTGGAGATGGTCCTGGATTTCAGGGGGACAAGAGAGTTTAAGGTGGAGGTGAGGCAATCATGGAGCTTGATGGCTGCTTCAGGATCTCTGAGGGCAGAAGGACAAAGGGATAGGAGGTCTGAGGATGAGAGGTCCTTTGTGAGGGTCTCAGGCGGAAGCGGAAAAACACAACAGTACGGAAAGCATATTCTGGTGTCACCATCCAATGCCTAATACTATCTGGAATTCGGTAAACAGGATGCAGATTGCAGTGCTATAATTGAAAAAAATGACAATGAATATAGGTAGTGTACATAATACAGGTAATAGTAATAATTGTTGCAATTGATATATCTCCTTATCACCTCTTCGAGACATCTCAAAGTGATTATACTTTAAAGTGAATTGACTGTACATTTTGTGGGAGAAATATATATGGAATCTGCCTGACTAGATTCTCTTAAGCATGGTGCTGGATTTCTGCACCTGGATGACCCAAACATTGTATAAACTCTACATATTGAAATGCTTCAAACTCCACTCCTTTGCTGGTTCCCTGGTTTGTTACAAGGGGGGAAGTAATAGCTCGTTTTGTTCATATTCAATTAGAAATCAACCTATAAAATATACTTTACTTACTGGTTTCTTACTAACCAGAGTATATAAATTGGCTCTCGGACTAGAAAGTAGCAGAGGTGACTGATTTTGCTCAAAATTAACTGTTCTGTGCAACTGGCAATCCACATGGGCAAAACGTTGGATGAGAAAATAGTTTTTCATTATTTTGGCTAGTCCCTGAAAGCAGATGCAATCTTTCAAATCAGTTGAATTAATTCTATTATGGAATGCACAATCCAGTAGAAAGGGGTGTCTCCAGGGGTTATATGTTGCATTTTAAAAGTATTTTCCAGTAAGTAAGCTGTATTTTCTTAACCCAGACAAAACACAGTTATTGGAGACTTGTTCTGTGAGGGAAGAATTCCCGATAATACAAATGACTCAAGTTGTGGGAATTCACATTCATTTTTCCGGTTCTGAGCAGGCTGCAAACTATACAGTTTTATGTTTTGGTTGAAGTCAATAGCAAACTCAATCTGCTCATGTGTTAACCATTTGGGAACTGCAGTGTTGGTTAGCACAAACCTAAATTAGTTTAAAAGAATATAACAACCCTTTGTTAAGGGAATCTATGATTATGGCAATTGTTATGGAACAATTTCTATTGTTCCTTTAAATCCAGGTCTAAAATGTACCTCTTTAACCAACCTTATGGTCACCTCTACCTCCCCATTCTCTATTACTTGGGGTCTGACTCCTTGTGAAACATTCTATGATATTGCCATATGGTAGAGTGCTGTATAATTGCACATTTGTTGTAAATATTACCTGTGATGTGATACAGGGAATCTGCATGAGACAAATCTGAAGCACGAGCTCATACATGACTGAATCCATTGGACTGAATCCTTTCACCCTTACCAACAAACAGGGTGATCTGGTAACAGGAGCAGGATGGGATAAATCCTTCATATCTTCAAACCAGGATACTAAAGGAAAGCCTCTGAATGAGAAAAAAAAAAAGGTTTTCCTTAAGCCACCGTTTACTTTGACAATGGTATACGAGGACTCCGATTCCAAACACGATTTTTCATTCTGTGTTTAAGCACTCTGAATGCCGGTGCGTGTGAAGGGCGCTAAATATTGCAAGTTGTTTGTTGGCCTGAGTGATCTACCTCAGCTCAATACAACAACAACAACAAAATTACACTTATATAGTGCCTTTCACGTCAGGAGGATGTCCCAAGGCGCTGGGAATACCACAAAGACGAACACATGAGCATCACCTTATAAGTAGTTTACATATTTAGGCATATTATAATAATCCTTTCATTTGATATATCCCTACAAATGTTGTAGATACAATCTTATTGAGATTGTTTCAAAGCCCATGTTACAGGAATTACGATTGTACTGTCTTCACAAGCCACTTGACAAATGAGTGACATATTTCTGAGAATCGAACTCGGAACAAGCTTCCAGCAATGCCTATTTTGTTCTTACACATGACAGAAGAGGCTCTGCTTTCATAGAAACTGGCTGTGACCTCCCAAAAGGATGCTATGTTTGCAAAACTAGGAAAGCGTGCAACATGTCACAGGGAGTTAATTGTCTTTTTTTCTCTGACATTTCATCAAAGAGGATTACACGATTAAATCTGCCATAAACTACCTCTGTAATAATTGGATTATATTAAACCCTTCTGCTATTATGGTGCTGAACCTATCCTGTCTTGCTTACCACGAGAGTGCAAGGGAAAATTGCTAGCTATCTTCTATGCTTCACAGCACCTATTTGTCTGCCCAAGAATGTTGTGAAGGGGAAGACTCTAAGGGTACATACAATATGCACAACACTTCACTGGGCTACAAATGAAGAAACATGGCATGTGGTCCAACATAGATTTTCTACCACCTTAAATGGTGCTGCAAATACAAGACAAAACATAACAATAACTGTGGAGAATACCAGCGGAGCACAGAATAATCTTCTCCTGTTCAAGTTCTGTGAAGCTTCCAAAACTCCTTTCCAACAGGCAGCAGCTGTAAAAAGTAATTTTCTGTCAATTTTATTTTCAGCTGGATTTTGCCAGGATGTGTCGAACCAGATAACCAGGAAAACATCGGTGTTGCTAGTGTTCCAAGTGAAGAGATTAACTTTCTGTATTATTTGCGTTCCTCACCATTTTATTTTGTGGGAATCCTAAAATTGTAACCCTACTGGATAAACCAGAGTGTACTCACCGCAACACGCAACTCTACTTAGCAACACATGTCGCAATCGCGTAGGGGGTTCACAAAATTTGTTTGGATGATCAAAGCTCTTCAGCCCATCTGATCTCAATTCTTCCCGAAATACTTGCCCTACCCTACTCCCAGTACAGTGTCAAGCTCTGTTACTTCTGTGTTTTAAATTAGATCAATATCCTGCCCTCAACCATCATTCCTAGCAACCTGTTGCAGTTGTTAATTAACCTCTGAATAAAGTAAAGGTCTGTTTTGTGGCATGCTGAGGTGGGTGAAGGGGGGAGGAATGAATAGAGATGTGAAGACGTGTGTGGTCAATAGGGTTAATCCATAGCACAGTGAGATGTACACTTAAGATGGATCTGTGCTGTATTAAACTGCAACCAGAAGTTTTGGCTGTTGATACAGCAGATATCCTGAAAACTTGATACAGTAAAGTGCCTCCTGAGGAAAGCAGACAGGGATGAGTTGAGAAATGACTTTGAAAGTTGCTGACTACTGACTGCTCTTTGCCGCTTCGGCTCGGGCCTGAAAGGTGTCGGTAGCAGAGAAAGTGATCAGAGGGGGTCACCTTCACTGTCACCACCAGGGTATAATTGTTGTGATCCTGACACTACAAATCCTCTTTTAACTTCTCATGCAAGTCATACCGCATTTGTTTATTAAATCTAAATCTCTGGAAACAGAAGGTGTCAGGTAAATCAATAAAACTAATTTGATGCCTGCAAACAAACCCTGAATGGTGCTTCTCTTTCCCATATTCTCACTTACCTTTATGATTGTCAGCCATTTCTACTACTGGTCTTGATAATGCCACATCATCATTTATTTCACTACAGAGTGGAGTATGGTGTGCGGAGAAATTGGTAACTCTTAGATTCCTATTTTGTGAATTAAATTGCAATCTTCACTCGAACAATACAGAAGTTACAAAACGATTATGTTTGTACACAGTATTGCGCCTTCCGTGTCAGGATGATGCTTCGAAACACTTCACAGTGCTCGATGGACATTCAAACTGAGAGTGGGAGCTAAGGGTGAGGGTGAGGGGTCAAAAGGTACGTTTTCAGACACGGCTTGAATGAGGATAGAGAGAGAGGGGGGTGGGGGGTAAGGAGATCACTGCCTGGATGGAATTCCAGAGGCTGGGGACAAGTGGCAAACTGGCTCCCAAAAGGGACTCAGTAGTTTCACGAAAATTGGGGTTGCCCGTTCAAATGGCCGAACAAGATTGTGGGATTCAGGCAGTGATTTCCCATTATAGCTGTCGCTCATGAGGGAGAGCAGGCTCAGTGTGTTGAGTGGCGGGTCTGAGCTGTCAGGCAGTTGTTGAGCACTGACGTGAACATACTGTATATGCCCTTTAGGAACAGTACAAAGCAGATCTGAGTGAGGAAGATTCATTTCGAATTTGGCTGAAATTGGATCCCTCAGCACAGACCAGGATTGAAGCGTGCAACTTTCTGTTTGCCATTGGGGGACTGCATTTACATGGGGGTTTTTTGCAGTTAATGAGTAGAACGACTCGACGATTAGTTAGCATACCAACTGCAAAGAGCAGTGGATTTTTATTCCCTGAGTTGCTATCATCTGCAAGCAGATCTGAGCTGCGAGCACTTTGCTGCAAGTTCACAGTAAAACTTGCATTCGTCAGGACCATGACATTGATATGACTTACGCAACGTCAAAGTTGCAGGCAAACTGTATAACTGTAACTGCACACCAGACCCACATTCTCCTCTCTAACCATCTTGTTGAGTTTAAAACTACGAAAAATAATGTTGGACAAAAACAAAAGCAAACGCTCAAAACAGAGGCAACTGCGGCCAATTCCTGCATCTTTGAATCTAAGTCTCCAGTTCCAGGTAACAGTATTGAATAGCCATGCAATCCTGTCCGTATGAATAGTTACACAAATGGTAATGTCTCAAAACTACCTTGACATGTAACAGTAAATTGCTGTGTTTGGCAGATCCTCATCGGAGACTGGGATTAGTCCTTGGTTGCTGCTGTCCTGTGCAGCTGGACAATTTATTGGGACACACTTGAATAAAAGCATGTTTTCTTTGGTAGCTGCCAGTGGCATTGGCATTTGCAGGAAGTAAATCTCACATGGATTGAGTTCCGAATGGTTTGGGTTGTTAGACACGGCGTTTACTGCAGTATTATCTAATGTGATAATAAAGCCCTCAATTGCCCAGCATTGTGGTAAATAGTAATAATAATAATCCTTGCATTTGATATAGCGCTTTTCGCATCTTCTAAACGTCTCAAAGCAAAATATGATTCTTAACACGATGAATAATCAGATTTACCTGGTTTCACTCAGGCCTTGATGGATATAAATTGCAGATTCGTCCATCCAAGTTAGCAGTGAGAGGTCACAAACAGAATTCAATTCTTTTTGATTTTTTCTATAGATAAGGATTTCAAGGTTGATGCCATTATCCCGAAGGGAGTCGATATGCCTTGAGCATTTCTTAAAACTTTATTTAGTATGGGACTACATTTCTAATGTGTTCTTACCCAAGTCAGATACATTGTCAAATTGGTTACGCGTTGATCAGATTCCCTTGGGGACAAGGCGGATTCATGGCAAAATGTTCATACTGTTAAAAACTACATGTGGTACAATAGGTCTTGACACAGATGTCCACAGTCTGTGGAGTGTGTATGTGTATAGCTTGCTAATTTTGAGGCAGAGTGCTACACTTCTGCTGATAAATGTGCAAAAATTAATGCAGCAAATTTCACTGCTTGTTTTATTATAGATCTATCAATCTTGGCCAATGGCTGGCTCTTTTCTTCCTTGCATGCTCTGCATTTTTAGTGACAGCAAACACTCCTATGTTCACACAAAGATGAACGTTTCGCCTGATACTGGATTATTTTGATTCAATCTGTATTTGTGCCGATGGTGTATTTGTGATTGTTCATTTTATAGTATTGTTTGTTGTTATTCAAGGCCTGTTGCAATCACTCACATCATGATATTTAGGCTGATAAAGCCTTTTAAAATTGAATTGATTATGCATTTGAAATCTGTATATCATTTGGTAGTGCTAAACATATTCAATTACAATATTTGAATCCGATAAATCCAAGAAAAAATGTGTGATTTATAAATTCATACAAAATGGGAGGGTTAGTGTTGGTGGTGGGTGAGGTGGGGGAAGGATTACAATGTTTCTCAACAATGTGGATTAATTCTGTTAAGAAACATCACTTTTAAATGCCAATCAATTTTATGGGCAGAGTCATTGAGACAAATTATTTTATCTGGCGGATTGTTGGCTGGGAAACTGGGAGACACTCCTTTCTCTCTTTGAATAGTAAAAAGGGATCTATAATGTCCACCTGTACAGGCAGACAAAGCTTTGCTTTGACACTGCTTCCCTTTTCTGCTTTCCTGATGCTCTCAGGATTGAGCACCAGTATGCACTGAACTCGTAAGCCTTGGTTCATGGCTCCAATGGGAGCCTCAGTCAACTCTGTATGTTCAGAAGGAGGGAAATCGGCCAATACTACCTTCATTGCAGTTGTGGGATATTGCTGTGCACAAATTGACTGCTGTATTTCCGAACATATAGTCACTACACATGTACAGTATACAGTTCAGCGATCCCAGTTAACAATCCGCCAGATACAATGATCCATTTCAATGTTTCTTTGCAGGATATTATTGGGCATAGATTGATTGCAGTGTTTGCCTACAATTACAGTCACTACACTTTCCACGTGAAGAGCTTTGGGAGATCTCAATGTGATAGGGCACTCTATCAAATGCAAGGATCATTATAGCAAGCAAACATTGTGGGATTCCGCCACAGGCTTTCAGCCTCCTCTGTTTGATATTGCATTAACTGGTAACCTGCCAGCCAGAAAAAAGGCTTTACTTTAAACTATTGTGCACAGCTATGAAATTCAATTTTAAATGTAACTACAAGCATCATGTATAATCAGGAAATATACTGCCTTTCACAAATAGATATAAAATGCAAAGCTCAATAATTTTGAATGGGTAGCAGTGGAAAAACTACACATTTTTTTAACCACACAAAGTAAAATGATTGTATGCCACTGCTGAACATGCACAAGGGAAGCAAATAACACACAATGCTGTCGCAAAAGAAACACAACTTCATACATTTAATAGGTGTACTTCATACCAAACCAATTTTCCAGCTTTATGGATCTACAGAGCGACTTATTTTATGTTCATGTACCTCAAAAGTAATGCGGACACCGTATGTAAATTGTGTATGTCGGTTATGAATCGACATGTCACTTTTTGGAGCATAACTCTTTAGCTATACTGTATTGGTTTTCTCAGGTTGTATTGATATTGATTACTTCCCCCAGTTTTTCCACAGTTCTCGGTGTTCACAATCTGGTAGTACATGGTGTCTGAAATATGAAAATATGTAATGCCAATCGTTACATGTGATGCAACAGTTTTCACAGGCCAAGGACATCGTAAAATTGTTTCTCAGAATTTTGTTGTGTAGTGTGGTGCTGGACGTCCTCCTAAAGTGAACGACGCTATACAAATGTATTTTGTTGTTATTGTGGTGGTAGTGGTGGTGACTGTGTATTTCGTAGGTGAATGGCTTTTGTGTAACTTATATTGCTCAGTATTTAAGATCACGAATGCACCTGATGTATACATGTGGACAGAAGGCTCAGCCTCTGATTGCACAGGGATGTGAAGCAGCCTGGTGTTTGCTGAGCATTGGGGAAGTTACCAGGTAGGGTGAGTGAGGTGGGGTCATGGAAGCATTTGAAAGTCAGGTCAGGAACCTTGTAGTTGATCTTCTGGGGAAATGGGAACCCAGTGGAGCTGATTAAGAATGGGAGCTAATGGGCTTGTGAAGTCTGGTGCGGAAGAAGACATGGGAGGCAAAGTTGTGGATAGTCTTGTGATAGGAAGAGATGGGGAATCGGATGAGAAAAACGTTTGCATAGAGCAATATCGGACTCTCCCCAAAAAATAAAAGGCAGAAAGGATGAAAGCTCGGTCATCGGTGGTGTCCGGGACATGAAACTGACTGGGGTAAAGTAAACACACATTTTCTATTTAGTTTGAATCCTCATCTCATTTTGTTGAAGTGCAACTCATGTCAGTCAACCTGACAGCACGTACACGGAAATCAATGTCCCAGATCATTGCACGCCTACAGATAAATGCTTCTGGTGATCTTACAGATTTTGGTGAAGAGAATAATGCAAGGTGGGGTGGCAGAGATGCAAGGAAAAATTCAAAGAAAATCAGGAAACATCGGGGGGTGGGGTGAGAGGGTGGAAAGAAGCATGACCAACAGAGAATGCTCCAATTTTGTTCTACGGAATTGAACTAAGCATGTGACGATTCCCGCAGAACAGGATTAGACCTAACCATTATCCTCATCAAAAATGCTGGAATAGTCAGCGATCTTAGGATGCAAAACTAAAGCACAATGGGATCCATTTTCCAAATGCTGGGTAATTTGTACACCAATGTAGCCACCAGTGTAAGTAAAAACAATTGCGGAAAAAAAGCAAAGATCAGGTTCCTTTTACATCCAGCGTGCAGAAAGACTTTGATTGAATCGTGTGGATATGTCAACACTAATTAGCTGATATATACAGCCTGATCTAAGATGGTCGGCGGGAGAAGGAAGCCTAATTTGTAGCAAGGAACAATGTGTGTATGTGTGTGTGTGTGTAAAAAAATTCTGCAACAAAGCAGATGATAGAAGATGTTTCACTGACCAAATGGACGAAACAGTCCAAGAATCACAGAAATTTCCAGCACACAAGGAGCTATTCAGCTCCAAGCTGTCTATTCAATCCTACTCTCCCACCCTAACCCGCAACCTTTTCAAGCTTTTATCTTTAATTTTACCTGTCAATTAATCATATCTCAATCATCACTTTTGATTGGCAGATTGAATATAAAACAAATTGCGCATTTTGGAGTAATATAATAGTCCTCGCCATTTTCTTGTCAAATTAAAGTTAATGAAAAGTTTCAATGATAAGTGAAGAGGTCAACCATCAAGTAACCCATGCTTCTTCTTATTTTGTTTAGAATTAAACTCATCAGGGTTCAGTAATAGATTATATTCTATCAGAGTGTCAAATATGGGGAGAAAGCGGGAAATTGGAATTGAAAGGATTAGTTGAGGTACAGGGCAGCGATGATCTAATTAAATGACGGAACAGGCTCGAAAGGCTGAATTGCCTACTCCTCTTCCTATGTTCCTATGATTTAAATGCTAGACCCACTTGTAAGGGATCTCTGACAAAGAATACAATCATTCATTCTCTAACCTGCCAATTTCTTTCATTATTTCAATCAATTTGCCACTTAATCTACACTGTTCTAAAATACATACCCCAGCCTCTACCAAAATAGAACATATAAAAAGAAATAACCATCTAAAAGGATTCAGATTAAGCAAACAGTGCAGTTGAGTGATGTATGTTTGTGACAGATGGTGGCAACATGAATTTAAAATAGATCTTTTATTTTTCAAGAGCAAGTCCTGGCTGGTAAAAGTATGCGTGAATTTCAATCCAGCAACACAAACCATTTGTAAGGATCAGCAAACCAAAAGGTCTGCGTTCACAACTCTTGGGAGGAGATAAAGAAAAGCCCTAGAAGGTATCCACAGCTACAAAATCATATTTGAGATAGGAATTTACATTATTTTCGGTACTGATTCAAGCGCTGGCTATTAATTAATTGGGGCCTCCCTTTTTGAAATGAATCATATGATTTATTGTGTGCAAGTCTTTGTTTCTTAAGACCATGCAATAAAAGGTGCCATAAGGAGGTCCTTCCTTACCTACATTTACTAACAATCAGTTAAAAATATGGATAAATACTGGTTCAGCAGAATGATGAGGTCAAAATTAATTGCTGTGATGACACATATCAGAATGTGTCTAAGAATTCACTAATATGATTATGAATAATGTCCACGAATTTATAACTGATAAGCAGTAATTGCACAGTAATTATTCACAACTGTTACCCTGATGAAAGCCAAGCCCTTTTCTTATAAGTATCCAACATCCATTAACTCTTTCTATTCATATACTAGTACAATGTACACATCTTGTGCAAGATTTGCCAGAAGCATTCGCCCACAAATTCAGTCGTCACACTTTACAATACAGTACTCTATATCCTGGGAAGTACTTTTAACATGTTCTACTTTAATAAAGAGAAAGCTATGAATATTCTATCCAGTATTCAATTCATCGAGAGATTAAACAAATTGTTTAGTAGAATTCCTGGTTTGGGGTAGGCGGGAAAATAGATGAGAATTCCATAGGGAATTCCTAATTTAGAGATCTAGTTCAGAAATACAGAAAACCCTATAATCCAATGGATGTTAATATGGCCAGTTTTGAACACTTCAGGTCATGTATAGCAGTTGTTAGATTCATGCAGAGTAAAATTTTGTTAGCTGTTGCTCAAGTTTGCCTTCACTTCAAACATAGAAGAGCCAATATTTCATTTTCTAGTTTATCTTAATATTGTCAATTTTGTGCCAAAATATGGGTAGTTTAAGCTGCTGGTGCACACACATGCTAGAACTAGAGACTTGGTTGCTACTGCCCCCAATTAATTTCTTACACGATTCACAGTCGCTGAGTGAGCTTGGCTATACTCAATCTCAGGCCCAGAGGTGAAAGGACATTGCTTCACATAATGAGTTACTTTGAAAGCGTAATGACTGTAGGCAAATGCAACATCAACTAATCTGTGCCAATACACTACCATAAATAGCAAAGAGAATACTGACCAAATTTAATCCCTATATTTGCTCAATTTGGGCAAGAGAATAACATTGTCCAGGACACCTGGAGAAATCCTTGCTCTGTGCCTTACAATCTTTAACATTCATTCGAAGCAATAGAATAGGCAGATGAGACCTCAGTTTAACATCTTATCCAAAAGAGGACAACTCCAGCAATGCATTGCTCCCTCAGTAGTTTGCGCTGGAGTGCTAGCCTAGATTCTGAACTGCAGAGAGAAATGTTCATTAATACTGTCATGTGAGCAATTTATTAAAAACTAAATATACACCGATTTCAGGCAGTAACTAAAACAAATGAATGTGCCAAATCCATGTTACATTCAGTGTGGGAAATTGTACTGGACATAATTTTTCTCTCCCTGTCATAATGTCTCTTATTGCAATGTTTTTTAGTCCAACTTAATGTTCCCAGCAACTCCTTTGTTTGCCTGCCTTGCCTTGTGACGCATTATGTGTATTTCCTTCTGCCATTCTGAAATACAAAATGTACAACCTCATACTTTGTCATACAGAACATTTTTCAATTTCACAGAGACTGAGAGAAAGCCTGAGCTTGGAAAATTGGGGCATCAGTGCATTGAAAGCAAGGGCAAAAAAGGAGATAATAATAATAATCTTGCATTTGATATAACGCCTTGCAATCTCTTCAAGACATCTCAAAGCCCTTCGCACAATATACTGTAAAGTGAATTGACAGTATATTTTGAGGGCAACATATGGCAGCCAATTTCTCACAGTTGTAGATTGAGTGATCAAATTATTCATTTATTTTTGAAGGAATTGTTACCCTCAGAAAAGCAATACACAGTTGAATAACAACTGGGGTTCCTACTTACTGCGAGATAAATAGACGCGTGTGGAGTAAGGAATCATGTGCGACGTTTCAGCCTAGGTGCACAATTTGGATGCAGAGCTTCTTGAGTTTCAGAGGGTAGATACAAAATGGCTGAAGGTTCAGGTGCCAAACTTGGGACACAGAAAGCCGGGGTGTGAAGCAGGACAGAGTAGAAGAAGTGGCATCTCGGGAAATTGCCGAAATAGAGTGGTGCAGAGACCCGGGGGTGAGGGTGTGGAGAAGGATATTAAAGTTGATCTTTTGTGGGACAAACAGCCATTGGAGCTGGGTGAGGGTAGAGGCGATGGACTTGCATAGCCTACAGAAGGAGGAGATACAAGCTGCAGAGTCCAGTTTGGTGTGGAGTTTGTGGAGGGCGGAGCTGGGAAGAGCAGTGAGCAAGGCATGGGAAAAATTGCATGGAGGTAACAAAAGTGTAGACAAGGGTTTTATCTGTGCTTTGCTCCCCTTGTTTCATCGTGGATGAAACTTCCAAACTTAGTATATTCATTCTTCTACATGCTGCATCCAGGCCATTTATCCCTCATCTAAAAAGCCTTCTTACCTCCAATAGGAGCAAACCCTCTGGGAGGCTACCTTGCCTGATGGGTGCTAAATAAATGTATTTACCCTGATAATTATTTAGTTCATATTTTCTTTGATGTTTTTTGTGTACTTGGTCTTCTCGTCCTTTCCTGTTTATTTTCTTTCCATGTTCAACTCACGTGTAGTACTACCTCTCTGGGGAAGCACTTCTGGAACACTCTGTAAAATGGAGAATCCATTGTGCAAAAAAAAAGAGCTGACTAATACACTGTACACCATTCGATCACTGTATACTGCAGATAGCTTTCTTTAATTATAATGTGCATTGTTTGTTGCATAGGATAAATCACTCATTAAACTGATTTAATATTAATTCATAGGGTTTATGTAGTGGCTTTATGATATTAATCACAGAGGGGAAAAAAAAGCAAGTCTATTTTTTTTACAATTCCCAGCAACGTTTCAGTTAGCCTCTCTTTGAGGTGTTGTTATTAAGTCTGGCATTGGAAAATTTCAAATACAGAGGCTCTTGAAATAGCCACAAAGTTCTGCCAGATGTGTTGAAGCTATGTTCCTCAAGGAGATGAAGCTTGGTGCGAGCTCTTGTCAGTCACCTGCCGCCCCCAATATTGACAATATTTCTCACCTTCAAGCCTCCACATGTTCTATTCAAAGAAGGAACCCAGACTATACAGTGCCAATGACTACCCAGATTAAATTGCAATTTGTCTGACGTTAAAAGTATTCAAAGTCAATGAAATGTACCCGCACTTTGTTTTTCATTAGTTGCCTGTTTTTCTGTTTACTATTAATCTGCACACTTTTCTCAACTCAGACTCCATAGGAATGAATGAAGCAGGAAACCTGTCACTCTTTGATGACATTACTTGGGAAAACAAATGTGGGCTGTTTGCCCTGCATAATTTTGAATGATATTCCTCACTGCCTCAACAGTAGAGGAGCAGTAGAGGGACATACATGGATGTTTTCGTAGTAGTGCAGGGACTAAAGGGAACATTTCCGATGGCTAAGGGGGTTAAATGCACAGACATTTGGACCAAAATCTAGTCTTAGCCTATCAGAGCATTTTGTCTTAACATTTTAAGATCATGGAGAATATCGTATATTCATTAGTTCACCTAAATTTGGAAGTCAGCTGTCTGATTCTTAAAAAAGAATTTATTATTAACTTTGGAATTTACTCAGAGTATTACACCAACAGAATGTTTTTGTATTTGAATCAATATCCCTGAGAAGTTTTAAGTGTAGTTGCACTTTCTCTACTTGTTACATAACCATATCAGTCTACTTGCTTTAGACTATTACTGTATGAATACTTCCAGATTCTGGTAGATTACACTGTAGCACAGCGACCATTGGTCAGCATTAACAATAAGCAAACCACAGAGAACGGAACATAAAGTAACTGCAACAATGGAGCGAAGCATGGGTTAGAAAACAATTACAGCTTTAAAATAATGTTCAATGACAGAATTCAGTGATTTGTGAAGCTAGTCAAGTTTCTAAGGTTATGTGAAAAACAGTCGTCAGAAGCTGGAGTTCCATAATGGTGGTGCACAATCAAATTTATTTATCAATCACTAAGCACAAAGTTAATATCCTATTGCAGCCAAAAAGCAATATCTTTTTTTTGATTGGTGAACGAGGGTAGGCCTGCTCACCCCCATAACCCAATGGTTTCAAAACTGTGGAACGCACCTCCTTTGGGGGCCCCACTTCTAGTTCCCAATAGGATTTCAATAATTTCAGATTGCAATTGGGAAGTGTAACTTTTTTCTCCTACTGGAAGACACTATTTCATTAGAAGGTCCAATGGTTTGCAAACTGTAAAACGAAATACACTTGTGTGTGAGGAACTGACCCAGGTTTATGTCCACTGTGATTTAAAAACTGGATGAGAAGGTAAACAACAGTATTTTGTAATACAGTATGCAGAAGTGATCTGCACTACTGTTTCCATTCAATATCCCACCCAATTATAATGAAAATCAACGAATAGAACAGAGTTTGAGACCACTCCACAAGCTTTAGATTGCTTTTATCAAACCAACCATCACAGAATGATTTAGGATTAGCACAGTGACAGCATCAGCATGAATAGCCCATGAGTTAAAACAAAGCCTTTCTGTAACCTCCAAACTGGCTCACAGACCATATCCAACCTCCCATTTGGCACAGCCACAGTTGGATTCAGAATGCAGCAGCACAATCTATAAACTATTAGGGAGCAGAATACATTTCCAGCAGCCCATGACAGATAAAACCACAGGAATATGATTTTTATGAATACATTCCATACAGTTAGTAAGCATTCAGTGCTGAATAACAGTTCAAGGAAATCACGTTTGGGACACTGTTCTGTTCCTTTTTCGCAGTTCAGAATCTTTGTGACTCGGTGGATACTTTCTGGAGCTTCTGCTTTACAAATTTGGAGTTTTTTTTAATAGAAAAACACTGACGAGCTGGGTCATGCCGGCCAATTTAAGACACTAGCGCCAATTGACTCCTTACCCTTTTGAGATGCAGATTTGAATCCAGCACTGGGCACAGAGAACAAATCTCCTCTGTGTAAAAAGTCACAAGTGAATTGGGTTCTGAAAGAACCGATCAATCGAACAGAATGTGTTCAAATAATTCAGTGGTTTCATGTTTCATGAACCTAAAATTATGAATATGGACAATTTCCTTGTCATGTTGGTGAAAATATGGGGAAAGAAGGGGTGGAAGGAAATGTCAAGCAGTGTTGTGTACCAGATAGAGAAATGTCGTTGATTGATGTGAAGTCCATCATTAATTGATTCTTTAGCAACCTCGCTGGTTACCTGAATCAATAGAAGAAATACAAAAGCATGAAATAAGAACATGCAAGCTTGGCTCAATCAGGAGCACTCTCACCTGTGGGTCAAACAATTGTGGATTCGAGCCCCATTCAGGACTTGAGCTCAAAGTCACAGCGGGCACTACTGATACTGTAATAATAATCGTTGCATTTGATATAGAGCTTTTAATGTCTTCTAGACTTCTCAAAGCACTTCATTGAATATTCTTTGAAGTAAATTGACTGTATATTTGTGGGCAGCCAAATGTGAGCCAATTGTGTTCCACAACCAGTCATGGATTGAAATGACCAATATATTTTTGTATTTTTTGAGGGATTATCATTAGGCATTTGGAGTAAGAAAATTTGCCCATGCCTGGACTTGAACCTAAGTCTCTTGCTTTCAAGGTGAGTGCTCTAGCAACTGAGCTACAGGACTCCACATTCATTGTCAGAGATGCCATTGTTTGGGTGCCGACTGTTAGGAAACAATGGGCTTTTACTGTTTCTGGGATACATCAATGGCGATTGAGGTGGAGTTGTTCTTGATTGAGTCTATGAACTATGGGGATAATACCAAAATAATAATTTACACTGAATACACATTTGGTATAACACCTTTTATGCCGGAAGAACATCTCAAACTGCCTCACAGACACTACTGGGAGGTTTAATGACTGTGTTTTGTGTATAAATGAGTTGGAATCCACAGGAGAATAGTTTTTGCTTGACGACCTTTTGTAACCAGAACATTTCTTCATGAGGTAAGGTGGAAAGACTGGAGTAGATGGTTGGATAAATGGGACAACTGGACTCAATTGGCTGAATTAACTTTTTTCTGTGCTTTTTAAAAAATATTCTTGGATAAATTTGGATATATCAAAAGTACCTTTACAAGAAAAGTGCCAAGTAGTTTTAATTCTGAAGAAGGTTGTTGCATTATTCCACAAGAACCATAAGTTATTAGCATGTATTCCATCCATTGGCTTTTCAGCAGAATCTGTCTGCATCAATACCATCTGATAAACTACAAAGCTTAAATTACAATCTCTGTGGATCCATGAATTTGAGCTCCAATTTGCATTCAAAAGGGCTGTCAGTGAGCATTTCTGTGTGTCTAATCACCTCCAATAAGGACAATTTAGCAGGTACAAGGAGAAGAGGAGAAATTAACAGTATGGCAACATGGTAGTTGTGGACTCACAGGACATTACAAAGCCACAGAGCGCCAATTCCACTAGTGTTCTTAAATGTATAAGACGGCAACATTTTAATCATCTGCTTCTATACTTTTGCAAATTCTGTACAAAGACCTGTTCAGTGGAGCCATATGAGGAACTTATCTGAAGTTTACATAAAGAAAAATTGGTTCCATGAAAATCACTTTGTGTTTATTTCTTTCACCAATATTGTAAACTCAGATTGAAGCAAAAAAGATCATGCAGATTAATGTATTCTCCAGAAATAAACTGCCATACTTAATAGTGAGCTGAGAAAATTAGTTAGCATTCAAAGTGATCAGAGAAATTACACTGCCCTTTGGGGAAGCTTCAGAAGTATTCTATGCAGTGCAGAGTTGAGGCAGCTCTGTAGCTACAGTTGCAAATGAGAATTTCTTTGTAAATTTAAAGTGCCGTGGAGCTTCCCCGCTGTGAACTGCATTATAAATAGGACAGCTTAAAGTTGACCAAGCTGAGACTGATCAGTTTTAGACAAGACTGCTGCACATATTACCATAACAACAGAGCTGTATCATATTGCTTGAGATTGATGGACATGACCAGCTACTGTGGCTATCATGGATTTGTTTTGCACAACTTCAATACACAAGGTTTTTTTTGGTCATGTATTTTAAAGGCATGCTTCTACAGACCGACACAAAACATTTGTTGAATAGAAAGTTTCCCAGGTAATTGTGCTTTTCGGGTCGGCAGTGGTTTTCAGTTACAGTGGAGCTCCTGTAGTTCAGTGGTTAGAGCACTTGCCTTACAAGCATGAGACCTGTGTTCAAATCCAGTAAGATCAGGGAGAAACCTTGGGAAAGTTTCCTTACTCCACACGCCTAATAATAATCCTTCAAAAAAAAACACGATAATAAAATTGGTCATTTCATTCCATGACTGTTTGTGGGACACTGCTGTGCGTAATTGGCTGCCACGTTTCCCTCACAAATATAAAGTCAATTCACTTTACAATATATTCTGTGAAGCACTTTGAGATGTCGACAAGATGTAAAAAGGCTAGATCAAATGCAAGCATTATTATTTTCTAAGTAAAGCTGATGCTGAAGATGTGAGGAACAAAATATTTTTAAATTCTAGTTTATTTTTGCAGTGGAAAACACATAGAATAGATGTCCACCCACAAGCAAATGAAAGATAATGGAAAACGGAGGCAAAACCTGAACAGGTTCTTTGTTGAGGGGGGGGGGATTTCATGCTTGAGGCAGGTGCAAAATTGTGATTGAATGCCTGCTACAAACCAATTGTCAAAGATGTCTTGAACTGAAACAGAATTAAAAATACTGGATTGCAAATCTTTCGAAAATGAGTTACCAAATCCTGACTGTAATATTGTAAGATTTACTTTTAAGGTAATTTTGAAGGTAATTCAAGTAGTAAGTTTAATTACTGTACATGATAGCTTAGCTCAATTGTATTAAACTGAATTGATTTACTCATTGTAATTTTAATTATTTTCCATTCTTAAGAGGATTATGAAGTATACATTACACTATTGAGAATTTATATGAGATTGATTGCTGTGTACTGAAAAAGCCACAGATCGTCTTTGTGTCTTTGTCTTTGCCCTCCAAACAATTTTTTGTTAGAATTGAAACTGAGAATGGAGATATTAATAATAGTTGTGTTTGATACAGTGCCTTATCACATCTTCAAGACGTTTCAAACAGTTTCACAGAAGTTACAACACTTCATCAACAGCACCCAATGTGGAACAATATAGTGCATAAGAAGGGAATCTATTGGCATACGTGAAGGAGAACCCATTAAGCTGTTGCTTTTTTGAGCTTGATTACTACTAATAATAAAAACACTTAATAAGGACAATAAGATCCATTTTCTATAATACGCAAGCTTAATACCCTGGTAAACCTGTCTTGGTGACTTTACTTTGTGGTCAGATCAGACTGTTTTCCAGAAACAGGAACCAAAGTTTTCTGTTCGATTACAGAAGAAAACAAGTTTCTACCCCAGGGATATATCAGAGGAAGGCCATCATCATCACTCCGATTAGAACAGATACGAAAAGAGGTCTCATTTGAAAAATAACTCTGCACATCAGTGAAAATCAACATTACAATCACCAAATAATCTGAGATTTGATTGTGAAAATAAATTTAATTACCACTTTGTTCCAAACAGTGAGATTTAAATCTGATTTGTCAGATGTGAATAGCGCTATATCAAATGCAAGGATTATTATTATTATCAATACTGCTGGAAGGCTGATCATTTGTGAGCAAGCGAATAAGTCTTATCACTCTGGTTTGTATTCACAGACCTTAGTTCATGTTGTTAATGATCTGTTAAGGCATTTTGCAAATAAGGTTATTGTAACTAACAGTTCATCAACGATATGAAGTGAGATACAAAATTTATGTCTCAAATTGTAATTCAAAGTTGCTCTCGATATCCTGGTGAAATACCTCTGTGGGGATAATGAAAATGAAAGGAGACAAAGTAATCCCTACTTCTTGATGAAGGTAGAATTGAAAACCGCCCTTGGAACAATTCGTTTCCATCCTTAGCACAGATTAGCTTTAGATTCATTTCACATGTGCAGTAACAATCGGTTGTGTGTCATCACCATGATTCTGACAGGCAGAAATCGGCCCATCAGATTCCTGAGTACCTGCATCTGTATAATCGTAGCGACATAATCTATAACGTAATCATGTTTACTGTTATTTCAAAGTAGAAATTTTATTCACAACAGCTTTAAGATACCATAAAATTTTCCTCTGCTAAATCATTGCACAAGGTTTACATGAGTTGTTATAACAGAAGGGAAGATTGATCTGTTGGATGTATTTTAAACATACGCTACAGAATAAATGGAGTCCCACATTATTATTAAAAAGTAATCTCTCCAGGATGACTTGTCCAAGCATTGCCCTTCACCTGCATCCAGCGTGACTTGCACCTGAGATTTCCAATTAAGATCAAGAATATATGTCCCTAGACGTCTGATAAGTCACCACAGAGCAAAGGACAAAGAACTGGGAACATAATTTGTCTCATTTATTTTTAGCCTGAAGTCTGAACAGTAGCAAGTAAGAATTCAGCCAGTGTTCCCTTCAGCAACGGGAGGAAGTCTAACTTGAGATGTTCCCATTCAAATGAATGCAAATAAATCATCTTCTAAATCTCTAATTGCATTGCAAGTGTCTGATGCCAGGAAATTTTATGGGCCAAATTTGGAACTCTATTCAAATTTGTGATGATTAATTAAATACTTAGAAGATCATTTGAAAGTATAAAGGAATATTATTTTGCTCATAATGACTAATTATGTGCAAAAGGTTCTGCCTCTCTCTGTTTGGTTGGCTGTGCAATCTTACTATCTTTTGCTCCACAGTTCTAAAGGGATACTGTTCCTCTACAGATACAATTCAGACAGTTCTGACAAGGAGAAAGATCATTCTAAAACATTTCTCTTTTACCAATTCAGCGATGGGACACTATTTTTGCCCCAAATATCAACTTATGTTAGACTGTGGGACATTGCTGTGTACAAATTTACAAATTGGCTTAAAAAATATACAATTCTCTCCACTTTATAGTAAATTCCATAGAGCATTTAGAACCCCCCACCCCCACCCTGTGCAAAACACTATATTAAATTAAAGGATTTTTTTAAACAATGATTGGATGCTTAGTGAACAGCTAAGATGGAAAGTTGTTGCATGCAATTTATTCATCATCACTTGTTCTTTTGCTCATCTTTACTACAAACGTTATGCTTTTTAAATTGCAGAGCAGTCTCTTGCACTTTTGTAAACAAGGACTACCATAACCTAACCCTAGGTCAGCACTGATGGTTTCCAATCTACTTAAACAGTGCTCAGCATCATTAACCTTATCAAGTCACACTGATAAGTTTCAGTTCACTCCCTGAGAAGTTTTGCGATAGCCCATACAAGACACTTTACTCAACAACTAACCTCTTAAATCAAAGGACTCTACTCATGTTCATATAATGAAATCCTTGTCAGCAATCATCAATCAAAAGGTTTGGACAGCAAAGTGCTGTGCTCATGTTTTCTTTCAGGGAGTGGAGTATTAAAGTGTTGCACAGAAAATCAGGCAGACATTCAACTGTATATCATGTTTGTGGGAGTGGAGGATGGAAGTGCTTGTATTGTAGGAGAAATGTTCATAGAACATTGGTAGTTGATGTCGTTTCCGGCTGCAAGACGTTACAGATCAAGAGATTAGTAACACATATGTGAGCTACAGATACTGAAGGTAGGGGCTTATTAAACAGTTATCATACAATTCCAGCCAATGACAAAATGATCTTGGGATATTGGTGTAATTGATCTGTTGCTCCTTTATCAATATACTATTAAAGAGCTTTATGCCTTGTGCTGCACAATAAATACATTTAAAATAGTGTTTTGGCCTTTTTTGTGATTAAACCTTCTGAGATTTGGTGCAAAAGTACTCAGATTCTTTGAGAGCAGTATTTATACCTCTGCACCAAACTTGAAAACGTTTCTTTCAAAGCTTAAAATTCCAAATTTTTTGTTTAGTTTGACTTTGTGAATGGCACAATACTATGAAATGACAATTGATACTAATAGTACTATTGTGCTTTTACTACCTAGGCAGATACAAATATTATGTATTTCAAATATATACGTGTGTAAGTTGATATAAGTTAATTAAATGCCCATAGAAGTTGGATATAAAAATTGAAGTCAATTGATCTTTGATAAATAAGGGTTTTAGGAGTTAAGGAGAAAAGGCATGGAAGTGGGATTAAATGATCTGTTATTACTTAATTGTGTTTCAATCTGGTTCATTTGGCACTCTCCTGGCCCTCCCACCTCAGAAGATTTGGGAATTTCAGACAAATGTCGTGACTTTGAACTCCACTGCAAGACTTGGGGTGAGCTGTATTATTGGAAAGGTAAGATGGTAAACTGAGGTTCTGTCTGTTCAGGTGGGCACTAAAGATCCCTTGGCAGAATTAAAAACAAAATGACTGGAAATTCTCTAGTATCCTGGCCATGAATTTCCCAGATAAAATTGATCATCTACTTCATGATGTTGGACTCTAATGTGAAGCATAAGCTTTCATTTACCATTGTTTCTTAGTTTTTCAAATAAATAGCCTTCAAAAAGAAGTTTATTACCAAGTATGCAAGGGTATGCACTGGGTATGCAAGGATTCCAATTGTCTGCCAAAACACATTGCAACAGACGTATAACTATTGTGCATCTGCACAGAAAACTTACTGATTCATCCTAGGAAGCACATAAATCATTAACTATTTTCAGATGCTAGCTTTTGGGGAATAAGTTGGAATATTTCATAAAGAAAATAATATATTGATATTTGCTTCAGTTTTATTTCTATGCCCATTTGACAACAAATCTTAAGGTGTTTTTGTCTCTCTTTATTTGAAACTATTAGTATATATATTAGATATGGAATTTTTAGTGCTACTCCATTATAGATATGCAGAAATGGCATTTCAGGGAATAGAACATAAAAACATAAGAATAAGGAGCAGGAGTAGGCCTTTCGACCCCTCGAGCCTGCCCCGCCATTGAATAAGATTATGGCTGATCTTCTAATCTAATTCCACCTGCTCGCCTTATCTCCATATCACTTCATCCCTCTCTCCATAAGAAATCTATCAATCTTAGTGTTGAATATGTTCAAGGACTGAGCATCTACAGCCTTTTGGGATAGATAATTCCATAAATAGTCCTCAAATGCTGGGACCATTCACATCAAGGAGTTGGCGGAGACTGATTGCTGGCAAGCTATCTTTGGGAATCTGATCAGAACAAATGTGTTCGCATTCATCAGTCAGGTATACTCTTCAAAGCACTCCCTCTTTTTCTTTGTCCATCGTTCTGTCTTTCCCTTTTTCTCTCGCCCATCTACCATTGCTCTCCCTTGAGGGGAGAATTGATTGTTGTCCTTACTTGATTGTTCTGTCTCTATTTCTGCCAAATGCACTTGACATACAGTGCTTCACTCTATTCTTTTAATTGATGATTCTTGTATCCTATTTCTAAATCGATTTAATTATCTGTTTTTTTAATGGTTTAAAGTCTAATGAGTATCTGAAGTTTGGCTTCAATGTTGGATGCAATTTGCAACGCCTAAAATTTCCACATGTTCGCCATGAAAGCAGCCTGCCTATTGAACACTGAAACAACTTGGAACAATTGACTTTCTAATCTATTAAACACACAAGATGAATAACATGGAGCCGAGAATTACCCAGTTTATCCTAGCTGTGAACAAAGTCCTCATGATTCAACTGTGATCTTGTCACTTACAAGTAATAATACATTCCATTCCTGTGGAGGAACAATGTTTGAGTCTCTCTTTGTCAGTTAACAGAAGCAATGTATGATATCAGAATAGGCTTGATTAACTGAATGACTTGCTATTGTTCCCATCCTCCTCTTGTGGTGGTCAAATAAATGCTTATTTGTCACTTATTCAGATGGCTGATGAGTAATTTCTATTTATTTGAACGTAAAATTTATTCATGCAGCTAAAAATGAATGTAAGTAACTGTGTCATCGTACCATTCCCATTCCAGCTGCTAATTCTGAATTACATGTCCGCACAGGAGGCAGCCAGCAGACAAGTTCAGAACAAATGTGAGACTGATCTATGAAGCATTCCACAGTGGGGATACATTACCAAAGCACAATGGTCCCATCATTCCCACCTTCAAAACCTACGGTTAAGACTTTATCTTACACTCTCAGGCTCTACGCCCTGCCTCCCACCCAAACAAACATGCTTGGGTTCTCAATTGGTTGTGTGAGATACTTTGAGACATCCCTTCTGACATGAAAAGGTGCTGTATAAACAGCAACTTGTAATTGTAATGTAATTGTGCTGTTTCCTGAAATGCATTTTGACGACAAGGTGCAATGAAAATACTTCCGTACGTCTATGTTGCCTAGGATCAATCTTCAATTGAATCCCTTACATTTTGTAGGGAGAGTTATATGGATGCGTAAATTAACATACTGACTTTATTGTTAGATGAACAATGTACCATTGGAACAATGTTTTAACCAATAGGGGAGTATCAGCAGTGTGGAGTTGAAAGGATGTTGTAATTGTTAAGCAGAATACAGTTAGTAAATTAATTGTGTGCTTATTCGGAGCTAAGGCAAGCAATATTGTGGAGACGATGAGTTGCGGTATGAAAGGTGCAGGAAGGAATGAGAAGTAGCTTTGCAATGCTGTGACTAATGGCATCAGCGACAGACAGCCAAAGTAATTGAAGAATAAATATTTCAGAATAACACTGCAAAGGTGATGATATCTGGGCTCCTTCCTGATACAGCAGAGGACGATGAAACATTGAGCAGGATAATTGGTTGCAACTTGTGGCTGAAAAGGTGTGAGGAGGATACATTGCACTTCACTAATAACAGGGATAAGTTTGGGGTGACATGATTTATTCAGAAGGCACTGCCTTCCTCTGCACCAATATGGGGCCAAGAAGTGTGATTCGAACATGACAGAGATTGTTAAGAAAAATGCAAACGAGACAGGCGAGATGTTCGGAGGTGTAACGCCGATTTGAGTGCAGCAAGACGGCAATGTGCAAGAGGAACAAATCAAATCGGAACCAACCAATAAATAAATCAGGACAAGAACGAATTGAGATCAATATAGGAGCTGATTATTATTACTAAATAATGCAATTCAAGTAACCAATGTACGGGAAATAAATTATTAAAGCCGAGTTTCTATTGAATTAAAAAGTGAACATAACTCACCAACGGAGGCATGGTTGTGCTTAAGAATGGAAGGCTTTTTAAAAATATCTAACTGTTTAAAGATTGTGCACAACAGACGGGACAAAAAGCTGATCAATAACCTGAGTTTCAGAGATAGTGAAAGAAGCTATGTCTTCAGAGGGAGGGGTGTCAAAGTCAATTTAGTTAAGAATCTTGATATTACTAAATCTCTTTCCCTTATCCCCTGCCCCAATTGTAGCATTTTGATCACAAACAGCCTTGTGTAGAGTGAATTATACAATTGAGTCATTTGCACCGAAAGGAGTATACAATCTGTTTGTTAATCAATCAATGCTTTGTTCTGAATATTTAAGAAAATGGGGGAGCAAAGAAAACGTTGTTTGTGTGTGGTGTGGGGGGGTGGAGGTGTATAAAACCATCTAACCATCATTACAAGTGAATTTCGAAACAGATAAATGACTGATACTACATATAGGAAATAAACTGAGATGCATGCGTTGGACAGGACAATGGGTTGGATATTCTGTAAGGATGAGATCCAACAGGCTGAATGGCCATTCTCAACCATACCTTTTCTGTACTTTGTGATCTTTGGAACCTGGATTCCACAAGCTCTACTTATTCAATTTTCTCCACAAGCGAAGCAGGATATTGAACTTTGCTGCTCACATTTTGCGCAGCTACTTTAGTTTGGTGCAGCAGCTCTTATTATCAAAGTATGATGCTCTGATGTAAACCCTAACCTCGTTTTATAGTCCAGTTGGAATCCTGTAGAGGCCACACGACTGGCAAACGACCAGATCTCGGCATTATGGAACCCTGTTGTCATCAAAGGTGGCTGAGATTTCTGGAGAATTTCCATTATTCTTCACAGACAGCTTGCTTGCCAAGAGCATATTGGATACCAAGCCAAGGAGCTGATTGCTGTAAATGATGATTATCATGAGAAGCAGTAATTTACCACATCCTAAAGATGATTCAGGTGCAATATGCAACCCAGAATTAGGGATCTGCCAACTGAATTCATAGCTTGCAAATGCTGCTAGGGGCAGAATTGCGTAAGGAAGTTGGCATCAGCTGGATAATTTTCTTCTGATCGGGCCAAGTAATGTTGAAAGCTTCTGGTTTCAATGGGTAATTTTTTTTGCAGACACAATCACAACAAATTTGTGAACTATTACTCAGAGTAAACAAAGTAAACAGTTTTTCCCGCAGACCTTTAATTAAAATTGAGTCCCGAATCACGTTTTGCATTCAGGCAACAAAATTGCACATAAATGTTATGTAGCTTGGAGGGTCTTGGTGCAATTCAAGTTGAAATAACTGGAGAGAGATCCTCAAGATTATGCTTTGGCTTGTTCCACAATACGTGCACTGTAATGCAATTTAGTTAAAGCATCTTAAAATACATTTTTGTTACAAAGTGTTGCAGTGTTAGAAAATAGTATTTGCCTACAGTCACTACACATTACAGTAAATCCTTTGAAGCACTTTGACATGACTTCCAGACGCAAAATATTTTTTGCATTAAATATAAGGATTATTATTACTGCAGTCATCCTGATTAAAAATTTATTATAAAACGGTGAGAAATTCATCTAAGTCATTCGGTCCTTTAGATTGGAGTATTTATATTCTTGATTACTAACCAAAATATACATTTATGTCCCTATCGTGTCCTTGTGTCTTTATCTTCCCATTCACTCTATATTCCTCACCTCCACCCTAACTTAACCTCCATCCCAATACTATTGAATGGTTTTATAGATCTTGTGTTCATGGCTACCTCTTTCACTGCATCTATGGTCACCTGAATAGTTGTGCTTGTAATTTATACTCTCTCCCTCTCTCAGTCACCTTCTCTCTCTGTCTCCCTCTCTCATATGCTCTCTCTGCCATACATATCTTGATTCCAAGTGAATGATGTAGCACCTGGAATAAAGATATAACGTCATGTTTTGATTATGTCAACCAAGTGGTCAATGTGAACTTCTCTTAACAAACTTTAACATATTTTGCTATCCTCTAAACACGACGAAATTAATGTACAATTTCATGGAAATGATATGTTTTAGTGACATCATTTTGCTTCCAAATCATCCACTCAGGGCCAATGAGTTGGATCAATCGAGTAAAATTCAGATCACCAAGTGGAATGCAGTAAATTATGCAACCGTGAAAAATGACACATTCATTAAGTTGCATGAGTGACAGCTCTTTATTAACATAACATCCGATGTCACAGAGCCATAGAAATCTAAAACATAAATCATTTTCTATTCATATGATTTATTGCATTTTCTATCATAATAGAGGGCATTTAATGTCATGTTCCAGGGTAAAACGTCTCTGCTGGTCTAATTTGCCACTAACTTAATCTCTGTAATGTATATTGGACTCTGAGTTTCCCAGTATTTGACTTCTGATTATTCCTTGAAACTTGCGGTCATAATATTGTGACTGGTATTATTGCGATTGGTGTGAAAATCTACATGCACTCTTGAAACTGATGTGACTAAAGGTTAGCAATGACATTGAGGGTCACTTTTGGAACCAAAAAGAGTTTTGAAATGGAATATAATGACAGTATATGGTACAAAATACCAATATCAGATTTCAAATCCTTGAACTTGGTTCTCTTTGGTAAACACATCACGTGAGCACGTAAATTATATTACTTTAACATTCTTTATACTTGATTTACATCAACCATAGTCCTACACCAGTATGACATAATCAATAGGCACTGCCTTCTTGTGGGGCCCATTTAAATCTCACCGAGGCATTACAACAATGCTGTCCATAGCGTATATCATTGAAGTCCATTGGCTCACTCTACAACAGCAGAAGCAAATAAATCGAGTAAAATGCAGTTGAACTAAATTGTATTTATATGCTCTTTTATATATCGGGCTGATATAAATCTGATATAAAATATACAGTCAACTCACTTTACAGTATATTCTGCAAAGTGGCTTGAAATAATGTGGTAAAGCCCGATATCAAATGCAAGTGTTGTTGTTATTGGTATAAAAAGGCTAGATTTTGTCATATTGCAGAAGTAAATTACCTGAGGGAATTACATTCTAACCCTTACTTTGTAATAACCACATCTGTGAATTAGCAAGCTGACCTCAAGTTAGAAAAAATAAGAAGCTCAACGATTCCACCTGGTTTCTGTGTGTTCCTTGCAGTTCACTGGTTATCATTAGTTTGACAATGGATGTCAACAAATAAAACAAGTTGATCTGGGTGATGATTGAGTTAGCACAGGTTGCAAAAGCAACTAACAGTGTGCTGGGAGGATGAGGAACCAGACTATGATTGTGCTATACATATTATCTGAAACTGCGGAGGTCTCTTTTAATGGCAAAGGAGGGTTTGCTGACAGTCACATTACGATTCTTTCAAGATCATGCAATGACTACTTTCCAAACGTTAAGGGTTTATTAATTTAGGTCTTTGGAAGACGTTCTCAAAATCCTTAAGATGCATAAACAACTAAAGTACCGAGGATGCAAACAAAAATTTAAATATGGGAGATTGACTAAGCACAATGTAGCCTTTTGGAAGAAACGTAAAGGTCTGATTTTAATTCTCAATTCAGATTATTCAATTCAGCCATTGCAAATAATCTTCATCCCATGTGGAAAATTTGTGATTAAAATGAAAAGTGTAGTGACTCTATATTTGTAGGTTACAAACCGAAGTCAACATGTACGCAGTAATCTCCCAATGGAATGTTGACTAAGGTACTTTTACTCCAATAGTGTAATGGATTCTTTAACACCCACTGCACAGGCAAATAGAATCTCTGCTTAAAGTCTCACCCAAAGGATGGGACCTGCGACAATACAATGTTCCCCCGGCATTGGGCTTGAGGGTCAGCCTCGATCTTGAGTTCAAAGTTCTGACGTGGGACTTGCAAGCACAGCCTTCTTACCCAGAGACGAACAAACTACCAATTGAAGTGGGCTATCTGTAAAATCTTTCTATTTCTGCCCGATAGCTACCCAAGTCTGCGATGTGGGGGAAAATAAGCACCCACATCTCAACAAGGATTTGATCAATAAGATCAAATCAGTTTGCATTTCCTTCATTGGACTACATGACAAAGCACTTCTATGCATTGCTTCATATGACAGAAGTGATTCTTGGTTTTGCACAGATTTCTTATTCAGTGAGACAGGAGCATAACATTGTAGAATGCTGTGCTGTAATTTTTTTCAGTGCGAATGTAAAGCTGATCATGATCTGAAGTGGTGGGAATAAATGTATAAACTCAGTCACATACCTAATTCAGTGTGGATCCCTCACTGTTTAGTACCTCAGGACATACTCCTGACATGAAAGGCACAATGTAAACGTAATTTGTTGTTGTTGCTTAGCATTTTCTGTTTCATGTGCAAATATAACATGAGTTTCTACAAAGGAAGTATGTTCCTAATATAATCCACATATAATGTTGATATAACTGTGATAGTTTGCCGTTAGACAGTGGGGTAAAGTCTGTTATTTGTCATAATATCAACTGCACTTCTCTTGTCAGTCAGAGCTTCCAAATGCTTTAATACAGTTCCCGAATCCACAGTGACTCCTTTTCCTGGTTTAAAATAAAGAATTATGCATGTATTCTTTCCATCACAGTTTAATTTTCCACATGTAATCCTTTTCCACAATCTGCAGATTGCTGTTGTTAGTTGATCAAAGCAAAACGCGACTATTTCTCATTGAATAATGTAATTGAATCTCATTTGTAAAGATAGCATTTGCTGATATATTTTGAATGGTAGGAGGGGAGAAGAGGAAGCGCTTCTACTTACCTCAATATCAGAGTACCAGAAATCCAATTACTTTGTGCGCACATTATTTTTAGAGGCTACCTAATCTATTTAAAGATTGCTTATTAAGTGATGGATGAGAGTGCTGAAGAATGCACCATTTTCATTTGTTTTTTACACTGTATGGAAGATCAACTTTAACCAGAACAACTAAGTCAAGTACTGTGGAGCTCAGCAAAGTGATTTGCTTCCATTGTTGTCTGTGTTATGTTACACATTAACCCTCATCTGAGAAGCATGCAGGAACTCCATTTTATATTCAATGGACTACCACCTCTGACCCTCTACTGTTCCTTCTGTTCAACTGTTCCTTCACAGAACTTGGAGTCATGTAGCTCAGTGGTTAGAACACTCACATTCCAAGCGAGAGATCTTGGAACGATTCCAGGCTGGGTGAATCCTTGGGCAAGTTTCCTTATTCCACACGCCTGATAATAATTCCCCCCAAAAACACAATAATAAATTGGTCATTTAAGTCCACAACTGTTTGTGTGACACTGCTGTGCGCAATTCGCTCCTGTGTTTTCCCCACATATATATATAGTCACTTCACATTAGAGTCGTGAAGCACTTCAAGATGTCTAGAAGATGTGAAAAGCGCTATATCAAATGCAAGGATTATTATTATTATTATTATTATTAGTCACAATTCTATAGATACTCTATGGAATTCTGAGATCCAAAACCACCTGAAGCAATTTTGGATCATATTGCAAGGATAGTTTTCTACATTTTCACTTGCACCTGAGGTGGTAACACGAGTAATCTTTACATTTGGTATAGTGCTTTTCAAGTCAGAAGTATTTCTCTCACAGGATGTACTTTCAAGAGAAGTGACTATATGTTTCCGTGAGCAATGTAACTCTGTGTTAAGTTTCTTAGAAATATCCAACAGTGTATAAACTTTCCAATTTAGAATCAAAACCACTTTTTACCGTTCTTTTAACAACATATACTATAAAATATATGAACTTTACCTCTGTTTACCTAGCATTAAGTAGGAACCCGGTTGTTAGTCGATCAGTAGATCGATTTTCCAGGGATAATAATTCATCCCCCCCCAAATATTATTTGATCACACAATCTATGCCTGGTTATGGGATAATGCTGTGTGCAATTAGCTGCGTGTTTCACCCACAGTTAATTCACTTTACAGTGTATTCTGTGAAGCGCTTTGAGGAGTCTCAAAGACGTGATAAATCGCTATATCAAATGCAATAAACTATTTATTGATTGGTCATTCACATGCTGAGTACATTGTGTTTACCTGTAATACAAATGAAAGCATTTGCCATCCATCCTTCAGATTAGAATAGGGCATTTTATAACAAGGAGAGGAATTATAGACACACTTTGATTTCTCTCATCATTGTGGAGTCTGTTCATGTTCTCTTTCTTTAATGCATGATTCGGGATTAATCCCTTTGCCATCTGAAGGATAATTAAGGTAAAGATATATACACTAGTGCAATAATTGGATTTCCCCCTCCATTGGACAGCTGACAGTGTTAGATCTGTGATTAAGTGTACAATACTCTTGCTGAACTCTTTGTAACCACCAGCAACTTTGAGATAAAATTAAAGGCAAACTACAAGGCACACTCTGCAAGATGTACTCCAATTCGCATGACTTTAATAATATAGTGTGCAAACTTTTCTTTTGTCACATTTGAAGAGGTCTCACCAATCAAAATTTGTGGCAGTTATAAAAACCCACAGTTTTTTTTCAGATTGGCATTTGCTTTGTGCAATAATAATATTCCTTGCTTTGACATAGCGCTTTCACAGCTTCAAGATGTCTTAAAGCGCTTCACAAAATATACTGTGAAGTGAATTAACTGTATTCACTTCACAGTAGGCAAATTGAGGCAGCGAATTACGTACAGCAGTGTCTCACAAACAGTCCTGAAAAATGGCCAATTTTTTTTTTTAGGGATTATTACCAGGCATGTGGAGTAAGGAAACGTGCCCAGGGTTTCACCCTGTGAAATGTTTGTAATACAGGCTGCATAGTAAACAGTGGGATCCATAGGATTTGCTATGTCTGTATACTTGCAAGAAATCAGTCTTGAAATTAAATTAAATTACATGCAAAATGCCATATCAATGATAATATTATTTTATGGAGCATATTACAAGGTAGGACTTAAGGTGCTTGTTTCTCTCAACACTAGTGCATTCATGTTCCTTGAAACCAAGTCCAGACTTGTTAGAAACTTAACATTTATTTTTGCCTCTAAGTGCAGGTGTCCACAGCATTCTGCCCTACGTTGCATGAGTTTAAACCACTAACCAAGCTGCTTGCTCTAGCATTCAATTCATACGAATACAGACCTAACAAATAAATCCCTGTGTTGGCTAGGCTGATTGCATTTCAAACCTTTCAAATATCAAATCCAATCTGAAAAGCCAGTTGATTTTATGATCAGCACAAATATTGTTTACACAAAATTCCTGCTTTAAATACCCATCACTTGTGCTCCAAGACATATTATAGCTCCCTCATCCCCACTGATTTCTCCCAGTTCAAATAATTTGACGGTGGGTACGTTATTGTGGGTTTCATTCTGGTGACAGAATTGTATGATTTGTTAAGTGGTGATATCAGGTTTTATTTTACAGATATCATGCTAACAATCATCATTTTTGTATTTGATATAATGCCTTATCACATCAAGATATCTCAAAGTGCTTCACGGGATATATTGTAAAGTGGATTGACTGTGTATTTCAGGTGTTACTATGTGTGTGCTTGTGTGTGAACTAAGTAAACTTGCCTGAGGTTTGGCCCTGACCATATTATATATTATAGACTATTTTTGTACATGTAATTTCAAGAGGCATTTAATCTGCAGTGATGAAGTTGAGCACGCTTTCACTTCAAAGCAAATCTTTTTAAAACTATTCTATAAAGTGACACCAATTCGTTAACATCATTAAAACTCCCACCTGTGATGTTTCCAAAGCAATGATGTGCTTCCCAAGGGCAATTTAAACACGTTATGTATTTGTCAATTCAAATTTTGGTTTAGCTTACCTGTTAAAACAGTTACAGTAAACCAATAACTTCTAGTAATAATTGTTGCTAATTTGATATAGTGTATTTTCACATCATCGAGATATCTAAAATCTGAAGCATTTTCCTCTGAAATTACTGCGGTTTTGTAGTTGAGTGTGGCACCCACTTCACACACGGTATATAAGTTATAATGTTGTATTATCATTACGGTAAAGTTCCACAAACAACAAAAAAGTTACATTTGTATAGCAACTTTCACGTTGGGAGGACGTCCCAAGCCGCTGGACAGTCAGTGATTCAGACCTGAGTCACAAATTACATGAAGTGATGAGCAATTTTATCTTTGTGAATGATTAACACAAAGTTAAGCACAGTAATATGCCAGTGATACAACATTAAGCCACATGACTTGCTAAACTAAATTTTGCTGCTCTAATGTGAGAACAAATGCAGTTCATACGAAGTGAGGCAAATTATATTGAAATCAAGGCCATCGAACCAGCTGGAGGTAATTTTCACAGCACCAAATGAACATTATCTGCCAGGGTAAGAAAGAAACCTGATGTCGGTTAATAAGCAATAACATTTTCTTAATAATATTAATGATCTCTTCTATTCACATCATCATTATACCTTATAATTTCAGCTCACAATAGAATACAAATATAGTGCACTTAGTCATTTTCACGCATATAACAAAGCAGTTTCGACTCAATTGCAGCATCAGTTAATAGAATATATCTTGAAAGTACTTACATGTTTAACAGTAGAATTGTATGTGTTGAATTGTGATGAATAGTCCATATTTTAAAGAAACCACGAGTCCTTTGGCCAGGGAAAAAAATCCTTTTGTAATTTGCTACTTTTCATCACAATATTAATTATGGTAATTTTACATAATTATCTAAATTATATGCTAGTAGCTAAAATATCCTACTATCCTATTGCCTGCATCAAAATCAGGTTTGAAAGGGTTTAAACAAAGAATGTGAATCTAGACTAATAATAGTAATCTTCGTATAATCAGTATTTCATTTTGATTACCTCTTTGGCTATCAATGTGTTATAATTTTAGTAGACAACTTTTTTGCATAACATATGATCTTTCCCCACTCTAATTGACATTGAACAATGAGATAAACTAATGGTTGATCACACAGAAAAGTTTTCAATAAGAATAACTTGTATTACTATCGCATAAATACTCCGAAGCATTTTGCAAAATATAAATGATTAGAAATAAATGAATGTTCATATTTTAGGCAACATTCGTAAAATAACTTGGACTTTGCAACAATCATATCCAACAGATTCTAAGCACCTTTCTCATAACATTATAAGTGAATCTTCAAGGATGATAGATTGCTGTGGTTTCACTCTGAATTTGCTTTAAAATCTTGAAAGGGTTTTCATGCTGGATGACCAAAATTTATGTGATGTGAAGAAATTTAAAGAGAAATTAAGGTTCTTTGTGTTTTTTCAAGCTCTTTTTGAGCTCTATTAGTATTGTTAGATTTTTTTGCACTGCATAACAGTATATTGCGATTTCTATCGGAGACCTATTTCCTGAGTTGGTAAGAACAAAGCTGCTGTTTCTAAGTCACTTCTGAGAAAGGTGAAGATAAAATTAGAATTTGGGAATTATATATTTTTATTTGGAATGCATAATGGACTGTGCACTGCATTGTCAGAAGTGCCCTCCTTTGGATGAGATGTTAAACTGAAGCCCCATTCGCCTGTTCGGGAGGACGTTAAAGTTTTTGTTGATGTTCGAAGGGTCAAATTGGTTCCTCTATTCCGGATGAAACTCCCCATGCCCCGACAGGAGTTCCTCAAAGCGAAGCTGTGGAAGGAGCATAGACTTGACTCTATGCCATCAGAATGTAACACAAATAAAAAATCTGACTCTAATTCAGGGTACCCGTGTCTTATAAGAGACCACTCTGCTCACTGGGGGTTAGAAACCCCAGTTATGGCAATTGTGAAACAGGAAAAGTTTTATTTGGGTTGGTGACAATTGCATTGTTCCCGCACATTATTCCCTGTAAGGTATTTTGTCACAGCTTTGTGCTGTATCCAAGGTGAATTGGATTAGCGATCACGTCTATTAATGTTGAAATGTAACAGATGGAGCTCAATTAATTGTCAGGAGGTATAAACTGGAGATGCTCCTTTTGACCAGCGCAATTTACTGCAGGGAAGAATTTGACCTGCTGTGCCCTTTTTTCAGATTAAATACAAGGTGTTAGCAAGCTAGAAGCATCTCACACAGGTATCATCACATCCTACCACAACAATTTCTGAAGTTGCTCTTGCATGTCAACAGTGTCCACTGAATTATATCTAGTGGGAGCAGAGAGCGACACATGGTCCCATAATCCTCTTCCCATCAGAGACTGAAGATAATCCAACCACTAAAGATTGTTTAATTTTTTTTGGCCATTTTCTCTCCTCTCCTTCTCTTGTCCTGAAGACTTAAAGCATGTCCCGTTTGCTGTAGCAAGGGGGGGATAGCGTTTCAGCACCTCACCCAAGGGCCTATTCTTAATATGGAAACGCAAACAGTGAATGGTAGACGCTCCATCATGAAATGCTTTGCCGTTGAGAGAGGGATATGAAATGTCGTAATGTAGGACAAGAGGAAAGCCTACACAAATGTTTACTTCAGGTTCCCCTGCCCAAGTAGCCATGAAGTGAGAAGCAGAAAAACTGCTAAGTATTCATATTATCCCACAATAAAACATTCAGTTTCACACAAATATTTGCGATGATACTTTCCTTTTATATCTTATTCTGCAAATGATAGATGCATGTTGGAACAATGATCACTAGATCCTAGAGGGGGGGAGTGATTGTGATTCTGATGCAGACCCATGACTGGTACATTTGGTAACTATTCATCATTTTGTGAGAAAAAAAGTCATTGTTTCATCTTCAATATCGAAGAAGGTAGGAATCGAGGATCTATGAAAACTGTGCATGGCACAGTCATGGCAACAGAACACCAATAATCAGCAGCATGCCGGTCAAACAGTCACTCTCACTCACTGAACTGCTGTAAACTGGGCAAAGCGGGTACCGGATGTTCCCTGGGAGAGTCTTGAAGATTTAGAGCAAGTTTCATTACAGTGTTTCTTGGCAGCTATCTCAATCTGGCATTGGTAGAGATCTTAGAGTTAGTCTCTCTGTACCAGAGGTGAAGCATGAACTGGTGAGATAATTGATGAGTACTTCTTGTCTTGCTAGCACCAGGAAATGCTGCATTTGCCCTCATTATATACGTTGAATTGTTTCTGCTGTAATAAGTGATGATAGTGTTTCCAATGCAGATAGTAAGCAAACACATCTATAAACATTTTCTATTCCTATTAAAAGATTGTGACATGAGATATTCTCTCCCATTTCATTATGTTAAATGGGCTGCAAAAAAGAATTCTGCATCAGCTCCAACTCTTTCTTCCTTTATGTTTCTAAGCACTTTTGGATAAAGTCCTGATCTGCTCTGAATAATGACATTTTTGATGATGGTTTCATAATGATTTTCTAAGTTGTTAGAAAAAAAAGTCATTGTTTCATCTTCAATATATATATATCTTCAATATCTTCAATATCTTCAAACACTCATCATATTTTGGTAAAGGGAAAATTACTAATTCCCTGTACATTCTTGCTTTGAATCATTAAACATTAACATTAAGCGATATTTTTGCATGTTGCTTTGATAAATATGAAATTGGTCATTACCACTTCTGAATTGCAACAACAACAAAATTGTATAGCGCCTTTCATGTCAGGAGGATGTCCCAAGATGCTGGACAGTCATTGTTTCAGATCCAAGCTGGGGATAGGGCAGTGGAAGGAAAGGGAGGGGGGGGGGCGGATTTGGGGTGACCGATGGGACAGGGTCTTCAGGCAGGACTTGAAAAAGGCCAGGGAGGGCTCAAGGCAGAGGGACTCTGGGATGGAGTTCCAGAGGTTGAGGGCAGAGTGGCTAAAGGCTCACCCACCAACAGTGGGGCGGGTGGGTTGGGGGACATGGAGCAGGACAGAACCTGCTGAGCAGAGGGGGCAGGCAGGTTGATAGGTGGTTAGGAGATCACTGGTGTCGGATGGGGCGAGGCCATGGAGGGTTTTGAATGTGAGGACCAGTATCTTGAATTGGATATTGGGGAGACAATGGAGTTGGATGAGGATGGGGGAGGTGGGGTCATGGAGCTTCGAGCAGAAGAGGAGATGGGTCACAGAGTTCTGGATTATCTGCAACCTATGGAGGGAGGAGTTAGGAAGGCCGACAGGCAGGGAGATTATTTAGAAGAAACGTTAGTGGTGAAGTATACCCAACTGGTGGGTACATGGAGTCAAAGAACAATGCTATTCAAGATAGACTGAAAAATAGTTTAAGAATGATAATAATAACAACAGCAACAACAAATTACATTTGTATAGCGCTTTTCATGTCGGGAGGACGTCCCAAGGCGCTGAACAGTTAGTTTGGGACCCGAGCGGGGGTAATAATCTTTGCATTTGACGCAGCACCATTCACGTCAGGAGGACCTCAAAGACTCTCAAAGTTCTACAGAGGATGTTTACTGTGGACTGTTTATGGATGTTTACTGAAGTCTGCGTTCTGTACATAAATTATAGCACGATATGAAATACTTGGTATACCTTCATAATGATGCTTACCATGACACACTTCCTCAGGGAAACGTTCCACAGTACCTTTTTGACTGAGCTGTAGAAATCAACTGGAGTAATTGAAGAAAAGGAGCAGAGTGGGAGTTGGGACAGAGGGGTGGGGGAGGGGGTGAGGAGAATTGAATTATGACATGTTTCATAATCATCACTGTTGAAATTGGTCCTGATTGAGAGATGCTCATGCAAACACATTTATTTCAAGTATCTCATTCAATCTATAGCTGTCTTTGCTCCCAGCAGTATGAAAACAGTATTAGTCATTATGCTGCCCTCAAATTTTGGCATCTTATTGGCTGTGTTTATTACTTGTACTTATTCTTTTCAACTAAAATCTAATCCTAAAACTAATTAATTATATTTGTTTCCCGCTTCACAGAAATACCAAGTTCCTTCACTTTAATTTGATACATTCTGACACAGCATGTATTAGAAATTCATAATAGGCTTATAATTAACATAACTCTCTTTTTTTATGGATAAACATTCATTATGGGTGGTTATTTAACATCCATTTGCATTCAAGTTTTTACAAATGATAAGAGTCTTAGAAATAAAAAGATCACAATTATCTTCATTGGAAAAGGTATGGCTTGTTTGAAGTTTTTTTTAAACTTAAACAGGGCCACCACGATTAACACAGTTGAAAAGATTCAATCAATTTGTGTTGAACTGTATGCTTTAAAATTGTGTCTGAGGCACTTAATGCAATGAAACCCTCCTCTTGGACCGCACATTCAGTCATCCTCCTACTTTCCCTGCCCTCCACCCTCCTTGATCCCGTCCCCCACCAGCTCATAAATCTAGTTCTTCCGGTGGGATTGTGCATCTTTGTAATACAGTAAAAGCCAGTTTATCCGTGACCCAATCAACCGTAACTTCCGTATAACCGGCACCGCAACAAAAGTCCGCATTCGATTAACTGGAATTTATCTGGAAAAATGCATTTTTTTTTAAAAAAAAACTTTTCTGCTGAATATCCGGCAGGTGCTTTAACCGGCATTAGCCAGGTCCCGAGGGTGCCAGATAAATGGGCTTTTACTGTACCTACATTAGATTCACACCTTCATTTTTATTTGAGGTATCAGCTATCTTATGTTCCACTGAGTCGGAACGAAAGTAAAGTGAAGATCAAGTCGTGTTATAATTCCTGGCAATTTTCCAGGGTCTACAGGCAATATCTACTGTGGGCGAGTATCTGTTAACTTGCTGACCATCTATCTCCTGTGTGCAAAACATTACAAATATGGGGTGAATATGAGACAAATTCCAAGTACTGTATATAATTATCGTATCAGACCTTTTAAGAAGCACTACATTTTTTATCCTTAACATGGCAAATACTCAGAATAAAAATCAAGGCTAATCCTTGTTGTTCATGGTCAATTGGTTCTCTGGCTTGGATTCATGCTCAAGATTGTCTCAAAAATGTATTTGCCTTTAAGGCAGCTCTACTGTCCTTGTTCAGCTATGTCTCTTGCAAACCTATTTTATCAGAGACCATCAAAGGTCAGGCTATTGCTCAAGCAGCACACACCACGGCAGAAAATGAAATGAACTGTGAACACACTCATCTGGGCGATCTTATTTCTTTGCACTTTCCTCAGCAGCAGTCCAACAAGCACTGTCATTACTGGGCTAATTAATGCAACTTAATGGCATCCAAAGCAGTTTAGCGGTGGCAGTACAAGGACAGGACAGATCTTGGGTAAATTACGCTGCCAACACAAACCTGACAAGAACACAAGGAGCAAATTGGATGAATTCATCATTATTCAAAAGTTTGTTAGATCTTGCCAGGAGCGTTCAATCACACATTAGAAGTGTCTCAGCCATTATTGTCTCTCTGTTTTGCATAGATAGGAAGGAAAAATTGATCCTCTATTAGCAGCGCTGTGGAGAAGCCATCGATTCGCTTGAATCCAGTTGTTACGGAGGTCAAGGCTGTACCTTGAGTGAAATGAAATTCATAGACTTTCATTAGCTCAAGAAGTCTGTTAAACAGCATCTTAAAAATATGGCTCTGTTAAGCCATTCATGCAGCAAATTAAAGCCACCTTGATTTAAATTGCCCTCTAAGGCATCAACCTGCTCATTTTTACATACAGAATGAATATTGTGAACATTGTAATCAGTAACTGTAATTACTCTGCACTTGTAACATATAATGCATTCTTTGCCAGTGTACAGTTAACCTTCGTATCAATGTGATTCATTCTGTTGTAAAGCAATGGTTACATGTGCTAACAGTTTCAGTAAATGTTCTAATTGCTCATTAATTCATGTAATTTAGAAAGCAACTTTTATTTTCAATTCTGGAAATAATATTTTGTCTGCAACATGCTATATGGTTTTAATTCTGACGAGAGTACTTCCCAGTCTGTGGTTCACTGTACGTGCACATTCTGTATGTAACCCAACTCCCAATTCATAATCCATGCTTTTACTTGTCTTATTGTATATATATTAAAATCCACATCTATGAATGAGCTTGAAATTAATCCTAGCATTCTAAATCATTCAATAAATTCCTCCTTTAACCATTTTTAAATTAAATTTAACTAGGAGCACTAAACCTCTGAGCTATCTAGCCACTAACTGCCAATAACGAACAGTTTAGTTCTGTCCCAAGTGGGTAGCTTTCAACATTGTCTTAGCCTATCAATTCTCCTCATAAATTAAAAAGATGGTTTGCAAATTGTTTTTAAATATCACAATGAAATACGTTTGTGGCGTATTTTCTTCCCTCACATTTTCCCGTCTCTTTTCATCTTATCTTCTTCCCACCCCTGCTACCAGCTCAGAATTTTCCTTTGTTCTTCCATAACTCATTATATGGGTTTGAGATCCAAAGTTTCCCATAGTCTTAACCTTATGTGTTGCTCCAAGCCCCCCGCCCGAACCGCCCCACCATCGGAGGCCGGGCCTTCAGTTTCTCCGCTCCCACCTTATGGAATGCCATCCCTCAATCCCTCCATTTCGTCTCTTCCCTTTCCTCTTTCAAGGCCGGTTTGAAGACTTTCCTCTTCGATCGTGCCTTTTGTTCCACCCCGAACTCTTTTACCTCCCCTTCGTGTTTCACCCCTTCCCAAACACTCCCCTCCCAGCTCGGGTCACACGCCTCCTGTGCAGCGCCTTGGGACGTCCTCCCGACGTGAAAGGCGCTCTATAAATGTAAATTGTTGTTGTTGTTGTTGTATTTAGAAACCAATTTTCCTCAGTTCTTAACAATTGCAGATTTGTTTATTAAATTATTATTTGTAAATTAAAACTACATTTAAGAATTTTCCACATTCCGCTCAATCTTTAAGTGGCATGCCTGTTTGGGTGGACGTTAAAAATCCTACTGTTTATAAAGAGAAGGAAGTTTCTCTCAGTGTCTTGACCAATAATCCTCCAAATGAAAAATATTCATTAACTTCATATCTCTTTGTGGGACTTTGCTTTGGGCAAATTGGCTGCTGCAATCACCGACAGAAACCTTTCCGTGTTCCCTGTGAGGCATGTTTATTATATGATCAGGCATAAGGATTTTTGTTATTAAGATTCAGGAGAAATCAATAAAGGAAACATCACCAGAGTTTATTGGCTATAAATTGTACACCAAATTATTCACAAAAAAACATATTGAAAGGAATACTGATAAGAAAACAAACGTTGCATTTGATAACACATTTTACATTGGAAGGACATCTTAGAGTGCTTCATAGGATGATACTGCAAACGATAGTGGATTTTTAACTTGATTTTTTCTTCTTGGAAGTCATGATTGAAGCATATTATTGGAGAGTTGTTGAAGTATTATATCTATCTGACCAGAATTGCTGAACACCAATACCAAGAAGTAGACCAACATATTTGTCTGAGGATAGGAATTTCTGGAGGACTGCTAAATAATTCAAGTGCAACAACTTGAATTACAAATCATTGCACATTTTTCCAATTGGGAGCAGAGGAATATTGAGCCCTGTTGTGCAACAAATGTTCTTCAGAAGCTGAAGCAGTAGCATATTGTTGGGTCAGTGCAGGGGGAATCCCATAATTGTGCTGTTATAAGAGGGTATTGGGCTACCACATGATTCACATTAAACATTTCATTCCCCAGATATGTAATCATTCACATTAATGAAAGAGCTCCGAGATACTGCATCGCTTGAAGGGTGCTATATAAATGCAAGTTGCTGTTGTTGTTAATATTTTTCATACATGCATAATCAAGTTATACAAAAATAGATATTAGAGCATGTTCCATCTATAGATCATTTTCACATCAATATAATTGATGTTGAAACATAATAAATATTATTAATAATAATTACCATACGTGTCACATTTTCACTCCTCTGTTTCAAATAAATATTATAAAAGAATTACAAGCCATTCAACCCATACATACTTTTTCTCACCAAACAGGAACCATAAATCTGCTTATTGACTCCATGGCTGTTGTGTGACAATGCCTGTGCACAAATTGGCTGCCATGTTCACCTACAAAACAGTCACTACATTTTGTATTATATTCTGTGAAGTGGCTTTGAGGCGTTCTGCTGGCGTGAAAGGGAGTCCATCAAAAAGAAGGATCATTAATATTGCAAACTTTCAAGGTGGCCTCAAGACCTATTTCTTTGACTGTACTTTCTGTTTGCTTCCCAGCCAGCTCACTCTATTCAGCTGTCCCGACCCCCAGCTCAGGTGTCCAGCGAGCTTTGAGAGATCCTTCCTACATGAAAGGCTTAGTATAAACCATTATTATATATCCTCAAGTACAGGCACACACCTATTGTACTTTTTTTTTACAATTATAATAGTCAGCACCTGCCCTCCATGTGAAAGTGGAAGTACATGCTCATATGTCAGGTCCGTGAGCGTGTCACGTGGCTTTACAGAGGTGGTATGATGTGCAACAACTATCGGGAGCAATGGTGGGACCATAACATTGATCTCAGGTTGTTACATTTATTATTCATAGAAAAATACTTGCTTCACCTCAACATACAGGATTAACATAATCCAAAATTCATGATGGAAAGTAGTGTTTCACTGCAATAAACCACCTGGTGAGTTTTGTGTGTTGTACTTGTAAATCATTGGGTCTGACCTCAATCATTCTGTATTTTTTTCTGTGTACTAGATTCAAGGTTAAAACACCAGGTCTACATAGCACATTTTTGTGTATGAACGTATCTGGGTAACAATTCTTCCAAAACTGATATATTTCACATATACAAAAAAAAATATTTTTACACACCCGGAAAGCCCACCGAACCTACCTGTTCCCCTCTGCATTTCTATGTGTGAATCTTATCTGTAGTGCAGGGATATCGTGGGAGTAAAATATGCAACGCCCACATCAGTTTTATCAGAGCAGATGTGGAATGTCATTAAAAAGTCAGTTCTATTGACACTGCGGTAGCATTCTGGACATTAAATAACATTAGTTAGAAGTCTTGCTGAATAAAGAGGCAACCGTTTGCGGATCGGCATATGGGACTAGAATACGTGATGAAGCAAAGAAAAGTGGCTATTGCCAATCATGCTAATGGAAATAGATTGCTTCAACACTCACAAAATCTCCATTGCCTAATCAGTATTTGATTGTTCGTTTTCAAGTGAAGATTTCCATTAACATCTGCTTGCGGATGTATTCAGATTGTACCCTCCGAAAAATACATGACTGGTTAAAGCTTGTTTTACCAGTCACCTCCATATACACTACTCCAAATACCTTAAATAAATATGGAAATGGGATTTGAACTCTCCATGATAACTGTGTATCCAATTCGACTTGGAATATCTCTTGCAAAACATGAGTCTGTTAAGTAAACTCTTTTGATGTAGCCAGTAATCGTAGATTTATTAATAATCCTTGAGTTTGATATAGCGCTTTTCACATCCTTTAGAAGTCTCAAAGCGCTTCACAGAATATACTGTAAAGTAAATTGACTGTATATTTGTAGGTGAAACTAATTACGCACAGCACTATCCCACAAACAGTCGTAGATTGAAATGACCAATTTTATTATTGTGCTTTTTTGGGGGAGGGATTATTATTAGGCATGCCGAGTAAGGAAACTTGCCCAAAGTTTCACCCTGACCTGCCTTGATTCGAACACAGGTCTCACGCATATTTGGATGCAACAATAAGGTTTTTGCCTCTGTTTCTTCAGACATGTGGCCCTGTTTTGGCATTGAGTGGGGTTACAACAACAAAATTACACTTGTATAGCACAAAAAGCATAAAAGCCTCTGCAATTGAAATTTACCACGGATAATGGTCAAAATCCAATTTACCATTGAGGTATCTTATAGGACTCCACTGCACTTCAGAAACATTTTGTCCTGTTGCATTGCCATCTTTATTATGATAATCCTTGCATTTTATAAAGTTCTTTACAACTTTTATCGATTTCAATTTAATATCACAATGTTTAATTAACCATAGGTTACAGGACAGAATACTAGTATTAATTAGTCAACTTCAGCAGATTGATTTGCAAATACAAATCCACTTTAGTTATATAGAATATTGATCATTGATATTTTATCTAATCTATTCATTAATTGTGCTAATCTATGATACAATATAGATATAAATAAGCTGATACATCAAACTAGATTTCCTTGTACATTATCTCAAGATCGTCTCATTCCTGTTCAGGTCCAAACATAACCATCAAATAACAAACTTGGGATTTTCACAATAGGCAGTGAATTGTGTTCTGTCCAACTCAAATGAGGCAACATTAGGAATAGAAAATTAGATTTCTATTTAGCATGATATAATCACATGCTCAATTTGCATTTTGCACAAAGCATTTGTAAGATTGGGACCCACCGGTAATACCATTATTAGTTTTTCCTGAAACTACAATTTATATTCAAAACATGCCGTCAGTCCTAATAGAAGGGAGAGTTTTTTTGTTGTTTAGAAAATTGTTTCTTAAAATTTGGCACGCCAATTTCCTACTAGAAATGACATTGTTTGTATACCGCTGTTAAATATAGTATAGCAGTAAAAACAAGCGTGAGAAACATAAACAATTTCTAGATAGCTACCAGATTATGAGCAAAAGTATTATGGCTCCCATCAAGTGCATCCAGGAGTTAATCACTGTCAAACATTTATTGTGTCCCTTGCATGTTTTCATAGAATTAACTAAACTCATCAGTAAAAAGATTGAAGTCAGATTCATTGTCATTGTGTCGAATGCATTGCCAACCATTCAATTTCAGATATGTAATTAACTTCCTGTAAATTACTAGAGGCACACAAGGAAGAAGCGTAGTATGGAATAGGCAAATAAATTGATTGGGTCATGTAGAACAGGGATATTTTTTGTAACTCTTTTTATGGCAGACTTGATCCTACAGATTTGGAGACAAAGAGTGACGTTCAGATATCAGTCATTAGGAACTTTTAAGGAACAATTATTCATGTGAAGACAAGCAATTTGTAATTATATGGAGAATTGACATTGAATGGTTTAATAAATAAATAGTCGTTAAACTTAATGTAGTGTCTACAGTGTTGGAAAAATCTGGAAATGCTTCAGTGGTGATCGCTGTCAAGTGTGGTATGGTGACTTCAGGCAAAGGGTTAGGGTTAGGACGGTGATTCAGGCAGTGAATTATTTAAAATCATGAGCTTTGCCTTTTTCGTTCTTCTAACTGAACACAATGTAACAGCAAATTCAGGTAACAGAAATGGTTGCTAATGTACCGAGTAAATGTAAGCTCTACAATGACATACATCCAATGCTCATTATATATCTCATTGATGATTTTCATGTGTGCATAGTAGGGTCCGGCGATATATCGATATATCGCTAAAACCCGATATAATTTTCATATCGATACGCCGATATAGGCATTTGAAAAATATCGATATATCGAAAAGTTGATATATCGAGGGAAAAAATCGGAATGCGCGCACACTGAACTACAAGACCCAGAATGCTCATCTCTATCCACAATGCACAGACCGAGGTGCAAAGCCGCCATATTGTATTCATAGTCCTAGAATACAATATACAGATATGCAAGGGGTGATGGGAGAGAGACGGCTGGGGGGGTGGAGGGGGAGAGAGACGGCTGGTGGTGGGGGAGGGAGAGAGAAAGAGGCTGGGGGGAGGGAGAGAGATGGCTGGGGGTGGGGGAGAGAGAGAGAGATGGCGGGGGGTGGAGGGGGAGAGAGACGGCTGGGGGAGGGGGAGAGAAAAAGGCTGGGTGGGGAGGGGGAGAGAGATGGCTGTGGGGGGGGAGAGAGAGAGAGACGGCGGGGGGGGAGGGGGAGAGAGACGGCTGGGGGCGGTGGGGGGGGGAGAGAGATGGCGTGGGGGGGTGGGAGAGAGGGGCGGCGGTGGGGGCGGGGAGGAGAGAGGGACGGTGGGGGGGTGCGGGGAGAGACGGGGTGGATGTGATAATATACAGATAGATAGAGATGAGGGGGATGTGAGAGAGGAGAGAGACACAGAGACACAGACAGAAAAACACAGAGATGGAGAGAGTGAGTGTGAGAGACACAGAGAGAGAAATATATTTACCTCCTGAGGAGATAGGCGTGCGCACCCCGAATGCACGTGCTGCGCGTGCATGCGCAGTATGAAAAACCTGAAAATATCGATATTTCGGTATATCTCGATATGAGCCCATCGATATATCTAAATCAGAAAATGTCCACATCGACGGACCCTAGTGCATAGCTGTTCTGATAAACACATATCGGTGCCTGGCATCTGCCAGTCAGGTAAAGGTTTTTCACCTTATTCCCAGAGACCTTCCTAATATGAATGGTTGGAAAGTTAACTGTATCCCTCCTGTGCCAAAGCTGACCTTTAGTTGGTTCTGAGACTTTCAGTCCAGAGATGACCATGATCACATGGATTCCTCATTTAGATTGAAAAGTGAAGCTCCTTTTTGAGGTAAATGTTATCCCATACACAGCACACTTTAACCAGTTTGTATTACAGACAAGCCTCAAGCTGTCAAGCAGCAAAATCATTGCTTCAGGGCACTCAGCCTCTTCAGCGATGGATAACCAGAGTGTTGAGTGGTATATTATGCTGGTTCTGATCCTCAATCCAGACACTCAGCATTCTTTCCATATTTTCCATCACATCACTCCTATGTTTTGCTAATCTGCTTGCACCTGTAGCTGTAACACACCTTGCACTTGCCAGTATATTATCCTTATTCTATTTTATAGTAGCCACCGTTGATCTAGCTAGCCTTAAAGCTCTCCAGACATCCGTACCTTTTTTGCCAGACTCGATGTGCTTTATCATCTCCAAAGTCCAGTAGTATATGGACTCTGTGTATGGACAAAAAGATCACGCAAAATGCGATTGCGATATTCATAATATGTACTGCCCATGCTCAAAAAAAATTGTTCGTTAAAATGAATCCAAGAGTCCTATATCGATCAAAAGGTGTTAAAAAAAATTATGTTCCTTCAATCGAAACATCCTAAATAGAAGCGTCCTAAATAGAGGCTTACCTGTAATTAAAATACTGCAACTGAAGACAACTGTCTAAGGATCAAGCATCGATCCTCTGCAGTAAGCATTCACATGCAAGTTCCTTTATTTTGTTTCCCAGACCACCTTTATATTGATTGAATGGAAGCTTGCAGAGTTGATATATGCCACAAGATTGACCTTGGCATCCTTATCTCTAGTTGCAGCTGATAACACCTATTACCTTGGGTAAGACAGCAATAGCATAGATTTGTCGCCACTTCGAGAATCAACCAACCCGTACATATCACATTAGCTCATCCACAGTGAGTCTACCTTACAATTTCTTTCATACTCTTCACCTCTATTATTCTACAGGTTTTGTATTTTGACTAAATATCAAGTCTACTGGGTGTTTCACCAATATTCACCATTGACACCAGGGGTAATATAACAGTAAGTGTTTGAACTTGACTGAAAACAAAGCTTTTATTTTGTGCAGATTGGTGTAAAATCTAAATGTTGGAATGGGCAATATTAAAGTTGTGGCATGTTTATGTTATATACACAACTTATTTTGAGCTTTGTCAAGGAAGAGTAAACACAGTGGAGTTTTACTCTACTGCTGTTAAAAACACAAAAACATACCCATGTCTTTACAATAACAACAGCAACAATAAAATTACACTTGTATAGTGCCTTTCACGTCAGGAGGACGTCCCAAGGTGCTGGAGAGTCACTGCTTTAAGGACAATTGCTATTGGAAAATAGTTCATTCATGGCATTTTCTATTTTATTCTTACAAACATAGAAGATGCTGGCAAATTTGCAACTGGTTCACCACAACATGGCTGTCCGCTATGCTTTGTAGAGAATTCACAGCCATTCAAGGCCATTCATGGCCTTGACCCCACCTATCTCTCTGACCTACTGTCTCCCTATCAGCCTGTCCACACCCTCCTTTCAGCAGACTCAGGCCTGCTCCGCGTACACTGTCCTAACCGCCCAATCATCGGCGGCCGGGCTTTCAGCCTCTCTGCTCCCACATTGTGGAACTCCATCCCGCAGCCCCTCCGCCTTGCCTCCCTCCTTTCCTCCTTCAAGGCCGCTCTCAAGACCTTCCTCTTCGACCCCACTACCTCTTTCCCCCACTAACTCTTCCCCCTCTCCTTCCCCCTCCCCCGACTCTCCCCCTTTCCCCGCCCCTCCCCCCCCCCCCCCCCGCGCCCCACTCGGGTCCCGACCTAACTGTTCAGCGCTTTGGGACGTCCTTCCGACGTGAAAGGCGCTATACAGGTGCAATTTTATTGTTGTTGTAGAGACAAGTCCTATATATAATATGTTAGCATTTCACACAACCTATGGTGCAGTATGGAAATATTTCAATTCCCACCTTTTCAAGTGTTTGGTTGCAGAGCAGGTGTTGGACTGCAGTAACAGGATTGCTAAAAAAAACACACAAAGCACTTAAGCCCTGTGGCCAGTCTTTGTATGGGAGCTTATGCAGCAAACACCAGTAGGGATCATTGGAAAAGCATTGAAAAGTTTAAATCCTGTCTTACATATTCTCTCCCAAGCCCACTTGCAATTCTGGATGCTGCTCTGAGTGAGAGCTCCTGTGGCTTAGTGGTTAGAGCACTCGTCTTGCAAGATGGGGAGACCTGTGTTCGTATCCAGGCAGGTCAGAGCGAAGCCTTGGGCAAGTTTCCTTACTCCACATGCCTTATAATAATAATCCGTCCAAAAAAAACACTAATAAAATTGGTCATTTCAATCCACGACTGTTTGTGGGGCACTGCTGTGCACAATTGGTTGTCGCGATTCGCCCACAAATATACAGTCAATTCACTTTACGGTTTATTCTGTGAAGCGCTTTGAACATCGATAGGATGTGAAAAGCGCCATATCAATTGCAAGGATTAATTAATTTAATTAATTGATTTAATTTAGAGCAGGTGACGAAGGACAGACTGGTAATCGGACCTGCAATCCTTCAATCAGAATGGCCTAATGTCTATACCCATCAGGTTAGACCTTGGAGGTTAAGTATTAATTTTTGTAATTGATACTTTACATATTTAGTGACATTGTAATATTAAAGGCCATTTTCAACTCTAATTTTCACAAACTGTATATTGTCAAATATAATTACAGTTTCGATGATTGTCCTTCTCCCGAGACTTGCACGGAGTTGAGCTAATAAGGATTGGTGACATTTCTTGACTTCAATCAATGGGAATTGTTTTCCTAAAGATGTTGCAAATAATTTGTTCCATTCAAAGTTTCAGCGCTGCAACCAAATAAAATTGTGTTGTACTTTTATTTCTTAATCGCAACAACAATGCCATTTGGCTGCAGCACAGCTATTAAACTGAAATAGCCTCATCATTGTAATGAATCATAAGACAGGCATCAACCATTTGAGAACTTTAGTTTGTTTTCAAGTAGCAATGAAGGGTAAAGAGGGATGATATTCTGAGTGTTTTGAGTTTTGAATCAAAGTCATGGTGCAATGTCTGTAATTCTTGCAAATTTTTGTATTTAAGATACACTTGAAATGGTAAATTGGATGCTTTAACACTATGAATCCATCAATATTGTACACTTTGCGAGGTGGACTGCATGTTTGTTAGTTCTAAAAGCACAATGGTGTACACCATGTGCATTCAGTAAGAATATACTCAGACTAATGCTCTAATGCAATGCATCATGATTGCTTGGCAAATGAGTCTTCAAAAACATACAGTATTGACCGCTTCTCTACAGTTAAAATTGAAAAGTCAGTGTACTGCGTCTGTTTCAAGTTACACCATTAGAGTTACAGTACAGGTAGACCCCGCTTACCGAACGCCCGGTTAACGAAAGTTCACTATAACGAGGGTTTCTATTTGTACCACTTATCCGCTTCACAAAGGCTGCGTTCGCTATAATGAATGTTTACACACAGTTTATATCTCGCGGGTTTCTCGTGCGCAGCTTCTCATGGGTAGCGTCTCTCCCGGTTGCCCCAGCAACACACGCTCAGTCTTTAGCGTGCCTCAGTTAAGCAGTCCAGTGGAGCCCCTCCCAACAAACATGCAGTCCATTTCACAAAGTGTATAAGGCACATCAGGGCGAAACCTTGGGCGAGTTTTGTTACTCCACACGCCTGATAATAATCCCTCCAAAGAAAAATACACAATAATAAAATTGGTCATTTCAATCCACGATTGTTTGTGGGACACTGCTTGCGCAATTGGCTACGAGGTTTCGCCCACATTTATGTACAGTCAATTTACTTTATAGTACATTTTGTGAAGCGTTTTGAGACGTCTCGAAGGCATGAAAAGGGCTATATCAAAATGCAAGGATTATTATTATTAGTATAGTTGCATTAATGGGCTGCAGGTTGCCAATTTGATCCCTTGATTTTGGGCAAAACAAGCAATAGGCAGTGGAGTAGCAAATAAGAGAGAGTGAACTTGAAAAAGCTTCCCTTAAAGACAATAATAATAGTTGTTTGCTTATTGCAGTTAGTGGTATTTCTTCACCCTCCCTCTTTGATTATCTTAAAACTGGTGTCGAAGAAGGTTATAAAAACACATTTTGGAATCCTTCTCCGTGCGGTGCTGCCGAGGGCTGATACATGGAAATTTCATTTCCACAGGATTTCATCAAAGTGACTGAACTGACCAACACATAATTCATTACCTCCTTGTGTTCAAAGATGGTTAAATATTCAAGGAAAGGATCTGTAACTTCCCAGGAAAGCAAAATCTCCTGTGAAACAGTTATCTTGCAATGCATTAGAAAACAGGATAAATAAAAAAAATGTGAGAGCCAGTACAAACCGACTAGTCAGTATATTTTTGTAGATTATATTCTCTGCAGCATTAATTTACTTGAGGTATTAATCTACATAATCTGCTCCCTTTCTTACTTGCGCACACACACAGACACACACAGGCAAGATATCTAAACTGAAGCCTTGGGTACAAATGGCTTGTTGGACACCACAGGTAGAGATGCAGGAAGATGAGAAAACATGAATATGAGAAGAGCAATCAGCACATCCTGTTGTTATTTCACCTACTCACCTTTGTTGATCCATTAAATTAAGGTTACTCTACCCTTATTTTTGCCCCCATACTAATCAGATCAAACCATTGCTATAAGATATATATATAGTATATACCATTGTTATTATATATACTGTATATACAATTCCTTTTCCCAGCAGATATTCAATCATACTGTATTTACATTTATATGCTCTGAGCACCATTTACTACACGGACATGCATAATGGTTAAAAACACCAATATAAACAGATTTATTTTTACCATTCAAGGGTACTTTAAGGACAGTAATTCCATTTCAGTGACTTTAGACAATCTGTTGCAGCCTAAAGAGTGTACTGACAGTAACTGTCTGATATCAGAAACAAGTGATCCTTTGTTCCTATTACCTCTGAAGTCATCAAGGTGAATTTGCCCATTAAAATCTTAACAGATTGCCTTCGATTCAGACAGGCTTGAGATTTCTTGCCAAGAGATTCATATGTAAGGTATATTGTAAAATACCTAATTATTATCTTGTCCGGTCTTTCTGAGATTTGTGATGCTGTCTCACTGATCAATTTAGCCCAATGCAGAATTGCTTTTTTTTCCTGAAGTGATACAATAGCAAACATGTATTTGTTGAAAATGGTGCATTTTTAAATGTAGCAACTCACATCTGGCTATACAGGTCTTATTGTTCTTAACTCAGTAGCAACTGTACAAGTACCTATCTGGTTATACGCTGTAGAAGAGAAGGTTATTTGAGAGCAGAATAAGTTACACTGGTGACAGCGACTAATCCATCATCTCGGAACCAGCTGAAAATTGCATAAATTTCACATGGGATGGTGCAAATGTTCATATTTGCACACAGCACACCACCACATAAGATGAAACTAAAATGTCGAGAACCATTTGAATACAACTAAGTGTTAGCTGTAGTGGCATTCAATGGACCATTTCTTTTGCTCTTTCACTGTTAACGTGCATGATTCTTATACTCATCTATAGGTGTCCACACTGCAATGTACTATTACATAAGAACATAAGAATTAGGAGCACGAGTAGGCCATTTGGCCCCTCGAGCCTGCCCTGCCAGAATATTCTCTCTCTTGGTCTTTCTCTCATTTGGCCTTCTAAAATCATTGGCCAGTCATTGGGGCGAAAAACATGTAAAGTTTGGGTTGAATCATATGATAATAATCATTATCATCATCCTTACATTTGGTAAGGATTGAAAGGATATCCCAAAGTGCTTCACGTGGATATATTGCAAAGGACAGTATATTTTGTGGGTGAGCAGTTCTGAATTGACAAATGAGAGAGAAGTCCACAGGGAACCTATCTCTACCCCCAAATAGTTTCAAATCCAATTTTAAAACAACTTAAATTAGTTCAAAATAATTATATTCATTTAAAAAAAATCATAAAAGACCCTTGTGACCTGTACATTTACTAACTGCGTAAGGATGAAATCAAATGAGACAACCGATCTAGTGATATTGTGTGCTAAGCTGGGGGAAGAAGCTTTCAATGTGTTAGTAACTCCACAGATTGTTTTCTTCTCCCCCCACTCTTATTTCTCGCTTGTGATATTACCCTTTCTCTTTAGAAATGATAATGACATCTTCTGAGGATAAAGCTGCATAGTGCAGTGTAATGGAACCATTTCTATAATTATAATCTATTGAATTATCAGGGGAAAAAATTGCTGTGCAGAAAAGCAGAACATCCTGAACCACTAACTGGCCAAGGATTTCACAGAAATAACCATTTTTGGCTACTTGCAGAATAATCCCACACACTCTCTGAACAGTGTAGTCAGATGCTTTGTACAAAGTGAGGGATGAATAGCTCTCTGATAATCTTATTATGATACAAAATCTGCAAAAAGTAGCAAAGCTGCAGGATCATATGTAATACAGTAGTTGTTCAGTTAACTTACAATTTATTTCCCATATTAAGAATCAACCAACCTGTAATATCTGTCCACTTAGGGTGATTTAGAAGTGGATCCACAATTAGATTAGTGCCATAACATGACATGCAAATAATTTGTGAAAGTAAAGTGAGCAAGGTACTGTAAAATCATTTACTGAATGAATCCATGGCAAAACGTGTCCTTTAATGTTATTGTGATGCACTTGGAAAATTGTTGAGATGCTTTGTCATTTCACCTTTGAGCATGTAGATAAAGAGCACAAATCTTATGCTTCCAATGTATTTTATACCATATACCATCAACTTTTCCATTTAGTCTGAATTTTGCTTGATAAATTCCCATTCATTACTAATCCATCTTTCTTAATGGTGGACAACTTTTTTAAAAAAAAGTTTCTGCCATATTTATTATCTGGTTGTATGAGTTGGAGCAGGATCAAGCATTCACAGGTCCATTTAGATGAGCAATATTATGAGATCTCCACAAAATCACAATAGTGTCCATTACAAAAGTCAACACCAATATATAGTACAGTAGTTATTGTGGTGGCGGAAATTGGTTTATCTCAAGTATTCCTTATAAGGCACTGACTTGTACTGGAGCAAAGGCCTGTGAATTTCACCTATTGTCACCATTTTGCGGGGAATAAAAATGACAATGCTACAACTTTAATGTGTGTCTCAATTTCAGAAAGAATAGTGGCATAGACATAAGCATCAGGGAAGCTGGTACAAATGTTTGGTTTATCTAGAAGCATGTACTGGGAGTCAAGTGAATAATCAGTTTGCGTTGTGTTAACAATAATAACACTGTGATGTGTAACTTAAAAAATATATATTTTATATTTTAAATAATCACTGGCCAGTGCTAGTTTTGATTTGCCTGACTGTTAATGTTTTACTTTACTTTTAATGGGGGTAATAGAACACTAAAACTGTGCAAAACACAGTGGTTAGCAAATTATTTGCTCGGAAAATTGTCCTTTAAGAAAATAACACCTTTCATTTTCCCTGGGTTCTGGTCATGTATTGATAAAAGTCAGGCCTTAAACACATTGACCTAAAGTAAAATAATTATTATCTTATTTCATACAGTTGATTTTTTTGCAACAACTTTGAATCTCTCGTCTAAACGGTTAGGCGAGTTATAATTGCTCATTTATATCTGCAGCCGAATACTGTCATATTGAGTTGAATATCAAGAGGAAATAATTCAAAATACTTTGAGACATGATCTCAATGGGAACGTCACAATATAAATGTAAATCTCTTGAATCTAGACTTCTGGATAAGTTGTTTGAAGTTTGTTTTACGTTTGAAGCTATTTTTTATTAAAAGTTTTTGTTTCCATCCCATGAAGAATTGAATTTCTAATTGGAAAAGAGAAGCATCCGATGAAACACATCACCAAAAAATCAAACCAAGTCCACACTACCAATGTTCAAAAGGGAATTGGATAGGAGCATGAACAGGAAAACATTTACAGGACTATGGGGTAAGAGAGGGGGTGGGGGGATGGGGCGGGATTAGTTGGCGAGCTCTTTCAATGAACCGGCACCAGCTACGGTGGGCCGAATGGCCTCCTTTTCTGTAAAATTCTATGATTCAAAGGAGCGAAGTGCATACCTGATGTGGGCAGTCAGAGAGGACAGATGTACATTAGCATTGATCTGCAATTCAGTTCCATATTCTTAATATAATCAGAAATTTCTTACTTGATACTCACAAATGCAAAACAAGCTCCTGACATAAATGTCAGGGAGCAAGACATGTAGCCTAACTGATATAAACCTGGATGAATGTGAATCCTAGCATGAAATTACCTGCCATACTGCATGTGGGCGAAGGAAATTGACCACTTGTGCCCAAGGAATTATGGGAGTGGAATAAAGGTCTGTTCTATGTGATGAGGTTCACTTTGGAGCAGACTGTGTAAACAGGATTTATAGAGGATTGGAAACATGTTAACCCTTAAATGCCTGCAAGCATTCCTCTCTTCATGCCGGCAAATTGTGTGAATATATAGCTGGATTGTGAACACTAAAGACAAATACTAAAATAATAATAATCCTTTAATTTAATCCCAACATGGATATTAAGAAGGGTATAACCTTCTGACTATGAGTGTACAACCAACAGTGTCAAGCTGAGCAGATAGAATACTTTTTGTGGTAGCAAAAACACTCAAACATCAGGATGTAATATTATCTCTAAACCACTAGAATAATTCTAAACTAAAAATAAACATCACATTCATGTCATCACTTTTTTTTTTGTAGCCTACGCTTCATGTTTCCTTGGCTATTTCTGTCTCTTTTCTGCCTACCTTTTGCCCACCTGGTGTTAGCTTGGAGAGCATTCACCTACCTTTTTTCCTTTCCTCCAATTCATATTGTCTATTTAAAGAAGCTGATGGCAACATATAGAAACTTTTTCAGGCCTGGTTTATAACTGATAAAAAGCTGGGAGATAGAAGTCAGGTGAACAGGACAATTTCTGCGGTGTTGTATTCTCATCTAACCAGTAAATAGGAGCCAAAAACAAGTAAACTTTTGATGCTCCCAGCATTTAAATTGGAATCAAAGAACCAAGTTCATTGAATTGCTTAATCCATAATCAATAAATAAAACGTCCTCTTTTCTCTTTCCACATATCCTGCTTTATATAATCTCTGAGACTCCGTGATTAATTACTATGCTGCCTTTCTTCTCTGATAGTGATGCATCGAATGTGCCCATTTATCCCATGTAACCATTATGGATTTCATCTCTATCTCAGTTTGCTTCCTTGGAGGTACATTATCTCATGCCAAGGAATGGCTTCCTGGTCTACCAGATGTTCTCCAGTACCTTTGCGTATCTTTGTGGTTTTCATTCTTCATGTGTAAGCCTCTACAAGTGCAATTTTGTTGTTGTTGTTGTTGAGGTTCTGCTCTGCTAGCTCAGTAGAAACTATCGATGGATTTTTTGTTTCCCAAGTTATATGGCCCAGTTTTATAACAAAAATGGGTTTCAACTTATAAAACATCAGATTTTCCATAGTTTTATATAATCAGATATTATAATGCAATATTGAATTTCCTCAGTCTTCAACAGTTTTACCTATATTCTCCAAGATTTGAAAAAAAGTATTATTTACTGCTACTATATGTATGAATTAAGTCCATTTAGCAGTACAGTAAAATGATTTTGGCCTCCTTATGTAAAAGGTGCTAAAGAAATATAATTTCTTGTAATTTCTAATAACCTAATGGTTAAATCTTTACAGTTGTACAAATGTTATCATATATTTCTGAGATATTAATAAAAAATGTAATAATATAGTATTGCTACCAGTACATCATTTTCAGGCTCTACCATTTTTCTGCAAGAAGGAAACACAAGATGAGAACACATTATTTAATCAACAACAACAAATTACATTTGTTTAGCGCCTTTCTTATTGGGAATATGTCCTAATGCAATGACCAGTCAAGGATTTTGACCTGAGCTAGTGGTTGGGATCAGGAAGGTGGAGAGCAGGGAGGGTAGGAATAGAAGGGTGACCAGAGGCCTGGTTGAAGAGAAGAGTTTTGAGACGGACTTTGAAGGAGGCAAGAGTGAGAGTAAGGTGAAGATACTATAGAATGGAAATCCAAGTATAGGATCATGAAAGGCTGAAGGCCCGACCATCAATGATGGGACAGGCTGGGCCAGAGCATGGAGCAGTGCAGATTCCACTCAGGAGAGGGAGCGGATAGGTCTATATCGAGTTAGCAGATCACAGAGATCTGCTATCCTATGCAGGGATTTGAAGGCATCAGGTTAGGCTCCTTGATAAATATTATTTAAGTTGGAAGGAAGAGTATAGGATTTTATAAGCACCACCTGTACCTTAGCTGTTAAATCCATCTCCACTCATCCGTGACTTCCAATTTTGAAACTTCAAACTTTCGTAACAAAGTGCTGAGCAAGATCCATGGCACTCTGCGGACAGCTCATCAATATTTCTGTCTTTCAGACTCTGATTTGTGCATCCACTCTGATGCACAGACCTGTGAATAATTCAGTTACTGGTGGAAGAAATATACTTTTTACACTGAAAGATTGACTTGGGTTCTCCATATTGCTTTCTTGGCATCAATCCAGTTTTAGTACATTTAAATACATGGCAAGAAGTGGCTTCCTAGAGATTTTGTAAAGACCTAATGGTCCTCTCATAATTGTTTGGACATTTTCCTGCAATTTCTGATGTGCAAAGTTAGATGGCATTCAGATGTGCTTTCACTGCACTCAGCAGGAAATTGCCTTCTGTGAAAGGGTTGTCCCTGTTGAAAACGTTTTAATGTCAGTTTTCAAAACTGTCTGAAAATACTGATCCTCAAAGGCTCCGGTCTATAGAGTGACCTATTAAAGAATGTAACTGAAACAATAATGTAATTCAGAGAATTTATATTTGAAGCACAAACATACTGTCCAAAGGCACTTTGAAACCTAAATGGCCAAGGGAGTGACCCTCTTTGCCAGAGCAACAAACTAAATGGTTTGTAAGCTCAATAGTCACTTCAAATCAGAATACACAAACATTGTAGTCCATAATATTAGGCTTTTCTATCTCTTATCGCGTGCTCCCCACCTAATGCAGTATTATTACTGCAGCTGAAAACATAAACGTTGTTCAAAGTGGTGTCCTGTAGCTCAGTGGTTAGAGCACTCGTCTTACAAGCATGAGTCCTGTGTTTGAATCCAGGCAGGTCAGGGCGAAACCTTGGGCAAGTTTCCTTATTCCACAACATACGCCTGATAATAATCCGTCCCCCCCAAAAAAAAACAATAAAGATGGGTCATTTCAATCCATGACTGTTTGTGGGACACTGCTGTGCGCAATTGGCTGCCGGGTTTCACCCACAAATCTACAGTCAATTCACTTTACAGTATATTCTATGAAGCACTTTGAGACATCTAGAAGATGTGAAAAGTGCTATATCAAATGCAAGGATTATTATTATTAACTAAAATAAATAGAATCGAGTAAGATTGATTCAAACATTGGAATTTAAAACATTAGTTTAACACTACCCTATGCAGTTCACACATATCACGTATTGGCACAGGTTATTTTTACATTAAAGTTAAAAGGACATTCCTAACAGTATTTCTTCTACACCATGCCATTGCCTTCCTCCTTTCGCAGTGACCCGTGGCTCAGGAAAAGACCTGATCTGCCTCTTTCAAAGAACCAAGATTCCTCGATAGCTGCATGTAGGTGGGGAGTCGAGGGAATGAAGGAGGTGGTGTGTCAAGCCACGCTGTACAAGAAAGAGAATCAGCTATAAAATAATAAAAATAACATGCTGTCAATTAAGGAGATGTGCAAAGGATACAAAACAAACCAATGTTTCAACAAAAGAATAAATTGATGAGCAGGAAGATGTGATAGGATTTGGTTCTACTGTAGATCGAAGGTTCTTTCCCTATTACTTTACTACTAAAGGTTGTGGGATAGTTTTTTTTTATATGCTGTATATCCTTTATTTGCCGTTTCTTGTTTTGACATTTATACCTATTTAGGAGCTCTTATTTATACAGTAAAATGACTCAGATATGTGACAATTTTCAAAGAACTGACATTTAATGCAAACAATCGTATTTGATGCCTATTCTTTTATTTAAGAAGACATTTAGTGACACACTTTACCAACCTGAATGGAATTTACTTTCCAGAGCTTCTTTTATAACAATTTTTGAAGACCAAATAAAATATCCTGTTAATTTCACACTGTAATACAGAAATGTGTTTTTCTAAATGTAAATTTCCGCTCCAAATGGCTGTCCAGTGGAGCCCACTTCTTTCCCCATAAGTGGATACAGACTTAGAAGTGGTTAGGATTGAGTTGCACTATGCTGTTGTATAGGTCAAATACATTTCTACCACTCACAGTCTGGTCTCACAAGTGAAGAATTGCCAAGAATTGTAGGTAGGGGAACTGTTAATCATTAAACTGCATCCCAGCTATCAACGCTGCTGTTGGAAAGGAGGAAGGGAGAAAATTGACATTAATTGAGAAAAACAGTCAGAAAGGCATTCATACATACACTGATAGCTCAGGTTACCACAAGCAGTGTAATCAAACTTCAGTACTGAAGCATTCCTAGCGACAGCCACTTTGACTTTGTGTCCTGTCCTTTTCGTATTTAGGCAGCATAGGTATACTGTGAATGGAATCAATTTGAAGCAGCGAGACAAAAGTACCTGGAAATAATTGAAGACATGTCACTTCCAATGACTAGGGAATGTAGTGAAGCAGCAAAAGAAGTTAATAGAAAGCTAAGAAAAAAAATACAGACGAGTGGACTGCAAATCTGAACTCATTACACTGAGGCTTTACTGTACTGCATATTGTGTGGTCAGTTGATTCATAATACCAAACCACAAAATGAGCTACTTGCTTTATAAAAAGGTGTGTCAACCCCAAATGTGAAGGGAATGAGCAATGCAGAACGCTTTTAGGAAGCCGTGCTATGGAATTGAATAGAAGGCAAGTAGTTAGGGTTTCACCTTAAACATTAATGGAATCAGTAAATCAATATTTAAAAAATTATCTTACTGTCTGACTATTGTATCAGCTTAGCTCAATTAGTTATACTCTTTGGCTCTGATTTGGAAGGTTGTAGTTTCAAGATCCCCCAAGTCAAGACTTTGAACTCACAGACTTGCCTAGCACTCATAGAATCCTGGGGAGTGTTGCATTAACACCGGTGGCAACGTTTGAATGAAACAAGTACTGTTTTCCTGTTCCGATGGATGTTAAAGAGTTTATATTAATAATAATAATCCTTGCCTTTGCTAAAGCGTTTTTCACTGATAGTAAAAACAGTGTCCAATTCAGCAATCCAAGAAAATACCAATATAGAATTGGTATTTTGCTTCATGGCTGTTTGTGGAAGATTCCTGTGTGCGAATTGGCATTTTTACTTATTGCTGAGAGTGGGCAAGTGAAAATATAGCTGAGCTCAATTAGACACCTGTGTTTCAGTGAACTTCAATCACAACAAACGATGTTAAACGACTGTTGTATATTATTGAAGTTGACATATTGCCTTTTTTCCATATTACCTCAATTTTGTCATCTAACAGCTGTGAATAAAAACAATGAACATTTAGCATATTTCTGAAATTGCTTCACGGTTTAAAAGTCGAAAGTCAGCAATCAAGAAAAGTTGAAGAGTACAGTCCAGGATTGTACTACTAGATAAAGTTTGGTGCTTATGTTTTGCAGGCAAATGATGCAATACAACTAATGCCGCAATTTATAACAGTTTATTGATGGTAATCTTGCGCTATGCGTGCTGGTGATCTTATTAAAGCCAACAGATGGCAATGGTTTAACCACTTATTTTAATAGGAAAGTAGTTCTTCACAGCATAAGATTATGTGCACATTATTTCAGAGATGGCTTCTGTAGCAGAAGGTTTATTTGCAGAAATAAACACACAAAAGCTTGATATTGATTGGAAGTCAAGGACTCTTCCTTCAGTTTCTCAATTAGGCTTCGGCTGAATAGCTCCATCACTGGGTCTGTTGTATGCTGATCACTAAAAATTACAATAATTTTAATATACAGTGATAATAATTGTTCATTTGATACAGGACCTCTCAGGAGGATATCGCAAAGTGCTTTAGAGGAATCTACTGTAGAATGTAGTGCCTAAATTGTGTAGACAAATGAGGCAGCAGCCAAGATCAAATGCAAGGCCACAAGCAATCAGTTGCTGAGAACAGATTTTCCTACTGATTTTAATAGAGAAATAATTTGTATTATAAAGCCTGTTGTTTTAGAGGATTGTGAAAAAAAAGGATTCTTACATTTACTTCATCCAGTACAAGCTGTACCCATTGCAACTTTGCTTGCAACCAAAGGATCCAATATGGAATGTAGATTGACACGCACACAGACAGACATTTCTTCTTTATATATTCATCTGGGAGGACTCCTGTGGGAGGGCTCGGCACTTTAAAAATGTAATTTTATTGTAACTGTGGCTTAACTTCATCTGTGCTTTCTTTTGTTCCCGTCGCTTGGCTACATGTGTGTCAACTTTCGCAATCACTGTGTGTACATATATTGGTACTCTGTGATGCATAATGCCACAATGCCACTTTCTCTATGTCAGGCATAATCGATTTGTGAGATCCTTCATGATGCGTCGTCAGACATTGTTGTTTTATTAATATAATAATAATTATATATTATATAATATTAATTATATAGAAGATAATGCGATAGTTATTTTTAGTTATTTTTATTTTTAATTTTAGTTATAGTTATTTTTAGCAATCAAGGTAAGGTAGATCCCAGTACTCAAGCTCGTACACCAAAAATGTCCATTTCGAATGAGGTTCTGAATGGAAGTGCTTTGAGCCTCTTTTTTCTGTGAATGACACCTTCAGGTAAAGGAAACACACAAAAGATAACAACAAAGCACTCCAGTTTTTTTCATGTTCTTCGTTATTTGTTCAAAATTCTGATAACTGGAATCTATTTCCGTCCACAACTCAATTAGGAACATACCAGGTAGTATTATTATTAGGCTTATTCTCTCTGAATTATGCCCATTTCATTAATCATTTCAGACATGTACAGGTGAATCAAAGGAAACACTGAGTCGCTGGTAGAATTTTGTCGCTGTGATTTTGTATTGTATGTTTCGTCAATTCATCCAAATGATTTGTGGTCTATCAGATGGTTCCCGAGAAGATTCACACCAGTTTACTATTCCTCAACTATTCAGCATTTTCTAAGGGTGATTTAGTTTACCCTAAGAAGTTACCATTATCGCATCTATCTCCCCATTTTTAAAAGCATTGACTTAATAGCAATAATAATCTTTGCATTTGATATAGCGCCTTATCACGTCTTCTAGACTGAATACACTGTAAAATGAATTGATTGTATATTTGTGGGCAAAATGCAGCAGCCAATTGCGTACAGCAGTTTCCCACAAACAGTCGGGGATTGAAATGACCCACTTATTATTTTCTTGAGGGATTATTATTAGGCTTAGACTGATATCAGCAGGTGGATAGAATGGTAGCTGGAACCTGCAGATCATTTCAATCAGTTTTCTGTTGTTTGTACAAGCACATTCCTCACCACACAGTTTTGCTTTTTTTATCTTTGTGATAGAATTTAGTCTTTGATTACGGGACGATTGATGACTCATTCAGAATGTAAGGTTATTATTCTATTGGAATCACAAAAGAAGCTATTTGCAGCATCCCAGACTTTTTTGGTCATTTAGAAAACAAATCATCGGCTTCTGTTTTGTGCAATTGTTTTGTGGGGATTCCTGAATGTTTTTCATTTGCGAACAACTAATATTCCCAGTTATTCTGCATTTTTCACTATAGTGTCCTATCTCTTTCGTCATATGCACATGGGAAGACAGATCATCACCATCTCCTGTCCTGGTGCACCTTTCTCAAGCTGGCTGTAACATTCACTGAGGTCATGAGTAATTTGTGACAGGAACACTTTACTGCATTGCTCCATCTCTGCTTGTGTACCCTGGGGTTAAAAAGCACAACAGCCTTTTGGCTGTACCTTCTCACTGTATCACTTAATTCTGAAGGCGTTGCAAACTCTTCGATTATTATTTTTCATGAATACCTTTCCCTCCCGATACACACACATCACTCCACAGTGTGATGGTCTATTTTGTGAACATTGCATTCGATCTCAATGAAATGGATAGTTGGAATATTGAATTTTGAAATACTGTATCAGAACAATTCAGTTTAATTTGGGATTCTGAATATTTCTCCAAATACTCCTCTCCTAAGTCAACATTGCAAAATGCATTAAACGCAGCTACCCATTTACAGCGTATATTTAAATTGAATCACAGATTGAATCCTTTTCTGTGCTGCGTTTGCGGCTGGGACAATAACTGGAATATTTAATCAGAAACAGAGGCCATTGATTATTGAGTGGAAAATCAGCGATGTACTGACTCCAAGCGATTACTGACCAGAGATTCTTGGTGGAAAGTGCATTTGTTTGTGGGGGGCAGGGTGAGGACAGGTTTAGGTAACTTCTGCCAACTCTCACTGTCAAGGCTCAGACGTAAATAATTGGCATTGAAGTACATGATTGGAAGGGAGACCATCAGTCCTGGAAATGTACCCACCACCCAAGAGGGCAGTGGGGTGGGAGTGACAGGAGAAAGTGATCCAAGTAACTTTAGGAGAGAAGAAGGATGGGAGTAAAATTGGCAAACACAACATGTCCTAATCATCCAAATGTTACCTTATGTTACCTTGCTAACTAAATTTGCTTTCAGTTTTATGTGCTCATAAATAACAATTTGCAATTGAAAGAGTGACTTTAGTGAAGTGAAAGAGATTTTGTCTTCAGTAAGGTTCATCTTGATGGAGATTTTGCATTTCTTTCAAATGGTATAAGTATTAATACCATCCAAAATTAATTATTAAGTATTAACATATCAAGATAATACTGTTTGCCTGTTTGAGTTTGTTCTTTTTTTAATAATGAATAATAGATAACCCTTGCTTGTGATATAGCCCTTTTCGCTTTGGAAATACATCTCAAAGTGTCTCACAGTATTTTGTTATAAAGAGTAGAGAATGTGCATTTGTCATCAAAATCACCAGCCAATTTGCGTACAACAGTGTCCCCAAAACAGTTGTAAAGAGTAAATGATACATTTTTATCTGAGGGCTGTTGGGCAGAACAAGCCAAAACCTTAGGATATTTAATGACCACAGGCAGTTGGGGTCTTTGAGATTCATATATGCAAAATACAATATAAAATTACAGTTGTATTGTGCCTTTCATGTTGGGAGGTCATTGAAATAACAAGTGTATTCTTATTAGGAGCCCTCCATTGCCTTGCCCCATCCTATCTCCACTGCTCTATCATCTTGCCCTGGTTGAGCATTCTATTCCCTTTACTCTCATGGGTGACTTTTCAGCCACTTTGCCCCTGTTTCCTTGAAGTCTACCTTTAAATCTCTCCACCTTGTTATCTGGTTATGCCCTTCAATGCAGATCTAAAGAGCACAGATACAAGAAGTAGTCAACGTGGATTTAGGTCATGTCCATAAATCTACTGAAGTAACTAAACTGATAAATGAGGACTATCCGGTAGGTAGGAATTAGATGAGTGATCACAAGGCAATTTGTAGAATACTATAAAATTGGACTTTTAAAGAAGGTTAAAGTTTATGGAAATAAGGGCAAATTAACTAGCTGGACATGAAATCTGTTTGGCATCAGGAAGCTGAAATGATAAATGATCAATGGAAAAGTTCTATCTCCATTGGTTCATAACTAGCAAAGTTCCAAATGATCTTTCCTGGATCTTTTGCTATGCTGAGCAGGAGTTGCACAACAGCATGTTTTGTGATGCTGAGATACAGCCAGTAAATCAATAAAAAGATACAAGGACTTCGAAATGTTTGGAGCAATGAAGCGGATATCTTGGAAGGAAGTAAATTTTAATTTGGATTAGTGTAAGGTGACACACAATGCTGCAATAAACAACAGATGTGTTAACCATAAATGTGCAAAGGTGGAAAAGGAAAAATCTGAGCATGAATATTGATTGTATTCTGAAGGTTTCCAATCAATGTGAAGCTAAAAGTTAACCAAATATAGTATTGGAACAATTTGCGTGGCCAATTGATTGCATGTCAAAATAAGTAACGTTAGTTTTGCACAGATCTGTGTGTAGACATTTTTTGGTGGGGTGGGAGGAGGGTCAGTCGAGTGTCTGACACTTGTGGAAACCAATCATCTCCGTGCTTAAGTGTATCCAAACCAAACTGAGAATTCTATGTGTCTCACTTAAATATGGAGCTCCTGTAACTCAGTGGTTAGAGCACTCGCCATACAAGCGTGAGACCTGTGTTTCGAATCCAGGTATGTCAGGGCGAAACCTTGGGCAAGTTTCTTTACTCCACACATACGCCTGATAATCTCTCCCGCAAAAAGCACAATAATAAAATTGGTCATTTCAATCCACGACGCTGCTGTGAGCAATTGGCTGCCGTGTCATCTTTGCATCTGATATAGAATATATTGATATATAACATTAAATGTTCTTGGTGTTTCACAAGTAATAATACTTGCATGTTAATAATATTTGCATTTGACATACTGCTTTACCACATATTCAAGACATCTCAAAGCGCTTCACAGAATATATTTTGTTGGCAAAATGTACTTGAATCTCAAGTCCATAGATTGTGTCTTTGTGGGCGAATGCAGCAGCTATTTTGTGCATGGGAAGGTCCCAAAAGTGAATGATGAATTTATAAAAAGAATTGTTGGTCAGGACACCAGGAGACACTTATTTATTTCTTCAATCGTGTCACTGGATCTTTAAAGTCCTCCCAAACAGCCCACATGGCAAAAGTACATTGATGAATCCAAAAGAGTGCAGAAAACAGAGATGGATGATTCTGGTACTGTATTTAAGACTTTAAGTTATTTGGCAAAACGTGCAAGACTGAACTTATTTTTGTTATAAGCCACTTATCGGAACTCACAGGAGTGCCTCACTAGAAATAGCTGATATTTTATTAACGGATTAATGTTAAATCAATGATGATCAACTGGAAAAATTATAGTGTAAGTTCCAGATTCCTTGTGCTGACAGTGAATCAATGTTGCTTGAGACTTCAGAGACATGCAAAGGTTAGTTTCTTGGGCATGCTATCTACAGTGAGCAAACCTGTGTTATTCAGAATAGCCTGGAGCTAACATATTTGTTGCTAGTTATGACATTTAAATTGGATTACTAAAAGTAAAGGCAACTCGTTGAGACAAGCAAACAAAACCAATATAATCCTATTACATCGCCTCAATTATATCACAAAATTGTTTTTGCTACAAATGGAACCCAGGACATTCACTCTTTGGTCTGATCATAAAACAGATTTGTGAAGTACAGTAGTTACACAAACAAAATAACATCAAAAGGAAACAGCAAAGATAAAATCAATCATATGCCTGACTGTTTTACGAACAAAAGCTGATCCTGTAGATTATGGATGGATGCAATGCCCTTGGTATGGTACATACTCAAGAAAACCAATAACATGGCCTTGAAAATGACCTCAATGGAAAAAATGCTTTGTTTCATAATTGTGTTCTTCAAATTAAGACCTCACAATGTATTGTATCTTATGTATAGTTCGACTGATTTTACTGGTTTGGGTTGATATTAGACTCTTTGTTTGATAGATAACCGACACCTTGGGGATGGGTATTGAATGCTTACGGCCTAGTCATTTGGCAAAGATGCAAAATAAGTGTCAGTTGTTTGCTTTCAGCTGTTTAGGAAACACACGATATGGATGCATGGCCAAATTTTCTGGAGGATTATTGACTGGGACATGGGAAAGATTCCATTCTATTTTCTATTAGTGCCCTATTGGTCTACATATTGGACCACGTAAATAGTCTAGGAGGCTGAGACACATTTGGGGTCACAAGTTAATAGGAACACAAGATGGTGCAGAAAAAGAAATAATTCAGCCCATTTTACTCTTTCTTATCCTTCCAGAATACTCACCCTAGAATCTTTCTATCATGCACCCAGCTGATATTTTAAAAATGAGCCCAGTCTGCTGGTCTCAACCATCATCATCACCACAAATAACAATTTATTTGTACCTGTCCAGAAAATGCTATTTGCAGCATTAAACCTACATCCTCTTTACGAAGCTACAGAAACTCCCTCCTCATCGGCCTCCCCAGCCGTCCTTCCACAAGCTGCAGATCATCCAGAACTCTGCAGCTACTGTCCTCTCCTGCATCGAGCTCTGTAATTCTATCACCCCCTCCCTCGTCCGGTTCCGCTGGCTCCCCATCCCTCAGAGGATAGAATTCAAAATCCCCATCCTCACTTTCAAGTTCATCCACGACCTTGCTCCTTCCTACTCTATGACCTGCTGTTTCCGCTATCAACCTGTCCTCTCCCTCCGCTCAGCAGGCTCTGGCCTGCTCCATGTCTCCCGGCCCACCTGCCCTATCATTTGTAGCCTAGCTTTCAGCTTTATTGCCACCACTCTTTGGAACTCTACCCCACAATCTCTCGCTTGGTTCCCTCTCTTGCCTCTTTCAAGGTATGACTCAAGACCCTACTTTTTGACCATGTCTTCGGCTGTCCGCCCACCCCTTCTGCCTTCCATCATCACAACTTTTCCCGCCCACGCTCAGGTCCTGGTCCCTGACTGTTCAGCATTTTGGGACATCCTCCCGATATGAAAAGCACTTTAACAAATATAATTTTGTTGTTATTTAAGTTTTCAATCAATATTTTACAGCTTTATATGTTGGTCTGAATTTACTAATTCACGATAAATCAGGAGAATAAACTAACCATTTAAATCTCTTCCATGAGAGAGAAAGAGAGAGAGAGCAAGATCCTTTCTATTTCAATCTTAGCTATGATGGAACTGGCGATGGTGTATATTTTATGGAAAATATTTCCCTTAGACTTGCTGTTCCTCAAAGAAAGCATTTTAAAAGACAGTGGTACACAATTCAAACAATCTCAGTAGTGGAAACGGAATAGGTTTATCCTGTTCCTTTTACAAGCTCTTTTCCCTTGCTTTATGTGATTTTCATTATCTATATCTGCAAGCATGGTCTTCAGCAAAATGCAGAACTACAAGAACGAAAAGGGAAAGTGGAAAATGTAAATGATTTATTAAACTGAAACCTCTGAAACTTGATAGATCGACAACATGGAGTTTCCTTTAAGTCTCTTTAAAGGTGATCCATTTGTTTCCCTGAAACGGTATCTTTATTTCATCGAAGGCCTTTGAATTCAATATTCTCAACATGTGCATTTGATTTTGACAAGTCGAAACATGTATTTTGTCTCCTTTACCTCCTTTCACAGTTTTCTTTCAAAAACCAATTGATGGAGGGCATGTCATTTATCTGACAGACATGGCGCTGAATATCCCCTAGTTTTCCCATTCTATCCTTCATGAGCTGTGCACATAAAAATAAAATAATTAGGATAAGCCTCAACCTTATGCACTGCAAAATTTAGTGAGAACAAATTATTTGAAATAATAATGAACAAAATTGTTTATCAAAGGAGATACATTTTTTAATCTTTTTAATATATATTGATGATCTGGACTTGGGTGTAGGGAGCACAGTTTCTAAGTTTCTAAGTTTGCGGATGATACTAAGTTAGGGAGAATAGTAAATAGTGAGGAGGATAGTAACCATCTGCAAGAAGATATAGATAAAATGGTAAAGTGGGCAGACACATGGCAGATGAAGTTTAATCCAGAGAAGTGTGAGGTGATACATTTTGGGAGAAGAAATGAGGGGAGGTAATATAGGCTAGATAGTACAATTTTAAAGGGTGTGAGGGAACAGAGAAACCTGGGGATTTGTGTTAGTGACTCTTTGAAGGTGGCAGGACAGGTGGACAAAGCTGTTAAGAAGGCATGTGGGATACTAGACTTTTAAATAGGGGTATAGAGTACAAAAGTGCTCTTTTGGAAGTGCTGGAAGTGCTGACTAACCGCTAGAAAACTTTGGTTAGGCCTCAGCTGTTAGGTTATGGTGAGAGCTGGGCAGTGGGGTTGAGTTGCTCTTTTTAAAGAGCCGGCACTGACTAGATGGGCCGAATGGCCTCCTTTTGTGCTGTAAAATTCTATGATTCTATGAATTGATGATCTGAATGAGGTGTTTTTCTAAATGGGTTCTCATGGTCTAAACTGCACAGATTTTAAAATCAGTAATAAGATCACTGTCAAACAGTGTTTAACAGCAAGCGAAAATGGGGCAAAAAGGATTCACCATATCAGAATATCTTGTTAGCCTGAGGCTATTACCAAAGTATGTCATGCACTTTAACCTTCATGGACAAATGATGGCATTGCGTGGCTGCCTCTGTTTCTCAGTTAATTTCGTGAAAACTATAATCTAAAGGATAAACCAATTCAGATTTACAGTTTAATATTTTGCTATTAGGATGGTAATATTTACCATCCTATGGTAAATCCTTACATTTACCATAGGATGGTTCAGAATCCTTCACAGGACATACTAAAGTAAACATTGTGGATGTTGTTGGCAAACGTGTGCTCTAAATATTTATGGATTCATGTACAGTACTTATAATAATACATATATGATAAATATGATTGAAAACCCTAACTTGGTCTACATATAGCACTGTGTACTGTATGTATAAGTGACTAGTTTTCCGCTCTTCTAATATAAGAATCAGCTCCATTATTGACCGAGCTATACATCCACAACAGGGCAATTTTCCCCTCATCATTACTGCAATTATTTCACATGCTAATCATAAACAAGCTATAATTAAGAAGCTGAACAAACCCAGAAACAGTGTAATGAGCAAATTCAATACTCACATGAAATTGTGCTGCAGTATCAGCAAACAGAAGATCAAATCACAGAATTCTTGTTAAATCAATTCAGAGATTGAAGGGCTAACAGCACTCCTTGTACTTGCTGTTGCACTTAATCACGTGAAAGTATCAAAATGCTTCACGGTGTAGTAATCATATATTGGTAAGCGACAAACACAACAGACTCTTTGCCCAATCACGTCCCATAGACAGCCAGGAGATTGTTGGCAAGGACATCAGATTAAAGGTGACCTCAGTTTAAAGTCTCATCAAAGGATGGCAGACTGGCAGCTATTTTGCATCAGCTATGAGATAAGGATTTTGGCGATAAATCATATGATTTGTACTGTGTAAAGTTAAGAGTAAAGTCTCCCAATAGCTGAGTGAGTAAAGGCATCATCTGCTACAGTTTGGACCATGTAGATCAGTCTGCAGGTTAGAATCTCAGCCTGGGCTGATTTAGTTCTGTTTCATTGCTGATTCTAATGCTTAGAAAAGTAGCAATTATATGAGCCATGTAACTTTGGAACATTTTTCTGCTGATAACCGTCCAGTTTTTCTAATGATCAAGTGACATTAATTCAGCCGCAGGTGCATTTGATGTAAAATCTATTTATTTCGGAGGGAAACATAATTTCTCTAATATTCTCAATTGATTGGAATCCATGAAGAATGGATGATTTGTCGTCATATCTGCAGATGTATCCAATATTAAACAGAATCCTGGACCTGAAATTTAATCATCTTTCATCAATATTTTAGTACTAAAAAAAAGCAGAAAGAAATTCATACTAAATCCAAATTGAGATGATGTCTGTTCAACGTTTCCATGTGTAAAGTAATCTGTTGCTTACTGTTATAGGCTGTTGGTTCCATTTGAGTTAATCTTTGAAACTGTTGACATGCTCACAGCTTATATTGCCTTTCCATCCAACATCTGCAGTCAGAACAAGTTTGAATGGAATTTGATAATCGAAAAGTTTTGCAGCCAATCAAAACAGAAACATTGCTTCATTATTTATGTTCTATTTGTATTCCCACAGAAGGTTAAGGTGGCAGCTGTTCCTAGCATTAAGGGTCAACTAACAGATAGATTATAGAGTAATAGTGATTAACAGACTCATTTACAATTCATCATATGGCAATTCAATGCCCTTTGCACTTTGGGATTTCATTATACAGCAGTGCCTCTTATTTAGCGCCTTGGGACGTCCTCCCGACGTGAAAGGCGCTATATAAATGTAAATTGTTGTTGTTGTGCTACATGAAATAAAGACTGTGAACTTTTAATTACATTGTAATTTTTGTTCCATTGGTCTCCATCTGCACTGAACCATTTACTGTTAGTAGGTGTGTGTTTCAGCAAGGCCACCCAATCAGTGACAGACTGGAAGAGAATCACTATAGGATCTGGTCAGCAAACAGGTTGAAATTGGGCATAACCGCACCAAAATCAAGGATCTCAGGTGTGTTGCAGCCTATTTGGAAGTGCAGAGAATGGGTGTACTTGTACAAGTCCTTTTACATATATTTTGCAGCGAATGAATATTTTGCATCAATAAATCTTCATCCTATGAATCTAATGCCAGAACAAGTACTTAATCTCCCTAACATTCTTCGGTATTGTTCTACCCTGGAATTGTAATAATGATAATCATGAGTGTAATTGAATCTGATATAGCTGCTTATCAGGTCATAAAATCATCCCAAATGTTTAAAGAATTTGGAAACCTGTAGAGTCCTGTAGCTTAGTGGTTAGAGCATTTGCCTCGCAAGTGAGTGGACTTGGGTTTGTTTCCCGGGCATGGGAAAATGTTATATTTATGGCCCCTGATTTTGGTTTCCCCCACAATTGGAGACATCGAAACCTTTCAGAATTTTAATGATCTATATTAGGTCACCTCCCACCCTTCCCTTTTCAAGAGAAAAGAGTCCAACCTTATTCAGCCTTCCCTGATAACCTCGCACTTCCGGTATCATCTTTGTAAATCTCCTTTGCACCTTCTCCAGTGCCTATGTATCCTTTCCGCCAGTTGGGGAAAAGAACAGTACACAGTACTCCCAAGTGTGTTCTCACTAAGGTCCAATATACGTTTTAAATAACATCCCTGCTTTTCATTCCTATCCCTCTAGAAATTGGCGGATCACGTTTTCTGGGGTAGTAATCCTTTTTCAAAAAACATAATTTGTTTTACTCATTCCACGACTGGTTGTGGGACACTGCTATATGCAATTGGCTGTCACATTTTACCCACAAAATATACGATCAATTCACTTTACAGCTGAACACAACAGATAGTTGTGTTAACGATTCTGAATCTTCTGAAGTGCTCAGTCCACGTGGAAAGAGCATTTATGTCTAAATATTTATCTCTGAGCACCCTTAGAGATAAGGGACAATGAGAATGTGGTTTATGGAATGCAACTAGTTAGGTTTGAATAGTGTAAATTATAATAGCATTAAATCATTATCCTGGGCTATTTGACTTGATTATCTTTGGGGTCAAGGAGGTTGGGATGTTTGGGATGTCTAGTTTTATTCTCCTGGCAGTTTTACAGTGGAATGCCCAATGTGTGCATGCTGACTTATTCCATTCCATGTCTATTCAAGCACATAGAAGTTGTGCATCCAGGTGACTCTAGCAATGTTTTACATATAGTTTTACATATAACATATGTAGCAGTGTCTGCAATAGTTTGATTGGTCTGATTTAAATTTTCTAAAAACTTGTTAGTAAAATTGAAACATAATTTCAGAGCTCCACTCAAACACAGTATTCATTTTAATATTATTCAAAAACGAAATCATATTTAGGGAAAGCTGATGCAGTAGCAATTGCATCTGGTGAAACCAGCGACCAGTGGTGTGTACAGTTAGTTACAAAATTTAATTGAATTTCAGTCTTCGGAAAGGGAGACAAAGATACTGTGGAGTGAAAATTGCAAGGCTTTTTAGCAGATTCAGTAATACCCCCTTGAATCTGAAAAAAACAGTAATATTTGTCATTATATTTCGGGAGATGTCAGTCTGATAATTAGTGGTGTACCCATGCGTGCGCACCCTGAACAACATGAGCTGTCATTCTACTCCGAGTTTAGACTGGCTGAGGGTGCAAATCCCATTTCTTGCAGAGTGTAAAAACACAGAATTGAATCAGGGAGATGCAGCTGACTAAAGGGGACTCCGGATTTAAATTTAGTGTTTGCCTAATCATATGTTCATAATCAAATGCAACTTTTAATTTGTGTAATCTTCAGACTCTATGTTTCCCAAATTAAAGGGATTTACTTTGGTTTCTTACAGTGGTAGACAGATCTGACGTGTTACCTTACATTTATAATTCAGTGCCACAATATAATAATAAATCCTTGCATTTGATATAGCACTTTTCACATCTTCTAGATGTCTCAAAGCGCTTCACAGAATATACTGCAAAGTGAATTGACTGTATATTTGTGGGCGAAACGCAGCAGCCAATTGCGCACAGCAGTGTCCCACAAACAGTCGTGGATTTAAATGACCAATTTGTTATTGGGGGTTTTTCTGTTCTGTTAAATATGTTCTGTTTAAGCCTCAGATTGGCATCAAGATTTGAGCGCTTCGTTCCTGGCTAAGAGAGTTTTCAGAATGGGACCAAAGGAGTATTGACGGAAGAGCTAGCGTCATGGTTAATTTGGAAATAATGTACCGTTTGGCTTAAGTTACATAACAACCATTTATAACATTGTCTATGCACACGGACATTTAATATGAAGATGAGTAATACATCTGCATCCACAGTATTTATAATCTTCACTTTGAAGTTAGTGGAGTCAATGCACTTTACAACATTAAGTATTTTGAGACATCTTGAAGACGCCAAAAGGTACAGTATTGAATGCAAGGATTATTTGTCAAGCGTTCTGGGATGCTACCCTGTATGAGAGGGTACTATATAAATGTAAATTATTATTGTTGTAAAGTTAATGTATTGTGGGCAGTGCATTAAGATTGTTTACTATCAATTACTCTCAAGTTTAATAATAGAAGTGGGTCAATGTGGTCAAACAATACAGAAAAACATGTGTGCGGTGCTCATACAAGATTAAGAATATTGTTTCATTAAAGCGCAAGGATAGCACTTTGAGATGTCCTCCCAATGCAAAGGGCACTATATATCTGTAAATTCTCTTTTTTCACAGAAATACACCAAAATACTCAGAGAGTTCAAGTATCGAGCACCTTGGGATGCTTCCCTGTGTGAGGGGTGCAATGTAAATGCAAGTTGTGGTTATCAAGGTTTAGCTCAGTAATTTCAATTTTTATAGGGAACATCACTGTTGAATAAAGGACATTTAAAACATTGCCAAAGATGTTTTTAAAACCAGTCTCCTTACCATACTTTATGTGTCAAGGTGATTGTTACAATTTGAATGAGGATTGCACCATTCTGCTGTGCACTCAGGACTGCTGCCAGTATCTAAATCAATTATAAAATCATTTCAAGTTCACCATTAGGAGATTCAAACCCTCTTCCAATCATTGTTTAGGACACGCCTAATTATTTTAATCAAATTTTATTGCTGCTGATATCACCTTCATTTCAAGATCATCTTTCATTTCTTAACATAGCTTTAGTTGCACTTGAGTTTGACTGTAGCATTGAGGTCAGAGCTCCTGCTTGCTTAACGAGTCCCATCGTCTAAACGGGTGCATCAATGTAGTGCTGTCAGAGGTGGCCTCCTTTGGATAAGCCAACAAATTGAGGTCCCAACTGCCTGTTCAGTTGGAAGTTAAAGATCTCACGGCATGATTTGACAAGAGAAATTAGTTCTCTGGCCAACAATTCCCTTTGAGACATCTTAATGATGTGATTTGTACAAACTGCAAGGATTATTATTATTAAACCAATGTCATTCAGACAGTAATTTATCTTCTTGCCAATCAAAGGATAGGGAACCATGTAGAAATGGCAGATGATTTTTTTCTAGGTGACATTATATTTTACAAATCAGCCAATTTGCTCGTGCTAGTAATATCTAATAGCCCTGATAATAATTGTGCTATGAAAATAATACGAGGACAAAAAAATTCAAAGAGACGGAGACATTCAATGTATTTTTTATCCTTAGTCGACTAGGCTCAATTATGCCAACGCCCTGCTTGTTGACCTTTCCAATTCCTCCCTGTATAGGCTGCAGATAATCCAGAACTCTGCAGCCTGTGTCTTCTACTGCTACAGGCTCTGTGACTCCATCTCCTCTATTCTGGCCCGACTCCATTGGCTTCCAGAGGATTCAATTCAAGATCCTGGTCCTAACCTTCAAAGTCCTCCATGGCCTTGCCCCATCCTACATCTGCGACCTCCTAACCCCCTACCAACCCACCCACTCCCTCTGCTCGGGCTCTGGCCTGCACCATGTCCCCTGACCCACCCACCCGCCTCACCATCGGAGGGCAAGCCTTCAGCCACTCTGCCCTCAATCTCTGGAATTCCAAACTGCAATCCCTCCATCTCGCCTCTTCACTGGCATCCTTCAAGTCCCGCTTCAAGACCCTCCTCTTTGATGGTCCCGTTGCTCATCCCCAAATCCTCTCCTTTCTGTCCACCCTCCCCGATCCTGTCCCCAGCTCGGGTCTGAAACATTGACTGTTCAGCGCCTTGGGACATCCTCCCGATGTGAAAGGCGCTCTATAAATGTAATTTTGTTGTTGTTGTTATAAATGTCATCTTGATGTTGTTATTACTATAATTTTCCTGTATATTTTTCCTCGGTCAATAGCTGATAAGCATCACATTGGTTAAATGCTTTCGTTCATGGAAAGAAACCAGCTTAGTTATCTTTGTTTCTATTGATATTTTATTTATTCACATTACGCTTCATACATTACCGTAGCTTATAACATATGAAGAAATGTCACAAGTGAGAACTGATACATTGACTCTTGATTTGGCTGTTTTTAGATGTGAACAGCCCTACAATAATAGACCAAGCTTATTTTGTTGATTTTTGTTGACCTCAAGTGTGCCAGTAGTGTAGGTACCGAAAGCCACATCCAGGAATGTGTTGCAAAGAAGATCGTTAATATTATTTACTCGCTATTCATCAGAACATAACGTTGAAAAAGATAGGGCCCCAGTGCAGACCATACACAATCAGCTCTATCATGGCACAAACAAACTCAGTCAATCTTCTGAGAGAAAGCACTGTACAAATACTCCCTGATCCCCAGTAGTAATTAAATAATCCTACAGAATATCCATCCATTCACACAGCAATCAACCCACTGGCCAGCTATCTTCCACCTGCCTCTCTCCTCTGCCTGACGGCAAAGCAACCATCAGCCCCCACGGACTCCTGGCTAGTTATTTATCCAGTGCATTCTTTAAAGGCATTAGTCATCTTGAATTGCTTCTGCTGGGAGTCTATTCATGCAGTAAAATGACATTACTGGAGGCATGGTGCAGGTTTGGTGCTGTTTTGTGTCAGTAGTTTAACCGCCTTGATAATGCATGCAGTTAATGGGATATCCCATTGCAATTGCGCAAGATTGATGTAGTCTCCAAATTACCAGTTTACTGAGTACCGCCCCAATAACCTCTCATTGTGAATGTAACAGAGGTTGCGTAATTTGCGTCACATGCATTAGACCAACACCGAAGGGCTAAGACTCTTGCGTTCCCACTGCAGTCACTGTTTATTATCGATAACAAGCCAATCACAAGCTCAAACAGATAGACAATCAACCTTACAAAGCACAGGATGCCGTACCCACCGAGTTGATGTTCTTCACCATTTTCACCAGGTCAGCTTCTTCTAATTAAGTATAATTAGGGCTTCCAATTTCTCGTTATAACCAATAAAAATATATATATATATACAAAATACTCCTGATACAAAAAGGATACAAATCGACCTTTATTCAATGAACATATATGAAAGGAAGGAGGCAATGCACATGTTTGCAAGCACCTTTTCTCCCTCCACCCCGTGTGGGTAGATGAAAGTTCCCCAAAGTTGATTTTTTAGAACTCAAAATGAATCAAGTAATGAAAATTTTAACTCCCCAGTTCTCGATAAATTTATTCCATCAATCTGACATTAAATGTTAAGATATACTACACAATGCTTGTATTTGATAGAACAGCTTATCATTTGGAAACGTCTCAAAACGCTTCTGTAGAGTGCAGTGATTGTGTATTTGTGAGCGAACAGTGTTCATAAGATGTTAACATGACCAGATAGGTAATCACGATAGCAGCCACTTTTAATCTGATGTCCTAGTGTATTAATAGTATCTCATCAATTACAAAATTAGGTTACATCAGTTAGCTGTATTTTTGCTTTCAGAACTCCAGGCCATTAACTGCTGATAGATCTTACACTTCAGTAGGAAAAGTTCTGCGATATACAACCAGAGAAGCTCAATTATCAAAGATAGTCAATGGTAGATCTATTCCCAAGTGTTATTGTTGCTGACGTTTCTGTAATACCATGGGTAACAATCCCAAATTAATGTCTCTTTTATCTTTTCTTTGGAGAAAAAGAACAACTCTAATACATTTGCAGAAGCTGAAGAACAATTTGTTCAAACATGCAAGGATATTTCATCTAAATTAGTAAATAATCCCCTGTCTCAAGGGGAACTAACTAACTAAGAATGATGAACAGATAATTAGGCTATGTATTTGTAATTGCTACAGAATATCTCGAGAGAGAAGTTCCTGAACATCTGTTTATATCCATGAAATATAATCTATCGTAAATAACAAGCATATTGTGCTTTATAATTTAATTTTTTTTAAGTATAGTTTAACTTGATATATTTGCAGATATGACAGAATGTGTGATGTGGTGTTGGTGCAAATGCCAAACAACGTGAATTTCTTTTGTGTAGTTTATTCCACAAGTTTGCCGTCATGACCACTACACCTCAATAGGAAGAACTAGTGTCACATGTAGTATATTCAAGTTCAAAGAATTTCTATAAGGAGAACTGACTTAACTCTGTGAATTATGAAATGCAAATTCAAATTAAACCAATTTCAGTGTTAAATTTATGATAATATGAAATGCGATAAAATGTAGATCTAAGTTGTAACATTCACAATATGGATAAACGATGTGTTACAAGCAATCCATTGGAACTCCCTTCAGAATTGTCAAACTAGGATTGGCGTCTGACTATCTGGTTCCAGTGATAAATTTCCACCTCAACCTTCTGTTCCCTCCTGCTCACTAATTTCATTTAGAAATAATCAAGGTTAAACATTTTTTTGAGAGGTGCCGTCTTTACATTAATTTGAGCAACTAGCTATTTGGCATGATATAATATGACAATGAATTAATTCTGGTAGCATTCACAAGCTTCCAAATCAACTAATAGATTGGGTAGCAAGGGTAAACGTTGAGCTCTCGAGCTTTAGCCTTCTCAGTACATAATATTTCCATTTGCTACTTTAAAGTTGAGTACAGTACTTTACTGGAAAGATTCATCTGGACCATCAATAGAATTGGATGGATCCAAAGAAAGAGAAGTGGGAGGGATCCACGTGCCCTTTGACGCATCGTCAATATGTTTGTAGCACAATAATAAATGTTTAAAATTACTAAATCAGTTAAAACCTTTTTGTTAACGACTGTGTTATTTGCTCTAGAGCTACAGATGTTTCTTTCGTTCACAGGGCAGCATGTTGAGATTTCAGGCTTGTGCATCTACAATTGTAAAGTTTCCTTGAGCAACATTTCAAGGGACTATAAATGTAATCATTCCACACATGCAGTGCATTGTGTTCATGATCAATTTGCCCAAGTTTTCTTTTTCACTTGTTCCGAGAACTAGGTTCACCAGCTGCATGCATATATAAACTTGCATATATAAATGCAGGTTGAAGTTGTAGTTGTTGTTGTTGCTGCTTCTGATTCCAACAGGGTTAGAGTGCCAAAAGGGATCGGCAATTAAATAATAATAATATATTTGTCACTTCAATCTATGACTGTTTGTGCAACACCGCTGGGCACCATTGGCTGCCGCGTTTTCACTCCCAAAATATACAGTCAATTTGTTTTACAATATATTCGGTGAAGCTCTTTGAGACGTATTGAAGATTTGATCAAGTGTGATACAAATGCAAGGATTATTATTAGCTGTTTTGGAAATGTTGACTGCTTTGCTCTGTGGCAAATTATTGCATCTCAGAGAATGGCACATCCTTTCTGATTTACTTCCACCTGTCAGCATTTGCTGTATTTTCACTGCAGCAAAAACTAATGTAATGACAGTCAAAGTAACACTGGTGGATAATTGTGGTTTTACATATATGTCCTGAATATTGTCCTGGCATTTTGAATGAGATCAATGAGAAATGACTAAGAGGACATTTTCACCTCATAAGGATTATAATTCTTTCATAGCATGAATAATGGATTTTCATCAAAGTCATACTTGCTATAAATGTTAAAGCACCTTATTTACTAACCCAAGGAATGGGTCGAAAGCATAATTCAATTATCTCAGTCAAACACAGATGAATATGATTGCATTTTAATCAATTTGGTGTGTTTACAGGTTATTGAGTGGTAGAATAAACAGTGAGAAGGTGAATTCCTTGTGTTAAGAGTTTCTTTGAAGTGCATCTGTTTAGTGTTGAAATCCCTTCTTGCTCGTAATGAATAGTACTACCAGCAGATCAGCATTTCACACACTTTATTTTTAATGAGAGGGTCGTCATTATGCATTGAACGTTTTGATGTGGGTTCAACTGTGCCTTCAGCTGCCCTTCCACCTGTCTGCCTCCCCTCACCCCTGACTATTCAGCGCCTAGGGATATCCTCCTGACGTGAAAGGCGCTCTACAACTGTAATTTTGTTGTTGTTTTGTTGTTGTGGGAAGGGAATTTAGGCTGAACAACAACTTTGGGGTCAAGTGATTTTGCACTCCTGATCTTGTAGGGAGGAATATCACAATATACTTTTGTGAGCATTCTTATTCATTGTGGAAAAATTAAAATGCAATACAAATAATAGTAATCCTCACATTTGAGTACAGCAAGAGTGGCACAAGCCATACAAAACCGTTAGCTCTCGATGGCTAATATAGGTAGTTCCCAAAATTAAACTAATTGGAGAAATCTGTTCAGGTACCAATAAATGTGTACAAAAGCCTTAAAAAAACGATACAAATGAAAAAGCTGAAGGTTCTCATCACTTCTTCATTTGTATCTTTTTTTGTAGCATTTTGTACACATCTCTTGGTACCTGAACAGATTTCTCCAATTAGTTCTAGTGGGGTTTAACTGCGTGTGAAGTTTAAATTAATAAAAGTAAGATTATTTCCAGTTTTTATACAATGCTCAAAAGTTGCTCTAAAGTATTTTCTCAGTAAGTTAGGGGACATCTGCTATTCATAGCACGTATATTAATTCAACCACTCTGTCACAATCAATATTAAAGAGTGCTGACATTATGAATTATAATTCCAAAGGATTCTCTGGCAAGGCATGCTTGTCAGTATTAAATCTATCAGTAAGATAAAACAAACATAAGTTTAAGAAATAACAAAGATGTTTTAAAAAATATAATGAACCTACAGTTTACTCTAAATGCCCTTTATCCTCTGTGCTGATGGGATATTGGAAATTGTGCTTGATAAATTGTATTTTCTATTGATGTGTTTCGGCAACGTTAGTAAAGTATAAATTAGACATTTACTTCCATTATTTTTCTTCAAAGTCCTAACTCTTTTATTCTTCAATAATCTAGTAACTAAAGACTCCTATAATGTAACATATTGATCTGCTTTTACACTTTGAGTATGATAATAGTATATTCTCCTCAATTTCTTCATTTGTATCCTTTTATTTTAGACTTTGTAAACAGCATTTTGAATTTGGCATTCAATGGCTACGTAATTAAATTCACTTCCTGGTGTGTAATAGTAATAATAATAATCTTTGCATTTGGTATAGTGCCTTACCACATCTGCAAGATGTCTCAAAGCACTTCACAGAATTCACTATAAAGTGAATTGACTATATATTTTGTGGGAGAACACATATTTTGTGTATTGAGTTACGTTGTGAAGAGATGTTTCAAACTTGGTCTTGTGTCATTCTGAACCCTGATGTCAGTCGGTCGGAGGGATAAGTTAATTGGGCTGAACATGAAGGCATGGGAGAAGGTAATGGGTGTAAGCCCCCAGGTCAGGACTTTGAACTAATTTTCTTCTCAAGTGCAGCTCAAGTGCACTGTTCGGGAGATTCTCTTTTTGTTGGAAGTGGCCATGCTTCAGATGTCAGGTTAAACTGAGGTGCCATCTGCCTGTTCAGGTGGATGGACATTAGAGAATCTAAGATACTGTTTAAAAAGTGAAGGGAGTTTCTACTTGTGTCTTCGCCAATAATACTCCAGATTAATAAATGGGTCATTTACTTCAAGGATGTTTTGTGGGACATTGCTGTGCAGGAATCGGTTGCTGCAATGATACGGTTGTGAAGCATTTTAAAACATTTTGTCATGATAACATGCTACGTGAAGTGCAAGGGATATTTTTCTGATATAAAAAGCAGCTGAAATTCATAATTAATATCCAATGATGACTACTGAAGCTGCATTTGTAGACTATGTGTGTGGAGAGGAACTAGCCTGGTTTTAAACGACCTTCATGGTCAAATTGGCTGCCAAACTCTCTGCCGAGGTGCACACATGAGAAATGGCAACTTAAGTGAAGTAGTGAAGTGCTGCCGGCCATCGTGGAACTGAGCTGCAACCTTCAGGAAGGAGAGGCAGAAATTGGAACTAAAAACAAATTAAAAGGCCATTTGTTGTTGACTCCCTCCACCCAACCATTTCACACTCTTGCATTTTATACTTACTGCCAGAGACTGTCATCTCGAATCCGACCTTTTTGGTTGACTGTACAAATCTCAGATTAACACTTCCATCCCTGGTCCGTGTATTACAGTTTAGACCTGTACAACTTTCTCATTGATGTACCTTCCCAGCACTCCGAGTGTTTCCTCTCTAATGGCCTCTTAGTCAGTTGAGTGAAGCACTTTGGGGCATCCTCCAGATGAGAAAGGCCTAATAATGGAAATGATTGTTGTTGTTCAGCATTGGTTTTCTTTTCCTGTTTCCTGTCCAACTTGGGTGAAAATACACTAGCTTCCAGCGCAACTTGGGAAGTTCTCCCAGCGTGATATGTTTTGGAAAACATTTTTATGCAGTGCGAATACTGGGCAGAGCACGAAAGACAGACTAAATCATTGCTTATGTAGGGTCTCCCAACACACAGGCACACCTCTGTTGAGTGGTTGCTGGGAATGTCTCCCACAAACTTAACAGTGTTTCCACCACGGCATCCCCTTGCACATCACATGGATTCATGTGTCTTCAGTTCTGGTGACCTCTGAGATCTGCACTGAAATTTCAGAGCCCCGAGTAAAGCTCTGGATTCCCTGGATAAAATATTGCTTATGGATCAGGGAGTTTGAACAGGGAGCATGCAGCAGGTCCAATCGGCCCTCATTTTAACAAGCGCTATCATGTAACTAAGATAACAAGCTGAGAAATATCTGCTTTAAAGTTATGGATTAAGCACTAGCCACTCTTGTGATGTTTCTCTCGGCAAAACAATGCAAAGGACTAATAGTCCAGCCATATCTCTGAAGTGAAGCCGCTGGTGCAATCTGCCATACTCGTCAAGTTCATTGGCACTGAGCCCATAAGCAAGAGACTTCTTTTCCTGCAACCAGTCAAACAGGGCTATAGTATTCCATCACTGGGTGGATGCAGACTTTACGGAACATTAGATATGCTTATTGTGACATGTGGGGCTGAGCTTCATTGACGAATTCCATTTTTCTACCAGCTTTTCCATCCATCTCTGTCAGCTCGTGGCCCTGTGTAGATCCGATATAAATACTGAGAAAAGGAATTGAATGTTTGGAAATGAAGCAGACTTACAGAATCTGCAGGCAACATGGCAAACCATCTCCCTAACCAGGGTCTCTGCAGCATTGGAGATAACACACTGTATGTTCACATCTTTTCGTATTGTACTTGTCCACAGCAAGGCAGTAGCCTGTTGTCTCTCAGTCCGGGAGTTGACTGCACCTTAATAGGCAGAGTCATTGGGGGAAATAGACAATCACACAATCAGACGCTATTCACTGCGTCATTGATGAAAATGCATTTGTCAGGTCCCGAGGGTGCCGGATAAATGGGCTTTTACTGTACTATTCAGGGCTAAACGTGCTTCACCACTGAGGTTTTTATTGTGCTGTGCCTATGCCCTATGAAGGTGTGTTGTGGAGGCCTTGTTTAGATTGGCACGCTGCTCTTATTTGGGGGGATTCAATCATGAGATTAATCTATCATGCAATAGTGATACAACCAAGATGTGTTCTGAGCTTCTATGCTTGGAGGGATTGCTCTGATAGCTAACCGTTTTCAAGTAGTCTTGCCGTCTCTTGGGCAGGGAATAGTGAAAACATTGCCAGCAAAAATAAAATAATATGTCCAGTGGCTTTTAGAAATTAGGTTAAAGGATCAAACCAGCATATCAATAAAAATAATCAGTTTAGTTCTTTTTTTTGCAGAAAGAAGGATTTCACCCACAAATATACAGTCAATTTACTTTAAAGCACTATATATTCTGTGAAGCACTTTGAGACGTCTAGAAGACGTGAAAAGCGCTATATCAAATGCCAAGGATTATTATTATATTATTATTTAAAATAATTCCAGTTATTTTAGTCCATTCCAGTCTGAACTGCACACTTGGGAAACGTTCAAAATAAGAAAAGGAAGTCAAACTCTCCAAATATTAAACCAAACACATTTACATATGTTCAACCTTGTTCTCCACAGTGTTGCACACCAGGCACTAAACGGTAAGAGTAGTTTATTTGATCAACTACCGCTTCTTTTACCTTCTTTTCACGGCTTGCATGATGCTGTGGGTTTTCTGACATCCATATAATTGAACATACATGCTGACGGGCTTAAAATGATCATTACAGTTTGATAATGCCAGAAGTAACTTTGAAGTGTCCCAAGTGAAAAATGCAGCTGGAAATAACAGGTACTGTATTTCTCAAGATGTGCATTTGTGTTGGATCACGTTGCCAATTTATAGGCAATATATTGTATTCATTGCATCAAAATATAATGGCTAAAGAGACATTACATTTTTAAAGTTAGCGGATAATTCAACCAAACACTTAAAAGATTCATCATTGCCCAAAAGGGTCTGTATTTGTTGGCAGGGTCAAAAGTGAAAGAGTGGTTCGAAATTGCCGAAAGCAAAATAAGCACATTTGACTATTTGACAAATATTCTATTGTCAACTGTGATAAGTGGTCATTGCAAAATGTCACCAGTCGTGAAGTCGAACACAAGATGAAAGCAGTTACAAAATTCTACTAGTTGCAATAAACATATTGGGTCAAGAATACCTGTGTCCACAAATTAATGTTTAGTGCTGATTTAAGGGATGAAGTTATAATGTGTTATCAGATATTTTCTTCCATCTCTCAGGCCCCCTCCAATGCTTGAATAATAATTGGACTGAGCTCAGCTGAAAATCCCTGGGTATTACTAGCTTGGATTCCTGCACAATGATGCCTTTTGTATATGTCAATCTTTGCATTTGGTATAGCACCTTTCATATCAGGAAGACAAACCCAAAGAGTTTTATAAGATTTACTGTCAAGTAGAATGTATGTATTTTTGGGCAAATGTGGCAGCTAATTTGCATATAGCCACGTCCCATAAACAGCCATGGAGTGAAATGACCGAACATTACTTGGCGAATTGTTGACCAGTACTCGGGGAAAACTCCCTTCTCTTTTCGAGTAGTGCCATGGATCTTTAACGTCCACCTAAACAGGCAAACCGGACTTTGGTTTGACATCTCCCCGAAGGATGTCACCTTCAACACTGCAACACATCCCCAATACTGCATTAAAGTGTCATCTAAGAAAATATGCTTTCTGAGGCTTAGGTGACACTCCAGTGCAAATTCTAACTTGGGGCTTGAATCCATAACATTCTGACTCTGAGTAGACAGTGCTCCAGAAGTCCAAGAGGGCAGTAGGTGGGATGCTTTCTCCCAAGCTTGTCTTCAAGTTCAGTCCTTATGCACCCATTTTAACCATGTTTTGGCATGTCAAAATGTTCTCGTAATCAAGGAACAAGATGTATTAAGAACTGTTATTTCACCCTAATAAGTCCTGATCGAGGGGCAGTGCCATGGCAGAATGCATTACAAATAAACAGCCATCGGAATTTGATCATATTTTTAGCATTGATCAGAGTTTACGTTTATTCCAGTTACAGAAAGTGATTTTTTTCTCTGAACTCATGCATAGTTATACGCGCTTGTAATCAATCATACACAGTCCCCCGGGGAATATTGGCAGAGCAAACATTTTTGTCCTGTATATCCTGTTTTATTGCGAACAGGATGAAGTCATCAGCATCTCTGTAGCTTTAGCAAACACACAACCGTTGTAAAAAAAATGATGCAGCTTTGAGGTTAAAAACAAATGTCAACTTATTTAAGTACATACAAAGCTGGGTAAACAATTGATTGAAGTTCTGTCCTGCATTGTGTCAATTTTCCTTTTTACAAGGACATCCCATCTGGGTTTAGACGGTAAGATTATTTTCTTTTAAAATGTAAGATGGAGAAGAAAAGTGAACAATTCTTTTCTCAAATTGGAAGGTAATTTTTTTCAAGAAAACTAGCTAAAGACTAAATGTATGAATTTTCCACAGTACTACATGTTCCCAAATTTGAGGATGAAATGATTTCACTGCTTCTGACTAGATAGAATTTGAGCGAAAGGTATCTATAAAAGACTGCACCAAATAACCACAATTTTCTGCTGCGAACCTTTGGCTGATAGAAATTTGGTGAAGATTGTACAAATTTATTCCATATAGGACCAATACAGTCAACACAAAGGATTGGAAAATAAATTGTTTTTATGGGGTATTTGAAGACATGTTAACACAGAAATCTCTGATGATAATAGAAGAGATATTGTTGTCTGCAAAGGTTTCCTGTGCGTTTCCTAATGACTTGACATTCTGAAAATCAAGGACATAGTGCTGAACAAATGAGGGGTAAATACTTTACCCACTGCTATTAATAACATGCCCTACAAAAAATTTCTACTGATGCTGAGAGGGATAAATTACCCCTGCCAAAATAATTTGAAGCATAATTTTGGTAGTATAGAATCCATGGAGAAAACACACACAAGGACCCATCTATATAATAGAGTTGGATAGGGTCAATGTTAATTTGGATGGAGCAAGGAAGAATTAGACATTTTCCTTTCTCTACGCTTCAACGTTTTGTAGAATTATTACAATTATTATATGGCTTGTATGTCCTGTTTCAGTCTGTGGGATTATACCATAAAACACCTCTTTTTATGTTACCTATGTTTACCTTACCTGTTTTGTGAAATACTTTAAGCCGGTGTTTACTGTACTCTATTGAATTGGTACCAGTAGCTGCAGGAAATTTCAGCATTTGAGTCAGGGATGGTGCATTTAATTCTTGTTAAGTTACTAAAATATTTTCAGAAAACTGTTAATTGATCAGGAATTAATTGATCAGGAATAATACAGAATATTGGATAGTTGAAGTCCATCTGTCCTAAATGATAGCTCTATTAAAAGAGCTGGCATAGACACGATGGGCTGAAAGGGCTCTTTCTGTGCTGTATAATTCTATGGTTCCATGAAATGAAGAATATGCATATTTGGTGTGAGCATTTCTGTTACTAACCTGGGTAAAATGTAACTGATGTTACTGTAATAAAGCCGCTCAGAAAGCAGGATAGCTTCATGAATGCAATATTGAAGCTATGACACTATAATGAAGACAAATCATACAATTTAAAAAAAAAAGTAAACCACCTTAAAATATTTCCCTTTGAGAAAGGATTTTGTTCCCATTGCACACATGCCCTGTGCGACTGGAACAAATGTGTAGAGAATTGTGGATATAAACCAATATCTAGCACAGGTAGGAACTGCCCAAGCCCATTTCTCTATGAATAGTTTACATCTTACTTGTATTATCTTGACTACCTTGTGTTGTTAATAGAATACGCGGTGGCATGCCTTAGGATACAATACATTTCCTACCTGTGGTGCTGACTTTGAGGCTTGTGAATTTTAAGGCAGGCCCCCATTATACGTTATAAATCATGTCCTGCAGTTTCTCATTATGGCTTCTTTATATTGTCCTTTTCCACTCTGTGAAATTTCCCCTTCCATTTTGTACCCCCACATAACTCTCTGAGACGGTGTTTTGTAGCAGTTAATAACTAACCACAAGCTAACAAAGCAGGTGGATGGAAACTGATCTCTGATCTCTGAAAATTACTCAAGAAATGACTGCCCTTGCTGCACATACAGAGTAATCCATCTATGTGACTAATTAATACTGTAAAGCAACACATGCTGCGGTCACAGCTGTGTCAGCATAGTGCAATAGTTATTATTTGTGCTAATAGCTAACAAATTAATGTGTCTGTTTCAGACATTTCCTGTGCAATTGTGGTGTTTCTGTTCATAAATCATGACAAGCTGTTGATGCATTCACCCGGTGATCGTGTGAGCCACATTTACCACATCTTGAACCCTGGGAACCTCCCAATGAGACATGATGGGGCCGTCCTGAAGTGTGGTATTATCGCTCGGCATAGCTTGAGAGGGGATTGTGTTAATTTGAAGATACAAGGGCATCCATACCAATTGCTGATTCAGATTAGCATCTAGGGGTTTAGGTGGATGCTGACATTTGCTTTCACTGTCCTTCCAGGCCAAAAGAGACAAAGAATGCTTTGGTCATTCTCATCTCTCTTTAATAAGCAACTCTCAATGAAGATCAAGCTTGTGATGTGTAAGATTCTAGTCCAAACAGTTCTTCTTCACGGTTCCTTGTTGCTGCTAATGCAACAAAGCTTTCCTTGAGCCCATTTGCCAGGTACAGGACTGAGCAGCGCAGGGGATTTTTGGTAAAAAGTTGTATTGAAGGAACTATAGGCTCCAACCTACACTCAGTGCCTTCACAACTGGACAAGCAGCAAGGAAGCTTGCAGACACTGTTTGCAATGACAAACTGCAACTTATTTTTGCAGAATTTGGTAATTACCTTGAAATCATTCCAAGTATGCAATTCATATTTTAATTTATATTCTGGTCTTTGATTTGCAATGATGTTACAGAGATGTGATGCTATATGCAATCACAAATAGGGAATTCTGACTGTTACCGGATGTGAGGAGGTGCACTGAACTGGTTGAGGGAACTCTGTTTTCAGATATATGGGAGGATCTTACAGAGACTGATGGAGAGTTCAATTATATGATATGGTTACGTAGTATTTTTCAGGATGGGTTGGGATTTCCTTATCATCGAGGCAATCATAGCATTATAAAAATATAATAATAAATTGGTCATTTCAATCCACGACTGTTCGTGCGCAATCGGCTGCCATGTTTTGCCTACAAATATACAGTCAATTCAGTATACAGTTTACATAATATTCTTTGAAGCACTTTGAGATGCCTAGAAGATGTGAAAAGTGCTATATCAAATGCAAGGATTATTTTTATTTATTTTTATTTACAAGCAAGCATCCTCTGAACACGTCTGCAATTTACAACCGAGTAACATACTCCAAGGAGATCACTATTCCATTTGGACTCCATTTGTAACAGGAACATCTTTAAACCTGTTCATTTCTGTTCCAAACAGGAGTACAACATAATCAATAAGGCAGCGTGCAGCTTGTGAACAATCAGGTTGACGTGCCATTACTGCCGTTTGTCAAAAGAAACTGATGGGAGAAAGGCAAACTTAATCAAAGTGCAAAGTCGGACTGTGCAGTGTGCATGTGTGTGTGAGTGTGTTTTTTTTTTAAAAAAGATTATTTTGATTTGCGCTGTCTCACACAGGGAAGAAATCAACAGACTGACAGGTCTTGCAGTGTATTGACATATTTCTCCCTTGCACGCTTTCAATTGTAACCAGCTGATCACACGGCGAACATCATTCGTGAGTCTTTCCTTCCTGTCACATCATGGATGTGGCGTTTGATCACTCGTGTCAACACACTGGACTAACCCACGGCGTTTGGTTAAGCTGTGTTTAATCGCATTGTTTTGTCTGCTATATTATTGCTTCTTATGATACTTATAGAAGTGTGTGTATCCCATGTTATTCCACTTCAGAATAATTACCTTAGGTTTACATTTAAGACAGATAATTAATCACAGCATCATTGCACAACTGCGCGTTGAATAAAGCACCATTTGAGCTAATTATCAAAGAGTGGGTCTGACTATAAAGCACAAATGTAACTCCGTGCATCATAAAGTACCTGTGGTGATGAGTTTGATTTTTCCTCTCAGCTAAAATACGCTTTGTTAGAAATGTGACACATGTTCTCCCAAATATGAAATACTCTGATTAGGTAGGTGAGCCAATCAAAATCTTTGCTTTATTTATCATCAGAGCAAGCTACGCTGGGGCCATTAACAAGATCACGCGGGTCTGCTTCCAAATTAATTTGCATTTATAATTTTTAAAAATCCTTGCATTTGATATAGTGCTTTTCACATCTTCTAGACATCTCAAAGCACTTCACAGAATATACTATAAAGTGAATTGATTGTACGTTTTGTGGGTGAAACACAGCAGCCAACTACGCACAGCAGTGTCCCACAAACAGTCGTGGATTGAGTGACCAAATTATTATTTGATTTTGAGGGATTATTATCAGGCATGTTAGGAAACTTGTTCACGGTTTTGCCTTGCCTGGAATTAAACTCTGGTCTCTCGCTTGCAAAGTCAACAAATATGTGGAAAAGCAGAAGTTGTCTGGGACTTGAAATGTCCCACGTCCCAATGTGAAATACGCTACATAAATGTAATTTTGATGTTGTTGTGTCATTCAAAGTATAAAGTGTAATTAGCTACACAGTAATGGAAATGACTGAGATGATCCCATCATTTGTTATATTCTAGGAATGAAAAGTTATTCTCTACATACAGGAAGAAAACCTTGCTGTGTGTAATTCATTTCAGACACTTTGCTTCTATATAGATTGAGTCCGTTTGCGACAGCTATCTCACCTCATGGAACCTGTGGGAATATTACAAAATTGCTGCTCTCAACAAATCATTTCCAGCCATGCAAATATAAAATGGATTTTCAAACAGGATTAGAGCAACGGATGCTCATGAACTCAGATAATGCTCAGACAATTAACAGGGGAATTCCTAACATTCAGCAGATCTAAATGTCATATTATTTTGATCTGACCTGACTGTTCAGCGTCTTGGGATGTCCTCCTGACGTGAAAGGCGCTCTATAAATCTACTTTTGTTGTTGTTGTTGCTGCTGTCTCCTGTGACACTTTCAGCCGTAACTTTATTGTATTTGGTTGAGGAAATGCCTTTGCATGAACATTTTCTTCACAAAAGGGATCTCCACTAAACTTGATAAGACATTCATTCCGGATTCACTTTATCTGCTTGACTCATTTGTACTGCCAATATTCTCCAGAGTAAACTGGTATCAATGCTATAGAAGTACAGGCATAAGGTTTGGGGTCTCACCAAGTTTTAAATCCTGTAAATCCACAGGTGTCGAGTTCTTGAATTTGCTGTTTATTTAGCAGAGTGAGGATCCAGTAGTACATCCTTGGAGTTTACTTCAGGAACTTGTGGAACAAGTGTTATTTCTCAAACCAGCCGCTGATAACAAATGTAATGCTGATCGGACGTACCTGGAATGGTTGACAAACAAGCAGAACGTGTTGCCAAGGGAATGGATGGTGTATCTTTGTAAATTAGATAATTATCAATACAATAGTAATGTACTTTATGAAGCCTTTAGAACGTGATCTCAAAGATGGCTCCCACATATTTCTGAAGTACACAGTCTGCAATTGAAGGGAGATAAATACACAACAAATTTATGCAAACACTATTTCAAGGAGTGAACAGTGAACCTGTGGAACTGGCTCCCTGGCGAGACATTCAAAGTCATTTCTTGTCTTAGATCACTTTTTTTTACCAAATTTTCAAGTGGGTGATGTATTATAATAATAATAATCCTTGCATTTGATATAGCGCTTTTCACGTCTTCTAGACATCTCAAAGTGCTTAAATTAATTTGGTGTGTTCACAAACTATCAAACAGCAAGTTTAATTTGCCATAAGAAAGATTCGGAGAGTGGACTTTCGTGTTGCTATTAAAAATTCTATTTAATAAACAAGTCTGCAATAACATTAGCTAAATGGTATGAACCTGTCACTGCTAATATTCATACTTTATACATGGACACTCTGAATTGTGAACCTTGTAAATCCAAAGTCCAATATTATTAATATCTTCCAGTATGTAGCAATAAATGTGTGGGACTATGTTCCAATTAATTGCCTTCATTTATGATAAGTGATGAAGTGTGAACACCTATAATATTGAGATTGGTTCCATGGTCAATGATTGTACTGATAAACTTTTTACATTCCTACAAATCTGCCCCCTGATCCATTTAAAACGTGAAAAGGAGTTCCGTATGTTAAAGATGTAGATTATGTTTGTTAACATTGCTTCCTTGTCCTCCTCGACCTCTCTGCTGACCCCATCTCCCCCATCCTCGCCCGACTCCATTGGCTACTCATCACCCAGAGGATCCAATTCAAGGTTCTGGTCCTCACATTCAAAGCCCTCCATGGCTTCACCCCACCCTACCCTTACCAACCTGCCTGCCCCCTCCACTCAGCAGCCTCCAGCCTGTTCCATATCCACCGACCCACCCACCCCACCATTGGCGGGCGAGCCTTCACCCTCCACCTTGCCCCCTTTGTGGCCTGCTTCAAGTCCCTCCTCAAGACCCTCCTCTTTGAAGGCCCTATCAGTCACCCGAATTCCCCCCCTTTCCCTCCATCCTCCATGTCCCCGACCCCAGCTCGGGTCTGAAACAATGAACATTTAGCGCCTTGGGACTTCGTCCTCCTGACATGACAGGTGCTATACATGTGTAATTTTGTTCTTGTTGTCAAATCCTACTCATTGTGTGCTTTGTAAACAGTAATTGATGTATAGTTAATAATAATGAATAATACTAAGATATGAAATTATCAATTATTATATTAAATAGTAACAAGGTATCAAATCCAGAACCAAACAGACATTTTTAATAATGTGTACCCCTTTAAAATGGCCTTTATTTAGGAAACACTCATGCTCTTCGTACTGAACTACAACCCAATAATTGGAGTCTTATTTGCGTTAAAAACAATAGGAAGAAAGAGCATATCTTCCTCCTGTCTTCCATCATTTGCCATTTTTTATTATGCAAATAAATCCTTATGTGCAGAAGGAAACAACCTCACATGTTCATTATGATACCCAGTGTAGCAAAACTTGTTTTTATTTCTGTACGTCTATTTCCATTTTAAATACAGAATGAAAAAAACACTATGTTGGGTGAGCAAAATAATCTCCACGGTGATATTTCGCTTATAAAGTATTTAAGATGACAAAAGATCCCACAAAGGCACAGCTTTCAACAACTCTAGGCCCAGTTGTGATTGGATAGTGATGACTTCCGAAGAAATGTGGAGATATTGAATAAGTGAACTGGAGGTGAGCTAACTTCCCCTGCTCTCCTGCTGATAGATAAGTACAAGCGCACATGGATTTCATACAGAGCTTTGAGGAACATCTTATATTCTGGGATTGAAGGAATCATTAAATAAAATATTTGAATAGAAAAATAGTCTGAGAGTAGAAGGCAAGGGTGGCAATCATCACACATCACATTCTTAACCCCCACTCTGCATTTAAGGGTATGCTTTCAAAAACCCATTTTAAGCGACTTCAATTGTCAACATTTTACCAGAATTTGTTTCCGTTTGTTTTGCATAATGGAGTTGTCTTCCTGCAGATGCAGTATTTGCTTTTCTGCAAAGAACCACAAATTAAAAATTGCTTACCCTCCAGCAAATTATCGTACTGTGTTTGAGTGCTGCCCTAATAAGATATAAATCTCTGTTTGCTTTTCTTGGTGGAGCCTGAGGTTAGTGCTCAGTAAACATTTCATTTAGGTCACAGATTGCGAGCTGAGAGCAAAAGCAGATAGATTTGTAATGTTCCTTACCCTCAGACACTGGAGTGGCTGTGACATTCTGCCTCCAGCAATGTCATAATTGCATTCTAATTTATAATTTTAATGTGAATCTATATCACAGGGACTGTGCAGAGACAGCTGAAGTGGGGATATTTTATTTTGGTACAAAAGAAGGGCAAAGGTTTTACTCTCTGCTGTCGGTAAATTTATGAGCTGCAGATGTACAAGTGATTTGAATGCAGTAAGTAAAGCAAAATGCTGTCAAAAGTTGGCAAATTTACAAACAAGTTCAGAAAGAGACACATTCTCTGCCAAAGACCAGTAAATGTACTGACCAGTGTAATATAATCTAGAAAATCAGATTTGCAGTTCGAAGACAAAACCAAGTTTCTAAGTGAATGTTACATCTCTGCAGAATACAGAGACTATAGTACATGCCTTTGTCACCTCTCGGCTGGACTATTGCAACGCCCTCCTCACCCGTCTCCCCTCTACTACAATCCACAAAATCCAACTAATTCAAAACTCTGCCACCCGCGTACTCACTTGCACCAAGCTTCACTCCCCCATTACCTCAGTCCTTGCCAGACTTCACTGGCTCCCTGTCCCTGAGAGGATCAACTTCAAGATCCTCACCCTTGTTTTCAAGTCCCTCCACTCCTCTGCACCCCTCTACCTCTCTGACCTCTCTCCCCAAACCGGCACCCGCTGCCTTCACTCCACCAGGTCTGGCATCCTTCATGTCCCCCGAATCCTCCATTCCACCCTCGGCGGCCGTGCCTTCAGCCATTACGCCCCGAGGCTCTGGAACTCCCTTCCTCACTCCCTTCGCCTCGCCCCTTCTCTTCCCAGTTTCAGGTCCCAGCTAAAAACCTTTCTCTTCGACCGCGCCTTTGGTCACCTTTCTACCCCTGCCCCCTGGCTCGGACCCGGGATCCGCTACTGTGAAACGCCTTGAGATGCTGCCCGGCGTGGAGGGCGCTATATAAATCAAAGTTGTTGTTGTTGTTGTTACAGCAACAATAATAATCCTAACATTTGATATAGCGCCTTATCACTTCTTTCAGAAGACTCAAAGCGTCTCACAGAATATACTGTAAAGTGAATGGACTGTATATTTTGTGGGCGAAATATGGTAGTCAATTGAGCACTGCTGTGTGCTGACATCAAAGTGTTAGATGAGCTATATGGGTAGTTGGCCACAACAACAACTTGAGTTGACAGTACCCTTCATGCAGGTAGCATCTCAAAGTGTGGTTTTGCTCAACGCCAAGCTGGAAAGTATCAGTGGCATCCAAGTTACTCTTACAGCAAAACAGTTGTCATTGAGAGCTTCCCGATGCTTGTCCATCCAGAATCATCCTACCTATTCATTGACAAATGTTCACATACACTTTCCAGTCACCAGATAATAATCTGGATTGGGAACCACGTGCTTGATTTTTCCCTTCTGTAACCAAGAGACATTGAAGATGAATGACTTTGGTATGCAAATCCTTAGCTGGGATGTATGTGACTATAAGATGTTGTTATTGTTGTTGTTTCCCATCACAGCTCTATTTGAGATCAGGTGAATCAGGTCGGACCAAGAATAGAGCCTAGCACCTTTCTGGACTGTATGAATGTGTGTTGCATTGTATCAGTGGATCAGATTATTAGATGTTTTCTACGGTATAACAAACAAAATACAATTCACATTTATATAGTGCTTTTCACTTTGGAATGATATCTCACAGCGTTTAATAATAATCCTTGTTTGCTACAGTGCTTTATCACATCTCTTGGTTCCTTAGTTTGGAACTACTTGCTTTGCATGTGAAACATTTGTTATTCAAAAGTGTTTACAGATATCCTGTCACATGTATCACAGATATGCAGTCGTGTTGTAACTGACATCCATCATTTTCAAACATTCAACAGCACAGAACTTTGACATATGAAATAGAATATTGTGTAACCATTCAATGTGTTTGACACTGTACTATCAAATGCCTCAGATATTTTTGAACCTCTGAAAAGTGTAGAATGAAATCTATATACTACACAGATTTTTCAAATATTTTATTCCAAGGGTACAATATGACTTTAGATTAATTTTCTACTGCTAGTTCACGCTATTCATGATAAGAAATACACACCAAGCCATTTTTACAGATTCTATATATCATGAGGTGAGATATATCTTGACAAGTATTGAAATGGATTTACTATTTGACGTCTTTTTAAGAAAATATTTGGTAAAATATGTTACCGCTATGCATTTGCTATTACAATTATTATTATTATTTTAATTTGTTTTTTCCATAAATCTATTTCAATTAATTACTATGCACTTACTATGCTCATTTTCACTATTACTCTGTGCTTGAACAAACTTTTTTTTTACTTCACAATGTTCCTCTTGGAACTTGGACATGTGAGCTACAATCAATGTCCCACGAGGATCAGTTAACAGCACATCCAGAAGTGAAAACCACTGTGATATGCAACTATTGCTAATCTTCACAAAGAATTCTCAATAATAATACAAAATATGTCAGTGAGAATTTGAGTGACAAGCAGTCTCGCAATGTTATCCATTCACCATCCAGTTGAGGAGTGAGTTGGATGTCTAGGCTTTGATTCTGAAGGTCTAAAAGCTGAACCAATCAGTTGAAATTTGCGAACAGGATATGCCGCAGCTTGTGAGTGAAATATATGAACTTGTCAATTTTAGCTGAAGTTCAGTGTTTTATTGAATGACTGAGTTTGAATCTTTGACCAAAGATCTCAGCTGAAAGGATAGGCATCGGTCAGCAGCTTGCACACATTAATAATTTGCTTATCATATTTGTCCTGCTATTATAATATGTTTGAATTCAATGACATTGAAGTTTCCGCTTTCACTCACCAATGGACCAAGACCCGAGTCACTATGACAGTTCTGTCTGTCTCCCAGCATGTGTATGTTAACAGATTTGACATTATAGTAACAGATGTCAGACAGCAAATGAAATGACACAATGCAACAATTATCTGTCAATTTGCCAGAAACATTCCTAGTTCAGCCTGTTGTCAGCTAACGCTTGACATGCTTGACAGATGAATGAGTTGCAAACTGTAAAACGACAATAGCATAGTCGAAGAGTGATGAATTATCTTTTTAATAGTCATATCTGATTAACTTCGACTTTGTACATGAGGCTTGTAGTGCATACTTGACCTCATGCCTCCCGAAGGTACCCTTGAATCCCTGATTGGTCTCTATAAAGGTACTTGTTATTATTCTGCATCTCACAAATGTGAAGGTTAAGTAGTAAGAGCTTTGCTTCCGTTGTGTTGGAACAATCCAGACTTAATCTGCTCGAGTAGGGTCATAGTCATGGTTGCTGCAGCAAGGTCAAGGGCTGATTGGATTTGTCTTGGCTTCATTCTGATTTACAATCTAACTCCATATTGTGCCTGTTTTCTGTGTATTTACACTGGCTTTAAGAATACATATACATTGGCAATTTAACAGTCTGCTACCTTAATGTTTTCAATATATCCTCATGCTATTTCAAAATGTTAAAATATCCATCAAAAAAAATGTCCTCCTTATTTAAAAGAGTAGCCACATGATGAGATGCAAATAGGTCCATACTTTGACTGCCACAAGGGTATGTATGTACGACATTCATATTGAAGGACAAAATTAGATCTGTTTTATTAAATGTCTTGACTTGATGAATAATAAAAGTGTAAACATTAACACATCAGGCTCCAGTGTGTGAGATTCACAAGAGGTTCTGTAAATAATAAATACTGCAAGCACCCGCAAGTGGCTTAGGCTTACTGTGCAGATCTCAGGTTGGACAATGATTTTAGGTTTCAACTTGTAAAGCTGGATTGTGGCTTCTGGGGCCTGGCAAGAGATCAACATCTAATCCAAGAGGTTGGTTTGAGCAACCTGGGCACCTGAGAATTCACTCTTTACAAATCCTCCAAGTCTGAATTACAAGATAATTTAGAGGAACAGTGGTTAATCCACAGATGAAACATTTACACGTCCTCTTATCCATACTGTTTGTTTATCCACAATGGAACCAGTTCCAATCAGTAAAGATAATCAGCCCCATGTTGTACACACATACTTTTGACCACTAATACTTTTACCTTACAATTATTTTGCCTGCCTCTAAATTGCTATCATTTCCTTCATACTTTTTTCTTCTACCACCTGCTAACATATCTCCCTCTTCAATAGCCATACAGCATTTGGTCTTCCTCCAAATTACAGACATGAAGACAGAATTCAAAACTCAGATTGCATATCTCGCAAAATATGAATATTAATTCTTGATTCGGGAAATATTCACATTCTAAAGCATCTGTCTCTTTAAACGTATTGTGCACACTTTCCAAGCTAAAAGTTTCCTGTTTTTGTGAAAACATGTGAAAAGCGCTTTATCAAATGCAAGGATTATTATTATTTTCAGAAACAAACCTACGTCAAAGGCAGGCTGAATTCAATGATGAGACGGGAGAAGTGACACCAGAGTCCTCATGATTGAGTATACTCCTGATTTGTTTGCTTAATCCTTGCTTTTATTCTATTCTGAATTTAAAAAGCCAATATACATGCATGGGCAATATTAATTCAGTGGCAGATTTAACTGTCTCTGGTTGCATTGACTCGATAAGCCTGTTATTAAGATATTTTCATGTCATGTCATTTGACTGTCATTTACAATATTTCTTGAAAAGGAATTCCGTTAGAAATCTTTTCAGCTGGATGGGAACTCACTAAAAATGCATCCTGTCGGAGTAGATTTCCTGCAGATCAGTCTGGCTTTCCTCTGAGAACCAGAAGATGTCCCCATATGTGGGTCTCAGAATCCTTATTAAAAAAAAATTATAAAACCTAGAAATCCTGCAACTCGGTTCCCCCACTTCTCCAGTCGCACAACCTTGTCCCAATCCATATTGTGCTGTTTTTACGCAAAGATTAAAATATCTCAATTATTATTACAATCTTCATTTGTTTGACTGCACAATAAGATTTGAGCAGCGGCTGGACGATGTCTTCATTTTCTTTAGGGATATGAAAATGTCTATTAGATTGTAGAAATAAAAAACAATATTTGTTTTAAATTTTGTTGATGGCAATGTGTGATTTAAAGAATTATATTTTGTCTTCAGCAGGAAAGAGGACACTGCTGGCAAATGCAACCTTGTTTTTAATTGCTTCCATATAACAGCATGGTGCTTAATGGCTGGTATGGTGTGGGTCAGATGAAATGTACTGTATCTCCACTGCGTTGTCAATTTGTGTCTCTCAAAAGAGCCTCCCGTACAACGCAAGCTTGGCATGTTCATTTTCCACAGTCTCTCTCTCCTTACAACCTCTCTGAACAAAATTGCCACATTAACACCAAAGATACAGGAAATGTTGATCTGTCGATTCATATCCCTTGGAAATGGGACAAGGAGAGCCCTAACTTATTTATGTAAGACCCAAAACTGTCACCAGTGAAAGAATGTATAAAATCTATTACTAGCTTCTCTGTGGGCTAGATTGTGACTGGGGCTTCAAAGGTGAAAGTGCTGTATGTTATCCATATGTACTGGCGTTTGTTGCATTGTGAAATAAGAGTGTGCTGGACAGGATTTCTACAGAAGTCTCTTCTACAGTTTTAAAGTGAACACTGTGGTTGCCGGATTGAAATGTTACCGTTTCACCCCTGTGACTTCAGGTGTGAATCTAGCCCAGAATAAGCAAATGAATATCTTCTCTCCTTAGATTGAAATTCTGGTCGGTGTCGTATGAAGATGTGAAGAGAGTGAAGATGGCTGTTTTTTGTGTTGCTCTTGTTGTATAGTGGTTGTGATTTTTTTTCTTTTTCCCTTGGGGATAACTGGTAACTAACGTGCACATTTGGGGGTCTGCGGAGGTGTAGAGTGCAGATTCGGTAGAAATGTAGAACATGTATCGGTATTCTTTATATAACAGTACTGTATATAATACCCCTTGCATTTGATATAGCGCTTTTACACATCTGCCTAGCCATCTCAAATCTTCTTTGTCCTTAAAGTAAGGGTTTGGACTGAGTTTATGTGCCCATCAATGTACGCATTTCATGCACTGATCCGTGGGGTGATTCTTGGTACATTAACTTCACAAAATCACCAAAATCCCACATGCAACAGCAACAACAGCAACAACAACTTGCACTTGTATAGCGCCCTCATGCAGGATAGCGTATCAAAGCTCTTAAATTTCATGGCATAAACTGTCCCCATAAACCCTGGGGACAGTTCCCGTATCCCTGGTTATTAGGACATCCTCCCGATGTGAAAGGAGCTAGACAAATGTACAGTAATTTACTTGTTGCTATTGCATTCTATAATGTAATTAAGCAAGTGTCTCAGTAGCAATCTTTTGCTAGTATATATAGCATTTGTTTGTTCTGTATTGACACAAGAATAATGAATAAATCTTGTTGCTATGAACAGAAACTATTTCAATGTCAGCAGTGAAACTTTGCAATTTATTCACAATTTTTGTTGCGGCAGTAATGCTGGAGTTATTAACAAAGTCAATGACTGGTCATACCCCTGGTTGAAACACTTTCACCTTTAAAGCAGTCTAATTCAATTCAGGTAAGCGCTGTGAGTGAATTAAACATGAAATAGTGAGTGAAGATAGAAGGCTTTCAACCACATAATGTTGACCTTTTAAAAGCATGTTCTTTCTGCGACTAGGTTCAATAACAATAGCAGCAGTGTAATACAGTACTCTATTAAACAGTACCTGGGATTGCAGTGGGGATTTTCTGCTTCTTATGTAAGTTGATAAGAACCAGCACTCACAATTAATGAGCAAAGAGAGAAAGTGAAACAAAATCTAATTATTAGCACAATTTTGTCAGGGACTTTCTATCATCAGTGAACAATTGTTAAATGTGGCAGAAAGTACAGTCTTTAAGAGATCAAAGCTAGACTGTCCCGGAATGTGAAATGCAAATGTGTATCACTACAAAGTATTTGCTGACTGCTTGCATATGGGATAATTTTTTTTATACGGATCTATCAATATTTTAACCCTATTCTAATCATAACCAGCCACATTATTTTTAATGAAATTCGCTTGCCTCATGAGATTGCACTAAATGTATATACTCTGATAAATTGCCTTCTACACCAAAGGGAATTTATAGCTCTACATGTCGGATTTATTCATTGCTCAGTGATATCCACACAATGTGAGGCCTAGGATTGGGAACAGTTGTTTTTGATGTTTGTAATGTTCTTTCTGCATTACTCTTTTGTTTCATCCTGAGTTTCACCCTCAAAGGTGTTCCCTTAATTCCTTATCCTCTGTTGACGTTCCTCTATATTCAGACCATTGTATCTTAGAAGCTGGATGCGATTTTCTTTGTTAGATATCGGTTCCCATCATTTTGAGGCTCATGGTGAGTTCACGCACAACTTTAGCAATTGGAGACACCCACTTACATTATAGAGTAGGAGCCTCTATTTTAGAACTGGTATCTACTGCAGTAACAGAATAACTGATGAGAAGAATGCAGCAATCTAAGGAATTCAAAGGCATCGAACTCTGTCGGCAAAGTGAGTGGCTTACGAATAGTAGCAGAATTTCAGTCTCATTGCAGTCATCCAATGATTCCCTTCTATCGGTTGCAATTAAACTACGCTAATGTTTTTCTTTATATTATGGGTGTTTGCCTTGCCAACTTTATCCACAGCCTGATATCTGCAAGTTGCGAATGTGTTTTCTTTCAGGAGTCACATTGTCAATGGTGTCTGGTTGTCTTTAGCGCGTGTTGTGACTATTATATTGGTGGATTAAAATACATCTCTCGTCCTTGACAGCTTAAAAGAGTATTGACAGAAGCTGTGGCAATAAAAGTGATAACCAGGAATAAGATTGTCTGATGCTCACAGACGGTATTAAATCTGTTTGTGACATCATTACGACAGGGTTTACAGAGAAATGATTTGACTTTGATTACAGGAATATTTTATATCATATCTCAATTAAGAAATATTATTTGCTTTGTTCTATCCTTGTTTAACCAGTGCTCCTGGTGGATTAAAACATAATTAAATCCTTAATGAGAAAGAAGATAAGGAAAAGCAAAAGACAGCAGAGCTCAATAACTCAAGTGCCTTCGGCTCCCATTAGAAGGTCATAGATAATAGCCCCAAGACTGCCTGTCACTCCAACTTCCTTTCCGTGCTTGGGTAACTTTTGTCACTTGTTAGCCAGGCTATCGGCTGGAGCACTCAATGGAGTCATCGAGATGTTCTATCTAAGATGAAAAACTGACCTAACCATCTTGTGCTCCTTCAAGCGTACCTCTTGCTGGTTGACCACCTGGTGAGTCCTGTAACTCATTGTATTCTGTACTTTCACCTGAGGTAGAGCTATGACACCAGGCGACTCTTTGGGAAGAAAGGCTTTGAAGAATATTTATTCTCTCTCTCTCTCTCTCTCTCAAATCTTTGTCATGTGAATCCTATTTATCAAAATTACCTGAGTCTAGGATGTTCCCGAGGACTATTGAAAGCTGTGGGGAGTTTCTTCACGGCAAGATTCTTTATTCTTGGGAACTGGAAATAACATTTTAAACTAGATAAATCTCCCAGGACAACAGCAAGATGGATTGCCATAACTGTACATTTAATGCAATGCTCCTTATATATGCTTCTCTTACAAAGGGACTGAGCTTGAGAATCCAGTGTCTACTCTTGAGATGTAGGACCATAAATTAAGCCTTTTCAAAATGTTTAATAAAAAAACTGCTCCTAACAGCTCAATGTTAGAATGCTAAGTAGGGTCTTTACATCTGTTTCTTTTGAAAATAATATTGAACTGAAGTTCTGTCTGCCTGTACAGATGGACACTGAAGAGCGATTCACCAATTGAGTAACGGGTACCTACTTACTGGTTGGTAAACAGAAGCGTATGGAGTAAGGAAACTTGCCCAACATTTTGCCTTGAAATGATTTTCTTCAAACTGACTGAAGTACAATCTAAATAGAATGGTAGTTTCAAAATGTCAGAGTTCCAGTCGTAATATCAGCAAAATGTGATGGCTTCCCTGAGAAGAAAGGAGTTCTGTTGCAAAATATGGTTTGACTTCTGCTCTTTGCCTGTCAGATTTCATTTTCTTCTGAATTAGAACACCTAAAATGCAACATGTCTGTTACAGTCTTCTTCTTGGCACTTAGGATAATTAGGCAAACCTTCATCTGAACGTAATGTATTTTATTACATAAACTGACTTATAATCTGGAATGTCCAACGCCCAGAATCAGTCCTTTACCAGGGAGGCAAAACTATTTTGTGTACAATTATGAGGTGGGTGTTTATTTATAGAAATACATATCATTTCTCAGAAATGTTTAAACTCCCAGGCACTTGAAAATAATTTCCACCTATGGGCAGATCTCCTTACTAGTCTTGCCTATCCTCGCTTGGTCCAGGTATCTGATAGTAATTCATGACTATGGATCAAAATCAACTGCACACATGCCACAATTCCTTGGATTGATCCATTCTTTGGCATATGGGCTTTAAGGCGTTCCGCCCCCATTCCATTCTGGAATCCCTCCAACTCACTCCTTGTTCACTCATTCAAAGCATGTCACTGTAACCTCACTGTCAGCGCCTTTTCATTCCCCACCCCTTTCAAGTCTCACCTCCAGCTCTGGTGCTTATCCAGCATTGTCAAGCCCTTTGAAATGTCTTCCAACATCAAAGGTGCTGCATAAATGTAAATTGTATTGTTTTCTGATTTGGGTGAAGATCCACTTATCCCTAATTTTCCCTAGGTCCAAATACATGTTTCCTGCACTGTGTTTTGGAGCAAGTAACATGTATTTGTATCCAGTCAGCTGTATTAGGAGTAATAGCTGAACTTGAATGATAGAAATTGCTTCAAAGATGATCACTTAAAATAATATCAATTTGATCTCTATATGTGTTGGACAAACTGGATTCGACTATTAAATTGTGGCAGGTTACAGTGATTGCCAGCAGTTGCCTTTCTCACTTCCGTTGTCTGCTTGTGGTGTTGAATTCTCAGTGATTTACTAGGGATAATGTAGATATTAGCAATCTGTCTGACCTGGGGTCGTGGGAGCAGAACTTTAGCAAAGTTTAAAAAGCAGGACTAAAGATTCAATCTTATTTACACCATAGAAGATAAAATAGAATAAAATAGAATGACATGGAATATTCCAGTATGGAAACAGGTATTTACCCCAACTTGTCCATATTCCACGTGAGCCTCCACCCTTCAAAACTCCTCTATTCTGTCCCACTTACGCTGCACATATCAAGTAGATTTACAACTTTGATGTGGTGTTTGATGTTCTGTTGTATCTTTGCATTGGATGTTGTTTTGAGCAATTCTTTCACCCATTAACCAGATAAGTGTCTGCTCGGGAACATTAAAAGCCCTTTATTTCAGACCTGTCTCAAAACATATCTCTTCACCACATTTCCAGTTGAGTTCTCCACATACATTCCTGCAATATCTAACCCCGGTCTGGATACCCAACCAGCATTGTCAAGTGCTTTCAAATTGCCTTCCAACACGAAATACATTATAAAAATGCATCAACCTCCTGCATTATATAGTTTTAAGTTGAAATTAAGAAAAAACACTTCACAAGGCGCAATCATCTCAGTGTCAATGCAGGTCTTGGAAATTGCTCTTCTTTCCCATGTTTCTTTTTGTGTCCGCTAGCCTCTGTAATGGACTTCGGATTTAGAATGTTATAGAATCATACAGATTTCAGCACAGAAATAAGTTAGGCTAGCTCACCTCACCCTGGAATTATCTACTCTAAACCCACATGCTTCCCATGCACATAGCCTTTTATATTTTTATTCTACAACATCTAATTTTTTTTTAGCTTACTTGACTTCAATAGTAAGTTATAGTGATATGTTCTGAATTCTTAATCATGCTTTGTGTTAAAAACAATTACTTTTATCCTCCTGTTTATGCGCTATACAAGTGTAATTTTGTTGTTGTTGTTGCTCATACTGTACCAATTGGACTAATGTTTCACTATTTATCCTCACAAAGCCTTATTTAAGACTTTTATTTGATTCCCTGTTAACCTTCCCTGCTTCAATGTATACTATAAAGAGACCTTTATATGAACTATACCTTTGCATCCCATTTCATGAAGAATAATGATAATAACAATAATAATATTTGTATTTGATATTGTGCCTTATCATATTTTTGAGACATCTCAAAGTGCTTCACAGAATATACTGTAAAGTGACTTGACTGTATTTTGTGGTGAAATGTGACAGCCAATTGCGCACAGCAGTATTTCACAAACAGACGTGGATTGAGTGACCAATTTATTATTATTTCTAAGGTGCTCCCTTTTTAGGGCTGTGATGTTGATGGAGGGGTTGGGGGCGTTTGTACCCTGGATTAGTCATTAGTAATCGACTGGAAAATGCAAGTTCCTTGACAGATTTGCTAACACAGAGGATCTGTTAAGAAACATTAACAGATCAATAAAAAAAAGCACCAACAATTGCACACAATACCGGCATAACTAGTTTCCTGTACAATTGTGCAACCTTGAATTCAGCCTTTACTTGCTAATTTGAAATGCTTAATCTTTGTATATTATCTTTCAATCCAGACACGGCTTCAAATACACATTCACTCTAAAAATGCACTAGACTTATATTTAGACTGTTAACTTTTCTCTGTATTGATCGCTATTAATACCTTGACTTTCAAGTCAAGGTTCTTGCATAGATAACATCAGCAAAAGGAATGCATTTACTTCCATTTGTCCTTCACCACTGAAGGCAATGTGAACAATACAAAAATCCTGCATCATTGCTTTGCTGCTTCATGTTTGCAAAGAGTACGGTAGATTTTATTTGAATAATGTACTTCAAGAAGTCCAGATAGATTCACATATCTTTTACTTCATTGTAATATAATAAACATACTAATTTGTGGAGCCAACACAAACCAGAGCACAAAGCAATCATTTGCAACAATAACAACAAAATCACATTTGTATAGCGTCTTTCACGTCGGGAGGATGTCTCAAGGTGTTGGACAGTCAGTGTTTCGGATGCAAACTGGGTTTGGAATCGGGGAGGTTGGAGGCAAGTGGATGTAAAAGGGATGATAAATGGCACAGTCAATGAGAGGGTCTTGAGGCAGGACTTGAAGGACGCTAGGGAGGGGGCGAGGCAGAGGGACTGCGCTATCGAATTCGAAAGGTTGGGGGCAGAGTGAGTGACTGAAGCCTTCCGTGGGCGTAATATCACATGAATCAGAGATTGTACTTTATATGAGATGGATGTCAACAGCTGTTCAACATTGAACAAACATTCTGAGGAAATTGCATATCTTTGAAGATTTTGGTTCATTTTCTTCCCCCCTTTTTGGAGATACAAGTACAGGTATTTGCTACCGATAGAAAACAAGTAATACAGATCTCAATACCCAGTAATCAAATTCTGCTTTTTACTTTTACTGTTTGTGTTTTTTTTGATACATATATACTGTATATGCATTTCCAATTCAGGATAAAAATAACATAACAGGCTGGACAAGATTTTCAATCTGAAAGCTAAACTCAGTAATAGTAACTGCTTTTTCATCTTGATCCTTCACTCGGATACTTTCGCTTGATGCAAGTCTTGTCAATAGTAATGTTTTCTTGACTTCAGTGACACAGTATCAGAGTACATTGGTGTAGATGTTGATATGTCAGACCAGTTCTTGTTTGATTCCCCATAGGGGTCTGTCAGTTTCTGTAAGATCTATTGCAGGGGCACTGTTTCGAGGGAGAGATCACTCAATGCATAATTGAAACTCGGGAGCAAGTTGGCACATGAAATTGAGTAGCATATAGTGAACTGAATACAACACAATCCAAACTGAGAAAATTGGTTAATGAATCAGGTGCATTTTGTCAAACTGGATAGACATGTGCTGACAGAAGTAAACAAACCCAGGGTGAAACACATGCTGAAATCGATTGTTATTAAAGTCTTAATGACAAATAATCCTGACATTTCATGTAGCACCTTAGCATGCTGAAACATGTCTAAACGATTCACGTTTTCCGAAAAGTGTAAAGTGATTGCATTTGTTGGCAAACATAGCAGCCAATTTCCTCACAGCGAAATCCCACAAACAGCCATTTATATTTACCTGGGAGATTGTTGGCCAGGACACCGTGAGAAACTCCCTTCGTTTTTGGAATAGCACCATGGGATTTGAATATCCACCAGAACAGGCAGACGGGATCTTTGTCTAACGTCTCTTCTGAAGCAAGGCATCTCCCAACAATGCAGCATTCCCTCAGCATTTGCATTGGATTCCTAGATTCCTATTGGATTCCTAGATTGGGAGTTGAAAGTCCCAATGAGTTAATTCTCTTTTTTCCAGGTTTCACCTGAGGAGGCTGATTAACAGTTTAAGATTCTGAACAATGCTGAGGAAAGCATGAAAGTCTCACATGTCATACCAACAATCTTCTGATGTTCAGAGCATTTCAACACTCGGCTAACAAAGTCACCAGTATTCATGCAATGTTAAAATATATTTCAGATAAAGACACATACACACACGCACACACATACACACACTCAAGACAAAGATTGTGGCAGTAAAGTTGTGTTTTCCTTTAGCAGCAATTGTAATTGGAGCATAGGTCCATTGCATGAATGCTGATGAGTTAACTGCAAGATGAAGAGGCCTGAATTTTGAAACACCTCAAAAGAAGCAGTTGTTCTACCTATTGGACTGATAATCAAATCAGTGCTACAATGATACTGTTAGTTGTACAGGAGTTGCTGTGACTACCACATGGAAGCGGTTTGTAAAGCACTTCAGGCTGCCTTTTTAAACCATAGGGAAACTATCCTGATATGTAAGCAGCAACTGCTATTAATCAGAAGTCCCAGATGTGTGGGTGTACTTAGTGAATTAGGAAGTGGGAATTAATATCTCAGCTCTCTGCTATGCACCTGTAGCCTGTAGGTAAATGGCTTTGACACAGGTCTGTCTGTGAGAATTTTTTACTGAATGTTTCTTTACAAACAATTCTTGACTCTTTTACAGGTCAATTTTTTTTTAAAAAAAAGCATGTAACTGGATGGCACTGAATAGTAACAATAGAACAGGATTAGGCTATTCAGCCTATCAAGCTTGTTCCACCATTCTATTAAGATCTCTATCTCAAGTCCAAATACCCATTTTTGCCCCATATCCATTGATACTCTTCAAGTGTCTGGAAGACATGAAAAGTGCTATATCAAATGCAAGAATTATTATTATTACCTAAGAAAAATATATACACCTCAGTCTTATCAACACGATAAACACATTATTAAATTGTTAACTTAAAATTGTTATTTATAAGTTATTATGCCTCCAAAATACACAATCATTACAATTAGCAGCAAAATGCTGTGAAGCACTTTGAGACAACCTCCTAATATGAGAGATGCTAAATCAAATGTTAGTACTGTATTAAGTTTCACCCCCAAATTATCAAAAGCAGGGTCCCTGGTTGAAGTTCCCCATTGGCCTGGAAGAGATGGTTGCCTCCACATCTGAGATCACCAACTGAGCATAAAACTGTGTTCAAATCTGAAGACTTCCAGTTCTCCATTGGTCAATTTTGCTGATGGAGGGTTGCATTGTTGGAGATGCTGCTGTAGGTCACACTTTTCAGACTGAGCTAACTGGGGGTCGAGGGGGGAATGGAAATTATGTTTTGTTAACCATTCATACAAGGGTTTGCAGCCCTTTAATTTCAAGATTGGAAGTTTCTGATTCTCTGCAATTATCTTCTGAAGTAATTTCCTTACATGTAAAGTGTGTTTTTAGAATTGGGATTGAAATTCAGGGACTGATTGAGAATTTAATAATTACAAAAGCAGCTTTGATGGGAGGGGAACGTGGTGAGTGCAGGACGGTAGCTTGTTTTGAAGGGTAAATGACAGTCTTCAATAAACGGATGAATGTATCTACACATTCAACGGCAACAAGTAACTTTTGTATAGCGTCTTTCAAGTCGGGGGAATGTTCCAAGGCGCTAGACAATCAGGGATGTGAACCCAAGCAGGGGGTTGGAATCAGAAGGGATGGAGGGTGGAGATAGCAGGGGTGAGAGCCGTGGTTGAAGAGGAGGGTCTTGAGACATGCCTTGATGGAGGAAAGGGAAGAACAAGGCAAAGGGACTGTGGGATCAAGTTCCAAAGGGTGAAGGCAGAGAGGCTGAAGGTATGACCACTGATAGGTAACGCAGGAAATGTAGAACAGGCTGGAGCCTACTGAGAGGAAGGTGTAGACAGGCAGGTATGGAGTTAGCAAG